>CM026212.1:21040601-22320601 GCA_014839995.1 Xenentodon cancila
ATATAATACACATATATATATATATATATACATATATATACACATATATATATATATACATATATATACACATATATATATATATACATATATATACACATATATATATATACATATACACATATATATACACATATATATATATACACATATATACACATATATATATATACACATATATATATATACACATATATACACATATATATATATACACATATATACACATATATATATATATATATATATATATATATATATATATATATATATATATATATGCACAGACAGGAATAAGTCCTCAGCAAAGATACAATATACCACACATGTGCCAAATGTCAGTGGAGAACAGATCTACTCAGAAAAAAACTAAGAACATACAGGTATGGAAGCACATAAACAAAAACAACTGTGTCTTTGAAGATATAACATCTATATTGTAAACACAATACAGAGTGTAATTGATGTCAGAGTATAAAACACGTTTAAATGGCTACAGCATTTGGAACTGAAATTTTCACAGCTGGAGGGAGAACAAAAACAAAAACCTTCAACAACCTTTAGACCATAAAAAGTACAAACACCTGATGCAAAGACACAGGGAACCCATCTCAATTTAACAATTTAACAAACTGTAACATCATATCACACACAACGTACTCAAGCCTCTTTAAAAGACAAACAAAAATACGGGGAACATTCTGACGTTAAAGCTGGGTCTGCTCGGACCCTATCCATACCATCTATTTCTGGATCTTGTCAGAGGATTTGAACTGAAAATGTATTTTGACCTAGGTTGAGTGCCTGTTTTGCTAAAAACAAATTTTTTTGTTCTCACCCAAAACAGCTGCGATTCGCATGATTTTAGCCCCTAATGGAAGTTTATACTCTTTACCATCTAACAGTAGACTCAGGATTGATTTAACTCCGGAATGACCCCTTAATGAATAGATTAAAGCAAACAAAGCAAAAAAAAAACAACAAAAAAAAAACAAGTGAGTCTATGACTTTATCAGCTGATGTTTGCACATCAATAGCTCAGTTGCACTCCCTTTGCAGTATGATGTCAGTTTAATCACAAGGGCTGACGGGCCAAGCTTCGGATATCTTCGGATATCTTCGGATATCTTCGGATATCGGATTCAAATGATGTGAACTGGCTTGCAGTTATGCAGCAATGCTTTCATTTAAATGTATTTTGATAGCTGCGTCCCCCACTTCATCACCTTTTCCAAAGCCAAAAGCGCAACAGTAAATTAGATGATTAATGTTAGTTTACTGTCATGTATGAATCAGCACAGTCAGCTTCCCAGCAACCTCAGACACCTTACGGTTCCTCGCCGAAAAAAAAAAAAAAAGGAGTTCTGGTCATGATTTACAAATATTTTTATACTGCAAAAACTGCATCACAGCTATTAGATTGCAAATATGTACGGCTCTTGTCACCTAGAAAACAATGTTTTTGCTCTGCCGGCGAGCATGGAAGGTCAGAACAAAGTCATTTATCTCCGTTGAGATGGAAATTAACTTTTCCCTTGAAGCAATTCAGTGTGTCAAGAATCCCGCGAAGTGTCTGACCTTTAAGGCAACGTGTTGTGAAAAAAACATGGTGGCGGTATTGTATCAAGCCGATTAACATCCAGTTGTTGACATCACATATATTACCTGAATCAATAAGATCTTTAAGCCATTTAAATTGTAGGATGAAGATAGGAAAGGACAAGAACTTAGCTTAGAAAATTCAATTCTATGAGTCAGTGAGTGTGAGACTTGTATATTACAAGTAATTAAGAGATTTACGTTTCCCAGGACACAAAGAATGTTGCAGATTATTAAACAAATAGATTTTTCCTACTCACAGGCTTTTTCTTTTGAAAAGGAAAACAGTTCATCAGTTACTAGGTTGGTATAAGTATCTGAAAAGAATTGTGAATAATAGATGGAATGGAAAAGCTCGGCTGGAGACCTGTCAATTCAGATTTTTTTTTCTCAACAGAAAAGATATAGCAGTTTGAGATCTGCTCGTGATCTGCTTATTCGTCTGAAAGCTGAGGTCTGCTACCATCTTTGTTCCTGAAGCGTGCTCCGTAATAATGCCAAGATTCCCTGAGGCCATTAAAAAACGTCGTGGGTGCCTTTGAGTCTGGCATGGGACTTGTCGTAAAATGATTTGAAATGCACCATCCATCCACAAGGAAAAACCTTCAACCAAACAAATGCCCATGTATCCTTGACTGGCCATTCCAGGAAATCCAGCGAAAAAGCAAAATTACTGATGGGAGGCGGTGAGGGTGGGATGTTTACCTGCAAAGACTTTGATCAAAGCATCTGTAGGAAGTTCTTGTTCTTGGTCAAAGTGCATGTGCCTACAACCAGAAAGAAGGTGCAGCTACTAAACCTAAACAGACGTCATGCTAGAAATTGCTTTTTTGCCAAAACAAACAAAAAAAAAAAACAATTTGTCAATGCTTCTCTGGGTTTTTTTTTTTTTTTTTGACAAAATATAATGAACATGCCGTGTTTTTACAAATGGGAAGTGTTTAGGTGGAATAAAGGAAACAGGAGGTTCATAATGCATTCACAGATCAGTTTTACCCTGAGGCTCTTTTTTTTCTTCTCTTCTTGCCCACAGCAAATATGACATTATTGACAATGACTGGAACCGCCCTTGTGTGCAAGATTTTGGACCAACTTCTGCAACTGAGACAGTGAAACGGTCAATAATTCACCAAAAACATAGCAAATAGTAAACAAACAGAAATCATACCTGGCAATGCCTAGTCTGCCTAACAAAAACAAGAAGGGAAATTTGCCAATCCACAAAGAAGTGAAGTTGGAACGTTGTTGCTGCTCACTGCTGACACGCTAAAGCCCGGATTGCGCAGGATGCGGAGTGGGAGCGGAACGGTTTGTTTTGGACCCCCGAGCGCGTCAATTTACACACAACAGATCGAGCTGGCAAGAGGTCAGTCATAAGAATGGTATAGAGACTCAGGGGAATTTCAAAATAAAACATTACTAGCAGGCTCCTACTTGTACACTTACAATAAGTCACGCTGTGGAGGCTGTAGCTGAACAATTCTGATGGTTTTAGAAGAGGTTTTAGCCACATAGGATGAAAGGTTCAGTGTAGAAGTCAAAACGGTTGTGTCATTTGACACCACTTATCCTTTTATTTTCTAAAACTCTAGAATGAAGATGCACATTGATCACGTGATCTCGAAGCCTTCAAGTAAGCTTGTGTTTCCACTAATACAGCAGAGGCAGCGCTGGAAGTTCTCCGCTTTTGACATGCTCGGTATGGGACTCGAGTCACTCTGAAGGCAGAGCAGAACCGCTGCAAAACCTGACGCAGTGGTTTCAGCTTTTAAGAGCTTTTAAGAGCTTTTAAGAGAGAACAATCGCAACTTGGCAAAAAAGAAACTTCTTACCGGCTGTGAAGCATGGTGGCAGAACTATTATGATTCAGGGTTGCTTCAGTGTCTCAGATATACGATAAAATGTAGGCTGAAAGCTGAAGTTATCTCAGATTATAAAGAATGTTCATATTAACTGTTGGCTCATGCTGGTACATGTTAAAAATCCAAATAATTTTGATATCCATTTTGATATCGTTTTATGCCACTCTGTCACACATCAACTGTGATGAAAGTAACCGGCCGTTTTGGCAGTTTTCTCTAAGAGGTCATTACAAAAGAGCAAACAAGAGAACAAAAGTCAATCTTGGACAGTCCTGTAAAAGCAATTTAACTGCTACACCTTTACGTGGGCCAAAAGTGCTGAAATAGGACTGCTGGTGGGATGTCATGAAATGATTGTAACTCACACACCACTTCTATAATCGAAAAGATGATGAAGAGCAAAAACTCAACGTAACTAACTTAAAATGCTGTCCTACAAGCAAGAACATGCTTAGTTTTTAGCGCTTCAAATCAAATTAAAGTCTAAGCCAATCAAATGTAATCCTGCATAGGTTGTTATCGTTGTTCAGTTTAATCACCTATTCTTTTTCCTGCATCCATCCCTGATATGGGAAGAGCAGAGTTTATTCATGCACTTCAAAGAGCTCATCTTCTTGTGTTGAAAGCTGCTTTAAAAAGTTCTGATTTTCAGAGAATTCAAAGTATAAGCTTTTGTTACAACATTTGAAAAGCTTTTGTCAATTTACAATACTTTATATTTTCTTTTTCTTTCTTTTGAAACACACAGCTTTTTTACATGCATCTGCCACTGCCGTTATGTACATGTATTGTCACTGAACAAATGGCTCTCTTGTTGGGAGGGAGAATTAACCAGATGAAAAGCTTTTAGTGGTGGAGAACATGGGAATAGACGAGAACAGGCTGACATTAACAGTTGAAGATGGTTGAGATGTTAGGTATTAAATATTACCAAGAGCTGGATCGTTAACGTGAACAGACACCTGCAAGCCCGTATGGCTAAATACAGGCATCATTTTCATGTAAGAAAGTTAGAATGGTGAGAAATAAAAGAGATTTTGTACACCAAAACATTCAGTAGTATCAATAGCGTAATGCAGAAATTTTAACGCGGCAAAAAGTTCGGTAAAACACCGATGTGCTAACATATCAATAGTCAGAGATGAAGCTCGCCTGGCCATTTAATCGTTTTCTTTCATGAAATTGGTGTGGTACCCCTCCCATTCATGGCCACTTCTGTCACAACAGAACTCGCCAAACTACTCGGATCAGGGACAGGGCTGGATTTATGCAACGACTCGTGTAGAAGCGTCCAAGAGCAACTTTACATCTTTGCTGTTCGCCATGTGCCCATCTCGCTGACAAAGCTTCAGTTAAAAAAAGAAACCTTCTCCAATAGTCTGATTGATGGATCCGATTGATTTAGGAAGGTAAACAATAAATGCAAATGGAGCAGGGAGCCGAGTAAAGAGGGAGGTAAAAACGCAGTGTTCACCGCAGCACAGAGAAAATAAAAGATTTATGCTGCACAATCTAAGAAACTCAAGAGTTTTTGAGGCACGATCAAAGCCATTCAAAACTATTGTTATTGAACATGGTTCAAAGTTGCATAACATGAGGCGTTTAAAGACACATCGACTACAGCAACAGCGCCTACACTCGTCTCAACCAGAAATCCTTTGATCAGCTCCAGATTGTACAAAACTAAGCTGTTGAGCTATGAGACATCAGTACATCACACCTGCTTAAGTCTCCTTCCACAGGCTCCCGGCATATTTTACAGCTGATTTTAAGATCTTACTATTGGCTTTAAAAGCTCATTTTGGCCTCTCAATTTCTTACCCATCTGATCCATACGAGGCAGTGAACAGACTGAGGTCCTCGGGCAGAGGATTTTTATTTGTTTCAGAGGCATGGCTTTAGACCAGAGGTGACAAAGCATTTGTGGTCAAAGCCCCTGAACTGTGGCACGAGCTGCCTCAGGAAATCGGGTCAGCAAAGTCACTGACCTCTTTTAAAACTCTTCACATACAAAGACCCGTATCTGGTTTTATTTGACTTCTGATTTTATTGGTTGACTGGGACGCTGCCCTATATTCAAATATTTATTTTTGCTATAGTGTATGTTTCAAATTGTTTATGACTGATATACAGTACGTACGGAACTTGTAATATCGGTAGGCATAGGTGGCAAGATGAGAGCAGTTGCTTATATAAAAAAAAAAAAAAAAAATGCAAGTCTGTCTGAATTATGGCAAAAAATAATGCAGTCAGCCATGTGAGAACATCTGTTATGGTCATGTTAAGAGACAAGGACTGAGCCAGCACACAGCATCATCCTACGGACACTGTACCAACAGTGAAGCATGGTGGGGGTAGCATCATGCTTAGGGGTTGGGCCAGGGGCACGTGTCACAAAAGAGGGAAATACAAACGGCTTCAAATACCACGATACATTGGAGATAAAACCTTCTGTCCCCGTTAAAAAAATATGAAAATGAAGATAAATTTCAGAGTCCAACAAAAAAATGAACAAAAATACTATGAAATTATTAGACTTGTTCACAAATACTTCATGCTTTAATGAAAGAAAAAGATTAGAAGATTAGAAAGTATAAGTTGGGAAGAGTGTTCAGCTGTATGCAATCAAGCTGTGGTAGCTTTTCTTTCTCTTTACAATATTCCCAATAAATACATATATATTTTGGCTCTGAATTTTGGTGTTTTGGAATGTTGTACTAATAAAGTAACAAGTGAGACATTTGTATTATAATTTCTGTCTTTCTGACTTTTTTAAAACCTGCAATTTCATAAGGGTGTTTATACTTTTTCAATTGACTTTATGTTATACTGTCTTTAAGTATATTTGCTTTTTGAGCACTGCAATAAATGGCATTTATAGGCACATTAGATAAAGATTAGTGTCAGGAGTTATGGCTTAAACTTTCATCATAGATACAAAAATAGCCTCTATTTTGAGCTCATTTGGCATATGCAGCATTACAAAAAAAAAAAAAAGTATATAGCAAAATAACTCCACAATATTTCATAGAGGTCCTCCAATATATAACAATTAATTTACGTTTTGTATTGAATGCAGGACAGGTTTAACGAACAAAAAAAAAAAAAAAAAAGAGTTATATAGAATAAAATCTGGCTTTTTGTCAGCAATCCAGCCTCGCCAGAAGGTTTCAGCAGCTATTAAAAGCACAAGACCCTTAATTTCCTCAATCTAAGAAAACCAGTAAAATGGGTTTCTGCTGGCTGCGTTTGTGTCTACACAGTATGTTGGTTTCTTAGCTGCCTCTCTTTCTCTTTCAGACTCTGAATCAGCAGGTCCCTTTGGTAAACAAGGCCGAGTGATTGTTGGATTTGCATATTCCTGAATAAATTATGTTGCATTTGTGCGATAAGCACCACTCTGCTGTGTGCTAGCTTTTCCTCCTCCTTTGCTGCCTCGACTTGTCTCTCTACACCATTCACGCATGCTGCCACGAATTAACCTTGATCATCGGGGACCTGTGCAAGTGAGAATCCACTGCTCAAAATTAGTGTTTGTCGACTGTCTGAGGAAAAAAAAAAACAAAACAAAAACATGTCATTGGCCTGAAGCGGGGCGCAGACTGCCAACAACACGGTCGGTTAATCAGGCCTGATAATGACGCGTGCATGTCCGCCGCCGAGGACAAGAGTGACGGCCACGTTCGTTGGTGGGAGATGGGCACGGACAGCCGGACGAAAGAATAGGTGGAAATTAAAGCGAGTGGAGGATTCAGAGAATCGGACCTGATTTAAAAAAAAAAAAAAAAAGGGAAGGGAAAAGTTGTAGAGAAAGAAAAAACTGCTACGATAGGTATATGAAGGAATGCAAAAGTAGACTGATCCACTTGAGGCTATTTGTTGGTGCAAAATTGCCATTTTGCGTGTGTGTGTGTGTGTGTGTGTGTGCGTGTGTGCGTACACGTATGCAGCCAGACAGGCATATGAACATGTGTGCATATCCACATTACTGTGTCTAATGAGGCTGAGGGATGAGGTTCTTAATATGAACACATTTACAGACTGTAACCCCTTTTTAATTACAGCCCTGGCATGCTAAAGATGCAACAAGAAGAAAAATAAGAACCGAGCCCCCCCCCCCCCACCCTCGTATCAGTTCAGCTGATGACTGCTTTTTTCATACTTCCCCCCAACAATTCCTCTCTCTTCCTTGGGAGAGTTGGGCTGCTGGTATTTTGGCTGTGAAAAGGAAACCGTCGGACGGCAGGGGCATGAATATTCCAAATGACTAATGTTGCACATGCTTATTTTTGACATATCTGGCTTCCTCAGGGAAATAAAACACTTCTAATGCAGGGGGACCATCTGTTATCTGTTGCTGGTGTTTCAGAGCAGGCGGATTCGGTGCACACACACACACACACACACACACACACACAGACAGACGCACAGCCACGCAGACACTAGCGCGGGAACGCAGGCAGACAGATCCACGCATTTTCAGTCAGCGGGAGGCGTTCGTAGACAGTGAGACGCAAACACACGCACGTGTACTAACAGCACAATCCACCGGGAGCCTGCTCAACAGACAGCTTATAAACTACAAATTGAACACTCCTTTTTTTTTTTTTTTTTTTAATTCAGTGTGTTTTTTAAATGTTCTGTAAATCTTGGGCTGTATGTGACAGGGATTGCACTCACTTTTTATGCTCGCCATAAATACCTGGGCCTGTCACATGGCAGATGGAGCAGGATAATATGCTGGTGATGTGAAAGGGGGAATAAACCAGCTGCATGAAAACAAAACACGGGACCCAGAAAACAGCCCTCTGCATCAGCCACACATCTCCGAGAAGACTCTTCTCCCTTAGATTTGTTGGAAATGGCCACAGGAATAGCTGCAGGAGGCAGGGCAAGCAAAGCTCTCATGCATCGATAATCTGTTATACTTATTTTCAGACAATAGCCACACTACTGGGGATGCAATAATGCTTTCATTCGAACTATAAAATGATTTGGATGTCTGAATTTGCAGTAGAATGTCCTGTCGGTGCCTCAGCTGGTTCATTCTCACAGTTAAATCCCAAACATTGTTTACTCTATAATGCATGCACCCAAATGAATATTAAATATAAGTAACTGATGTTATTAATATTCTGTATTATTTATTAACAATTTAGTTAAGAACACTTTTTTATATATTTTAAATGTGGTATGAAGAGGTAGTATGATTATAACACTATGGAATACAGTAAAATAAACTCTGGTTGAGGAAGTCGGAAGACCCTTGATCTAAGTAGGGAAAGGAAAAAATACAGAGATGTAACAATACCCCACTACAAGTAAAAGCTTTGTATGAGAAATCTTGCAAATAAGTACAGTATACGTAGAAGAATATGGTGACACTTTAAAAATCGGGAACTCTGGCAATTGATAACAGCGTGTAAAAGTAAGTTGAAGCTGCAGTAGATTAAAGTTAGTTCGAACTACGTTATTGATGCTTTTTATTAAAGGAACACATACATCTGAGAGGTCACGACTGAAGAAGAGGAGCACGAAGAAATGTTTACACTCTTCCATTTTTGGAGGACTTTTTGCGCAAATCTTCCATTTTTTTCTGTAAAATGTCAAAGATCTAAAACATTAGAAGCGTTTTTTTGTTTTTTTTTTCCAATCTTCAACAGTAAGTTTTGTTTTTAAAAGTTTGTAATGTCTATTGTGGAAAATATTGTCAGGCTAAAATGATTATAGGGTGGTTGCACGGTGGGTTCAATGCTCTACCTACACCTGGCTGCGATGCTGCGCCCCCAACAGATGACCGCAGATGTCACTGAACTCTTCACAACAGACCTTCAGAAGATAATAAACCTCATCTTTTCATCATCAACAGCTGCAAACACTGAAGGACAAAAGCTTCCTTAAGAAGTAAAGTCTGCTCTGTCGTTTCTTATAAACGGCATCAGTGTTGCGTCTTCAGTCCAGTCTGTCGTCCAGGTGAACACTGAGGTATTTATACTCCTCCACCACTTCCACCTCTTCTCCTATGATGGAAAAACCTATCGGACTTAATCCTGGCTCTCCTAAAATCCCCAATCTTCTTCGTCTTGTTCAAATTCAAGATGAGATGATTGTTCTCACGCATGCCACAAAACAGTCAGACACTCAACCCTTCAGTCTTACAAACTGTGGCCCGTTTGTCAGGTAGTCAGTAATCCAGGTGATAGTGGAGGCGTCCACCTGTGTCTTCTGGAGTTTCTGTAACATAGTCTTGACTGGATGGTTTAAATGCACTGGAGAAATCAAAGAACATGATCCTCACAGTACTGCCTGCTCCGTCCAGATGGTGTCTTCTGCAGGACTGCAGTGGGTCCTTGTTTGCTTATTCAGGTGGGACAATAAAAATCTCTCCAGGACTTTCATGATGGAGAGATGGGCTGGAGGTCTATAGTCATTAGGAGAAGATGGATGAGATCTTTTAGGTACTTTAATAAGGCAAGATGCTTCCATATTACAGGAACCTTAACCTTTGGTTAGAGATGGAGAGTGAGGGGGATAGGATCGTAGCATTTTCCTGGCGTGATAGAAGGAAACAATGGAACAGCAGCAAGATCCATGACTGAGGTCATCCTCCCTTGACCCACAGCTTCCCTGTCGGCCTGTTTGGGTGGGGGCAGGAGAGGAGGAAGCTGAGCCAGTTTCTGAACTAAACCAGTGGAAAAACGTGTTCGGTTCATTGGCTTCGTCAAGACTTCCAGCTATCTGGTCCTCCTTCTGCTTGAAGCCTGCGATCTTCTTCATCCCTGACCATAGGCGCAATTTCCACTAGGGACACGCCAAATTGTAGGACTTAAATAGAAATATAAGACACGCCTCTTCTTTTGTGTTCGAAGACTTGTTATAATACATATTTATTTTTATATATAAAAAAAAAAATAATTACAGATGATTTTCTTGGGCTTTTTTTCTGTGTGAATTCTGCATTAATTCTGTCCTGGTAAATAGAAACAAAGCGGAGCAGCAGCAGAAACTCAGATCTGTGGCATCAACTGATTTTGATTTGTTGACAGTGAAATGAAGAAGTTCACATAAGTGGTGAATACAGGATTAATGAAAATATAACGTTGAAATAAGGGGGGGCTGCACTAACAATGTTTCAAAGACGGTTTATGGCTCCTATTGTCTCTTCAACATTGATGCTTTTGTTTTTTCTTCAATCTCAGAAGACAGATGGGGAGGAGCTGGATCAAAACACATAGTTTAAGAAGCAAAAGCACAATGTTACATTAACCCTTTCATGCACAAAGTTATAGAAATAAATGGAAAAATCAGTGGAACTGACTCAAATGATTTCAACTCGGATCACACACAAAATGTAAGTAAATGGTGAAGAGTTTTAATTTCGTAAAAATGATCCTCTCGCTTCTTGGCCAAATGTCCTGCCATTTAATAATCAAAATGTAGAAAAAAGTGTTCTCATAAATAGTTTAGACCCATGCTCTCTGGCACCTATATGAATATGTCCAGTGAGATTATTTGGTTGATTTTGTCTCAGTTCCATCTTCATCTGCTTATCTGGGGTTGGGTTCAAGGGGGCAGTAGCTTAAGCAGGGAAGCCCAGAATTCCCTCTCAACTGGCCCTTCGTCTAGCTCATCTGGGGGGATCCCAAGGTGTTCCCAGGTCAGCCGAGTTACATAGTCCCTCCAGCATGCCCTAGGTCTTCCCGAGGTCTCCTCCCAGTGGGACATGCCTGGAAGACCCCACCAGTGAGGAAACCTCACCAGATGCCCGAGCCACTCGGGCTACTCTCGATGTGGAGGAGCAGCAGCTCTACTCTGAGCCCCTCATGGATGACCAAGCTGCTCACCCTCTCTCTAAGGGAGAGCCCGGACACCCTGCAGAGGAAGCTCCTGTCCGCTGCTTGCATCTGCGATCTCGTTCTTCCGGTCAGTACCCACAGCTTGCGACCACAGGTGAGGGTAGGAACGTAGACTGTCTTTTTGGCTCAGCTCCTTATTCGCTACGATAGATTATTGCAGAGCCCTCATCACTGCGGACGCCGCACCAATCTGCCTATCAATCTCCACTCCATTCTTCTCTCACTCATGAACGAGGTACTTGAACTCTTCCACTTGGGCCAGGATCTGATCCCCAACCCAGAGAGGCCACTCCACTATTTTCCGATTGAGGACCGTGGTCTCAGATTAGGAGGTGCTGATTCTCATCCCAGCTGCTTCACATTTGGCTCCAGTGAGAGTTAAATGTCTTGGCCTGATGAAGCCAACAGAAAGAGACCCAATTCTGAGCCCACCCACACCAGACCGCCTCCGAGCGTCAGCTGCACCTAAAAATCTGTCCATGAAGGGAATGACCAGAACTGGTGACAAAGGGCAGCCTTGGTGGAGTCCAACCCCCACAGCAAGCAAGTCCGACTAACAGCTGACAATGCGGACCAAGCTCTGAGACCAGACGTAGCGGGACCGGACAACCCGTATAAAGGATTCTGGCACCCATAATCCTGAAGAACGCCCCACTGGAGTCCCAGAGGGAAACAGTCGAATGCCTTATCCAAGTCCACAAAACACATGTGGACTGTTTGGGCAAACTCCCATGCCCCATCCAGGACCTCCAGGAGGGTGTAGAGCTGGTCCACTGTTCCATGGGCAGGAAGAAAACCGCACTGTCCCTGACCACACCTCTAGTTGTTCTGCTCGAGCTTGTTCTCCAGCTTCCTCCTTAACACCTGCTTGTCTCTGACGTTGACTTTCAATTGTTTAAACAGACTCATTTGGGGGCACAGTAAGATACAAATACTCAAACTAAATTCAGATGTTACCACATTCTTTAGGCAGTGTAAACGTGTCCCACACTGGTCCTTCAGGCTTCTACATAACTGATCTCTTCTGCGTAGGAACGAAGATATTGTAATGTTTGAGCAACAACTAAAAGAAACGTGGCAGATGTAACTAAACCGTCATCACAATCTAATCACCGATTTAGCAGTGTTTTGACTTCCCTATCTTGATTCGGATTTTTCTTTTAATTTCACACAAAGTGGCTGGGAATGGGATAAAATCGCTCAGGATGCTTGTGGAGACGCATGTTAATGCCAGGTATGAATGATCATGCTTCAGACTGCCTGCTCGTGATCGGATCACTCAGGAAGAACTAGGAGTAAACAGGGCCATATATACTAATCAGAGAATGGGAGGTACTTTATTTGTATATTGTCAAAGGTTTACCAAACTGCCCCTCCCTTTAGCATTCGCTAAACTAGAATAAGGCCAGATCTTTCTATCTGTATTTCTGTTTATAATAAAAAAAATAATAATAAGGACCCAAGGTTTCTTTGTGTAAATGGTCTACGAAAGGTTCTGTTGTGTTGCCTCACTCAGTGTTGTGTGCAGCAAACCCAACCTTATTAGTAAACTGACTAAAGGCTGCTATCAAAGCAATAAAAAGGCAGTTTAATTTTTACTTCATTTGTATGCAGTTTTATTATCCTAAAAACTGAGTAAATGGTTCTGGGAGTTCATTTGTGTAAAACGACTGTCCTCTTCTGCACCACAGTATAATAACACACACACTGTAGCTCCAGTAGATACCAGCATCAGTCACAATAAGCCCCCAAACCCCTCGGCTCTTGTGTTACGGAGATAAACAGATTTGTGACACAATAAAAAAAAAAAAAAAAAAAAAGATTAATCTAATTCCACAAACTAAGGTGTGTGTGTGTGTGTGTGTGTGTGTGTGTGTGTGTGTGTGTGTGTGTGTGTGTGCACAGTTAGTTATGTAATGTACCTGGATTTTATAGTGGTTGTGAGGACCAAAAGAATAAATGAAGAAAAACACAGAGTCACAAGAGCAGGGAGTGTAGAGAGGACAGATGTAAAGTTTCACGACTTACCTCTGTCACCTGGCCTTAAGTGAGGACCTTCACTCATAGGAGCGCGTGCGCCACCATGTTCGTCTTTGATCTAGAAGCACATGGTGGAAAAAGTCAAAGATCTATAAACCTACACGACCTTGAGTATCACCTGCATTTTTGTATGAGGCAACAACAAAGCCACGCATATGCGAGCGCCTGTGAGAGTTGGGGAAAGGGATTTTAAAAGACCAGTGCAGCTCAAGTCCATAATTCTAATGTGCACATCCCAGCAGACGGTGACGAAACGCAGTGTTTCAAAATACAAAGCGCTTCTTGCTGCACTCGACGAGGCTCCCAGGAGCCTCGGAAAGGCAGTTTAATGATGAAAGACAACATGCTTGGATGCCTGTGTTCTCTTTTAGGTCACAAGGGAAAATCAGGCAAAGCCAAAACATTTTCAGGTCTTTAATTTTCTTTTGAAGATGCCACATTCATTTAGAAATGTTCAAATCACACCCTGGTTCCTCACCTTACGGAAACTGTTAGGGTAGATAATCACCTCTTAGAATAAATATCGACTTTAAAGCTGCAGCTGTGAAATGCAGATACACTTAATAAGAAAATATTAATGTTTGAAATCTGTCTGAGGTTATTTCAGCTGTGCTGTGTACCCTTGTCGAAGCTTCTAGGCGTCCTGGATACTGTATTAAAGAGAGCAATTGAATACAGCAGAAAATATGCATTTTCTATAACATTCAAGATGCTGAGGAGGACTAAACCTGACAGGGATCCTACACATGGAGACAGAAGAAATAGAGGTCTGATTTGATGGGCTGTCAAATGCTGAACGCTATCATTTTATCTTTTATTGGAAACCGGACTGTAAACTCAACTGTGCAAGTGAGAGGTGTTGCCAAATGCAATGTGACTCACCACCTCTAAGAAGACCAAAATAAAAGAAAAAAAGTTGTTGTTTTTTTTTTTTTTCACAGATCACTGTGACTTTTCATGCTGTATTTGCAGTTTAGAATCTTTTTGCCAGACGGGAGTGGACAGAAATGTGAAAAATGTCATGCAAGACGAAAAGAAAACATGCCACTGAGTTACTGTGTTTGACAAGCACTCTAAAGCAATAACAAGTAACAAATCTAGCTTTAAAAAAAAAAAAAAAACGGCTTAAGAACTGTTTTGATGCCACGTAGACATGCCACAGCGCGTCAGTGTGTAACGACAGCAGCTGTTCTGCCAGTGTGCAGCGTGGGCTGAGCGTTGCCAAAAACGCTGAAAGTGGACCTCTGCAGATCGCGCCTCCAGTCAACACAAGGCCCTGCAGTGGAGGCCTGACCTAACGGGCTTCCACTGCGCTGATTCGAGAGGACGCGTGAAAGCGGAAACGATGCAGGCGTTTTTGACTGCTAGCTTCGCGAAGCAGGTCTGGTCTTTCCTGGCTGTTCTTAAGTCAAAACTTAATAGACTTTGCGTTTTGACTTGATTGAAATTGAACAATCCTACGACAAAAATATGTCCCAGCAGCCACGACTTCCTGACGGTCCTCATTTCTCTTCATCAGAGCTTCATCGGTGCTCCCATTCTCTGTGACAGCTGTGAGAAAATAAGGTTTAAACGTCCTCCTCAACTCTCTCCATTCTTCTACTACCCAACTTTCTGGAAGCCTCTTCTTCAACTCATCGAGCTTTGATGCATCAGAGGTTATTCTAGACATAGCGTGAGCTTTAGAAAGCTCAGCTTCTATACGCAAACAACGTTTTCTGTTGTCATGGATACTCATTACAGGAGATATTGGAAATATACACATTTACTGACAGAAATCCTTTGAGCAGCAGGGTATCCAAACTGTTTAGGGGAAGAAAAAAAAAAAAACAACAACATTTTGATGGGAAAAAGGCTCAGCAGAAAATGTCAAGATGATGCAAATAGAAGACATAACATCTCCAAGCAACTGCAACAGACTGCCAGTATCGCGGCGCCTTTCCAGACTTCTAGGTCTACAAGCTTCTTTTCCGAAATAACGTAGACTCCCAATAAAAACGGAGGAGGCGGCCTCGGCACATACAGGGGACTTCATTAATTTGATCTTTGATAAACGACGGTGTGGTGGTCAGCATGTAAAACAGAGCTCCCTTGCTTTTCATCGTGTGCAGCGATGCTGAGTTTTTAACAAAAACGGCTTTGGAGATGAATTAAACAGAAAATATCTGGAGCCGAAGCTGCAGCTTGGAACAAACCGAATAACCCCCACTCACCTGCTCCCTTTCAAGCATGTAGGAGGAACGGTGGTGACTGCTAAAAAACACAACAACTCTGTTGTCTTCAGGCAATAATTAAGCACCACTCATTCTGACTTCGAGGTTGCATCCATCCAGGAAATGCAGACATGCAGGCTGATATTTATTACAAAATCTCCTAAGGAAAACTGCCAATGATACTGAAAATAGCTGTTTTTTTGTTGTTTTTTTGTTTTTTTTTACCTCCCTTGCTGCCTAACTTATTCCCAGCTGGTAGCCGGGCATATCTACCTTAAGCGTCGTTTCCACATCCCCAAGCTTGTGTAAATGTAGTTACCTGATATGGGCTATATTTAAGAAATAATGTAGGAAACTCCTAAATAAGCTTGGATAAAGGCGGTAAATAAGAATTTTCCGTTGAGACCTGCAGTGCAAATACAGCCTAAGAAGTTTTCTGAGTTTACTACTGATTTGAAGTAACAGCACCAAGTATTCACCTTTACAAACATATACAACAAGGGATTTCTGTGACTCGAAATGAGACGGCTGCTCCTGTAGACAGGTTTTTATGTCCGCTCGTCATCAGCAACTCCTCCAGATGTCTCAGGTTTGAAGGGTTTCTTCTCCAGACCGCATGTTTCAGCTCTTTCCACAGATGTTTAATAGGATTTAGATCAAGGCTCATAGAAGGACACTTCAGAACGGCCCAATGTTTTGTTCTTACTTCCTGTGATCTCCACAGAGAACTCTCTCCTTTACTTTAATTTGGTCCGTGTTCAGTTTGGTGCACACCACGATACCAAACACCACGCGAAGACTTTTCACCCTTTAAAATGTCAGAATGCAAGCTTGAAGGCGCTTTTGATGCTGATTACAAGACACTCTAGTTTAATATCTCATTATAGTCTAATTATTTTTTATATTTTCTAGGGATACCAACTAATTTGTCATATCCAGCGTCATACTAATAATCATTATAAGTATAATTATTATTAATAATATTTAAATGATTCTGTGAGCCACAGTTCAAAGGCAATGGCTTTTGAGTTATTTCAGTGAATTTTTATTTATTATTATTCATTTTTTCTTCTGTCAGCTGCAAGTTATTTTAGTGACCAGCGCACAGCTTTTTACAAAGAGCTCAAGTGGCCAAAGAACTGAAGTGACAATAGACAAGAATCACAAAACCTCAACAGGAGAAGTTTTCTGCACATATTGAGGCAGGAAACATGACAAGAGCCAGAAATAATGGAAGTACCACTTCAAGTGCAGTCATTAGTCTACCTATCTTTTCATGTCCACATCATTCCCTAGTTCTTGTTTATGTTTGCGAGCCAGACACTGGCAGAGGAAAGGTTTCAAGCAGCCAAATACGGCGCTCTCAGAAATGTGCTGCCAAAAGAAAACAGAGGCTTGCTGCTGAAAACTGTCTGCCTTTGAAGGATCCTTATTCGCCGTTTCCCAGCTGCCGGAGACGTGAGTTACTGCTTAGACATACAATGGGCGCACCACGGGTATTTGTCCATCGAGAGCTGAGCCCAGTAAATGAAAAGAGGGACACACATACCCAGGAAGCGGCTAATTAATTGACAAGCAGATATTTCTGAATTTATAATCATCAAACAGACTTCATTTTGTTCCCCCACCGCCATCCTCGCCAACCCATCTTCCCAGGCGACTTACTTAAGAGACTTATCTTATAAATACAGCCCTAATCAAAATAAATGACTAAAACCTCTAAGGGAGTTAAAGGCTATACAAATTTACATCAGAGGAACTGATGCAATTTAAACAGCCGCCTGTGAATGACTGACTTAAGGTTCAAATCACAGAGAGCACCGACTTATGTAATACTTCCAGTGCTTTTTTGTTATTGTTGTTGCTCAGTTTGGCAGACCTACATTCATGACAGCCAAGTAGGGAAGAGAACAGCCTCCTTCTATGCGAGTGTTACGCTGTATTCCCACAGCACTGTACTTGCTTGGTGTGTCATATTTCACTTTTTTTTTTTTTTTTATATTTAATGTGTCACATGTCCGAATGTTTTCTGCGTTTGAGCACATCTGCGTGGAAAACCCATCTTTATGCATATTTCCAACTTCATATTCTTCCTCTTGTCTTCTGCTGGGTACACATAACATAAAATGAGTCAGTGGCTGATGTTAACAGCCTTTACAAGCTATGTGAGCCACTGACTATTTTATAGCTGGTTGCTGCTATCTGGCGAAGGGAATCGTGGTGATAAATGGATCGTATATTCACCTAGACTTAAATTTTTATGGATATGCTGCAGGCACACAACTATACAACGGATCGAGCACACTGTAGTTGCAAATCTCAGTGCTCATCGCCTGCCTTATCACTTCAAGAGGACATATTTTGGTGAAAAAAAAAAAAAAAAAAAAATCACTTTCTGTGGTTGATACCATTTTGTTGGGTGTTAAAGTCACTGACCCGCTCTAGTCCACATGTGAAAACATGTCATCAGAGAAACACTCAGTTTTGTGGGGTAATGTGACATCATACACCCAGCTTCCCTGTATTATGCTGTAATTACTGCATAGACAAGTAACACAGAGCTGTAACACGTATCTCAAAAGAGAAGCACCCTGAGAAGGAGGAGGGTGGAGCTGAGTCGAGTGGCCGCCTCCGCCTCCGCCTCCGCCTCCGCCTCCTAAAGGCAACTGCTATGAACAGAGCAGTACAGACATGGTTAAAAACAGAGCTTTTATACTCTATCTCTGTGGTATTTTGGCCAAAGCATGTCAAAGACTTTCCATTAGAACCTCAGGAAATGGTTCTTTGAAAACAGATCAGAATATGTGTCCTTTAAAAACAGCTGTTACAGACACTTTCTGTGCAGACATCTGCAGCATCAAGGCCCTACTTAAGCTTCATTCACGTCTTTAGTGTTTATTCACTGGACAACAGATTGGACTGAAAATGCAACACAGAAGATATATAAGAGCAGGCAAAGCAAACTAAGGCTCCTCCATAATTGCAGTGATTTATTACATCCTCAGTTAGTCTTTAGTTGAAAGAAGCCATCAAGTGAGGCAGCAGCATAAGAGCTGGTGGCTTAAAGAAGCTGAACGAAATGATAACAATGCTTGGCCCAGTGATGGAGACTAGTCCAGGGCTGATTGTTCAAGTCGCCAAACATAATGGACATCGCTAAGATGTTTGCTCAGGTTCTGTGTGAGACGGCAGCAGGAAATAATTCTGCCAAAAATGATCTCACACCACTTTCTTTACAGTGAAATGATTAAAAAAAAAAAAAAAAGAAAAAGAAACGCTTTTTTGTGCCCTTTTTTGATAGGTTTTACATGTTTTATACTGCAAACGTCTTAATTTCCCTTCTGGGATGAATAACTTATTATTGAACTGAATTAATGCCTCAGCACGTATTTCTGCAGAGAAGCAGAGATTCATGGTAAATGTGGTGAAAACATGATGTTTGCAGAGCTCAGAGAACCTTCTGTGCCTCGTGACACTGTCGCTAATGCAAACTGAACATGACTGTAACATTTGTGGAAGCCTCCACTGAATTTAACGTTTAGACAGGAGTACAGACTGGAAGGTCATCGTGTGCCCTGCACAGACTGACCGTGACATTCAACATTCAGAAAACCCGCTCCTCTTACAATGCGACTAAGTTATAGTTCCTGCCCTTATGTGAATATAAATACTGAGTGCATCCACTGAATTAAAAAGGAAAATAAGTTGAAAGTACAATGAAAACAGCAGAAGTCTTAAAGAAAAGCTGACTTGAATCAATGGAAAAGCAGGCATGAGTAACAACGCGGGCCTTTCAATGACCGAACGCAAGGAAGGGGCTACACAGCACTTGGCACGCACGCAAAATAGATGCTTCTGTTAGCTGGGTGATTTAAGATAGTAGTTTGCAGGTAATTTAGTGTGGTTTCCCAAAAAAAAAAAAAAAAAAAAAAAAAAAAAAAAAATCACAGCTGGGTTATATCTGCTTATCCCCAAGATCACAAACCTGCTGTAAATGTTTAATTTGTGATTTAAATATAAAGTAAAACATGAAACACTGCAGTTACTTTGGTCACTCAAATGATAAACACTGAGGGAAACCGATTGATTAAGCTGATTATTTTATACATTAGAAAAGGCATTGGCACATTATAAGAATAAAAATAATTAGCAGTAGATCTAGCTGATTAACATGCAGGCATATTTTCAGGACATCTGCTGTTAAAACTATGAAACTCCCCTTTGTTATTTTTATTTTAATTTTATTTTAATAATAAAAATTTTGAAAATTGAATGCATTATACTTGATCCATTCATTTTTGATAGCTTCGTACCACCCCCATAATCAAAAAAATAAACCAAAGTGTTAATATATAATATGTATGATATAAAATAGTTTTATAAAATAATTTTATAAAATTGTATCATTTTTTTCTATAACAACTTATAATTATCACCCCATTTATACATAATGACTCAAGAATTGATTATTTGGAAACAAAGACAAGATTGGAGGTATTTATCATTTTAATATATAAAAAAAATACTTTGAATTAAAAATATAGACAAATATTATATATATATTTATATATATACCTCCGGGCAATAAGGAATCATCGATCAACCTAACATGCATGTTTTTGGACTGTGTGAGCAAACCGGAGTACCCGGAGGGAACCTGCGCAGCCATGAGGACAACATGCAAACTCCACACATAAAGACTCTTTCCGGGGCCGGGAGTCAAACCAGGAATGTTCTTGCCCGTGAGGCAACAGTAGTGACCACTAAGCAACCGTGCTGCCCTATGAAAACCATATCTTCCAAAAAACTAAAAAAGAAAGTACCCTGATATCTAAAGATGAGAATCAGCAATAAAGGAACCCTCATCAGTGTAATACTCTGTACATACACACTATTACTGTTGACAAACACAATATAACAACTAGAAGGTGTTTAAAAGTCAATGCAAGTGAGATTGTTGTAAGTACGAAACAATTATTTTTATAGCACCTATCCCAGACAACCATCACAAAGTGCTTTACCATAAATTAATAAGAGCAAGATAAAAACATTAACTCTGCCATTTCCAATTAGTTGCTGAGTGTAAGTTGACAGCTGAGATGTAATGTTCATATTAATAAGCTAAAATAACTATAAAGGAGAAATTTTCTTCCGTGTTTTCCTTTTCCAACATTGACAAAATGTCCTGAGGGCTTCACGAATCGTCTGTGACGGACTTTGATTGAAACGCCACAGATGCTGCCCTTTTAACATGATTTTCAGCATGTTTTTACAGTTATGTTCATAGCAGCCGGTTGTAGCAGGTGGAGTCAGCTGCTCAACTCCATCTCTCTCCTCTGCACGTTTCGGAATTGGCGTTGCAGCTTTGCATGAACCGAAGGCACAAGCAAATGCCGCGTGATCCAGCTCAGATGGTGGATGAATCCAGTCACATCTGGATCTATTCAGTTTTCAGTGCAATCCAAGAAGTCTTTATTTCAAACATGACAGGGAGTAACAGACATGCTTGAACATTCTTAACCAGGAATGTCAGAGAGCAGCAGCAGTCTGGACATGTTGGAAAAGGAGCAGGAAGAAGTAAAAAACATGAACTCCTACCGCTTGAACTCAATACCATGTTTTAGCCAGCCCAGACACTCCCCACCACCCTCCCGTCTGCCACCGAGACCTCCCCACCCCACAGTGGGAGACCCCCTGCAAGCCCTGGGGTGGGTTGGGGGCTCCCACCCAACCCGTCCCCTCTAGGTATGATGTCACCGACACTGAACGTCGAATCTGGGGAACTATTGCAAAGCTGAGATGCATTGGTCCCATTTCCAGGCGCGAAGCATCTCAGATTCGGAACTGATCCTGCTTTTGTAAAAGCAAACAAGTAAGCCTGATTCACTATAACTACATCCTGCAAGCCCTCAGGAAAAGATCTGCTGCCAGACACCAAAATACAGCCCCTGGGAGGGGGGTATTCATGCCCAACAGGTCACACAGCAGCTGATGGTACCACAAAGCCATTAGCTAAAAAGACACAATTATGGCTTTCCAAATAAATAATAGCACTAATGAGTGATTAATCATGCACTAGAACAGTTTGATAATAACTGCATGCCTTTACCAACAAATGTTGTGTGTTTTTCCATCCATTCTGTTTAACTTGGCCGTGTTTGAGGATCTAATGCTGGCAGCCTTTTAAGAGCAGATCAAGGTAGCACAGACAGTGTGTGCTACAATAAGTGTGTATATGCACGCCTCGGAGACGGCGTGTGTCCTCTGCGAGAGGTAAAATAATGACAGGCGAGAACGGATGGCTGGTGACGCTGTGACGAGGAAAGCGCCACATTTTCTGAGCCTCAGGCTGGGCAGCTGCGAGAAACTTCTCCTCTCTTACCCCCCCCAACACCACCACCACCTCTTCCCTTGCTTCCCTCCTCCGCGCTCCCCCCTCACCCCTCCCCACCTCCTCGTCATCTGCGACACTGTTCAAACAGAGGACAAAGATGCCCTGAGTAGTTTTCCTCTTCCAATCCCATACATGGCTGCTGGCACTTTTCCTCTTCTGTATCTCGAGCTCACAGCCAGAGGAGTGACAGACTGAGTCATGGCGGTTTTAGGGAGTCAGTCTTTTGATTAATTTTAATGGCTCTTCCTGACAAAATCCTTTCCACCGAGGGAAGTCGCTCCTGTCTGTCATTCCGCCGCTATCATGTTTCATATCTACGCCAGCTGAATCTATGTTTAATGAGAGATTAAAAATGGTAAATACACTTGTACATGTTGTCGTATCTTTTGGAAGTTTAGACTTCAAACCAGTTGGATCTACACAACCTTTAAAAATCTACTCTAAAACACGGGCAACATTTGATCACGTCTCCTGAAAACCTCTCTGAGGAACTTGACAGATTTATCAACGCTGGGGGGGGGGGGGGGGGGGGGGGGGGGGGGGGGGGGGGGGGAGAAAGAAAAAGGAAAAGAAGAAAAACATTTGACAGCTTACACTTTGGGTTTTTTGTGTAAATTATGGCCTTTCTCCTGGTGTAAACAGAAAAGACACCACACACAAATATTGCATCTTGCCTAAATGGAGGAAAATATGGGTGTAATGCAGTCAAAAGGCTGCTGTGATAAATACAACATATTTCTGACACTTTCTGCGTTTATGCTCGTATCGCTATGTGGGGAAGTGTAAAAGCAGTATACTTCACTTTAAAACATTAATTTGCACATTCAGGCACGCATGACAGATATGTATTTGACTCTATTTGAGAAAAAAATACACAATTTTCTGCAAAGACAGAGGAACACACACATGCAAAACCATCTATTTATACATCACTGGCACCGTTTTCCGACTCCAAAGTTGAGACGGGCATAAGAGCCCATTAAAGTATTTTAATATTTTAAAAAATGACCGCATTTCTCTGCATTTATGCATGCTAAGTGGATGGCTATCAGGAGAGGAGGGAAAAAAACAGCAGCTTTCGTGACGCCGTCACACTTTCAGGTCATGCCAGTTGGCTCCTCCGATATGTGCGATGGCGGCGAGATCCAGACAGAGCAGCGACACGAAAGCAAAAGAGCAGCAGGGGTGAATATGACAGTCAAGGACTACCACTTCAACATCAGACGACTGTTGTCACAGCAGAGCCGCAGAGCCGCCGCCTTTTGACTGTGACACAGTTCAGCTGCTCGTCGCACAGAGCAAAGCCGGGCGGAAACTCGAGCGAGGAAAAATATGTTTATTAAATAAAAGAGCGAGGAGGGTGTTGTGGCGTTGTGATACAGCAGAGACGGCAGCAAAGTGCAGCGTTGTCAAATGTTCGTAAACAGCATTTTCTCATCCCTCCATGAAATTGAATGTAGGGAAGGGAAATGAAGTGTGACTTCCAATGACAGTAAAGACAATCTTGCAGTTGAGAAATATGATATTGACCAGCTGGTGCTAGAGTCAGAGCAGCACCGAAAGGAACAACGAAAGTGATTATTTTGCTGAATTATTTTATGGTTTATGGTTTTATAGCATATTTTTGCAGCGTGCAGCCAGTTGAAGAGGATGGCTGAGGTCAGGGGATCATGGGGTATCACATAAGAGCAAAATCTTTGTGTTATTAATGATAAAATACCAGTTGCTTTCCCAAAAGAACAATTCCCACTGATTGCAACTTATGTAAACAACAAAAGACACTATTAAGTTAGAGTATGAGCCTAAGAGTGGATAATCTTTTCATTTAGAGCTATAAATGCTGGAGCCTGTGAAAAAACAGATTTGTGTCCATATGCTGGCATTTTAACTAACAGTATCAGATGGATCAACAGAAGTTCTGTAGTCGTGCTAAAAATTTAAAGAAAAGATCGACTCTCAACTGGAAGTCTGTGACAGAAGGGAAGCAGGATGGTAAAAAGGAGCATGTTCGTCGAGAAGTCAGACCAAAAAGAGAGACCATCTCCTAGGAGACGCCGGTGAATGGGCCTGTCAGTCGTCATCGCGTGCCACTCTTCTTGCTCGACACAGTCAAACTGAAGCAATGTATCCCATGAAATATTCAGCAAAGTTGTTTTTGCCCATAGAGGAGTAGTGATAAGGGGGAAGGGGGAGCAGGGAAAAAATGTGCTGTGATAGATATGTGGAAGGTCTCCCAAATGCTCTGGATGTCAGGTTCGCTTAAGGCCTCTACAAGGGTGCGACAGCAGGAGCAGCAGGGGGTCCATTAAATGTTCATACAAATGTACCCCTCACAGTGCATCAGTCCCCACAAGCCCCCATCCCAAAATACTCTGCTAATTCTGCTGCACCTAGACTTCCCAAAGCTTTTACTTTTGCGGATTCTGTTTTCTTAAGTAAAGTTCCCATTTGCGCTGTAGATGTTTTTTATCTAGGTGTAACATATTACACGCACACTTAAGGTTAGTGCTTTCGTTGCAGGAAGATGAAACACAAGTCAATTACTGCTTTCAACCACAGCTTAGTAAAAAAAATATCATTTAAACAAATGGACAAAGCCACACAGGTTTGGGGTTTAAAGCCTAATTTTGGCAAGGGCTCTGCATGATTTCCATATTGGTAGGAGCTGACTCTGTCCAACACTGGTTGATCTTAAAAATGGTTGTAATGACTAAGCTTGGAATCTGGTTGGAACACGCCTACCTTTCTGAAGTGACCACAAGATGGTTATTTTAGCTTGGCTTCGCTCATGCTTTCGTACCTGGATTGGTTCGGTTGTGAAGGGGGTTGGCCAGAGGACCTGGCTGCTCCAGAGGACCTGGCTCCTCCAGAGGACCTGGCTGCTCCAGCTGTCGGGCTGGAGGCCACCGTGCCAGATGTCCAAGGATTCGCCCTGGGTAGCAGCCTTCGACTGGAGGTGAAGGCTGCTGGCTAAGCCTCACCCCAAACTCTTCCAGGCCAACCCAGAGCTGGTTTACTAAACATTTAACAGCACACCAGTCCATATCATCTTTAAAAAAACTACAACACGCCCACAAATATACATCAATTGGTTGCTTTATATTCATCATTTTACATGATGAGAACACAAACTTCACCCGTTCATATAGATGTCATGGATATGCAATCTGTCAAGACCAAAAATTCTATTATTATTTTTTTTTTTGTACCAGGCTGTAAATATGTATATTTCTGTTGTAAAGTTGGACAATTTACCATGAGAGTCAGTGGACGCTGACTCGCTTTGTGAGCCAGAAATAACAATCTAGCGAGCTGGATGTGTTCCCTTCCTTTCAACCAGGACAAAGCCTCAAAGTCAACAGATGTATATTTACTGCCATAATTACATCTATATTTCATTTTTAATTGATACCAAATCTCGTCAACTTTCAGCAGCAAGTGTATCAATCCCAGCAACATTCGTGCTACTATGGGGAAAATAATTAAATAAATAAATAAAATAAACTAGGAAATCCAAAGAAGCTATAAGGGATTTTTTTTTTTTTTTTAAATAAGGCCATCATCCGCAATTTACCATAACTAAGAACTTCAAACGAGGCAGGAGAGGACAAGTTATGCTGGTATTTAAATAATTAACGACACTTGATGATTCATTACTTTGTCACTCAGATGGGTAATAACAACCAGGTACACTAACAGCTGTCAAAAACTAGATCCTGATGAGCTCAAGGACAAATGCAACCATCATCGGTGTTTTGGTAAGCTCATTATAACATCCCACTGGTGGGGATGAGGCTGCCACCGTCAGACATGTACGTTTGACTGACAAGTGTGTTCACGTTCACGGCCAAACTCTCTGAAGTGTAGACAAACTGTCAAATGCAATTTAAAAGCATCAAATTGTGTAAAGAAAGAAACTAAAGTGTGCATGCCAACCTGATGAAATGCTTACAAATATAAACTATAACTAAGCAGCTAAAGCCACATCTACTGTTGTGCCTCGTCTTTCTTGGCTCTGGCGCTCATGAGATTCAACCACGGTAAATACGCCACCATCCTGACCTCTCCGTGGTACGGTGGCACTTATCATCCTAAAAGAAACTGCACGTCTGAAGTTTCAGCATACCTTTGCTGCCATTTTCAACACTAATTGAGCTTTTGAAATGTGACCGTGTGAGTCAGCTGGCAGCTATAGCTTTCACAGAAGACAGACGTTGACCATTACCCACCGCAAGACGATCACAGCAGTGTTGCCAAGTTTACCCTGAAAGACTCTGAGCCCTTCACTCCAGCAGAGTTGACTTCATTAAAGCACGTTCCTGTTAATAATCGCCAATTCACTGCCAACAGCTATGTTTTTCGGCTCATTTTTCCCCCTCATAGTGTGACAGCTGTCTTGATGACGAAAGATAACTGATCGTTTGTCCTGCTTAACATTTTCTATTTTCAGCTGTTGGGAGATCTTGCTTGCAAGGCCTTGTTGTACGTTGCATCAGGCCCAAAACTGTTTGGCTGTGTATTAAAGAAATGTGCTGCACATCCACATTGTTAGTATTAATTCGGATGAGCCGTACTGGTTTCAACAGACAGCCCTAATATGGCCACTGGATTTTTGATGCCTCGATTACTGGGATTTTGATTGTGAAAGGCGTCGTAAGCATACGTGTGAAGTGTGGTATGAAAACACGTCATTAGCAGCTGTAGCTACTGAGTAATCCTTCCAAACCTAACACAATATCACCCAGTCCCTCCGCATGCGTTTGAAAAGGTCAAATCTGTCACCCCAACTGAATTTAGCACATTTCGCAAGTCTCCTCCCTATCAGCGGTTTTGATTTGGGCATCTCAGGAAAATGAAAGCGTCGTACATCCTCTAACTGAATGGCTGCAGGGTATCAGCTGTGACAGAGCTGCTTGATCACACAGCGAACAGTAGGGAACCATGATGCATGGAAACTCAAACACCTCGGGATGAATCACAAGCTCCTCACAAACAAGCGTTTCCCTGATGTTTAAGTGCTGTACATACACCACAAAAAAAAAAGAAAGAGAGAAGATTTACCTAACTTTAACTGGTGTGATCAAGTAGTTTCCATTAAAAAAACAAAAAAAACAAATCGAACTTCATCACAGCAGTTAAAGTTAGATAAATATTCTCTTTTTTTCACGTTGGGTTAGGTCCAGATGTATGTGGATAATCACGATAAATTTATTAAACTCCACATGGGGTAAAACAATCAAAATGTGACCAAAGTCTAGACTTTCAGCCTTAGATTAAGACGTTTCACAAAAATATGATGAAGGTATTGAGACAACTGACTAAGAAGATGCGGTCCAGGCTCGGTTAGTTAAAAAAAAACAAAAAAAAACAGATAAATGGTTTGGCGCTGAACTTGGGTGCTGAGTTTTGACAACTGTTTAGGAGGAACTAACAATATAAATCCAAGGAAGTGAAGGAATCGGCTGAAGAAAACCAAAGGAGAGGTTGGCAGAATCATTCACGTCATTTACCGCTTAGTCCTGTGCAGGGTCGCGGGGGTCACCTGGAGCCGATCCCTGCTCAGTACAGGTTAAAGGCAGCAGCACACCTGGACAGGTATATATTTATTCATTTTTCAGTAGGGGAGAAATGTAGAGAAAAGAAAATCTAATGTTTGACACAAAGACAGAGTTAGGAGATGAATATTCACTGGTGGAACGCAAGTGTTTTGTTTTTCTTCTTCACTTTCTACACCTGTGTGACCGCTCTTCTGCGTTTGCTCTGAGTGTATCTTCACCGCGAACCGAACCGTTAAAAGGAAAAACTGTGCCTGAGCCAATATGCTGCTTTTGCCTTTTTCATCATGAGAGTGCTACATATTCATTTTGTTGACGTTTTTGGGAAGTGGAAGTAAAAAAAAAAAAATGTAAAAATTGAGGGTTTTAAAAAGAAAGGAGTACAAATCGAAGCATTTTGGAACTTTTAAACTTTTTTTTCAAAAAGCCATTTAAAAAGCCTCTAATGTTTGAGAATCACGTCCTTTGTACAGATGAAACCAAGATAAACTTGTATCAGAATGACAGGAAGAGAAATGAACAGGAGAGGAACAACTCGTGTCAAACACGGTGGAGGCAGTGTCATGTAACGGGCATTTATGACTGCTAACAGAACACGCTCACTGTTTCTTGATGCGGTTGCTGAGAGAAGAAGCAGGATATATCTGAGGTTTATAGGGCTAAACACTCAATGGGACAAGTGTTACGAAACTAGATAAGACGGTGTTTCAAAAAGTAGACTGACAATGAGCCTCAACATACAGCAAAAAGCAATCCAGGACCTTTTGACTGCAGAGAATTTTAATATTCTTCAATGGCCAAGTCAGACATGGGATCTCAACCCAATAAAATCTGCTTTTTTAAAGTTACTAAGGCAAAACTGAAGGCAGAAAGGTTTAAAAACAAGCAGAAAAATAAAGCATCTTCAGAGAGGAATTTCAGAATTTGGTAAAGTCCATGGACTCCAGACGTAAGATTTCAGGAAGTCACTGACTGTAAAGGATTTTCATCCGTGTTTTGTAGATTATGCTTAAACATCCCCAGCTATCTGAGTGGCCAGTCAATTATGTTTAAAATCATGTCACGTAGCCCAACTACTTTTAAGCCCCTGATAAGTGAGGTATTCTTCTTAACATGACTGTATTTCATAAGTGCTAAATGCCATATTTTTATGAAACCTCTGAAATGAAGTGTATAATGTAACTGTACAAACTGAGGGTGCAATGAAGAAAAAACAGCTTTCAGTCATTTAGAAACACAAGAAAATGTGTTTTGGTGATGTAATGTGTTGCAGCTCAGCATGGGCATGAGCTGGCATGTAATCACTTTTTTTATAGTCATGGCAATGAAAACTAACTATTAAAACAATGGAGAGGGGGGGGGGGGTCCCTCTGTCTTTGAATCTCGTTGTGTCCACTTAAAGGCAACAAATGCTATTTTGTGTAATATCTTCATGTGAGTATGTAAATGTAAAAAGTGAGTTGACAGAGACGTCTGTCTTTACACCGACTGTCAACTGACCGTCGGCCCTTAACGGCACAAGTTAAATATAATGGACTGATTTTTTTTTTTTAACAAGCATTATTTTTCTCCAATTTATTAATGATATTGATATTGATATTGACTCATAACTTACTTATTTTGCCTCCAGTTGTTTATATTGCAGTCAGGTTTGATCATTTCTTTTCATGCACTGCCCAGACAGCTAATTATAAGAATAAATATACACTTGAAGCTGTCACGCAAGCTTTAAAGGGTGCAGTCGACATCTGACCTATTTAAATACTTAAGAAAAAAAAAAAATGTGTTATTACTCAGTTTTAGAGTCAAATTTAAAAATATTCACCAGTGACCAGGTGTATAGGGTCAGCTCCAGCCAGAGTCTCTGACCCTGTTCACACCTGGCATTAGAATGCGTCCTTGGAAATCTGATCACAAGTGATCAACACTAAAGCAAGGTCTGAATATATTCCAAAACAAATTCACATGCAGTCAACTGAGGATGCAATTTGAAGGCGGTCTGGGACACATGCCTACATTTCCTTTGTAGTCTGAACACAAAATAATCTGTGGATGGATTCAGGGACGGTTGAACAAAGTAAAGTTATCAGATAAAGCAATAACCTATGTGAGAGGATTTCTTCTTTGTGTTTGTGGAGGCTATTTCCCTGAAATATCTATACCCTGACTTGCATTGAACATATCTTTTGCTTATGCCAACTCATGTCCAGTTACTGGCTTGTAATTTGTCTTGTTAAGCACAAATGATATACAATTTTTCTTTGCATAAAAAGCGGTAGGTCAGATCTGATCAACCAAGATGCATTTGATTCCAGATTTGAACATATGCTCTAAGCTCTGGTCAAGGAATTACACACACAATACCAGCAGCAACAAAAAGCATTGAAGAAAGATTAGTTTAATGAGTATTTAGGGGTTGTTTTTTTTTTTTTTTACATGCTTAGTATAAGAATTCCTGAGCTAAACCAAATAATGCAACAAGTAGGCTTATGTGTACTGATATTAAAAAAAAATAAAATATGTCACCTGCTTCCCTTTAACCCAGAAAAATAAGAGTCCAGGCGTTGTTTTTTTTTTTTTTGTACATTACTAGAAAAATGTTTTTACTTCTCAGCATTGTAAAATAAAAGGCATTTTTGGTCATTCTAATGAAAGACTATAGATGCAGAGCTGCAGCTGCTGAGAATAAGAAAACAAATAGAATAATTTTGGTGAATATGTATTTCAATAGTGTTTTCATTAAAGTTTGGCTGCAGAAGTTTGCCTTATGATTCACATTCCATGATGGAGTAACACCAAGATAAGCCAGGCGCAGGGTGAAATCTAATCTGGATCCCAATGTTTTCTTCTGTTTTTTTCCTATGAAAATGACTTGCTGCTTATCAGAAGAGTGGGTTATTTGTGCAGATTCTCGCTGTGGCTTAGTGAAGGGACTCAATCACTGCTGCCCAGTGATACGCCTCACTTTCGTCCACCCTCCCCCCCTCTCATCTTTTTATCTGGAGAAGGGGAAATGAAAGGATGGTATCTGGTACTTTCTACGTCCTTGGTTCAGGAGATGAATTGGCTCGGACATTTTCGTTTTAAGTCAGAAGAAAAACATGCGCTTCCTAAGCCTGTGCACGGAGAAATATGATGGCAGTTAGGGAACTCTAGGTGAGTGCAGAAACGACAAAGAAAACTATTGTGAGCTAATTTGTGTTGTGACAGCTACATTTACAACTCGGTAATCAAGCTTTTGCACATTTAACTTGAGGGAAAACAAATTTTTCCTCATTTGGCGCTAATTGTTTCCTCAACCGCTCTTGGAGATTAGTGCACACAAGCATTGGAGACGCCAATGCTTTTATTTTCCTGTGGTAATGTGTGAAAAGCCATTGGTGGAAAGGTGAAACAAGTGTTAGGTATGGGTCAAAGTCAGATGACACAGACTTGTAATAGTGAGGTTGGAAAAATGCTTTATTTAGGGTTCCTACGAGAACTAGCAGGAGAGATCTTATTTCTCCAGTTTTAGCTTCCTTCATTGGTTACCGAAAAAATCCAGAATAGAATTTAAAATTCTTCCCTCCATCATATCTTAAAGAGCTCAGACTTTCGCTCCCAGACAGCAGGTTTACTTGTGGTTCAGGTTCCTCTCCTGTGGAACCAGCAGTTAGTTTGCGTTTGGGAAGCAGATGCCCTCTTTATCTTTAAGATTAAGCTTAAAAACATCCTTTTTAATAAAGCTTATAGATAGGGATGGCTCAGGTGCTCTGAAACATCCCTTAGTCGTGCTGTTATAGGCCTAGACTGCTGGGGACCTCCCATGATACAGCCGTCCTCACTCCAACTCTATTATTGCATTTTTTGTGAATTTCACATTAATTCACACAGTTTGCCTGCAGCAAACTGTCCTTAATAAACCTTTGCAGGTATAATGGAAAATAAGTTTATTAACATTGTCAAGAACAAATGATGTCTCCATACGAATAAACAGAAACAGATGAGTAAATCAAAGGTGCAATGGAACAAAAGTGAGACATTTGTTCAGCATTTTAGTACAAGGATGAAATATTTCATTATACATGAAGAACAACTGCTCTGAAAGGCAGTATCAGTGTCCTTAAGAAGAAAGACACCGACACTGACATCTAGTGAGCAATGCTCTTTGCATAACATTAGAGTAATTAGAATATTGGAAATATTTATTCACATTTATTAAGAAAAATATAACAGGATTGTCTGTGTTCAGTGTTCATCATTTTTCCAGGGATCTAATCTAACTACACAGAGGAAAAGTGTATTTTTTTCTGTATTATTTTGCCATAAAATGGGATATGAATTTCTTTTAAATCACGATAAGTCTTCAGTAAATACACACATTAGTACTGAATCTGCAAACAATTGGAAAGGGACACAAAGTGCTCTCAAAGCATTGACACATCTATCAATCCACAGATGGACATTGTATTTAATTGTAGTCCATATGGGAAGGTGCTGCTTTCTAAAAAAAACATTTCTGTAGATCAGATGTTTGCCAAAGAGCATTTCAACAACTCACAATGCTACAGAAAATGGTGTATGAATTGAAAAAGCAAAAGTTCGAACTGGTGGGGAAGAATATTCTGCATTATGCTTGCCACAAATAAGGGACAGCTTAAGCACTTGCTTCACACAGTGAAGCATGGCGGAGGGACTATCATAATGTGGGGGTGCATTTTCCCGTTATCAAAATGTGTTTGTCTATTATTGAGAATTTGATAAAGATCAGAGCATATTTCATAATAAATTAATAAAAACATAGGTAAATACCCAGAGGTCCACATCCAGTATGTTTTCTTGTATCTGTAGATAATGAAGACGTGGAAATCTTGGTTCTTACCTTGACACTGTCTCCGCGTACCAGGATGTCCCAGAGTGTGTGTTGAAACTTGATGAGATCTATTTGATGGCCTCCTCCTAATAAAGCCTGCGGGGATAGGACAAAACTATTTTCAAAAGATTTCTATTAAAAAAAATCAAAAAACAAAGACAGAAAAACAAATGCCTTCATTTACTTATACAACATGTATTCATAGAGCAAAACAGACTAAATCAAATGTGGACATGGCAGTTGTACAAGCATTCACCATGTGATGATTTTTTATTTATACATAAAATCTATATCTTTAGGTATTTATTCATGCGAAGGAGTCTCCTGGAAACATGTGCACACCCTGACAGATTTTATAGAAAAAACATAAGGTTGCAATTTTGCAGCTATTGTTTGGAGTGCCTGCTGGCCCCACAGGTATGGGTTTATACAAAGTGCTTTATACAACTGATAACAACTGCACATCATCAATCCCCCATTCAGCTCATCTCCCAATAATCCCTGCTTCCATGTCTGCTTATCCATTCAAGTCACCGTTTCATTAAATCAGCCTTTACAGCCACACAGAAGAAGTTTAAGCTTATATTAGTCAAATACCATTTATCAAGAAGAATGTTTCAGTTACCCAGACACACTGCATGTTTTAATTCACTGGAGGACAAACACATCATCCCTCCTATCTCAATAAACATGGGCTCCCGCAGGGAAAAAGCAAATTAATCTGCAGCCTTTTGCCAGCTGAAATGGAAGTCAGTGAGGCGGTGCGTACCAGTGAATGCCCATCAGTCACAGGACCTTGTGCAAGGCCAAAAATAAAAGAAAGAGAAAGTGTGACATGGGTGCACATTTGGAGGTAAAGGATGGTGAGAGAGAGGTGGAAGTTGATCCACCTATCGATGTTTACTCATTGGAAACTGTCATCTGAGCGCCGTTTTGGCAGTAATGTATGGCAGCATGCGCTGACCTTTAGAAACTATGCACAATTAAACTAAGCTAATAATCAAAACTGTGGATGCGGGCACATGAACCGAAAGGCAGGTGCACTGAATCATCTTAGGCATAAATGGCACTCAGGTACTTAGGTAGTCTTTTCAAAGTAAATTCAAATATATTTGTAACTGAGAAATATGGGGGGAAACATGAGTTGTTGTTTTTTTTTGATAGGGAGGTTTTGCTCATTTGAAAAATAATGATAAAAAAAATCAAAGAATGTTTTAACTTTATAATTTGGACTTTCAAAAGTGTTTCTCTGGTTTGACATTTCATAGATTTAGCACAGACATTATTGCAGCACTGTAAAAATCAACAATCAATCAAACTGGTTCAGTTTTGCAGCTGCCGCAAATCTCATCAATGGACGGGGCAATTTTCAAATTGGGCAATCAACAGCGAGACGTAAAATGTCTAAAATTTCAAATGAGAACAGCAAAAGGCCACGGTGCTTTCGGGTTCTTTAAATGCAGCGTTTTCTTCCATACTTCCCCACAGCTGTGCCTTCAGGCAATCAACCTCACCACGTGTGGAACCAGCACAAGTAAAACCTGCTCAAGTCAAAAAAAAAATTGTGCATGTGGATCATGTTGTTTGTGTATGTTGAACGTTGGTCCAACGTTCAACATACACATCCTGTTACGGATATTTGGTGATGTAAAATCCAATATTCTACCATTTTTTATATCAAAAAATGCTAAACGTAAAAAGCTTTAACCATCACTTATATATGTGCTTTTCATAAGCTACTATGTCATAATAATGCAGTTTAACAACAATCTTTGTTATATTTACAAGAAAATCGACTTTAAACAATAAAATATAATTGAATTCTGTTGGTGTAAATCCCTGTGTATTATTATTTGATGGGTTACATTTAGGATATAACATCGTAGCCACTTCTGAAAACTGAAAAAATGAGATGGAAAATCATCTCAAATACAGAAAAAGACAATATCTTTTATTCTATAATATGAGTCTGTTAAGTTCATAGTATTATTTAGTCTAGAGATGATAAACCAGCCAAATTGAATTAAATTATAATATTTAAAGAAATGTGTTTATTGTAATGTTCCTTTTTCCTCTAATCATTTCGAAACTATATTTTGAATAATATTTTTTTAAATATTTTGGTATCATATTAGTCAAAACTAACAGATAAGAAATAATTTTTTTAAAGTATTATTTGATACCGTAACATTTAATATTTGGACATTTTTAAGATTTGTTGCTTGAAATTCATTTTGAGAAAATCACTGAGGAATTAACACAAAATAAATTCTGATAGTTCTTTGCAAAGCAAATGTTTAAATTCTTCAGAGCCAGAGATATTTGAATAAAAAAAAAACAATAGTAGTAATAACTTAGTTTTGCTGTCTAAAATTCAGCAAACATTGTTGAAATTTAACAGCATTACATTTAGGAAATAAACATCATACTGACCTGCAGTTACAAATATATCTAACTACCTATGTAAAAATAAAATAAAAATTCCCCAAAACATCTGAGAAATAAGCTCCACAATTCATATACTAAAAACTAGCACCATGGCTGATAAAACAGTATGCAAAGATATTGCCATGAAAGAAAGAAAACAGATGAAATAACATGGTTACATACTGAGCCATGTTATTTGATAGATCCAGCTGTCCCAGAAGGACAGTTCCACAAATACCAATTATATCTACCTAGCATGAGAATATTGGGTTTCCAGTCGGAGTTATGAAATGCATCTCCTTGCAAATATGTGGAAACAGCACAAACAAAAAGATGAGACATCTATTACCAAGAACCCACACAAGTGAAAACATTACCTCTCCCACACAGTCTAAGCACAGACTGTGTAAAAGAGGCAGATAAACTCTTGCCTACAGATCTGAAAAGTGAAGCCAATGCGGAAGTGTTTTGACCTGCAGTCTTTCGAATGACCAATAGGGCTGCAACTAACGACTAGTTCATTAATCATCGACTATCAGCTCAGCTCCTGTTTAGCTCTCAGCTTTGAAATGATGCATTAGGTTGCTGAAATGATGTACTAATTAAAAAATAAAAGACAAGAAAGATGCACACTTCATTCAAAAATACATTTTTAACAATCTTTCCTGCCAGTAGCTGTTGTGTTGCATCCATAGACTTTATAAGACAGCGGACGAAGCATTCGGTGGGGCTTAAAAGTAGGGGTGAAATCACAGTGTAAACGTCCTTAGTCACATACAAAGTATAACCAAAAGCTTAGGTTTACTTGTTGAATTTAAACTAAAAGAAAAATGCAGTTAATTTTTTTTGGACGAGTTTGTCTCATCTCAGCATTTCTGAGACTTGTTTTCTTTTACTTTGTTTTACCCTTGGCTCTGTCAAATGCCCAGATGGGAAATAATTAATCAGAGCTGCTCTTCCTGGCTCTTTAACACATTAAACCTCAGCCAAAATAAAAGAAATTAACTGTAACTTCCTAAAGGTATCAAGAACACTGTTGTAACTGGTAATTTTAGCTTCGCCCAAATTGAAACAAGTGAAACTGGAATCTCTACTTTATTACGGTGATCAGACATTATTCAGGCATCCTGTGTGATTGCGTCGCACTGCCTGGAGAAACCGGAGAATTATTCCACCTCAGTGAAGAAAAAACAAATACTTTTTGCACTGTGAATAAAAATATTGCATTGCCTTTTGAGAAATGATTATATTTTTTATGTCGGATAAAGTAAAATGGTCCAAAAGTATGAATAATTTCAGCATATAGGGTTGAAAGAAGAAAAGGACACGGCACAAATTTTATCTTTTCATCCGAGCAAAGCAAAAGGGAATCCAGAGAGGATGACACCAGACAGCTAAAAGCAAGTGACAGCGGGCTTTTTGTTGACAACTCGACTAACTAACTAACGCAGTGGAGATTTCTGTAAGCTTAATACTTATTTAGAGTAATTGTGAGTAGAGCATCAACTGATAGGGACTGAAGCTGATATTCCATAAAATCATTGTGCACTGTACCAGGCTTATTAAGCCACCGGAGGCAACGTAATTACATCAAAGCTAATCTATGTTAATAATCTGAAAGCTTTTAGAGCTAATTGAACTTAGATTTGTTGAGCCATAATCTTATAGAAAATGCAGATGTAGATGAGCTTAGTTAATAACTGCTACAAACACGATTCTTTCCTATACAACGCCGAGGCTGAACTTCCACAGATTCAGCTGAAGTCTTTTAAACTGAAACACTGATAAAGGTAGGGTCAGGGAGCCTCAGAGGGAGTTGTTTAGATTCAACGGACACAACAGCAGGGGTGGCAGAGGGAGACTGCTGGTCATATTTGTGCAGCGCGATTTGGAGGAAGTCACTACGCAAATCCAGCTGTTATTCAGCATCGATCCGCCACCCGCTCCGTCTCCTGCATCAAGCAGGCTTCGGGCACCAGGGAGGAAGTAACACACCATGTATTTACACTGTACAGCACACGTTAAACATGCGCGAAAATACCGTGGTCTTATCCAAGTTATTTAATATAATTTGTTCTCTTATATTGGGCTGAAACTAAGGACCTTGAGGACTAAATGTCGTGCCATCACATATGTCAATGTGTGCTGGTGTGACAATAAAGACTGCTTGAATCCTTGGAAACGGCTACTGAAAAGGTGACTATGCAAAGACGCGAGAGGAAAACGGTCACGTGACTGCTGCGACAAGCGTCTGCAGTAGTAACGTACTGCATCGTAGGTTTGGCATCCAAGACTGGACAGTTACGGACTTGAAATTTACCCGGATGTGGCACACTATCTGGGTATTTTGGCACAATCAGCACAGACTAATAGTGGTTTTAAAAAAAATAAAAATAAAAAAAAAACCATTGTTTCTTTATGTTTGAAGATTAAACTGAATTATGATTCCAACAAACAATTAAAAAAAAAAAAAAAAAGAAGGTTCAAGGATTTGGCTGCTTTCAGGTTCTTTTATACTTTACTGCCTTTAAATTGGTTATCTTTGTACTGCTCCACTACTTTTTTAAGACTCTCAAAAATGCGTCTGCTCTATTTGTTGTTATTTTAATTTGTTTTTGTGCAAGCGCGTTTTCCTTAATATTTGTTTAAACTTAATGGACCAGACAATTAAACAAATCAGTGAAAAATTACAATAATTATATAGAGCACTTAAGTTTGCACTGCTGCGTGAAGAAATGCTTTCAAACTTTAAGGCTACAGAAAGTATGTATCATTAATCACAGTGGTCCCTGTGGGTGATGGCATTTATTCAACAGAACTAAACTGTCATCATCAGCCGACTATAAACAGAAATGCACCAGGAATCTTTCCAGCAAAGCTCGCTTTAATGATGTAAAAATCTGTTGTTGCTGTAAGATTCTTTAATCGGTCTAATGAACACTGCCTCTTTTCTTTGGATTAAAAAGCAAGACGACAGGCAGATAGATCGATATATAGCATGGCATCAGTCTATATTTTCCTCAGTATCTGGGCCCGGGGAACATTTCATAAAGGCCATAGGGTCGGCTTATCATGGAGCTAAATGCCAATGTAATTATTAGTGTCTGGAGATAGTGGAAAAGGAAGCACATCCTGCGGCAGTACACCATATTTAATTAATAAATGTCACTCTGTTGAGGGAGTGAGGGGTGTGCGTGAGAAAAGAGGAAGAAGAAAGGAGAGAGGGAGCGAGAGTGACAATAATACTGATCCTGACTTAAGTGCACAGGCACACAAGACCATCCGGTACATGTGGAAATGCACTGGAAAACAAGACACAGGGGAGCGAGATTATACAAGCGTGAGACATGAGTCAGATCAGGTCCTTAAATTAACTCTTTGTTATAAAAGCATGAAACAATAAAGCAAAAGCAAACAGCAACAGTGTTAGGAGTAATTCTGTAGCTGTACAGTCTTCCTAAAACTACTTCAGGGCTCAACTGGTTTGAAATTACAGTCACGGTAAAACAAAGAGACTGAAAGGCGGCTTCATCATTTGAACATTAAAGTAAAGGTCTAATATTGAAAGTACTGACGTCTGCATGTAGCTATGACAACAGTGTTTCTCTAACAAAGCCGGGTAACTAACTTCATGAACTCAATGCAACAATGCATTTGGGTTTAAATGTTCCTCTAACCATCTAAACTTAGCCAGAAGAAAAGCCATAAAAGAACATGGTAACAAACAGACACTTACAAGGCAACAAATTAAATTGGACATCAAAATAACAACATCCGGTGCTACCGGTCCCCAAGCTTCAGGCTTGGGTCCAGTCAACAACACCAGCTGATTGAAATGACGGCGAAACGTCGGAGTTCACGCAAGGAGTTTGTCTTTGATTTCCAGTTGCAGTTAGCAATAGTTCTGTATTTGTATTTGCTTATTAAATCGAACTGAGATGCTTGTTTTGCTTAACGCACCACACACATCTTTGTGCATTAAAATTGGTCAAACCTTCTAACATGAAACTGGGCCAAGGATTAATTCAGTTCCCTGTTTCAACACACTTTGTTTACTTTCATTTAGCTTCAGGGGTGCTACTCTGTGTATTTATACATGGTATGTAGTGTTCTTGACATCTTTTTTGTTGATTTTCAGTTTTAAAAGATTATATTAAGCTTAATAACAGCAGTTCGGAGTTATTTTCTTCTCCAAATAGCATCCATTTGTCCCCTCTTCCACAGGACACAATCTGGCGCTGCCTCACAGGGTCAAAGATGCTTTTCAACCCTCAGATTGTTAAAGTAACTATTTAAAAAAACAACATCGTCAATCATCCATCCATTCGTGATCTAAACCCGCTTATTTCTATTTAGCGTGACAGGGATCTGTTCGAGCTGATCCCAACTCCTCCTTGACTGAAAGCCAGGGGTACATACCTGGACAGGTTGCCACTCCAGACTATTAAAACCATTTCCACACAATTTAGAGTTCAATATTCTGCACCAAGAAAAATGACTGACAAGCAAAAAGCATTCAAGAGCGTGCCTGATACCCCACAACTCCGTCTACTGAACAGCCAATTAAAATGGAAATTGAAAGGACAATAATACAACCCAGCACAATTCCCTCAAATAAAGAAAAACCATTAAAAAAAAAAAACAACATTTGGAGACTCTGAGAAAGAATCAGAATTGGTGGAGTTGTGGTAACAGAAGTCAACCCCATGAAAATGTTGTAAGCTGTCGCACATAATGTGTGTAACTGAAGCCAGAGACATATCGCGGTGTACTATATGCTGTCTTTACAAAGCTGAAGTCCAAACTTGGTCTCCTTTCCAGAACCATGACTGGGAATACATTGGCCTTTATCAAAACATTTTTTCAAGCATTTTAGGCACGTATGAAAGTGACCTCAGAGCGGTTCATTTTCACTTTTTATTTATTTACCAATCAGCATGCTGATGATGCCGGGATGGCGGCAACATCACATCATAGCCTGGGACACAAGGGGGCATCATCGTACAGCCTGTTCCAAGTCGTACAGTGCGAGATGTAATTAGCTCTTTGGACTGCAAAAAATATGCAGACTTTAAATGTTGAACTCCAATAAGCAGAGGGCTAAGTACTTTTTGTTCAACAAAGCGCATGCAATAACAAGTGAGGTTTGTAAAACGGCATCTGAATAAAACACAAGACTTCTCGAACAACAAAAATAAAGAAACACCCTCACCAGAAACACCTCATACCCACTGTCAAGCACAGTGGCGGAAGGATGGTGATTTGGGGTTGTTTGCATCCACAGGACATGGCCACCGTGTAGCCATCAAGTGGAGTATGAACTCCTCCATATACAACTGGTTTGGAGGCAAACGTGAGGTCATCTGTCTGATAGCTAAACCTATCAAGGTTAAGTACAGGACAATGTTGCACAGCAGCAACTCTACATCAGATGTTGCTGAAAAAAATAAAATAAATCAGGGTTTCCGAATGACCTAATCAATAACCAGACTACTTTGAAATTATTTCTGCAAAAACTACAAGCTGTGACCTAATTTTGCTCTTTATGGCTGCAATTTTGTTAAATAAATGAAGTTCATAGGTGTTTGTCTGACATTTTGCACAAAATACTTTAGGTAGGTTTTTTCCTTAATTAATCTACTGAACCTAAAGCATTACTTAAGTGTTTAAATATTAGTTTTAGGCACATCGCAGCATTTGGAAAGAAGTTGTTTCGTTTTATTGCAGACAGAGTCTCCAATGTACCACAACCTGTTCTCGAACTTCACTAATCTGCCTTTGTAGTTTCAACCTAAGCAGAAGATCCAAAGGCCTCTTTGGTGTCAAGTTCTCCACTTTGACAGCCTCCATCCACCACTATCTTGTCGTCAGCCTGCATTTGCTCTGTAAATGAAGAGCTTCCCGCTGTGGAACACAATGCAGCCAGGAAACGTCATTCAGGGAGCACAGGCTTTTCCCAGCTCAGTGTTGTTGGAAGAAAAATATTGGTACTATTAGTATTTCTAGGAGTCAGGGAAGAAACAGATATTATTAAAATGTCATTTTCAGAAGAGACAAAAAAAAAAAAAAAGGAGGAAAGTTCTCCAATTAGGGAATTCTGCTCTTCTCTTGCTGCTGCATGTATTGTGTGACTGACAGCTTCATTAATTAGCAAGCCAGACTTTGAAGAATGGTGCAAAATGGCTAGGAGCTGTGTGTAGAATATAAAAGGAGTAGACTGCAATTTAGAATAATGTTTGATCATTAAAAGAAACTAAAATAGCATTTATAAGCAGTGCACATTTCAGCCAAACATCAAAATCATTTGATAAACAGACCGATGTGGGGCTGTGTTGATGGAACTATCCCCAAATCTAAGGCATGAATTATCAATGAATACGTATTTCTACAGTTGCTTTAAAAAAAAAACAAAAAAAAAACATCTTCAATTGTAAGGATTTAAAGATAAGGACATGATTTTTTTTAGTTTAGTTACCAGTCTAAAGACAAACTAATTATCTAGCTACAATCTGACATGAAAAACAGCATCACCCATCATCAATCAATCGTCAATAACTCAAGAACAACCTAGACAAGACACAGAAGCAGTGTGTGAAAATTTAACTTTACCCCATAGCAGGTTACAGAACTTCCTTTAGTGCCCATAACTTGAAATACTCATTTTCGGTATGAGGTTAAAAGTTAAAAGTGGCTTTCATCCCAGTGGTGAAACTCTGGCCCTACTCTACTTTAAAGTGTTGCTTCAGGTCATCCAGGGTCACTGACATTCTTTTATGCAAAGTTCTTCTAAGGTTCTGCAGCATCACCTCAATCAGGTTGAGGTCTGCAGTTTGACTGAATCGGTGCAACGGTTTGATTTTTCTTTCCCTTTCAGCCGCTCTACTGTAGATTTGCTGATGTGTCTGGGATCATTGTGCTGCTCAATGACCCCATTTCAGCCAGCCTATGGCTGTCGGAGGGTTTGGTCTCCCGTTTGACTCAAGAATGCTTTAGTATGCAAAGGAGTTTATTGATTACTAATGCCCAAGTGCTGTGGCTGCAGAATTCCATATCATTCCCCTCCCCCTACTGTGCTTGGCAGCTGGCATCTTTGTGCTGATGTGGTGCTGTGCTATTTCAGCAGTAGGGGAATCTTCTAAGAGTTCAAAAGGTCGAGACAGATCCAGAGAACACCATGTTCATGTCTCGCAGGGATGAAGATTTTGTCTTTTTGCACCCACAAGTTATCAAACATTCTGTCTCTGAGGGTTGACAGTCAGCAAACTCTGCAGTTTAAAATCATTTGTGCTTGCCTTTCCCTAAAATCTGTATTCATTTGCTTAAACTAAAAAATTAAAAAAAAAGTTGTCATTTACAATTGTTGAAGCCCTTTCAAACTCATTGAAAAGTGACAGCTTATGTAAAACCGAAGTCCGACAGTTCAACCAAACTTTGTTGAATGACGTTTAACTGTCACGCCACTCCTGTTTGGAAACAGAAACTGAGTCTGATCCCACTTTGGCGTGGGTCAGAGGGTTCAGGTGTCTTGTCTCCTCGCTTTTCCTGCTGTCAGGGAGTATGCAAACAGCCGGCAGCATATCACACAGGATGCGAGCTTCCATGATGCCCCCATGCATGTTTTTCCACTCCTTGCCCTCCTCAATCACAACCCCCTATCATGGAGTGTGACGTCAGTCTCGACTACACCTGGGACCCTCTCGCCTTGCTGTCACCGGATCAGCAGCTGACTCCAACACCAAATCCTCTGATGTTTTGGTTTTTTTTTTCTCCTTTTTCTTCCTCTCTGCCCACATATCAACATTGAACTGCCTGAATAAAAGAAAATGAGTTGAGGCAGCAATGGAAAAAAAAAAAAAAAAGAAGAGAGAGAAAAGATCAAGGACTTGTAAAGCTGCAAATTAAGAAAAAAATACATACATATACATCTCTCAGTGTTTCTTATGCAACAGTTTTTATCCCTCTCACACATTTTTTTTTTTCTGAAGGCGACTCCTCGGCACATAGAAGTGGGTATTCTTGTTTGGAAACAATAGCAGGCGTGCTTCTGAGGCAACTGTTAAGCTATTGCAAAGCAGATGCTTTTTTCTCTCGCCAGTCAATTTAACACCTACACCTCCCCTTCTCCTCCTTCATGCTGGCTTTGGCTCATCAGTTTTAAATGGCACAAGGCAGTCTTGCATTGTTCTCTTGACTCACTCAGAGGACAAGGAACGTCTCAGCTGAAGTAACATCCCCATCAAGTCTTAATCAGCAGCACGCTGGGTCAACACCGGCGTATGAAGCACTGCTACTTGTTTCAAAAACTGGTGTAGTGTGTGAAGACTGAAATATATTTCTAAGAATTGGTAAAACAGGATAAGGATTTGAAAATAATTCCTCGCCCCTCTTTCCCGTCTCCTCCTGAAACTATACAGAACTGCAATAAGAAAAGCCATCTGACTCTGACTCTTATCCCTAGCTTTCCAAAGCCTGGATGAGCCTGAGCCAGCAAATGTCAGTCGGATAAAAACCAAGGCTGACAGACAGACACGGGAGTTTTGTCATTCCGTGTGTCATCCCTTTGCCAGCAAGCCCAATCTTTGCAGGTCTCAAAAACCCTGAGATGATAGGGGAAAGAAGCATTCTCGGGGTGAACGTCAGGTTGTGTAACTCCTCCAAGGGGCCGCGGTAGCTGAAATGCTGAGGACACGCGCTATTCTGGTGCCCCTCCGGCCTTTGAGAGCTTTCATTATTGTCTTATGTTCCGCACAACAAGATCACCATGGAAACACCAAACACATCAACAATTTCCCCACGAACGAGATGAGGCGTCTCAACAAGATGTTGTTTCAGGAGCCAGAGGTCTGTCCAGTGTCAGTGGATATTTGATGTGACTTCATGTTTAGAAAAATACTGATTTGTGCAGTCTATCTGCAAACAATTACACTCCAGGATGTACTACCTACAGTGTACATGCTTTACACGAAACCCACTGACAGTAAGGTAGCGAGTAGAGTGCATCGTATTTAATACTACTCGGTATTAAAAATGGACTATATCTTATCCTGTTATCTAACATTCGTTTGCCAAAGTTCATTAATCAGAAGAAGAGACAGGAGTATTAGAAAGGATGAATTAGAATTAGGAAATCCCTGTTTTCTTTTTTTAAACAAAGAAGCTACTACTTGCTTTCACTTTTACTATTAATTTGAGTATTTTGAATGATTTCTGTTATGTAAACTTAATGCCGAATCCAAATGTCTACTATCTACGAGGCTCTGTAAATAAAACGCAGTCATTTCCACAGCACAATTGGGAATCAAATCATTTCTCGTGTACGCTCCACCCGACCACAACTCTGAAGTATCTGCAGCAGTGAAAACGAATGTTATGCGGAGAATCTCTTAAAGCCACACTATGTAATAATACCACATCTGACCACATGGGGGACACTATATTACAAGAAAGATAATACACATTGAACTGCACCTCTAGTGGGACACAGCCGTCCCACTATGTGCCGGACCGTCCCCACTCATCACCACAGTAAAGCCAGTGGTTCTTTTGTTAACACAGCAGATCTAGAAGCCCACAATGTTATTATTGCCCTTATTATGTATCATCTATGCTGTTGTCCTGAAGTATAGAAAATCCAACATTTTGTACAGCATGTCACCAGGTTGTCAACAAGGTAACCGGTTATACTTGAACGTACTTGAACTGTGCACAGAATGAAATCAAATTGCAGATCTAATAATTTTAACTGACTTCTTTAGTTTAAAAAAACACGGGTTTGTTTGGTTTTCATTTAAACAATCATACACTTTTTCTTTGTACATACACTGCCTGTCCAAAAAAAAAAAATGTAATAGACTAATATTTCATGGGACCGCCTTTAGCTTTGATTACAGGACACATTCACAGTGGCATCGTTCTGATAAGCTTCTGCAATGTAACATTTATTTCCCTGCAGAGTTGCATTAATTTTTCACCTTGATCTGGTAGTGGTAATGGAAGAGCAAAGTCTTCCCCAGCACATACCCAAGATTCCTAATAGGATTAAGGTCTGGATTCTGGTTGCCAATCCACGTGTGAAAATTATGTCTCATGCTCCCTGAACCGCTCTTTCACAATTTGAGCCCATCATGGCATTGTCATATTGGAATATTCCCATGTCCATTAATGGAATAACCTGGTCATTCAGGATATTAAGGTAATCAGCAGACTTCCTTCTTTTCTAAATATTTATGGGCATATTGTTGAACCTGGACCTGACGAACGGCAGTAGCCCCAGATCATAGCACTGCTCCCACAGTCTTGTACGGTAGGTACTAGTCATGATGGGTGTATCACTTCATCTACGTAAATCTGGGTTCATCTGACCAAATAACCTTCTTCCACTTCTGTAGTTGCATTTCCGCCACCCCTACATTTGCGCAAAACACTACTTTATCATTATGCATTACATAAGGGCTTTGCCTCTGAATAATCATTTGAATGATCATCCACTGCCTTCATCATCTGATTATTTTTCCAACAACAGTAGCGGAAATCGCAATAATTTGTCAAAGACTTAAGATGCTTTTGTCTTCTTGAATGCTGAGATTTTCCTTTCCGTTGTTTTAAGGAGAAGTAGGACGACATACATACAGTTAATATAGTTAACTTATTTGAAAAACACTGTTCAATGGAAACACTGCCCCCCCACCCCCGCGCAACACTACCCTTATTGCAAATTTTGAGTTTCAATTTCTTTTGCAAAACAGTGCAATGGAAACACAACTAATGATAAGTTGTTTTCTTATGGCGACACAGCTGTTTAGTCCAATTCCCCAACTGTGAGTTGTGGGGTTGGGCCTCTGTGGATTGGGCATGCTTCCCATAAATGCGTTAAATAAACTCGATAGCATAGTGGAGCAGCTATGTTGCACTACGCACCGATCTCATTGACTAGAGTGGCTGTAATTCACAACGGCTCGCATAGGCGCAGCTGGAAACCAGCGCTTTAACGCCCGGTGGGAACGAGGAAAAACTTACTTCACCAGCAACGCAGCTGATAAGTCGGTATGGCGAGCACTCTAGCAGGACAGGAAGAGTCAACTCAGCAGCTGTTTCCGGTGAAAGCCTTTAAAACTACCTCATAAATATGGTGACCCTCAGCTCTTCATCACTGTGGCCACTCACCTCTAACGCGAGGTGTGTAGCCTTGTAACATCCGCTATACAGCGTTCGTTCACCAAGTTAAGCCAATGTAAGACTAGGAACTATGGGCACATATATCCCAGAGCACCAAACCGCTAACCTATCCCTTCAAGCCACTGAGGACAGATTGGATCCTGTGCGATGCTATGCGGTCCCTCCAACAACTATGCTGCTGCGTTTCAACTTTGCACATCGTCGTTCCAGGTTAAACGCATTTAAATATCCCTACTTATATTATGGCGTTAGCAGCAAGGTGGACTTTTGCTGCAATAAAAAAAAAAACTTGCAGTGTCATAGAACTGTAAAAATCCTGAACAGAACAATTGATTAAAAACATCTGAAGGGACTAACTCCAATACAAAGTGCAAAATTGAACCTGTTTAACTTCAAACTTAAATAAAATACATTAAGGACTGGCTTTTTTTGTGCATTATGTTTTCATTTTATTTTTATACTTCAAAGAGCTGCAACAGAATGAGATGACAGACAAAAAGATGCTCTCTGTCAAGATTCATTTGAGCAGTACAAAATGACGCGTCTTCATTTTGATCTTCCCTCTTTTGCCTTTGACCTCCCCGCCGGTTCTATTAAATGTTGCACCCGAGCAGCCTTGAGCGCATCCAATATCAACGGTCACGTAACAAAGAAGTGAGAGGAGAAGATTAGAAGTGCAGGGGAACAGGGCAAGGCAGGAGATTGATAAGTGACACAATGTGAAGCCTGAAACAAACAAAAACGACTGTTTCACTCTTAAATCGCGGGGCACGCCCTTCCTTTTCACGGTTCTGTCTCAAAAGAACATTTTCTGGGAGGAAAGTGCATCCTACCTTACAAAGCTGTTGTTTTCTATTAAATATCTTGAAAGCACTCCAACTGAGGCGCAAAAGACGTGACATGTGTGATGGCAGGTGATCAATGAGGTAAAGGTGCAGACCTGCCGCTGATCCCATCTGTCCTGCTAAATAACCTAAAATACACAGCAGGCTTCTCCAACAGACTACACTATAATCCTGCTGAAAAAGCTGTTTCCGACTGTCAGTTTCTACTACTATGAGTATATTCCTCCATCCAGCTTATGTTTACTGCAGTCTTACAATGTATGCATGCTTTACTGTAAATACTGTCAAAAGAGTAGAATCTACGTACAGAGGTCACAAACATCGAATGTGTCGAATGAAAGCATTCTTTGCAAAGTCCCCAAATATTCAGTTAAGTAAGACTAACCTAAATATTGCTTGCATCTTGGGATACTAAATGTTTTAATCTGATAAGACGGTGCACACACACATATCTGAGAAAGTTAAATACACCCAGCAAAAACAAACGACAAAAAAAAGAAAAAATGTTCTTATAATCTCATCCACACCCAAAAATCTCTTGAGAAGCCTCACATTTAATCCTCGAATCACAATCACTGCAAGCTTATGAATTCAACATACAATCGTATAAAAAAAAAAAAAAAAAGGAAGAAATTCTTGAAGACGGATGAGGATTTTCTAAACGGGAGGAACCTCTTAGTTTTTTTAATAATTTATTCTTTTTCTTTTTTTTTTAAGGGAGCGAGGCAGGAAAATAGCACCACAGGCCCAGCCCATGACAAAACAAAGAGATTAAATGACCTGTGAATGTGACTTTCCATTTTTCCATTAGCTCATACTCAGCTCAGAGGCTTGCTGCCCCCTTCTGGAAGATAATGAGACGTCACCAAGCAGGCTGTGCTTCAAAAGCTTTCCTTGCTTTTAATGCTTCTCCCTATTCAAGTCTTCTCAGTTGACTACATCTGCAGCAATTACACTCAGAGTAAGTGTGACTGACTCCCTGCTAACAGCCTGGTGTCATGCATCGTTAAAAGTCAAAGGCAGTGATGTATTAAACGCCAAGGTACTGATTCGATGTGCATCACCGTCTCTCATCCAGCGGTTTTGTGATTATATGACTTCCTGCCTTTCAGGTAAAATAAAAGTGGACCTTGTCCTCTTGATGCACAATGCAAAAACAGAACGCAAACACGCCAAGCCCCCTCTGAGGTGAGACTTCAGTGCTGGCGAGGGCCAAATGTCAACCAGCTCAAACAGATGGTGTGAAGAGCTGGGCTGAGAAGGCTGACCTTGGTCAGCGCTGACGAGATGTGGGAGGGCAACCGCGGGCACCCGGTGTTTGTTTTGTGCGAATCGGTGGATGTTGATGGGAACGTCAGGAGAGTGTTGTCGCCAAAATGGGAAGGTAAAGTCATGTCAGGTCTGTTTGTTTTGCAGGTGCTTTGGGACTCTGTGGGATGCTGTCAAGCTGTCACTATGGCAGAGGATGTCAGAGATGGGTAAACAGATTAGGGAAGGTTTTTGATGTACGCTGCATCTTATTTTTGTTTTTATATTTGTTTGTTTAATTTTTAATAATCTCAGTATGGTCCCCTTGTGAGAAATACATAATTATTTTAGGTATTAATGATACACATTCCTATACAATCAAGAGTCTAAGTCACCCTGATCTTTAACTTCCTTTATGAACAATGCCGTGCAATGCCTCTGAAGACATCTGATGCTCACGAGTAGCTGATCTTCATGAGGTTAGACGGGGATTCAAAGAACTGCCAAAGTCTTTATTCACATATTAGTCTACAGTTACACAAACTGGGCCTCATTCACAAAATCTTCATTACTCTGAGTGGATCCACACATAAATCCTCTCCTTACTAAAAACCGTGATCATAAGTACTGAACTCGTCAATAAGTTGCTGGCGCATCCACGTAAATTAATTAGAGGAATCATGAACTGGCCCTGCAGGCGCTCAGGTGAGTCAGGAACCTCCGGCACTGGAAGGCCTTGTTTCATAGTCATGTCGTGCAGGTCTCAGCAAGCTAATGTAATTTTGCACACCTTCTTGGGATTGCGTCCAAACACATAAATAATAATAATAATAATAATAATAAACGCCTCGTATTTCTATTTAATTCTCGTGTTTGAAAAGCATGATTTCAAGGTTTCTGCATCTTGTGTGCAGCCTTGTAACATTGTACAGAGAGACTAAAAAAGTATTTATGTGGGCGTCGTATTTACACAAGCTGGTGAGAGGCTGGAGAAGGCTTTCCTCACACTTAGAAAAGGTTAGAACGATTTACATGGATGTCAAAACTTGTCAATTTTGCCTTGAGAATAGTTTACACACATATTTGCTCCGCTCACGATTCACAAATGAAGACAAATGTCTATAAATGGAGAAAGTTCAGTATTGAAGTGGTTACCTAGCTAAGAACACTGGAAAATCCCCGAGAAGGAAAACAATAACCCACGAGTAACAGCTCAGTGCTTGAAGAAATCCACTGGAGCTGGCAGGTATCTCCGTCCTCTACACGAAAGTAACTAAATGTATATAATTTATAAAAATTATCCTGAAATGGTTAAAAAAAAAAATAAAAGTAAAAATAAACTCAGCCTCCTTCAGAGCTGTCATGGGTGTGAAATCCAACGAGTGCGACCAAAACGGTTTTTGGAACCAGGCTTTAAATATGTTTATTTCTGCTCTAAAGTTTAACATGAGATCCAATGGAGATTGACCTCCGCCTCCAGCCTCTAGTGGCCAGTCGGGAAACTGCAACAAATCTTATGTCGGCATGAGCCTCAACCCAAAAGTGAGATGGTTGGCGCTTGGCAGGCAGAGAACAGATAAAATGGCTTACATTTGCTAGATTGTACCTTGGAAATCTGCAGCACTACTCTAAAAAAAACAAACAAACAAAAAAAAAACGGTTTTTGGACGGATGGAACAAATTTGAATTGTTTGGGAGAAACTTGCCACAATGTATATTAACAAAAAAGGCGAGCATCCCGATTTGGGTTTGCTTCACTGCTTTAGGACATGGACCATTTCTCATCATAAAGAGGAATAGACATTGCCAGGTTAACTAAATATCCTACGGGGTGGCTGAACCTAGGCATTTACGTGAATCCACTTCCTTCTGATGTGGCCCAGTCGGAGCCCAGACCTCAACCCGAAACAGATGCAGTGGGAAGAAAGACATTCATACCAGATGGTAAGTGTGAAAATTGTTTTTTGTTGTTTGTTTTTTTTAAAGCTCATGAGACTGTAGGGAAAAATGACGTTTAAACTTGTAGATTGTCATCCCAAATAGGCGACCCACATTTAGGACATTTGCTTAACAGACAGTGTTGACAGCTATCGTCTGACTAATTTTAACGATATAATATATGATCTAAGCCAAGGGTTTCAGCCGCAGTTATTCATTTAAAAAAAAAAGGGGGAACTCCTTTACTACTTGAAGGTACTTACCGAGACCCAAGAGGTCATTATAATGAGATCTTTAAGGTTCTGTTTTGTCTTTTTAGTTTGTCCATGCACCACTGGTTTCCAGTTATACTACGCTGTCATCTCTTCGTCCTTATTAACATTAACGTCAGCCCTTCTAAAAGGTATCTAGGAACCCCAAGAGTGCAGCCAATATTTTTAAACAAGAAAGATTTTGCTACTCGCTAGAAATGTGTAACAGAGAAATCCTAACCTTAATTACAGCAGAATGTTTTTCACTCAATCTACACACATGCCGCGACTCTCCTCCCATCACCACCGAAAGGCGAATGAATAGCAGAGGTTGACTTTGTTTGATCGGGGGATTTCTTTCATTCTCTTGTTCAAAGGAGAAAAAAAGAAAACATGCAATATTCTCAGCTTCACTTCCTTTCTGGTAGACTGAGTACGGGGCTTTAAAGGGAGGCGAGCAGGTAGAAGATGGATAAGTGAAATTCACCTCTGCACAACTGTGTTTTGCTCGAGAGAAGGCAATCTCCTGTAGCTCTGTTCTCGGGCACATTGCTGCAGACCAAGCTCGGTCACACATCGGTGGTCCTGAGAATGTACTGTCCTGTGGTTATTGTCCAAAGAAAGAACAATTCTCCTTTTTCAAGGGGCTGCTAAGTGCTTGTTTTGTGAAAAACTTTCAGTTTGTGTGTAGAAATCACATCTCCACTCCATCATCTTCTCTTCATCTTTCCCTCAGTCTCCAGTAAAAAATGACAGTGAACCTACATTAATAGCCTTTTTTTAAAGGAATAGAAGGCTATAACATAATGATAGAACAGAGAGGGAGAGACACTTCAAAATATCGCTTTTCCTTCGAGCACAGTGCTTCCTTTGATCATCAAATTGTTCTCCTGAAAATCCTCTCTTCTCTTGAATTATCTGGGCCACTGAAGTGGAAACTGAATTTTCTGAGGAGGGCAAAGCTTCTTAAAAGAAAAGGAAAAGAAGCAGGGAAACTAATAAAAAGATGTGAAAATGTAACAAAGTAAAAAAAAAAAAAAGAGAGAGGAAAAAAAACTGTATGATCCTTAATCCTGAGTGTGACAGACGGTCCTCATACGTTACAAGTGGGCACTGATAACTCGCCACTTATTTGCCTTTTTGCTCTCAAACACAAAAGGAGACTCAACAGCGTGTTGACCAAGTGGAGGGTTTTCCTCTCGGTGTCTTCTGGTATTTATTCACAAACTTGAGAGGGCACCGATACAGTGTGTACGGATCCGCGATCCACCCATCCCAACTGAATTATTTGGTAGCAGCGATAAAAACAAGGAATATAAATATTCGGCGGAATGACAACCAAACAGTGTCATAAAACGAGCAATACACCGTTGCATTCCTCAACACAGGATCGTCTTCCTTTAAATATAGATTTTTGTTCCTGCGACATAGACTTCGGATCAAAAATCAGTGAGCACGTTTTTATGTGGGTCAAAGTAAAACATCAAGCTGTGTACAGATTTTTCATATGTTTTTCAATGCCCCATTTGCACGTACACACCGAGCTCATCTCCGCTGTGCTTCGCCTCTGTTGTAACCCGCCAAGGTGGAACAGGGACGTGGAAAAAGGGTCCCACAACGCCACCTCAGAGTCATACACCTAATCAACGGGGCCTCATCCAGCCTTGAAAGTGCTGTGTGTGCGCAGCAAATAAGTCCTTTATTATGCGAGTTGGAGCTGGTGTGTATTCATAATCCTTTTTACCGAGCAATCTATCGTTCTAACCAGCTGAATACGTAGAGGAAAAGTCAGAGACCAAATCAAGGGACTTGATTATTATGTTTATAAAATGCAAACCGTGACATTATTCGTGCTTTATCCTATTCTTAGCAGCAGCTAAGAATGACCCGGCCTCGTTCGGACATTGCCCTCAGACTTAACTACAAACTTCTGGTAAAAAGATACTCCTTCTGCAGACCCCGCACGTTGATTAAGAGGGCAGCACGAAGCTGCTCATCAGTAGGAATGTAAATTGCCTGTTAACCACTGGCAAAGGCACGCTGTTAAATTCACCCAGCTTGATCAACATTTGTTGCGGTTGCAGTTAAGTACACATTTTCACATTCATTGATATTCAAACTGATTCATCCTCTTCAGATGCAGCTGAATTCATTAGGGATGTCTCCCTGCTAACCAACAGTACGCTCTCTGATATGTTTTTTTTCTTCATCCAGTACCATTTCATGCGGGTTACAGCTTTGTTGCTGCTTTGGGGTTTTCTGTGACGTACAAATAGTCTTCAAACTACTGCACGGATATGTATTTTACAGGGCTGGAGTAGTGTAGTCCTACGAAAACACAAACAATTCTTTTATTTATTTATTTATTTTTATAACAATTTAAATGTCACTATGATAACATATTTAATATGTTATAACGTGGAGAAAAAGAGGAAATATTAAGCTTTAGCCATTTTCTTTACAGACAGAGAAATGTGGAAGGCACAACGGTTCTAAAGCAAAACAGACAGCTGCGCACAGCAGTTTGAGGGGGGAGGGAGGGGAAAAAAAAAATCACTTTTGGGAAACTGTGCTTTTCCTGTTTAGAAATCAAATAAGCGGAGAGGGAACCAGCTTGCTGAAGTGGAGACCACACTGAGCTCAGGCAGGCTGTTTACCAAAATAAGACACCAAAATCTTGGTATAAAATAGACAGCGTGTCATTTTGTGTCACCCTTATATTCTGCCCTGATGACATAAATACTCAACAGTGCTTCAAATCCTCTGCTGAAACCACTATCTCTATAAATACACTACTTACTCCAGTAAGTAGGGATTTCGGAACATTTTGTTTATAACTCCTTAACCCTTTTCGGAAAAAAAAAACAACAATATTTTCCCTTCAAATTTATTTATGAGTCACTGTTGCAAAGCATAAATGAGCCTTGGGTCCGACTGCCAGAGAGGGTAGAGAGGTTTTACTGCTCCAAAAACAATTAATAACATAGATAGATAGATAGATAGATAGATAGATAGATAGATAGATAGATAGATAGATAGATAGATAGATAGATAGATAGATAGATAGATAGATAGATAGATAGATAGATAGATAGATAGATAGATAGATAGATAGATAGATAGATAGATAGATAGATAGATAGATAGATAGATAGATAGATAGATAGATAGATAGATAGATAGTGTATGTGTATACACACACACACACACACACACACACACACACACACACACACACACACACACACACACACACACACACACACACACACACACACACACACACCATCAGCTTTGTCCTTTAAGGGATTGTCTCTTCTGGCAGGGTGTTTGACAAGCAGTGATTCAGCTGTGTATTTGGAGAGAATGTGAACAACAGCTTTCTGATGTTTTATGTTTTGTTTTTGCAGCTTTTGCAGAGGAAACAATCTGTACAAGGGAACTTTATGAAAGCTAAGGCTTTGTCCATCTTGTTCCGTTTGCTGCCTGCAACATCGGGGATGGAGGAAATTACTACCTGGCTGCTAAGTTTAATTAAAACAGATGATATCCTATTTTGTTAAGGGATTCATTTTCAACTTTTCTTTAATGGGCATAAAAAAAAAAGAGAAAATTGAGTCGACAACATTATATGAACCAACATGATGTTATAAACTCATTATATATCAATATTTTCTGCATCAATTTCTCAAACCATGTCAGCTCTGCTCAAAACTTCCAAATATTCAATACATTTCAGGATTTTAACCCTTTAAATAAGGAAAACCTGCGCTAGACAGACACCTTACACTTTATATTCAATGGACGTTCAGTTCAACAACAACAAACCTGCAGTATTTTCAGGATTCAGTTTGCAATATCAAACTAAGTTAGCACATCTGCACTCTCTCATCCAACTTAGTCATTTTCTCAGTATGTCATTTTTATTCATTTACTGCTTCTGTCAATTTTATACAAACGCTGCGGTGAAAAGGGACTGTTGTAAAAGGGTTTCAGTGAAATAGAAATGTGCAATAAGTCTGTCTATCTTTATTTATAGATGTTGATAAATGATCATTCGGGATGCGTTGCCATCTGAGGGAGATATGTTTTTGGGGTTTTTCTTTTTCTTAGGTACTTAATGAAATCCTTCAATGACTGAATGATGTCATGCAGCGTAGGAAAAAAAAACTGTTCAAAACATTACTTTAAGGAAAACAGTTCAACAATTTTCCAATTTGTAGAACAATTGAAGATATTCTGCCCATGTCAGGACATCTAAAACTTAGCCTTTAAAGACACAAAAGGCAAGATTTACGCTTTGGAATATTAATGGAACAAAAACAACCAAATGAAAGTAAGAATATCACAAAAATCATTCTGATTCCAAATAGCTCCGCTGTACCGCTCAACGAGCCTCTAAAAATACCACTTTGTCAGACTCCGGGTGAACTTTGTTACGATGTACGCCAGTGGCCAACACACAAACTTTGTTGTGAAATGCTGCCCTCCTTTGGTCTGGAGTGGCATTTTTACATAGTGTAGCTACTATGGATACCGCTTGCACCAAATTTATTAAATTTACCTGGTAACAAGATTTTTTTTTCTTAAAAAAAAAAAAAAAGCCCTAAATTGCCCACAATCCCACCCTTTTTTTGTTTGTTTGTTTGGAAATGCAGGCCTCGATATATTCCAACACCAACTAAGATGACAAATAAAGACCTGACATATCTCACATTCATTCTGTCTTAAAATGAAAGTCAAAGTTTCTAACTTTTACTTTTATTTTGTTGTCATTTCCATGCCATTCCAACTTTTCCTGATAAAAAAAAGTTTTCTTCAACTGCGAGTGTCCTACCAATTTCTACCACATTTTTTTATTTTATTTATATATCTCCCGTGATGCAAGGCTGCAACAATCTTGCCAATCACAAGCGAGTCTATCCAGCGTGGTTCCAGAGTACATGGGCTTGTTGCAGAACAAGTTGCATCAGCAATATCTATTCCAGCTATGAACACTCAAAACTAAGTTATAAAACAAAAATCTTTATAAAGATAAATAAAAATAACCATGCTCTTACACCGGATGTTTAAGCTTTATGAACAGGAAGTCAATGGCCTAGTTCCTGAAAGAAGTAAAAACTGTTTCTACAGAAAACATGGGAAAAGTGTAATTCAAAGTGACACTTTTATTGGAATTTGCCCAAAAGCTCAGAAATATTCCCTGGGGGATTTGGCCATTGCTAAAGGCAACTGTGGTAATGGGAAATGAGTATCCACACAAGAAAGATGTAGTTCCGAAAGATATGTTGGCACAGGCAGAGCTTTAGTGTCACAGAGGGATTATGGGCATCACTCATAACCTTATCAAATCCTGCATTTTTGCACTTACAGTATAATACATGGAAATCCCACACATATTTTTGTAATATTATTTGACAATATTCAGCTAACTTCAGCAGTGGTGCAGGGAGCAGAACAAAAATAATTGCTCCAGTTTTTGTTCTGGAGACCGCGTGAGTCGGAAATCGGAAAGGCTATGAACTCCACTGAAGCAACTACCTGCAACACGTACGTGGAGGTTCAACTGGCACAGATGCCATTCGACCAAGGGGATCCCAAACTCTAGGCGCCCGGCCATCCATCTATCTTCTATTGCTTATCCAGGGACAGGTCATGGGGATAGTCCTCTAAGTGGGGAAGCCCAGACTTCCCTCTCCCTAGCCACTTCGTCCAGCTCATCTGGGGGCATCCCAAGGCATTCCCTGCCCATTCCCTTCCCACCCCACCTCTAAGGAAGAGCCCCTGGCCAATAGACAATACTTTGCTTTCATACATGTGATTCATACAAGCAGCATAGTTGCCAGTGAGGTTAGATGAGATGGAAAACAAGTTGCCACTTAGTGGTTTAGCTGGAGATGAACCACATGAGCATCCTGCTTCATCTACGAGATCAGGTCGGTGACGTGAGGTCTTCTTGTAGATGGGGTACACATCTCTGTTGTTCTTAAATGGTAAGATGTTATGCAGTGGACTTCCAGAGTATTTAGATTTTGACAACAGGAATCCAAAGCAATATCCACTCTAACCGGGGGCTCACACAGCTGCGCTGTGGCAACGCTCAACCTTGGGTGTTTCTGACACACTTTTGTCATAAACAACCTATCACACTTCCTTCCGCTCACGACACAAGTAAGCCACATGCTTTGAAACAGCTGCTTAGCCATGATGTGATAGGCTGAAGTTGAAAATTCCCAAACTGGAAGCATGATGGGAGCTGTAACGCTGTAAACAATAGTTGACTAAATACACTAAAAGCAGTTAAACGCCTCAAAAATAATTCAAGATGTTAATAAGAGCCTGATGTGGCCTTAAAACAATGCTAATACAGCCAAGTCAAAAACAACACGACTAATTTAAAGGCACACTGTTTCTGCATTGAAATGCACTATCGTGTAATATCAAATCAGCACTTTCTGTACAATAAAATTCAGTACAAAGTGCTTTATAAAATAATATAAGACAATATCTCATAATACAATGCGGCATTACAGCAGAGGCAGAGAGTTTATGAGCTGAAACCAAAGACGTCGACATCATCAGAGCGAAATGTTGCAAAAGTCAAGTATTGTACATCTCTTAAATCTGGTTTTTACTAATGAATTTAAAATCCTTAAAACCTCCATCCTATGGTAGGTCTCTGCAGGCTCTCAGACTGTAACATATCATTAGAACACTTTAGCTGATATTTCTGTTAATGACAAAACAAGCACGCTGCAAAACTACAAATGTCTGCAAACAAAACATTGTCGAAGCTGTAAAGTTTATTTGGAGTTTAGATTAAAGAGTCATCAAAAGGAAATCTTACCTGTAAAAATCATATCATAACTTTATGAATTAAAAATCAACAACAACAAAAAAAAACAAACTTACCAGTGCTTCATCCTCAGAGAGAACCCGCCTCTCATCATGAACAAGCACCACTTTAGCCTTGACTTCATCCACCGATATGCTGTGAGAGTCACAAAGTGAGCATATTAGTATTCCTACCTATATTTGTGTTGAATATTAAAGGCTGATCTTTCCATGATGCACTGACCACATCAAGGTCTTTACCGGCCACGCTGACAAGAACAAGCTGTTATCTATCTCTGCTAAAAATGAGGGAACTGAAAGACTTGATAACAAAAGAAAAGTGTGGAGATTAGATAAATATTGCTTTTGGTTTTTTTCCTGTAACTCAAACGAACCAGCCTGGAGCACTAACTCCCAAGATACTAAACAACAAATAAACTAACTTCACCTAGACAGGAACTGATACAGGAAGAGCTGATAAGTAAAAATGACTCATATTTCTGTCAGCTATTCTATGTCCCACAACACAATGTATTACCAAAAAAAAAAAAAAAATCACCTACGCCTCATACTCTCATACAACACTTATATCATGTCTGCAGTCACTCATCCCAGCTGGTGTCTTCCTTCCATAGGTTACAGCTAAATCGCCACTACTGAGCCGAGATAATGACTGCATGACCAGAATCAATCCCAGGAGTCCATCAAAAGCGGAAGTGTAGGCAAACTTACAAAGCAAATAGCCTGCTCCGCAACGGAAGATCAATGCTAGGACTAAGTGCCCGAGAGAAACAATGGCTTTCTCTATTGTGAAGAGGCACGGAGGCTGCAGAGCAATGATTCTGGAAATCTGGTGTGAAGAAAATTGGCCTTGGCCCCATTCATTGAGAGCTTTTATGCACATATAGACGTCTACATCATAAGAGCGGGTGCTTTACAATGCACTCCTATACTGGGTTTCACTCAGAAAACCGGTAATGAATATAAGGGAAAGTCACAGACACGCACAGCGATAAATCCCGACAGAGGGGAGCGGATAAAAAGCACAACCTGTTCGTGGGCCTTTGGGAGGCTCCATCATGGCTCATTTCCTGAAGCAGTTGGTAGACTCTATTTATAGGCCAGCATACTGGTACCAGTTAATCCTGCACTGGGCTGCCAACTGCCTGCCAGCTGGCACAGTGGGCTGCACTTGTGTGTGGTGCATGAGAAGGTTCAGAATGAACTAATGGTGAGGAAGAAACAAATCTACTTAAATGGCCAGTGAGTGGGGGGGAGAAGCTTTTTCCCCTTCATGAAAACTCTTCAAAAAGGTAGATTTCACACTGAACCTGTAAAAAAACTACCTGCTCAATGTGCCTCTGTAATATCTGAACCAATTAGGAGGAAAAATATTTACACTGTGGTGATGTGCGAATGAAAATACAGTTATTATGATAATGATGATGTTTCTGAGCAATGCCTTCATGTGCTTCATAGTGGATTACAAACTTCATGGAAATTAATGGTAGTAATCTTTGTCATGAAGCAATTATTGGTGACTAAATGGACACAAAAATGAGATTAGTTCACGGTAAAAATGAGAGAATAATTATCTGTGAATCTGCATTAAAGATAATTAGCAATTCCAATGAAGCGAATTAAGAATGAGGTAACGTTTTGCTAAGTGTCATTAGGGATAAAGCCAGACAAAGAGCGTTTCTTCTTTACTTACAGTGTGCATGCTAATTCTTTCAGCAAATTGCCTGGCAACTTCCAGCGTCAGGTATAATATTTGACTTTGCATTTATCACAACAGCAACTAAATCAAGCCTGACATTTTGGCGTGTGTGCTGCAGAGCCTTACAGGAAAAACGGTGATGTAGCACACATATACAAAGCCTTCACCCTGCTGTTTTATTCAAATGGACATCAATACATGCCCTGCATCAAGATAGGCCGCTCACCAAGTCGAGCGGCTGACAGACTGAGACAGTGGTTGTATAGAAATGTGCGGCACTTGCAGATATTTCGGCTTAGTAATGTATTTGTTTAAGCGGAGCTCATAGAGACTCTGCTTTGGATGGATGGTTTCAGAGCTGGGAAGGGAGAGGATTGAGGTGAGTGGAGGGGGTGGGATACAGATAACGGTACATATTGAACTGCAGGAATGCATATATAAGTATATAGCACTCCGCTAGAAAGACACTACCCAAGCGTTTTACCCTGCCAGCAGCCATATGTTTTGTAATGCTTTGCGTTTGCTTTACCTAGCCCTTGTTCCACTCTGGTAGAACGTGCCCAGACAGCTAAACCAGCATTGATTTTTGTTGTTTTTATAAATCAAACATATAGGAAACTGGGGAATGTAAGGGTGGAGAAGAAAAAGAACACTCATGGTGGTCGGATATCGTGCCTGCTGCTTGTCTGCCATGCATCAATTTTCACATCTAACTTAAAAGCAAGATGAAGGCCACTCCTTCCAACTGACCAACATCCAAAACGGATCACGTTTAGGATATGTCAGGTGACTTCAGGAGGTTGAGTGGAAGAGGAGAGATAAAGAAATGGAGCAACTTGTGAGCCTGCTAAAGCTTGAAGATTGCATCCATTCCATCCATCTTCTATACCCGTTTTTTTTTTTAATCCTTTGCAGGGTCACGGGGGTCTGCCGGAGTCTATCCTGACTCATTACAAGCGAGAGGCAGGGGTCCACCCTGGACAGGTCGCCAGTCTAACAGAGGGCCACATACAGAGACAAACAACCACACACGCTCACACTCACCTACGAGCAATTTAGAATAACCAATCAACTTAGCATGCGTGTTTTTGGACTGTGGGAGGAAACCGGAGTACCCGGAAGGAATCCACGCAAGCACGGAGAGAACATTCCAACTCCACACAACTCCCGCCGGGCCCGAGAGTTGAACTGAAGATTGCATATTAGTTATATATTAGTTCACTTTTTTTTTTTAAAGGCTCCTTTCACTCAAAAGTTGAGTTAATAACTAACATCCATATGAGGAGAGTCACTATTAGCTGGGGTCCGGGGTAAAACCTAGAGGAGGCTGGAACTGTAACATGGCCGACCTCTCCCTCATCAATTCAGCCCCTGTGTCTCCATTAACAGTGACGGCCCTGGCAGGATCCACTGATGCAGCAACTACTGCTCCATACCACCTGACAGAACCAGTGTATTACTGTTGCTCTATGCAAACGACCAACACATGAAAGAAAAAAGCAAAGAAAAAGGAAAAAACAAACTGAAACAGAAACAATGAGATCAGCGCTAAAGGACCTGAGGCGATTGCTTTGTTTACATATGGCGATAAATTAAAATAGATGAATCAGTAGCTGTTATGGTAATTCTTTCCAAAATTTGCCCCATCCACAATGGAAAGAATTATGTTCTTAAACTTTTTGTGCAATTTTAGGTTATTATATGTGACTACTAAATAAATTTGGCGATTAAGCCCCTGATCATTTGCAAGACAAAAAAAAGAAAAAGGGTGTCAGTGGTGTAGTGGGCATGGACACTTTTCACACGCTCATGCCCACTGTGCTGCATTTTTGAACAGGCACGGCAGGAGATGAAAAGCTCAACTGGGAGCAAATATGCTTTAAGAATTTCTTTAGTATTGGATTTCATAGCAATCTAAATAATGTGCCAAAAAGCCTTTTCACACTGGCGAGAGCAGAATCCAACATGGAAAGCTGTTTCAGTATAAAAATATCACAGGAATCCGAGGATCTTTATTCTGTAAAAACCTTTGCCAGTAGACTCTCAGCAAACTGTGATCAGCATATTTCTACAGTATTTTTAAGAGTTTTGAGGCAAAAAAAAAAAAAAATTACTACATCTAGAGTTTTTCAAATCGTTTAGAAAGAGTCAAAAAGGTTTTTAACAGTCAGCCACATGTGGTCCGCAGGTGGAGTAAAGGTCGCTGGAATGATCCTCAGCTACTCCACGTGTCAAAGTGTCCTTGAGCAAGACAATGAACCCCCCACTTCGCTTCTGTTATGCTTATCACGGTTGTGATTGTACCGATTTAAAAAAAAGCTGCATATTGTGTATAGAAGCATGTATATAATAAGAAGTGCTGAATGGGTAAATGAGAAACACATTATCAACTGCTGTGTAGAAACTAGATAAAGATAAAAGGCACTGCATTAATGCAGACCATTTTCCATCTTACTTACCTCCCATCTTTATTGCTGTCAAGTAACTGGAAAAGACTGGTTGCTGTTCTATTCTTATGTGTGAGACCTGAAAAGAAAAAGAAAAATCTTATGAATACCATTTTTTTTTTTTGTAAATGGGAACCACCTGTACCTGTAATAAAAACTAGTCATGATAACAGACCAAATGATGTAGGATTTATTCGTAATCACCAATCGGTGCGATCAACACAAATCCATTAAAGCAACTCAGCAAACTGAGAAGCAGTAATGGAACAAAAAGGACAAAGCTAAAACTGGATTTAAAAAGATGAGGAACTGGGGGGGGGGTGGCGGAGGGGTAATCAGGCAGTGAGTAAGTCACGCTGTGCATGAACATTTGGTTTCCCTGTAGGAAGGAAAGAAAAAATAAAAAAAAAGCATGTCAGAGTCCAGAATGCAATCATGGGACTTTGTGCAGCAACGGGTGCCATGACAGTGATTTCCCTCTTCTCCATTCACATTCACAGGCAGATGAAAAGGAAAAACTTCCTCGGCCCCTTCTCCAGCGAGCATGTGACCCCAACTGATTCATTTTGTGAATGGCATTCATCGGAGTGGGAAGCAGCGGAAGCAGTGGCGTGCTCAGCGCCGAGCCGCTCCCGGAGTCGTCACGAGAACTGGGAATGTAAAAGAGTCAAACTGATTGGCCCGTAAATCCAAGCGAACCACCAAAAAAAAAAAAAAAAAACGTTTTACAAGGTCCTAATTGCACATCCGCTGCAATTACCTTTTCATACTAATTACAGAAAAGCTAATTGTAAAATTTGCATTTTTACCCCCCTTGACTGTTTACAGTACATACATCGATGCTCTGGAGATAAAGCTACACCTCATTTCATAAATCCAGCTTTGCCAAAATGAACCTTAAATGTATATTTGTAAAGCCATGCTGTGTTTGGGATTAGAAGTTTTAACAGATGCAAGACTGTACACCAAATCTTGACACCCACAACATGACTGGAAGCTGCAAATGTCAACAGAGAAGCCAGATTCTTCACCCCCGCTGCCGACTTTACCCAACCACGGAGGGTGGGGGTAACGAGATTTGCTAATATTCTCCTGCAATACACACAGCATCTGTCATATTAGTGGCCCATTCTGTTGTTTGAATAGCTCTTTATTCCCAACCCAATGCTTGACATTCTCAACTCATCCTCTGGCCGCCGCCTTGGAAAAATGAGCGCACAAAAGAGGAGGAGAGATGGTCTCATCCCTCTCTCCACTGCAAAGCCGCAGCTATGAAAAACAACCATAAGGAGGATAAATTGAGAAGAGAGGAGAGGAGGGAAAAGAGAAAGAAAAAAAAAAAAGATGGAGTGGGTGCAGTGGCGGGAAGAGTAAAAACTAAGAGGAAGATAGGAGTAGAGGAAAGAGATTTTTTTTAAAAAGGAGGAAAGTGGAGTAGGAGGGCATGGGGGGAAAAAAAAAAGGTTCAAAACATTGGCTCTTTAGGCCGATGGCACATATAGGAGGCTATGTTTACTAATGGACACCATCAGTCATCCACCCATGTTGCCCTGGTGATATCAGAGCGCACTTATAAAATAAGAGAAGCACACAGAGAACAGAGAAAATGGAACATATCAGCAGGAGTCTGCCGATCTATGCCTACCCTACACACCGCGTTATCACACACAGCTGTCTTTGCCGTTACGGACTTCGCTTCAAGATGAAGAAAACATGCATTTTGCTGCCTTTTATACTCTAAAAAGCAGAATTTGCAGGAGGGAAATTACAGCTTTCTATAGAAAAATGAAATGGAAACTGATCTAAAAAGCTGCAGGCGGCTGCACTGAGCTTTTACTTACTGAGAAAAAGGAGGCAGCATAAATACGTGAGACGCAACCCGAACATAAATAAAGCTGCATTTATTGGTGAGTGTTTACAGCAGCGAAGTGGCACATCGTGTTCAGCAAAGACAGGCGCGCCATATAGTTCAGAATAAATGACTTCTTGTATTTAAGTCTTTGCACACATTTACCGTGATTGTAATTACGGATGCCTTGAACGTTTCTCAGGGTTTTCACATAGTTGTATAGGAGACATTGTTTATAACCTAAAGCTGATGTGATACAGGTGTCATCGTTAAGAGTTGCAGCAGTTGCAAATTCAGTTTCTGACCTGCAAAAAATGGGATGTCAGCTGAGTTTGATGACTCCAACTGACAGCATACATTCATTTCTTTTACATAATTTTTGTTTAATTTTATAATTAAGCTGTATGCTTTTAGAACAACAGCGATTACTAATAACCTTCCGACTTTCTCTCTGTAAAAATAAAACGCCCCCAGGTCAGGGGACGGATGTGTATATAAACTTAAAGAAAGGGTAAAGGTTTTCCAGGTGATGACGAGGCTGCTGATAATTGAAACTAAACGTCAACATAACACACCGAGCCATCTTCGCCCTCCCCTTCCATCCAGTGCTCCCTGATCAAACATGCCCCGTCATGAGCTACCTCTCTTGAACCCAGGCCGCCAGCTACTTTACAAAACTGTGTATGAAGACGGTGTTTGATTTAAAAAAAACTTTTTTTTCTCCTTGTTTTACAGTGTATGTAAGAGATGGGCAGGAAACATTCCTTAAAGAAAAGTTCAAGAAAGTTCTGATTTCCAATGCTCAAGATTATAAACTAAAATTTAAAAGGACTTTGGAAAACTGTACATTGGCACCTGAGGAGTAAAGGTGTCTACAGTAACTGCCTACAGCACCATTAAAGAATATTACTGTGAAACTTTGTCCTTTTTTTGGCGTCCAGTCTATACGCAAACTCTGATCTGACTTCTTCAAAGGCCTTGATTCTGCATAAAGAAACATAGTAATCCTACCAGGGAAGCAAAAAAACCCGTAATCTCCATCTATGTTACCAGATACAAAAACAACATTCAAATTATTAAAATATTAGACATTCCACAAGTATTTGACAGCTTAGAAGCAGTGTGAAAGAGCAAAGCTACGAGAAATGAAAGGAACATACTGAAAACTAAACAGGAGCAGAACATCAGCAAATTGTTCTGAGACAGCATTGTTTCAAAAAACATTAGTATTCAAATGAGAAATGTAAATGGGATAACTATAGCTGAGCCAATTTGTGAATGAATTGACTCCTTAATCAAAAATCAATGTGCAACTGTCTTGCTAATGTCTTGGTAATCAATTTCTAATTTTCATTATTTCTCAAGCCAATGTACCAAATACTCAGGGGCACCAGCGCCGTAGATGTGAGGGTTTGAAGGGTTTCGTTAACATATAGGGTGATGAAACATATTTGGGTTTTAAACCAGAGGTCCAATAGGGGAATCTTCAGGACCAACTGGGTTTTACAGCAACTGTATTGTATCAAAAGAAAACCTAAGAACCATGAAACGTACATGACGACAAACTGCGCCTTGTATTTTGAATGGTCGTGCACGTGAAATGTGCTACACACATAAACTTGTAGTGATGATGGAAATTTCCGGTCACTCTCGGAGGTCATGATGAGTACAGTCGGATCAGACCAGTATCGTGTCGGTGCACTTTAGTTTAAGTTTGACTTCACTGGCTCCCATCTATCCTGATTGTTTGCACCTGTGTCTCATCAGCCCCAGTCTGTCTATATTGTCTTGTCTTTCCCCGACTATGGTTATACCTGGCTGGATGGGTTTTTCCGTCTCTTATTTGTTTTTGGATTTCTGCTAAGCAGTGTTTTGTTAATAAGAGGACTTTTGTTTGTATCCCTCCCGCCTCCGTCTCCTGCGTTTGGGTCCTGTAAACCTCACCTTATAACACTAAGTGCTGTTGCAGTAAAGCAAGAGACTGTTAAGACTTACTTTACAAGCTCAGTTGCTTTTTTTCCCTGTTTGGACTAAAATTATTGACAAGTCATCAAGTGACACATTCATGGAACAACCCGTTTATGTTGTTATGGTCCTGTACTGTCCCAGTGGGTTTGCTGTAATTTAAGCGTGTTTTTTTAACTTCACCTTCCTTTTATCTCTTCCTTAAACCTTCCAATTTCTCAGAGATCTCGAGTTCCTTCTTCTTGATGTTGCTGTTGTTTTGAATTTCTACATCCATCATCACGGCTTTTACTTCTGGAGTTTGTTAACCACCATAACCTCTAGTTGATTAGCCATTACCAGTTTAAAGGTCTGGACCTGGAGGTCCTACAGGATCTTTGTTCCTCCAACTTAACTTTTTTTTTTTTTGGTGGCGATGGTGGTGTTGGTGGGACACCACTTAAGGGCTTTATAACATTCCCTTTCTAATTGGCCATGCTCAGTATCCTTGTCGTAATGAAGAAAAGTCACATTTGCCAACAGCTAAAAAATGAAGTAACACACAATAATTGGTCTGAAGTATGAGTGTAAGATCACGTATGTCTGTAACTTTGCAGAAATATATAAAATCATTGGGGCTACGCCAAAGAATCTGTTTGGACTCTACAAAAATCCAGCTCCTTTCCATCCATTTCAGCCTCTTCAATCAACAAAAAGTCATGTCATGAATTGCCAAATGAGGTTGAGCTTATTTCAGCTTAGGGAGCGAGAGGAACTCAAGGGTTTGTAGAACACAAGCCGGTTCTTGACCAGGTTATGTTAAGGGTACGTTACCATGGTAACAGACTGAGTAAAAGTGACCTCGGTTTTTGAAATAGGCTTGACTTAACCCCTCTCTTAGACTGAACGCCACACTGAACTTTCAAAATAAAAATGAAGAAAACGGGGGGGGGGGGGGGGGGGGGGGGGGGGGGGGGGGGGGGGGGGGGGGGGGGGGGGGGGGGGGGGGGGGGGGGGGGGGGGGGGTGGGGGGGGCAAAAGTGTGGTCAATACGATAAATCAAGTGGAACTCTTCTCGGAGTGCACAGTCCTGGAAAACAGTGAAGATTCATTTGACACACACTGACATTAGAACAGCATAATAAAAGCCCAGACGGATGTCCAACATGGACGAGGCATGTCAACGCGAGCACAAGAATTAGAATTGATGGCTGTTACACCCTGAAGATGAGCTGTAATGGAAGTAAAGGATGACGGGCTCAGGTATATATATGTGTGTGTGTCTGTGTGTGGGTGTGGGTGTGGGGTGTGATGACCAACAAAGGTCAGCTCACATAGAGGGAGGCATGATGGATGCATGCCCACAGGAACCAACGAAGTCAAATGACCTTTATTGCAATCAAAACTCACTTGAGGGCTAACTTGGCACTAGACAGACAATCAATTGTCAACATGATACAAAAGTCACTGAAGCCTCATCTTAAAAAAAAAAAAAAACAACAAAAAAAACAACAAAAAGTATCAACGTTGCACCTATTACACTATTGGAATTAAGAGAAATATTTTAAAGAATTATACATAGGAGTGTTAAGTATTTAAAGACTCTACAAGGCAAAAATTTTAAACTTTTAACGAATTTGACTCGACGAGTCCCTATGCTCCGCAGTTCTGACACATTTAATGAGTAGAAATCCTTCAGAGCTGGGGATGATGGAGCCCATTTCCTATCCAGCCCCACAACTTCCTGTACATTCATAAGCACAAGTCAGAACATCACTTAAATGCCAAGCCAGCTTGTGCTTGGAGCGATAAGGGAATTTTCCTGTGACTCATATGCAGCTTCTCTCTGATGATTTGAGGAACGAAAAGAGGCAAGCTGGGGGAATGCAAAAAAAAAAATAAAAAATGCTGTTGCTCAGCAATCCTCTGAGTCAATTAATATCAGCGGAACAGGAATCTGCGTTTAACCCTTCCGGTTCTTGCTCCATGTTTTATCATTTTGTCACGAGTTGTTTAGTTTTGCCTAGCGCGAGGCTCAGATGAAATGGAAGCAGCCCTGCAGCTGCAACGATGGATGAAACTGAGGAAACTGTAGCGATTTTGTGAGATGGGCAAATGTCTTTAAGTTGCTTTTTATAAAACAATGACCCTTACCTGTGTCCCCAGCTTCCAGTGCCTTTAATGTTTTCTCTTTGAGTAGGTCGGCCTCGTGTTTCCTCCTCCTCTGTTCCTCTAATTTGATCTGTAGGTCTTCAGCAGCTTGCTGAAGCTCCCTGAGCTGGGCCTGAAGAAAGACAACACGACAAACATGTTTATTACACTGATCCCTTATAGTTAGTTGAGACCAACACCTGTCTAGTTAACATTTATTACATTCATAAGAAGGAGCAAAAAAAAAAAAACAGGCTTCTGATCATCTTTTAGCTCTGGATGAACAGATTTCTTTTTTTCGTATTATTTTTCCTCTCTCATTTTCAGTCCTGATTGAGCTTCAGCTCATTTATTTAAATTATTCTTTGTTCTGTGTGTTCATAATTTATTTCTGATTACTGATTTTAATGACTGATATTTCTATAGCTTTGACAGCAGTTTTGTCAACTGTCTTCAGGCGTCTTGAAATAAATTACTTCAACCACACTGTTGCCATTAATCTCTTTTGAACATTACTCCTTTCCTGTGGTGAACATGCAAATGGCACTGGCCCAACCATATGTAGTTTATAAAGTCAGGGTCTTCGACAAAATTCTTCATAATGTTCATACTAGCTATAACATGATCTGCTTCTGCTCCATACGTTTTACCCTCTGACTCCCATATTTGTTTATGTAAACACAATTAACATTTTCTAAGTTTAACCGTTTTCCCTGGTTTCTACCAAATGGATATGCTGCAAAAATCTAAATCGACGTCCGAAGGGCTCCTTTGCGCTGGCAGCAAGCGCTTTGTTTTGGAAAAATCCCATTTTAGTTGTCATTTCTGTGACAAAATCAGAAATGAGCACTGCATTTAGCCACCATGGGTTAGTACCATGCACTGCGGAAATGAATCTATATGCCCCCGTGTGATCATAGGCGGAATTGCTAAATGCAGTGGTTTCAAAATCCTAAATATTTCCAACTTTATCAAAGTAATAAAAGAGGAAAAGCACTCAAGCACTCATCATTTTGCCTCCACAGAAAGGACTCATTAAATCAGCTGCATCAGAAGGTGGTGTTGTCGCAGCAAAAAAGACGAGTAATGACAACCAAGCATAACCCATCATCACTTTCTATAATAAACCAATTAATAACAAAGAGCAGCAGTTTCTGGTGCGTGTGTGTGCACACGGGCGTGTCCACGCTCATGCGAGTGTGTCAAGTCTGCCTTCCAGTCTCTCCTCAGAGACTCAAACTACACAGTGATGGATTCTGTGCGGTCCGGCCAGGGATGACTTCCTTTCTAGGCCATGCTGATTTCTGAGCTACCTTCAGTTTGCAGCAGTGATTTATGGGCTGTATTATCAGCACACATTATTATATTTATTTTGAATGATGCTACTTAAAATGCATCCATTGTTTTATTTAAAAATAATTAGCGTGCATATTTTACGCATAAATTACGTTTATGTTTCTACAGATGGCTGTGGCTGGTGAGAATGAGGCTTGAGACTGTTTAAAATCATTTTGGTAAATTCTCCTGAAAAGGTGCAAAATGAAAAAGAAAAGCATTTTTTAGTCATCCAAAACTGACACAATTCAACATTTCAGAAAAGCCAATTACATTCGAGATGAGGCAAATGCTCCATATGATGCACTGCTGGGAGAGGGAACACAGATAATCACAAACCTCTAGAAACCACACATCAATGAACACCAATTTCCATGTAACTTTTGCAATCCATCCTGTGCTCAGCTTTCACAATATAAAAGCTGCTAATTCTATTAAAAATTCCTCAAAGCAAGTGATTTCGGTGGCAGCGCATTTGTCTTTAACCCTCAAACCCTTGGAAAAGTTCACTTTTGAGTCATTGCGTGAGGTTTCTAACACAGCGGCCCTGGAGTAACCCCGCCACATACAACAAAGACGCTGTGAGAGAAGAGGATCACAAAGTGCGACAGAGCTAGAAGGACTGGGTGACACTTCCGCCCCGACCTGCCAATCAGCTGCTACAGAAGAAAAGCCAGGGGAAGGCAGGGGTACGACAAAAAAAATGTGAAGGGTAACATAACACCATCAACTGGCAAATCAGATATATCTGGTCATGTGTGGGCTACTGACAGATAAAAAAAAAAAAAAAAAAAAGTCTTTCAGTCAAACCTTCTTTGACAAATATGTGGTATCTTTTCAACTGGATTTGTCATTAAAAGCAAAGCATGTTTACAAAAAGCATTATTTTTTTTATTCTTTCTACCAAAACAATGTCATTGAGTGCATCAAAATACATTGAAATTCTGCAGTTTTAAAATAGACAAATTAACATGAATCATAAGAAATCCTGAGAAGGTGAAAACTATAAAATGCTGCTGTGAAATAAGAATTAGTCTACATATTTCAATGTAACTTCAACATAATGCATAATGGTGGTACAATATGGCATTTCTGTTTGCTAATGCAGATTCATTTCTTGGTTGGCTTTACTGGTTTGGGGGGGGGGGGACAAAAAAAAAAAACAGTATATATAGTAGTAAACATCTCACATTTGCCTTGTTAGAATGAGACAAAACCTCCACCATCAGGCTCAGGTTGAAACTGGCTATTGCGGCGCTGCAGTCACGTATCGCGACAGGTGCCAAAAACATGACTGCATGAGGACAAACTGCTCACTTAGAATGGAAATCCCTGGAGTCCAGCACGACTAAAAGCATATTAACCTCACAATCCCTGAGTGTGTTCTCCAGCACACCAGGCGATAGCACTAAAGGTAGTCAGAGGCGTCTCCGGCAAGTCCAGTGGGGCACAACGGACTCTACGGTTATACGTAGCCTCTCATTTTTCTGTGACGCTGCCTACAACACAAATTTGCTCAGTTTTAAATACCGGCTTTCCGTTACATGTCAATGATCGTGGCGCACCGCCACTCCAAAATAAAAACGCCAAGCACTCAGAATGATAATCTTTTGTTTTCAGATGTTTCAATTGTAAATTATATTGTATGTAATGGATCCATATAAACATAAAGTCTATATTTGCTATATTCATTTATATTTATACATTTTACTTTGATGAAAGAGTCTACTTCATTCATTTTTTTCATCTTATTAACTAAGAAAAATAACAAACCCTGTTGCTGCGCATCCTACCATCCACCAAAACTGGCGTACATTAATTCTCAGCATGGGCCCATCATAATTGTGACCCACAGCGATCTACCGAGATCGTGTCGGACGTGTGCACTGCGATTTCAGCGGTTCATTATTTAAACAAGGGCCCAGGGGGCAAGTCCTATTTTCAGGTGGTTTGTAAGGAAAAAAACTTGCTACGCCTGTCGAAATTCTGACAAATACCTTTGACAATAAATATATATATAAATATATAAAACAAAATTGTCTTTATAAGAGAATCGCACCTCATATAAATACATCTGCGATAATGACAGATTCTATTGCTTGAAGGTGGCATTTTGCTTCACAGCGACACCCGGTGGGGCCTGGCCCCCCTAGCCCCCCTGCCCCCCTAGCCCTCCTGCGCCCCCCTGGCCCCAAATGCAGAGACGCCGGTGAAAGTAGTGACTACGTAGCAGCACAAGCAGCAAAAAAAGTGTTTAACAAACTGCTCAAAACTAGGAAGATGGTTGGGCATCACCGTAAGAGCATCTTCTATGTGTTTGCTGACAATAAAAAAATAACATTTATGCAAACTTTTTATTACTTTGCATTGGGATTCAGGTCTCTCCTATTTTTCTTCAAGCAGCCTCAAGACTTCAGGTGAGACTTTGTGAATCCTTTCAGTTTTACCTGCAGTTGCCTCAGGGTTTAAAATGAAATACAGGACGCAGCCTAGTTTGCAACTAATTAGACCACTTAATGTTTCACGCTACATTTTAGGCACCTCCAAGTAAACAAACTTGGACAAAAAAAAATGTGAAAGAAGGAAACTATTTCGTTAAATCTACTCTACTGCCAATGACTGTACACGGTTTGTTACTTTAGCAAAATACCTGTTTCTCCCTCCAGAGCAGCACTCCCTCCTCTATCAGCTGCTGCTTACGTCGCAGACCCTCGTCCAAGGTCCTCATCTGGCCCTCCACATATGCTCTCTCTCTCTGTCCCAGATTCCTAAAAGAAAGGCAAGAGAAAGGACGCACATTCCCATCGTTACTGAAAAGCCTCTCCACCCCCCCTGCTGTGGTCAAGATGCTGCAATACAGTTTCTAAGAGCCTGCGATTAGAATCTGAATGGAAGGAAGGCAAAGAAGAGTAAAAAAAATAAGATAGGGTTTAATGCTATGTGGTTGAACTGAATTGTTTTAGAAGTCCGGAAAACACAATAAGAGTGTGAACCTCGTAAATATGCAGCAGGATGGACTCTACTCATTTGGAATTTTAAAATAAACAGCAACGAAAGGCACAACAGGTACTGATGACAAAAAAAGTGGGTTACATTTCTACATCCTACTAGAGTCAATATGTGCAATGCTGCAAACAGAGGATGACAAACATGGCTTGGCAGCTGAATTCCTGTAAATATATATATTTATATATATGCAAGCATTTGCAGACCTACCACCCATCAGATAAGAGTTAAATGATCTTCATTTTTCTGCATGAAAAAAACTGCTTAAAGTGAAGGGGATAATATAAAGTGTAATGATGTCATGAGTCAGAGTAGCCCCTGAAAAAAATTAACTCTTCAAAACAATACAGTAATGCATATTACAAGAGTGAGGGTGAGCTTCATCAGGCTCTTAATCATAGTGAAACCACGCCCCCTGGTGGCACAATGACTGAGTCACCGTTGTTGTGCGTGTGTGCTGCTGCTGCTAAGTATCATTATATAGATAGATATTAACATTTTTGTTTGTTGATCTGAAATAAAATATCAATTTTAAAACAAATTTTCTAAAAAAAAAAAAAAAAAAAAAAAAAACAACTTACTTTTTGTGAACATATTTTGTGTCACTTTATATATATTGAATCTCAATATCTGAATCCACTGACCAGCATGTGTTCTGGCAGCGAGCGTGGCTGTTGTATTCATCCGAAGCATCGCAGCAATCTGCGGAGAGACACAAGGGAAAAAAGGTTAAAAAAAAGAAAAACAAATCAATGCAGTGGGCACAAAGCAGAATGTCAGCACAGAAAGATAAACAATGTCTTTTACTGCACTTTAAGGCATGGAAATCATCGTACAGCAACCAAAATATCTGATAACATATAGGAAATGACTTCAAGCCATGTTGTTACTAAAGGTGGATGAACGCGCTTCTAAATCATGGGGGGGCGTAGTTAGTATTGCCCACTTCACCCCCCCCCTGTGGTTCTGTGTATCTAATACTAAGGCCCAATACATACATGGATGGGTGCATCCATCCATCTTCTATACCCGTTTTAACCCTTTGCAGGGTCACGGGGGTCTGCCGGAACCTATCCCGGGTCATTATAGGCAAATGGCAGGGGCACATCCTGGACAGGTCGCCAGTCTATCACAGGACCACATTCAGAGACAAACGACCATGCACGCTCACACTCACCTACGGGCAATTTAGAATAACCAATCAATTGAGCATGCATGTTTTTGGACTGTGGGAGGAAGCCGGAGTACCCGGAGGGAACCCACGCAAGCACGGGGAGAACATGCAAACTCCAGGCCCAATACAAACATATAATGTTTATTATGTTTTACATTTTAAAAAAACAACAAAAGAAAAACACAAGATTAAAAAAAAGGAGCACTAAATTAAAAACATGACTGTATTAATTAATTATTCATGATAGGTTTTCCCTCTTGGCCAAAAACTACTGTCTCTTTACATTTTTTTCCTATTATACATATTTGCACATAATGTATTATAATGTCAGAACTTCCAACTGATTATTCTTACTTTATACCCATGTACTCAAACTTATCCATCAAATTTTCCTAACATCTTTGACATATTCTCTGTGGTGGAGATGTTGATCTGTCCATTTTTAACGGTGAAAATTGGATCTTTGGACCCACATGAACTGCCTCTATCTGGTTCAGAGTGGCTCTCTAGACATCAGCCACTTATAACATCAGCTCCATGGTGTGTTGCAAGTGTTCTGATCTAGCGTTTGCTTGGATGTTTCACTGGGAGAGTGGGCACAGTGTGAAATTTCTCAATTATCCAGAACCCCATTGGTGACCAGTGGAATGCGAGCTTCACAGCCCAAAAATGGAAGCCAATGAAAACCTCTCAGTCACCAGAGAGAAGACCAAAAGTGGTGATATTTTAGCTTTTAAGTGGCTCCACTTAAGGCGGGAAAGGTATGAGAAGACAAGTGGGAGGACAATAAAGGACAAGAAATCTTTCCCCCACTGATCTTTCGTTCCTCAGTCCTTCTTTTTATTTTTTTTTCCTTTCGATGGCTACATGTGGTCTAATGCTGCTGCTATGCTGAAGATAGAAAAAAAGACTGATGTTGATACAAGAATATGAGGAAGTCGTCAAGAGTAGATTACCGAAGGATGAAAATGGAAGTAGAAAAGGCGTGAAAAAGGATCTGTCTGCTGAGGCGCAGACAGCGGCAAAAATTAGAAAAACAATAGACAAAAACCTTGAGAAAACAAATGTAAAGATGTACTCAAGGAAAGGTTCTGAAGATGTTTACCGACAGTTATCGAAAAAGATCTGATATATTATAGATTAGAGATATTATCATATATATATCGAATATAGATATCTATATATATATATATGATATACTATATATAGATAGCTACTACATATATATATATATATATTTATATATAGATATATATATATATATATATCTATCTTATATATTATATAATATATATCTATATATATACTCATATACTATATATATATATTATATATATATGAGTGTGTGGTTTGTAAATACCTACACTTCCTGAGAAAATTATCTCCAAGAAAGTCATAGAATCGCTTTAAATTTTGGTTTTCTGAGCAGGATAAATCTCTTCATTACTAAAGCATCTGCAAACAGTCTTTGAAAAATAAAAAAAAATAAAAAAATAAAAAAAGCTGATTAAAAATCAACCGCCTCGCTTCAAAAGAGTCTGAAAAAGTGTATCAAAGTCACTTCTCCGGAGACCATTTTCTTACACCGTATGAGACAATTCCTAAAATTAAAAAAAGCATTCACATCCTTACCACAGATGCCATCATTGACTCGTGATGATGGGATGTAGTGCGGACGAAACCCCAAATTGGTGCAGTAGAACCGTCCACGAGGACACGCCGAGGTGCCTGGACGGCGTTAAGAATGGAAATTAAAACAAGGACTATGATAAACTACTTTTCAGAAAGTAATATGTTATCTTTCATTGATACCTCTGAATGCAATATTATAAGGGTATTCTTAAACAGATGAGACATGCAGGTTGCACCATGTCATGATTTTTTAAATGGCCATTTTTACAGCTGGTGCATTTTAACGTTCTTCTTTTTTTTTTTTCTTCTTTTTTTTCTTTATTTCTTGACAGGGATGGTGCATAATTTTTACAACTGCACCAGAGTTAGTTGGCAACTAATTTGTATCTGTAGTCCCTGAACAAACAAAAAAATCAACAGAGCAGTAAAAAAAATGTAACAAACACATAGGAAACATTTGCATCAGAAAACACCTAAAAAGGAAAAAAATTTAATAAAATAAAAATAAAATTTTGCCAGCACAACAGAAAAAAGTCTTAAAAAATGTGCTGTGTGATCCATATGTAACAACAACACATTAGGACGTGCATTTCTCTCTTTAACAATAAAAATAATGGTTTGACAGCAATTAAAACTCCTCGAAACTTCTCACTTTCTACTTAGTTTAGGTTTTGGCAGCAATATTTCGAACGGTTTTGCAGCAGTCCCTTCCCTAAAGAAGGAAAAGCATTTTTCTGCTGGAGACTCAGATGCAAACTCTAAATTCTCTTTTGACCTTTTTTTCTGAGTATGTATTTAAATACAGTATCTGAGTTCCCATCCGAAGCGTTCACCTTCATCGTGTCCTGTTCTCGCCACACAACACAAATTCATGGAAAAAACCTGACGTCAGTCACTCTGCAGTCTTTATGATCTAATCAGTTTGACTTCAACACCCTTGTGCTTGTTCTGCTCCGTTTGTCTTTAATGGGTAAAAGAGGCTCCTTAGGGTGCTTGTATTGATGCTGGGCTTGACACAACTTAATTGATGATTATTCAAGCAGATCACACGCTAATATAATTTTCTATTCCTTTCTTTTCATTCGGTGACACTGACATTTTATCATTAAGGCATTATATGTTTATTATAGGCTTATTTGAGTCCTAGTCGTGGTGGTCATGCCACCAACTAATAATCTTGTTTATTTTAGTTTTGTTTTTTAAGCTGGTTTTTTCTCAATAATGGGCAGACTTTCTCAAAAGTCTTCACATAATTGGCACAACAAAAGTCAATATATGCTATCATTAAAAGTTCATATTTTGTTATTTGAACTCAGTGATTACCTCAGTCTTTTTTGTATATCTTGATGGAATATTGCAGTATTGTTAAACACAGTCTCAGCTTTATTTAAGGAAGTAGAACAGACTATCTTCAGTCTTAGGTTTGCTGGTTGGATCCACGACTGGCCCGTTCTTTAGTCACCGTGTCCTACTGAAGCAGTTATTTGTATAAAAGTTGTTTCAGAGATGCTGGAAAAACCAGTAAGAGTTAGTAGCCTCTTTTACATTGGCGGATAGTCTGCGTTTTACACAAGGATCTAGCATGTCGACTGTCCTTTTCACATTAGGCTTTTTTAGATTAGATCCTGCTACTATCGCAGGATGCCGAATGCGTGTTTAACGTGCGTTGGGTAATATAAACACAAGGCGTGTTATTTGCCACCTCGTGCCTGAAGGCGAAATGAGGGGAGGCAAGGCGAGTGGGGATGCGTTACTCCCGTGAAATGCATGGGCATGTAGAATGACGTATTATCCCGACATTTACATGAGCAGGATGAAATACGCCGTCAGACAGGTGTTACTTTCAAAACGAAGGTGGATGAAGATGGGATAAGCATTGTTTTGGCTGGGTTTTGCTTCTTGCAAAGCTCCGGTTTGTCATTTTTTTGGCCAGTTGTTTAAACGAGGGACCATCCTTTGTAGTTCCCAGACATAACCTGGTTTATGGCTTCCTTGGCTGAGTAGCTTGTGGATCTCCTCGTCTCCCCAGTTACTCATCTTTTAAACACAGGTGATGTCCTGCTTCTGTTGTTTCTCTGCCTTTCAGACTGAAGCCACAACTCCAAAGCATAGAATGACCGATACACGCACACTAAAGAAAAGGAGTTGGACAGACAACCCAACTGTACAGTGACTTTGCTTGGATCACTTTCTGATTGGATGGTGTGTGTAACTTAATTATTAGACAAATATTTACTGCTTATGTTAGAGGTGTAACTATTGAACTAAAGCCCTTAAGGAAAAGTCGCACTGAGAAAGCTTGTGAGAGAGAAGTTGCTGCAGGCTGAATTACACAAAAATGTGGATATTTCACTGCCTTAAACTCATTTGTAAGTGTACATTTTATTATATTTTTGTGTCATAAAGGCCCTCAGTTTGCTGAAGCATTTGGTTTTGTTGTCTAATATATTGAAGAATATAGTGGTGGCTTTGAGTTGTGTCTTAATATTTTTGTTTGTATTTATCACTAAAGTTTGTATTCATCACTAAAGACTTGTATGACAAGATTTAATACAAAACCTAAAAAAGTGAGTTACCAATTAAAACAAGGACAAACAGTTAAAGGACAGCAATGAAGAAAACAAAATAACCCACAGATTTGATCTGTACAGTGAATTTGAACATTTAAAAAAAAGGGGGGGGGGGGGCACTGTCAATCACAAGCAACTAAACTAAATCACACAGACAACGTGTTCAAAATTATGTTAAGTCAGGTGATATTGCCCCCCCCCCTACATAAAACAGGTGTCTGAGGATAATCTTCATTTACAGACAAAGTTTACAGAGATTACAGTTTGCTCACTGGTCCTTGTTAAACTCTTTACCTGGTTCATCAGAGCCATCTGCGCAGTCGCAGTAGTCATCGTTCACCTGCTCAAAGGGGATCATTTTCGACCCATCAATACACAAAAACGACTTTCTCTCCCTGTAGAACCGTTTGTCTGTGAAAACAACATGATTGATAACCCTGGCGACAGTCACGCAGTGACGTACCTTCATAGGTGATTTAAAATACGCATGTCATTATAGTTTTAAGTCAGTCAAAAACCACAAGCCTACAGTAACAAGTTGTTTTTTTACAACTTGCAGGGGAGGCGACTTTTACAAGACCTTGTCAAAGGCCGTCTCTGTTGAAGCTGAAGACGCTTCGAGACAGTTTTAATAAACAGGCTGGAAATGTGGGGGTTCGGTGAATATGACAGCTACTTAGCTTCGAGCTAAAACGGGACGGCAAACTTACAAGACGAAGATATTCCTCTAACCTTCCGCGAGTACACGAAACCAGACCAAAAGAGAGCGGCGAAAATGACGTGGAAACGCATTTCGGTGCGGAGAAAATGTGCCATTTGCAGCATGTGTCGTTAAACCCCGCTAAAGGCTGTTTGAAATTCACGACACTCTCCCAATGTTGACACTGACTTCCGGAAACATGCGACCATGTGACACTCACGGGGTTTTCTATTGGTTCGGAATCGCGGTACGTCTGGTTCCGTAGACCAATCACGGGTGAGAACAGTTGCTGGAGGAGGGGAGAAGAGGGCGATAATTGTAATATTTTATTTTATTATTGTTTTCGATTCGCTTTAATTGACGAGCTTTATTGACAACGTCTTCAGTTAGTTCAAGGTCAATATGCTAATATTGACCGAAAAAAACCCCGCATAAGCAGAGCTTTCACAAGCTATTTTGTAAGTATTCATCTATTTTTATTTGGTCATAGATAAAACGGCTATTGTGATAATTATCTAATGAAAGACTTTTGGAAAGTTGTCTATTAGTTTATAAGTACTAATTTTCAGGAGAAATTTAGATAGATAGATAGATAGATAGATAGATAGATAGATAGATAGATAGATAGATAGATAGATAGATAGATAGATAGATAGATAGATAGATAGATAGATAGATAGATAGATAGATAGATAGATAGATAGATAGATAGATAGATAGACAGACAGACAGACAGACAGACAGACAGACAGACAGACAGACAGACAGACAGACAGACAGACAGACAGACAGACAGACAGTCAGACAGACAGACAGACAGACAGACAGACAGATATCAGCACAAAATAAAGAATGCGTAGAAAAAAGATAACTTTATTATTAATAAATCTTTACAAAATGTACACCATAAACAAACAAAGAAATATTGAGTTATAGTCAGAATGCGGTCGTTTGATTAGCACATAATCGAGTTGAAGGCACTTGAAAGGTTAACTCTGAAAACACATTTACAGCATTGACATGATTCAAATGTGTGCTTTAATTTTATTTTGTTATTCGTCATTGTTAAGTCGGGTGTAAAGACCTGTATGGCACAGGGAATCCTTGCTCTGAATGTAGGAAAGGTCTCGGATCATTCCCGGGAAGGAATGGGAGTCCAAGGGCGGACGCAGGGTCAGCAGGGGCATCAGTCCTGATGTCATGTAGGGTGACATAAAACCTGCTACACCGCCGCTGGCAGAGGAGTAGGCCAACCGCAGGGGACTCACGCCCAGGCGGGGGTTAAGCCCGTACACACTCTCTCCACCGGAGGGCGGGGGTGCATGGAGCGGGGAGAAGGCAGACTTGGTGCCCAGGGCACCAAGCGCTCCAGGAAGTCCAACAGAAGGCCTAAGCAGGTTCGGGAGACCAGACGAAGACATGCTGCCAGAGTCAAGCTTGTTCTCTTTGGAGCTCAATGCCAATTCAATAGATTTAACGATGTCTCCTTTGCATGTTCTCACCATGGACTCTAGGGTGTCCCGTTTCTGATGGGGAAAGATCTTCGCCATGATGTCGGTCGGGTCCCGGTCCGCCGTCTGGTAGTCCTTGGGTTTCTCTGACTCGTTTCCTGACTCTGGATCGGAGGAGGAGAGCGACCTGTGCGGACTGTGTGTGTTGTCTGAGAGCTGATCGCATGGCGGGGATGGACTCCCGCTGTCAGCAGAGAGAGGACCGCCGTCCTCCCTGCTTGGAGACAACTTCTTCTTGTCACTTGGGGAGGGCTCCCGTGTGGCGTGGGACCCACAGAGGGGTCGACCCACGAATCCGTTGTAAATGTTGTACTTTCTCACTTTTTCCTCTGAAATGTGCATAAAGAAAAACATGTGGGGATTAATTACCTGCACAAAAGCTGTGTAAAATGCTTGAAAATGCGTAAATTATTTTTGTGAAACTTTTTTTTTCATTACCATTCTTGTCAGTATGTACATCGTGCACACTAAATTCACTGTTTCTTGAATTTCAGACGAAATAACTCACTGTGACCATTCATATAAATGGTTTGTTTAAATCAAAGGATGTCTGTGAGATTTTTTCCAAAATAGTTTACTTCAACTCACCATCTTTAGAGTTCTGAGCTCCAAAAGCGTCAAAACACGGAACTGCTGATTTGTTGTTGGTGGGTGGCGACACCCCAGGTCCCAGGGGTGACCCTTCGGGGCTCCCTGCTCGCACTCCGATCTCCGAGCCGGGGTACAAAAGGCGGAGCTCTCGGGCTTCGCTTTCCTCCTGAGCCTGCTGCCTCCTCAGTGCCACCTGCGCGGCCATCACCCGCTGCCTCTCCGCTATCAGCGTGCACTTTGCGCACACGCAGTCCCTCCAGCGGCAGAAGCGCTTATGGCCTTTCAGCGCGGAGACCACGCCGTGGTTCCTGCACCTGGCACACTTCGGGGTCCGTGGGTATCCCCTCTCCAGTGGGGGGTTACAAGCCCGGAGGAAGAGATGCGGCGGGTGCAGGAGGGAAGAGGGCATCTGCAAGCTGCCGAGCGGGGAAGTGGGGTGCCCAGCCAGGCCGAGGGGTCTGATCCTGCTCTCCATCACCTGAGAGAATGCAAAAGCAAACGTCTAAAATCTGCCGGTGGCGTCTAATCGTCTAGTTATTCAAATGATCCGGCCTTCTCAGAGTGACTAACGTGTCTCTAATGCGCTGGCACTCCGAACCAGCGCGCCTTAAGAATCTCCTCACCAGGTGGTTTGGCATGAAATCCAACACCTCGTCACACCCCTTTCCACTCAAGTGTCTTAATACCCTATCATGTTTATTTGCATCCCAGATGAATAGTGGTCTAATCGGATGCAACCAAGCCGATAAAAAAGGGGGCCTGTAAAGACTAGAATATATAAATGATCTTTACATTGCTCTTAAAAACATGCTCTGCTTGAAATAATTGTCAGAAGAGGAACTCAGTTCAGTGCAAAAAAAAAAAAAAAACAGGAAGAAAACCTTGTTGCCTCAGGTCAGCTTCTTACAAATTACCCCTCCTTCAAATCCCTGAATATTCACTGTTTGGGTGATTTTAACACAACAATAGCCCCAACGGCCTCAAAAGTAACATATAATTATCCACCTGGTTATTCTGTTGAACAAATGACCTCAACAAAAGACCCATCTGCCAACAAACAACCTGTGGGATTAGTGGAGAGCTAATCACACCTTGTCACATGTTTCATTCACTTCACTTCATTCAAGCGGGATCCAGTTACATACAGCAGAATGTCCCACCATTATTTCCCAAAAAACGACTTGAGCATGATGTGACAAACACAGAGTCATCGCCAAGGGAAACACGACTGAAACACAGCTTGCCATAGATAAACATATCTCTTTCAACTAATGTGCCTTTGTGCATGTATAAGGCAAACCATATATTGTTCATCACAGTTACACAGATTTTGTTTACCATTAAACATGGTTTTTCCACTTATTTTTTTTTTTTCATCCTAATTGCCCCTGTCAGTACTGTCAGTCCAGGCTCAAGAATGATTATAAAAATGTTACATTCTAAGCTGTTGAAGCTCTCTTGTGATCATCTCAAACGAGGCATCGGGGTTTCTTCTAGTCTACCTGTAGTTCTGGCTCCCTCTGAATAATGAATGAGGACTGAAGAAGAAGTGGAAGTAAGCACTGATTTCTTTTGTGCTGTTTTATTGAGATAATGATTCCCCGAGGGCCATGTTTGAGGAAGATCTGCCGCAGCAGAGGCAAAAAGAAATTAGCCGTGATTTGATGCAGACATGACTGTATGTTCCTCGCTGCTGTTCTGGCACATTCGTAGGTGTCGCTGATAGAATAAGATAATCTTTTTTGAAACTAAAACTTCTGAGTGACTGATGGTACTCCCCTCCCCACCTCTTCGTCACACGCCTGTCTGTGCCGTCATTCCCTTGTGAGTGATGGATCTTATCAGAAGCAAACATCCTTCTTTTTTTCCTTGTATGTGGAGAGGCTGTATGCACAGCTGCATATATACAATCATGTATGTGCAAAAGTGCAAACCTGTTTAGCAAAGATCAGGCATTTCAGCTGAAATGGGGTAAATAAGTAGAGCATCTCGATAACGATTTGTGCAGAGGATGCCTGGAGAAGCAAGTCTGCTATTTGCAGAAAGATGTTCCACTAAGCCCTAATAGATAGGGGTTGGTACAGACTCTCTTCAGCTGTACAAGACAGGGAGATAATCTGAAATGCATCCATCACCACTGAATGCATGCAAACACAAATACATGCCAGTGATCCAGATGCTGTGTGGACACACACTCTGTTTTTATCATTTCATCCACTGTGAAGTGGAATTTGATGTTTAGATTCGTGGCTGGCAAGTTTATCCAGACACATTAGGCCAATCCCACCTGGTTGCGTTTTACACAGACCACTTAAGCAGGGCTTTATGGACCCGCTAAAGGTTTCTTTTTAAGGCTGGAATACTGGAATTAACGCTGTGTCAATGGTGCATCACAATATTGTACATTGGGCCTTTGGAGATGCTTTTATTTTGTAATTAGCAAGGGGAGAGAAGGTGAACAAGGCCAGTCTTTTTTCTTTTTTGGAAAGCCCTCCACAAATAGGATTATGTTTAAAAGCTGTAATCGTATACTGTTTTTACTCTTTTACTGCCAGCTCTGTTTGACTGTGGCTCACAGGATTTCTCCAAAGCCGGATCAGTGCGGTCATTTCAAATGCACTCCAGCCTATTTCACCTTAAATCTATTATTTGATAGCAATCTAAAACACGAGAAGCGAGACTACACCAAAATTCTTTATCACCACCTCATGGAAAATCTTCAGTCTTGTTCTATTTTTGCATGGATCATCTGGTTTTAGTCAGAATTTCTCATCTCCATCATAGAAGGCAAGATCAGCGGGGATAAGTGCAGTTAGGGGAGATACAGCTAGACAGTGTCTTAATTGTGTTCATAACAGATCTGCTCATGTCAGATGTGGTGTTTCATCACAGCCATGAGCCTCCCAGGACAAGCATTATCAGTGTAGCTTCTTATCTGAGGTGGCTGCTAATCTAATCACAAATCTTGCAAAACTTGATTATGTGTCCCACTGTCAGAAGGAGGGGGTGGAAAGGTAAGAAGGTAAGGTTCCTTAGAGAGATAAAACATCAGGAAACTGTAACTGATGGGTTTTCGTTAGTAGCCTACATTTAGTTTAATTTCATGTTGTTGTTTTTTTTTTTTTTAGTGCTGCATTTCATGCGTTTTTATTGTGTTGCTGTTGCCCATAAAAAATATTCGAGTCATAACTTTGGCAAAGAAATATTTCCACTTCTTACGACATGGTTTCAATAAATGACCCTCTCTCAGCGTGCACAGGGCGTTCTCTTCATACTCTTGTTATTAAAGCACCGCGCAGCAGCCACCACTTCACTGCTCTCGATTTAATGGCCACCACTGATGGCACCGCTATCTCAGTTGTTTGCGTGCTGCACATTTTAAAAATTGCTGCTTTTCTTGTTGCATGAATGTAACTTTCCTCCCATTGTCACCCTCGGTGTCACTTTGCTGCGTTGGAACACTGATTTGTGTTCCATGTGATGTGCGTGGCCTCAAAGGGTTTCGATGAAGAACTTTGCTTTTAGTGGAGCTTTCAAAAGCGTTTCCTGTTTTTATTTTCAGACTAGGGCACGCTGAGCTGTCGGACTGGGGTGTCTTGTTTACATCGCCTCGGGCGTAGCCTAAGTTGTGCCATTGCATCTTTACAGACATTCTGACACAACTCTCTCTGGAGATGAGATTAATAGAAATGGAAAATAGATCACTTTTAGGTGCAAAGATTCACAGTGAAATATGTGGGATTTGTTCCAAAACAAATATTTGTGACATACAATAAAATTCACTAAAAGTGACAAAATAAAAGTATTATGTTACCTGGGAGCACCGGTGATTAGGCAGACAAATCATCATTAATACTGGGCTTCTACACCTTTAAATTTATTGTATTTGTGATTATTACAGTTTAAAATGTTTGCTATTAAGAGCCCCTTCACTCATATTTCACAAATTCATTGAAAAATGATTTATTAAACCATCTCCAGAAACAGCTGAAATTCTAAAATATACATTCATAAAGTATTTATCCCTAACTTCCCTCCACTTTGGAGGACAGTGACTCCACTGTCATGTGATAAAACAATGAAATATCAATATGCACTGGTACAATGCAGCCAGATTATATGCATTTAATGTCAATGATAATCCTTTGTGGCATAAAAATGTTTTGTTACTACTAATGATGTGATTCTGTTGCCGCAGGGAAAGGAGGCATGACAAGAACATTGTTAGAGACATTCAAGATGATGCAATGGTCATAGTTGAAGAAACTACACAATGCGGTTCTAGAGATTTTTTAAATTAATGAAGGGAATAAAAATGAAATAAAAAGTCAACATACTTTGCACTTCTTGTATCTATTCAACAAAGATAACTAGCAGCTCATTTTGCAGCGTATTCAAACAGAGGACTGATACACACACCTGTGTGTTTGAATGCTACAGACAATAGACTTTTTCCCCAACTCCCTGCATCTTTCTTGGACTCTTGTCTTCTGCTATCTCCTGCCATCTTCAAGCCCCCTATTGAATATTCCTTCATTTATGCCGTGTCTCCTCTTCTCACACCTTTACTGGTGGTCTGAGTCTGGTAGGTATCCATCAGGGCCCCTCACTTAGCCCAGCAATGCCTCAGTGCCAGTGAACAATAGTGGACCAAAGACAGTTAAGTTTGGTTGTGTGTGGGCGTAGGTGGGTGGTGTGTGCACCCATGTCTCTGTTTTTAATCATGCATATTACATCTGCATCAACATGGTGCATCCACCGTGTAAGGAAATGCAGGTTCACTTTTACACACCGGCTCCCGACAGAAGCGCATGTGTACACATTTAAATGTGTTATGTGTTAACGAGTTTATGTAGTGGGGGTGTTGGGGAACATTAGTACCTTGAAAGGCTCTGGTCCGGTGCCAGTGAATGCAGCCTGCACTGTCCAAACAGGTTGGGATTGAACCCAGAGAGTTCCTTGTTCAGTGCTTACTCTGCCTACACTCGCTATTTGTTTCCTGTCACTGAAGCTTCTTTATTCAATGATACACTTACAAGGAGACCTTTGCAGCTCAACAATGCATAACTCAGTGGCAGAAGGAGCACATTCCCCTGTCAGGGATTTAGAGAATCGGGTTTCTAAGTTTGTTTCTCGATGAAAATTTGACACTATTTGGAATGTTAAAGAATACACCGTTGAGGTAATGGACAGGAACTAACAAATGAGGAACAACTCTGTGTCCGTGCGTCGTGAATATGAATATACACCTCGAAAACACTCTGGGAAGTTGCTTTTTGGACTGATGTGAGAAGAATTGATCGCTTTTCAAGTGGCAAAGTATGTTTACCTAGCTTTCTAACAGGCTGAGATTGATTGGAATATTGTCTTGTCCGTAAGCGAAAAAGATTTGTGACCTGTATGCACCTCCAAATCAGACCTCCAAAGCACTGTTTGCAAGGTCACAAGTGTAAGGATCTGTCACCATCGTAATGGAAAACGGTTCGAGTGGAGTTCTGTTTGCTGAAGAGATTTCCTTCACTTGTGAGGATCTTCAGGCGTATTTAGGAACAGATTAGGAAGATCCTGAGACCAACATATCTGACGCTAACTCCTGAAAGTTGGAACGTCATTGTTAGAATGACATTAGTTTTTTTGTTTGTTTTTATTTCTATTCCTTTTGAAAATTGTAAAGCGCCCTGTAGAACCAAGATAAGATAAATGAGGTGCCACATAAGTGCAGACCATTTATCAATCTTCGATGACTTTGTGGGTGTGCCAAGGATCATTTTCATGACGTATGAACAACTTACAGTCCAACGTTCTGAGAGGTGACCTCACGTTGTCTTCAATAAAATGTCTTTGATAAAATGTTGACCAGTCTGTGATCTTTAGAGTTTGTTTGTTTATTTTTGGCAGAAAGAGCTTCTATCTATGACGGTTTGCAGCCTGGGGACTCCTTACACTAACTCCACCAAATTACACATTCTTTCATCTGCTTCTTACTTTCATAAATATTTTTGACCGTGTCAGCAATTCTGACCATACATCGTTATGCAATAAGAGCCAAAAAGTCATTACGTCGCAAGACGTATCAAGGATTGCAGTCATTATGACTGCACCTCCAAGAGAAATTAAAGATAACTAACAAAAAACAAAAAATGCAATGTAGTGTTTAAAAAATGGGATGTACCATGTCCTAAATGTGTGAAGCTGCGGTCATATACTCCTGCTGCAGTAGTTCAGTGTTGCAACACCAGATCACAGTGAAACAGTCTTTAACCACTAACCACAGCAAAAGAGTAGGAGGCCGTTGAGACCGAAATAAGGACAAACAAGTAAGGGGGGAGGTGAAGCATAGAAAAAAAAAGATGACTGTGCTATCAGATGAGAGCAGAGGACGAAAAGAGACATCAGTGTTGTAAATCTGTCAGGGTGTTATGGGAAAATATTCTAGGCTTTCAGTAACAGACAATACCAACTTCGAAATTGTTAAACATTGTCTCTGATAGCAACTGGTATCTGCAAACAGATCAGATGTGAGTTGCTACCAAGATTAAAAGGAAACATGAAACCATCATAGAGACAGAGACACTCTGTGTGGAATATATGACAAAAATATCTCATTGTATACACATTTAATTTAATATTTAACCTTGCTTTTAAAAATCATCCTAACAGTGCGTGTCTGTGTAGCTAAACTATAAATACATAAAATAAACCTCTTTAAAGAGACAGCTGACTCATGTTTGCTCACGTTGTTGCACAAATTTTACAAAACCCACCCAACTTGTCCTGTCGTTTTCGACTGTAACTTTGTGTTTCACATGAACACCATTTCTCATGAATGTAAGCCACTGAGACGTGATAAATCTGTTACAGATCAACAGAGAGATCACGTTTTCCTTATTTTTATCTAATGTTATTTATTTTTATCTCTGTCTTGTTCTCTATCATCTATTCCCACAGTTCAGACTTTTCTTGGCGCTCTGTCAAATGGGGGTGCGGAAAAGCAGGTATGCTGGCAGTCAAAATGTCATTTTATATACATATAATTAAATAAACAACTTTATATATACACTTTTAATGACGTTATACAGACTTGCAAGCAAGGAAATCCAACAAAGTCTCAATAGAGTTTGAAAAACCTTCACAAAATGTAAATTAGTTTGTTTGGATGACAGTTAAAGTAAAAAATAATCACTTGCAACAACTTTCAAATAAAGCCATGCCCCCAAAATCAGTCAGAGAGAAGTCGGCTTCAAAATTGTGCTTAAAATTTCCAATATCTCTTTCAACATCCTTTACCGGGCATTTTAAAGGCCTTGACCTAACCTAGTGGATTTGTTTCCTAAACCTAACTAGTGAGCTCAAACAAAAGTCGAATTTGAAAATAGGAATGACTTGGAATGAATTTAGCCCCAATTCTGCAATCACAAAATGCTGCAGGTTTTCATTCACTGCTGTGAGATTAGACACTGTATCCGGGGTTGACCGAAACCAACAAGATAAACCAGAACTGAAAAAAAGGTCCTATGTGGGATTGTCTGCTTGGCTTCAGACGAAAACCATTTTGGGCCCATGCTCATCACCCGTGTACATAATCACCGCACACAATTCACTTGGGCCTCCACAGAACCCATGGGCACTCCCAGTTTTTAAGCCCATTACATCATACAGACGTTGGCTGGTTCTGGAGCTGGTTTATTATTCACAGAGTGAACTTCAACCGTTCATGGTTCTAGGACCACAGCAAGTGATGAGTGATTATACCATGTTTTCTTTCTCTTTTTTCTTTAAATCTGAGAACACAAATGAATGAAACTGGAATTTAATCCAAAATCTTTGCTGTTTCGTGGAACTGGGTCAGCCAAGTATTTATGGACTCAACGGAGTAAATGTTTAAGAGCATTTTAATGTTCTGGGATGGAAAAGGAAGTATTAACTGTAAAATCATAAAAACAGATTTGGACAAGCTCCAAATATTTTTAATACCATGATTTTTTTTGTTTTTTTGTTAGTTTTATTCGATATGGTCACATTGACTCACAGAAAGTGAATTCCTTAATTTACAGTAATAACACAGTTACATTATGAATAATAACTTGGTTAATCATGACTGATCATTGAACACAAATTACACACTGTTGTATTTTCTATCTCAGGCAAGACGCAGTAAGCAGGAGATTAACATTTCAAATAAGATGGTTTCCTAAACATTTACTGTATTTAGAAGCAAATCATAGCAACAAGCATCTACGTGGACTGGCACCTGGTTATGGTTCAAAGCTTCTGGGGAACTGCAGTCAGTCAAGTACAGAGACAGGGGAGCAGATAACAATACACACTGCAGTCTATTCAGAGCTTTAGACTGCAAAATGCTGGCTGCATGCAGATTAAACTCTGATAAAAGGAAAAGAAAAAAATACATAATAAAGTGCTGACCACAGGTGTGAACAAAGCACCACTTTCAAAAACATTTTCAAATGGGGGAACTGCACAGATCTTTGGGGAACTTTTTGAAGATCTTACTTCTTTCTATCTACAAAACAGGAGATAAATGGGATCTTTTATCAGTTTAGATGTTGTATAATTGTACAACTGGAGTCCCAACATCAATGCAGGTTTTCAAGCTGCAACCAGAAGTTCACAGACTTGAAGGGACTTTATCAGATCACAACACCCTAAATAGCAAACACATCTTATCATTTTCATCATTCACATTTAGGTTAGGATCCTCCTCATGAAGCTTTGGGAGTATGAGATGGTCCTCCATTTTATATGAAGTTATAAAACAGTTTACAAATTATAGAAAAGTAATTTTATCAGTCAGGATGTCTAGAAGGTCAATGATTCGATCAAACTTGGTGTAAGATAAACTATGTAAAGCTGTTCGAATCTAAACACATCAGTGCCATGAAATTGCTTTGCTTTCAATGTGAGTTTGATGAGAATATTAATTGTCAAACCAGAGGGATTCAGCAAGGAGGTATGAACAATCAAGAGGGTGTTGTGTCCTGATAACAAGACCAGTCACAGATGAATCGTAAAAACGTGGGCTGGTTCAACTGTCTTTGTTACATGACAAAAACATAATTTAAAGGTGTGCCTTTGATTGCAGATCTGAAGGTTTTATTTTACTCAATTAATCATAACTTTAAAGTTTACTTTGAAGAATTCACGGCAAATTGCATTTTAATGTTTTTCTGTTTAAGCACAGTGTAGGAAATCTGTGCCATATGGGGATGGTCGAGAGACGTCGGACCTGTCGGAGCTGAAAGGCTCCTGTTGCCAGGAACTTGATCATGGTAAGGAATTGTGCTGGCACTGGCATGGTGCGACTTCTCCGTAACGCTGGGACCAGTTCAGCATAGAGATTCAGAAAGGTAATTCTTGGAAACCTAAATCAGCTGATAATCCAGACATCGTCCTCGACCAGCACGTTTAGCTCCAAACTCTTCTATTGTCAAAGTCTTGTTCTGCCAAAGCTGCCATTGTTGTACAATAATGGATGAATTAACCCAGCCATTTATTGGGGATTTCATGTAACTGTCTAACCTTAAAAAAATCTGGAACTTATCTAATGTGACCTGCTCTTAATCAATATAAACATCCCACACTGTTCTCTTCTTAAGGAGGCCATTTCATTTCATGTGCACGGTAGATGTTGTGCCTCACAACCAAATACTCATTCACGTGTTAACATCTTCACGCGACACAATATAATAGAATAGAATCGTCTCGTCATCTGAGCCTGTGAACCTGAGATCCAAACTCTGACCTTTCTGCAACCTTGGAGTCCCGTGTACTGGGGCAGGCTGAGCTCCTTAAGCAGGTGACACCCCAGTGGTGGAATGCTTAAATGCTTGACTGCTCAGGAAGGTTTGGTTGAGTGTGTCAGTGAAGATTTTTTCCTTCCTCCAGGCAGGTTCGGATCCCATTTTTGAGAGTTTTATTCAATGGTCCCCGCCCCCATCACTATCCAGGTGGTACACCTCTGTCCTGATGTGCTTGATGGACTACAGTGTCAGAATCTCTGTGAACTCATCTGAGACTAATTGGGACCGATTATCTGTTTTAATGACACTGGGAAGCCTCCAGTGCCCAAGCAGTTCATCCAGCCGGCCGATGATGGCGTGTGTGGCGATAAAGCTCAGTTGAATAACCTCCGGCCATTTGAAATGTAGGCCATGCACGACCAGCAAGTAGCGTGCATGTGCAGGTGCCCCATGAAGTTCCCCACAGAGATCAACCTGGATATGTTCCCAAAGCGCAGATGGCCAGGGGGCTGGGATGAGGGGTGCCATAGCTGGGTGGCCTGTTTTCCTGCTCAGGAGGCAACAGACACAGTTACGTTCCAGCTCCTCTACATCGGAGTCTATGTGGGACCGCCACACAGTCTCACGGCAGCGTTGCTTCACTTTGACCACCACCTAGATGGCTTTTGTTGATCATGTGAAATACTCTGGATCTAAGGGTCTCTGGAACAGCTGCCCAATGGCCACGAGCAAGGCACACCATCCCCCATCCTGAGAGCTTGTCCCAGAAGCAGTAGGAGGGAAGCAGTTGGTGATCCACCATGGCAGGCCATCCATCCTGAATGTAGGTATGGAGAGTCGTGAGAGAGCCATCAAGTTGGAGTAGTGCGGCATGAATCTGAGACACTAGGCGTCATTCCCAAGAAGGAGAACAGTTGGGATGATGGCTGTGTATCTGGCAAAGACGGAATGGCCTCAGTGTGGGACATAACTGTGGCTATTCCTTCCTTTTTACTGTAAAATTGACACTACAAATGAATTAAATCAAATTAAATGTTAAACATTTTCTAAAGCTGTTATTTTTCCTTATTAAAAAAATTCCATAACAATTGTATTTAAATTACAGGTTTTAATTAAAACCACCCAAAAATAATGGTGTTGGGTCAACAAAGCATCCCTGTTTTTCTCTTGACACCAGGTCACATCACAGTCAGACGTGGTATTTGGAGAAGCTTCTAATTTTGGGATCAGGAATTAATGAGAGGACGAGTGAACAACCTGCCAGTGAAAACCAGAAGGGCTTTTTCTGAGCCAAGGTGTTTGAGGAAAAAGATACAAAAGACAGCTTAACGGGCCACTGAATTCACCCAGCTCTCTCAGAGCTGCTCGTTGAAACTAAGATCCCCACTCTGCGTTGCTTTGCTTCTTGCCTGCCTGGTTTCCCTCCTCTAACAATGAACTCTTTGACTAGTGGATAACCTCATATTCACCTATTCATCCCCCCCCCCCATATAATAGTTTCTATTCATTGTCTCAATCAATCACCAGTGACTGAACACAGATTTACAGATTTAAAATTGTAAAAACATTACTTTTTGACAGCATTTTGACAAAGAAACCATTTTAGATTTTTCACAGTGGAATATACAAAAAAAGAAAAAAATGATAGCGAAAAGAAATAAAAAGAAAAAAAGCCCTCTAAATCTTCCTCAGTAATTGGAGTTTCTTCTGATGTGGCTATTAAAGTGAAATGGGCTCGTGTGAAGTAAAACCGAGAGCGCAGTTAAGGTCTCACTTTGGAGAATAAGGGAGGAAATCTGAAGAGAACCTCGGAATAAGTGCCATGGAAGGGCAAATTTTCACCGTCTAAAACAGCTCCAACATCATTTCTTTGTGGTCCGAATGAATGCTACATTGTAGATTTTTAGACTGTGAAACAAAGACAAAACTACAATATAATGATAAGTGAATAACTGTCTGGTTCAGAAGTGACACTGTGTTGGTATATCTAATAGAGCGCGAAACATGGTGCTTACATGACATTAAAAAAAAACCAAAACAACATAAACATCCCTTTAAAACAACTTTATGGATAGCTGCTCACATTTATCTGGTTTGTGAACACCAACCTATCTGCTGGTTAACAGGCTTTAATGGGCTAAATTCTGTTTCCTTTTTCCCTTTGAAACAATGGATTTAGTTTTCACCCTTAAATTTGACATGTTCGTCTTCCTCTTCCAGACTTTGATCTTCTCTAGTAGACAGGGGGTGCAAGATTCCCAAAAGGGATAACTGCCTCCTGGTGGGAGAATTGTTTTTACCCCAGCAGAGCTTTGCCTTTGCGGCAACATCTAATTCCAAATACGATTTTCTCAAATCAGTGCCTGGACTTTGTCCTATTAAGGCCAACCTGGTGCCCCCTCCCCACGAGGGAAACACGCTGAGATGGTCCCTTCCAACAAAAAAACACCCCCTTCAACAGCAGCATGACACTTCCTCAACCAACTAATGAGATGAAAGCTTTAAAGCATGAAAATAGTGATTCTAAAATTCTAAAGGCTTCTGAAGCCCTGCTTCCCTGCCAGTACAGAATGAAAATGGGCTGTTCCTTTGTGGAAAAAGCCAAACACAACAGGGAGAAACCATCAAAGTGTGAGTTTGTTGGTGGAAAAACACCTGCGTGCTCAGGACTGCCCGCTGGGAAAAACTCGGGTAAATTGTCAGGTAATAGTATAATGGATTATAGGTGCAACAGTATATATATATATATATATATATATATACATACATACATGTGTCTTTTAAACTTCAGTATCCAGACTTTGATACTTTTCATTACAGAATGGTACACACACTTTCACAGGCTCAATGCTTGCAGTACTCTGTCCATATTCAAGCTTCAGTAATCACGTTAAATCTAATTTAAAAGTTTTGATTAAATCAAAGAACTACCATTTGTGCTCATATTTGCATCTGGTTTTGTAAGAATGTAATATTTAAACAAATCCATCAGGCAACCTTTGTATTGTGTGTCATTTATGATCATTTACACAAGAGCAAGAGGTTATGGTGTTTGTACTGCTTCACAGTCAACCTGCAAAGTGACCTTTAAATCAATGAAAAAGGGCTTCATAGTATAACACTAGGAGTAAAATGTCCAGAATTTCAAGAGATTGTCTTTATCTATCCCAAAGTGCACCCCTTATGTCAAGCATGAAATATTTGGTTCATATGTCATTAAGAGATTAAAACTTTACTGCGCTGTTTGGCAGAGTCAAAGTGTTTCTTCCAACAAGGACATTATGTCCGGGCATGCTGGAGGTGCAACACTAGCCCTTTGAAATCCGACCAAGAGTTTTAGCTTGAAAATAATATTTTTAATGGACGTATCAGCACATCAGCAGTAAGCATGATTTCACCGAATAGTTTAATATCTTAATTACAAATCTTGCAAATGAGTTTGGAGTTTTGACAAAGGACGACAACAGACATGGCCACAATAAATACATTGAAAGTTGTTCGAGGCGCTGTCTTTATGCTATTTTCTGCCCAAGTATAAAACATACTGGCCATAAATCAAAATAAGGAACTCTAAAAAGGCCATAATAATTGTGATGGTAGTAAAATTCCAAAGGTTTGGAGGTAAAATGCATCAGGTAATCAGATTTTTCCATGCACATGAATGTTTTCCAAATGGGCTGCAGTGATGTGTGGCAGTCAGAATGCAGTACATTCCCCAATTTAAGCTGTGTATAGAAGTGTCAATAGAGGCGTGCGATAACAACAATAAAACAACATTTATCTCTATATGAAATCTACATTAGCTTTAAAATAAATATTCAAACTTGGTGAGACATTTTTTTTGGTGAAGACATTCTGTGTATGTCACTTTAAATCTGAAGCTGTGGACTTTGAGCGTTCTCGTTTTCAGGGTCCTCAATCATCTTATGAATAAATTCTGCTGAACAGTGATGAACAATATTTGCCATCCATCTCAATATGTGCAATGTCATGACTTGGCAAGAAGCATACAAATGCAATTTAGAGTTTGCAAGGGACACATGCGCGAAAGATTTCAATCTCATGAATAATTCACAGCTGCAAGAATAATGATGGAAAATAAAACTTTTTTGTACACTTTTGTAAACTTATCAGCATAAGACTTGTATGTACGTGTGTGTGTGTGTGTGTGTGTGTGTGTGTGTGTGTGTGTGTGTGTGTGTGTGTGTGTGTGAACATTTGGGGAGAGGACTAAAATCTGTCATTTTCAGTATCCAAACGGTTGTGCCTTGTTTATACTTTTTTTTTCAATATATGTGCAAAATATGCACATGTCCAACTAATTGCAGCGTCGCAGTTCTCGAGAGGATTATCTAACATGGGAAGAAGAAGGGAAAAAAGTGACACTTTTCTTTAATTATCCACGGGTGCGTTTTAATTCCCAGCCTCACCTCTCAGCAGGCTTGTATTCCTTCCACCTGGCTGTGCTCTTTGCTCAACCCTCCATGCCTAAGTGACCATACATTGGTTCAGGCACTTATTTGGGGCTCGATTTTCTAGGTGATCGACTCTGAAAAACTAACACTTTAATCCCCAAATGTTTCCCTGTGTTTGGAGAATGGCTGACATTGTTGAGATCTGGGGAGCCTGCCCAGTTCTATGCATTTCATGCTGTGCATTTGTAGTGATGGGAGGAACGGGCTTTAAACAGGTGACGGGAGAGCGCCGGCGCGGGGATTGGCCAGTTCTGTTAGGAGTAAACATCCAAACAAGGGATGCAGAGTTCCCTTAGAAACAGATCAGTAGTGCAAGAAATGAAAAAAGGCACTTTCCAAGGTCAAACAAAACTACAACTCTACAGTTAATGGGATTTACTGTTGTGCTATAGGTGCAAAGTAAGGATAATATATTTATCGTGACACTTTCATAACTTGGTCTCAATCTTTTGTCTCAAAGTGCCAAAGCATGTTAAGGGACTTCATGTGGATCACGATCCACAAACTGCACAACATAGACAGCAGATACTTCATACATTAGACAGATAAAATATATCATAAACTTTGGTCGCATGACTGCAGCTGCGGCTCTTATGTACTGTACGATAAGTGGAGGCTTTCCTGGATCGAAACGTCATATTTGCTACCAGACCGAACTCTCGTTCTCTGTCTCACCCGACCATTTAACCTTTTCCCTCCATGCAGAGGGCTGTACGGTGAAATTAAAGCATTACCTGCACTACCCCAGCACATTTTTTACCTTTGCACACACAATGTTTACCTTCATTATGACTATGCAGGAGGATTTCCATTACCCTTGTAACTGTGCACAGTGAGAAGAAAAAGATAATTACCTCAAATGAATTTCCTCATTTGGTGACAGGAAAATTAATTAAAGCACATCCACCCTAAGCTGATAAGTAGTGCACAAAATGTACAAGGTATGACTAATTACCTAACTAGTTAATGTGACTAGTTGAAGTATTTCATTTAATCAATTCATGGGGCTTCAGCTGAGTGCTAGTCTGAGCCAAACCAGGAAGTTCATTTATTTGCACTTCCTTGACTGGCCACAAGGGGATAGTTTCAAAAGCAAGTCCTTATGTAGAAATGTCCAGCGCTGCAGCAGAAATAAACATATTTACAGCTGGGCTTCAACCTACCGTTCACACGATGCACCAAAAACAGTCACATCGGCTTTTATACAGGAACCGGCTCTTTGAGAAATGATGCAGCAGGCAAAACATTGAACGCCCTGATCCTCCATGAAATCGTGGACATGAACTCACAGAAACCCCTCAGTTTAGATGCATTTCAGTCTACCCATTACATACAACAACAACAAAACTGCACAGAATAAACAAGTTAGATAAGTTCAACAAAATGCAACGGGAAGTAAATCAAATCAAAGTGCAGCAGAAAGAATGATTACAAAATGAAGTATTTATGAAGCAGATTAAAACGAAGAATGATGAATTAAGGCCAATTCAGATAAAACACAAAGCAGAAGCTTAACAAAAGCTATGAGCACAAGCAAAGCAAGACTAAACTAACCAAGTGAGAAGACAAAACATTACATCAGCTCATGAAGCATGTCACTTTCCTTGTAATCTGCCTAACTTAAAACAAAAACCTTAAACAGTTATGAATCTTTTCAAGAATATGGCTCGTTCTTTATGGGCCACGACTGCACTAAATTTTGTGGCCAAAGACACCGGCAGGTTAAAAACAGTCAAATATGTCACTGTCCTTATCGTTTCTGTATGAAATCATAAAAGTGCTACAAAAATAATCAATGTGCAAGAGAATAAAAAAGAAATACTTTTAATACTTAATGCTTAAATAGGTTTAAAACAATTTTAAAAACTGAGGACTTTATACACATAAACTACATAAAATTGTATTTATTTAAAGAAAACATACAAATACGTCAATGAAATTTCATTAAAAATCTCTTGTATTATTATTTTCTTATTGTCATTTATATTTTTTATTTTTTCTTCATTATTTTTTTCCATGTTATGTTTTTTTTGCCCCCTCCCCCCAGAATCTTCTCTTTGTTTTACAGATTTATTATCTTTATGTGGCATCGCTATCATTTCACAGAATTTCTCATAAACTGTCTCTTAAAATCATTTCTTTCCTGTCAAAACAAATCTGATTGATGAAAAAATGTGCAACCATTACTCACCAGTGCATTAGTTCTGTCAACAGGCCAACTGATGGATGACTGCAAATCTGCTTCCAACAGAACAGGTCAGTTTGCTTTAATCAATAAGAATTTTACTTACTCGTCAATATCTGACATGTCGGCCTGATAAATTACACCTGCATATTTTTAACGGGAACAGATTTTACTTCTTCAATTCTTTACCAGCATTTTTATAAGATTGTTAAAATTAGTCACAAACATAAACCTCCACAGGATTTAAAACACCAACAACTAAATAATAGTCTACAAAGCTTTCTGTATATTTAATGACTTCAGCTTCTTAATGAGCTTCCCATCCCTCATCATCTTGGAAGAAATGAGCAATGCCCTGAGCAATGGCAGCGATCATCACGCTTCACTTCAACAACTTTAGATAAGGACCACCAGCCACATTAGTACGCAGGTAATTATTTGGATTTCTGCAAGCAGGTGGTGGTGAAAGCAGGGGTGATCAAACTCCTACGTCTCCCCAGATAAACATCAGGGGCTTGGAGACGCACCAACACCAGCCCTTGGAACCGTCACCGGTAGCCCCCATGCCCATCCTCAGCCATGCAGTTATTACACACAGCGCGTCAAAATTAAAGCCCTGGGGCTTGTGGAAATACTGTACTCTGCTTTGGGTTATGACTTGTACCAGCATGGGCACAAAGTGGACTATTTTAAAATGGGAAGTAATAATGGGGGAAAAGGGGGAAATTTAAGCTGTTTCTATAGCTACACGATGGGGCATGTTTAATGTTGAGCTAAGGAAGGTTTGGATCGTAAAGAAAAAAGAAGAACATGCTAAATATGTGATCTAATAGCTCTGAATAGAAACAAACAAACAAAAAAACAAAAAACAGTTCAAGGATCAGAATATTTGGCAGAGGTTTTAACTAAATTATACTTAAAAAATAAATCAAATTTAGGTCCAATACGTGGACCCTTCTCAGCTCTATTTTTAGTGACTGTAACGATACCAATGATGCTTTCCATATTTTTTATAGGCACATTTTATGAAATGATAAGTCATTTGCTGTAATTGCGCAACTGAAAGAGAGGTGGCACCAATCCGAAGACCTTGCTGCGATTCCCGTCCTGGGCTGGTGATCCTTAGCCTGGTCAGCCATTATCCGCTGACTTCCCAAAAATTCTCTCTTGTGAAATGCGTCTGGTACTTCCTCGCACTCACCGCAATTTCCACCACAGAACATACCAAAACAACCACAACGGGCAAGGTTGAGATTTATGCAGTTAGTTGCACAGGAATGTTCACGCACCACTTTTCAAAAACAGCCAGGATGACTGCATCATTTTTAACAACACCTGGAATCAATAAAATCTTTGCTGCAAAACCCACGACGGCCATTAACTGGTGTTCCAGCTTCACTGCACATCATTTTGGGTGTCTGGCTCTTCCTATAGGTGGATTCCCATTATAATCTTTCATGTTTTCATTGAACAGTGCAGAAGATGGAATTGAAGATTGAAGAAGATGCACAGAAACATGTTTAGCTTTGGAAAAATTGTTGCAATCGTTACCACTGCGAGAATAGTCAGCCGAGGCTGAATAAACTGGATTATCAACGCATCTGAAATAAACCCTTGTGACAGTGTTTTGTAATATTTCGGTTTTGCGGGAAATGGAAACGTCGACTTATGTCGCATGCTTCACTTCTCTGCTTGGTTGTATATCTACCAGTGGCACCCAGAGGCAGTTTCTTCTACTTCTATTGGTCAAGTTGATTCCACAGGAACTAAATTAGTTCTTTGTAGAAGAAAATCATAGAACTGAAGTGGTCCTGTTTAATTTCCTTTAAATCCCATCTCATTCCCATCCACAATAACCTGTGTTATCGTTGTCACTCTATTGTCTCATTTAACAGTTTGGTTATTAAGGTTATTAAGTTAATAAAAATCTGAATGCAAAGTAGGTTACAAAAAGGTCTTGCAGTTTGTTCAGATTCAGTTATGCAAACCTTCATCATGTTTCCATTTTCTTTTCACATGGAAACCATGGCAACACTTAGTTTTTGAGTCTTAAAGGGTATGGAGTGTCACTTTTTATTGTTAAAAAAAAAAAAAAAAAAAAAAGTATGACTTTGGGGGACAATTGTTGGGACGTCTGCTCCTGGGAAGTTTGGCAACTGTCTTTAATGCTTTCCACAAGTTTTTCTCACTTTTCCTTTTGTGTTACACCTGAATGCTCCAGAGCTGCAACCTGACAAAGTTTCTGCTTTAATAGATGCCTACGCACCTCCTGATGTTCATTTTGTTATGATTAGTTGCACATGGCTGCAACCTACCCTCTTAAATCAATGGAACCCAAGAGGGGGTACATAGTATTACCCACATTCTTTTTTATTTCATTTTGGCTTCATTTTTGTTAACAAATCATGGCGCTGTGAAAATGTGTTGGAATTACACTAACAGAGCAAAGATAGCAGAATGAATGAGGTCTGGCAGCAATGCAGAGAAGCTATTTTTTTAAAATAATTTTTAAATGAATGCTGTATGGTCTATAAGTTGCAGTTGTGAATAACGCTGACCACTGAACGCAGTCTTGTGTGAGTTAACAGTTTTACAGTTACCAACCAACCCTTAAAATCCACTCTGGTTTTGTAACTGATTCGAGGAAAAAAAAAGTCTCATTCTGCCAGTGTAAATTAAGGATGCTGCCTCTGCATCTTTGATTTCATAAAAGACAAAAAAAAAAAAAAAAAGGCAGTTTCTCCATCAACCAGAAGGGGTTTTCACATTGAGAGTGGGATAGTGCACAAATGACACACAATGCACCGCAGCGGCACCGACACTGGCAAAGATAAATGTTTGGTAGAAAACAAGTAATAAAGGTACAAAATTACAATCCGAAGACAGCGGCAGATTGTTCACCTGCTTGAGTGACCTATGTGTGGACTTGAAAGTTCGCTGCGTCTCTTTTTGAAGAATTTTGGCGCATAAAAACTACCACTTACTCGAGACAAGAGATGACTGGGACAGGAGTCCAAAGCTGCTTTGGCTGTTTGTTTTTTTTTTCCTAATAGTAGTGACTGGAGACACGAGAGCAAAGGTCAATTCCTAAAGGTATTAAACTGTTTCCTCAAATAAAGTTGCAACTGATATTTTTAGAATGAAAATGTTGCTTTATGCTGCTTTACAATCCCGGTTTTCCAGGTCTACGTCTGTGTGCTTCATTAACGCTTCATTACCACAGCACCATTGATTTATCATCGTCTCTTGCCCTGCTTCTGAGCAGAGTTCAGGGTGACCGGAACATTCAGTCCATTGCTATATGCGTTCTATTGTCTTTGCTTGTCATCATATTTTTTTCTATTGATGCTCAGCGTTATGGAAGCAGCAGTAAAGATAAATATTTGACTCCTCAACCAGATTCAGCAATTTCAAGCAGTAATTGACAAACCAGTCGCTGATTCCATGGTGGTTATAGCCACCTCTGTTGCACAATACGTGTCAGCAACTGGATGCACCGGAGACGCTACATCCCATCTTCTGGGATGAATTTAACAAGGAAGTATGATTAATTGCAGTTCCTCGTCTGGCAGGTGGAGGCTCACTCCACTGACACCCGTGTCAAAATGTCCAACTTTGCAGAAGAAATAATATTTTACAGCCTGGTTTTTAAAAAAAAAAACAGTTTTGCTCTTCATAAGATGGCAAATAGCTAGAAAAGCTATTTTTTCTTCTTTTTTTTAAATGTAACAATATTGTAGATTTTAAGTTTTATTAGGTTTTCAGCTAACTTTAGCGCTTTTTAAGTAAAGTTACATAAATATTTGGCTTTTTTTAAGCTCACGAGATGTGCAGTCCTCTGTAATCATGGAAACATTTGCACGATATAAACTATCTCACATGTACATATTTGATTGGACACAAACTTGTCTTTTAAACAGTTTTTGATTAATCCAACTACTAAAAGAGCTGGAAAAATGAATGTTGTAACATGCTGGTAGATGTTTGACATACGTGACAAAATTAATCTCCTCCATGATCATCTAATCTCCTCTCTAGCCGCTGATGCATTCATACAGAGGTTTCAAGGAATCACAGATAAGGACATTTTCACACTGTTAATCAGATCCTCCTCGCAATCTGCTTCCCTGCAACTGGCATAGTTTGGCATGGTCTTTTCCTGTGAGACATTCTCCTCAGATCCAATCCCCTTAAGCACTCCACTCTGTGTTCATTGTATTGCTGTACTGGTGGGGAGTGGCACACAGCTGGGGATGAGTTGCAAAAAATTTTACTTGTAGAAAAGGGCTGAGGTCAAATAGAGTGTACTCAAAAAGAAAAAAGAAAGAAAATGTTATCTTCGTATGTTTAATAGAAAGTTATATTATTACCCTGCAGTCGTCAATTTCCACCTTCTGTCCCTATTAAAATTTGACTAATCCTGAGGTAGGTTCATATTGATTTCATTTTTTATTTGGGGTGTAAAAAAAACACATTGGCACACATTACATTGGCAAATACCTTGAGTTTATCACGTGGATCTAGCCTGACACGTGTCACATTACATTAATTTACATCAACTGACGCAGGGTGGCGTGTCAAGCGGGCACCGCAAATAACTCGCTTCTGAGGGTACAATTTACCGCAGTAAACAGAACAAACACATAAAATCGTACTACACAAGCTGAAAAATTGGGTTGGACTCTGGCACAGTGCTTAACTGGTTTTGATACCAATTTGAAAGACAGGGACTTCTTTGTGTCTATAGGAAACTATGAAAACAAAAATAACCTGTGGAGTTCCCCAATGCTCCATCCTGGGTCTTCTGCTGTTTAACATCTACATGCTTCCACTCACTCGATTTCTGAAAAACTATAAAATATGTTATCATAACTATGCAGTTGACACACAAACCCACATCACCAGGAGGCTACAGTCCAATTCAAGCACTGATTAAATCAAAGATTGGATCGAATCAAAGATTGGATGAAACTGAAATTATAGTTTTTAGAGCCAAGGAATAAAGATTGAAATTCAGCTCTCACAAACCATGGTGTTAAAAACCAACAACCAAGCCAGAACTCTGGGTCGGACTCGGACTCTGACCTGAATTTTAATTGTCACATTAGGACGGTTATGAGGTCGGATTATTATCACCTAAAGAACATATCAAGAACTACAGGCCTGATGTCGCAGCAGGATTTTAAAAAAGCTTGTCTGTGCATTTATTTTTAGTAGACTGGAGTACTGTGATGCTGTCCTTACAGATCTCCTAAAAAGGCCCTCAGCTAGTTCAGAATGCCACTGTTCACTAAAGAACACTACAGTCCTCACTAGACTAAGAAAGTGGACGATATAACTCCAGTCCTTAGATCTTTACACTGGCTTCCTGTCTGTCTAATAAATAAAAATAATAATAAATAAATTTGCCTTGCCTTGCCTTGCCTTGCCTTGCCTTGCCTTGCCTTGCCTTGCCTTGCCTTGCCTTGCCTTGCCTTGCCTTGCCTTGCCTTGCCTTGCCTTGCCTTGCCTTGCCTATGTTCACACTGCCAACCCAGAATCCGATCTTTCTGAAATTGAGATTGAGACATTTAGAGTTGGACACGTCCATGTAGACATGCATTTAAAGCCACTTTTATACATGGAAAATGAATATAAACAATCCTACTTCCTGGGGTTTTCAGCTGTTCAGACCGTCAAAATGTTAATAAAATATGATCTGAACATGAAAAACACCAAGTTTGTCTGGGAGGGTGAACAGTGAACAGTGAACAGTGAACAGAAAAGTTACTCAAGTAAGTCGAAGTAATGGAAACACAAAAGAGATAAAAACATTTAAAAAAAACAACAAATAAATAAAAACATAATAAAATCAATTTAATCTCCACACCCATAGAGGTTTTCTCTGAGCTAAAAATTGCAAAAATTCTTTTGTGCCACTTTAATCCAATCAACCATCCCAACCTTTACTTGCTTGTGACCTGTATTTTGATCTTCAAAATAAAATAAAAACTGTCCAATTAGTCATGAATTGGCCCAATGAGGCAACAGTAGTTTTCTGTCCATGTAACATCAGTTTCAATCCCCTCCAACCTCCCTTTAAGACTCTTTGAACATGTTATTTGCTGTTAAATATCAGTTTAATGGCAGTTTCACATAATAATAGCATTAGCATTTGGGCTTTTATTGTGAAAGAGCTATATTTTGTAAAGCAGATATCCCAGATTGTGGTGCCAGATTGCATTGTCCATTAAAAAAATGCACTTCCACCGAGATATGAAAAAAAGTATAGTAAGAGAATAATTTGGGAAAATGATATTGTTGCTCCAGCTACGTATTGATTTTTAAAACGGCTCCTTCAAGGCTCCAGCTCTCCGTCTTTCCTGCAGGCATTAATTAGATCTAATCAACGCTGCAGGGAAAAGTTACCGTCAAGACTAATTAGCCAAAAATGGAGCTTCTGTAATGGGAAACAAATGAACAACAACAGTTAACTGTAGCAGCCCACTATGAGCAGAATGACTCACCGAGTCTCAGTGGGGGAGATTTTCAGAGCAGTACTGCTCAGTATTATATATAACACTTGGTTACCACGTTGAGGAAGTGTCTGAGCATTAAGCCCACTCAGGTTCTCAAGCATAAAATGTAAAATATCTTTACATTTTGTTTTCTTAAGGTCGGGACCCACTCAGCTCACACAAACACATGAAAGCAGGCTTCTTCTTCAACCCCAGCCTTTAGAGGTCATGAGAAATGTTGACTTAATCCTTTCCTCGTCCCCATACCACTTCTAAGAGACACGGCAGCGAGTTAGAAAAAAAAAAAAAAAAAAAAGGAACCTTTGTTTCTCCCACAGCACCGTGAACAAAAGGGGTTTGGGATTGGGAAAAGCGTCCGCACACAGCAGCTGCAATTAAGAGCTTAAAGTTCGTCCACTCAGCACAAAAAAACCTTCAGAGACTCGAGAGAGAAGAGGAAATGTCAAGATTAGGTGGGAAGAACTACAAGAGCATTATAAAAACTTGTGAGAATGAAGACTTTTGTCACACAATATTACTTACACATTGCTGGAGAACAGTCACCTTAGACCCCATTGAAGTGTAATTGTGGAGGATTTGCTAACAAGTGGCTATTGATGACAGTTAAGCGTTTAAACGACCTGGGTTGGAGGTTTGTACCGGAGTCACACACATCATGAACAAGACTGTTTGTTTGTCCATATGCTGGACTGAGTAATCAATACATGCACATCTGCTGAGGAGGAGACGGCGTTGAGTTGTCCCGACTGTAGACTGTAAACTATGACATTTCCTCTCCTTCAAGCATTGCAGCTGCATGAACTTCGCTGGGTATTGCAACTTTTTTCCAACAAAAGTAGGTGAAATGCAACAAGTGCAATGCAAGAAATCAACAACAGGAAATAAGAGGACTGTAATTAACGGATTGTCAAGGAATGGTCGTTTTAGATCTTTCATTGGTGGTATAACATGATTACAACCCTTTCAAAAAGACTGTTTATAAAGTTTATAATGAAGTCACACTAACCAGGTCGCTCGGTGCCAGCACATGTCATTTAACCATCATTGTACTTAGATTTACGCGTACGTTTGTTGCTCTGTGACTGCAGATAATTACAAAACTCAGACAGAAAGGTCCGTCCCCACTGGGGTAAGACATAACCACGGACATTTACGGCTTTTATTTATACCCACAAAACGAATACTTTTTTTTTTTTTTTAAAAAAAGCATAATTTTGAAAGAAAAATAGTTTAAGCAGCGAGATTACTTGTAAAGGTACATCAGCCCTGAGGTTCAAAACTACATCTGGCAAAAACGCAACGATAAAGAAAAAAAAAAATCAATCGAACAAATGACAAACAAAGCATTTCAAAACTTGCAAGAACATTTCAGAAAACATATTTCAAATATACAGCCGCAAGAAGCAATCATGAGGGTCCAAGCAGACAACTCACAAAAACAACTCACGGCTAAATGGCTTCAAAAGCACCTTGAAACTTGCAATGAACATTAGAAAATATTGGCGTTTAGAGACAAACTGGCAGTTTTTAAGAGCGCAGTCAAACACGCTGTACTATGTACGTTGTGTAAGCCGTTGTCCTCTGACTGCTGCAAATGACGACGTTAAACTTTCTATTTCAGCTGCCTCATTCAAGTCCCCACCACACTATACTGCCAAAATTCAACTTTTTACTCATCGTAAATTAAAATAACAAAAAAAAACTATTTTTCCTTGTTCTGTGTGTAATCTCTTCCTCTTGTAATCTCTTCCTCTTCCGCCGTCTGCTTTTCAAATGAAAAACGAGTGACCCTTCGATTGTTATATATCAACAAGACCACAGTTTGTCAAGAACAGCTCAATTTTCTGACTGTTTTGAATGCAACATGCAGGTTCTTGCAGTGTGCAGAAGAGATTTGAAACATGCCTTCTTTTTAGAAACGACAGTAAATATTGTTATTTTGTGGATGTGAAATCAACTTTAAATGTAAATCATAAATTTATTTGAAGATCTACTGACTCCAAGGTGCAGCTGTAGTGTAGGTTTTTTCCATGCAAACCCACAGAGCAAACAGCCCAAAGTGTCAGCTGTAACCTGAATCCATAAACCAGAAGACGAAACGTTTAACGCTGAAATGAAACGCCAGTCGTTTTGTCATCCCTCTGATCTTTCCTTGAGCACCGCCAACAAGCGCGTGCACATCATAACCTGACCTAAATAGACTCTACGGAGAGGATTTGTGTTTCCAAGTTACGAGTGACCGGCCTGCTGCGCAGAATCATGCTGGTCCTGCAGACGTTGGAGGTGCAACACGCCAGAGGACACAACCACTCGCGTCGAAAAGAATGAAGGAACTGAAAAGTGGTAACATGCGTGTTTTAAAAAGCCGTGTTGCAACTCTGTCATCCAGTTCTTTTGGTCTATGAAGATCTACGACAGGAGTATTGGGGGTCTGCTCAAGGGGTGGCACTGCCTGGCGCCTGGTGTTGGATCATTTGCTAACCCACAGCGAAGCCATGCTGGTAGCCCCGGGGCGGCTGAGGAGCTGCGGTGGAAGGCGGCAGCCGTGTCAGCAGAGGCTGTAGGATGTAGGCTAAGCCAGGCGTGTAATCCCTCACTCAGAGTGGGAACGCATCGTCAACGCTAGAAAATAAATATGGAAGGGTGAACTTCTGAATAGGGGACATAGGGGCGGCGCTGTTACCAACACTGAATATTATTTCGCAATTTTTGAGTTGTGGAAATCGTATTGCGGCCTAGTTTTTACAAAAAAAAAGGCCAACGTTGAGGTCAGGGCTGGATTTTTTTTTAATGATTGCACATTGCACTCCGGCGCCGTTTCGACGTGCGCAGATTTCTTCATTTGAGCTGGAAACTCTTTGTATTCATTCTTGCAGGTTGCTGAGCTCCTCCTTCATTCGTGACGGTGTATTAACACGACTCGCATCGGCCCCTGCCCTGGCACTCACAGAGCGCTGCAGGTCACTCGTTCCTAATTTGGATCAATTATCCCATTTCCTCTCCGAGCAACAACGTTTCTCTTTCTCTTTCAGCATAATGCCTTGGCTGTTTGTCAGCGCAGTGTTGTGTGCTTGCCTCTGCACCGTTTGTGTACACTTTAGTCTGGATGACTGAATGCTCCCTTTCTATACTGTCTGACGCTCATTTGAAATTCAAATATTGCCTCACTGCTAAGAGTCAATAATATTGACTTTCACTCACTCTCCAGAGCCTCTGGGATATATTTAGGGCAGGATTGTGTGATTTTTTTTTAAAGTATGTAAAAGTGCACTTCTTGAACATCAGGTAATGGTAAGTTTGTCTCCCCCAAATGTAGAAAAAACAATGAACAGAAAACGATTTAAAAGTAAGATTTTAATTCATAACCTGATTATCTGGGAATTGGTTTGGAAATATACAAATCCGACACTTGAGTTGAGTGTTTATTTTGGTGTTTAAAAAATCAGTTCCAGAGGTGCAGCTCTTAAAGGTTTAAGCCATTTCTAAATATTTGTTTAAGACGTTTCTGCGGCATGAAGATGAACAGGTATTAACTTGCAAACAGGGAAGTGATACCGCAGAGCATCAGCATCAGACGTCCACTAGATGGAGAACCTCACCAGAGGTCTGCGGTCAGCTCCGACTCTGCATATCACATGTGGAAAAGTATGATTGCTTGTAGTGTGCACTAAAGTTAGAAATTCAAAGAGAAACAAAACGTGCACGCTTGTCAAACCTCCTTCGACAAGCAAGTGCTCTGAGTTGCGTTGGATCAGACCTGCACAAGGAGGAAGTTTTGATTATTCCTGTCCACAGAACTGCTTCAGCTCAGGTGCACCGGTAGGATGTCTGGCGTGATCGGTTCTCTTCTATCTCTCTTTAGGTAAGGTCTGGGCTGGGACTGAGCCACTCTAAAGGCTTTTTTAGAGCCTTCAGAGTGGCCTACGTCTATGCCTGTCGGCCCATTGTCCTGCTGCATCACTTAGTTTCTACTAATCCTCTGTCGGTGGACTGCCACCCTGACATTATCCTGCAGGACAATTTGGTAAACAAATGTGCTATTTTATCCTTGAAATATTTCAGGCCCATCCCTCCAGGTGATCAGACTACTGACTCCAAGTAGCTTCTTTTTTTTTTTTTAATAAATCAGCTTATGGAGTCACTTACTTTCTCCACCACCACTGTGAATGTTTGATAGGTGTGCTCAACAAACACATGATCATTCCCAAATTGTGTCTCATCAGATTTAGCACGTTGTGTTTGCATGTTATTGTCCTTTAGATGAAGATCAGATCACATTTTAAGGCATATTATTACATAAAAAAAGTGTTAATGTTCCGCCTTCCTTTGATTTCTTTCTAATCTGTCAAGGCAGCGCTGGAACAGGAAGTTTAACAGCGCCCTCTGGTGTATCTTTGCAACAACACACCAATCTAAAATCTTATCACATGTCAAACAAAAAAGCCCAGAAAGGGAAACAGATGGATTGATCAGGGGTGTATTAAACACTCAGCTAATAACGAAACATATTTTAAAAAAGTATAATACTCCAAAAGGACACTTTTTATGTGAGTAGTCTCAATCAAACAGATTGACTAAAAGTCACTGAGACTGCTGATGGATGGAAATGTGAAAAAAACTAACAAAATGATTCCCCTAAGTGCCTATTTGAAAAGTGAGTCATTACAAATAGAATAATCTCAGAGTGCACTATTAAAATGGGAAATCAACCCACTTACTTACTGACAATAAACAACATGGTGACAGTTGTCGAGCATGTATGAAATCAGCGTGTGCGTGTGTGTGTGTGTGTGTGTGTGTGTGCGTGTGTGTGTGTGTGTGTGTGTGTGTGTGTGTGTGTGTGTGTGTGTGTGTTATAGTGTGTGTCATCCATAAAGGCAGGCTTATAAAACTTTATCATTTGACAGCCTCATCAGTCTCATTATTCGCCATCATAACTTCAGTCGTCTGCCTCTATAATGCGTATCGAGTAACCCAATCAAAAGTCAAAGTACAAACTGTCTTTTATGGTCAGCAGTAAAAGAAATTATGTAGAGGAGACACAGCTATAATCAGACACAAACGTATTACTTTTTAACAGCACCCACTCAGATAAATCATGGTACACCTTACTTTATGGCTGTTGCATTACGTAACCTCCATTAGCGTGAAGACTCAGCCAGCTCGGCTTTTCTGCAAAACTGCAGCAGCTAAGAATTCCCGCTGGCGCTTCAGGATCTGATTATTGATGTACATCTCAGAGCTTTGAGCTCTTTGAGGCCACTTTTTACCCACCATAAAATAGCTTCATGACAAAAAACAGAACTAAGAAAAAATCTTAGGCACCCCTAGTTTTGTTGTTTTATCAAAAAGTGTCACAAGCATCTGGTGAAGATGGCTCCTGGACGCCTCCTTGGTAAAGATTTCCGCGTACATCCCGGAGGAAGAAGACTCCTGTGAAGACCCAGAACACACTGGAGGGACTATGTCTCTTGGCTGGCCTGGGAATGTCATAGATGGATGGATGGACAGTGATGTCTACTGTAGCACTGTGAGTTACTTTCACTGTTGTGAACGCCACACGACTTCTGCTCCATTTTTCCCTCACTCATAAACAAGACCACAAAAAACCCGAACTCCTCCACTTGGGGCAGGATCTGATTCCTGATACGGGATTTAGAGGGGATGATTGTCATCCCAGCCAATTCACATTTGGCTGCGAACCGCTCCAGGGAGAGTTGAAGGTCTTGGCCTGAGAAGCCAACAGAACTACGTCATCTGCAAAGAGCAGACTACCAATTCCGAGGTCACCAAACCGGACCCTCTCCATGCCTAGAAATTCTGTCCATGAAAGTAATAAACAGACTTTGTGACAAAGGGCAGCCTTGACGGAGTCCAACCCGCACAGGAAACATGTCCAACTTACAGCCACAACGCAGTCCAAGCTCTGACACCGGGTGTAGAGGGACCGAACAGCCTGCATAACGGATCCCGGCACTCCAAACTAAACGAAATTAACCATGGCAGGGAAAATAAGTGACTGCCCAGGCAAGAGAGCAAACACCTCCATGCTTATAGAGGAACCCAAAGAGAAAAAATGACAAAACTTCCTCTGTGCTGCTCAAAGTTACAAACAGAAATTACAGGAACCTGGCTGTTTTAAACTAAACAGATTAGAATTCCAGTGAATATTGTATGGCAAAGATTTGTTGGAAAGAGTTCCCACTAAATACTGACTTTTGCCAGCAGAGTCATTTTGTTCTGAAAACCCTGTGGTCTTATTTTGTGTAAACATTATCTCTATGTCTAGGACCGAAGCTAGTTATTTAAAAAAATGACAAAAATTGTCCAACTGTTTAAGTTGTCTGTCTATAATACTTATGATTGTATTTTCTGTTTGTAGCTTAATAAAAGTAAAAACTAGATATGGAACACCGCCGGAGGTCGGAATTCTAACTTGGAAAGTCTAAGAAACTTCCCCTTACCCCGATTTAATGGGTTTACCGTGGACCCTGTGCACTCTTACTAATGTGCAAATAAACTTTGATGTGGACTCTTAATGATGTGCAATAATCCAGTGCAATTAGTACATCTATGTGCAATATTCAATATTGTGTTATTTCATCACACTGTAGATACATAAGCAAAATCTACATTTATATTTTAGTGGTTACATATATTTCTTTTCATATTAGTACTTTTGTTTAAATGTATTGATATATCTGATAGTTTCCTACTTCTTTAAGACTTTTGAATGGGAGCATCTGTGACTAAGAGGGAAGTTGTTACTACTACCTCATGTTACTACACTTTTTGTTAAAAACTCTGTACAGTGTTGTTATGAATAATTACTGCCAACAATGGCTATGCCGCTGTAGTCTGCCCACATTCAGTTTTCCCATGATACAATAGGCCACTATAGAAGAAGCAGGTCACGGCGGTCACACGGCTTCCAGCTATGCATTGGCATGATTGCTTTTGTGGTGGCATGTTACATCCTAACAATGATCTTTAGGTGACATCAGTTGCGTTCCCAACCCTGAAGACTTGTTCAGTGCTAGAAGAAAGCTTGTTCCGTCATTTCTGTGTTTACCCATCTACGCTGGAATGTCGCACATCCAAACCTTTATTCTCCTCAGTTTTGCTACTCAACACCTACAGCTCATTAATCAGCCCAACAAGCGTACCCCCCATCCTCCAACAGGCTTTCATCAACAACAACATGCTGTTTTACGTTCACTACTCAGATTCATTCTCAAACGTGTAGCTCCTGCCTCAAGCGGAGCTTTAACCAGTCAGCCTGAAGTATAAGAACATAGATTTGTGTCATTATAGTGAGATCATGTGTAGGTGCTTTTCTATTACAGTGGCAACTCACAGCAGCTGAGAGGCCTTTTTGAGGTGTGAACAATGTACTCAGTATTCTTGTTCACCAGCCAATAGTCAGGCCCTGAGTGCACAGCTTTTCCTCTCAAGAATGCAGATACAATATAGCAGCCCTTTGTCCAGGGACGTGAGCTGCATGACAACTTCTTTAAGGACAATGCCAGTAATGTGTGAGTTTTTTTCCCCCCAACAACCTCAATCTCGTTTCAGTACGAATCAATTGGTCCCTACTTTACAACAAACTTTGTAGAAAACTTCTACTGTGTTTTATTTTGTTTTATTTTGAAACTAAAATTCCACTGTCGAAAACTCATTTATGTATTTATTTTTCTAATCAAACAGTTTGTACTAGGAACCTTCATTCTTCTTATTAAAAATTGGACAAGCTTGGACAAGCAAGTCTTCAATAGAATATAAACCAGAGAACCCCAGCTGTTTTTCTTCAAAATCTAAATATCTTGGCACTTCATTTGTGTCATAATGTGGCAACACAGAAATTTCAATCATTTAAATAAATAAATAAATCCCAGACCTATTAATCCCAGACCTAATGATGGAATCATGCTAAGATAAGTTTTATCCTAAGGAGGACATGACTGACATGTGTCAACAATGCCAAGATTACTGCAATGAGGACACATAGTGTCTGTACATAGGCACAGTTGAGCTACCAGGTACAGCAGATTTAATCCATCCATCCATCCATCCATCCATCCATCCATCCATCCATCCATCCATACCTGCTTATTCCTATTCCATGTCATGTGCAAAAATAAATTGTAATCATTCAAAGTATAAATCTTATATATACCGTAGTATCTTTAAGGGTGATATTCCTAAAAAGTGAACCTCCTTGACTGGCCAGACAGCTTGCTTCATCAGACCTTGGCCCTGTCAAGCCCGTGTCAAGCTTTTCCGAGAAAAGCTGCCAAGTGTTCTCCACCATAACTCAGGGCATTCGTATCTGCACTAACAGGTCAGGCATGACAACATGCACACTCAAAGACAAGAAGAACAGGTGCAGTAAAGATCTCACATTGTAGCTTTTGAGTTTCTACTACTGTGTAATTCATTATATTGTGTATGTAAAAGGTCTGTGAAGGCACAAAGTTCACACATCACCAGGAAAGGTTTCATCCACAAAAAAAAACAAAAAAAAAAACCACTGATATAATCAAAAGTACACAAACACAACAGCTTTGTTTAGGGTCCTGTGGGTCTGAAAATGTGCTATCCAGTGACCTGTTGAGATTTTCACGCCACCGTGACATCACAGACCCAGACAAGAGTAGAATTATCCATCCACCCCGTCTTTCACATCATTGGCTAAGTAGATGCAGCTGGCCCAGTCTCTTCGGGTGCTGCTCCCCGAACCACTGCCCCATCTGTCCCCCTAGAGCTGAGCAGAAACCACATCCCACCACCAAAGTCTCCTTTAAAAAAGTAGTCCCTAAAACAGTAAGTTCTGTATTGAAAGTGGATATACAAACATGCCAGGGGAATGTAATTATGGGTAAAATAATGTGGTTTGTGAGCAGTAGGCCGCATAAACTAATTCTAGTAGACCCCCACAATGAAAGTAGGGGCCAGTATGAGCACTTTAAAAGTATTGGTGGATACAATAATTAGAGAAGATCCATTCATGTGTCCATTGTCTCAGTGTTTCCCAAACCTGGTCCTCAGGACCCCCTTCCCTGCCTTAATGTTTCCCTGCAATAGTACACCAATTTTAAATCTCTGGTCCATGCAGGACCAGCTAAAAGACAATGGGCATGTTTTGAGATCTGAGTTTGGTAGGAAATGATTTGGAGCATAGTTTGTTTGCTCCTTTCCTTTACATGTACTCTTACTTTGATAATTTTTTTGTATGATTTTGGAGATGGGAATGCCGACGTCGTTCTTTTAATTTGCTCCGTAAAATATGCACTGGGTGAGCGTTGTTTGGTATGACAATAAAGAAAAGTCTGTGTCATATGATGGCGTCATTTTTTTCTTCACAAAAATTGACATATTTGCAGAAGTCACAACAAAATGTGTGTGACGTGTTTTAATGAAAATGCCCTGTAGAGATACAGTAAAACAGCTCCTTTCTTTGCACCTTTTTACCAAGCGACAGTCCTTTTTATATTCCCCATCGAGTCAATATGTTAAACGCTACATCCCACTGGGAACGTCTGACGGCAGCGATGCAGATGTTTCGGCGGGGCGTTTATCTGAAGGAGCTGGGAGCCACAGCTAACTTTGATTCACATACGATGGGCGTGCTCCCATCAGTTTCCTAGAACTACGCGGCTGCGCCCCGTACGAGGAAAAACGGGCTTAAAAGCCACTCTTCAGAGATCCGTGGGTGACCTGACCCAATGCCTCGCCCGTTGTGTTCAACAGTCTATGCTTTTTACAAGTCTGTTCATAGTCGTTGGTTTTTAGGGGGTTTATCGGAGTGAGCAACTCAAATTCAGACTCTGGCTGTCGTGTCAGGGTTTTATTTTAAACCCCAGACATCCATGCAGTTAAAGCAACTATTTTTGTAATATATCTCCTTAAGAAGGGGATAGTATTTTGAAATCATTGTATGGATGAAGTTCATCCAACAGGGTGACATGAACAACAATGCATGCAGACCAATCCAGTCCTGCATTCTTTCATTTATTTCATGGCCGTGGCAGGGGGGTGGGGTCTGGAACCTGTCCTAGTTTGTGGGCACATCACTCACGCAGGAATCTCTTCACTGATTTTCAGGCCCAAACACATAGACGACCTCGTCAGAAAAACGATGGAAATTCATCGAAAACTTTAAAACTTCCTCTATTATTTATATGTCTTGTCTTCTTGGACCTGAAAAGCATAGAGAAGTTCACGTTGTCACTATCAAACAGTCATTTCCAGGCCAGCCACAAACAAGGGGGACAAAGAAAAGAGTGAGGGACAGAGAGGGGCTCAGTTGAGCATCTGCCATGGGCAACCATGCAAACAGCTCGCGCTTTAGTTTTCCCCCCTCACACAGAACAGTGTGACAGTGTTTAACTGGGCCAGATTCGCCAACGGGGAGTCGCCCTCTGGTTATTTATCAGCGTGTCCTCGAGGTCGTGCAGCAATCGCTCCACATTTGACACAGTCTTTGAATGACCACATCAGCAGACAGATAATCAGCGAGATAAAGACGGACATCTTCCATGCCAGCTCGGGGGAGGTGGGGTGTTGCAGTGAGAGGGGAGGGGTGGTGTATAAATGGAGGCCAGTGGGCATCGACGGTGCCACAGTTTGCCTGTGCTTGATCGTCATCACCTGGAGAGCCTGCAGCCATGGCGTTTAACGGCACCTGGAAGGTCGACCACAGTGAGAACTATGACAAGTTCATGGAACAAATGGGTGAGTGTGCAGGAACATTTGTGTGCTTTATGGTGACGTTTATGAGGGGCAATGCAGGCTGTTAGTTTTGAGTAATGTGTTTCCATTTGTGTGAGTGCTACAGAGCAGTGAGGGTTACAGCAGTCCAGCTGAAGCCGCAGCAGATCCGTTACAGGACTTGATGAAGTCATGTTTGGTGAAAACAGGGCTTCGATTGTTTTCCTGAGAGCAGATTGTCACTGATGGATAAAATTGTGTCATTAAGGTATCAACATCATGAAACGCAAGCTGGCTGAACATGACAACCTGAAGATCACCATCGAGCAGACCGGGGACAAGTTTCACATCAAAGAGTCCAGCACTTTCCGCACCAAAGAGTTGGACTTCACCCTGGGCACCCAGTTCGATTACAGCCTGGCGGATGGCACCGAAGTCGCAGTGAGTGCCGCAAAGTGGCCGAGCCACCGGTAGAAAGGGTTCGCTTCAGGAACATTTGGCTTCCTGTTTGAAGATCGGTGGCGTCACTGTTGAGATCAGATAAAAGCATAAGGTTTCTTAAGAAGAGCATGACAGAGCGCCTCATAGCAGCTGTATGTTTCCAACTAGGGTGCATGGGAGATGGAGGGTGACACGATGAAAGGCAAATTCACCAGGAAGGACAATAACAAGGTTCTCACCACCACGAGAACTCTGGTGGGAGGAGATCTTGTGCAGGTCAGTGTGAGCAGATCTGTCCCCACCAGGCTCACTGCCTCGATAAACGTCTCTATAATACTTTCTTTTTTCCTGCAGAGCTACAGCTACGAAGGGGTGGAAGCAAAGAGGATTTTCAAGAAGCAGTAACGTGGATTGTGGAGTTCATATTTTTATTTTTATATAGATGGCACAATGGGTTTTTTTCTTTCTTAACAATAGGACATTGAAAAGTACATTCTAAAAATATTTTATTACATGTACCTCATGAGAAATATCGTAATGGTGCTGCACAGCAACTGATCCCGTGAAACGACACTGGGAAAAGCGCGAGAAACCGCGATGTGGTCTGACATTTACTCGCCATCGCCATAAATGATCATCAGGCTCCCAGGGCCGGTCCAGACGGGTCAGCTGAAAAAGTTTTCTGTCAGTTTAAAGGGAGGAAAAGAACTCACCGTACCGCAGCTCTAAAGATGAGCTAAAGATGAATTATATGAAGCTGAGCAGACAGATGGATAAAATAAGGGCAGAAAAGCCAGCGAGAGTCCAGGCAGCATTACAGAAATGTCCAAAGACTCGGTTAATGGTCGGTTAGTTCGAACTGCATTAATCATACTCCTCTTCTCCTTGGTTTTATCTGCCCATTAAAACAGGTTTTATTGTGTCTTAAGACACCCCTCCCTTGACTCGCTGTTGCCGCCCTCCTGCTAATGAGGTGAGACAGTCCATTGTAACAACTGTGTTATTACCAGACACAGCTGCTACCGGTGATCCTTTCAAATGTCAGCGTACCACGCCAACAGAAATCCATTATCATCTGGTGGATATCACAACATCAGGGGGAAAATATGGTTTGTTGGAGTAAACCTCGAGCAAAAGGTATGTTTTTGTGTGTTAAGGGTGAACACACTGACTGCTTCAAAGCGCCAGCGGTCCCGGTTTACGGCTACACGACATGAAGTCACCTGAACATAGACAACTGGAGGACAGTTTGAGTTGCATTGATGTTTCTTTCAATAATTCTTTATGACATTAAAGCCACTTTTATGTGTCACACAAGTCTGATGTTTGCATTATTTCATGCATTGTGTTAAATGTGACTAAAACCTGACAACCGCAACAATAACATGGTAGTGATTAGATTTTTCTAAGTATCTGTAGTTTACCTTTATTACAGGAAAAATTCAAACACTAATATTGGATTATTACAGCATTTCAAGTCTCATTCCAGTTCTAGTGGCCAGCGGGGCTGTGGCGTGATTTCAAAGTGACGTCTTCCGCTGTGTCATGTGTCGGCCTCTGAGTCAGAGCACCCTTTGGATCCATCACATGATTGTTTTGTAGCGGTATATCGAACAATGCAGCTCATTCAGTGGTAGAAATGCTTGTTATGGTTTTCTTTGGGTCATAAGAGAGAGAAAAAAAAAATATATATAGGAGCAAATGTGCAATGTGCACATTTGACCGCAAGAGGGCACTCTGTTCCTATTTTTATATTGTAGACTGTCCAGGACACTTTACAACGTGACAGCCTGAATAAGTCAGGTGTTGGAAATATCAGGTAAATATTTCTCTCACTCCCCATCAGAATTAAACTTTTAAACAAAAATTGCCACATGACGGTTGTTTGGTCTCCACCGTTACCTCACAGGTAAGGTTCCTGGTTTGAATCCCGACTGCAGCCCTACTGTGTGGAGTTTGTATGTTCTTCTTGTGTTTCCGTGGGGTTTCTCCTCCCAAAGTCCAAAAACACTGCATTTTAGGTTAATTGTACATACTTATTTGCCCTTGTTTGATCGTTCGTCTGTATATACCCCTGCGATAGACTGGCGACGTGTTTAGGGCGTTCCCCTACCGGGATAGGTTCATGCAGACCCCCATGAGCCCGGAGAGGAAGGGGCAGGTATAGATAATTGATGGATGGAAAACAAAAACTTGTGGTTAAGACTTGAGGGAGTGACTTTGACAGACGCTCAGAATCACTGTAACGAGTTAAACGACTGAGACTAGTATTCTTAAGTTGCTGATGTGCACCTGCTACAAGGATTTTTAATGATGCTTGAGTGTTGGTGCAGGTTCATGTGTCGAAGTTCTCTGTAATAGAAAAACAAAGAGTTTTCAATCTGAAAATGCTCAAAAAAGCATGAACTTAAAAGAGCTTCTGGGTCTTTATTGTTGCATTATGATTCCTTTGATAGATGAATTATTTCTTGCATTTCTGCTTTAAAAGACCAGGATAAGTGACGCAGGCACTAACAGCATGACCATCTGCACCAACGACCACCCAAACCGGGCGTGCCTTTGATAAGTTCCTGCATCCATTGATTGCAGCTCCCACCTGAGTGGCACCCTCCTCCATGGATGGAAAAAGCCTGATCCTCTGGTAGATGGAGGGGGTTTCCCCCCTGAATCCAGTGTGGGGAGGGAAGACCACCTACAGTTGTGCTCATCAGCCAGTAAAAATATCCTTGTATTAAATTTAGATGCTACTTTTATCCCACTGAACAATATATGAACTTCTTCCAGCACTAATGTGGCTTAAGGCAGATGGATGCTGTAATGTCATCACATGATCATGGAGCAGCGCTGTGGAGCTCTTTATTTTCTTGGAAAACCAGCCTCAGTTGGTCTATGATGTCATTCTGAGTCAATCTATCATATGACACACACCCTATTTGCTCAGACACACACACACACCTACGTAATTATTGGATCGCTTCTCAAATTATTAAAATAATATGTCCCTGAAATCATCTGGACTCTGGTCGGGCAGGCCGAAGCAGCATGAAATCAGTGAGAAACGGGAAAGTCGTGGGAGAGGAGGCCTTCGGTGTTTTGATTGCTGAGAGGGTTGCAGGGGGCCCACCCAAGGGAGGTGGAAGCTGTGGACGAGTGAGGAGGAAGGAGGGGAGGGGGGATAATGGAAGGTGGACAGAGAAAATGCATAGAGGACAAGGGGAACATAAAGGACACTGCAAGGAGAAGCTACTCCTCAGCCTCCATTCCTTAATGGGAAATAAAGTTCACTGGGTGTCAGGGCTTTTACCTTGGTGATGTTCTTGGCGAAGCTCTGTGTAGACCATGACTGTGCAGGACTTTGCAAAGACGCTCACAGGCTGCTAAATGATGACTCAGGAGGTAGTCAGTGCTGATACTCTACCCTAGCCCCCTCAAGTGACGCTTTAATTTGATTTTAACATACTTTACTACACACACTCAGACATGACTGGCACCATGTTTAGTGCTGGTGATAATAATGATGAGTTTGCAGAATTTTGATCGTTAGGAAGTAACCCAGACCAAATAAAGATGCAACACGAAAATGACCCAACTACACCGAGGCAGTTTGCCCAAAGCCATGTCCCCACATGGAGTTTATTCTTGGCCCAACGTGGTACGCACAGCAGGCCAAACCCTGCAGCCAGGTTTGGGCCAACTGAGGTCCAAAACAGTGGTTTCAAATGTGTGTTTAGCTTTTATTGTACACAAGAAAATGGAAAGGGATATAAAGACCTATTAAGACACAATTATGCTGAGTTTTTCCTCATGCTGGGTTATAAAAAAAGGTAACAGCAATATTTATAATTCTGCTAAAAAAAAACTGAATATGACCATGACATTTTAGGAAGCGTCATGGTCCTTGAAGAATCTTCAGAGTTCCTCTAGTTTAACTCCAGCAGATGTTTAAAGGAGGTTTTCCTTTTCAAGTCATTATAAAATTGTCATTGTAATTTCCTCAGTGGTTGTAAATGTGGTTAACATAATATATATCTTCCAATGGCAATGTAAGCACAACAAACAACGACTGCTGCATCCCAGTCTCTGCTGGGTGACTTTTGACAATGTTAGTTGTTTATATACACAGTTTATTTAAGTTATGACTATAGCTGGAATGGACCTTTCGGTCAGACCTATTTCTTTGACAAGCACGTCACGTTGCCAGACATCAGGCTTTTCTATCCAACCGGTTACCAAAAGAGCAAATCCATCTTTGGTGTCTCTGGCGGTGGCGAACTGGAACAATGGTGAACAGAGATCTGGAGAGACTTACCCGTTGCTCATCGTGGGCTCACACATATGCACTGAAATCGTCCTCAGCATCACCGTCCAGATTGCATTGCTGCTTGGTCTTACACGCCAGTGTCACGGCAACGCTTGAAGAAGGTGCGCTTCCCTTGGCTTTATCAAACCATAAACAAGCAATCAAATGTCTCCCTGCGTGCTACGCAAATAAAGCCACGTGCTTTGAAACAATCCCGTCCGTCACGTAGGATTTCATTGAGTATCAGCAAATGGATTGATGCTGATGCTTGTGATGACGCTAGAAACGTTGAAAATGACCCAACAGTTCACAGGAGCAGTGGTGCCATCGCGATGCACCGAACCCACAATTCAGTTTGGCAGCGCTTCACGTCACCTCATTCAAGGTGAATGGAGAGCAACGCTGATGGGTATGTGCGAATGAGGGCTTAGAAGGTCAGAAGTTGACCAGACTAATGCAAACCAGTGACATCATGCGCAGGGGGCGAGGGCGTGTCAAATTACCTGGTTGCTTTCGTGCGTAACAGGTAATTTGATTGGTTGTTTATTGGTTTGTTGAAGGAGCCATAAAGGGACGACCCTAACATCACGAAAAGCGTGTGATCCAGTACCTTACCACCTTTGCCCATACTAACATCCTGAAGCGACGAGGAAACCTGGTTTACTTTGAATCAGCAGGTAAAGCAGCACCGTGAAGGTTTCGCGATTGTTTCATCTCCGCAGATCACCCTACAGGGTTTGAGACGAAGTCCCTTTTTACGACACCATTCTTCGGTCTCTTGTTCGGTCGCTCTCGTTTCCTCTTCCATCATTCATATCTTGAGTCTTATAGTTGCCTCTGACACGGTGTCAGCTGTAGCTTTAAGAGATGGTTTCGGTGTGGTATATGTGTGACATAGTGAAGTAAAGCAAAGTGGGTGATTTTTGCAGAAAGTAAAGACATGAGACAACAAAAGCTACAGCTGGTTGTAATCACACATTCCTTTAAATGAAAGCCAAATTGATAATTTAACATAAACTCTTTTTCGCTGCTGTACTTAATTCTTGTAATACTTTGCTTGAATTCAACCAAAACACAACTAGAAATGGACATTATAGAGAAAATGAAGTCAAGGTGAAAAAATAAGGGGTTGCTTTTTTACCTCTTTAGAAATCCACCTGGATAAGCGGCCATTTACTTTCCCTCTGTCACACTCGTCATTGGATTAAACCTCCCCCACAATCCCAGGAGAGCACCAAAACATGATGTGGAATCCTATAAAGTGGTTTGTGCATCATGGGAACTGGAGACCTCTCTTTGCCCTCTATAAGAATAGCCCAACAAACCCCGGAGCCGGCCACTCCTGAGACAGAGGCTAAAGCCAATTTCGTTTCTCTCTTCACTGTCTCTCTGCTGTCAGCTCCGTCACAAACCAGGTGGCACACAGCAGCTTTTCACATGGTATGCACACACATTCCTATCTGGGGGTGTTCACACAGGGTGTCAAAGAAGAGCAAAGAGGGGGATAAAAGTGCTTCTGTGCACAAGGGAACATATTCATCTGGGTGCATGGATGCATACATCCAACCGGCAACAGGATAATAGTGTTATTCCCTTTAAGAAATCTGTTGAAGACTCTTTTTTTTTCCTTTGGCTTTAACTCAAGGTCTTTCAGCTACAGAATATCAGAAAAAACTTCTTGCCTTAGAAGGTCTCTACAATTTTGAATGTCAAAACTTTGTGGAAAATACAAAGAGAACTACTCAAACTGCTCGCTAACAGGAAAAACCAAAACATTTATTCATTTCAGTTGGTAAAATTGTAATAACTTGTCGTGATAACTTAATTTTGAGTACTGTTGGTCCATTGATTTAAAAAAAAAAATGTGTATGTGTGTATCAATCATGTCTCTTCAGTAAAAGTAAAAATGTGTTTAATTCGTCAGTTTGCTGCTTGATTGCACAACACCTCACAATGCGGATTAAAAAAACAAAACAAAAATAAAATAAAAAATATATTGACACATGCACAGAAAATAGACTGTATCTGAAACAAACCACTTCCGTCTGTCAGTTCACTTTCTTCCAAATAGCTGATTTTCAGAGTGTGGAGGAGCAGCACCAGTGTGTTTGACTTGTATTGCCTTTATTTTATTGTGCCTGTGGCAGACATCCAATTTCTTCAACTCTTCTTCATTTTTTGAAAGTTTGCCTTTAAACCATACAACATCATGTTTTATGGGAGAAATTGAGGCAGAAAAACAGACAAGAATCCATAAAAACTACATAGATTTAAGCTTTTACAATAAGGATAAAGCCTACTCCCTTCACCTAAGTAGGTCATTTTTATTATTTTCTTCACATCATCACATTTGCTTTATTTGCATGATGAGAAGCGGCATCTTTAAATCTCCCCGTAGACCAAACCATCAAATCTGTGTGTTTTTTTCGTCATTTGAGAGAAGTGGCCTCTGCGGCTGCTAACTGCTGCTAACCGACCAGACTTTATAACCTTTCCAGCCAGTTGACACTGAAGCTGTTTACAGTCTTTTTTCTAGTGTAATTACACCAGACAGACAACGTAACACAAGCATTCGTAGTACTGTTACCTCAGTCTGCGTATTGTCTCAGTTCAGCTGAAAGAATTCACAATCTAAGCTAATGCTAACCACGTTAGCTAAGTAGTAGCATCGCAGATGCTAACATGCTAACATGACAATCGTTGCAAAAATGTGTTAAAACGTTTATGTTTGTATGTGTGTTTATATGTGTGTATGAATATAAATTCATCTTCATGCATGTTTTATCCCTTTTGAGTTTTTTTTTTTAATGTACACAAATGAAATGAAGAGTTTACAACATCAAGAAGCAGCGACGTCTGATTTTAGGGTTTACCTATCTTTATGTCAACATTTTGATTATCAAAAACAAAATACATAAACTGTTGATGTAATAAGTTATATTTTGATGACCCAGAATATATATTTTATTACCTGTTGTCAGGCTTCGATTTTACATTTCAAACATGATTGAGACAAAAATGCCATCATGACAGCAAAGACAATGTCATTTTTTAATAACAGAAGGCCTGAAAAGTCTTCAGTTAACATTTTCATAAAAACGCCTCAATTTGATCGTCTTCTTTTTTGTTTTAAACCAACAAACCTCTGCAATTCACTGAAATACAGTTTCTCCTTACAGTGGCTGAGGTACATAAATATCAACACTACTGTATGCATTAAAAAAAGGAAAAGAACACACACATGCTGTGAACATGCACAACACACAGCTACACACGGTATACTGATCCTAGTAAAGAAATATCTGTCATTGACAAAAAGGCGCGGTCTTCGTATTAATTTCCAGGAACTTCTGTACCATACTGCTGGCAACAACATGAAGAGATCGATTTGTTCAGGGAGCGTTTTCTTCTCTGGATTTCACAGTGAATCATGTAGGTATAACAGTATTCACATGACACATACAGACTGTTCCAACCGGACAGCTACAAACCAAAAAAAAGCTCTACAAAAATAATCAAATGAATACACAATTAAACTTACAATAATACTTACAATGAATTATACGATGGGCATCTTCTATGAACTTAAAAAGAAAATACCCTTAAAAACACACACACCCACACACATTTTATATAAATACTTGTTCTAATAAATTTGGTGCCATAGCTGGCTTAAAAATGTCTGAAAAAGCAAAAACTGTTTTCAGACAATCAGGCGTTATTATCTACCTGTATATTATGCATATTATTATTTATTACAAACACTGACTATTGTCTATGATTCAACCAGCCCAGGATGAGTTTACACATCTGAACTCAACATTACAGGGAACATTGTTTTTCTTACAGCATTTGAGTTTTTGATTGTCACATCACAGTGAAATGTGACTTTATTGGTGAAGTACAAGAACCAGTTTGCTTCTGTACAAATGCGACAATGAGGATAATTTTGGCATCAAAAATGTCACAGAAATATGATCACTCCATGATATGTCATACAACACAGACATTATTGCAGACACCAGATTACAAAAGACTATTTTTTTCCCCACCTAAATCATTACTATGTGATTTTAAATGTCATAAAAACAGGTTGAATGACATTGGCTTCCTAAAATAGACACAAAAAAAAAAAAGACTAATTGTTTAAAGTGAAAATTCTTTCAGATGCAGAGTCTCTTTGGAGTGACACCAAAAGAGACATGCAGCAAAAATAATGTCATACTTCATAAGAAATAAGACTGAGGACTACAAAGCAGTCAGAAATGAAATGGCACAAGCCTAGACAGCTCTCCAGTGTTTTAAAAAAAATGCCTTTGGTCTTTTGTTTCTGTATACTGTGTTGCTGTCCTCCTGCTACACAACGAAGGACCACATTCCTAATGACAGCAGGGCTCCGTTTGCCACGGATTGCCATCTGTGGGGTCACTATCTTCACCGGTGATGGCTTATTCCCATCAATGCCTCTCATCACGTCTGATTACCACAAACTGCAAAATAATGAGCCGGATCAGGTTGCATCTCAACGTCGACATTGCTGCTAAACCTGACCAAACAAAAAGGATGCCTGTGCTCACTTTTTGGGTAAAGAAACTACAGAAAAAAAAAAAAAAAAGAAATGACATATAAGCAGTCTAAAACTTCACACACGTGTGTAGAAAAAGATATGAAGCAAAGTGACAGGGCTGCTTTGGTATGGCAGGGTGACTCATCATTTTATAATGGCACAAAACATAACGGGCAAAAAAAAACAAAGAGGTATGAAAGTTCACAAACCTCAGCAAAACAAACCAATCAAAACATTTCAACATTGTCTTGATTACAAAAATACCTTTTTGTATTTCTTTAAAATATCTAAAAATGTACAGCATTGTTTTTTTTTTCCTTTTTGTTTGAAAAGTCATGCTTCACATGTATTCCTTAATTGTAACCTTAATATGAATGATATACAGAATAGTAATAATTCTAGTCATATAATAAGATTAACCAGTAGCACTTTAGCCACACTTCCATCCAATCTGGCCCTGCAAAGGGGCTGCATATGAACGTGTTGGCACTCCTTTGGTGGCCCGTCCTGACACTTCCATTTACAGGATGTAAAGCAACACATCAGCAAACGTTAGACAGGCGTTGCAGTCGATCAATGGACAAAAGGGACGAGTGCTCCTTTGCCATGTGCATGTCAGAGGAGGTGTAGCCAAGGCGCTGCCTCATAAATCTCGAGTAAGTAACAGTATAAAAAGAAGACAAAAAAAAAAGGAGTTGCAGGGACTTTGGGGTGGGTGAAAGAGGGTGGGGGGTGGGGGTGGGGGGGGCTTGATGTGTGATGGAGGCTGGGATCTAGTATGTCCTGAGGCCCATGCGGCTGCTGCTGCCTGGGAAAAAAAAAAGGGAGAGGTTGCCATGGTCACCGCACATGAACCTTGTACACTAATGAAAACACAGGGGATCATGTGGAACTGTTGCACAACACAAAACCCATGAAATCAAACACAAAGGTAGACACTGTAATGAAGACTCAGAAAGAGAAAACATATTTTCTACTTTCTGCTCAATTTCTCACACTTGTCGTTTCGGTGCCAGGACCCCACACACTTTCATCCCACAAAATATCTAATTCTGGGTCTGGTTTCAACACATTTTCTGATGTGCAAAAAGCTTGTACGCAGATGAAAGCTGACACAGTGTCAATATGGTTTGGTGGTTCTGCTTATTCCACCAGAAAAACAAAACAAAACAAAACAAAGATGCATTCACACCATATCTACACATCCACGTCAGATGTAGTGCCACAGGGGAGAGGTGTTCTGCTGTGGTGGCGAGGTGGGATCTACACCTTTCCTCCTCGCCTGTTGGAAGCAATGGCTGCCGAGTCCAAGCTGCAAACTCACCGACGGTGCGCTGCCCCGAGAGCTGGAGTCAGGTCCTTCCTCATTGTTTCTGATAGGACACAAGGAAATCAGCAACGCCGTCACAGCCGGCCACGGCCACCATCACACATCAGGAACCTGACGACACAGAGGAGGCGACCAGTTCAGTGGATTCTTTTACTTTTCATTTTGAAAACTGAGCTTTAGTTCTAACTCAGTTAAAACCCTAAGGAGAAAAACATAATCTGTAGATGGCAAGAGACCTTGACTTGCTGCTACAATCTAAGCCAAAAACCCTTGAGGAACACTTAGTGAGATCCTACGAGTTGACGCGTTTCCCTCTTACTCAGCTACGTTGTTAGACAGACCTACAAGATCAGTCCTGAAGTGTCTTAAAAGTAATTGTCCTTAAAATGCTCTCTGAGGATGTGAAATGCTCCTTCTGATAAGTGAAATGATTGTGACATTCAACATCTGACAATTTCCCTCTGAAATATTGTTATTCTTCTTATTTTTAAACCTTTCTGTCCAGCTTGAATAACGTATGGTGGCGCAGGATGTCTTGAGTAGTTATCCTAAGCTTGTGCCCAACAACCGTGTCCCCCATGACCACAAACACCCCACCCTGCCACCAGCCGACCGAAAAGAAAGGTCAGATCTCCGGCCCCCTCACCAGATGTATCTCCAAAAATAGACGTCTTGCAGAGACCGTTGTGACTCCAGTTCAGAAGAGGAGGGGTGGGGCGACTCATTGGAACAATAAACAATTACTAAACCAAACATGACCTTAAAAGAAGAAAGAGACAGACTGAGTGAAGGAGAGAGACGAACAGTGGATTTTTTGAGGGGCACGCATGGCCTAGCTGATGCCCCATTGCGCGTTCAATCAGGGATGAGGGAATCTATGTGTTGTACAGCTGCTTGACTAAACTGATGCGACGCATGCTTCTGGATCACCCTATTTGTTCTGGCTGAGACACCAAGGTTAAAGATTGGGTTGATCATTGAACATGTCTGTGCGGATTAGGGATAGGTTTAGAGATTTGCAGGCTTAATGTGTTACATTGGATAACTCGGCCCAGGCACATAATGTGAGATAGGTAAACAAGCGGCGTTTGGGAATGTGGGAGGTGACTGGGTTTTGGATTCAGTCTTGTTTTTTGTTGGGTTTTTTTTTTTTTACATTATCAACTGGCTTTCAAATAGTGAATGTTCCTTGTTATCTCTGGTCATTGATTGGTTTTTCATGATTGAAGAACAGAAGATTTGCAGAGTTCAATCATTTGTTGAGCACAAAAAGTAGCTACTTTTCATTTTCTGGTATTCAAAGGCCTCATGACATAAACCACATACTTCTAAATCTTGAACAAAATTTTGAATCTGGACACTGGGGAGTAAAAATTTCCACAAAAATAAACAAAAATATTTATTACTTGTCATGTTACACTGATGTTTTCAGCAGCACTTCACAATAAAGGAGGAAAAATACTGAATTAATGCAGTAGGAATCAACTAATTATTAGCCATGCTGATTATTGAGCCTGGTATTTAGTACTTTTATTGCTTTCATTACTGATAAAATAAAATAAAAAAGCCTGATACTGTCCTCTGACTCTGAACTTTATGCTCATTTCACAGTTGTACTTGAGATATTTTATTAGCTGTCACCACACATCACCCTGCACCCTTTGATATTAACATGTAGGTTACACTTAACAATACCATTATTGTATTTATTTATTTTTTAAGTTTAAATAAGCGCATACTTTAAAGCATTTCAAAAAGTTGTGTAAGGGAGTTTGATGTTTCTGAATGGTAAGAGTAAGGTTTTGACTTTTGCTGCAAACATATCAGTTTTAAATTTTAGTTATTGTTCTCCTTTGTTACTAATTATCAATCAATATCAAATGTCATCCCTGGAAAAAAAAAAATCAATATCTACTGCTCTCCATTATGAAGCCAAATAATAGTCTGATAGTCAATTTTTGTTAGAATTTAAACTGATAATAAAAAAAAAAAGACGTGACATTTATAGTAATGAATTTAAATTAGGGCATTAAGAGTCCTACAGCTGGTTTTGATGTCAGAAGGAAAAGACGGACAGGATGGACGCTGATAATCTGCTGTATGACTGAAAGTGGTCTTTGAAATGTGTGTGCAGGAAGTAAAAGTAGCAGCCGCACCAGAGTGGTCCCTCCTGATCTCTACCTGCGCTGCGTGGTCATGAAAGAATTCCCCGTCTGAAGCCCCCTTTAATCCGAGGAAAAGCCTTTAGACCCTGGCTGTGTTTCTCACATACCAGCGATGTCTGCTGGAGCTGGGTGGAGATGCATGCAGCTGCTGACATGCTTCCCGCTCCTGAGACACAGCATCACAAGGACGTTATACTGTAAACCTTTGTGCGTGTGTGTCTGTCAGCAGGCGGTGGGAGAAAAAGAGTCCCACATCCTTATTAGAAAGGGCCCCAGCTGGCCCTCAACCCTGCTTCAGTGCCATTTTGACCAGCATTGGAGAGGAACCACCAGTTTTGTCAGGCTATTGGCCAGACAAACCTCAGGGCAGGCTGCCAGAGAGCACACACACTCACACACCTCTTACATGGTCACACACAAGAATGCATGATCGAGGTTCACACCCACCACACCTCCCAAGGTCTTGTCAGGTGGAAAACCCGGATTACCTTTCCCTGCACTTCACTAGACATTAACGTCCACTATTAGGTTGTCTTTGGATCCAGCTCTGTGGTGCGCCTTGAAAGTCAAAGAAAATTAAGCTTACGAACGTTCAGATGAATAATTGGGCTCTGCATCCGGGGGAACTGCAACAAACATAACCTTAAATTGTGTTACGAAACATCAGCTACTGATTTAAACTCGCATGAACTGGCACAGCTGTAGATTAGGCGACCGAAATGGGACTTCCTACGAGAGGCAGGAGGATGCCAAGGCAACGATTGAATGACCACAAACCTCCCTGGACTGTGAATCTATAGGCACGTTTGAACTTCCACTGTGGGAGAAAAAAAAGAAGAAAAAAAAAAGGCAGCCTTCATCATTTGATCATTTGTAACTGCTTTTTATTGAATGCCTGCTCAGTAGCACACAAACGTTACAACAGCGGTGCAATAAACATTCGCCGCCGCAGCCCGAGTTTATTCCTCCTATTTTGTTTCCTCTCTCTGTGGATTGTGTTGCACAAATAAACTGCACTCTTGTAACAGCCTGCCTCGAAACAACAACAAGTAACAAACTTGTTGACTTGACTCACTCCAGTGAAGAGACACGGAGAACCCGAAATACACAAGGATATGTTTGCAGAGCCGCAACATGTAAAGAAGTGCGGTTAACTCAACAAGGGGATCTTTCCTAAGACTTCAAGGCGCAGATACTGTGAAACATGAGCATTCGTCTGTTTTACTGTGGCGACGAGGCAAAATGATTTACAGTTGATTAAACTAACTGCATCTTTGCATCGCAGACATTTTGCCTTTGTGTCATCTAAATGAAGAGTTCCTTTCTGCACACTCGTGTAGAAATTGTAAAAAAAATATACCAAATAAATTTCCAGGCCCTATTTCAGCGATCTGTACTTAAGTAGTTTTATTGAGCCATATTATCTCTGGTGGACTGTTTTAAGCAAATATAAATGTAATAAAACCGTTCTGACAAAGCGGTGGACCTGTGATTACATTTACACGACTTTGCTAATAGGTTAATCTGAGATTTTGTCTACTCTGATGAAGTGTTAGTGAATGTTAAAAACAATTCACAGAAACAGTTTCAGTGGAAACCAGCTGCAAAGAAAAGTGCCCACAATGACGTCTGTGGGTTTTCCAGAGTTAAAGGGACGGTTTTGGAAACACAGGATGATATTAAACTAGGATTTGTCTGCATTAAAAGCATCATAAATGCTTTTTTTCCCCTCGCTCTGTTTGCAACATAAAGAATATCAACCAGCATGAACAAATACACCAAGGAAGGGTATAAATTTGGCCTCATTTAGATGAATTGAACCTTCTGCTTTGTTTCCATGTTAAGTGGGTGTCTGTGGGAGGCCCTCTGTTGTACAACTTAAGTGTGCTACTGGCATATTTGTCTGTAATTATCACAGCAGTCTGACTGGATGTCTTGGCTTTACTTCACCCTCCACTGTGAGCCGGATGCGGGGAAATTGTTGTTTTATTGAAGGGTTAATATCCACAGGGGCAGCGTGACCAGCCAAACAACTTCCTCCTGGTTTGATAGGAGTAATTATTTCCTCCAAGCCCCTCCCTACTCCACTCCCTTCCTCCTTTACCCCCCTGATAGAGTTTAATCCACCAACTTCAGGTCATCCTAAGAGCTTTTTTTTTTTTTTTTTTTTTTTTTTTTACATGCAATGTATTTCAGTACATAGAAATAGACACGGGGTAGAAGGGGACCGTAGAGGACTACCACCAATCAACAGCTTGATGAATGCCAGCCTCCGTGCTCGCACCAGCTCCCCACCGACTCCCTGAGGGACTGGGAGAACATGTCTCTTCCTGTCCCGAGACACTAAAGGGAGGGTGACAGTGTGACTGGCGCCGCACGTACACACACACACACACACACACACACACACACACACACACACACACACACACACACACACACACACACACACACACACACACTAACAGTCAAGCCAACAAAGATACACAAACTACCAGGGGATTTGTTGTGCTTTGTGGGTTTGTTTTTCTGCAAGCACAACAGCGTACAGTTCGTCTGAACCCGAGAGTGCAGCACACACACGCAGGGTAGCTCATGCAAGGTTACGGCTGACTCATGTACTTATTTAAGCACTCATTAGAAGCCAAGTGCTGCATTTACTGTCTGCAGCTCCAGTAAAATAATTCAACTGTAATTTACTTCAAATAAAACCCCACGTGAATCAATTTTTAATAAAACTCATAAACGCAGCCCGTCCCTTAATACGCAGGTACTTCAGTAGTTCTTGGTGCATATTCCACATTTATGACCTTCTTGATCACATCTTCCATCTTCCGTGTCCCATCTCTTTTTACAATTCTCCGTCGTGCACTTTGGAAGAAGGTGGAATTGCCACAAAAAAAAAAAGAAAAAAGAGGGAGGGGTAAATTAAAAAATGTATTTCATCGTGTCACGGTTTGACAAAGTGACAAACAGGTTCTAATATCAGCTGTTTGGTTACGATAATATTCAGTTTTATTGAGGTAATTGCAAGATCGTGTTGCCCTTTACATACAAGACAGTTATGTACTAGAAACACTTTCTCTGATCCAATTTTGAAAGAACAGTCACAACATATATTAATAACTAACCACTAAAATGCAAAAAAGTGTTGTTTTAGAAGTTTTAAATGTTGGTATATCTGACCATTCATGTATTTCCATTTGTGGTAATGATTTTACCTTGCAAGATCATTCAGAGCAAAATGTGAGGAAGCGCTATCTTATGACTGAAGTGGCCTCGAATTTTATTTCTCTTTTTCACAAAATCCCTATAAATGTTTTGCCTTCCTCTTGTGATTTCATTGTAGATACTTTCAATAATAAACACAATTTCACACAATTTAAACACAAAGATCAATTTTTGAGTAGCGCCATTGAATGTAAAAAGAACACTACTATTCAAAAAGCTCCCTGAATAAGTAAAGAAGTTAAACATTGAAATACAATTGATTGTTTAATTAATCCTGCTGCTATAATTTCAGCCAGTGAATCGTCCGTTGTTAAATGTGAAAATTTCGCAGTCCACTTCACGAATAAAATTGCTTTTATTCAGTCAAACCTTATACAAGATGAAAACTTGGATTTTAGAACCTACCCCTAAATACTCCCTGATAGATAAGTTTTCATCTTCAAAGTATAAAATGAACTGTGGTGTTCCTCAAGGTTCAGTTTTAGGGCCAACACCTTTAAGATTTACATGCCTTCTTTCAGAGACATCATCAGGTCCCACAGTTACGCTGATGACACACAATTTTATATTGTCTGTCTCCTGATGACATGAGTCCATTCAAAAATCTTTATGACTGTATTTTAGATATCAAACTATAACTGGCAAATAGTTTTCTACAGTTCAATCAGGACAAAACTGAAATCTTATTAATTGGTCTTGAAGATCAGAGAGAGAAACCTATGATATATGATGTTAGCCTGAAGTAGAGCTTCAAAAGTGAGGTGATTTAGGTTAAGGTGACTTTAAACACTGACGGCTCGAAATGTGACTCCATGAATTCATTCAGTATTTTGCTCATACCACCCTTTCTAAATGCCATGGGCAACTCGCTCTGCTTTCTAAACCACAGCCGTACTTTAATGTGAAAGTTCAGATGGCAAAAGGGGTAAGGACAGGCATTGATGATGTTCTGCCTTCAGCAATCTCGTCCTACTCCTCCTTTTTTTTTTCCCGTCCAACTCCTCCTTGGAGATCTGGAGATACACCCAGGCCTTCTGGGAAATATAATCCATCAATGGAGTACCGATTCAGGCATCTGCCCAGCTGATGATGCCTGGTGGGCAACGCTCCCAGGCGACGTCTTTAACAGTTGGTCAAACTATATTCTAGATGAGCAGTGCGTCTTCTCTGCAGTTGTCTTGGGTTTACAAACTTGTCAACTGATTTAAGGTCACAGGCACAAGACCTCAGCACAGAAGAGCCCACTTCAGCTTTTTTGTGTATTAACTTCAACTTATGCAATTATTGAAAACTTCCAATGTTACAGATTCTGTTTTTCACAACAGAGAGTTTTTAATCCTATAGCAACGTTGTGTTCACACAGAGCTGCTCTTACTAACAACGGTGGAAAAAAATAACCATGCAAAAGCACGACTGAGCACAATTAACTACAGTTGAGGCACTACAACGCTTGCCTCAAGTGTAACAAGCCTTTTTATGTTTGTAAATGGATAAATGAAGTCCTCTTGGCTTTGCACATTTATTTTAAACCCTTTAACCTGAGTCAGCATCATCAAAAGCCTCTTGTGACCTGCTTAGGCTCTAGGATGGTGAATATGAACAGCAGTGTCTAACTAAAGCAAAAGAAGAATTTTTTTAATCACTTAGTAGCCTCTATTTGGCATCCGGTGATCTTGCCACAACACACTGTCAGTAGCTTTTACTAGATAAGAGTATGGATTTAGACCAATTGGTGCATTAGAAATATTTGCCTTATTCCCATGCGCCCTCTTCAAAATTTGGGCATGGTGCAGTAAGAGCAATACCGCCAGAAGTTGAACCAACCTAAGGTCCCTTTTTCTTACTTCCTAAGGACTCAAAGATACTTGAACTCGTTTTATTGAGATAAACCCTCCGTCTTCACCTGAGGGGAGCATGCAGTCTTTTACTTGGAGAGAACTAAGGTCAGAGACTTGGAAATGCTGATCTGCATTCCAGCTGCATATACCCTTCCTGGCCAAATAAACCAGAGGTGGCAAAGTCTGACTTTTGTTCAGTCTACCTAAAACATTGGAGTGGCAACCTCCCAGTCCCTCTCCACACTCTGTACGTAGAAAAAAACTACGATTTAAATACTGAACATTAGCTGTCAAATACTTAAAGAAAAGTAAAAAGAGCTGTGTTTGCAGTGGAAGTTCAAAACAGTACACAAGGAAACGTGTCTAAAAATCTCTTCAACGTCGTACTTTAGTGAATGTATTGAGGGAGTTTTTACCAGTAGCTGTATCAGTGCTGCAAGTCAAAGCAGCTTAGATTAGCATTTTAGTCATATTTGCTGAGCTCAACTCAGTCTCCTTTATCAATCTGTCAGCATTGAGACTCGTTGTAAATTCTGTTTCACCCGTTGCGTTTGATGCCTCAGATCAACTGTAACATCAAAGCAGGAAGCTGACCCACTGCAGCGTGTGACCCGAGCAGGGAAAAAATAATGGAGTTCCCCTTCAGATGGCACCTTTTATCTGTTATGATGAAGCGTGAGGAGTGGCTGTGGTTTCACTGACCCACTGGGGCTTTGCACTTCCAGTTTTACATCAAACTGGCTGATTGTTAATTGTTTGAAGTCAACCGGCAGATATGAGACTAATTAGCTTGTTAGTTTGGAGTCAGCTGGATGGAAGTTTTTTTTACGTGCAGTCTAAAAGCAACGAGGGGCCACTTAGTTCACGCACGTGCAGCGACGTTCCCTGAGATATTCTGGAGAAATGTTTAGGAAAGGTTCTGCTCCTGTTTATGCAAAGTGTCATAACATTTAGGAAAAGTAGCGTCATGCCACAGCAAATGTATACTTCTTCAATACAACTGTATATGTGTTTGTGCATAAATGCTGTTACTTACTCATACTTCAGCAGAACTGCCTGGACTTCCATCCCTGAGGAGTTCCATCTGCAGGCGGGAGCCAACGAATCTAGACACACACACATTACCATTACATCACATTAACGTCACATGTGGGAAACAGTGAATGGACGCCCCAAACCGTGGGACACTTCTCCCACTCCACCTTCCAGGTCAGGGCTAAAGCTGCTGCCCTACTGATATGCAGGAATAGATCATTTATACCTCACGATTCTTTGTTCATTCCAAATGGACACTATATTAAAATCATGGGCGAGCTTTATAACACTGGCTAACTGCGCCTAATTGTGTTGACTTATTCAGTCACTCCTGTTTAGATTTGCGGTGGACAGACCATCAGTCAGAGTATGTAATGAAGTGCTTAGGCCTGCTTCCTATATACAGTCTTTTTTTACAACCATAAACATGCTTTCTCTCTCGTACATCATGCTTCCAGTGAAATTATAATATTTTTTTAATGATAAAAAACATAACCCCCTCATCACGATGCAATAAACCTCAGATCTCTAAGCATTGCTTATGATCAAAACAACTTATCTTGACATGAGACCGAGCAGGAGACGCGGGGGTTTAATTCCTTTTTACTGCAAGAATTCATAAAAGCTTTGTCAGAACAAATTTCCTTACTCTTAGAAATTAATATTGCCGCTGTGGTTTCAATTTCAACTGTTTGGAAGGCATTGAAGGCCACTTCAACGGGCCAGATCATATCTTATTCAGCCAATAAGAAAAGGAATCTTGAATCCAAACAGACGAATCTTCCTAAACAAATAGCTGAAGTAGACGAGAGATACGCATAGTCTCCCAGCAAAAACTTATATGAAGAACGCCTCAAACTCAAAACAGATTACGACCTTACCTCCTCGGATTCAATTTAAGAAAAAAAAAAAAAAAAGAGAAAGCCACCACAACTTAATACAATAAAGTCATGTTTTATAAACAAGGAAAGAAGGCAAGGGGTGTTGTGGCAGTCTCGGAGTGCTGGAGGAGCATCGGTGATGTGCAACTAACTGCAGGCTATTAAGAACAAAATCGCTATTTTAATTTTTCTCGCTCTTAATACAGGAAACATCCTTTTACTGTTCTTAATATGAAACTCATTCTCGGCCTTTATCCAAGACATTTTACTATACTAACCAGGATCATTACAATAGGAGTGTTTTCCCACAGTCTTCTAACAAACCAACCAGCATATCACACGAGGCAATAGCTTCTTTCATTACAAAATGACGTAATTTCCTCTTATAAATTTATATTATCTTGCTCTAAACCTCCATGAATCATTCTTTGATGTCTAAATCTTTGTCTCATCCACATGCTGTTGTTTCACTGAAGGTGTTTCATCAGGAACATCTGTTAATCTAAACTTGCCAAAATGTACCTGTGTATCAACTGCAGTTTGTGATAGATGGAGATCCGGGGAAGCAACATGAATCCAGATATGTGTAAGCCTGGGAGACTGCTGGAAAATTCTATTTGGGGAATAGGATAGGCAGTTAACATCGATCTAGATCCTCTCATATTCCTGTTCATAATTCTTCCTAAAGAAGTCTCTAGTATACACGCTGTTGCATCATGACTAGGTTGGGTAGGACGTGTGTGTAGTACACTTGGATTGCATTCAGTTGGAGAAATTTGTAATCTGTTTGTGAAAAAAAAAAAAAAAACAATTTAGAAAGCTTTTAAAAGAAAAATAAAACGAGTTAATGATTTAAATGTCAGGTTGCCTCTCTTCAAGAGTTAGTCCAAGACTAAACGATTTGTGCTGTTTTATGTTGAATTTTTATGCTGAGTATAAATAAGCCTGATGCCACGCTCAAATCTGTACAATAACACGAAGTTGGCATCTCAGCCGAGCCTTGAGACTATAAACAGCAGAAAACGACTAGCTGCACTCTGTCCAAAGATGACAGACTCTCTCCGATAGCAGATAATTAAAGTGGTATATAGCTCGTTATTACACTACGGTAAAAAGGTGCCTGTTTATTGTCACGTTATATTTCAAATAAATGTCAACAATCTGATATTATTTCAATGCAGTTGAAGTATGTCAGAGGGTTTATTGTTTTTTTTTTGTGTTTTTCTCTGATCCATTACTTTGGAAACGACTAAGCAGCAGATGTTAACAAGCAATCCGAAACCGCCTCGGATTTACCAAACATGATGCCACGAAGGTGAGCTCATGTTAACATGAATCTATAAAATCATTTCAGACTAGCGGATGTACTTTAGGACCTGCTCATATGCACATCGATCAGCTTTAGTGATAGATCGCTCTTTGTGCCAGTGTGCACACACATATCTCAACGCATAGGGAGAAACAGATCCAGAAACAGATCTAGACAGATCCAGCTTGAACTGACATCATCGGCTTCATCTAGCGTCCAAGTAAAATCCATCCTACCGCTGTTATATGTGAAAATGTATTCTATACACAGATTTCAAAACCTCGAATAGTGAGTGATGAATAGTAGGCTGCAAACTAATCAATAAACATTCGTAAATGTGGAGACTAACACTGAGGTTGCAGGATTACAGGTCGGCCTGTACTGAACCGGCTCCATGAGAAGAAACTGCAGAGATCAATAACAAACTCAAGTGAACTCACGGCTGAGCCATGCAGATTAGAAAACAGAGATAAACTGGATTACACTCAGCTGAAATAGAGTGATTTCTTTAATGAGGCAGATGACAGCAAAACTGATGATGCAAACCCTTCACGCAACCTGAGTTTTCTTGGCTTTGCAGCTGAATTTGTTTGTATTGATTCATCTAAACTAGAAGATGTGATCTGGAATGCTGGACCCTTTCAATCTGAATCAATCAGTCAATCAATCAGTCATATGTGATGACATTTTTAGAGTATGACTTCTAAATCCTGGGTATGAATGAATTAGTTTGTGGGACTCTTTATTTTCTTAATTTATGTATTTTAAGTAACAGCTAATGGCACTTCATGTATCAGTTTACACTGCTCAAAAGTGTTTCCAAAGACTCTTTAAAGACACCCCCCCCCCCCCCCAATGCATTTTAAAGAAATGGTGATCATTTATAGTTTATTTTTATTTCTGGAAGTTCATGGGATCAGGTTGAGGCTCCTCTCAAGGGAAGGCTAAAAAAAGGACTGCACGTCTTCCAAGATGGACTGTTAAGTCAAATATTTATAAAACTCAGTAATTTAAATGTACAAATGCAGTTATGTCAAATTTTGGCTCTCACGATGGAGGCATAACAGATAAACATCACAGAGCAGCGCTTCAGAGATCATGGTTTCAAGCTATAAAGCAGCAGCTATTTTTAAGCTTACTTGAGAAATATATAAGGCCTCCAACAAAGGGTGATTTGCTTTTTGATGATTTATAAGAACTGCATTTTTTTCACCTTGATATAAATTCATTAACCACCATTCAGGATTAATGTGTGTAGAGTTAGAAAAAGGACAAATCAACATACCTGGCTGCAAGAAAGATAATGAAATGATAATTTAAGTTTGACATGTAAAAAAATTAACTATGCGTGCACTTGCACGTCAGAAGACAAAGTGACTGGCTGGTGTGTCTGTGTGCGCTCTGAAGTGCATCTGTGGAAGGGAGCAGAGTGATGTTCGACCTGACGACAGCAGCTGCTTGTGCATTAGGCTCAGGAACAGGTGACGGGGGGTGGGGGTAGGGCGTGACGGTGGTAGTAGTGATGGGGGACAGGAGGTGGATTTTTCAGGTTACCTGAGCGTGGAGCGAGGAGGGGTAGGTGAAAGCGGGTGGAAGGGCCGGCGACAGCTCCGCCGGGTACAGTGGGTATGACGCCCACACGTCTGGGCTGCTGGGATATAGAGCAGGCACTGTGAGCTCATCTGTGGAAAGAAGAAGAGGAGGAGTGGAGTGAGGAGAGTGGCAAGTGGATGGGTGGATGCACAGAGAGACAGGGTGGAGGTGGCCGGTGATGGTGGTGATGGTGAAGGTGCACAATGGGGGATGTATGAATTATCTAAAGTCGATTCCTCTTATTTACTTTCTTCAAAAACTCAAAGCCCAAACAATTTTTCCAGACATCATTCCGTTACAGCTTAACGTCTTTAACGCCACTCCACGGGCCTGCAAAGTTGTAGATTACTCCTCAGGTTGAAGTAGTTTCCATCAGCAATATAATACAATCAGGGCACAAATGTTAAAAATTAATGGAGATGAAAAACACTTCAATAATCTCATTAAAGCTACAACAAGCCAGTCCCTTTACTTATGCTCTCATTTATATTTAAGGATTGCTTCACAACCGAAGAAGCACATCATTAACTGTCTACATTTGTTTATGTGGTTACAACTTACATTAAAAAAATGAAAAAAAAGTCCACAAAATGTTCTTTCTGCCACTGTGATTTATGGTTAGTTATTGTTCTATGTAGTAGCTACGCACATAGCCTGGCGTCGTAGTTGGCGTTAAGCTTTTTCATTGTTGTTGTAATTAGACAGCCTACCACTAGGTGGCGGGTGGCACTTTTTACCGACAATGCAGCAATTTCTCTTTCTACTCAGCTTAAAAACAATGATAAAGAAAAGATAGTAGCAGGAAACATGTAGAAGGGAAAAAAACAATGCTACCAAGCAGATCAATACTTTTGTTGCTGTCTGCGTTAATCAGATACGATAGTTACGTCTCTGGGAGAGGTTATAAAACAGGATTAGGTAACATACTTTACTCATAAACTCATAAACTTGAATTTCTTTAATTCACTATTGTGCTAATCTAGTTACTAGACAAAGTCTTTAGTCTGCAACAGTTTCGATTGTGAAGCCTGGTTTTGTATATTTAATCCTTAACCTGTTAAAAGGAGTTTTGACTTTATTTCTGCATGTCCATTACAAAGAAAAGAACTGAATTGGTAGATTTGATGCGATCTGTTGGTTCCTGCTAAAATTGGCATTATATACGTACGAAGTATGATGGACTGGACCTATTAAATAATTTCTCAGTAAGGTGCCCAAATATTAATTTTGCCCCTGATTGTTGTGAAATGGCACTATATAAATAAACTGCACTGAGTTGATTATATCTGTGGGATAACACTGGCCAGTTATTTCTCCAGCGGTAAATCTGGCATCTTTGTAACTCTTAACAGCTCACAGAAAGCTTTACAGGCGTGGCAACAGGAGCTGAAAACAGTCCGTTATGACCCTATTTCAGGAGAAAATGAGAGGAAACCACCTCAGACATGTTGATTTACTTACTAGGCCGAGTGCAAAGTGCTTAGAGGAAAGAAACAAAGTGCGCGAGTGGAGAGACAGTGCTGTGTGATGCAGAGGGAGTGCACCGCTAATAACTCAGACAACATATCTCATAGAAAAACCATCAGATAGACATACAGTTTAGAGGAGACTTTCTTTGTGTTTTTCGTGTCTCCTGGTGACTGTTTATCAAGGCATGATCAGAAAAAATGGGCTGATTTAAACATGTCTTATCGGGAAATGACAGCAATTTGTCTCCTGGTGATTACGTCACGGTTTCATTAATCGTTTCCTTCCACTGCCCTCCGAGGCACAGAGTACCACCCTTTCTCTGGCAAAGAAGAGATCCGAGATAAGAGCGGTTTGGTCATTCAGGAAGAATGCTCCATCACAGCCTGCCTATGTTTAACTATCAATGGCTGATTCTCATAAAATCTTTAACCCTTACGAAAAATGTTTAACCAACTAGGAAAAAAAAAGAAACAAAGCAGCTTTACCTGGTACACAGAGACCTTGAGTCCAGTTTGACAGGGCGACAGATATAATAAACATGCACTGTTAATAAGTGATTTATCGAACAGGACATGGGACTATCTTTGTGAGAGAGCTCAAAACAAACCAGCATATCCCTGCACGTGATTTAACCGAGTTAAAGCAGACGCCATCCGTAAAGCAAGGACAAGATTCACTACTTTTAACTCACTTTAAAAAGAATTCGCATTCACATGTTTACATGGAAACAGCATTTTTCAAAACAGAACAAAACACCATCAAAAAAGTTAGAAAAAAAAAAAAAAAAAGGCACCGCAATTTGAATTTTTCATGGACAGTCGAAACAAGAAGACAAAAAAAAAAAAAAAACACCTCTTTTTATGACACAAAAAAGAACTAAAAGGGAAATAGCTGTCTACTCTAAAATAAGCAAAGGAAGCGGCAGCACAGACAGACAAAAGTAAGACGCTCAGGGACAGGCGGATGAAGGATCCGAGTACTCACATGGGTCTCTGCTAATAAACTGCGGTCCGGGGCTCTGCTGGGAGGGAGGGGGGTTCGGGGTGCCCACCAGCTTGTTCTTGGCCATCTTGGTGTTGGCCTTGGCAAACTCCAGACGCAGAGTTTGGGGAATCTCTGGATCAAAACGGACCCCCTGACATCGACCAGAAGGATCGGTTAGGAAAAAATATTGTTTTCCAAAAACTCATATTAATATTCTTAAGAACTAAAAAGATCAGAACCAAGAATGTTTACAGGTAAAAGGTTACGTATTTGGGGATTTACTCCAGAAATGGGATAAAAACAACTTCTCAGACGTAAATGTATGAGTCATTTTATTCACTATTGGTTATTTCAGATTGATATTTTTTTTTATTTCCTTTATTTAAGTGTGTATGCATACTTGTAATTTTTATAAAAACAGCTGTTTATTTTCTGATTCTTTCAACCTGTTATGAAAAGTGACGCAGAAACGTATAAACTGACAGAGGCTCGAAAGCCAGGCTTAATATATGCAGGTTGATTCTTCTCGCCACTGAAATATGAAGAATGAAAAAGAAAAAAAACAACTGTTTATGCATTTCTTAGGTGACTGGTGTTACTGGAAGGTTCCTTAAAATGAGCAACTTGGGAGGCATCTTTGTTGAGTGAGATGAATGTTCGCCACATAATGATGCTTAATGATGATAATAATTAGATAAGCAGTACTTTTCTTTGACAATAACGACACCTAAAACAGGTGGATTGTATAGTTTTGCCCAGGAAATAAATAGTAGAGTGATGAATAATACAGAGCAACTGATATGTGTTTTGTGCAGTGCTGAAGCAGACTAATTTAGACCACCGCGGCGCGACCGTCAGTATCAGCAGCGTCTTTACTCCTGGGTTTTGTTGATTAAGACATCCAGAGGGAGCTGGGTGACATCAGAAATCATCACTTTGTATACTTTTCATCTTTCAGAATTTCCAGGGAAAATTTACTGCCGAAAATCTTGCTTACACTTTGAAACCTGATGCGCGCTGCACACCGCGGTGTTATTCTAGGTCGGTGCATGTGATGACGAGCAACACATGCAGCTGAACTTCACAACCTGATGACACAAACCTGGCTAGAGAACAATACTAGGCAGATAAGCTCCAGGAACCTCGCTATGCTCTCTACTGAGCTCTGAAACTGTAATTTTATATCATGAAATCATATCCCCAATTTGATATGAGCATTAAAAACTTAACGCAAGGTAAAAAATTTGGGAAAATTCTTGGGATGCAACTGCTAAAAAGCCCTCCGACATGCCACTGGTCATTTCTTTTTTCTCCTCTTAGATCTACTCCAAATAATTTTTCCACTCAATTACTCTCACTTGGGAAAAATTGGGAATGTGGCACAAAGACCTTTTTTTTTTTTTATTCCAAAAGAAAGCTGCTGTCTGTTTACTTTGCTTGAAAGCAACCAGACAAGGCAGAAATTTAGCAGAGACTATAAACGTCCTACAATTAAGCTCATTCGATCATCCGTAAAAGACACAAAAGAGCACAAAGGTCAGATCAGCCGAGCAGAAAACCAGTCAGGAGTGAAGTTCCCTGCTGTAAAAAAAAAAAAAAAAAAAAAAAAAAGACAGCGCGAGGAGCCGTGGGGATGGGCTTTTTCAGCTCGTTCCTGCAGGCTCAGGCAAAGCTGAGCTGAAACAAGCGAAGGATAACTCTTCTCATGAAAGATGGAGGAATTAACTAGGATAACCTTGGCTCAGTGCACTCGCGGCTTCTGCCGGTAGAGGCTGCAGGGGTATAATAAGCTACATGGCTATAATGAGGGCTGAGCGCAATACTGTTTGAACTATGTCGAACATCCACCTTGAAGTGCTTCTCAGCTTCTTCTGCATCTGCTGCCACGGTGGTGACTGCTATTGTTGTACAGTAATGCTGCTGAGAGGCTCAGCATGCTCAAGCTGTAGTTTAGAGGAAAAACAACCAAACCCAAATGTGAGCAAACAAAGCTGCCTTCCTTCTCCAGTTTTCAAAGTCTTCCACGTATTTCATTATGCAGAAAGATGTTTGCAAAACTCAAGCTTATTTCCATATGACCCCCGTGAGGGAGCCCCCCCCCCCCCCCCTCCAAAAACCAAACAACCCACCCCCCCTAAAAAAAAAAATAAAAACAAGAGCACTTTTCAATTCTCAGCACACTTGGAGATTCTACTGAAACAATGTGAGTGTTGTTGGCCCATAATCAGATGGTAATTTTTTATCCTTTCCTCTTCTCCCTGCTCTGCCTTTGATTCACGCTGATATCTGGAGATCTGAAAGCTGACAGACTCCAGGATCATGGACCCAATTTAGAGTAGTGATGAAAAGCTATCTTTTTTTGTTTTTTTTGTTTTGTATGAACAACAAAAAGTCATAAAGCAAATGAAGGGGCGAGAGAAGCACAATGGGAAAATGAAGGTGGGAGAGCTGCTGTTCGTTACTGACTTTGCTTCAAGAAAGCTAAATAAAACCCTGTGAGGATCGGCCAGTTTTTTATATAAGAGTCTGCCTCATCAAGGCTTTCTACTGAGCTACAGTACGAAATAAGTGAGATTAAAATTAAACCCTAGATCAATATTTTCTATTTATATGAGAAAGAAGAGCTAATTTTCTCCTGGCCTTGCAGGATCCATGGTTAGGTTTAAAGAAAAGGGCTTTATTTACTTAAAAAAAAAAACATTTGGATGATTCAATACTCAAAGTAGTCATGATGTGTTTGCCTCCGCTAACTTTTCCGCTTTTTTTTTTGCATATGAAAACGCAGGAATGTCTGGATTTCCTTGGTATCAAATGCATGTTTTCACTGCAGGCAGAGAAATGCGATTCAAAGCCATCACAAGATATGCTTGCACCGAGTTAGTGCTTGAGAGGAGCACGGAGAGGGCATGACACTTACGTTCAAGGCATTCTTAGCAGCCTCTGCCTCTGATCGACTGTCAAAGCTGACAAACCCCACTGGCTGGGGAGACAAGAAGACAGAACAAAAGAAAGAAACATGGTTTAAGGCAGAAAACTGAGTTGGCATTTCTGTCTGAGTGGCAAAGACATGTTGTTCTTTTATTTATATATATATATATATATATATATATATATATATATATATATATATATATATATATATTATATGTCTTATCATATTCAACCTCCTCCTCTTTCTTTCTTTCTTCCCCTGTTTATAAAACTGGTAACAGAGAGGAAGATAGAAAGAGGGAGAAAAATGCAGGCTGATGGCTTACTTTGTACAAAGAGTTCATCATTCGGCTCCCCTTTGCCCAAATACGGGCATTGCAAGAGTGAGGAAGTGCACATAAGAGTTAGTGTGAGCGAGTGAGGAAGGGAAGGGGGGTAGACAAAGGACAGCGATATGACGAGAAAAAAAACCAAGACAAATTACAAGGGAATTTAAAAGGTTAGGGATTAGAAAGAAGGGAAGTGAGTCGTTACGCAAGAATATACTGTGTACGGAGTTTATTCCTGCTCACAGCTGTGTCACCGGCTCTTTTATATTCTTGCACGGCGACTTTAGAGACGATACCTGCAAAGGTCGGCGACTAATCAGGAAAGGCAAAGATGCAGGTGTGACTGTCATACTTCTGACTGCAGAGATGAACAAAGAATGCACAATTTTGTTGTGTGTTTTTGTGGATGGGGAGTCTCTAAACAAGTTGCTCCCATGGGGTCACACTGCTGTCTGTGATCTGGAAAAGCAGTCAAGAGTTCTGGGAATTTTGAATAAGTGGAGTGAGAAGAGGCGGAGGAGGAGGAGGAGGAGGAGGAGGAGGAGGAGGGGTAGAGAAAAGAAAAACACACAAAAAAGAAGAAAGAAGGACTAAGTGAAGACGTCAGGAAGAGGAAGCATACAAGGAATATAAATAGAAAGGGTCTGAGATCTTGATGCTGCTATATATGGAGATGGCTGCGAGGAAGAGGGAGATCAATTGATTTACGTTGCCGCAACCATTGCCATTAGCTGGGGAGAAGCAAAACAAACCCTGAGGGCGCCTGGACAGTACTTTACGACTCTTGACTGAACACATGCATCAAGTGACATTTGTCATGCTGAAGATGGCATTTATGTGAAAAGGTAACTGATGGCAGTTCAAGAGCAAGGGCTTCAGCTCGGAGCAGAGTTGAGAGATTCAGCAAAAACCGGTTCAAGAGCACCACTAACTCTTTGCCGGTGCAGAAAAATTTAACATTAACGTTGTGTCTCTTCTAGTCAACCTAAAAAAAAAAATTTAAAAAGTGAAATACGTAAAAATTATGGACGCAACTTGAGCGGCAAGGTTCATGTCTGCTGGTTTTCATACACGCAGTTGCAAAAAGCAGCCTGGAAGATTATGCATGAAAACAGTCTTGAGCAGTTCTTGCACAATCGACCCGAATGAAATGTTTTGCAAAAAGCATTTATAAACAGCAGCTGATTTTAAATCATTAAACAGATTTTGCAAATGATGTCACCGATTTCATTTATAAACACAAATGCTCAGCGCGGAGCTTCATTTAGACGGCAGCTGATGTTTCCAATTTAACTGGCCATCCATCCTAATTCTTTTCCTATTTGATGCAAAGAATTGACTTTGATTTCCAGGACGCACTACCATCGAGTAGAGAAATCACTCCCTCTGGGCGCTGTCGGACAAGGTATACAACCAAACACGTGATGTAGGCAGATGTTGCTGTCCTGTCCACCTCTGCCTACTTCAATCGGTATCTGTATGTTGTATGTCCGTGAATGGGAAGGATTCCAGACCTCAGAGCTCCATGTACTTTGGGTACATTTTGTTGATTCAGAAATGACAGACTAGTGTTTGAAAACACATAGATAAAAATAAAAGTACCATCCAAGAACGTGCACCTGGTTTGACAGAAAGGAACCTAATTAAAATAAGATGCATAGTAAAAGAAGCCAATGAGTAATACATTATTAGTAATAAACGTAAAACAGTATGATTGAACAGATTTCACCTTCCAGACCTGCGTTGCAAGAGTTGCTAATTATCTCAGGAATGTTTCTGAAATCTCGGAGCTTCAGTCGGTGCAAAGTCTTGCAGGTCTTTGCAGATTTCTCACTGCTCCATACATTTATTTATTTTTTTGTTTCAAAAGGTAGTACACTGAGTACAATCAATCTAAATCAGTATAAACCGTTCTAATTAGCACGTTACATCTTCACGGGACCCACAGTAACGTGGTAATAAGTACAATGAGATGACACTAAATTGCTTAACTCTGGATTTGGATGCTTGCCAGCTGAGCTCATTTTCAGTCCTGTACCCCTGGAGGCAAAACTCCACCATCAGTACTGCTCTTGTCAAAAAGCTCACTTTGACACCTTGAAATTCTTCTTCCTTCACACCCTCACATGTCCCACCAGAGTAGACCGTCTGTGACTACAAGCACCACTATCTCACTGCCGGAGGCAAGTTGATGCAGTGTGTTTTCACTCCTTTCCAGTAACCCCCACCCCCACCCCATTAAAAGGTACTTCCTGAAAAAGAGAGGGAGAAGGGTGGGGTAATCCAGTGTAGTCAACAAGCAGATACCTCCAAGAGGGGAAAGAAGATACAAGAAAATGGAAAGGTGTTGATAAGAAAGAGAGTGTGTGACGCAAAAAAGAAATAACAACATGGTTTCATTCAGTGGGTTGAGAACAAAACAGTCATTTAACATACCTGTTTTGAAGTGAGTTTTATCAAGGAGCCTTCGTATCCCTGAAACAAAGAAGAGCTTTCAAAACTATGAAGTTGCAAAACATTCTTTTGAGGAAAAATACAGCATACAACTTAGATGTAGAGCAATTTAAATACTTTTTGCATGGCAACATCAAAGCTGACCGAGTTAGGTTGTTTGATTGGTCGCGGTGCTCTTATGAAGACCATATGGACTGGATTGTTTGTGTCTGACCTGCATAATCAAGACTTGCTGCCTTCAGAACTCATGATATAAACCATTTACTCAGAGTGAATACCATGAGCATTGTCTAAGTGGGAGATTACATGCGTAACAATTATTTGTTATTCACTTAAACGATTCTGCTCCTTCTTGCACCATTAAATACTCTCGGGCGACAGTCCAGAAAGCATCCACGTGCATCCAGCTGAGCTAGAACTCTCTGTACCTGTGACAAAGTGCAGTTGCTGAAATGAGCCAAAAAAAAAAAAAAAAAGCTTTGTTTTGTATTGCAGGCATCAAGCCATTTTTCCATGAGACAGAAGTTTCCTGTGGATCAAGATGTGATTGAACCTCGGCTTTAGGAACAGAGACACTTGAATCTCGCGGGAGAGTTTCCATTGCCGTTTATTTCATCACCATTAATGGAGGTCTTACTGGCTGCAGGAAAGAAAGCTTCTAAGAATAGCAGCAGCCCATCAGTTTAAAACGTACAAACATACCTTAAATGGTCTGAAGAGGAGGTAGAGCTCCCGAGGTTTGATATCCAGTGGTAACCCACTGACAAATAGTGTTCGGACCTGAAGACGACAAGAGAGAGAGAGATCATGTATTTTTCATTAACCTCCAGCTGTTATAAATAGCTCCATTGCCTCTTTGACAGTAACAGATGAGGTTATGAGGAAGAGGACAATGAACGCGAGTTAAACTGTTACCTGGGTTGGCTTTACAGTCCAAGACTGATAGAAACAGACATGTCTTTCAGTTCGGCAAACATGCATACGCACATTCCTGTCTCCAGTATTGTGTTCCCTGGTGTAAATGTACAACCTACTGTGTTTTATGACAAATCTCCCTTGCAGTTCTAACTTCTGGATTGCATTTGAACTTTTCACCTTGCAACTTAAGCTGAAATTGCTGGAGAATTACAATGCACTGTATGTGTCGGCTGCATCAGACAAAAAGAACCACAGGGGAGCAACACAGAGGACACTACAGAAGTACTTTTGGGCAACAAAAGGGTTATTATATTGACTTATTATGCAGGTTGTTAAGAAGAAAATTAATTCAGCCTGAACACTGCAGGTGTACTGTGAGAAACTTTTTTTTTTTTTTTTTTTAATCAAGGTCAATTTAAAAAAAATAATAATAACTTTTGCACAGCACTTCTTGGCTCTTAAGCATAAAATATTACCAATTTAAAGACACAAAGTGCGTAATCTGAAATGTAAAAGCAGGAGTGATGGAAAAATACGGATATTTAAACAGAGGCAAAGCAGCTGTGAGCAGCTGGGCGGGGTGAACTAACTCACCATCTGCTGTCTGAAACATTGCTTTGGAAACTATCGGGTCATTACATGATGAAGAGCCGCATTTGAAATCTTTGTTTCGGCCCTTTATGGTTTCTTGTTTCACGCTGAATTACGAATTAGTGACAAGTGGTGGAAATTTTATGAAGCGACAGACACAAGTTAGTTCGCTTAGTTTAGCATAGACACTACAAATGGGGGCACAATTAGTCTGACTCGGTCTGAGGGGCCACTCACAAACCCGTCTGAAAGCTCTTTAAATTATACATTATATTTTATTCATATAGTGACCATCCGTGCATTGATTGAAGGCCTGTTTAAAGGCTGAGTAGGAGATGCAGCAAAAATCAGAGTCAGACATTTTCAAAAACAAAAAATTAAAGAGTACAACCCTCTTCTTTTAGACCTGCCCCCAAAAGGAGGAAACTAAATTATACTTGTTGACAAATTAACAGTCCAATGGCTTCGGTCGGGTCACCGACAATGACTGGATGGTGTTTTTAGACCTCTTGAGCTTCCGCAGATGATTCCTATTTGTTTGTTTTGCTGTGATTTTTTTAATGAATAATTAATTGGTGCCTATCAGTGCGTGCACAAAGAGAATTTCAGATAATGTAGGTGGGAGCGTCTGTCTGAGTTACATGACTTGCACGACACAGCAAAAGAGTGTGCAACACCTAAGAGACCTAACGAAGGAACACGTGTAAATGAACGAGCTTATAGGGTGAAGAGGACAGACACTCGGTCCCACGCTCTACGTTTGAAGAGGAGCAAGAGAGCAAACAAATGTGTGGGAAATTAACTGAGGAATGCGTTATAGAAGTGCATTTGATGGAAAATAACTTGTATGCCGATGGAAAAACAAAAATCTTCTTCGGTATCCGACATGCTGTCATCCCTTTAACAGCTGAAATTAACCGAAGCTTTTCTGTTGGTTCACGGCTCCAGTCAGGGAAAGTGTGGAACCGACGTTAAAAAAAACAACAACAAAAACAACTGAACATCAACCTAACAAATGATTATCCAGAAATCTTCCTAACACTAGTATAGAGTCAGAAGGGGCTCCAACAGTTTTTGCACGACTCTAAACCGTTTTCTGTCCTTGGTCAACCCTTCACCAGTACATTAATTAGATACTCTTACTATAAGCCGTAAACGATTACTCTCATTGACGTGGCGAACTGGCAACGTCTTTTGTGTTATTTGTTTTCTTTTTAACGTTGTTAACAGAAAATGACCCTTGTGTGTGTGTGTGTATGGGAGGGGGGAGGGGTATCATGTGTCTGGTGTTGATATGGGGTGAAATGCATTTTTCTGCGTGTCTATTTCAAATTGATTGCACACAGTTCGAGCTTCATGCAGTACGTTTAGCTTCAATTCGCCAATACTAACAGTTTTGCATGCATTACAAAGGGTTGATGGAAGCTGCAAAAATTAAAAAGACTACCTCACTAGTTCAGAGTAGATGGAAACATCAAATGTAACCAATACATCACTCACATTATTATATAACTAAAGTTTAGACATTCATTGGACAAAGTCAGCCAACACAGATGACATAAAGGAAAATAATATAAACACATCCAAGTGAAACAAAGTCACGATGGACCTTTCAGTCAAATCAAACTCCTCAGCTCCCCTGCGACCGGCAACAGAAGGTGAAAATGCTTGACATTATTCTGACGCTGTAGCTGAGACAGATGCGCTTTTTATGTGATTATTCTCTTCTACTATATGGCCCAAACAGTTAATGTTGCTTGCATCCTGTACAGAGTTTTACATCTGGTTGAGTCCATTTATAACAGTTATTCTTAAGACACGTTCTGACAACATAACAGAACCTGGTTTATACGCTGCAAACCAGTTCAAGTGAACAAACCCATATTCAAATATTCCTGTGAGGTTACACAAGATTACTTGAACATCCAATCTCTTGTTTATGTGTTATTGGAGCATCATGCAATGGGCGACCAGGCAGCAATGTCTAAGAAGGCTGTTGTGAATGGCAGCAGTTCTTTCAGCGCATGCAGACCCATTAGCACCAGTGCCAACATTTAGGAAACACAGACAGAGCAGCACAACAAGACGGAGGTGCTGAGAAGTCCTGTCACAGCTCATGAGAGCAGATCTGGTTACATTCTGTAGGCGCTTAACAGGACATTCTATTAGTTACATGTAACTGTAGATGTGTCTATCCTTAGCAAAGGGTCAGTCCAGGATAGAGTCGTTAACTCAGATGTTTCTCACTACCAACTCAATTTACTCCATGTGTTGTTCATTAACGCCACTTCTTCATACAAGCATGCTGAGCATTGCAAAAGAAAAAAGAAAATAAAAGAAAATAGTTTGTGTGCATGTCACCTAAATGCAAAAATCTCTTCCCTAATAATTAGCAGTAATATTGTTTTAATATGATTTACTAAGTGATCTGTCTCTGGATGAGTTTAGAATAAGTCTGTGCACTGACGCAGAGCTGACTCAAACCTCCCGGATTCACCAGATGAAGGATGCACAACTCAGGGGACAAAGGAACTGCTGAACTAACATTACACCTCATTCCCCCCATGTAACCTGATATGCACTACTGAAGCCACAGGCAGGGCAACACACAAACAAAGGAGCTAAGCAACTGGGGTGGGGAGGGGTGGTGGGGCAAGAGCATGGTGAGCGCCAAATCACCCATCCGGCCAAAGTCTCACCTTGGCAACTTTCACACCTTTTCTCTTATCTTATCAGAGGCGAGCTGAACCCTGCAGTGTCGTCACTACGCTGTCACTGGAAGATCCTTCAAATAAAAAAATAAAAAAATCTACAGATCTCCTTATATGGACTTAGATGGGAACAAAGTCAAAACAGGATGATATCAATCAGACACGAGCAATGCCAGCCACAGGCAGCTGTTGAGACTAATAAAACTTACATGGTAGTAAAGAGTGCTATAAAAATAATAGCAGTGCTGATACTAAAAATATAAAAAGGTATTTCAAACAAGCTGGCAGCAAAGTCTTTTGTTTGACACCTTCATCGTGGACTGATCTTGATTTTATCATTTTCTTTTCTCATTGTTTTAGTGAACATTGTTCATGACAAAAGTAAAAATGACTACAAAAGGATGCCAAAATCTTCCCAGGGAAAAAAAAAGAAAAAAGATCCCTCACAGCAGGAAACATCACTCATACAACTTAAATTAACTTCACTGTACTTGGTTGAAAAATGCCACAGCTGAACAGCAGGACTGCACCTCAGAAACAACACATGGATACTAATGTCTAATCTGATGTTTAAAGCGTTGCACGCTGATTTAGTTTTTTAGTCAGACACTTTAGAGTCAGACTAAGTGCACCAGTTAATACACACAACGGCAGGACCGCCAGACACTCTGAACAATAGGGCGTTCTCGGCTGCATCCGACTTCATTCCCAAGACTTCCTGACGTCAGCTGTTGTGATATATGATCATTTTCTGCATGTCCGGTCTGGATTTGAGTGCACAGGCTGCTTATGGGATGATTCCCTGCTAAATGTGTCAACAGCTCTTCAGTGCAGACGTCTGCTGTTGATTACAGTATCGATCTCTCATCTTGCTTTCAGACTTCACTGACAAAGGCTTGAGAGTTTTAAACGAGCTTTAAACTTTCTTCTTGGAGTAAACAAAGGTTGAGGCTGAGCCACAGGTTGAGCAGCTGTTTCAAGACTTGTGAAAAACCAAGAACACGAAGCGTCTGCCGCTGCTATGCTTAATATCAATGAGCCAGGACCCTACATTACCATAGCGCTGAGCGCCCCGGTTAAAGCAGTTGAATCATTGACCATTTATGGCGTGTTCACACACACCAACACGCAGGCAGCCTTCGATCAAAACAGCAGCCTCTACCTACCACGAGGCAGCTGAGTACTTCACAGCCGGCGTACCAGTGCAGTTCCCTGGCAACGCCTTAGCGGAGCACGGCAGACTGTGCAGCCTTGGGCCAAAAACATCACATCCTATTAAGGCCACTTCTGCAGCTACTCCTGAGGGATCCGTGCACCTCTAATCAGAGATCCTTGACTCCACAAGCACCGGATGAGGTCATCACCTTATTGATTCTCTATCATTGCACCTTTCAGGTTTTCATGTTCAACCCTAATGACGGAGCCTGAGGAGCGAGGAGTCTGTGTTCACAGCATCAAACAGGAGTTGTCTTAAGGGGGGAAAAAAATAATAATAAAATTATTATGTCTTTGCTGAGATTTGGATAACATGCTGCAGCAAACCCATCATCATCCTCAATAAGACAAGAGTGTTTTTTTTTCTGTAAAATGCCAGAAAACAGTAAAATATTCCACACACAATTTTAGAGCTTTAAAGTGTCTTCTTTTACCCGGGAAACAGTCTAAAACCCAATAAAAATGTGCATCTTTGATGTCACATCGCTGTGCAGATGTTTCATGCATTTATACATGTTTGGAGTCTCATCCATCATACAACACCATCATCGAGTCAGAGCAACAGAGGTTACAAAAATGAAATAAATCCACAGTAACACTGCAGAGAGCTCTCCCAAATGAGCTGAATAACCGACCTGCTGAGTACCATAAAAAGCTATTTTCAAGGGTGTCAAGACATGCTGTTTTAAGTTCAATCATGGTAAAAAGTATTCAGGGCATTATTCTGAAACTGCACCCTGTGTTTGGTAATTAAGTTTTGTATATTTATTATCTGCGTCATAGTAATCAAAACTTATATAATTACATAAATACCATTATTCTGTATATAACTAGTTGATCCCAAACTTGTTTTTTTTTTTAATTCTAACGAAGTAAAAGATGTGTGTGCATGTGGGTGTGTTTTAGATATATGATTAGCTGGTGTGGTATTTTAAGCCAAATCCCACATAGTGGGGCGAATTATTACATGTTTATGCCTAAATATTCAGTCAGGGATAAACTAGTGACTTAGCAGTCACTACCATCAAAAACAGCGTAAACAAAAATGACATAAGGTTATATAAGGTTAACAAGTACATGGTTGATGGGAGCAGTAAAAAATATTGATATAAGATCAGACAAAATATTCAGGTGTTGTTAAAATACTTTAAATAGTTTTTTCTTGTATATTGCGAATAAACTTCCAGACAATTATTGCAATTAAGACTATGGAGGAAGAAAGTCGGCACGGAGCCGTTATTTTTTTTATTAATCGCACTTTTGCACATTTAAAAACAACCCCAGTTGACTGAAGTCCTGTTCAGGCTGAAGTAAATGAAAAATCCTTAAATCGACAATAAAAACAACCACTCTGAAGCTGAATGTGGTACACAGAGAACTTTGTACTCTGACACCAGAATTTCCGAGTTCCAAGTCGGACGTTTCAACCGGAACCTCCTTTAAAGTCAGAAAGTTGTAGAAACCTCACCTATCCCTGACTTCAGAATCCAACATGACTATTCCTTAAATCAATAAAAGTAAACACTGAGCTATTTCTGCTGTGTATATAAGGGTTTTGTAATATTTTATTCACAATAAGCAAGATATACACTTAGTACTGCGCCCTTGTGTGTTAGTATTCCCGACAATATCCAGCAACGGTTAATCTGACATTTGGAGAGGTTCATGTTCCGACTCTGCGAGTGGAACGCCGTCAACTCGGTTGCGACATCATTCCAAGGTCTGACCTCTTATTTCTCAGATAAATAGACAGCAACATTCTCTGAAAAGGAGATATAGATTTACTGAGCCGTTTTATGATGGTATTAATACAGTTATGCAATCACGATCCCCGTTATCAAAAGTTACTTGAGATATCTGAGTCACCGTTTGTACACTTTCCTTACTGACATTTCATGATAATGAAACATCTCACTTAGACGTTATGAAGGCGCCTGATTTGTCTAATAAGTTATGTATGTGTAATTTCTATCCAGCTAGGATTGTGGACTTAAATTTGCTATACCTATTGTCTGAAATGCCTCATTACATCACGTGCCCGTCTCTCACATTTGCTCTTACTTTAATTGAGTGTTTTGGCAGGTTTTTTCTTCTTTTTTTTTTGCCCGTTCATTCAGGCTGAAATGAGGGACATAACCTTGTGCAATGTGAGATGATTACTACGCGTTTCGTCCTCCCTCTCTGAGAGCCAGCGTTCAACGCCCAAGTTATTCGACAGAGTCCTTCAAGCCAAACGTGGCAGGACGCAGCTCTGACCTTGAAAAGAGGCTGCATGAGTTTGACGTGACGCGAGAGTGCGTACGTGCGTGCAGCAAAAATCTAAATCTTTTTGTGTTTCTGAGCTAAAAAGAAATCAAAGTCTGTAGAAACTCTTGAGATTTAAAGTCTATTTTCCAAAAGTTGCCCATTGCCAAAATAAGCAGCAGAGTTCATTCTCCAGATTTTGGTGATTTCTGCAGCTGATTCCAAGCAGAGGGAGCAGCATATTTAAATCCTTTTCTTCAGTACGGACACTGGGGATAGATAAAAGGAATATTTCTTTGGAACAAAACTTCCCTCACTCTTTTCTTCAAGAATACAGATCTGTAGATAAGTTGAAGGCAGACCAAAAATAACTATAAACCCATATGAAAGCTGGGGGACAGTTACGTTTTCTTGGATCAGTTGCCGCAGCTCCGTGGTGGCATCACGATCCATCATCTTCATAGGATTTTTTTTTTTTTTCCTTTATTTTCCACATCAAGGAATGCGAGGAGTGAAAGACTGCAGGCCGGAGAGGTGTCAGGCATAAATGGATGACTCCGTTTGTCTGCTAATCGCAAGGGTTCAGTGGGTCAAGTTTCACATTTGGGGTCAGAGGTCACAGGTTGGGCCCGGGTTGCTGTGAAGGGCAGAGGTTAACTGTGAGATAGAGCACACTCCGAGCATCAAGCATGAACTCTGAAAGGAGATTGTCTTTGTTTTGCCCCCCCCCTCCGGCTCTTTTACTTCCACGAGTTGCAGTTGGAGCCCAGTAAGAGCCTGTAAATGTTCCAACAGGTTAACCTTTAAAGGACATTTAAAACAAATGACCTAGTAGGTGCACACTTTACCATTTTTCCGTCTATTTCTTGCTCTTTTTCTTCCTACCACCAATTCTTTGTTCATATTTGCACGCAGACGCGTATATACACTTTCCCTTTCAAGGTAACTATTTCCAGAAAAAACAATCCTCAGGGTGTCATGAGACGAAGAATAATGTCTCTTTCACAGACTGTCAGCCACACATCAGTTTGACTCTTTGGCTGTCAGCTCAGAGTTCATCAAAATCCTTCATACTGGTGGGATCCGTTCTTCCTTTCTGTCATCCGATAAGTCTCCGTGAATGAACTTAAAATTCCTAAGCGCTCATTAATGTGAACTAATCTCTGCCTCGGCCGTTCCTGGGTTTTCTTTTGTTGTTGCTTGACCGACTGGACACCTAGAACTGTTTGGGGCTGTGGTTCAGTGAGCAGCGAGTTAAAGTGTCAGGTGGAAGTGGAAAGTGAGCAAAAAAATTAGAAAAAAAAAAAAAAAGTAACAGCAGATAGGGAGTCATCCTCTGTGAACATTTGAAGAAAGACGTCTCTGCCGGCTTTATTGCATTTAGCGTGATTAGTTTCAGCAACATGGCTGTTTACTCTGGTTTATCAGTAAATTTCATTATCCAACACTTCCATCAACTAAGGACTCATATAAGCTTTAATCATACAACAAACATTTTTAATTCTTGTTTAACTGCTTTGGAGCATCAACTGCTGCTATGGTAACCGGCACCTAACACGAGACACTTTAGATTTATTGTATATGAATTTCCACTAAACATTATTCAATTATTCATCATTGGAGTTTCCCCCGAATAACATTTTATTGGCCCGAGAGCTTCAATAGAAGATTACAAGGAACGATAAAGAGTTTGTGACACATAACGAGCGATGTGAACGCGTGTGTGACTGAATGTGAGGAGGGCTTTCATGTTCTCAGTCTGAAGAGGAGCAGGAGAGCGGAGGAGTCGTTAATGTGTGCGGTACCAACCACCTAGTGCCACAAAAGTGCACTAGGTGGAGAAAAAATTTCAGTGAAAAGAATCTTTCCTTGGAGTGGGAAAGGAGTTTATTTTCCAACTTGTCAATCAATTTCAAGCGTGTCAGACTTTCTCAGGTCTACAGCATGTCTCCATCCTCTTTGCAGCTAAAATCAACTAAGCCCTGCTGTACCTGACGTTCAGTGTTGCCAGGGAGTGAGAGCGTCAGAACTGGCTGTTTGCAAAAGCCACACAAATAAAAGAAAATCTGCATACCTAAAATGTCCACCTAACAAATCAAATATCTGTCGATCCAAGTTCTTCAAGTCCAGCCCTCTGCGTCACCACATATTACCGATATTGTTATTAGTTGTTTTAAGATTAGGTGATAAATTGCAGCGAGCCTGATCAAGGCCAGAAAAACGTTCAGTCTTCTACTTACGAACAGGCTCTGCTCCTGAAGGCTTTTGTACATTCGTAAAAAAAAAAACTCTTTATATGCTGGAACTACAACAGCAGAAGCTTACCAGATCCATCGTATTGCCATAGCTTCAGAAATTGAACAGATTTTCTTACCAAAAAATAAATGTTTAAATTTTACAGCCATGTTTACACCTGGTTTTGAAATCTGTCCTGAGTGATCCAATCATAGGTGGACAGCCTAAAGTACAGCCGTAAACCCATTCAGGGTGCATGTGAAGGTGAAGTGAAAGCAACACCATCATGGATATGTCTGCATTGTTTCGATTTGCCTGCATTTGTTTTTCTATTAAATTTTGACGTCACTTCTCTTATGATCTGTCAAAAGCCTTTTTTTTTTTTTTTTTTTTTTTAAATCAGCCATTTTTCCGAATGTTTTTTAGTTAATATTATTGTTGCACAGGCATTTGGTCTTTGCTGGCAAAAATCACATAACTGTTTATTTTCATATAAGGCGAAGAAGTGAGACCAAATCACACGTCGCCACTGGAGCTGCATGTGGAGACACATGTTAATGCCGGGTGTGAACAGATGTGCTAAGAGCTGTCGACTTGTGATCGAATCACTCAGGACAGTTTTGTTTTGTTTTTTTAACCGGGCCACCAAGTCCCCACTTCCTCCCAAAACCACATCATTCTCATTAATAAAATATCCAAAAACGAAAGGAAATTGGTTTTCTGTTACGGAAATGTCCCTTTAAGACTGCAGTCGTGTCTATTCCACTAAAAGTCACATTGGCCCGTTTTAAAGGTTAATTCCTTGAATGCATCTGATTTAAAACAGTGTGTTTCCCAATTTCCTTATAACTACTGTGTTAATCATTCTCTATAAAGTGTTGAATACTGTTATAAACAGCAATGATATTCCAGCACCAACAGTGATACCGCTTGTTGCTCCAAAATCCTTTTTCTTTAATTTACTATCATATAACAAATGATATAATGACTTTAGAAGCTTTAACCAGCAAAGTGGCATGATGAATTAATAATGCAGACGCAGTCTCAATTTCTGTTAAACTGATTCCTATAGTGCAGGCAGCTGAAAAGGCGTAAAGCTTCTTTTTCTATGAACTGTATAAATTAAAGTCTACAGTGGATCCCAAAACAACAAATTAGCCCCAATTAGTTAATCTAGGCATACATGCAGACTTTTGTTCTCTCTGATCATGGCAGGTCAGCTCTCAGACAGATAGGTTTCTCCTCGTTACTATTCTGCCTGGCTAGCTCCCACCTTCAAGGCTCTTCTCATGATCATAAACAGCTCCAGCTCCAGCGCTTAGAGATCTCAGGGTCACGCTTTCAACTTATGGGCCGACGAGGGATGAGGAATTAAAAAAAAAAAAAAAAAAAAAACACACACAGGATGAGACGGGAAAGAGGAGAGGAAGAGTGGTAAATTATAAACATTACCAGGGTGGAGCGAAGGAAAGTGGGAGGAAATGGCAGGAGAACAAGATAAAGGCACATTGAGGGGAGAAAAAGGGTGGGACAAAGCAAAGAAAGGGGGGAGGAAATGGAGGGGAAGGGAGATAAATGTGGAGAGAGGGAGAAGGAGAGGAGGAGGATAGATGCGCGGTGCAGAGACAACAAATTAGATGAAGTAGAGAATTATAGGCTGGAAACATGTACAGAACATGAAAGGAATGTGATTTCAGGTGTGAAGACAGAGAGAGGTGAGACACTGTACACTTTTAGATAAATATAGACTGCGAGCAAGCAATATTTAGTAAAGATGACAGAATAAGTGCACAAATGGTGTAACAAAACAAGACAAAATGTCTCACACTGTCAATGAAAAGCTCACACCTCCTTGTATTACAGCACTGCATGCTGCATGTCATTTATTACAAAGCAAATTCGAAATTGACAGCTGCGGTCTTTTAAGGGAAGCAGCACTATATGCACGTGTATATTTATAAAAACTGATGTGAGGAAAGTCAGAGACAAGTAACTGCACTATATTTATACTCGGTTTCCTTTCTTCCAACATCTGTCCTGGTGCTAAGCCTTGTTGTCTTTTCAAATACCTCTCGTCGCACCGCTGACAAATGGCTGAGATAAGATGACAATTTCCATGGTGCTTTTTATAAATAAACTCCCACCTATTAGATGAGATGATGGGATTGTGTTTTACTGTTTGTGTGAGGCTGTAAAGGTTTTTTTTTTTTTAATTATTCTGTACATTAACCATATACCTCGTGGTGTATCTGTGCGACTATAGGACTTCATCACAATCCTCGTCTGCAGGGAATCTTTAACAGATTCTCTACATGTTTCTTTCTTTTCACTTTTGCCCTATCATGGCCAGCTCCGAACTCCCCTTCGGGTAACGTTTCATGTCACAGAGAGTTAATGTATCCACCTGCCCTTTTCATAGATCCACGCACACGTATGGACCACATGCCCGTGCCGCTGTGCTGCGGAACGGCGCTGGCCTCCCTCCGCCTCTTCCTCCGTGCTTTTCCAGCAGTGTAGCTCCCCGCCTACATCTCTCCATGGAAAAGGTCACGCCGGCCACATGGCCATGCTATTTGAAAAGGACCTAGTGGATACCCGAAGCAGGCCGAGCACAATGCAATTACACCCTAGGGAGATGCACTACATTTGTTGAACACGGCGTCTCTTTGGGTGCTTGTAAAGATCCACTTACGTGTTTATGGCCAGCTAGGAGCTAATGTCAACAAGTGCCTGACAAGGTTCAGACTCCTGCGCAGTCACATTGTTACTTCCTTTTCCCATAAACTTTGATTTCAGGTAAATTATCCTTTAATCCTGTGGAGAAACTAATAATAATAAAAAAAAACAGCGTACTCCCTGGTCACTCATCTGTAAAGAATAAAGTGTTTCTTGGTGGACCTCCAAGGACCTGGAGGTTGGGCGAGTTTCAACTTAAACAAACACAGGTTTGCCAGAGGAGAACTGACAGAAAAGAGGTGAAAGGTCAAGCTGAGTTAGGTGACTCGGTGAGCAACAATGTGTACTCAACCCCCTCCCCTTCTCCCTCATTCTTCACTCCTGCATTGAATGTCAAATTAAAGTCAAAAGAATACCAGTCAGTTTCCCAAAGGGCTTGTTTGGTCTAAAACGCTGCCCAAAACCCAGACACGTCTGATTCACAATCATAAAAACCAGCAAAATTCAGCTGGGTTTTAAATATGAGATGTTTGGCATTTTCACTTGATAAATGACTTCTATTATTTTATAGTTATTTTATACCTGTAGTAGAGCTGGTTGTGGCATAGTGGGTAGAGCCAGTTGCTCTCGAGCCAGAAAGGTGCCACATCGATGCTTGATGCCGAGCCCGGTCACATGACTAAGTGAAACCAGCCCTGAGTCCATATAACTGGAGAGGGTTGTGTCTGGAAGGGCATCTAACGTTAGTCTGGCCAGCCATCGTAATTAGGGTAGAAAAAAATGGGGTGCCTATAGATGTCATTTGAATGGCTGATAAGGGTAATCCAACCTTAAACCAATTAAATCAAATCAGCGTGTTGAACATGGCCCCTCAAAAAAGGCCAAAACAAACAAACAAAAACACGCTTAACTCCATTGATTAATCCGTCATTAAAATCTGCGCTGTACAAATGTTAAATTAAGGGGATGTCTATAGTTATATGTTTGAAATCACCAACCCCCCCCCAAAAAAAATGTGTTCTTTGTAATTAACGTACATATAAAATAAGGGGGAAAAAAAACACCTCTTAAATTATAAATCATTTTAGTACCAAATTTATGACTAAGACTCATCTTTTCTTCAACTTTGACCTCATAGGTCACAAAGTGACACAAAAATGTCTGGAGGTCTCAGCGGTCACAAATATACTTCACATCCTTGGCCAAACACTTAACAGTGAACAAAAATACGTTCAATTTTCTTTTTTTTTCTACCCAACCCGCTTCAAATCGTGTCCGTTCAAATTTACTCCGAGGTCCACTCCAGATGTCTTGTCCATACAAGGTCTGGAAACTGGCCCTATCTTTGACATTCACCATGCGAGCGATGGTATGTCACCTCGACTTCATCAGCGGCGAGTATGTGAAAGCATCCAGAACACCTGATAATAATGCTTATCAAACCAGCTACACTAGATTAGATGATGCGGGGGCCCAAACCTGCATACCTTGGTCTGCAACGAGACCATGTTTGGTGAGCCGCAGTCCACGCAAGATAAACACTTGAGCATCGTCAGGCTTCAGCGTACACTCACCGAAGTGAGGTTGAGCAGTGAAGCAGGCATGAGGAGCCGAGCTCGCAACGGTGCTTTACTGGTGCGAATCAGTGATCCACTGAGTCACATACCGCACACACCGCCGCTGCTCTTCAGCATGTGAGAGTCACGCCAGGCAGGCTGTTAAACTTTGGATCTCATCAGGCTATAGTTTATGATTATGTTGGTGGTGTTAAGCATTTGATGATTTTGGGGATGGGAACTTGGTAAATGTTTCTTCAAATATTAAAAGGGTAAAGGAGTCAATAAATAATTGAAAAAAAAAAAAAAAAAAAAGCTAAGGACAGTTTAATTTAAACATGAATCCCAAGGAAAAACAATGTTTTGGTTTAAATGTCCACGTATGCCTGCTTAAGTGTACTTCCAAAGCCCAGACTCCTGAAACCTTGTTGCTGCCCTGCATACAATCCACATGATTACAACAAAGACAAAGTGGTGCTGTCTAACCTTAGGCTAATTCATTCATGCAATTTTAAGTCCCTGCTCATCTGGATGGCTTCCAAAACATTTCCACAACATTAGACTCCACTGGCCATTACTCTGCCTGTCTCCGTGCCTGGCTATTACACAAATCTAAAGACGGCTCTCCTGTGGACCCTTGTGGACATGGCAAAATTTCAAACATGTCACACTCGGCGCAAGCTGAGAGTTTTACTTATCAAACCGCGCAACGGCGAGCAATTTCTTTCATTTCATCTTTTAGTTTGGTTTTTTTTTTTTGTTAATATTTCCACTTTAAATGGGATTAATAATGTGCCAGAATAATCAAACAAATGTAACTGAAATTGATTGTAACTCTGATGTTAAAAAAAAAAAAAAGATTTAAAAATCACCTTAACAATTCATCTATTACCTGAAGATTTTAACATGAAGGGTTCTGACTTTTTTCATTTCATACTGTTTTGGAATCAAACATATCCCCAGCAGATGCTTCATTTGGGGGCTAAAAAAACCTTGTTAAAGTACTCATTTAACTGAGAATATCAAGTGGTGGGTTATTTCATAATGAAAGTAGTCATTACATGGAGCTTTGGAGCGATTTTCTAGTTCCACGAACTCCTACGGTTCATGAAGTCAGTGACGCTTTAAAAAGAAAATCCCCGTTTCTAAGAAGTTAGTTCTTCATCTTTTCACTGGTGCTTCAGTGATCCCCCAGCATCCATAGTAACCTCAGCACAGGACCAAATATGGCATTACATCAGTCGGGGTTATGCTTGGCTATTCGGTTACAAAGCGACCAACATTAAGCCCAGAGTTAATCAAATTACTCCAAGAGAAATATCTGACATAATCTGATATACCTTTCCTATATCCCTGCGCGTCGGATGTGTGCAGCTCTGAAACAACAAGTCTCTCCTTTGAACAGAGATACATGGCTGCCAAAGCAAATCGCCCATGCGATGAGATCCACTGCAAACTGTGTACAAAAAGGGAGATATTGTTGAGCCAGATTGTGCAAGAGGAGGAAGAATCCGGGCCATTATCTTATCCATTAAAAATGGATTACCTCACGTCTTTTTGTACAAACTACATTAGTCTGGTACGCTTAGATGGAGTTAAGTCACAGTTTGGGAGGAGAGGCGACTCTTGTTTGATACTAATGCCCGGAGTCTGGCTTACAAAGAGTTATTGCCTACACGTTGCAGCAGCAGCAGTTGTTTGAACTCCACTGCTCCCTCAGCTTCACTGGAAACTAATTCACTCTTGCTCAGAATTCCCTTTTTGGCTGCTTTTTCCCCCCAGTGTTGTCTAAAATCTACCTTCATTGTACAGGAAGACAGAGCCAGCAACTTGATCCCAGCCTGAAAGTTACTCAGGAACAACTTAGTTAGTGATTCATCATTGCTCAGGTCATGCTTTGTTCCCGACGCCCCCCCCCCCCCAACCCCCCTCTGTCTATCTATTTATCTATCTATCTCTCTCAGTTCAGCCTCAATGTGAAGTGTTTAAAAAGAAACAAAGGCTTGGTTTTCCTTGACATGCCTGCAAGAGAGATGAATGTGTCTGAAAACTGAGGACAGAAGTGGGTGACAGGTGAGCAGTTTAGTGAACGACTGATCAACTGCACACATGATAAGTGTAGGGAGTGAGCCCTGCTGAATCCAACGATGTAACAGCAGTACTGGAAACTTTTCAGGTAAAAAAAAGAAAAACAAATAACACATACAACACGAAGACCGTTCGGGTTCATCATTTTAACAAGTATACAGAAAGTAAGGCAGGTTTTAGTGGTTTAAAAGCCTCTATTAACGCCGGCACGAGTCTGCGTTTTGTGATTTAGTTGCTCTTCAAAGTCGAGCGGCAGGTAGATGCTTATAAATATATCCTTATACATGTATTTCCATACGTACCTCCTCTTCGTGGTTCGTGAATTCACTCTGCTCGTTTTCCTTCTCGATTTTGTTGTTATTCATCCTGAGTCGGGCTTTCTCGTCACTTTCACCTGGACGGTCGTCTTCTCTTCGCCTCTTCTGGCTCGCTCCGCTCCTCTGCTCCAGGACCCTCGGATCAAAAGGCACCGACCGACGAACAAACAGTCCTCCGCGCGCCGCCGCCGTCCAACTGACACGAGCTCCCGACTAGTTCCGCGACATCAATTACGACTAATTGTATTGCGTCTTCGCTGTTGTTTTATTTACTTTAACGAAACAAAACGGGGTGGGGTGAAATTGTCAGCTGTGAGCGGGGTTTCTCTGCCGGCGGATATTCCTCTGCATTCTCTGGGAAAAGCTTCTCCGGAGTCTCGTGCTGCTGTTCCTCAAATGAAATACAGTTTTTTAATGTTGAGTGGAGCGCGCCGCGAGCCAACTTCTCCTCTCTTCACACATCTCCGCGTGGGTGCGGGAGGAGGCGAGGGAGGGCTTTAGGGTGGGGTAGAGGGTGGGATGCACTGCAGCCTTATCAACATTTATCAAGTAGTGTGAAAGCTGCACTGGAAAATCGGTATCAGTCTCCGTTTGAGCCAGCTGGATGTTATTTTAGTCACTGCAACATTCCTGAAATAGTGTTCCTGTGCGCTGGCTTGTTTTCGTTCTTATTAATCATCTGTGCCTATACTAGTCTGCTAAAATGTGAAGCAAAAGCACATATTTGCTTTTTAAAACCATTTTATAATTATTATTCATATTTTTCATGCCCAAAAACGTGTTAAATTTAATTCCACTCACTGAACCAGTTGCTTCCACCTTTTTCTTTTGGATGGCGTGGAGACAGAATTGTTTAACATTTCATTCTGTTGCAGTCACAGCATTGTTCTGCCTTGGGAAGTAGTAGTGGCATATGGGGGAAATACTGCATGCGCTGTGTGAAGTGGCATCGTGAAAAGGTGGCATGAGAATGGTTGGAAACTCAGCACAGAGGATGAAATTGTTCCTTTATGGCACAGCGAAAAATGGCTTACCGTCCCTTTAATGGATGGTGCACAGGCCCCATTGCCAGAATGGTCTAGCCAACTTAAAGGCATGCAAAAAAAAAATGCCAACAGGTTTTTTCAACCACAGTGTCCAGAGAGGTAGAGACCATCTGGAAGGGCCATAATATGAATGATGTCACTTGACTTGAGGCACCAGGTGAAACCGGGCCGTGGTCTTCCATCCATTGAAACTGTTCAGCATCCTTCTCCTGTACCCAAGAGGGAACCACTGCAGTAGCAGCCCAAACACCAGCAGTGATGGGGAAACCGATGCCAGCACTGCTGTGTGTGTCTCATGGCAGCAACAACACAGGACCTTTTTTTTTTTTTTTTTTTTAATTGGCATTTATTAACTTTGCACCCAGCCTAATCTTAGCGTATGTTCTTATATGGCATTTGCCTCCCTGTACTGGGGGCTCCTGAGTATAACGAGTTAATTACTGTGTTTTCCATTCCAGTGCCAGCTGAATAAAGCCATCAGTGACCAAGAACATGTTGCTGACTGTGGACCTGTAATTAGAGAAAAGGGACTGTCTTCTTTAGTCAAGTGCCATAATTCAATGTGAAAGCACATGCTGGGGAGTGAATAGTTCAGATTCGTGGGATCACTGTGAATGCACAGCTGGAGAGTGGAGGCGGAACAACGAGGGGATCTCAAGTACATCTTTATACAGCCATCTCTATGTGAAACTGACTAGAGTCTCATTTGATGTGCAGGTCTCTAAATCTTCAAATTAGTCCCCAGCTTGGCCGCAGCTCGCCTTCTACCCAGTTAAAATCCAGAATTGTAATATATCAGTTGCTTAAAGAGGCACAATGATTTTTTTTTTGTTTCGTTTTGTTTTTTCATGTTAAAATAACAGTTTCAATCAAGCACCAGCCATCTAACTACCAGGTTGACGCTCATGCGGCTCATGCAGTTGCAGTTGCAGTTCCCTAACTGGCCACTAGAGGCTGGCTGCAAAAGCGAGTCAATCTTCATTGACTCCCATGTTCTCAGTTGTTTGATTTCAGTTTTGAGTTTGCTGCTGAGTCAAGATGTTAAGGATGTATTCTGCTGGAAAGGTCTGACGGCAGCTCTGCAGATAAAAATTAGGTTGGGTTGAGCTGAAGGAACTGGGAGCAAAATGTTTGTCGCTTGCTGTTATGCAAATTTAAATAGTGACACCATATGATTAATCTTCTTAAAATAAATAACATTTGTGCAAAATCATTTAGTATGGTTGGTATAAATCAAAAAAGTGTCCATCTAGTCATCATGCTGTCTTTACCTAGATTTACTCCATCTAGTCAGTATGCTGGAAGTCACATTTCAAATGATGCAACAATGAGATAATTCATCTTTTGTCCAGTTAGGTTAAAGTTTGGACTCCAGGTTTAGAAAAGCAGTTCACAATCTCCATCTAGTATTGTATATATGTGCTTTGAGCACATGAGCGACAGATGCCAGGTTCTACCACACCACAGAAGACCCCCGATGTAGCCTGTGTACAGATGTCCCAGAAGCAATCCAGCACACAGTGACGGGATTCAAGAAGCTGGCAGGTGAAGCATACATGGAACGACACAAGCAGGTAGGAGGAATCGTGCACTGGAACATTTGCAGAGAGTATAGGTTAAAAGTCCCAAAGTCAAGGTGGGATATACCTCCAAGAGTGGTGGAGAATAAAGGAGCAAAGAAGACTTCCATATCCAGAAGGGAGCAATGGTGACCAAGAGTGCAGGCCTAAGAACAGCAAAAATACTGCACTGAGCCCCGAAGGTCCCAGGTGTCCGGAAGAGGACTCAAGCTTTTCTGACTTTTCACAACTTTCATGGCGTATAAGAACAATACAGGTTCTGAAGAGTCCAACAGATATCAAGCTTTCAGTTTTTAATATAGCTGCCAGAGATGTCTTCTTCATGTTTTGCAGATTGTAGAAATCACCTGAGGTTCCAAGTCTGACCTGAGTGTTAGTTTCATCATACATGTACTGCATGTTTTCACATTTCTGACACTGCATTTCTGTCCGTTTCCATTTTCAAAACCAGACACGAAGCCAGAAACACACGAAAAGGAAGGGAGAAAGCCACCCCCGTCCAACCCCCACCGTATTTCTGTATTAAAACTAATAGGTTATGTGACCTTTTTTTTTCAGTCACTTTGTTTCATAACTACATTGTAGGAGTTTGGTTTTGTTTTCATTGTCTCATAATTTGATTGTAGGAGTTTGGTTTTGTTTTCGTTGAAGTTTGCTTTCACCCACTATTTACTGTTTTCTCTTTGACCCTTTTCTTTGTTTGGTGGTTTATTGCATGGTTTTTACACTGAGGCGTGCAGTAAGTTTGAGCTACTTAGAACAGTCTACAGTCTGACTCATGTTATATTTTAGTATAAAACTGCTCATTTTGACAAGCAGCAGCATGACAGAAGGGAAAATTGACTAATGGTATATTGTGTTTGTTGCACTTTGTGCCACTGTCCAATTTCATGCACAGACCACATGTATCAGTGCTTTTTTTTAAATCATACTTTCATACAGCGTTTCCATCATAAATACGGCATCAAAAGATGACCTGCCCCCCCCCCCCCCCCCCCCCCCCAGTTAGGTGTGCACAAGCACCGTCGTCATGTCTCGAAATGCAGCACTCAGCATGGTTCATCACTGTAAAGCTACACTGAGCAGCAGATACAGACAGTTCTCAACTGGAATTTTAACAAATGTCACGTGGCTCTTATTTCATCGTCTCAAGGCCTTCAAGCAGTTTTGTGGTTTTAGGTGAATAGTTCTTCTCAAACATCACTGATGCATCTCGTTTCTGTCCAGATTCACAGAGAATAGACCGGGTTGTTTATGTAAAAGGAGAATTGGAGACTACACCTGTATATTGCTCAAGATTGGAAAATGTAAAATTGCACTTATCCACTATGTTAGCTCACATTTGATTTATGACCTTTGAGGGCGGAAACAGTCAGACCCTGGAGCTATGGAAGTTATGTCTCAACTACAGGGGAGATGAGAAAACACAATAAAGTTTACTGGCACATCTGTTATTGTCAACACCAGGCACAAAACAGCCTTAAAAGCAGCCATCAGGTGACAAGGCAGCCTTGAACACTCCCTAATTTCAAAACATTTATTTTGAGCAACTGCCTTACTTTGTATTCTGTGATGAAAAGTTCAAGCTGACAGTAGCTCTGTGAAGAAGACTTTGACTATACATCGTGTGACGTTTATTGCACAGGACAGACGCTCGCTTCGTCTGACAGCCAGTGCAGAAAACAGAATGAGTCGTTTTTGCTGTATTTGCAACTTAAAAAGCAACAAAAGGAGGAAAAGCAGACACCGTGGATCGGACTTGGAGATTTCTGCTCTTTCCCCTCCCCGATCATGTCTATATCAATTACGCTGCATCTGAAGCATGCACAATGAAGAAGGGACATGGCAGAGTCTTTCATGCTGATGTGAGGCAGTTGGGGATGATGAGAGAGGGAGGAGGGTCTCGGAGTCTTCGAAGCAGATAAAAATGGAAATCTTCCTCTTGCTGCTCTACACCCCTTTATCAAAGCTTCCTGCCGGAGTCTGGGGAGCAAAGCGGGGGAGGAGAGGTGGGGGTAGAGCCGAGGAGATGTCCCAGCTGTGTTTGACAGATCTCAGGGCTGAGCTGTGTGGTCTGATATTTGCAGAGGGAGGGTGGCCCCCATAAACACCCCACCTCCTTCCAAGCACACACATACAAACAAATAGGAGAGAGGGAGGAAACCGGTGCGTCTCTTCGCTCTCGCCTATGGAGCTCTGGGTAACATGTCAGCAGGCTTTGACATTGTCCATTCCTACGTGAAGTTATCTGTGTTATCTATAGAGTTGCCAACTGAACACAATACAACAATTTAGTCTATTTCCTGTAACTCAAATGCACGACAAAAGTCATCTCATGGCACTTTAAACATGCAGTAATCAACTTCAGAGCCGTCCAATTAAATACAACCCAGTTCCTCCATTTATATTCGTATTTGAGTTTGAATTCAAAATTCATATAATGCAAATTCATAAGTAAAAACTGCCTCCCCAAAGAAGTCTAATAGATTCCACCAAGTCCTTTCCTTGGTACTTCAACCTAAGTATGCAAGAGGCGACAGTGGAAAGGAACAACTTTCTGTGAACAAGAAGAAACTTCCGGTGGAATGAGGGTTATGGGGGGGGGGGGGGGGGGGTCTGCCTTAACTGTTTATACCTGGGTTTCACAGGGAGCAGAAAGCCCGATGGGCAGGTTTTGCTCCGTCTTCAGCCACGACTCAAGTCCCACAGGGAGCGTTTCAAAAGCCGAGCGCTTCCAAGTGCTGCCTCCTCAGCTGGATTCGTGAGATTATGAGTTTACCTGAAGGCTTTGAGGTAATGGGATTATCGTGCAATTGTAGGTTCATTGAAACACACACATCTTCAGCCTCCACAGCCTAAGGTAAAGTCCATGTACAAGTTGGGACTTGCTTGTGGTGTGTCATTTTGAAAAATAACTGGATTCTCCATACCATTCTTATAATTTCCAGCCAGTCAATCTGCTCTGTGTGTAAGCAGCTCCTGGGATACTTCCAAAGTGCTCCATGGTGTGTATTGCATATTTACACTGATTAACAACGATAGCGGCGATTCGCAGAGACTGGCGTCTCGTTGGTGTTCTATGTCCTGTGCAACCAGGGATTAAGGGTTCTGAAAGGTCTGGAAAAATATGCCAACATATACCAAAAAATTATCTTGGTGTACTTGTGAAACGCCATCATCTGCAGCTGAAGTACTCTTCCAAAACTCAAGACCGCTTTTGATCAAGTACGGCAGAAACACCTGGATGCGACCAAGCATCAAGCATCTAAGATTTGTTGCAGTTCCTCAACTGGCCGCTGGAGGTGAGCCGCAAAAGTGAATCAATCGCCACCGAATCCTAATGTTAAAATGTAAGACAGCACATCTTTTTGCACTTTATTCTGAAAGAGTCAACTGGAAACTCAACATGAAGATAGAATCAGCAGCCAGTTACTTTGGTTTCACAGAAACTTTCATGCTTTATATTTAGGCTGATGTTGTTGCTTTCTTATTTTTACACCAAGAAAAAGGTGTGAAACCTTGGTTAAAAAAAAAATCTTATTGTTTTACTTTATCCAGTAACAAGAATAAACTTCAATCTGACTAAGAACTTTAGGAAAATTGAAATGCAGCAAAATATTGAAAGGTTTTTTTTTTTTTTTTTTTGGCCACGAATGCATCATGAATTTATCTTCAATCCAAGTAAGAGATAATGCCTTTTTTTTCTAATAAGATATTAACAGTTTCACTATTTTTATAGCTGGAGGCGGTCGAATAAAATCAAGTTAAATGTACTTCATCATTGGCTTTACTTTTCAGATCAACCCAGTTGCTGGAGTAAAATGTTATTAATCCCAAACGGGATCGTGTGATTTGATCTCATCACCCTTAAATCTTTGGTGTAAGTATCAAACTACATCAACCACGACATTGTTTCGTACAGACAGCAATTATGCCGACAGCATACCTGAAACGGGGATCAGAAGACTGGAGGGAAGGAGGTGTTTGAGTCTCGAATGAGACCGTTATTTTTCACTTAGTTTCTTTTTCCCTGAACGCCACATTTTGAGCTCTTGTGACTTCTGTTTTTCTTGTTTTATTCGGTATTACTGATTCGCTGTTTGGGTAAATTAATTGTTTGGACGAATAGCTTTTCCTAACTCTAGACACTCTACAAATCACATCTGTATGTGGTTTGCAAAACAAAAAAAAAAAACAACAAAAAAAAAGACCCAAAGGGTTCATCCACTTCCTTGATACAGTTTATAAATCAGTCTAAAATAAACACAAATCTTCTGCTTTGTTGTAAGTAAACAGTTCAACAAGGCAAGACTGAAGATTGAGACACAGACCAGATTAGCCAATACCGTCTTCTGGATCACTGAATCACAGTTAAGAGGCCAGCTTGATATGAACAGCAAAACGAGAATCTGCCATGACACATCGCCAATGTATTGACTTGTGGCGAATCCCCGAGGGTGAACCCCCACAGTCCTGCCAGTCCGCTCAGTTGGCAGTCAAATGACTCAAAAGGTGTCTTGCCTTTTCCCCTTCACCCCCCCCCCCCCCCCTCCCCTTCTGTTTTTTTGCATTCCTGCAACAAAAATAAAGTCTTGCCGCAGCTCTTTTCAAGTGCATAAGCTGGAACATGTGAGCCAAAAGAAGAAACAAAAACCAGAGAGCGGCGACAGCGCTGCAGTCTACCCAGAGGTCATCCGTACAAACAAGCAGCACCGGTTGTAAACACGACGGCAGCTCAGTTTATGGCCCACGAACACACTTTACTCTCTCGAGTGATGCCGGGTGAGTGCTTCTCGTTGGGTTTTGAGTCATTCCATTCCTTTGACTTACTGATATGCAAAGTTCCTCCCTTATCTTTAGTGTCCTTTCATCTCCCTCTAAGATCACTAATGAGCAATTTACGGTCAGACTGACCCGTTCTAATTGGCCATGAGAGGTTCAGTCCTTTGTTTCACTTTGCTCCGTCTTCTTCGGTCACTTCTTCACAACCCATTGCTGTAATTACCGGGCCTCTGTGCGACATGAAAATCACATTACTTTACAATACCAGAGGTTTTTTTTTTTGGTTTTTTTTTAAAAGGTCTTTCTTAATAGGCAAGATTGTTGTCTTCATTGTCAGTCCTTTCAAGTGGTATGTGGACAGCCTGTTCAGATTTTATTCCCAAATTTAAATCCCAAAACTAAGCCGCTACAGCCTTCTCAGTGGGCGATTTTAAGACACACATGTTGCACTGCTGAGCCAAAACGGGCTTTTTTTGTGCGTTTTTGTCAGTCGTGCACATTTATTTTCTTTTACGTTTATGTTCGCGTAGGACAGACTGATATAAAACATGGCCACAACATGGAAGTATGAGCCGCTGACAACTCCAGTATCCTTGAGAGACAAACACATCTGCGACGGTGTCGGCAGACAAAGGAAATCTGTGCTTTTCTGTCTGCTATTCTACTGTGAAAGGAACAAAAAAAAAGACAATAGTAATAAAAAAAATGGGTTTGGGGATGTCTGGAGGATGCAGACAGTTTGTCCTCGCTCACAAGTTTACAACACTTAAACCTAAACTAAACTCTTTTTGACTACAACTTTGTGATAAATTGGACCAATAGTGGAGGGTTGGAGTCATTTGCACTTTTTTAATTCTGTAAACGTCATATGATCATCGTGGACTTTGTTTTGTTAGGTAAAGGCAACCTCAGACAGACAAACACGTTTTTAATCTTACCAAGGCATTATTCATGCATTAAAAATGAAAAATAAAAAGGTCATGTGCACAGTAATAGGTATTCTCATGACTTAACAGCTTGTAGATTTACTCTCAGCAGTAGTAACTGAAGTAGTTGAGTCTTCTATGACTTTATCAGCCTCTTACATCATTGTGTAATAATGTTGGTTTATTCTTCACTAATCTTGTATCAGTTTATTGTTTATTCGGCTGAGTTGAGGTCTGAACTTTGAGTCGTTAAAAAACATCTGATTCTTTGACTTACTGCTCTCCTGAAGGTCATTTTCCTGTCCAGTTCTGACCGAGCTTTAACTGTCAAACCCATGGCTTTACATTTTTCTCGCGCCTGACACTGCGTATGAGGCGTTTCTGATGAAATGCGTGCTTTTCACCAAACATGGCGCTGGGCTTTACGGCCAAACAACTCCACTTCGGTCTCAGCCGTCCACAGAACATTGCTGAAGAAGTCGGGTTTGTTCAGGTTTAGTTTCGTGGACCTCAATCATGTTTTTAGACAGATGTAACGGCCTTCGATCGTTTAACGCTGAGTGGGGCCTGGGACGTCATTCTTGAGCGTTTTGTGTTTTTGTGAGCGTTGCACAATCTGACCTTGGCCAGATTTGCTTGAGCGTCCATTCTTAAGAATGTAAACTGCTGAATGCGTTCGATCTGTGAATCTCTTTTACTGCATAACATTGAACTTCAAATTGCTCATGTACATGGTCTTGTAAATGTTTCACAGTTAATCTTCAGCCTAAATTGCTTCCAAAAAACCTTTCTCATACAATTCCCCACATGGTTTCACACATCAGACCATCAAACTGCCAAAACGTCTGATTTTATAGAAGTCTGCACACCTGCTGATGATCCGATTCATCAAGGACTGATGATTGGCAGCACCTGGATGCAGCTTTCCCTCTTAAATCCAGTGGAATCTTTCTTTTTTCTTTTTGCTTCAGTTTTTAAAAAATAAATAAATAATGGCACAGTGAAAAAAAAGTTAAATGTTAGTTTGAAGTTGTATTTGTGTAATACCGAAACCCACTATCATCAAAATATGTTCTCATTATGTTTTTACGCATAAAAAAAGACAATACTAATGTTAATTATGTGGGTTGAAACCTGAATTAAATGATCTGTTACAGAATTCTAGATGGCCTTAATTTAACTGGAATTTCTCCATGTTATTGCACGTCAGTTGAGCATCTGAGGGCAAATGTTGAGTTCTGCTCTGCTTACCGTCAGTCACCAAACTCCCACATGACGAAACGTGATCTTCTGCTGGAATTAATCCCCTCAAGAATGACTCACACTGGTCACTTTTGTGTGTTTTTGTTTTTTTTTTTGCTTTTGGGGAATGTTTGTTTGCTGGTACTGGTAATGTAAGGTTAAAATATCAAGAAAGCTGAAAAAAAAACAACAAGCCAAAGGCCTGGAGTAAAGTTCCTGCTTCATCGTGATGTTTATGAAAGGAAAAATAAAGGTTACATTATTGAGCTGTGGGCTCAGACATGCATGTATCCTCGGTGCTGCATACCGGGTTTCTGTGTGTTAAATCTAACAAATCCTGTGTCACGTATGAATGAAGAGAAACAAAACTCATCAAAGCGGCTGCCCTTGTCCTCATGTGTGGCAACGCCTGCAGCCGGTCGTACAGGAGCGCAGGAGTTGTCATTAAATTGTATTATAAGCTTTTCTGGTTCAGTGGCCAGGGGAGTTGAGTAGAGACCAAAGACCGTGTTAAGCATGTCTCCGAGGCCTGAATTCCCAAATGCTGACGCAGGTCCACATAATGCACTTTAATGTTCCTCTTCGACTGCTGCTGAGTGGTCCTAAAATGTCTCTAAACAGGTCAAAGGGAGCTATGTAAAGTCGTATCTTCTGTTGTGCCGTCCAATGAAACCAATAAATGGTTAAACTAAAACCTGGTCCCTTGTGTCTTTGTGCTTCTCAGCAGCTTTTAATGCTTACTAAACAATAGGCTGGAAAAAAAAGAAGTTCATGTTTATGGTTTGGCTTCAGGACTCCAAACTTTGTACACTGAAGTAATCATTGTATGATTGATATATATATTTAAAATCTACAGAAATTGGTCAGAAAGTTGTTGGTGACTCTTTTTCCTTTACATTACTTCTTTAAAATGCCAAGAAAATTATAAAGTTATAACTTATTCTACTGATATTCATTCTTTTATGTGCAGCAAAAGGGCAAAAAAAAAAAGAAAAACAAAGTGTTTGTTTTTTTTTGTCTCAGAAGCCCCCTAGAGTTCAGGTGTTGAATTACAACTGGCCGACATAATTAACATTAAGTGTATTTGTTCACCGGCTGAAGTCAATTAACTGACTGAGACAAACGAAGAAGAAATATTTTAATCAAGGAAACAAGCAAACCTTTGGCTAGAAAGTATAGTACAAAATTTGGCCTGTAAATTTTGATATTTCTGTCGCCGTCACAGCTTAAATGGAAAAAAAACAACTATAGTCTTAAAATACTATTATCATTAGAACATGTCAGGCTAATGACAGACAACAGATGAATAAAGAGCTCTTCCTCTTTTATTCTTTTTATTATTGTATTATCTCTATAACTGCATAACTTTACTTTTTGCTTTTCAATTAAAAAATAGTTTTTGCAAGTGTGCTGAAAAAAATGCCGTTTTAATATGAAAAGCAGGTATTATTTAATGACCAGAGCTGAATTCATTTAACTGAGGAAATCAGCATTCAAAACCACGACGAACGCTCAATAATTGGTACTCCATACAGATGTGTCGGTCCTAATTTCTCTCAGTGATGTTGGTCAGTAAAAAGGGATCATCACACTAAAAGCATTTAATTGCAAGTCATCCAAAATCATGTCTGCACATATCAGTACCAGTTTCAACGGCAAAGTGGTGGACCGAGCAAAGCGAGGTCATTTTCCGCAGACGTGGAGCTGCTAACGTGGCTCAAAAGGCACAACATCCAGCGGTTGTGTGTCCCCGTTGTGATGTAATTAATTACTTCTGTGGGACTGCAATGGAAATCACTGCAGCCTATAGGTCACATTTCAGTTTTTAAAGGTGGTTTGGACCTGGATGTAAAGGTCAGCTGTCAGAAAGCCTTTATCCTGCCAAAGCAACTGGTGTCCTGTGATGAGGACCGGCTGCAGAGGGCTGTGCAGCTGAAAGCCCCGTCACAGTGCACCGAGGAGTGAGAATAACAGCTTGTTTGCTTGTTTGTTTGTTTGTTTTAATAGCAAAATGGCACCGTTTGATTTATTTCAAACTGCTGCTCGCTTGTACTTTTGCCAGCTCCCTCAGTTTCTCTCTTTGCCGTGACAGGATGTCACTGACTCTTCAGGGAATGCTGCATTTTCTACCGAAGGCCAAATATTGACAACACAAATAATCATGAAAAGAAAAGCCGAGACTCCTGCCATGAACGAAAGTCCGCTTTAAAGTCTGGAAACCAGATAATATAGTTTTATAACAGTACATTAGGGGAGAGGCATAAATAACTGCTTCCAAATATAGAACAACATCTGAAGTTCCCCTTGAATTCCTGACGTGAGTTGCTATCATCATTGCCATTTTGCTTGTCTATAAACCCACTGCAGATTGATAGGCCACATGAGCCCCCCCATGAGGTCCTTGTCACTCTGCACATCCGTGCAACTGCGTGAAGCATCTGTCTTTCTTGTCATATCAAAGTACACTGACGCTTTGACGACACCCCCAAAATTAAAATGATGGAAGAGGGGGGAGAAGATGAAGAAGTGAGAACGTAAAGAGGCCCAGACATGGCCCCGGCTGCACTCCACAGCTGAAATAATTAGTCCCCGGTTGATGTGGACTCCTCGTGGGAGTCCACCGTGACATGTTCAAATGAGTATTGGCAATGTGCGACACCAGCTGCGGGCCTCCTACGGAGAGCTGCTGTAGTCTGCAGCGCCCTGCCCACCAAGCACGACACAAAGCCCTAAAAACGCCGAAGAGCGTGTGTGTGTGTGTGTGTGTGTGTGTGTGTGTGTGTGGCCACGAGCCTGCTTTACAGCCACCACAGCTTAAAGGAAACAACCGAAAATCTGTGACATCTGAACTTTTCCCGTCAGGTGTTGCAGGCAGTGATGCGCTACTTTTCTCTCAAGCATCCATCCACATCCAGACTTGTGCGTGTGGTGCGCAGATGGGAGCGCCACCCCCAGGGGCTTACACACGAGGAAGGGGGTGCCAGGTTTTATTCACAAATGCATGCTGCTACCACACTGGTGTCAGTTACAATAAGCCACGCTCTGGGTGTAATTCCCACTGTACCCACAGCACCCATGTGGCAGTCCACAGTGGGAGGCAAAGAGCTGCCACAGATTCGTGTGGCAGGGGGTCGTCATGGCATCCATTATGCTCTGTTGTTGCCCAATTAACAATTCACGTGTCAGCAAAAAAGTGCTACATAAAAAAAAAATACTGAAATACGGATTTTTCTTTAGTACCAGAAAGTATCAAAGATACTAGTAAATAAGACTTATTTATTAAACATAATGCATCACTTGAAAGTTGCTCAACAGTGCCTCCTGGTGGTCGAGGAATAAATATCGTTTAAAACCAGAGCGCTCATCTGGACTGTTTATTACAATGGTTCACACATCGTCATGATATCTGTAATCCTACTGGAACACTTATGAATAACTTTCCATTGCAAATGTATTAGTTCAGGTTGCATATCTTTCATAGAGGTTCATAAAACTGGTCCAAAAGCAAAAGTGCAGAAGTGTGCAATGATCATTTTTCAGTGCTAGAGGTCATCCACACAGCAACAACATTAATGTGAGACAAGAGCTCGTTGAGGTGGCAGCATGTGATGATGCTCCAGGGTGCAGGATTTGTTGGGTTTTTTTTTTTTTTTTTTTGCTGCTCTGGATCCAGATCTGCGTTAGTTTCGTACAGGTGTGCTGCTTCCTTTCACCGTCTTCTTCAGGTGGTGGTAGTTGGGAAGAATCTTCATGAGGAAGTCAAGCTGCAGAGTCTGAGGCTGAGGGATTGAAATACAAAGAAAAACAAACAAGGAAGGAGAATGCAAGCCTGTCTCAGGATTTGAGGGACTCAACGAGGTTTACTGGCTCACAGACATGCAGAGGTGTCGGAGGGGGACTGACCTGCGGCTTTTCGCTCTGCACGCGCCGGACGCAGCTCGAGCCGTACACGACCGTGTTCTCTGGCACGACTTCACAGCTGTTGATCTGGCAGCAGGCGCCGACAATGCAGCCGCTGGTCAGGATCACATTTCTCCCGAGATCGGCTGGGATTTGACATTAAAGAGGGAAAAAAATGACTTTTCTTAGAAACACAAAGAAAACTCGGGTCACGATAAAAATTTTTAAAAAATCTTAAAAAATCTCTTTAAATTTTCCTTTGCTGAGTAATTTATCTCTTTATTGCACAAGGTGACAATTAGAAATGTTACATTTTCTAATATTTAAATGACCAATAATTACCAAATTATGGTGACTAATAATCATTACAATACTGCACTTCATCCCTAGTAACTCATTATGTAATATTGTTGAAAAATGTATTAGGAAAGCACTTACCTAAGAATCATCCATCATAAGTTTCTCCCTTTTTTCATTTTTATCCGTCTATTAACTAATCGTATCAGCTCATTAGTCAATGGTTATAGAGGATTAATGCTTCATTATTTCATTACGCTGGACATAAATAAGCGGATAACCTCATTAATCCAAGCTCCTAATAGGGATACAAAACTCACCTTTGGACTCAATCACATTGTTGTCTCCGATTTTCAAAGCCTGAGACACTATAAGAAAATTAAGGACTTAAAATGATAAATTAGCAGATCAAAACAGTTAATTAATCACATTTAACTACATCAGATTGTTCATAAAAAAAAAACCAACAACAACAACACAGCACCGAGGTCGTTTACGTGGCTCACAGTGTGGAAATGAAAGAAAAGGTGCGAACATGAGCTGCAAGCGAGACAAAGTCGTATGTATTAGGGATGGAAAGGATACCACATCCAACTTCAAACACGTTGTTGGTCCCGATGGTCATAGTCTTCGGCTCGGCATCCTCCGTGTCTGGCATTATATTCTCAGGATAACTAAGGATCACACACAGAAGGCAGATGTGAGGAAGAGTAGTGCTCACATAGGTAAATGAGGGGTAACCACAGCACCCACCTGTTAATAATAAGCGTCTGCTCTTCTATCAGATTACCCTCTCCGATGATTATGGGCCCTGCTTCTGCTATGATTCGTGCTTTGGGGTGGACAACTGTTCTGGCACCTGTAAGGGCGGACAGAAGTAACCCTTTTGTGTTACTACAACACAAAGCTGCAGGATACAGGGGAGATTACACACACATATATATATATATATATATTTATAATTATTTTCAGAATAAAAGCCTCACCAATGGTCACGTCTCCTCTTATTTCGCTCTCCACGCACACAACAGCTCCAGCAGCGATTTTAGCACTTCAACACACACGAATTACACAGGATATTTTTAATCAAAGCAGCACTGCAGTCGTACATACACTACCTTTTGTTAAACTGTATTAACCAACACGATACTTTATAATAACACCGGCATAACGCCTATAAATATGACCCATCGCCATCAGTGATTGTGCACGGTTATTACAAAGAAAATAGATAAATAACACTTTATTTCCCTTAGCAGCCATGTCTGTTTCAAAATAAACCCATTTACGCAAACGATTTACGGTGATTAAATGAAGATATCTACCTTTTCTGAGCCATGAGCTGTTTGGCGTCTGACATCGCTGCGACGCAGATTTAATTGCTCGACGGTTGATTATTGAACCTTAACTAGAAGAGCTCGGGGTCGATTGCGTTTGTCTGGCTTGGACGATGCTGCCCCCTACTGTCACTTTACAACCACTGCAATCAAAGGCAATATTTAGTTCATGTTTAGTCAAAATTGCATTTTTTTAAACTTAAAAAAATATATATAATAGTTATCAGCATATTCTTTTGTACGTTTAACATAAAACAGCCAATTAAAACAGTTAACAGTTAGTTAATAGTTCACTTTTTTCAAAAGATGATTCTGTTATATCAAGTTGGATCTATTGATATCTCCTAAAAGAGTTGTTGTTGTTCTAATACAAATAAAAACCTTCATTATGGCTATAAACACTAAGCCCAGTCACAACAAATAAATGTAATAAATAACATTAAATAAATATAAAACATCTGGTTTGTGCTTTGCCAGATGTGGCTTAACCCTGCAGACATGTCACAGCCAACAGGTGGAAGTGTTGCCCATCCTATGTGGGATTGTCTTCTGGTTCCTTGTGAAGTGTCCCCTTAGGTTTGCTTTTGCAGTTGGTCCAAATGCAGCCCAGACAAGACACCCACGTAGGGCTAGAGTCCATCCTTGTACCTGTGCAGGACCACAGCGAGCAGTTCACATGGTCCCGTAGAAAATCTCATATGGAATCCCATTTTCCAGACCACGGGCATGAAAATAACTGGGAATGGCTGGGATCCTGTATAAAAATTAAAATAAATAAATAATAAGCATATTTAAAAACATGTGTATGTAAACAGCAGTAATAGTTTCTCCTCTAGTTTTTTATTTATCTGTTTCATTTTTATTTAATCTAACAATTTTTTTGATTGCAAATTAAGTTGTTTGTTTTTTTTTAACAACATTACTAAACAATCAAAGTGTAAAACAAAAGTACATTATTTAACATAAATCTACAGATTTTATTTAGTAACTCTATTTAGAAATTTAAGCTGCAGTGGCGCGACGCGTCCAGCAGGGTGCAACAAGGACCTCTGGATGACGTCCTAGCGAGTCATGGAGATGAACCTTCAAAGTTTTACGATTTCTCCACTGAGATGTTAGAATATCACTTTTTATCATATTATTATGTATTAGTTTATGAAGAATATAATAGTTTTGCTGCTACATGTGCTTATCAATTATGGCACCCAAACCAATAACCAATGCGTCTTCGGAAGGGTTTTGACTTCTGTAAAGTTGTCGACAATGCACTGTAAATAAACAGGAAATTAGCTCACTACTTCCTTCAAAATAAAAGCGTTAATTTAATGTTTGGTACAGACACTAGACTATCCAATTTCCAATATATTAGACCTGTGTGGCAATTAGAACAGTGAAACAGTAGTTATCACACACACACACACACACACACACACACACACACACACACACACACACAAACACACACACACACACACACACACACAAAACAGCCAACAAGAATTGTCTAAGAAATGTTTCATGCATTGGTAAATGTCAGTTTCAATTATTATTAAGTCACTTAACAATGAACACAAAATACAGAAATATTATTGATTGCATAAGACATTGAATAAATCAAATACTGAAAAACCTTGCTCTTAAAATTTGACTCAATGATATGACTTAATATTTTATGTCTAATAATATCTCAAAACAGATATATTTCAGTTCTAAAACTATTGTAGTTGGCCAAATCAAATCATCCTCATATAAATAGAGTTACCACATATTACAGGAGAACTGTATATTCTACAAGAATGAAAGGTCACTTCTTTTTCTGTGTGGAATGACTTTACACAGTAGTAGGAACAACTCACATTTTTCATCCATCCATCCATCCATCCATCCATCCATCCATCCATCCATCCATCCATCCATCGCTGCTTATCCCCAGTCAGGGTCATTGGGATCTCCTGGAGCCTATTCCTAGGCAATCCATTTTCCTCCCATTGTTCAAAAATATGTATATCAGGCCAAGTGGTGATTTCAATCCCCCATAGGAGTGACCATGAGTGTGACCTCTCCAGAGTTTACTCCAGCCAGAACAAGTGCAAACTCTTGTATGAGAATATCATAAACATTAAAAAAGAAAGAAAAAGAAAAAAGCTTGCGTTTACACAAATCTAGACTTTTATTTTGAAATCGAGAACGGGAAACACCGTACGTGAGTACGCCGTGCTTGTTTGAAGGGGGAGCGAACCGTCGGAAAGTGAGTCGTGGACACCTGCGCTGAACCGTCATCAGACCGCAGCTCTTCTAACACAACAGAGACCGTTACTGATGTGTCTTAAATTCACTCTTAATATCTTCCCGAAACTGTGTGACTTGGCTCTGTTTATGCATAAGCGCGGAAAGGTGCCGGTAGGAACCGAGGCGGCGTTGAATCTCGTGCGCTCATCGACCTCGTGCCAACTTTGTGGAAATATGTAACTGTTGACAAATGAGGTTGTAAGATGGAGCAGTCGGCTACCCTCGATATAGAGACACTCAAGGTAAGATAGACTAGTGAAAATGTGCCTATTTGACTTATTTTTAATTTAAGGTGACAGGGTTATTGATGGGATCTGAGGATAATCCCGCAGCAGGAGTTTTAACCACGCTCCCACAGTCCGGATCGATAATTGCATTGTGTTTGTTAAATATTCATTACGATATTGTGTTTTATTCAACAGTCCAAAACCGAGTTATCCATCAGTCCCCTGCAACAGGTGCACCCTGGGCCTGAAAGTGTGTTATTAAAAACCTCCTCTAATGGAAAAGAAATGGAAAGTGTCGGATTTTCTCTGCAGGCAGAAATATGATTAATAGCACCTGAGCAGTGTTCAGCAAAGATTCAAAATGCTTCCCAGGAGTTGTGAACACATTTCTCTCACGCCAGTCCTGAAACTGTGTGCTTTCTTCTCTTCAATTACAGTAATGTGGAAGCCAGCGGTGATTCTGCCGGCGTGCTTTCTCATTATCATTCCGGTCCAGCGAGGGAGGCGGTAATCTCTGGGTGTAGTAGGTGCAGGAAAAGAAATAAAAGCAGACGTGCATCAGGCGGCAGAGCTGCTGTTTGACTGAGCTCCGGGGTCCGCGCGGTGACCCCCCGTTCCCGGGCTTAGTGGTGCAGCCACGCTCATCCGCCCGGCTCCAACTGCACCCCGGTGACAATCCTGCAACTTCGCCTTGCTGATCACTTCTGTTTCACGAGCTGCATCTTTCGTTTAATTGTGGGACGGTGGTTTGGATGAGTCAGATCTCAAAAACAGCGAGTCTTTGTGACAGTAATTTTGTTGATCACGCCGCGCTCAGCCCTGCACTTCCACTGTGCGCTCGACTCATGAATGCAAATGACGCCGGTGGGGTGCTGTCCAAAATGGCTCTGCGTTGGCTCTCCAAGGATTTGCTGGGGATTATCAGGGAGAGCTAGTTTACTGTGGGAAAGTGTGTGTGCCTGCTTACATTAGCAGTTTGTCCCCCACACCTCCCACCCCCCACGCCCGGCTATTATCGCTGTGGCGGGAACTGACAGAGTTGCAGCCTCTCGAGACTTAAAACCAGCTCTTGACTTTAATAAACAGAGGTACAAAGCAGCGCTGAGGCTCAACGCACAAGCCGCGTTGCAAAGGACGGATTTTCCTTTTAATAAAAGTGTCATCAAAAAGCAGCAGCAGAGAAAGGAAATTCTGTCTGAAAAGCCTTCAAAAGGGTATTTGATATTCAGTCTGGTTGCCAGTGTGTTGTAGTTGAACTGCTGCGACCTTTTGCGGCGCAGGAGTTATTGGAGATCATTTATCTCTCCTGGCCTCGTACTTACGGCCGTGTTGCTTCGCTTTCCACTTAGACGACGTGCGCGTCCATCCACCCATCTTCAAACAGTTAAGGTCAAAGTTAAAGATGTCCTAGGAGCGTTTTCCCCTGATTCTGTATTCATTTAGGAAAAGTTGATTTATTTTAAACGGTTATTACGTCTAACCCCTTGGATGGCTGTCAGAAGATTGTAGCCAGAGCATCAGTCACACTTCTGTGGTGCGACAGGCCTTCATTTATCTGTACCGCAACTTCAAATAGTCCGTTGAGCAGCCAAATCAGTGTCGACAATGAATTGCGAAGTTTTGTCCATAATTGCTTTGGCGTTCTGAGCTTCCTTGGGGAATTTTCTTCCATTTCTGAAAATCAACTCCAAGGTTTTCTGTTTCCATTCATCCATCCTCCCCTTTGACTTAATAAAGTCTTTGCGTCATTTCGTCCCGACGGCTCCTCAAATGCTCAATAAAGTTGCTTGTGTTACATTAGGCAACATTTGTACCACTTCTGGGAACCTCGGCCAAGGGTAATAAGCTTTCCAGACTAAAATAACGCCGTATTTCCAATATAATGCCAATGCCACAGCAAGCTTAAAGCAACGGCCGTCTGCCAACTTAAAACACGAAGTCGCAAGGCAATATCACATGTATTCACATCCGCGTGGGCTTTTAAAGCAGAGAGATGAGTTTGGAGCCGGTTTGTAAGAATTAAGTTGGTCCACAAACCTAAATGAGGACTCGGCGAGTCCCAAATATTTGGCAGAATTTGTTGGTATTTCCAATGCTTGAAACAGCTCAAGTCAACAGTGGAACAACTCCCCAAATACTGACGATAGCTGTATTATTTATAGAGCTTTACATAGTGAAACATTCCTTGATGTTAAACCCCAAGAGGCTGTGAGGTGTCACACAGTATTGGACCGTGAACCGCGTCCATGGGGCTCAAGGAGCTGAGGTCCTGATTTATCTTTGAACATAAAATGAATATTAAAGTTTTCTTTTTTTTTTGTGTGTTTGTTGCCTTCAAACCCCACCTGAATGATCAATCAAGTTTATCTGTAAGGGCTCCATGAGCATAAATTCAGCACTGTATTGAGGAGACTTCTCCCAAAGTCAGGCTGAGGAGGACTATCCCCACGCTAAAGCTTGACTGGGAGCTCAGACGGAAGATGATTAATGTCCATCTGAAGGAGGAAGGTTGTACTGCTTTTTACAAATGTTTCACTGCGTCTACAACCGGTGAACACGGCATCAGTGCAACTTGGCCATGGTCAAATGTCTTGAGATTTTCAAAACCGTGCACAGGAAAATAGGAACATTGACAAGAATCCCAAGGGACTTCTTGTGGACTTGATGTTTCATGAAGACTGTGGTGAGGGCGCGTCATCATGATGGCGTTAGAGATCATTGTTCAAGAAGAAAATATAAGTGTTGGAAATCAGTTGTTTGGACTGATGAGAACTCGCTTGAGCTGTTTGGGAACGTGGGTGCTAGTTTTCTCTGCTGAAGGAAGGGAGCGGCCTGCAACCCACAAAGAACACAGTCGCCGCTGCGAAACATGGTGATGGGCAGCAAAACGCCTGGTTCACCTCCGTGGAATCATGGGGGGGAACAAGTCTGAGGGAACGTAATGAAATATGCTGCTTTGCTGTCCGAAATATACATCTACAATTTGTTCGGAACGCTTTGAAGGACACAAAAGTCAAGGTCCCGGATCGGCCTTCTCGGGGCTCAGATCTCCGTCCTGTCGATAAACTGTGAAGGGTGCTCAAGGGTAATTTACCTCCTCAGAAACCACTGAATATGGATGACGTGGAACAACTGGCTAGAATCCCGCAAGAAGCATGTGCCAACTTAGGTAGGAACTACCGTAAGATGCTTTTGTCAGTTTTAAGTCCCAAAGAAAACCCTTGATAATAAATTATCAGAGCATAATGGAAGAGCATTTGCATAATGTCAAAGCATTTGTATTTCTTGGCATTATAGAGTTATGGGCATTGCCAAGGCTAAAATTAATGGAGCTTATTATAATGAAGTTTATTTGGAACTAAATAAACTATAAATACTTGTATTATGTCCATTTCTATGAAAAAGTTAATGGTTTTATGAACGGGGGCTAATCATTTTGACCTTAACTGTATTAAAAAAGGAATGATTGACAGCAGTACCATCTTCCAGATGGATGATTGTCCAGTCACCGGAATATGAAGTGGGAACATCGTTCCACTGAAGTGGAGGCTGGCTAGTATAATTGGCTCTTGCAGTGTAATCAGGCCTCTTTGATCGGAACATGTGCTCACATAACCCAAATAAAGCCGTATTTCCGTACTTCGTATCAGACTTTGACCATGACTGTGTCCATCCATTTTTCCAGCTGCCTTGGCTACGGTGCGGCGTTCATATTACGGGATGGGTAGATGCATGGATGAACAGTGGATTCGCAGTCATTAGTGTAGCTCAAAATGTTTTTTTACCTCCAGCTGTGGCAGTCTCGTGGGACTCCAGTGGCACTGCTGAGTGAGAAAACGCCAACAGATTTGCTGATTAACATTATCAAGCATTAATAACGTCTCATTTTCTTTCATTAAAGGCTTCTCAGCTGTTTTTTTTTTTTTTTTTTTTTGCTGCCTCTGCAGCATGCCACTGCTTGATCAAAGCAGCGTGTAGAATATCACCCTCTACGCTAATTGGTGAAGATGAGACGTGCTGGCAGTAGGAAGAGACTGCTGGGTAATTGCTTGCTTATTGGTCGCTTTGGTTGGATCCAGCTGCAGGGTCTGTAGTCAGAGCTCCGAAGGACCCATTTTCCCCTCGAAGCTAAAAAAAAAAAAAAAAAAAAAAAGGTACTGACAGTCAAATCTCATCGGTACTGTAAATGGGACTGATGAGGTAGAACATACAAAGATAAACATGATTGTGTAACAAACCCACAACGAGGTTTTCAGTGCTCGTATGATGTACAGAGTTGTTTTTATGGATTATTCTACCTCAGAAAAGCAAGCTACTGTGTAGGTGTTTTGCGTCTATTTATAAAAGTGCATGTAATAAGGACGGGTAGATGGTAAATCCTCTGAGTGGATTTCAGGTCCATCTGTTCATGATTATCTGCTGACATTTTTCTCAAGTGCTTCAAAACATATTGTGATCATTTCAGCAGAGAAAAGTCTCACTGACTGCTTAAAGAAGCCTTTTTGGATGCCGACTGCATATTCAAGACTTTTAGGATGGAAGGACAATTTCCAGTCCAACAATTATTCCGAGTGGAGTTGAAAAATGTCCTCTACAATTAAGTAATTTCAGCATTTCAGACATTCACGCTTGTGTTTTAATATATTTTTAGACCAAGACTTTTAAAACAATTATGCGGTACTTCTTATCACTTATGTTTGCATAATTTTTTTTTTTTTTTTTTTTGCAGCTGCATGTGTAAATAAATACTTCTTTTTTTTCTTAATTTAAATACACATCAGTTTATATGCACAAGTTTGAATATAAATGCTTGGAGACATTATTTAAATACTTGTATATGCATATTAATTTAAAAATGCATGAATTTCAATTACACATAAAGACATTGATGGTTTCTGTAATGAACAGTCATTTTTAACTAAAAAAATATAAATTCTGTCAGGCTTGCAAAGTATGGATCCAGATAGAGCCCAACTGATCTAGGATCTTAAAGACTAATGCAGAAATCCGGCAATATAGAAATCCGATATATTATCCGATGTATTTTCCTTCAGAAACACAAAACAAAACTTTGTCGTTTGTTATGTGTGCTATTTATGGAGGCACTAAGACATAACAATGCAGTTTAAAAAGAAACAAATATCAATTTGATCTACAAACTATATGAACTTCTTTTTTTGTGGAATTCTGGTGGATAAACATCATCGCTCATATGGTTAAAGGTGTCATGAGGTGGGAAATGAGGATCCAATTGCAGGAGACTGAGGCTGCAGGAGTTCACACTAAAGTCCTTTAATTAAAGAAAGAGCCGCACAGACAGTAATTAAAAAAAGACCATCAAAAATCACCACAGCCAGCCAGCACAGGCAGAAAAAAAAAACACAGATGGGGTAGAAGGGAAAGACAAGACTAGATATAGGGCCTAAGGGCTAACGAGACACAGATGTGGACAATCAAGAAAGATTTGAGTCTGGTGAGTCAAACAAGAAATAATACAGGAGGGCACCGACTTGAACTTGAAACTTAAACAGGAAACAAGTCTTAAACACTAGAAAGACAAATGCAAAAGAAATCCAACAGAAACCCTAGAACATGACAAAAGGAAGATTTCCTTCTCATCTTTCATTTTTTAGTTTTTATAATGACTATACTAATAAATTGGCAAATAGTTCATATTGACTGATAACATTTGCCTGCTGATCAATCACTTTGACTGAGACTTAAATGCACGAGACCACGGAGGGAGGAGAAACCGAAGGCGCCTAATTATAACAACAAAGTGCTGTTGCAGCAGGATGATGAGGGAGAACGAGAAATGAGACCAGAGCTGTTTCTTTACGTTAAATACTAGTCACGTGTTTGTGAAATGCCATCGGACTTGTTTATGCTCCACCCATTTTTGCAACAAAGTGTAGTTTTAAGAAGTGTTTGTCATAAGGTTGTTGTAACATCAGAGTGGTGCTTATCAAGACACGAAACTATCCTCATGCATGCATAAAATCATAATACATAAAAATTATGCCACGCGTGGTGTTGACGATAAACACCTTTGATAAGAGTTCCTCTAAATTGTCCATTTTTTTTGAAAATGTGTTAGCTGAGCTTGGTGTGATATCGAGTAAACTGACGTTCCTTTTCCAAAATCCTAGAGAGTGTTGTCTTGTCCTCCGAAGGACAAGACTCACATAAACTCACTTAAATTAGATCAAATCAAATAAACTCAGATCAGAATCCCAATGCCATGACAAATCCATCCTTTCTGGCATTAACACCGTAGTGCTGAAATGTACTAAATAACTAAATTGCAGAAGATGGATGGATGGATTTAAATATGTGCCTTTTCCTGTGAATTTGTAAAGCTTTATCCGATTAGTCTTGTGTGGCATCGTGTGCTTGTGCTTCCAATCAGATCCAACAGATGTGGTGTTGAAACTGAAATATTTCTATTTGAGTCATTGTTGAATTTAATTGAGGCCACTCAGAAATCCAGTCAAACTGGGTCTTTGCAAATAGGATTTCATTACTGGTGATGAGACTAAATCTTATATTTTGTTAAACGGCACATGGCTGAAACGCGGTAGAATAATCTGTGATGACGCCCGGTGATCATAACTGACAACAGACAGCAAGTTCTCTCTCTCTGCCAACATGAAAAGGTGTCTTGGATTTATGTGGGAAGATTTCAGAAAGAGGATCAAAGACACGAGCCTCTTGAAGCTGTTTCCAAACAACAGCAGACTCCAAGATCATTAGTTGACACAGCTGTACAAAGACACATTATTAAGAGTCGTTGCCGCTTTGCCAAAGTCTGGAAGAAGACGGCCCTCTTAGCAAAATTATATTGAAACTGCAGTCACGTAAAAGATGTTTTGAGTTGGGTGAAATGTGAAAAAGCCATCATTTGTGACATGTCAGATGGACTGAACACAGAACGGGCTGTTTCTGGACAACATCAGACGGGTTAAAGAGAGACGGATGTTGGCTGTCTGTTCGTTTGGTGTGCTGCCACCTTGATGGAAGACAAAATTAGTTTGGATTATCAGAAACCAAGCAGTTTTACTTTGACTAAGAGCTGGACGATATGACCTCAAATCAATGTTAAGATTAACAGGACATTTTACCTCAACTGCAGCCAATGAGAGGTTCATTTAGCTATGTTTTATTTCGTGCCCTCGTAGATCCCATTTAAGGTTGTTTTTTTTTTTCTTCTGTCACACGTTATGGGGTTTCCAACTTTTGTCTTGTGAAAAATTTACATTTTAACTTAGATATAAATTCAGCAGTATATTTTTAAGGGGTCAAAACATGAATGTAATGAGGGGAATGTAATAACAGAATTAAAATAAAACTGAAATAAGTTACATGGACCAGATACACGTTTTTCAATGTTGGTTTTGAATGAATTGTGCAGTCCAGCATCCTACTTTAGTATCCTGAAACTTTATAAAAGTTGGACATAGAAAATAATACAAATTATGCACAGAAATTGAATTTTTTGGCTGCATGTTTCTAGGGGCAAATGTGAAAAGACAGGCAGTAAATATGAATGGATATGACCGTTTGAAACAGCTATATTGTTTCTGGGGGTGTCTCTTCAAAATTTGGATGCTGGTGATGTTTTAAATTTGAACCAAAATCAAAACTATTTCCTTCCCGACCGTGAGTGGAGGCTAAATAATTCAGATTTGCACCGACAAAAACGTTTTCTTTAAAATCCGTGTTTCTAAAGTCATAATTAAAAAGTAGCAAAGAAAAACTCTGTCTGTTGGAACCGAGATAAGTCTATATTTAAATGCAGGCTAATTATTTCTTTCTTTTGTTTCTAATCTAAGATGACATGTTCAGGTTCATGTTAACATAAACTGTCCAATAAATCCCAGTTTTTGTCCAGATCACCCAGCCCAAGTTCCAGTGCTGTGGAATGGTATCCTGCCTCGTTCCAGTTCTTACAAAAAATTTCATTCCCTCTCAAAGAGTGTAGACCTAACATCATCTATCATGAAAGTTTCAGAGACTGTTATCTCACCTCAATAAGCAAACTGGTACTTTTCCGGTCCCGATGGAGTTTGCGTATTGTCATGGGCTCGGGGTTGAGGATGCCGTGACATGCCTGTGTCAGCGAGCCCACTCTCATCCGGACAGAGCAGGTAGCGCTGGCGGGATCGGACTGCAGTCCATCAGGAGTGTTTAGGCCCGTCAGTGTTTGCAGAAAGATGCTGCATATTGTCTGTGTGTCTGCAGTCATCCTTTGAAGAAGCAGCGTCAGAGCCAGCGACTTGAAGAAACTGAGCAAACTGATAATGAGTGCTGTGTCTGTGCTGAGGGGCGCTCTGCAGCCTGAGAGCTGCTTGTGCAATGAACAATGCTGAATGATACGCAAAATGTAATGAAGCACCATGCGCATCCTCTACACCCCAGACTTCAGCTTTGCTGCAACACAGACCAGTACAGGGGGCCATTTCCTGCCAAAAGCTAAACCTGCTGCAGTAACTAGATAGTGAGTTGGGATTGACGGGTTGACTGACCTCAACAGTGTCATTTCCCTTTGGGGATTATTAAAGTATTATTGAAATGAACTGAATTGGCGTACAATCCCAATGGACTTCTTTTTAGTTTTTCCTTTTCTTGTTTTCATTGTTTTAGAAGATGGTTCAGCTTCACAACTTAAGTAGTCCGTTTTTTTCTTTTCATTAAAAGTGAAACATCTTTAAAAACCAAATACAGCGCTGAGGATGGTGTCGTATTAACATTGCATAAGATGGAACAGAACGTCTACATTTCCCTCCTTCTCAGTCACATTCACATCGTTGCCATCTGTCATGGTGCTCCTTTTTTTACTTTACCATTCACCAACACACTGGTCGAATGCTCAGCTGCCACATTTACTTGGTCAAATTAACTTCCCGTATTTCTGTTATATCTGGTTATGCACGGATATAACTTGACATTGGGGAGCAGAGAGGGGCCGTGGCGAACAGAAAGTAACTTCGATGTTTGACAATGTGATGCATTGCCAAATATATTTGGCCAGCCTGTTATGCGCTGGCGGTTCGTGCAGATTTTAAAAGCACTTTGAAGCAACACCAATTCTGACCACATGGGGGTACAAAGAGCAACTCGGTACATTTATGTGCACAGTTTGGTCAAGCTACTGTTATAGCTGTTTAATTGGACCTAAAGATCTGCATATTTGCTATTTACTATTTAGTTTTTATTTTTTGTATCCCTCCACGTGGGCTTCTGTCAGTGCTTGTGGAAAAATAAATCCTACGCTGGGAAGTGTGGCGCACATGCTGAGCGAGTAGGCCAGTTTCAGTCCTGTTGAACGTTTTCAAGCAGCGATTTAACCGCATCATCTGGCCTGTAGAGCCAACGACTCCCTGTCACTACTTTTGCTGCTATTTATAGAGCCTGTGGTCTTCTACTGGGGCCGTACTCGTGAGCTGCCTTGTGACTTGCTGCCCCCGTGTGGTCAAAGGTTATACTGCTACATTGAGTGGCTTTAACGTTGTGCTGGAAACGCATTTCATGAGTCAGTGCACATCGTTTCCATTGGCAATTATTGTTCATTTTTGTTATGTTTTATCTAGTAGTCTAGTTTAATGGTATTTATTAATTTATTAAAGAGGATCCTGCTGTTTGATGGAATAAGTTCTGACAAAAAAATAGCAACTTTACTAAGTTATGGTCTGTTAAAGTTTTAAACAGTTTTTGGGCCTATGTAGTCATATCATAACTGCCAACTTTAAGGGTCCATCTGTCCCACTGTAACTTTTAAGTAACAGCTGCTCAATTTTTTTTTTAAATTGTTAGTTTAAAGCATTTTTTTTTCCTTCTCATTAGAATTGCAGCATCATAATCCATTTTTGTGCGTTGGATTTAATATTGGCCAGTCAATGGACAATCAATCAGTCTTTTATTCAGCTAAAATCTGAGTAGTTTTCTCACAATCTGCAGTTGGACATCGTGATCAGTCAAGTCCAGAGTGTTTGTGTGAGTCTGATGTGACCAGCATACTAAACCTACAGACTGACATAACGGCAAACACTATGCAGTCCTCCATTCGTTCTATGAATAACTACGCTTTAGGAAGTATAAGTCAGTCAGGATAATATATGCATTAAAAGCGTGGCAAAGAAATCACAGGGTCCACGAGCGTTGGGTTGCAACAGTGGGTTACCATAGAAATTACAAGTGCTGAAGTTTCCCCTAGCAACAGTGGATTGGAAATAGACTGAATCTGACCAGCAGGACCAAGGGCTGAAATATCTTTTGAATAGTTGTTTTTTTTTTTATATATTTTTCCCGAGGGGATATGAATGTTTATGAATTTTATTTTTCGATTCCAGTGATATGTAAGGTAAGTATCCAGTGGTGTGAATGCTGAGCCTCTTTGCGTAAGACATCTTCCAATACTGTGAGAAGCAGCGACTGTGAAAACAACTTTTGAAACTACAGAGAGTGCTCATATTCAGCCTTTGTGTAGGTGCCTCTCTCCTATTGCTCACGTCCTTCAGCTGTAACACTGGTTAAATTGGAATCACTGACATTTCTAGGCCAGTGATGTGGATCATTTGTATTTGCTGCCAAGTCTCAACATCTATTTGTGAGACATCTGCCCCCACTTCCAGTTGTGACCTAAAGAGTTCATCCGTGGAGAAAGTCACTTAAAGGGAGGGGATGTGAAGTTTAGCAGACGTAAGCTTGTGGAATACTCCTGTAAAAATGCCTGGAGTGTGAAGTGGTCACCTGTTATTACCTCTCCTCTTTAGATGTCTAAAAGGATCAGTCCAGTGATTCAAACCAGGGAACGGTGTCATTGATGAGAAGGATTTGGTCATTCCAAAACTTATTTTTGTGGGTTCAGAAAATGTTAAGTGCCTAAAATTTTATGCAGCGATATAAGTTAGTAATATGCCTTGACCAGAATTTTATTAAACATACTTTGCAGGTATTCATTTATTTTTCTTTCCCCTCCAGCATTGCTGCCCACAGCTTGACTAGCTGCGCTTGGCAGGAAAATCCAGGGCTGCAGCAAGTGATTATTTTACTACTGATTAATGTATCAATTATTTTCTCAGTTAAATCATTTTGTTAGTTTATAAAAGTCCCACACCGTAGCACTCAGTTTAGTCATTTCTGGGCTTTATTGCATTTTTTCTATGAAATAATCATGACATGCAAAAGGATTTCTCCATTGATTAATTCTCAAAAATGCAGGCACTTCCATGAATTCATGGACAGCCTGAAGGTTATTTGACTATTTCTGGCACCCACCTTTTTTTACCGTTACACATCACACGCTCTCTGATGCACTGCTGCACAATTTCACAAAATCAGCTCATGTGTCTCTGGTTTTCTAATGACCAAAATTCATCACTTGCTCACCCTCATGATAGATATTGATTTGTTGCAACAACATGATACTTCCACAGAATGGTGTTGTGTGTACTGACTCCTAAAACAGATTTTCTGTTGCACTTCTCCCTTTGTACGTTCACCGAAACCTCAACTGGACTGGACAAGAGGATGACAGGATATGGTTTCTATTCTCACTCTTGTCTAACCTTGCTCAATTAATTTAGTTCTTCTTGGAAAGTCTTCAGCTTGCCAGGACTAATGAGAGCATGTCATGAAAATCTACTGTCCAATGACACCGGCCATCAGTGTCTCATGGTAATGACATTCTAGGTGTGAATAAAGCATGAGTGGCATGACTTCCAAGCTGTGCACGAATTACAAGTCTAGGATACCCTTAGGGAAAACTGTGCACAGGTGTGTCAGTTATGGATGTGCCTGCCATGCAATCAAGACATCTTAAACATTCATGGCCAATTAATAGTAGCTCATTTGGAAGTTGGGGAATTTGAAGATGCATGTGACTTAACGGTGACGTCAGTGATGCCTGGAAAATGTGCGAGGCCTTGATGAAATTTCAGCGTGTACAACCAAAATTCTCATCTCGGTCTTTCTATCCGACATCAAAATCGGAAAAAACGCACACTAGCAGCTGTCTGCCACTGGTTACAGGCAGGATGCAAGCAGTTTCTTAGTGTGAAGTACGACAAGTTTGTGTAATTAGTAGTTCATACTTTCCAGGCCACGTCTGCAGTTCCTTTGGACATGATATAAGTGCTCTCGAAACACGAGTGTGACTCAGAAATGACCACGGACCCCCTGATTAGAGATGGTACGTTATATGCAGTTTTTGTGTTTGTTTTTTATTGGATTTTAGTGTATGGAGGGGAAAGAACCGGTGAAAATGTTCAAATAGACTCTGTCTTAGTAACTGAACCATAAATGAAGAGGTAAAAGGACAACTGCCCGTCCACCATCGAGGAATCGCTAGACGCACACACAAACTCGTGCCAATCGCCTGTTTCTTTTAACAACAGCAGGCACTATCGTTTTAAAAAGATGGGTGTTTTTTTTTAAATACACGTTTTTGTCTGCTTTTCATGTCGTTGACGCAACCATTTTTTCAGACGCGCTCACTCTGTCTGCCGGTGGGAGTTTGCTTGCCTGTGCACGCTCGCATCTGTGTGCGAGCACACACTGAGGCAGGACTTCGCCGTGAGCGATGCAGTGAGCAGAGAAAATTGTGAGGCCAAAAACACGCTTGGTATGATTTTCTTTTCTGGGACTAAAGTTCAGATATCTCAGAAACTGCTCTCCAAGACTTGATGAAACTTTAAAGCCAGATAACATAGACCAGCTTGTATTTATTACCAGAACCTCTAAAGTCTGTGATTGGATGTCGTTTGCCTTGGTGAGAGTTTTAATTAATTTTTTTTTTTCAGTATTATGCAGCACTTTTTATGTTTATCCTTGATAAAAATTAAAAAAAAATTAGCAGCTGAATGATTTAATAATAAGCCTGTTGTAAGTTTAGAAGTTAAGTATAAAACTGACTGTTTGATGGTAATATGTTTGTGGTTGTGAATTTAAATAAATAGTGAACGCTGATTTATTTTTCAGTTTTGTGGTGACAATTGTCCTTTGTGGGTATTTATGACAGTCTTTAGTTTTCATGTAGTTCATACCGATATTAGATTTGTATTCTATTGACGAACGTGAAGACATATAACATGATGGAGATTTTACTCATATCGTCTACCTACTACAACAGCAGCTGTGCACACTGAGTATGCATGAGATGAGTGCATGAGTTGAGTGCATGAAATGAGTGCATGAGATGAGTGCATGAGATGAGTGCATGAGTTGAGTGCATGAGATGAGTGCATGAAATGAGTGCATGAGATGAGTACATGTGTTGAGTGCATGAGTTGAGTGCATGAGTTGAGTGCATGAATTAAGTCCATGAGATGAGTGAATGAGTTGAGTGCATGAAATAAGTCCATGAGATGAGTGCATGAGTTGAGTGCATGAAATGAGTCCATGAGATGAGTGCATGAAATAAGTCAATGAGATGAGTGCATGAGGTGAGTGCATGAGTTGAGTGCATGAGATGAGTGCATGAGTTGAGTGCATGAGATGAGTGCATGAGTTGAGTGCATGAAATGAGTGCATTAGATGAGTGCATAAAATGAGTGCATGAGATGAGTGCATGAAATGAGTGCATGAAATAAGTCCATGAGATGAGTGCATGAGATGAGTGCATGAAATGAGTCCATGAGATGAGTGCATGAGATGAGTGCATGAGATGAGTGCATGAGTTGAGTGCATGAGATGAGTGCATGAAATGAGTCCATGAGATGAGTGCATGAGATGAGTGCATGAGATGAGTGCATGAGTTGAGTGCATGAGATGAGTGCATGAGTTGAGTGCATTAGATGAGTGCATAAAATGAGTGCATGAGATGAGTGCATGAGTTGAGTGCATGAGATGAGTGCATGAGATGAGTCCATGAGATGAGTGCATGAGATGAGTGCATGAGATGAGTGCATGAGTTGAGTCCATGAGATGAGTGCATGAGATGAGTCCATGAAATGAGTGCATGAAATAAGTCCATGAAATGAGTGCATGAAATGAGTGCATGAGATGAGTGCATGAGATGAGTGCATGAAATGAGTCCATGAGATGAGTGCATGTCATTTCCTCAAAACCAAGCAGAAAGTGCATTTGATTGATTGAAAGGGTGATGGATAATTTCCTGTAGCTTTAGTAATTTAGTGTCCACAGGTGAAATATGTTTTTGTGTTATCCACAGAACTTGTATTTAATTATTTATTTTTAGAAAGTATAAAACAATTTTAACCAATAACAGGAAAAATGCCCATGGCAGCGATCACCCACTCAACCTTAAATAAAAACATGCTCGTGCCAGTTTCGTCTAGCAGCCGCTGCATAATGTTTGTCTGGTCTCTTCATTCTTATCTATTCAAAAGGTATACATTTATCATACCAGCTCAGCTGTTATTATTTATTTATGTTCTTGTGGAAGAGCTCGGCCAGCCTTCACCCTGCAACCCGAAGTCACGATCTAACGGAGAACAACAACCCCTCACCTTCACCTGAGCAGCCTCACTTAATGGATATCAATCTCTGTCATCCCAAATCAGAGCCGGTCCTGGCAGCACTTAATCCGCAAGACCCTTTTACTGCCACTAAATTTGCCTTTTTGACATCTCCAATTTTAAAGTTTGATCTTGTTTTAACTCATGTCGATTGGATAAAAACAGCCTCTAATGTGTTCGTAATGGGTACCGTTGCATGTGGTGGCTTTTACATTTTCACCCCAGTCATGGACTTATTGCCCTTGTCAACTGTCTCCTTGAGTTTTACTTTTTCAGCTCCATAAAGACAGCTTAGTGCACATGAAATATTTCACTGTGAAAGATTGATGGTGAGTGGCGTTATTTCAGTCTGAGCTGAGAGGTAAAACAGCTCAGCTGCAGGGAGCTGTCACTCATTGTCCTTTTCTTTTTCTTTTTTTTAAGCTCCGGGATGACAAAAAGTCAACAACCAATTACCACCGAAAACAATCTTGTGACACGTTATTAAATCCATACAGATAACTTTTCTTTGTCGAGACCATACACACTGTCAGAAAGGTCAGAGATCTTGTTTGCCAGACTAATGTTAATTTATCACTCTGAAAAAGCTCATTAGTATCCAGATTTGGCTGCAGAATGTTGTTTATTGATTTCAAAGAAGTGTGTGTTATTTAATAGGGTTTTTTTTTTTTCCACTTCTGAGGCAGTTATTCCCAGAACTTAGTTATCAATAAATCTTGACAAGTGATTTCACTTTCTCAAACTAAACTTTTAATAAAACAGAAGCGTAGAGGATGATAGATTACGTTCATCCTGGGCTGATTGGTCAACAAGCAGTTTGCAATGTTTCGTCAAAACATTTTCAACGTTTTTTTAAGAGTTTAAACAGTATTAAAATGATCACGGCAGTAGCACTCTCGCCGACAATCAAGTCACACTTCTACTTATTGTTATTAATGCCGCAGCACCACCTTCAGAGCGGCTCAGCCGGGCCTCAGCGAAGTCATTGTGATGGTGCTTACAGGGTAATGACCCCTTGTGTTTGCCAATGTGAGGCGTGAACTTATCCTCGACGATGTTTTCTTTTCCAGATTACCCAGGATCAGTTTGTTCTCGCATCGCACTCCCTGCATGTCCAGCGGCCGGGCTGCGACGCCGTGTACCACGTGGGCCTGTACGGCTGGAGAAAAAGATGCCTGTATTTCTTGCTGCTGCTGCTGCTGGTCATCATTATAGTAAACCTGGCCCTCACTGTCTGGATCCTAAAGGTCATGAATTTTTCCGTGGTGAGTTCAGCAACAATGGAAGTCAATACAAGATTTTAGGTGAAGAAAAGATAATAGATGAGGAAAAATGGTCAGACTGAGCTAAGAAATACTGTCATGGAAGCCCAAATGTGTTCAAGACAATGTGTATTATGTCATGAGCGTTGTCTCGTCTTTGCTTTGAAAAAAAAAAAAAAAAAGACTTGGCAGCCGGAGCCGCTGATACAGAAATGTGTAAATCTTGACAATTGTCAACAATCTCCCGTTGGCAGCAACGCCGTCTCTCTGGCTGAGACATTTCTTACGATTGCTATCATTCCAGTCCTTCGCCTCCCATCAGTCTGTGTCATGAGTAAAAGACCTTATCAGTGTTGTTGATGTTGCTTCAGAAAATGCACTTCACTGCTCCAAATCTCTCAGGACTTGACAACCTCTGATGGAGGAAAAAAAAAAAAGAAAAAGAAAAGTCCAACTTGTCCCATTTTATTCATATTACACCAGAGCAGGTAGTGTATGTCCCGGGATTACAGACAGAAATAAGACAACTGCAATCTCACATTTCCTGCTCCACCTAAATACATTTTTTTTTACTTCTTTTTAGCTCTCGGTTCACATGTTATTAGTATATCCATTATTAATGTCAGAAGCCACTGCGCTTGGATAAACCGCTCCAATATCCACTATCTGACTATCAGATGTCACTTATGTGTCAGAATTGATGCCGATTTAATGGCTTCTGTATTGAATTTCTTATCAATAAGGAAACAAGCATGTCTACACAGGTTTTCAGCTCCAAAACACTGCTTCATTGTCTCAAGTTGCAGGCAGAGGAGACATAACGCCTTTGCAGGTTACGTCAGTACCCCCACTTCACACTCGACTCGTGGAACCACTTTTCGATTCTCTTCTCTCTCGTCAATATCTGGTTTTCTTTTTCTGCTGTATCTGCAGCATCATTGACTTCCCCTTCCCAGCACTAGATCCGAACATATCAGAGTAGCTTTATGAGGCTCGTTTCTGACACAGACTGGCACTAAACTTTTGCCTGCTTGTTAACGCTCAAACTAAGCAGGAGTCTTGTCTTTGGCTGCCTGCTGTTCTCCTCTTTTAGACTTTACATCGTAAAAATTGCCATCCAACAGTTTCGACCTGAATCACCCTGAGGCTCAGAGTTTTATCCAGGTTCCTCAGCATAGTACATCTAGGTCTAGCTGTAACGCCCCCCCCTGTTCCCTCCTCCTCCCTCAGGACTTTTCACTTCTACATCATCACCTCTACTTCAGCATAGTGACTATAACATCTGCCTACTGACATACAAAGACCTCCACTCTGCTCCACCCTCCGCCTGCTCGCCTTTGATTTTGTTCTGCTGTCTGGCTCTCGTCCCAGTTCTCATATATGATGGAGCTCTCCCCGCTCTGCCTCTGTTTTCCACTACCTCCATTCATTTGTGCTGCCAGCTCTATGAGCTCTTTCAACACCCCACCCCCACCCCCACCCCCACCCCCCAGGGCCAGTCTCACCATGCATATCTCACAAAGCTGTGTTCACTTTGTACATTGTGTTGCGCTTAGACATAATTTTGAGCCGTTTCAGTTGAGGTGTCAGCTACCAAAATAGTTTCCTGAATTGATGTGAGGTGGAAAATAATCCATTATGGGTCTATTATTGTTTATTCTTTTACTGTTACGTATCAGGGATTCCCAACAATGTTAAGACCTGGGCACAGTTCCTAGGTACACTAAAGGCCACCCAAATATGTATATCTAAATGGCAGCTCACAAACGTATTAATTTTTACGATCCAAAACAGTGAATTATACCACCGCAGAGCTGCATGCACCACTTCAGTTCACCCGACCCCATCTTTCACCATAAATCTCTCTGTTTATCTCTCTTTCTCTCTCCCTCTCACAAACACACTCGCAGACAGACGTGTCCACATTACATCGACGTCTCACTTCTTAAAACGTGCACAGAGTTTATATAAATGCAGACGGCGCTCCTGTAGTTAAACTTCCGATGCAGTAGTTATACTGCCAAACCCTAGTTGGCAGTGCAGGTTCTTTTGTGCGGCGCTGTAGTTTGCAGCGCAGCGCTTCCTGTTGTTTACCTCGTTCATATACCTGAGACGTGGCGGCTGAGCTGGATCTCATAAATGTGCATAAACGTTACTTTTACAGAAATTGCAGCCACCTGTTCAAAAATGGCAGGGAGGTAATAAAATGCTGTCAAATGGACTGATCACGTTTGTAGTTGTCTGCACATATTAGACTTTTTAGACCCATTTTTTTTGGAATGCAAATTGTTGGCATTGCTTCCATTCAAAAACAAAAAGTAAAATGTAAGTTTTCTAAACTTGATGGAAGAGCCAGCTCCACCACTGAAGATTAATTAATTAATTGACTACGTTATTGGCTTGAGCCTGGCAAATTAACATCTCTGCGCTGTAAGGTTTTTTTTTTGTTTTTTAATGATATTATATTACATTTTCAAGGAGGCGCAGTGACACGGCGTGTATTTGCAGTGTAGTCACTGCTTTTTTATTTTTTTTATTACTTTCATGTTGCCAACATTTTTGACATATTGCTGTTACTTTTCTTATCTCACGGTCTTAAATTCCTGTGAAAAAAAAAATAAAAATACTGGTCCTACAATGATCATCAGTTATAATCATCACCATGATCATTTTCATTTTCACACCAATACTAAAAGCCAACTCATTCAAATCTGAATGACAGTAAATCTGATTATGATTGCGTTTAAGTTCCTTAAATCCTCTCATCACATTCATGGCTTCAACGTCAGGCCGATTGTCCTCAGTCGCCTCCCTCTGAAAGCAGCCGGTCGGTGCCCGGCTACATTTGTATGACGCTTCAATGTCATGTCCTACGTCTTCCCTGTCACTCAGTAGTGTCCACCTGCCTCTCAGGCGATTATAGCTTCTACTCTGTCAAAATGCACTGAAGTGACAGCATGGGTTAATATTTTATTGCCTCAGTGAATCACCGTCCTTTGAATCAAATCAGGCATGGCATCAGCATAGCTCATCACAGCGTCTTTGATAATCATTCATATGTTTCAGGATGGAATGGGAAACCTCCGGTTGAACCAGGATGGGATCCACCTGGACGGAGTCAGTGAGTTTCAGCTGCCTCTGTACGTCAATGAGATCCAGTCCAGAAGGGTAAGTGAGTCAATCTCTTGTTGTTCAGCTTCACAGCAGAATTAAAGATATTTACTTTGCCTCTATTATCAGTAACAGCCCTGCAATGAGACTTTTTGAGAGCTGAGACAAGCCGCTGCCTGGGGTTAAGTACGTCAGTGTGGGCTCACAAAAGTGCTGAGTGGGGGAGTGGTGCTCGCTCTGTGCTGAGTGGCTTTGCCGTAGGCGGGAGATGACGTACAGCTCTCTTGGTGCAAACTTCAAGTTTGAATCTTCTCCTCTCGTTTTATTTTGCAGTTTTTCTTCATGTTACTTTTGAATAGTCGTCTTTTTCTGTTAATTATTGGTAGTTGCCAATTCGCAAAAGTGGTGCATTAGCACCACCAGGTGGTGTGGAGTGTTAGTGCGCTAGATCAGTGGACCCGACTGGGGCCGTCACTAGAGAGGACATCTGGAAGGACAAGGAGGACGTCACCTTTGTCACAGTTCTGCTCTCTTAGGTTCGTTCCCAGCGCCCTGCTAATGGAAACCTGCCTCGAGATGAAGTCTATGTAGGGAGAAAGACCTCTGACGGTACAAAAGGCTGGTTGAAAGACTAACAATACATTTTAAAGAACATGGATCTGGCGCTTGAGTGCTTTTGAGAACCTAAGTGTTAAATTCACCTCATTTACAATTTAGCTTCCAATGTCAGAGGATGATGAATCAAGAATGGATAATGAGGAGCAGGAATATCCCATACTCAAATGAGTTAAGGCAGCAATAGAAGAGCATATATTTAATATACGAGTACATTATATTAGGTTTAATATCATAACCACAGATGAGAACATAGAAACTTTAAATAGTGTATATAGAATAAATAATGGTATAATAGTATTATAGTGTAAGAAATGATCCATACCCAAGTGTGAAAGCAAATAAATGGATGTAAAACAGTTTTGGATCTTCTGAATCTGATTTCTATATCCAAAAATGTAATTTGCTAAACGGGCTTCCACAGGATTAGAGAGAGAGAGACAGATGTTCACAGCTGTTCAGGCTATAACTAATACAAACACATTATGGTTCAGTCTCCTTGAGATGCAGACAAGAGTCCGCTGACAAGCTCAGTCCAGTCTTCCTGGAGGTTTGTCTTGTTCTGGCTGCTAATTTCTGATGTTAAGGAGAAGAATATTTGACAACCTTAGCAGGCTTTAATATCTCACCGTGTAAAACACAACACACCACTGATCTGAATAAAAAATAAAAGGTATAAATCTGTCGGATGCTTTATCCTTTAGTCACTCAGCAGCCGTAACCTGTCAGAAAAACTCTGTAATGTTCGTCCGTCAGCGGTACTGTGACACAGGTGAACTGGAATAACCAGCACTCACTGGCACACACAGGAAAAGCTCTTTAGAAGAATGATCTCTCCAAATCCGCAGGCAAGTATTAATCTTTCAGTGTGTCCGTGTTTAGGATGTTTTGACCATTTCATTAACAGCAAAGGCCAACTTTCCTCTGAGCTCCCTTGACAATAGTTTGATGTTACCTTATATTGTGCTTAGATTAGAGATATTGCTTTCTCTTTCAGTGTGCTGCCCCTCTCCACCTCATACACTTCCTCATTTCCTGCTGTCCTCCAACAGTCCACTATCAGGATCTCCCATCGCAAGAAGATGGGTAATAGGCTGGCTCATGGCTTCTTTCAGGTCACATACAACCTTTAAGAGACTACACACAATTACAGGGGTTCCTGAATCTGCCTGCTGGGTTTCCAATCAAGCCCATGCAATAAATTCCCCCTTACACTTCCTCCCTCCTCTTTCTCTCCTTTGATGTTTGTTAGATTATCCAACTGAGCTCCAGCAAAAAGTTGATCCAGATTTCCTTCTTCCATACAAATCAGGCTCTCATTTGGATCATCCCCCTTTTCAATGATTAGGCATGGCACAGAAAGCAATTTGAAGCACTGCAAGCAAGGGGTTCCTTGTTAATTTGAATTTTGGGAACACTAATAGGGAAAGTGGCTTGATAGTAGGTCCAATTTGCCACAGCAGAGTGAGAAACAATTTGGAATTGCCTATTCTTGCTTTTTGATGTGATAGATAGAGCTAAGTGGTGGTTTTTAAATAGAACATTTGTGTGCTTAGCAATAAAAAAAGAAAGGAAAAAAAAAAAAACACCACAAGATCAAGCAGTTGTCCAAGATGAACAATGGGCAAAGCCAGTATTTCACTCCCCGGGACAATACCACCTGCAGACATTTTTACTGTCTTGTTTTACAGACGGTGCTGTGCAGCGGCCCTCTTATCTACCTGCACCAGAAATATTTGCAGGACAAAAATCTCTACAGGTCACTCAATATTTCTCACCTAAGGAAATATGTCACGAGGAGACAGAGCAGGGATTATGGTTTTGGAATTAATGCAACCGTTCGTCATCATTCATCAGTAGGATGAAAACAATAACAGCGCTGAGCGCAGTAGTGAAAAGTAGCATGTTAAAGTTAAATATGGTATATTTTCTCTTGTTTTTAAATCTGCAGCTGCTAAACCTGCAGTTCAGTAATAGTTAGTGCCTTGAGTTTTTATCAGTAATTCCAGCCGTAATGTCTGTAAACACTGTAAAAATACCAAAATCGTTTTTGACAGTAACTCTGGCAGTCAGCAGCAAATTGCAGATCAAGTTGCTCCGCAACCAGTGTTGCAAGGAGCATGTTATGAAAAAGAGTAATTCAATACCACATTTAGTTTACATTGGTTATAGCCCATGATAAACCAATGAAAAAACAAAAAAGAATATGACTGCAGGTCAAAAATAAGTTGATTTTATTTTTCTTTCCCGGCCAGGCTTTATACCATCAGGCACGTCTGTTGTTGTGATGCATTTATTTTGCTGTATGTCAGCACTTGTGCTACTGTATTATTTATCACTTCACTTGAGCTTGACTCAGTCTGACTTTTACTTTTATCCTTGCACATGGAATTTCAAACAGCCGCTTGTCACCCAGGTCAACAAATATACGCCATGCAAGAGAAATAAGAAATGAAATTGTTTCTCATAAAACCAAAGATGTAGATGATTTTCATTATTCATGCCAGTAATTAAATCACTGTTAATAAAATGATGCTTGATACTGATAGTTGTGAATGCCCTAATGGTCCTAATGAAGCTTTTATCTGCAGCCTACAATGGCTTGATGAACCTCCAGAGAGTACACGCACACTTTTCCACAGCTCTAAAAGAATTTATTAGTGTTTTCACACCTGAAAAGGTAGAAGAAGACTTTTGGTTTGGTTTGGTTTCCACATAGAGGTTTTAGATAAATACACCAAAAAAAATGCATGTGACCACGCCCACATTTGTCATCACATCATGTTGCATATGTCATTTAAAACTAGAGTGAAAAATACTGTTCCAATCATCGATTTTCCAATGGACCCCTGATGGGAACCTGATTGGAACCTGATGGGAACCATCGCATCGATCATTGCAGAAGTCCAAATGTGACTGAACTCGCATTGTTTTTTGGGTTGTTTTTTTTTTTTTTTGCTGGTTTCATTGAATGTTGCCAATTATCTTCAATGCTGGTAGAGATGGAAAAAGGCAATGAGCAAAGGAAAAAACAAGGGAGTTCGTTTTGTTTTTCTCCAGGAAACTCTAAGTATTAGCAGACACAGGACGGGAATAAAGCCGTCTGTTGTCATGCTGTTTGACCTAGTGTCAGTTGCTCCGCCGTTGGCTGGTTCGCTGTGATAAACCCGTAGGACCAGGACAAAGAGTCTGCTGTGACTACTTTAACTTTTGCGCAAATAAGGAGAGGGGAGGCTTTGAGTGTTGGGCAGTCCGGCCGAATTGGCCGAAGACATATGCTATTGGTGTTCGGTTTCACTGGCGGGAAAATCGACAGACCAGTCCTTGTCGAACTGGGAAATGCTGCTCTCTGCTGCAGAAACTGGAGTTATTAAAGAGCTCACCAGGCGGAGGAGCTAAAGGTAAATTTACTACTTCCTGTCTAGTTTAATTCATTAGGCCTCAGGGGCAGATTTAAGTCTAGGCGACATGTTCGGCCGTCCCAGGGCGCAACATGAAAGCGTACATGAAAAGTAAAGAAGCTTACCGAACATTTTCTTTCATCGCCAATTTGCAGGACACTTTAATAAATATACTTGTATTGATATTTTGTGGACCCAAGAGAAAAGTGGGCGACCTTACAGTCTTAGTTTGTTAACTACGAGACGGGGCTTAGCTGGTCTCTGAGAGGGAGGCCAGTTAAGACAGAAGCTCATTCTTATTGATTTGATTTTATTTAGGTAACACATAGCTTTGATTCCTCGAAAAGTTTCGTTTGAACATCAACTGAAATGAATGCACTAAGTCTGAGTGCCTTAAATTTAGCAGTTTATCTAAAATAAACTGGTAAAGCTTTTACATTTTTATCATCTTGTTTTGAACATGTTGCACCAAGTGTGGTTAAATCAGATTCGATGAGCTGCAGTGATATATTTTCAGGTGAGTGGTCAAGCCATTAGGTTTAGTTTTGTGTATATGTGTGTGTTTTTGTAAATTGACATATTTGAGCGAACCATTTAGACACAATTTATGCTAATTTATGTTAAGAACTACAGCGGCGAAGCTCACGTTTAAGCTGAGTGGAGTGCGTCCTCTCCTCTTGAATGTGAACACAGAGAAATAAATCAGCAGGGCAGAATTGTAGCCTACAGTTTTGGCATCGGCATTGAAATCCCAATAATGCAAACTGCAAGTGTACATAAGGAAAGGCAGAGAGCCAGGGACGCCAAGGAGCTTCTGCAAATCTCAGACCCGGCATGGTAAAAATTATTTTGCCAGAATTCTGTTAACTCCTTCCAGCTAAGACTTCCTGTAACATAGTCACCTTTTACTCAACAAGGAATGCCGCTATTATCAGAGACTGCAATTTTAAGATTTATCAAACAATCATCCTCATCATCAAATATGTTGGACGTCAACGTATAAAAACTATAAGAAATCCTTTCTTTCTAAGTGGAATAGAAACAACAGTGGAACAGAAAAAGTACAGTTACTGCAGTTTAAAATATGTGTAAAAAAAAAAGTATTTAAAAATTTAACTGTAAGACTAAAACAGAAGTGGTACAAGGCAACACTGCCCATATATAGTTAATCAAATCTGCTGTTCAGACTGCTGGCTCTTGTTGTCGTCTGCAGAGAGTCTGACTGATATAAAATACACCATATGGCCACAACTATTCGCTCATCTGTCTTGACTCGCATATGAACTTAAGTGACTTCCCATTCCTAATCCATAGGGTTCAATATGACGTTGGTCCATCCTTTGCAGCTTTAACAGCTTCAACTCTTCTGGTAAAGCTGTCCACAAAGTTTAGGAGTGTGTTTATGGGAATTTTGACCAATCTTCCAGAAGTGCATTTGTGAGGTCACACTGATGTTGGACGAGAAGGTCTGGCTCTCAGTCTCGGCTCTAATTCATCCCAAAGATGTTCTGTCGGGTTGAGGTCCAAACTCCAAACTGTTCCCACAAAGTTGGGGATGGAATTGTCCAAAATGTCTTGGTGTGCTGAAGCATTCAGACTTCCTTTGCCTGGAACTAAGAGTCCAAGCCCAGCTCCTGAAAAACAACCCCACACCATAATCCCCCCTCCACCAAACTTAACACTTGAACAATGCAGTCAGACAAGTACCGTTGTCCTGGCAACCGCCAAACCTGAGCTCCTCCATCAGATTGCCACATGGAGAAGCGCGATTCGTCACTCCAGAGAACGTGTCTCCACTGCTCTAGAGTCAAATGGCGATGTGCTTTACACCACTGTATCCAACGCTTTGCATTGCACTCACTGATGATGTACGGCTTGGATGCAGCGGGTCAGCTCATCCATGGAAACCCATCCATGAAGCTGTCTGTATACTGTTCTTGAGCTAATCTGAAGGCCACATGAAGTTTGGGGTCTGTAGTGACTGACTCTGCAGAAAGTTGGAGACCTCTTTGCGCCTCCGCATCCGTTGACCCCGCTCCATCAGTTTACATGGCGTACCACTTCGAGGCTGAGTTGCTGTCATTTCCAAATACTTCCATGGTCTTATAATACAGCTGAATATGGAATATTTAGAAGCGAAGACATTTCACGATTTCATACACCTGTGGCCATGGAATTGATTTGAACACCTGACTCCCATTATTTGTATAGTTGAGTAAATACTAACACTAATATTTGTATTTTAGAACTGCAGACTACTTTCTGGCCTTTAACATTTATGATAAAGAGGCGTTTTTGGTACCAACTGAATGTTAAATATACACTTAAGTTCCAACGTATGATGTTTGCTTGGTGTCTGCAAATTCATTATCACGTCTAAACAACCAAAACGTTGCTTACTTAAAAGACGCAGTAAAGATGAAATATAAAAGCATAAACGCCATCAGCTCAACATGAAACTTTAACTCAAGTTTAACTCAGACGGCTGAAACTGGAATTGTTTGCATTGCCTCAAACATCTAAACGCTCCTTGTTCTGCCGGAACCACTTTGATTTCGTTAATCCTGCGCTTAATTGCACGGGACAAATGAGTGTTTAAAAACATTCTCAAACATCCAGCCAGCTGTAAACCTGTCTATAAGGTTTGTTATTTAAGTGAGAAACTAAGGACAAAACGATCACTTATTTTTAAAGAGTGTCTTTTTTTTTTTTTTTTTTTTTTAGCACTCAAATTAGCTTCTAGCACAACAACCAAATGCCATTCACATTGAAATGTATTTATGCAAATACTTGGTAATGATTTGTGTTAAACCCTGAGCAGTGCTCTTTATCTGTGGTTCAAATGTCTGCATTTTATTTTAAAGTCGCCGTCTCACTCGCAGACGAGAAGCAGTGTCATAAAAGACTGCTTTCTTTGAAACCATCTCCTTGAAGCAGTGTGCCAGGTTCCTTTTTTTTCCTTTGGCTGTGATGTTATTCATTGTATGCAGGGAAGCATCCTTTCGCTTACAACAGCCGTGATAATTTTTCAGTCTGATGGCGCCCAATGCACCTTCAGCAGCAGGCTCCATTTATGTGCTTTCCCTCTGATCCACACTTGACCTTCCACAACAAGCACAGTGACAAAAAATCCTTTCATGCGATCTCAGGGAAGAGATCAAGTGCTTCTCAAACTTGGCCCCACAGGAAACACTTTAAGACTTTTAAGCCCTTTATTGGACTATCTCAAATCAAAATTGCTAATTTCTTCATGATGCTGCCTTTCCAGCTGAACTTTGGTTCACGATGCTCCTTAATATGTTTGAAAGGAGCAAGTAGGGAATATAAATGAACCTAGTGACCTCTGGAAAGTTGCACGTTGCATAGAGAGATAATTATACACTTGGGATGATAATCACTACCTCTGAGGGAAAACATGAAGTTCGTTGAACCTGCGAGAGTGCATTCTGGCATAATTACTTCAGCTTCTCAAAGTGGAAAGTAAACGTCTGTAAATGATACTTATATCTATAGTTAATGCTACGTTAAATACAAAGGCAGCATTGAGAGACATAAAGTCAGTAGCTAAATAAGTACAACTGTAAATGTGGAGCTTACAGATTCAATGAAAATAATAATAAGAGACAGTATAAACCTGACATATATCATGTTTTTCTTTTCATCCTCATCTTTCTCATTTGTTAATGTTATTTCTATTACCTCTAGATTTGCGCCAAACCTCAATATTCCAAAGAAAAACCTGCAGCAGAAATACCTAGAATTAAAAAAAAAAACTGCTAAATATTGCAAATAACATTTTTACCCTTTCTCAAGGTATTTTTTTCGGAGGTGTTGATAATCCAGGAAACACTTTGCGCATTTGCACGTCTCCAGCAGCACTGGATGTAACGTCGTCGGTCAGGCGAAAGTCATCAAAATCTCATTTCCAGAGGTCTTTGGCCTCAATAATGTTTGTATGCACAAGGTTATTTGGCATTGTTTTTGTTCAGAAAGATGGACATGGATGTCCACTTAAAGGCGACCTACGTATGCTGCTCTAACATCTCAGTATACTTTTCTGCATTAATGCTGCCATCACATAAATGTAAATAACCACTCAGGACTGATAGAAGATATCTGAGTATCTGAAAAAACAAATACAGTTAAAACCAGTTATTCTCAACTGATGGGTTGAGACCCACCACTAGATTGGAGACCTGTTTTTAGTGGGCCTTTGTCTCCGGTTCGGGCTCTATATTTTTGAGTCTTTTTAGAACTTCTTCTCAGTTGTTGGGCTTCTTTATTTCATGTTTGTGCATGAACTCACTGTTAGTTCTGTACAATCTGAGATTGAAATGACACCATCTTCTCATGAGAAGTTTAAAATGTTTCTCCATTTGGGATTATGGTCAAGGAGTGATGGTGGGTCCAGGAGCCGGACCAGTTGAGTACCACGGCTTTAAACTGTGTCGGTTTCCCTCAAATGCCTCTGAGCCCAGAGACGCCGATGTTTCCTGAAGACAGCCTCAATAAAACACATAACAAGTGTGCTGCTAAGACTCGTGTCCATGTCTTTCACAGACTGAAATTCCTTTACAATCCTTGAAGAAGGAGAAATGTGTAAATCATTTCTAAACTTTACTAAACTGACTATTGTTTTTACCCTCTGTTTATCTTGCTTTTCCAACAAATCACATTTTAATCACCGGCTGATGCGAACCTTGTTTTTTCACCTTCTTACTACTATTAAACATTTGTTTACCAACTTTTTTAGAATCTGTTGCAGACCTAAAATGCACAAACAGATGCATGTCAAATTAAATTAAGCTGATCTGAAGCGCCATATATACAAACTGTCCCAACGTTTTCTAATTTAGCGTTGTATAAATTTGACTTTAAATGAATTAAACTCTAACAAATGTTTGAAAGGGGATTTAACACAGTGTGAGATAAGTCCTGAGACAGAGACCTTCAGCACAAATACTCTCACCCTAGTTTAAGATGTGTTAAAATAGCTTTGATCGTTTTATACGGGAGCGTGTTGAGGATATTCACTTGGATTTGTGAAGTGTTTGGGTAACTTTCTGGCATTTTCTAGCAGGAATACATGTGTGTTTTGTGTATGGCGTAGTTTGTGGTTCTTAGTTTAGTAGATATCAGAACTAAATCCAAGTGTTGCTGACTGTTCATCTTGAATACTTGTATTAAAAAATTCAGATAGATTTTAAGAGAGAAAAGTGGTTTGTGTTTATTGTCCATGATAACATGATGCTCGTCCGGACTCGTTCCCTCGCTGTTCCTCTGTAGAGATTGTGCAGTTCAGTTTTCAGTTGCTGCCCCATTTTTAATTCAGTTACTAATATGGTATTCATTTTCTTGTGGCATTATGGAAGAAAATAACAGCCCATGTTATTGTCATGTTTTGAGTATACTGCCTTCACCGTGTGCACATGTGGTGAAGAATAGGTACAGTGGCCCAAAACCTGATCAGCATGGACACAGCGACACACAAGTGTGCCATCCTTCAAATGTCAAAAAAGCCATACACTTGCAGAAAGGAGAAGAGGTCGACAGTAAAATTGTCTGAATCTGAGAGAAGCATGTGTCTGCTCTTGTCACTGATGGGAAACGCACGTCTTCAGCTGCCCCACAACCGGTTTTGCCTGAAGTGTTTATCTTTTATTATTTTGGTTTTGTTTGTCTTAAAGCTTTTAAATAAAGTGTTTCGTGTCCAAAGAGACACTTCTGTTTTTCCTTGTACATAGCAGTAACACTGAACCAATGCTTTCACTCTAATCATTAGGTGTGTTTCCATTAGCGGGGGGGTTCCGGGTGGCTTTTCCGGGGCCGCGTCATTGATGCATGTCTTCATTACCAGGAACGGCCCTGCAAAAGTGGCCTTCAGGAACCTTAATGGGGAGAAAAAAACGTTCCTGTAGGTCGGATTGGCCTAGAGAACTTCCTGGCGGGGAGGGTCTCTGCTGATCTGGATTTTTAAATAACGTTCAGCACTTTCACGCAAATATAAATCATGCGGACCAGAAACATTTTGCTGCAAGTACATTTATGAAGTTGGAGATTACAAGAAAAAAACGATAAATGGACCGACGAGTTGATTCAGTTGATTCCTTGTTGGCGTATTACGCTTACGTAGAGGTCCGGCGGGGGAGCTTCTTTTAATACCGACGCGGTGTATGTTAACAAAAGGTAAACAAAAACACAAGTAGCATCGTTGTTTACTGGTTTGTATTCTTCTCATTCTTCTTTTTGACTCCTGGTGTTGTTCAGCAAAGAAATATTATCGCCATCATGTGGTCAGCTGTGTTATTTGTTCAGCCAGTGATTTTTGCGTGACACTGCGGTGTGATGGAGGCTTAAATCCTGCTTAAATTTTCCAACTCTGTCTTTCTTCTCCACTAGGACAGCTTGTTGGTCTTGCGGTCAGATAAAAACGTAACACTGAACGCCAGAAACAGCCACGGCCAGCTAACGGGTCAGCTTACAGTGGGTGAGTTTCCAGTACTTCACTACCATACAGGTCTTCCTCGGATACCACTTGACTCTGAAATTGTTTCCACTTCCCTAACAGCTGATGGGGAATCATGTGCTTTCTGGTGTTTAACATAGAGGTAGTTCTCAGTCCAAATTACCAATATTATTAACATGATTAATGAGCACCGGAGAGCAAACGACCTGCTTATTAACAATAACAGCTCCTGACCCATCCAGTATGAGGAGAGAGTCGACACTGATTGGATAAGACTGGTGATGTGACACTTTTTGGTCTTGCTTGACCTTTCCTGGATACCCAGTACCTGCTTTTGTTTAAAAAAAAAAAAGATTTTGTCTGAAAGAGATGAAACTTGACAGAATAATTAGATTCCCAAGCCGTCACAGGCTGTGGATTCATGTAAAAAAGAAGACGTTAGAACTTAAAGGAAGACTTTAAGACATCTGGGTAACAATTAAAATTCGCCACGAATGAATGAGATTACTGATTTATGTTTATTTGTTGTCTTTGATTTGGTGAGTGTAGTTTAAAATGCTGAAACATGACCAAGAACCTCACCTGATGCCATTTCCAGCCTCACATCTCAATGTAACTTTTGTGCTGATACTTCCTCATTATCAGACTTAAGTAGTCACGTAAAACTGTTGCCTAGAACACCAACCTCCGGTACATTGGTGCACTTAACGGTGTCTTAGCTGGTTGTCAGCGTGTCATTGTGCGGCTCCTGTTGCAGGGCCTGAATCGTTGGACGCCCAGTGTCAGAGGCTGGAGGTGCGAAGCACAGATGGAGGCAGACTCCTGTTCGCTGCGGATGAGGAGGAGGTTACGATGACAACAGAAAGGTTCACAGTCACAGGTGAGCTGTGCAGCAGCCTGAACTGATCACCTTTAAGATCCGAAATTAGAGAACTAACTAAACAAAAATTTAAAAGGTCATTTGTTTATGCGGTAATTGGGACTTATTGTGGAGCGTAAAGGGTTATATCTTTGGTTGAATTATATATTTTATTGACAGGCTTGGAAGGTGCTGTGTTCGGACACTCCGTGGAGACTCCGCTGATCCAGGCAAGGACTTCTGAAGACCTGAAGTAAGTTTACATTCATTGACTTTACAGAAATTCATTATAGCGTAGTGTCATATGTTCATATCCTGTTAAATTAAGATCTTTAAAAATCGTTGATTGATGATCTGTGGGATGTTAAAGTCCAAGGCTGTTCTCATGAAAACAATAATAATACAAATAAAACATTTTTAAGAAGTGTCAGGATCCATTACTCACCAGCATCATTACCTCAAGCGTCGCCATGCAGATTCAAACAACTATACTTACTTCCACTGCTTAATTTGACTATATTAATTTCACAGCAGAGCGGTGAGCTAATTTATTAGTTTTCTCTATAGCAGTCGAGAATCGATTAAAACATTGAGTAAGCGCGGAGAAAGTGGGTTAGGTTGAGTGTATTCTGAGCTCCCACACCCGTGTGCGCGTGATCCCCACCGAACTCCGCCTGAGGCTGTGAGCCCCTCGTTGGTCCATTAACGAGCTATAAGGAGTGGGGTTTGTTGTCCACCTTACTGGTCCTGAGAGGAGAGCTGGGATCAAAGTTGGCAGAAAAAGCAGTGTTCTGGCAGCTAATTCCTGCAGAGTGAGAGGAATACTGATGATTTCACTTCCAAGCAACCACTCTATCACACAGCAGCGCGCACACACATACACACACACACACACACACACACACACACAAATGCACGGGACTTCCAGCCCAGCTCAGGGGTGACCATCTGCAATGTGCTGGAAATCTCAACAAGAGACAATAAAACTGGAGACACGGAAAAAACAGCACGCTACCCTCTGGATTCTGGTTGTTTTCCTTTCCAGAGCTTATTAGATCAAATATATTTAGTTCACACTATTTTAAAATTAAATTATGTTTGTGTTCAGTTAAAAAAAAAAAAAAAAAAAATGTAATTTAGAAAAAAAAAATCATGTCTTCTGACTGTTTCAGAATAATTGGCTGCCTCCGTTAATGACAGAATATTCCCCAGAAGCAGATGAACAAACTGTGATGTCATGACTAAATAGATGCGCTTTTTATCTAAATCCGTTTCTCTTTCCGAACATCATATGGCAGCTAATTTTATGAACCGTACAGAAATATATATATATATATTTAAAAAAAAAGAAAAAACGTAATTATACAAATTGAATTATGTGGACTATTAATGACAGGTTTAGGGCTCATCACATTTTTTTTTAATATTGATGGGTTGTTCGTGGAGTCATTTTACTTAAGGTGCACAACATTAATAGAGGTGCACATAAAAAGGTACTTATTTTTTTAGACTGAGTACCGGTAAAATGTAAACAAGTTTACAACCAAAGCAGAGAAAAGAACTGGGGTGTATTCCAGAAAGCAGGTTTTATTACTTTCCTCTTAAAGTAAACCCCGAGTAAGCAATAAACTTGAGTTTTTGGATCCAAAAAGCACAGGAGTACTTTAGTCACCATGGCAACATGCTCTCTCAACTTAACCCGGTAGGGGGGGGTGTGTTTTTTTTCAGGTTATATTGAGTATTTTAAGTCCGCGTTCACGCCCACGGTCACAAAATGGCATTGACTTTTAAAGAGCAACAAAAGTTATACACGAGGCACAAACTGACCACATGCTTTCACACTGTGAAAGGTTGACTGATGCAGTCTTAGTTTAAGCTCTTTTTTTTTTTCAGTAGAGCAGTATTGTTACTCAAACTTTAATATGTTTTAAACAACATTCTGCAGCCTGACACTGAAATATTTCACACCGTACAGCTGCCAAAACATCTATGCAAACACTCTCCCTTCCTCTCTCCCTTCTTCCCTTTTTTCTTTCCTCCTTTTTCCCGCCACATGTATTTATTTACACAGCACTGGTCAAGGCGTTCGTAGTACACACAAGTTTCATCACGGAAGAGGGAAAGTGTATAAGGAACAACATATTCCCCCTAAAATATGTACAATATAACAATCCACCGGTTTTCTCTCTATTGATATTAACAATTAATGTTGCTGAACAAGGAAATGACAGAGTCACTTTGACTGAGCTGTTGGAGTTTCTAACCACTTTGAATGATATTTTTGGTATTTCCTATGCCTTGTATTGCATTTAAAACCGCAGTGTATTCTGTGAAATACACTACAATAGCATTATTATTATTATTATTATTATTATTATAACCTTTATTTTACCAGGTAAGTCCTACGAGATTATGAGATCTCTTTTTCAAGGGAGCACTGGCCAAAACGACAGCAGTCCAAATCCCATTACAGACAATAACTACAACCATTAAAACAACCGTTAAAGAACATAGAATATAAAACGTACAATATAAAACATATAAAATATCTTAATTCTAAATGGTAAATGCAATGTTAACTTGTCAAGCAGTTACAGACACCTATTAATTCAGCCTCCAAGTTCTTTAAGACACCTTTAAAAGCTCTAACCGGGACCAGCTCCTGCAGTTTTAAGTCAGTCTGTAAGCTGTTCCAGGCCTGCAGGGGCAGAGAATTTAAAAGACTTTTTGCCAAGTTCAATGTGAACATTGTGGACTGTCTGTAAAAGGAAATCATTCGAGCAAAGGCAATACTCGATTACTATTGCTCGACTTTATAAGTCGTGGACGGGGACGGCTTTTGAACTCTTAAAGGGTCCAGTGGGAAGGGAGAGATTTGCAGCTGGTCACAAACCTTAAGCCATGTGGTTCCAGAGAGCGTAAGGACTGAACGGAGGCATGCAAATACAGCAGGTCATCGTAGTCCATCAAAGGGAGGAAAGTCACTTCGAGTAGTTGTTTTCTGGAAAGATAGGAGAAACCGGATATAATTCCATAACAAAAGCCCAGCTTAATCTTAAGTTTCTAAATAAGGTTTTCAACATGTAACATTTGGTGTCATTCAGCACTAATTTCAAATCAAGCAGTCAGGACTGTATGATCTCAAAAGCACACTGCAAGAACGTGACAGCTTGAACAAGAGTAGCGACACAACCGTAAACCACAGTATCATCTGCATAAAAATGAAATTTTGCATTTGAAAATATTATATATATGAATAAAAGTGGACCCAGTACAGAACCTTGTGGAATCTCTGATGTAAAATAAGGGTTTTGCATAATAAAAATAACTTCCAGAAGTAAATGAATAATATAAAATGTATATTTTGTCCTATTTACATGAGTCATCATTCACACATTAATTCAATCAGCAATTCTTTGCTACATACCTTTTGACAGACGCACAGGTATTTTAAGTTTTTTTAACATTTGTCTCGTTTTACTAAGCCACTAGTGGGGCTTGTTGCTGTGATTCTCAGATGTCGAGGTTTCGACCCTCCGTTGATAATGTCTACATAAGTGTCCTGTAAACGCAAATAACTGAGTTAACAAAATAAAGTTGACTGAACTCATTCGTAGCCAGTATTGTGGAACTGACAGCTTGGGTTTAGTTAACCTTGTTCAGAAAACCTTGACTTTTAAGGTTTGTCAAACGTCCTCTGTGGAATACCCCTCTGAGAAGTGGGAATGTGTTAGAGGTGGTTCAAAGCAGTTTTACGTGCATCTCTAGCACAGCACTTCTCCAAAGCCAATCAAAAGAGTCCCATAGAGGTATACTTTTTTTTTTTTTACTCAAAAGAAACCAGGCTTCTTAAAATTATAGTGACTCAGATTATTACATAAAAATAAAAGTGGCCTTTCATTAACAACCACTTGCGTCCTTCACAATGTTCTTTATGAACTCATAAATGTATTAAAAGGTCCCATATTATGCTTTTCCTGACTTTCCTAAGATTTAAAATTAACTCAAACTGTAATGTACCTGATTTTCAGGCCATCTACTTGGCATTTTAAAAGGGTGCAGGATGGATTAAGCACTAAATAAAAGCTTTGAAAGAGCAGGCACAGGAGCTTCCGCGATTTTTTTTTCCCTGCAAAACGACTCTCCTCACGTTAGCAGAATTTTTAAATGCAGATTGGTTTGGAGTTTAAAAGACCAATCAACCCAGCCCATACATCTATCCCCACTGGGGTCTAGAAAATTCAGGCTGCATAAAATCCAATCCAAGGTTTTTCCTGGATAAAAAAATGCGAGGGGGCTTCCTCGGTTAGATTTCTTGCTACTTTGGCCTGTTAAGACCAATATAGTGGTTTTGAACTTTGACCTAAAGAATCACTATCAAACAAAAAAAAAATCCATTGTGGCGCTTGATCAATATGAATTGGGATCTAATTTGCAAAATACGGGACCTCTGAAGTATAAGGTTTTATTGATCTAAGTTGTTTCTGTGGATTATTCCTCGTTTGTGTGCACAGTAGGAAAATGCAGTCTCCCCCAACTTTGTTGAAGCCTGGGGTACATCGCCAGCAAACACTTGGCAAAGCATAGCTGATAATCAGTGGAGCTGAGATTTAAAAAAAAAAGAAAAAAGAAAAGGAGGTTTAGAAAGTATTGGTTTAGAGATAAAAATATCCAATTATTTTGTCTTCAACTGTTCAGTGATCTACAAAAGTACCAAATTACGAAGAATACAGTGATGGGTAAAAGACATTGCATTTGTAATGAAATTTAAACATGCATGGGACACTGAATCACGTTTTAAACAGTAGGAACAGTGTGCAAAATGTAAATAAAAGCAGAACACAATGATTTTCTAAATATATAGATGCATATGTGATTCACAGTAGAAGACAGAAAACATATCAAATGCTGAAAGTGAGGAAATATGACTGCTTAAGAAAGACATGAGCAGTTTTGAATTCTTTAGAAGCACCTTTTATGCACCAAATATTTTCAATTGGTGAAAGGTCTGTGGTTTTGAAGGGGCCATATGTTGCTGTAAAACCTGCATGTACCTTTCAGCGTAGGCATGTTATTCCCAGATGTGCAAGCTGATTCCGTTGGCACCAATTTACCTCCACAGCATCAGAGATTCAGGCTTTTGAGCTGAGCGCTGATGGTCCCTCTCCTCTGTACAGATGAGGGACCATCCAGGGGATTTGGTGTCCATGGTTTCCAAAAACGAATTTAAAATTTGGACTCATCTGACCACAGGACACACATTATCATCACATTGTCTTTCTGGTATCCAGGAGAGTGTTTCAGCTCAGGAAAAAAACAGTTATTGTTCATTCTACTTATCTTTTTTAGGGTGTTGTGTCACACGAGGGTCTGAACAGTATTTTCTTTTGAAAAAAATTAACTGATAGCTTGAAGGGCCGAGCGAGTTGAGTGTGACAGCAGGGTGCTCACTGAGCAGACTCAGAAATATGACATCCCACGCACCATCGCTCGCTACGATGTCTCCTTTGTCTCCTTTGTCTCTCAGTCACACACGACGTACACAAACACTCTCTTTTAATGTTTCACATGACAAGCTGCATTTGTGCATCTCAAAAGTTCTCTTTTTCTGTATAAATGTGACTAAATGGTTGACTGACTTGACTGCAATGCTGCATACTGACGTCTCACCCGGCGCTCCCTCAGCCAGAGTTAGTAGTCAAAATTCATGTAGCTGGTCTCATTATCAAGTCTAAAAAGCAGGAACACTTTTGCATTTCTCCACTGGCTCCAAGTTAGATTTTTATTTTAGAACATTACTGGTAACCTTCAAAGCCTTAAACACCCCTAAATCTCAAGCTGATTTTCCTGGTATGCGTCCTCCTGGCCACTGAGATCCAAATATAATGCCGTACTAACTATTCCTAGTTCACAGTTTGTCGCAAAGAAACTATCTGGATCTTTCTATTTATTGTCTTCGCCCACTGAAACCAGAAACACATTAACTGAGACATTTCTCAGTTAAATATATCAGGCACTGGCAAAAGACTATCGTACTTATATGACCAAAGGAACGTGCATTGGTGTACAAGAAACAGCAACAAGTTCAGTCAGGGGCTTGGCAGAAGCCAAGAACCGTGTAAGGTCGAAACACAAGAGGGAAACCGAGGGGATAACTGCTGCACAGATAGTATTTATAAGATGATCTGCCAATGGGAGCTGGGAGAGTGGAGCTCGTATGCTGAGCAGGAGTAATCAGTCACAAGTGTTGGGTAATCAGTGCAGCTGAAGCAGACGAGCAATCAGGGAGCGTGCAGCAGGAGGAGGTGGGTCTGCTGTAAGAGGAGCAGAGTGAGGACAATGAGAAAATAAGGCAAGATGTGGGTAAAATTAGAAAATGAAAAGAAAACATAACTGAAGCAGTGGTCCCACATGTCACAGTGAACATCCACCTGACCCAGTTATGCTTATCACTTCTGTAAAAGCACTTTTTCCATCTTTAAATTACATTTTGATCATTATAAAATGTTGACTTTTATGACCTGAGGCCGATGGATGGATGAGCGGATGGATGAGTGGGTTGGTTGGGAGCATAGGCAGTCTTCCACATTTTAGGCGTGCAAATGGAGACCAAAGTTTAAACACATGAGTAACAGACTCGGCTCTAATACCAGGTGCCACTTTCAAAAGATTGAAACCTCACTTGTGTGGACCAGAGGTCTTTTTTATGGTCATACCTTTCAGAGCTTTGTCAGCTTGACCAACTGAAAAAAGGCTTAAAATCAAATATATCCCGTTGCTATGGTGACAGAGCCTGGAACACATATTTTTAGATTCAAACTATCTATAGATGAAGCTTCTTTTTTTTTTTTTTTTAACGTACCATAGTAGCACAGTGTCTTTCTTTCTTTCTTTTTTCTTTTTTTTTACCTGAACCAAACAAAGCATGTTGAGGAAAGTTTGACTCCGAAGTTAACTGCGCACTCGAAATGATGTCAAACACATAATCACTCAATTATGAGTGTGTCTGAAGGATGGCGCCCTGATTCTAACGCAGTTGTCCTAAATCCATCAGAACAGGCAAGGAAGTCGTGTGATAAATGCTCCTGGTGCAGCTCATTTGCAGTGAGGAATCATTGCCATACTTCTGTCATGTAGTCTTCATACGCTTTGGGGAGACTTTATTCTTTTGAAAACTCGGGAGAAAACATAAAGATGCACATCTGATCAATGTGGCAGAAAGACTCCTCAATCATATGAAGAACAAACTTTTGCCAGCTTCCTTAGTGGATATATATTTTCCACTCAAAGTCACATAGGAATTCGTTGTGAGGCTGCTCAAACTTCAAGCAGCAAAGGCAAAACTCAGCATCCCTTCCAAGTATTTTCAGGCCCATTATTACATAGCTGGAAAATACCTTTTAATAATATTTTCAGTCTAACACAAAGCTTCTGCGGCTTTCTGCCTCAAAACATCAACCAGCTGTGACCATCAGTCTTCTACATTTATAAGTCCCATATGTGTTCACAATCATCTTTCTTATAGCTCACTTAAGGTTGGTAGAGATCTATTTTATTTTTTACAGATGCATGAAGCATAAAATCGTTCTGAACATGGGTGAAAAGCATAAATCGCTGTCACTTGCTCCGTGTGAATCTGTTTGTGGGTTTCCCAGGGGGTCATTTTTCAAAAAATGCTGGAAAACTTCCTTGTGATTTGGAGAAGTAATTTTGGTTGAAATGCCCGTCCATCCCTACCACAAGCACCACTTTGGAAAGACTGATATATGCTGGTGTGGAGACTCAGTCATCCGCGTCAAGGTAATCAACAGAAAAAAGCTCAATTGAAGCTTCTTGAAGATGCTGCGCCTCTCTTCTGAGGCCTCATCCTGCTGTAGAAGAGCGGGGAAATGTTTTCAAGAGCCGAGGAAAACAAGTCCAAGCACTTCTTCTTCAAGCTTTAAGAAAAACCGAGATGTTGTGCAGCAAGTGGGACTTCCTCGCATACATTTCGTCCCTCCTGCTTTGATGGAATAGTTCATGGACCGATTGGAAATTGGTTGTTCAAGCTTTGATACCAGTTCTTGTTCACCGTCATTCTCATTCACGCTCATTTGTCAATAGACGTAACCAGCAGAAATGTAACTTGGCACTAAACCGGCCGATTCGTCAGATTTTTCTTGGAAAGAACTCTTTGAATTGGTTGAAGTCGTTTTATGTGATCTGTTTCATTTTTTCGTGGAGCCATTTCCCCCTAGAAAAGTGAAAAACAAGAAATATTATAGTCTCTCATGTAATAATGCTGTTAAATGCACATGAGGAAACAGCTAATGATGTGTCTTAGATATAAAATTTATGGAGTTGGCAGTGAGGCAGATCATTGATGACTGGCCCAGGAGAGACATTTTTCTTTTCGTACTTTTATCATTAATACCAGTTTGTGTTTTATGGGGCTTGTGTATCTTAAGATTGTTTAATTCTCTGTGAGTCCTATTTTTCAGCTGCTTGAAATATGATTTCTCCCCGAAGGTTAATTAAGTTGAAGAGGATTTCATGTTATTACGCTGCAAAAACAGCAGCTAATTATGTCTTGGCTCCGCATTGGTCGTCTCTTGTCATTTTGGATTCAACCTTCAAGCGCCGGGACTTGCTCAATATGAGGTCATTCACAAGAAGTGTGCATCATTAACTCTTGTTGTTCAAGCAGCGATGAACAACGGCCGACGAGCCCAATGCTTTAAACCGCCTGTTTTAGATCACGTCCGGAGTGAACTTAGACGGGAGAAAGTGAACTGTTTTGGTCTCCATAGCGAGAAAGAAGGTTAATAAAAGCGCCTCATAGCAGTGATTGTGGTGGTTGCCGAGCCCTTATTCTAGGTGATATTTATGAAATAAACGCATATTCACTTTGGCATCAACCATGGTCATCAGCACATTTTGCCGATACAGCTTTTCCTCCGTCAGCGCTGTGATACACTGACCTTTTGCTGAAGTAAAGGTCGGCCTGAAAGCAGGTCGGTCAGGTTTTTCAGATAATGGGAGAGTCGGTCATAAACAGCCTGTCTGAGTTCAAATCCCCTGTAAGTCATCTGTTGTGAGAGCTTTACATACCTGAGTGTTGTGGATGGAGCCGGAAGCCCTGGAATATTCTGGATATAACAAGCGCTGCGGTCTGGAAGAGAAAGAAGCTGGCTTTCAGGTAACCGATGGCCTCATAAGTCAGCCTAATGATCTGAAAGTTATTTGGCACGGTAACATTTGCAAACAGAACAGCCATGTCATCTTCTTTTTAAAAGGCTCCCAATGGGAAAATAAGGCCGTCGGCTGCTTACCTCGACAAACCCATCCTTAATATTCGCTGAGTCGCAGTGGCTGAAAATATGTGTTTCCGTATTTCCTCAAATATAATTTACTTCAGCTGCTTAGAGCATCAGCGGTTCACGAGAGGCAGGTCTTTATTTCTAATGCTCAACGTGCTTTGCTTTATTAGCTCAAAACAAACGGTCTCCCTGTAGACGTGGACGTTCAGTCGCTTGTACAACGCTGTCTTAGATTTAGTCTTGTTTGATCACGAGACAGCTGCACCACCCACTGACGGTCACGTCAGGGGAGCCGGTGTACAACATCTGCCAGACCTGCGTGGGCCTCGAAGCTCCGCTGCTCCGACCCCTCTGTCAGGGGAGCGGCGTCGCAGAAACAGAAACCACGACGGGACGGCCAGCCTTACGTTGAGTGGCTGAGTGGCGACGGGAGACTGAAAGAGCTAGATGACACTTCCTGAAGCGAATCAAATATTCCTTCAAATGGAAGTGTTTTGAAAATGTGGAATTACAGAAAGACTTTGGACTTTGTTCCAGAGTCCAGAACGTTGGACAAACAGCCGGCATTACAACCTTGTTCACTAGTTTAAATTAGTCTCCACGTAGAGCAGCTTTCTAACCACCTCTGGCTTTTTGTATTAGTTTAATGTCGTAGTATTTTGTTCGTGCACATAGTTTATAAAACTATTAAACATCTAAAGATACAGAAATGGAAAGAGAGACAAATGAACATTTAGAATTTGCGACCTGTTTCGGGTGTAGATCATCTTATGCATGCTGGGATGGATGGATGGATGGATGGATGGATGGATGGATGGATGGATGGATGGATGGATGCATGGTTGGGTGGATGGATGGGTGGATGAATGGATGGATGGATGGATGGATGGATGGATGGATGGATGGATGGATGGATGGATGGATGGATGGATGGATGGATGGATTTTCTTTTGTCCACTTTGCCAACTTGTGAAAACTTGGAAATATCCTAGATAACGTTAGGTCCTTATCTGTGATATTTCATGTGAACGATTAAATGTTATGAAGCTACGTCTTCGACTGGACCTCATTTTGTCTCTTTTGTGCAAAAAGGCTTTGTGGAAATACCTTCACATTGATTGATCCTGTGTGTCTTTCAAACCAAAATGTGATTTGATGTTAATATCGGCTGGTCCAACGAAGGCAAAATCACCTGAAAGTGAGGCAGAAGTGTCAATTGATCCTCTCTTGTCCCAACCTCCCTCAAGCTCGCGTTGTGGAGGAAAGATCTCCCTCTGAGGTTTTGTGTCTGCTCCTTGGATTACACCCCTCGCTTTCAGTAGCAGAAAAACTCCTCAGACTACCTCATAGATTTGACACAGAACCATAAAATGAGCTTAAAGTGGACTGGAAGTGTGTTTATATTCAGCAGAAGTGAGGAGCACACTGTGGAGAATGTGGGGTTCGGTTTCTCACCCAGTGACGCCTGAGGGTGTTGGGGAATGAACCAGCAACCTTGACAGAAGACTACCCCTATCTCGTGAAGTACAAGTCACGTGACCATGACTGGTGAACATCTCAGCGTTCTGGACGAGGCCGGCGATCAATCAGACGACCTTCCGGTTAGAAGGGAACTGACTCCCCGTTTCAGACGCGGAACAATCAAAGTAAACATCATTCGCTCCAGAAATAATTTCACTATTTAGGTCACTATTTAATATGTGTGACGCGAGTCCCGATCGGTCGGTTGTGTATTTTCAGTCACACCTTCTGAACGGCGGCCGGCTTGTTTGGCCAACGTTAAAGTGGAATGTGACATCACTAAGATTATAAGCAGAGGTGATAATGAAGGGAGAGTGAGTGGGCTGTGAAACCTAAGTGACGTTTTTTTAATCTAATCATTTAATGCTTTGTTCTGGACTGTGTCTGCAACAAGCACTCTTGGAAATTGAGCACTTTATCTTATGGTGAAGTCTCCATATATATATATATATATATATATTTATATATGTATATATGTATATATATATATATATGTGTGTGTATGTGTAGGTGTGGGTGATGATTGAATGGCTTTGAACGAAGGGGAACTATAACGCATACATGCATCACCGTTTCTAGCAGCGCAGCTCAGTACGGAGTTTTGTAAATGAGTCTTTTAATGACTCCTCTGTCCGAGCCATGGATCATCATTTCCTTGAGAAATTACTGAAATGTGTGACTCCCTCAGTCTTTCTTTTGGCCAATGAAAGGAAAGAGTGTAGGAAAAAAAACAAAGACCCGTGTGAGGTTGCAGCAGGACATATTCACTGCTGGAAAGGGCAGAGGGAAAAACAGGAAGCAGCTGAGCCGATATCTATCGTCATTCTTACAGGTCTGGAGCACCGACGGTCCCGGGTCAAAGGCGTATTTCACAGATCCTCTTCAAACTGTATCTGGTGACAGGCTTTTCCAATGCAGACGAATTCATTTGCCCCCCCCCCTCTTCCCACTTGCGCATAATCCGTAATGTGTGTCACTTTCAGAGGGTATGGAGATTTAAACGATTTCAAGGCGGCTCCTTAAAGGCTTCCATTTAAAATTCATTGAAAACAGATTTGGAGAAGATGTGGTGGGACAAAATCAATTTGAAACAGTTATGAGTTATGAAAACAAATTCCACATTGATTGGCTCTCGTACTTATCTTTGCGTGTATAAACAAATAGTCCATGGGAGGAAAATGCAAATTGCTTTAGCCTCAGTGTTGCTGAAGGTCAAAATCAGCTGTAACAATTACGAGCCCCTCAGGATGGTCTGGAATAATGAGAAGAGCAACTTCAACGCGGACAGCAGCTTTAATTCTCCGCAGACGGGGAAGTCATTGGCAGCACAAAAAAAAAAAAAAAAAAAGCCACTTGAGCTCTGGGAGTCAGAAGTGCAGATAAGCTGCCTTTTTTTTCAATGTGAGACTGTTTGACTCAGTATTTTAGATGTTTTGGCTTTTAAACTAAACAGACATAGAGCTGAATTCAACTGGCCCTTGAAAAATTAAACGCATGAACTGAGATGACTCTTTTATCCTCAGATAATAAATTATACAAATAAATCAGCGAGCTCGTCGCCCGAGTGTCGTGGCGTTGTTATTTTATTTTATTTATTTTGTCCTGTCAGGCTGGAGTCTCCAACACGAGCTCTTACCATGGAGGCTCCCAGGGGTGTGGAGGTGAACGCCGCCAAGGGGACGCTGAAGATCAGCGGGAGAAAGGACCTGCAGCTGGAGTCCACGGAGGGGGAGGTGGGTAAGGTTGCATGTCACGCTGGGACTCACACGCTACTCTGTTGGTGGGTTTTGTTCCTTTTCTTTTGTTTTTTTTATCTCATCATTGTCAATATCTGAGAATTTCAGGCTCCAGACTTAAATCATTTCGTTTACACCGTCCCTCTGTAGCTCCAGCGTTGCTCTCACCTCACCTCACCTCACCTCACCTCACCTCACCTCACCTCACCTCACCTCACCTCACCTCACCTCACCTCACCTCACCCTTTTCAGTTTTTACGTTCGGCGCGTCCTGTGAGACCACAGTCCCAAATGCTGAGTACGACGTCAAATCAGCGCGTAATCATGTTTGACAAAAGAAACTACACGAAACACTCACAGTAATTCTTACAACTTCATTTACTTTTACTTTGATTTTTTTTCGCAGACAATATGAAATTGAGATTTGTCAAGGTTTTCCTCATCAGCTAAATTTAATTTGTCACTGTGCATTTTTGCATTTTAAGCATAAATGGAAATAAAAGTTGGGACAAGAAACTTTTTACCGGTTTGGGAGTGTTTGCTTACACTAAGCAGTGAAGTGTTTCGGTTGTAATTCTTATAAGGCTGCAACAGAACACACTGGTGCTGGTGGTAATTTTCTGTCTAACAGAAAACAAAAACAAAAAAAAAAAACCACACACATTCTCTACAGGGGTCACATCAGGACTGCATCCAAGCCAGTCCAGTACCTGCACCCTCTCCCGTCCCAGCTGTGCCTTTGTAATGTGTGTGAGTGTGTTGTTTTGCATCATCCTGTTGAAAAATGCATGTACGTCTCTGAAAATGATGTTGTCTTGGAGCCAGCATGTTTGGACCAAAGATGAAAAGGACCATCTAGACCAGAGGTGGGCAGTCCGCTGTCCCTGAGGGCTGCTGTCCTGCGAGTTTTTAGACGTTTCCCTGTTTAAACATCCCGATTTAAATGAGCTTTGATGACAAGCTGCTGATGACGTTTTATTTGAATCAGGTGTGTTGATGCAAAGAGACATGTAAAACATGCAGGACACCGGCCCTCGAGGACCAGGATTGCCCACCTCTGGTCTAGATGGTCCCTTTCATCTTTGGTCCAAAGCACAGGGCGCTGATATCTGACACAAAAGGTCTAGCATACTGATTCATCTACCCGTGGTGCACGTGTCCACCACAGACGGTAAGTACGACGTCACCCTTGTGTTTTCTGCAGAGCGTTTTTGATCCGTCTGGACCAAAGACGAACAAATATGTTGAGCAGCTTTTATCCTGAGAGCCACGTCACTATTGTGGCCCAACTGATGAAGTCTGTGATCAGCTCAGGGCTGCTGGATGTCACACTGCATTTATTACAATCATCTTATCAGTCCTAGTAATGATTCATCACTGGAGGGCACATCTTATTATTTGAATGACTTTCAGCACTTCTGTGATGTTTTCCCCTCCAGATACTTCTAGATGCCAACAGCGTTCAGCTCGGAAGACTGCCACTTGGCATCTACACAGCATCTCCCAGTCAGGCCTTCCAGGAACAGGCCGTGTACGAGGTCTGCGTTTGCCCCAGCGGCAAGATTTACCTGGCTCCTGCAGAGAGCAGCTCCTCCTGCCAGGCCATGAGCAGCATCTGCCTGTGGAGCTGACCTGGGGGAGGTGGCGCGGCGAGCAAGGACATCCTGGACGTCTGGAACCTGAGATGGGACAGAAAGTGGAAATGCACTGGGGTGGAGATACTAACGTTTCGCCGTCTGAGCTGTCGCATCGCATCAGGACAGAAGCCGTCTGCAGTGGATTAATGGAGGTCAGGACTCCGCTGCCAGCGAGGACGAACACAACAGCAGCTCTCTGAAATCAGGAATATGTAAAGAACAATTTCCACTACTTTATTAGAGTCAGAGGATACAGCTTTTATTTTTCTACTCCAGGATTATCGCAGGCATGATTTGAATTTCTCAGTCTGAATTGAGAACAGGAGGGAGAAGATCAAGCACAGGTGCCTTCAGCTTTAAGTGTCACACTGATGCAGTATGTTCAAGTTGTCGGCTGCAGCGGCAGAAAGTCAAGTAAGCACAACACGAGACACTTTTTAATTCGCTGAACAGATATGTATCAGCTACGTTAGAGGCCATTTGACATTAAACATGTTCTTGTGCCCGACATATCGCACTTGAAGTTTGTGAAGTGGAAACACTTTCAAGACTGCAAATTCAAGGTAACTGTTCTCCCTTCTTTAGATTATAAATAACTTTTCATGGGTATTTTTATAATAACTCTTCTCAGAATTTAAATCTTGAACCAACCCTTTCGCTTTTCAGTGCTGTTTAACGTCTAGGAGTGAGTGCGCGGTTTGTTTTCATTCAGATCGATGTTTCTCGGTCTCGTGTCCGTTTTTCCCTAAATTTGCTGTGAACGTGGAGGAACTCCTCTCATGAAAGTGCCTGCTAGTAACTCATTAGTGCTGAATCCCGCTCGCTGTACGAACTGCGCTTGTGTGGAAGGCAGCGGCCCACTGGGGAGTCTGACATGAGAGGCCGGCCCACCTCGGCACGCCTGCTGAGAGCAGGGCAGCCAGCCATGTTTCATCAGGCCTCCTGGAGAGCGATGCCTCATTTTACTCCACTTCCACATCCTCCATCACCTATCGCAGGCCTCCGGCAAAGATGATCCCATTTGGTAAGAGACGCAGTTCTAAACGGAGCCCCGCTCAGTTTACCAAGATAGGAATCTTCATCCGTACGTTTCTGTCCTCTGGCTGGTGGATCGTCTTGGTTGTAAGATACATGTAGAGGTGCCGGCCTTGTGTTGAACAAAACGGCACAAGATGACGTTTGGTTTGTACGCAAAGCTCCAAAAAAAGAAAAAAAAAAGTCTTTTGATCTAAAGCAGGAGAATCACAACGGACCAGGATGCTGCCAGAGAGGAGTGGGTGGTGTTTCTGAGGCCGACCACAGGCTCTGCAGCCTGTGGTGACTGCATCACCTGCACACACACACACACACACACACACACACACACACACACACACACACACACACACGGGCAGCAGGTGAAAATCTGTGTTGCCGGTGGCAGATTCCTCCAAATATCATCTGACGCCGAGTGTTTTTCATGCTGGGAATGATGGCATCTCCTATAGCATGACCTTGTAGAGCACCTTTCGGGTGACGAAACTTTCGATTGGCGGCCAGCTGTCGCTGTTAGTCACGGCCACGCATTGAAGTTATCATGTAAACACGGTGGACATTTGTTATTTTTCACCGGGGCATTCTGCCACAAACATTTATCGGCAACTCCGCAGATCGTCTGGCGTGGATCGGCTGAAGGAACCATGGCTAAGTTTGATTGACGTAAGGTGGGAGTGTCCCAGTCAGCTTCCTGGGCTTGTTAGTTCGCCCATTTGCAACATGGTGTTGCGCGGTACGAAGGAAACGGCTTCACAAAACCGCTTTTTTAGGAAAACCTATAGGTATCATCACGAAGGGTGTGTCCAGTAATTATACAGCATATGGATGTGGTCAAACATGGAATTACTACACGGTTCTCCGACCAGTGGCGTAGTTGGGCCTGAAGAACCAAAACACGCTGCATGAAATGCATAAATGTGTTGTTTGTGAGCCTAAAAGATGCACGATGTTTGCGTATAAATGCACTTGCTTGCAAGTGCGGCGACAACTGAAACCGCAGGAAATGCACCCGTTCTCCCAGAAATCCTAGCGTTTAGTTTAAAATAAAACGTAAAAGTTAAAACAAAATCTAAAAGCTTTGATTGCACTATTCAGTTTTTCTCAGCTTTGTCCCACGTTTTCTCTTTTTCTTTGCGCCTATTTCCAACCAGTCATTATTTAAAGCCACTCTATGTAGTAATGCCACGTCTGACCACATGGGTGCAACATATCACAGGAAGGTTTACGCGTCAGTCCCTGGTGGAAAAACATGACAAAGTGCACCGCCAGTGGGCTCTTTGTGCCCACATGTGGTCAGAAGTGGTATTACTACAGCAAGTGGGTTTAACTTCAGTGTAGCATCATCTGGACTTTTCTTTGGAGGCCCGCTCTCGAGCTTGTTTTTGGTTTGAAAACCCAAAATTCCTCACTTTGCTTGTTGAGAACGACACAGACGGATCGCTACCTGCCGCCATAAATGGACCCTTAGTTTTAACGTCGTGTCACATTAAGCAGCACCGGAGCGCTTCCGCTCTGATAAACAGTGCCAATAAAGTGAATGTACAAGCCAGATGGAATGAGTTTTCATTACTCAAAAAGCAATGTGAATCAATACCATCTACATCATTTAGCAAACAGTCCCCTGAGATTTAATTTTCTAAATTGAAAGACAAGGGTGGGGGGGATTTTGGAAAAGGCATTTAGATATATTAAAATGGAGGAAATAGTACTTGATTGTCTTATTTCAGCCTCAAAAAGACTGAACAGCAACCTGAAAAAAATGCATCAGAAAGGACTCAAACCTGCCATCTCCTTATCCCATCCCCCTGTAATGCAGGTGTGTCACGCAGGAAAGGGGCTTCATCTTCTCACGTCGGCGGCAGGAACGTTATAAAGGCGTTCCTCGGCGGCGGGAACGTTATATAGGCGTTCCTCGGCGGCGGGAACGTTATAAAGGCGTTCCTCAGTGGCGGGAACGTTATAAAGGCGTTCCTCGGCGGCAGGAGCGGTTATAAAGGGGTTACTTGGCAGCAGGAACGGTTATAAAGGGGTTACTTGGCGGCAGGAACGTTATAAAGGCGTTCCTCGGCGGCGGGAACGTTATAAAGGCGTTCCTCAGTGGCGGGAACGTTATAAAGGCGTTCCTCGGCGGCAGGAACGTTATAAAGGCGTTCCTCGGCGGCGGGAACGTTATAAAGGCGTTCCTCAGTGGCGGGAACGTTATAAAGGCGTTCCTCGGCGGCAGGAGCGGTTATAAAGGGGTTACTTGGCAGCAGGAACGGTTATAAAGGGGTTACTTGGCGGCAGGAACGTTATAAAGGCGTTCCTCGGCGGCGGGAACGTTATAAAGGCGTTCCTCAGTGGCGGGAACGTTATAAAGGCGTTCCTCGGCGGCGGGAACGTTATAAAGGCGTTCCTCGGCGGCGGGAACGTTATAAAGGCGTTCCTCAGTGGCGGGAACGTTATAAAGGCGTTCCTCGGCGGCAGGAACGTTATAAAGGCGTTCCTCGGCGGCGGGAACGTTATAAAGGTGTTCCTCGGCGGCAGGAGCGGTTATAAAGGGGTTACTCGGCGGCAGGAACGTTATAAAGGCGTTCCTCGGAGGCGGGAACGTTATATAGGCGTTCCTCGGCGGCGGGAACGTTATAAAGGCGTTCCTCAGCGGCGGGAACGTTATAAAGGCGTTCCTCGGCGGCAGGAGCGGTTATAAAGGGGTTACTTGGCAGCAGGAGCGGTTATAAAGGGGTTACTTGGCAGCAGGAGCGGTTATAAAGGGGTTACTTGGCGGCGGGAACGTTATAAAGGCGTTCCTCGGCGGCGGGAACGTTAAAAAGGCGTTCCTCGGCGGCAGGAGCGTTATAAAGGCGTTTCTCGGCGGCAGGAGCGTTATAAAGGCGTTCCTCGGCGGCAGGAGCGTTATAAAGACGTTCCTCGGCGGCAGGAGCGTTATAAAGGCGTTCCTCAGTGACGGGAGCGTTATAAAGGCGTTCCTCGGCGGCAGGAGCGTTATAAAGGCGTTCCTCGGCGGCAGGAGCGGTTATAAAGGGGTTACTTGGCAGCAGGAGCGGTTATAAAGGGGTTACTTGGCAGCAGGAACGGTTATAAAGGCGTTCCTCAGTGACGGGAGCGTTATAAAGGCGTTCCTCAGTGACGGGAGCGTTATAAAGGCGTTCCTCGGCGGCAGGAGCGTTATAAAGGCGTTCCTCGGCGGCAGGAGCGTTATAAAGGCGTTCCTCGGTGACGGGAGCGTTATAAAGGCGTTCCTCAGTGACGGGAGCGTTATAAAGGCGTTCCTCGGCGGCAGGAGCGTTATAAAGGCGTTCCTCAGTGACGGGAGCGTTATAAAGGCGTTCCTCAGTGACGGGAGCGTTATAAAGGCGTTCCTCGGCGGCAGGAGCGTTATAAAGGCGTTCCTCAGTGACGGGAGCGTTATAAAGGCGTTCCTCGGCGGCAGGAGCGTTATAAAGGCGTTCCTCGGTGACGGGAGCGTTATAAAGGCGTTCCTCAGTGACGGGAGCGTTATAAAGGCGTTCCTCAGTGACGGGAGCGTTATAAAGGCGTTCCTCGGCCACACGCAGCCGGAGCAGAAGTGGCCTGAGGGTTTTAATTGCCGGGGTAAAGAAGATCATATTGTAGCCTGCTGCTGTGGTCACAGCTGGGTAAACGTTGCACATTTTTTGCTTCTAATTAAGATTAAAGTTGTCGTTCGGAGTCTCGTGAACTACGGAAGCTCGTTTGTCAAGATGCACGTATAAAGGCTCTGTGGCAGCAGGTAGTCGAGCAGTTTGTCCTCACGAGTCAAACGATTAACGCAATTCTTCTAAGTAAGGTGACGTATTTAAAGTGTTTCAGACTTGCAGAAGACCATTTAAAAACATACAGATGTTGCTCATTAATATGAGCCCACGTTTCAATTGCTCAGATTGTGGCTATTTCCGGATCAAGTTTCCAGTTCCCTCAACGAGCTGGTGAACCCAGACTGCAGCTGACGGGATCTCAACTTTAAGTTTAGGGGGGAAAAAAAAGAAAATTGGCTAAATGTGCTCACGGCCAAAACAGTTTGATCATTACCGTAATTAAATGTATTCCAAACACCCATCATTATCAGGATATTCTGATTAAACTGCTCTTACTGATATTTGTAAATGTCAGATCTTTTAAGTATAGATGGTCTACTTAGACTTCTTATTCAGAAATGAGGCAGATATTCAGATTCTTAAAGCATCTTTAATTATCAGATTAAGAATACGGTACATGAAAGACTGATCAGCCACTGACGACAGACTCATAATAAAAAAAAAAAAATCACAATGTGGCTCAAAATAGAAACAGTCAAAGAGCAATAAAAGCAAAGCCTGCTGTAATTCAGGTGTGGTACTTTGAATAACTAAACAGAATAAAGGTGCAGTTGGGATTAAAATGATGGCTGGTAGAGAACGCTGAATCAACAGAATCGTTCTGGAGCAGACGCGACCTTGTGTTAAAACACCATAAATGTGAATAAGATTCACTTATACTGATAATATTTTTGCAACGCAGCTTTCAGATTAACCCTTAAACACTATATCGTAATTGTCTTATTATAATAAATTTTAATACTGTAAACAGGAAACCTGTTTTGATAACATGCTGGAATAGCCTCGTACATCAGCTGAACTGGGACTCCTGCGCATCTGGTAAGTTTAAAAAAAAAAAAAATAATCGTAAAATCTTTGTTTACATCTTAAATAAATCACTTCACACAACTTTTGGTCAAACAACACAAAAGCTGATCATATGCTCGGGTCAATGTGAATAATTCTTTGGTAATACATGTAACACCTGTCAAACGGATGTCAGCGGTCCAATAATAATGAAGATATGAGCTGAACTGACAACTAAGTGATTTGCCTTTATTGAAGAGAAAAGTCAGACTGCAGCAGCACTCGGGCGTCTTATGTCTGGTCAGTTGTCGGGGGCCGCCCTGTGAGGACGGAAAGGCCTTCGGGTCCCAACTGCGTTCCTCCCATCAACATTTTCCCTGTAGTCAGAAGATTACATGTACAATGGGACTCAGTCACCGTCTGTAGTTTAGCATTTGGAGTAAATACCATCATTTTAAGATGTACTTCTGCAAAGTAAAGATAAGTTGAACAATGCTGAGGATGGGTTTTTGTTTTCCCTCAGAAAACGAGGACACACTGCCATCTGCTGATGGAGAACGATATCAGCAAGAGCATTTATAAAGTTTAGCTTTTCACTATAAGTGCAGAGAGTGCAGAATAAATCTGCTCGAGCAAACAGATGCGATGCAGAGACTGCAAATAAAATTGACCTTTGAAAAACGTACTGACTGAGCACAAGTCCTTCCATCTGCCACCAGAAAGGAAGCGCACAATGGGCTTGATTGTTCCCCCGAAATGGAAAACCTGCTTTTGGTTCCGTTTCTGATATGAGAGCACCAACCTCAGATTCTCATCTTGCAGGTCATCAGCTTTGAGGGCAGATTTGGAAATGCCCATCCCTGGAGGAATCCTGTCCGGGTATCTCACGGCAATCCTCATCCCATGTAACTCATAGCCCTGAAAACGAAAACACGCATTTACTGGAAGATTAAAGGGGAGGGGGCCTAAGCAAGCACGTGGTTTACATAGAAAAGGGAGCATCGTTTTGATTGGCAGACACTTGGTGCATATGGCCCAAATATTAAACATTAAACAAACGGAAGTAGTTCTCTGAACTCTCAGTGATCTTACACAGCGTGAACATTATTGCCCATGTTGTTGATGCTTCAGTGCAGTTACAGACTTGTTGCTGCCTGTTTTAACAGATTTTCACCTGTCCTTGTTTGGATTGGGTTGATCACAAAAGCTAAAACATTTAAAAACATAAATCTGTTCGGAAGCGCCGTTGGGTCTTGTCATTCAATGCCACAACACATTTATTTGCGAGTCTATCCAGTTGTGTCTGGGGGCATTTTTGGCCTCATCTATCATATTACGCCTCGGAATGTTAAAAGGCATTTGTTGGCTGACGCCAGGCTGCAGGGACGTTTCTCCTCGCAACAAGGTTCTCCTCTTTGTCACGCTTGAAACTCACATTGCAGACTACACCTGATGAAAGTGGGGCGTTGCCAAAATCGGCTTCCCCTCCATCGTCTGTACTGTGTCAGGTGATCTGCAACTGGACACGGAGACGCGTCGTCGCAGAGATGCGTTGTTCTTGGACACGAAGACGTTAATGGGTTCCTGAGCAACGTTTTTAGCTTTCAAAAGCTGATTTATCTTATTAAAACTACGGCTCCTCTGTGAATACGTCACAACAAACACTCGCTTCTGGGTGTACTTACATTATAACGTCTGATTGCTTCATCGCAGTGCTCTTGTTTTGTAAAGTTTACAAAAGCACAACGTTTAAACTGTAGAACCTTCGCGCTATAGACGTTCCCAACCCTACGGGAGCAGAGTACAGGAACAATTTATTACAATGAAACTCAAATATCTCACCACTAGGTTACATTTTGTTAAATTGTAGGGAAAAACACACACACACACACACACACACACACACACACACACACACACACACACACACACACACACACACACACACACACACACGCGCGCCTTACATGCTGAACAGGTTGGTAATCACAGCCTCAGTCACTGGATAATTCAGGTTTCCCACCCAAACTGGAAACAGCTCCCTGATAAGAGAAAAAAGATACATTTATGTACAATGAAAGGAAAGAAATACAGGGAAATGTGTCCAAAAAGATTGACGACAAGTGTTTTACTGTCATCATAAAATAAATTATTTAATACACTACAAAAGACTTCAACAAAGGACATCAATGAAACCAGCTCACAGAGCTGCACTGGACACGAGGTAGAGATGAATAATAGACTCCAGAACGTGATGGGGGAAGAAAAAGACGGACCGGGCAACAGAGCAAAGAAATCTTAAGTGTTGTAAAAGTGACTACGTGTCTATTTGGAGACCTGCAGAGCAAAAGATTTCCAAAATTCCTCTGAATCCTTTCAAAGGTTTAAAGATACCGCAGTGCAGCTGAACCAATACTCACGGTGGTCGTCGGCCTTCACCGTTGTTGGCCTTTAAATAATTAGCATGACTAGGCTTTGACTGGCTCTGGACATCGGGCGTATTCTGGACTGGATATAGAGGTTTGTTCAAAAGTGGTTTCTTGGGTGCATTGTAGGACTGAGCTGGAGCAGGCGAGGAGTATAAAGGTTTTGTACTGGCTGAGAGGAGAGGAGAGACTCCATTGACGTTTGCTACTTGAGCCGGTGGGAGATGGCCATTGAGAACTGCTGAAACACAAAGACCAAAACTTCAATTAATAAGCCATCAACAGGCACAAAGTAAACTTTTATGTCTAGGTGTGTCAGCGTGATGGTTCACCTGGTCTAGAGTGTAATTTGGACAGCACCTCTAAGGCTTTGTTTACTGTCCCATGAATAATTAAAGCATTTGAGCTCTCCTCCCGTGTGAAGCCATATGCCTGGAGAAACAGAATTAAACATTTTTAAAGAATATGAAGTCATTTCTCTATCTATGGATCAAACACTTTTTATATATATATATATATATATATATATATATATATATATATATTTTTTTTTTTTTTTTAAGTCACATTGACGCTTGAGCAGAGACCAACAACAACACTATACCAAAAGTTGGCAGAGAAACCAGACAAACCTGCTCTTGTCTGATGCAAAAGAAGAATGCAGTTATGAGAAGCAGAGCGCTACTCCTCACACCTTCTCACAATATGACTGCACATAAAATAAGTGTTAATGTTACAAACCATTAACTGTATTATCTGCACCCGCATGAGCTCCTGGGCAGCTTCTGCATACGAGCTATCCAGTTTGAGGACATCCATAAACGCGTTGGCAGCCTCTTCATACCTCTGAAAAAGGAGAAAGAAGAAGTGTAAAACCTCCACGTGTCTCTGACTTGGAACTACATTTAAATTCAAGTCTCATTCACCGTCTTGGAATTAAAGTTTCTGCTATAACTGATCAAAACATGTCTGAGTAAATGACACAAACAGGCAGCAGTGTTGTCAAAAGGCCAACGTAAGTAAGGTCAGAACAATCTGAACTGTAAATAAACTCCTGACAAAATTGACAAAGATGTCATTAACCACACGACAGGCGCTTCATGTAGAGGTTTACGTACTTTACCTCTGATGTTTCAGGGTGCAACTTAAATCTAGCACATTAACACTGACTTGGAGCATCATTTAACACAATATAATTAAATAAACAATGCATTCTTAAAGTAAAACATACATGTACTATATGTGAGCAGTTCAGACTGGATGTGGAAAACATTTACCTTCAGACCTGCCAGAGCTCTGCCCTTCCTAAACAGGCCTTTAACCCAGCCTGGATATATGCTGAGAGACAACTCTGCATCTGCAAGAGCTTTTTCATATTCTTGCAGCTTTTCAAAGCAGAAAGAACGATTGCCAAACAGCCTGCGACAGAAATGCAGTTTCAGTACAGCACACAAGCGCAGCAATTGTGCAGGTGAAGAAATGAGTTTAAACGGAGAGAAGAGACGTGCACTTACTTAAATTCTGTGGGATTGTATTTAATTGCGTCTGTAAAATACTTCACAGCCATATTGTAGTCGCCAGACTTTGCAAAGGTATTTCCAAATTCTAGGTAAAAAGAGGAGCTTTAGTAACAAAAAATAATAATAATGACACCAATAACATGATTTACACATGAACAAGTTGAGAGTTCACAAAAACAACACTTACTAGCAAGATCAGTACTTATTTTAACGTGATCTTCAAAGGTGGAGCAGCTGGAGACGGTAGTATCCTAAATTGACCGACAGGTTAGTAAGATCATACGTGCCAAAAAAAAAACAAACAAAAAAAAAAAAACACCAGAATCTAACTCATTGCTATGGTTACATGAATAACTTGACATCTCTTAAAAAGCCTTACCTTCATCTTTCCGTCCTTTACAACCTTCTTGTCTTCCTTGGGTTTGCCGGAGCCACTTTTACACTCTTCTTTATCTGGAACCTTCTTTTTCTTTTTGTTACAGTTCTCCAATTTACGCTTGGCAATAAGAGCAGCTTTGCTCACAAAAGAACTTGTCATATCAAGCTCCTAAAGAACAAAGGGGGGCAAAAAAAAAAAATAGATGTTTTAGACTTAAAATAATACAGTACACAAAAGAAAAAATGGCATTTCTGATCTAGGAACCCTCAGATGGTTCTGGGTCAAAAACTCTTGCTAATCAATAGTTGATATAAACCGAAGAAAAAAAGAGTCAACTTAGAAAACATTTGTCAAGCTACAAAGATGTTAAGCTTGTCTAGAGGCACCACTTTGATTTTTACTGTCTGCAAAGAAACAGAAGAAAAAGTGAATCAAAGAATTGCTTCATTACCTTTTTTTTTTGTATTTTTTATATAATTGCACCCTTTTCTGATTTTAAGTAGTAACATAAACTCTACGATGACTTAATACCTCTGAGTCGTTCCTGGCGTCATCTTCTTCATCACTGAATTCTTCTCCACTGCTTTCACTGTCGCTGTCTGTATCTTTAGCTGAAGCCAACAATTTCTCAGAGGAAGTAGCGTCACCTTTCCTTTGATTATTAACCACTTTACTCTCTTCACCTTTAGACTGCTGTGGATCATCTTTCTCCTGTGCAAACACACAAAACAAACCAGCTTGAGTCAAGAGTGCAACTTGATGACGATAATCAGCGTTAAAGACAGCATACATAGCCATCTCAACTTTTTTTCTTGCGTACCTTATATTTTTCCTTTTCCATTTGTTTTCTTTCTTTCTGCTTCTTTTGGACGAGAACACACACACACACACACACACATGAACATTAGTATCCACTAACTTCCTCAGCAGCTCATGCTGGGCGCAGTGGTACTTACCTGTTTCTTCAGCCGCTTCTTCTCAGCCTTTTCTTTGCTTTTTTTAGCTTCTTGTAATAATCTGGCTTTTCTTTCAGAATCCTACCGGAGCAGAACAACATCATATCAGCCTGAATTCATTCAACGTGTATGACACGAATCAAAAGTGAACTTACACTCTCCTTTGCCTGAACCTTCACAGAGGGTGGGCAGGAAGGGTTGCGAGCAGAAGTAAAGCAATGCAGAGGAGGCTGATAAATCGAGTTAGATGACTTCGTGCGGTTCCCACTTAATCCTCTTCCATGATCATGGAAACTATGGTGATCATCTGTCCAACAGTCATAATCATCTAGATCTAAATCTTCATCATATTCAATACCTGTCAAGAGCAACAGTGTTTTGTAAGTTTACACAACACATTTCAAATGCTGTAAGAAACATGAAACACACAGACATATCTGATACATTTAAAGTAAATGACTCATGCTCAACGTCACTACAGATTAACAAAAATTGAATAGTTGTTATACGAAATCTCCTTACCGAGAAGGCCACATTTAATTATCCTTTGCATATGAGGATGGTTCTGAAACATACCCACAACTCTTTGCTAAACAGGAGAGAGACGGATATGAATGGCAGGCGCAAACAGCGGCTTACAACCAGTGTAGTTCAACATCTTCAGCCTTGAAAGTTTTCCACCGTCAATCTACATCAGAGTCCCAGCACACACCGAGAGAACGAAAGACACACCTGGTATGTTGTCGAAGCTGTGAACCTGCACGGTCTGTGTCCTTGAGCTGAAGTGAGACTACTGGAAACATAAACTAGACTGGTTTCGCTTTCCCTTACCCAGAATAAACTGACTCATTTGATCCACAAACAGGGTTCTCTCTCTCCCTGTATTTATTGGTCCATGAAAACACTGGAAAGACATCACCCCCCCCCCCCCCCCCCCCCCCCCCCCCCCCCCTTCTTTTTTAACATAGTACTATTACACAGCAAAAAGCACCTGGCAAGCATTTTAATCTGCACCAATCCAGAGAAGCAGGAATCATGAGAATAATTTATTTATCTTAAAAATGTATTTTACATGCAGCAGGTGGAGTGTCAGCGTATGACATCAAAGATGACTCATCAGTGAATGAGCGGGTTTATGTCTGTCATTAACTGGGGTGACGCATACGTTCAACTACTGCTCTGTGCAAAAAAAAAAACAACAAAAAAACGTAGCAACCCTAGTTAGAACTGCACAATAATTGGATTTGAATTAATTCTTATAATAACTAATAATAATAGTTTATGGTAAGGATGCAAACTATTGATTAATTAATTAGTTGACCTTGTCGATTGATTAACAAAACTGATAAGTGGCCATTTCCCCGTTTCAATTTATTTAAATCGAGCAGCTTTTTATCCACAATTAAATCGATAGTCCAATAATCGTTTACATCCCTAGTTTATGGTAATTTGTCAAGATGAAAGTCACTTTTCTTTAATTAATTTGGTATGGCACCACCACTGCCTCCATAGCTCTGGTTTGTAACATTAAATGGTTTGTAACATTAAAAGGCAGCTTTCCCTCCCCAGTCATCTACTAGTTCTTTAAGTTTGTGGTATCTGATGATGTGCAAACCGCTGTCCGTGGCAACTAAAGGTCATGGCACTGTAAATTTTATCTGGCATCGTAAACAAAGATATGCAGAAGTGTGTTAGAAGAGTGTGATATGAAAAAAAACACAAGCAGTACTTGTGGCCCTCATAACCCATATGATAAGACGGTGCAGTGGACCAGAGACAGTGTGTAACACTCACAGTAATGAATTAATGACTAAAGTTAAGATCGCCCTTTATTCAGTTCAACAATAAAAGTAATAATTTTTATCCTTAAAATATGAAAAAAAAAAAAACTGTATTTGTTGAATTAACTTGTCTAAAATAAATTGACTACATTTGAAACGATGTGGTTATATTAAAATAAAATCAATAAATAAAAGTTATATGATTTTATTGTAGGCCATATCAATAAAGTCATAATCCTGTTCTTGTTTTATTAAAATTATACTGACCTGTAAAGTTTGACTTAAAAAAAAACAGTAATTAGATTATTAAATCAGTTCCATTTTTTTTTTTTTAATAATTGACACCGGCCACAGAAAAACCCACATAATTTGTACTTAAAATAAAACCAACACAAAGTTCAGAACAAAACGATTCCAAACTAAAGTCAGTATTTACTGTGACGTCCCTGGGAATCTAGCACAAATTTCAGTCTTTGTGTCCTATACAGATGTTTGAGTGTGATAGTAAATAAAAGTCCATCCTATTTAGGTTTAAGAGAACCAGGTCCCTCAAAATGTAGTTTGCATTTTAAAGAGAATGGAAAATAAATGCAGAAGTCATTAAACCTTTACTAAAACAAAAACAAGGGACCTCTGCACAACACTGAACCTTACAAGTTGTTTTACATGCAGAGGTTTGTGAAATAAAACATACAATTCAAATGTTTTCAGTTTGTGGATTTCTTCTTTTTTTTTTTGTTTAGGAAAATCAGGTTTAGACGAAAAAAAATCTATTACTATATAGTAACATTACTGACAACACAGAGGACCAGAACTAGTAGAAGTAGAAAATACTAGATTATGTTCTTATACTTAAAGTGGGTTTTTGAGAAGGTTAAGGATTTTTCCAGGGATCTTCTCCCGAGGCCGGGCAAGTAAATCATAGGAAATCTGATATAAAACGACGGCAGGCAGGGTTTTAATCTGGCGTCTGGTGGTTTTCAGATAAAACGTTGTTTGTGTTGTCCTCCGGAAAGCAGCTGCGCACGTAAGCATGCTCGCGCCAGCAGGAAACGGTCGTTAACGGTCTTGTGTTTAGTCGTCTCGAGTCTAAAACCAGTTTTCCTAAACTTAAACTGGCGGATTTCGTTGTTTTGACTGCTGCGCCGCAGCCCCGTTGATCTGAATACTCGAGCCAACTTTGTTCGATTCATCGTAAAAAATGAGACGTACTTACCATCATGTGGACGTTCGTGAACTCTGAAAGACGAGAACAGAGAGAAACATGGTAAAATCCAGATGTTTCAGCGTCCGGTTACGGAGCTGGGACGTGATTCGTCGATCGGCTAGTTAGCTGCGCCAGCCGCCGACTTGTTTTAACAACTTTAGGAAACATTTTCTCACCCGTTTCGTCGTCAAAGACCTGCATGTTTAGCAACAGAGGCACGGGTACGACGTCGTATTCCCTCTAATATACGAGTTGACAACGCACAGTTTACATTTCTGATATTAATTTCTCATTTTTCCGCAGCCTCTAACTTCGGCTGCTCCCGCGTCTCCGCGCCTCTTCCGGTGCCGCGCAGACGTAGTACGCGGGACTTGCCAGCTACTGTACGCATGCGCTCTGCAACAGCTTGGCTGTTATCAAATGTGACGAAACAAGCAACATAACTTAAGAGCTAAATCACATATTTGACCTTTCAGAGATACTGAGGGACAACGATAGCTACGTCTGTGTAACTCTTTTATGAAGGAAAAAAAAAAAAAAGCGTGCAATCCTCCCAAATGTCGTTAGAGCACATGCAGTTTTCTCTCATGAAAAAGTCTGCAGGATATTTGTTTCCCAGTCTTCTTTTACCTCAATTAAACTGTTTTCCATGTGCTTTTTACAAACTTGTCCACTAGTTGTTTACTTGTATAGCCATTTTCAGATCCATTTGGTTTGAAGCCTTTTTGACCTTTCAGTGTCAGTTATAGTTAAATATCTATTTTGATCATTGTAAGGTCATGTGGTCAGATTTGCCTGGATTCAAACTGCCCTAGAGGAACGGCTCCATCAAGTAAAGGAGTGGTGGATGTAGTGCTGCATCCACCACACAAAGTAAACTACTTTACAAGCTTGTGGAGGGCGTATTATATTCTGGGGTTGCTTCAGAGCATCAGGTCTAAATTCAGAAACATCATGTGTCCTATAGAGTTTGGCTTTTTTCCTTCTTGATGGCATGGATATATTTCATGGGGACAACACCAGGATCCATCTGGCTCAAATTGTAAAAAAAAAAAAAAAAAAAAAAAAAAAAAAAAGGTAGTATGAGACATGATGTCACACATCGATTGGCCACCACTTAATCCCAGTGGAAATCTTTTAAAATGTGTATAAGATACTTTACACAGTGGTCTGACTCTCCAACCACAACTGCAAGATCTTGGTGAAAAATTAATGCAACTCTAGATGGACTTAGATGGCTTGACATTGCGCAAGTTCACGGAAACGTCATCAAAACTAAAAGGTCATCCAACAAAACATCAGCGCGCCTTTTTCTTTGGTCAGCCAGTGCATTTTGTATTCAACACAAAAGGGATGGAAGAGCATTTTCTCAATCCATCCCATCACTATATCAAATTAAAGAAAAAATATAAAAAAAAAAAAGACAACGAAGTAAATCTGAGAACAAAAGCTTACATTAAAAATTTAATGCATCAATTAAATTTAACAATGCAGTTAATCGTTACTATACACACAGCCAGAAATTACATTCTGAATAATTTAAGGATGAAACAAAACCCATAGTTTTAAACTACAGGTCAACTCATTAATAGAAAAAGCGTTTATTGCTCATTACTGAGGGAATGTGTAACCATAAGTGTTAGATTAGTGCTTAATATGTCTGAAAGATTTGTATTGCACAGGCAAATAAATGACACAGTCATACTGTCTGTCATTAGCGAGTGTCACAACCTGCTTTTACAGGTGAGTGAAAGCGTGGATGAAGATCTAGCGCCCTCGGTGCATCCGACTCACGTCGCGTCGTTAGAAATAACCATGAAAGACCCTGAGTGTGAACTCAAAATATAATCAGTGACCACATTTAGTCGGCTTCAAAAGACAGCCACTGTTTCCAGGGGTTTGACCAGCCATATTAGTCGCGACCTGCCCTTAGATTCCACGTTGGGCGCCTTCATGCTACAATCCTTCCGTGGCGAACTGAAAAGCCAATAAGTCTTTGGTACATTGAGCTCAGGAGGACGATGGCTCCCACCACCATACCGCAGATGAGGCTGAAGGCCCAGCGAGGTCCCAGGATGGTGTAGACGTGGGAGACAAAGATGGGGCCCAGTGTCCGTGCCCCGCTCCCCGAGGCTGTCAACCAGCCCATGTACACACCCTGAAGAAATAAATGGAAGGTGCACAATGAAACTTAAAAAAAAAACAAACAAAAAAAACATTCAAAGTTTTTGCAAGATTATCTGAATGCTTGTGGTTATTAAAATCAAATTTATATGAATCTACAGTCTACCTACCTGAGGTTTGGGTCCAAGGATTTTGGAATAGAGCGTGTAGGACATGACATTGGAGGCTGGGTATCCAACCCCGATCAGGATGTCTGATAATATATACTGCGCCAGGTGTATAGCAGGTGTGTACTGACACCAGGTCTGTTCATAAGGACAGCCTGTCGGCTCCACAGTGCCATTGGTGGAAACCACATCCTTCAGCATTTGATTAACCAGTGAGTTGTTTTTGACATCTGCAAATTTTACAGGAAAAAAAAAAAAATAGTACGAATCTAAAATTAATACTTAAGATCTTCCTCTTGCACTGGAGTTTTGTTCTCACAGAGGAAATATAGTTTCAGTAGCAGAAGAAAACTGGAATCTAAGCTGCAGCAATTGAGACCAATCAATGCCACAAAAAAAAAAAAAAAAAAAAAAAAAAAAAATATCAATCAATACCTGCCCACTGGATTTTTGGGTAATGATTTCCCCACGGAAGCAGAATAATGAAGCCACAGAATATAGTGCAAAAGCCTGTCAGCAACACTGGACGATCACCAAACCTGGAAAAGAAAGTCTTTTTGAATAATACAAACCAAAAATATATTTGATTACATGTATGACAGCTGTCGGTAGAACACCTTTGAGAAGCTGCTTTCACAACCACAAAGACCAGGATCGACTCGCATCCGATGCAGCACATAATGATGCCGTTATAAAGCACAGCTTCTTTCCGAGTCCAGGCAAACATGTCCATGGACAATGGGGTAGAAATTCTGAACGAGAAAATACAAAAAGGAGTAAAACAAGCATCAGTTATTTTCTCCCTTGACTATCAACAGTCTGGCCAGCCATAGTTAGGTTTTGGTGATCTTGCATGAGTGACTAAAGCCCCCCCTGCACCCAGTTGTGACTGGTTTGGTACGTTCTGTACTGGTGGACGTGGAGGGGAGGGGTACCAGGAGTGCCAGGCTGGACTGCTGTAGCAGCTTATCTAAGTACATACGTTTCAAACACAGCGAAGATGAACATGACGGTGAAGAACAACATGTTGGAAGTCAGAACAGCCACGTGGTCGATGCTTTCCTCAGATTCTTCAAGAATGTCAACTCTATCTGCAGGACAGAGGAGAGATGGGTAAAAATGAAATGACCAAATGATAGGGTTAAACTTTAACACACTCTTTGTTTTATCTCATTGTTATTTTACGCACTGTATACTGCTTGTCTTATAAGATAATTGTACACGTCAGAGAATACATCTTGTACAAGTTGCTTATCTTCATGTCATCTGTGACCTCCTTATTTTCAATAAAAGCCTCAAGAGGCCACCAGAGGGGGGGTGCGGACAGAGACGAGAGCAGCGGAGATGTGGCTGAGTTCTCTGTCCGTCCTCCGTGCTGATGTATGAAAAACTTACTGACTTTGTCTTTCTTCCTTATTGTGTGTTTAATAAATGTTAGGTCGTTTAAACCTGACACCAAACATATAACAATATTTTATAACAATAGCCTTCCACATTCACCATGACGAATCCACAGCTTCAATGTTGTGGACTGTGTCATGACTTCTCTACAGTTACACAGCTTATTTATCAGAGTTTGAACCGCAGCAACATGACATGACAGAGCTGGACCAAAGCTAAAATCTATTCCAGCAGTAATAGAAGGCGGTAAAACACAAGAAGTGAAGCGTGTTCGGCTTTGAGATCTGTGTGTATGTGCCCCGTCTAGAAACGATGGTAATGCATACCTTCTGAGGTGTAGTTGATGGCTCGAATGCTTTTCCCCTCTTCATCCACTCTGTGTTCCCTGAAGGAAGAATTACAAACATTTTATGCGAAACACACACCCACAACTTTGATCAAACAAGCCACTAAAACTCCGAACACGAGTTCCCATTTACAGTCTTTCCTTCTTTAGCTGTAGTGGATTGATTTTATTTTAGTTTTGAATTTTTGACCCCACATTGACTACACACCTTCTTTCCCATTATGAATACAGGGACTCACTTTCTCCGCCCTCACTGCTGTCTGCCCTGCAGAGCGGCTGCAGCCTGGCTGTGGGCTGCACGTGATCACTGAAGTTGGTGTGGTCCAATTTGGATCAGTAAGCATGACAAGTTTTAGGAATATCGCTCATCGTGAAAAGGGTACAAGAGTGGCCTCATTTTAAATTCAGCTATATTAAAATACAATCCACGAGAAGGAAATATGAAAGAAAGCAGTTCACATCTGTTTGTTTCTAACACTGTTTAATAGTAAATGAAGTAAAGAAACAAATTTTGGCTCTTTATTTTAACATGTTGCCACAGTAGATAACCATGTTCCGCATATTGATTTGGATGGCCGTCCTAACACAACGTTCCTCATTTATCAGAGCTCAGGAACAAGGGGTCAGAGCCCGCTCTCTCTTTTATTTTTTTATTTTTTAAATGTATTGATATCTATCTATTACTGCCGAGTTTTTACAAAGTACCTCACATATTCTTTGTTATTTTGAGATTTAATAATACCGCGATGGTGCCACACGTAAGCCCTTCTATCTAGAAAAGAACTTTGGTCAAAATTTGCACTTTCATAGCTCTTTAAATAGCCTGACTGTTATTGTTAATTCAATACAAATGTTCAAAAGAATTGTGGCTAAATCCATTGATATGTTTTTTTTTTCATTAGAGCACAGAGAGAGGCGTTACCTGAAATTCGTGTCCTCAACAAAAATCTATTTTCCAAAAGGGGAGATAGAGGGGAAAAAAGGTGCACTTACTTTAAAACAAAGACAACAAGCAGGATGTTGACGAGGCCCAGTGCTGCAGCCAGTAAAGCCGGAGTGGTGTACATGTTGAGCTGCAGGTCTATGATGTTTACCGTGACGCCTTGTTCACCAATAAATGACAGACAAGCCTGGAGAGCTGCCACATACACGAAAACACAAAAATGTTAACAATTAAAACCAGCTTTTGCTCGTGTGTTATTTATTAAATTACTGGAACTACCTCTTCTGATATATTTAACAGAAAGTACCTGGCCCGAGGATGAAACCCAGAGCCTGACAGGCGCTCATGTTTGCCATGGCACCGGTCCTCTCCTTCAGCGATGTAGCACCAGCAACATAGGACCTCACCACGGCAACATTGCCTGTCATGAAAAGAATGAAACTTATGTTCGTGAGGCTGGCTTCACACAGTTCAACACATCCATCCAGGTTTATAAACGAGCCACTTATTCCGTTTTTAAGACTTTCAAAAGTTAGACCTCCCACGATACCTGCTCCGAAGCCCACAAAGACTCTGGACATGAGCAGGTGGTACTTGTTGTCAGTCTTGGGCAGGTAAGCGTAAGCATAGTAGATGTTAGCCGACAGGTTGATGAAAATTGAGCAGACAAGCGGCTCCCAGGAGGACCGGTGATTAGACCACCATCCAAAAGTAGGAGAGGCCACCATCTGCCCCAGACTGTAGGCTGCCACCATCCATCCCAGGAAGCTGGCATCTGCACTTTGATCGATCTGTAAACAAAGTCAATTAGAGCAAGTAAAAGCACATAGGTTATGGTTAGGGTTACCCAAACACCCTAACCCTAGACCTTAACTACCCTAAGACCAAAACGTTAACTATCCGGTTTGACATGCTGTGCAGCAACAACCTGGAACAACAAGTAGAACAGTTTACGTTTTGCTTTACTTTATTTAATCATAAAACTCATGCAATATTTTTGAAACCCCAAATCATTTTCTTACTCTAATACATTGCAAATGATGGTGCAACTACAGAGCATAATAAAGCTGATTTCATGAAAGTTCTCAGTCTTTTCACTTTTTCACCAATTTCTTTCCACTTTCTCCTATTCTTTCACTTTCTGTTTACGGTGGCAAGACAGATTTAAATGCCAAAACCAAAAACACTTGTATGAATGAATCTTTTACTCTGGAAATGGCAAATGATGCATACCTTTTCCAAGTAAGGCCACAGCGACGTGATAACGATTGTGAAACCTGAAATGGCATACAAAAACCATGCTTTCAAACAAGTTTCAAGTTAAGAGATATGATAAAGATAAGATAGGACGTTATTGATCCCACAGGGAGAAATTTGTGTGTTACCACAGCTCAAGTAAAAAAAAATGCTTGGCTTATGGATGGAGGGTTTTCTCGAGATATGCAAATAAGTAATATCTAAATATGAGTAGGATGTGCGCGTATGTATATACATATACACATAAATGACTGCACATAGACAATGGATGTAAAGTGATTTTTTGTTAGTGAATTTTTATTAAAGCTGGATATTCCAGTTAATGTTAGATTAGTTCCCCTACTCATTTTTTCTACAGCATAATTTTTCTTTAATGTTCTTTGCATATACTTTTGATTTTACGCAATGTTCAAGTGTAATGTGTAAGAGATAAAAATCTCAACTGGAGTCACTCTTTGTGAAGTTTACATGTCTCTGCATGCTTACATGGGTTTTCTCTGGGTACTCTGGTTTCCTCCCACAGTCCAAACAAACGTGATCCTAAGCTGACATCAGGTCTGTGGTTGTCTGTCAATATATGCCATTTAATCCAAGTAATTCCCTATCCAATCTATGCCCCTGTGTGTCACCCAAAGAGAGCTCAAACAGGCTCCAGCAGAACCCTGCGATGCTGAACAGGAGGACGCTCATACGGAAAATGGCTGGTTGAAGTGGAAGGTCACAACTTGCCATCAAGCACTTTTAATACTTTATGGTTTTGATGCACAAGCACTCATCCAATGACGTGTAGTTCATCTAAGTGATAAAACCGAAGAGATTTAAAACGTTTCAGGAGAGGCCAGATGGGAAAGACCAAACGTTGGAATGATGGGGAAAATTGAGTTTTAAAAAAAAATGCATGAAATCTGTTTTGTCTTTATGATTCATTTACTTAAATCATACCTAACCAATTCTTCACCGACAGAAAAAACAACCTGTTGTTTTCATGCAAGTTAGCTGATCATTTGCAGCAGAGAAGAGCGTGATGTCACTCCGGGTAAAAGTCCTTTGGCACATTTAAGTTGGCTACACTAATATTTGCACTTCCCTGCTGTTCCAAACATTTCTTAACACTGTCACTTTTACCACATGGCATTAAAAGTGTCTTTTTTTTTTTTTTAACAGAAAGGGGTATATAGCTTAGTGGCGCGATGTGGAGATGGGTGTGACAGGTCCAGAAGTCCTCACCTACACTGCTGAGGAACATGGTGAAGTACATGACGCGAATGGACCTCCACCGACTGCTGTAGTCCATATCCTGGGAGTCCTCGCTGGTCACAGACAATAATGATTTAAGGTTAATAATACAAGTGTACAAACGGGACAGGATGTCATAGAAGTAAACCGATGTTTGAAACGCAGCACGGGAAAATAAAACCGACGTATGCTGCATCAGTTCACACTTCCTTAATCGAAGTTTACTTATATTTGTCAAGTGGCTACTTCACTCACCTGCTCGCGTCGTCCCGCAGTAACGGAGTGGTGTCGTCTGCTTCATGGTGGGACATTTTAACTAAATCAGTAACCCCGTGGAGGCTGTTGCACCGCTAAGTCTCCATATAACCGAGGGTCGGTGAACTACACCGCAAACTGCCTCACTTCTCCAGAAAGTGAGCTTCGGGGCCAGCTAACATTAGCAGCGCAACGTTTCACGTCCAAACATATTCGTTTAGGCGACTAATACTACGCAAAGTGCTAAAAGGGATACTTACAAGTACCGCTAAATCGGAAAAAAGGGGCAGTGCAAGATACAAAACCCTCACAAAACCGGACTATGACACTATAAACAGCTACACGCTTAATTGGTATCAAGCCAAATCAAGTTAAAAAGTTACATCCGGCTGTGTCGTTCAAAATAATACAAACTCCAGTGGAATTAGTTCAGACTACTTTTTATATTATTCGTCACAATCCGCAATTAACAGCCCAACTAAAAGGAAAACAAAACAACGAATCTCTAAAGATCGAAACTTAACCACTTTAGTATTTCTTATCCTTTTTTTGTAACGTTATCACCCAAGCGCTCTTATTTTGAAACCCGGGCCCATTTCGATAGTAGGCATGTAACTTAACGTGTGCTTACTCACGTGAGAACTTAAATCACTCCCACTTTTTCATGGCAAAATATCAGAAGAAATCCTTAAATCGTGATATACTAGAGAAAAAAAGTTGCGTTTATATTTGCACTTTTGAGAAGAGATGCATGAACCTACTCTTACACAACTGTAGTTTTTAAGTCTGGTTTCTTTCTGATCTTTTTACGTTCATAATTACAAAAAAATCAGGGGTGCTGTGTAAAATGTAATTAAAAAAAGAAAACAATCTTGTTGTTTTTTATCTAGTAAAGCCATAGTTTTCAACTTATGCCTCATAACAACCTGGTGAATGGTCAGCAGAAGCACTTTTGGAATATTCTAGTACTCATATTTATAAGATTAATAGCAAAAATTAAGGCAACGGCAGCACGGTGGCTTAGTGGTCAGCACTGTTGCCTCACAGCAAGAAAGGTTCCTGGTTCGATTCCTGGCCCGGTGGGTCTTTCTGTGTGGAGTTTGCATGTTCTCCCCGTGCTTGCGTGGGTTCCCTCCGGGTACTCCGGCTTCCTCCCACAGTCCAAAAACATGCAGGGTAGATTGATTGATCTTTCTAAATTCTCCCTAGGTGTGAATGTGAGTGTGATTGGTTGTTTGTCATGTATGTGGCCCTGGATAGACTGGCGACCTGTCCAGGGTGTACCCCTGCCTTTCGCCTGATGCGTCAGGATAGGCTCCGACAGACCCCCGTGACCCGGAAACGGATAAAGCGGGTATAGATAATGGATGGAAATTAAGGCAAATCTAAGCTCCTCAGCTTTGATTTCTGTATTATTAAAACCTGGCAAAGATCCTACTGTTCCAGTTATCATCCGTTGTCTCTCATTAATTCAGACACTATAATTCTCAATAAAGCGCTAGACAGAAAAGGTAACTACTACTTGAATTCATTATTTATTGCAAACAAAATGCTCCAACAGCCATATTTTCATTGGGTATTTCATATGGATGCTGAAAAAAGCATTTAATAAAGTTAATTGGCAATTTCTATTTCAAACACTTAAAAAATTTGGCTTTGGTGAAAGGCAAGATAGTAAAATTTTAGTAATCCTAAAGAAGAGCAGGCTCTTTCAGCTCCCAAACGGCTTTTAATTTATTATCATCTGTAGCCTCGTGTTTTAGCTTTAACTTAGTAAATATTAATGATTTGTGAGTTGATAAACCCTTTTGCATTTAGTGTCAGTTGTCAAACTAAAGCTGTTTTCCCTCTGTCTTGCCATATTTTTAAACTGCAGCCAGACACTGCTTGCTTTATCCTTTGTTTATTTATTTGTTTACTTGATTTATTTATAGCCATTGCGTGTCACTCACTGGCGCTCGCGCACCGGCTGACTCTTGGGTCTGCCCCACTCTCTGTTTTCAAAAAATGGCACGATCATATATCACACGCACTTTATACTCTCGAGGCTCCAAAACGAGTGTGAAATTTTGCCCAGGGCCACCAGAGACTCTAGAACCACCTCTGAGCATAATGGACAGGTTTTGGCAGGTCTTGTTTGGCAGGTTTTTTTTCCTGTTTTGCACAAAGAAGCATTTCTTGAAAAAGTGTCTTGATGGCAATGTTGAATATTACAGTTTTTAAAAAAAGAAGCCTGTTACACAGCACATAAATACACTGACAGCAAAGAATACTGTTGCAAAACACATAAAACCACTTTACACTTGAAATAATTACTGTAAATGTGGTTTGTGGTTTTATTTAAAAGAGCTTGTGGTTTGTCTCATTGCAACCTGAAATTTATTGCAGTTTACTTTTATTTGTTCAGCTGTTCAAAAAAGGTTGGTGAGGTGTGAAATAAACCGCAATGGAGTTTGAAAACAAAATGTGCGGGCAGTGAAAGTTATCAAAATATGTGAGGAGGAAAAATGTCTTCTTTGAAAAAGATCTCTGGATGAGGGCACATGTTCCTCTAAAATCTGCATAAATCTTCTAGGAGTGAGGTTTCCTTTCTAGATGTGCAATCTGCCCCTTCTGTAGGCACGCATGCAGCTCAAATATCAGAGATATTGGCTTTTGAACACATGCTTAACTCGTTTGTATATTTCTGGGTAGCATAATTTTCTGCTTTGAAGGTGACGACCTTTGTCCAAGACTGAAAGTGAAAGTCCAGTTTTCCAAGCTTCCAGCGGAGCTGTGGACGAGTCGCTGTCCTCCCGTCGTCGACTTCAAAGATGGTAATTCATCGGATTTTCTGACCTGAGAAAAGCATTTCTAGATTTTGTCACCACACTGCTTCCCAGTTGAATACTCCAGCATATTTGGAGCTGGAAATTGCGAGGTAGGTGAAGATTTTTATCCGGAATGAGTCCGCGTGTCCGTCTGTCGTTCAGCACGTCTGAACTCTCAGTCTGCTACGACGCAGCACTGATTTCAGGTTCCGTGACGCGCTAAAAAGCAAACAAAAACCACCTCTCCGCTTGTTGTAGCCTTTAATTATAACCTTTGATGTGGCTCTTTTACAGACTGACAGATGATTCGTTTGTGGTTCCTAGTGCAGTTTGCTGCTGCGTGCACGGCCGCTGCTCGTGAGTATCGGGTTCTCCAAAGCGCTCACATCAATTACACCTGTTTAATCAGCATTTTATTGCGTCATAACCTTTTTTTCTTTGTATTCTCTTCATAAATGTTAATTTCACCGTCTTTACTTCTGTACTAAACATAAGCGCTTCCTTACATTTAATGTATTTTCCTCTTATATTATTAGTAAACATTGTAACTGCATTGGATTGGACCAGGTACTATTCATCTCTAAAAACTAATTAATTAACTTAATCTCTAATTGACTTGAATGTAAATTTATAAGGAAATACAACAATGACAGTATCTGAATCATGTTCTTGCAACTGTTTTAGATGCATCAATTATTTCACTAAACATGAGTGTGATCTTAGTTTGCTTTTAGACCAACGTTTTGGTGATATGGCGCCCCTATGTGATCAGAAGTGGTATTTCTACATTGAGCAGCATTTAGCGTTCTTAATGTTGTCTTAAACTACCTATAAAACATTTATTTTTTAACTTATTTTTTCACCTCCAATATTCAACTTAATTTTCTTAATCCAATGTTTACCCTAGAGGTCATGAATTGCGGGGTAGAGATTCAGGAAATCAGGAGGCAGCATATCAACAAAAGTCTTTTATCAAACAAAAAAATGCTGCAAACTCTAAACAAAGATCCTCGCATGGAGAAGCATAACACGGTGGCAGACAAAATGACAATGGACTAGCAGGGGAAGGAGTAAAGACAGGACAATATGTAATCACAGAAGCAGATGAGATCATTTTAAAAAATAAGGAGACAAAGAGCAACAAAATCCTTACCAAAGAAAACAAACCAAGAAAATAAAACCCCTAAAATCACAATCACAACAGTCAAACAACAAAATGGAGAACATAGGTTGTAAATCAAACAACACAGGGAAACCAAACACATTAAAAACCGTAGCTCATGATAAAAGTGAGTGTTTCCTTCATTAAGATTTTAACTTCCCACTTGAGTTCCTCAAGAGGTTTACTTTGAAGTAATGAACAGATGTGGCATCACATAAGAATTACTCATCTTCAGACAACAGGGTGGTAAAGCATCACTACCGTGTATTTAATGAACCACTTTATCATGAATGAGAAACCCCCACTTCTGTCTGCGGTGTGGACAGAAGATAATTAGATTAGATCAGATTTCCTTTATTAGTCCCACAATGGGGAAATTTCCAGTATAATTCCAATAATGTTGTGAATGTGAGCTGTGTAGTACAGCTTGTAATATGTCCTGTGCCATTTTATTAACGTCGACCGAGAGCAATCATAAGACGACTAATGACACCAACATTTATGTTACAGTTTCAGAGAGCATCACCGTTTCTGCTGGGTCTCCTGACCCAGTGGAACGTGGCCAAACAGCGACATTACCCTGCTGGCTCAATCCGCCACTAAGTGCTGAGGATCTGGAGGTTCGATGGTATCATGGCAGTCACTTTGATACCCCCGTCATGCTTTACAAGGCCAAAAAATTTGATCATCAATCCCAGGAAGCTTCATATAATGGCCGAGTCTCATTTGGCTTGAAGGACGCGTCGTCTGGAGGGCTGAAGACGGGTGACGTGAGCCTGAAGCTGGTGAATGTTACGGTTGAAGATGCAGGAGATTATATTTGTTACATCAGCAGCGAAGGCTCATATGACAGCACAACCGCAAGTCTGCGTGTCAGAGGTGAGAATCACAAATGCAGAATAAATTCACAAATTAAACAAGGGAACTTTTCCTCGAATGTTCATCTCCTTTCTTTTCCTGTTTACAGTAACGGGAAACCCCCCACTTCTGTCTGCAGTGTGGACAGAAGATAATGTGGTGAACGTGAGCTGTAAATCTGAAGGCTGGTACCCACAGCCTGTGCTACGCTGGTCGGACAGAACAAAAGATCTTAACCATGGAAGTCAGATATTCACAATGTCCTCGGGTCTCTACTCCGTCCACAGCTGGCTTACTGTCCCCACGTCGTCGGAGGTGTCCTGCTCAGTTGGCCTCTACGATGAGGCGATGCAGAAGGCCAGATTTTACCTGGATCATCCTCCACCAGCTGGTCAAAGGGGTAATTATAATTAGTAGCATCTGTGCAATAGTTGTATCGTAGTTTCTAAACAGGAGAACCAGAATTCTGATGTATTTATTTATTTATTTATTTTAACATTCTCCTCAGGTGGATGGGCGGCTTTCGGGATACTCCTCAGTATCGTCGTGGTGGCTGCACTTGCACTTGGAGCAGTGTGCTTGAAAAAGAAACGTACATTTCTGAGTGAAAGATTCACTAAATGACAACATTTTAAAAGTGTAGCCATAAACTATAAACATGAGAAGTGAGCGAATTCAGACTTTGAAATCTTCTTTTTATATTTCAGGGAATAAATTCAAATCAAGATGTGACAATACTGATGGTGAGAGAGCCCAAAGTCACGGTAAACACATGCCTCGTTTCTTGTTTCCAGTCAAAATTCATAATGCATAAAATTAAAGTGCAAAACAAAGCAGTTAGTTTTGCAAGTAAGTTATGTAAATTATGTGCTATATAATTCAGGAAAAGTATGTTTTTATGATTAGATCTTTTTGCACCTCTTGAAAGTAGTTTGTGCAACTAATCCACTTTTACAGACTTCTAACAAGACCAGACAGCGACGCCTGGACTAACAGTACTTTTTACAAAGTTAAAATCATTAGCCTGTATGGATCCTGTCCACATTTTCACTTCAGTGGAAAGACATTTAGGAGTCTTGTCTGAGGATTAAAATAGCAGCTCATTTTGGCGAAGGTCAATTGGTCCAAATTCTAAAAATAATTGCCATTTTTCTGCAAACACACATCTGTTCTGACTCAAAACTGCTTTGATTCCCATCGTTTGGGTCCCTAATGGAAGTTTGCTCCCCTTATTATCTAACAATAGACTTGTGGTGTTTTAACTCCAGAATATTCATTTAATCAATAACAGAGTCCACATACTGCTTCAATTACAACTTTTATGTAAACGTCAAGTTCCAACTCTTCACTCTTAATCTTTACACAGCTTCAGCTTATACATACTTATATATATATATATATATATATATATTATATATAAAACTTTGTCATACATTGATGCTTCAGCGCCTAAAGTTTAACGCCTCGAAAAGGGCAGATTTCAAAAAGCATAATTTTTTTCATATTAACTCAACATTTACAGCACTACATTATATAGCATTTTTTTATTAGCAATTTCCTTTTTAAACTATTGACAATGATGACATTTTACAGTGATAATTGTACAACTCATGACACTTTTTATTCTGTTCTTTCAGAGAAACAAAGTCTCTTATCTGAAGGTGAGGAAGGTGAGACATAACTGAAGTTGTCATTGTTCACAAAATCAAAACAAAACTTTGACAGAATGAAACACTTTGCAAAATAATTATTTTATGTTCTTGTTTCTGGACAGAAATTATGCAGCCAACAGCGCTATCAACAGCTCGCACGTTCTATGGTAATAGTTGACCTAATTTTACCTATTTTTCCTCTGTCAGGACTTTTGTGAGTGTTTCTAATCTGATTTTCAATCTTCAACAGTCAATGTTAAACTTGAGGACACAGAAAATGAATTCATGACAATCAAAGGTACTAAAGTGAGAGATGCCGTCAATAAAAGTTTTCCAGATGGAGATAAAGTCACCTGTCTCACAGCTATCAAAGGAAAGTCTGGCATCTCCAGTGGACGGCACTACTGGGAAGTTTCTTTGGGAAATGCAAACATAGAGACCAAGAAGTCCTGGTGGATAGGAGTTACAAGTGCAGCTGAAATCCCTCAGGAATTAGATTTCTCTCCAAACACAATCAACGGGTTCTGGTTTCTGTCTTCTTCTCCCGACATAGAAAACGCTTTACTGTTTAGCACGGAGCCAAAGGTACTTCTGTCTGTTCAGTCAAGACCACGAACAGTTGGCGTGTATTTGGATTATGACAAGAAAGAACTTTCTTTTTATAATGTGGAAGATGAAAGTTTAATCGTATCTTTGGCCGCTCCGTTTCCTCAGAATGTGTTTCCGTTTTTCAACCCTGGAAAAGGTGACAACGCAGTGATGGAAATATTACAAAGACCAGAGCAGAACAATGACGCAGTGACAGAAACGCCGTCAGAAACGCCCGATGTGAGAGAGTAAAACTCTGTTTTCTCCGCAGCTTTGCGAATGCTGGTGTACGTACTTTAACGAGTTTTAATACTAATTCCATTGTGATGCAACACTGTTAAACTGTACCGTAATAGTCATATCAAATGATCTAATCGTTTCTATATTTATTATATCAAATGTGCTTTTTAAAATAATTGTGTGATCTGTATGATTTGTAACCACCTATAAATGCCCTGCTTATTGTGGACCATCATCTCTGTTTAACAGGCATAGAAATAACCACAAATCTGTAAACTACATTTAAACGAAGCCTTTTATAACAAATATTAGACTTTTATCTGTCATTGGAGTCTTTGACTTCCGTGGACACAACTTCATGAAAAGTAGCGTCCTTCCAACAATACAAAGGTGTCTTAAGTTTAAATAATTAAAACCAAAAATCAACTTTGGTTCACATCCACAAGTTTAGTTCTCATGTTACTTTGAAACAATTAAAAAAATTAAGTATTTTTTGTCGCCGTAATCTTGAGATGAAATGTCCGGAATTCTGAGGATGAACTGGTTTTACTTTCTCTTTTGGTTTTTCAGAAATGTAAAGATTTATACTTTTTTTAATTATGTTATTGTGAGTTTAATAATCTTTTATGGACTGTGCAGAAACAATAGTTAAACCTGAGCAGAACAAAACAAAACAAAAAAACTGGCAGCTAAAATAGCAAATCTGTGACATTTGGGTACAAATGCTTTTAAGAGCAAATGATGAGGCATCATGTTATTGTTGTAAAGTAATTAATGCTTGTAGAGACTTTTCATGTTTTTTTTCCAAGGCAGCTGTACTTATCCTGTGGCTTTATTTTTAGGCATGCGTATACTCATAATTGTTTATTATTAACTGAATTGTCAGTCGTTTTATTAGTGAGATTTAACAATCAGTAACATGTGATTCAGTTCAATTCAAAATACTTTATAAATCCCTGAAGGGAAATGATTGTTATGTATTTGGATATATTCTGTCTTCTGCTTTAAATGTTTGTGCAACCGCTCAGCAGTGAAAATTGAAGTGAACTGAATTAACAACCTCCAGTAAAACTTTGACCCGTCTGATCACACCTGCACCTTTCTAGACGCAACAACACTTCAGTTCAGTAACACGTTCATTTACCCGTCTGTGGATATTTACCATTTGTTGAAAATGCTTATTTATGTTTGTATTTGAAATCCAAATGAAGTTTGAATTTGAAGATGGATATGATTTGATCAATAAAGGTTAATAGAAGATCACAACTTGTTCCCATTTTGTAACTGATCCACATTTTATACTTGTACTTGTAACTTTCCATTTCTGTATGTTGTCTTTGATAAAGTTTAAGTAATTGTTAGACTTTTACCATTTTTGTTTAATAAAAAGAATCATAGCAACAGTAGGTCCTTTTTTATTTTCTTTATTTTGCTGTTTTCACAATGTAAAATTCACTTTACAATCCAGTTTAAGAAAACACAGCAAAATGTCATACACTTTAAAGTACAGGGAGTATTTACAGTATGTACATTATAACACATAATCACTACTGCGTACTTTCATACATCAGGACGTATTTACACTGAATAAGACTATAAGTTGCTTCTGAAGTAGATTATTTTCAAAAATCATGATGCGTAGTCAGTTCAAGTCGCTGTGCCTTGACACATACTAGTCTATGATCATGATATAGAGGTATGCAAGAAACACTTAACAGGTGCATCGCGGTCTGAGACACTGAACAATACTTTTTAAATATGCTCATCAGCTCAGAGCACAATGTCAGTATTAAACACAAACTGTACAGTTTCATACGAGTCCACAAGACGTAGTCTTCCTTTATAGATTTTCAATGACACCAACCATTGGTTTCGTCTCCCAAAGCTTTACACATTCATGTTTGGTCAAAAGCCTTCAGTGAAAGAAAATACTAGGTGGTTGGTGGTCTTTACCGCTGCTCCACTGACCGCTGTTGCTTTTTACCCACTAGCATCCTTCACTCTCAATCAACTAATAAGTAAACATGACGTAAAAAACAAACAAAAAAACATTCACTGTGTATGAGCCTACACATCAAGTTGTTTTTTCCAACTGCTTCTAAATGCATCTCCAAAACAGAAATGGGGTAACAGCAACAGCGAGTACACATCAGCCCTTCCTGATCTGACCTCTTAGCTTAGTCACTTTTATTACACTACTCCCTTATGACCATGGTGGTAAGACCTGGCATGTACGTACACGAGAGACCCCACCTTAACCGAGGGTTTGAATTTTAGTTGGAACTGCTGGTGGTTTATACGTCACGGTATCCGTCCTCTCTCAGCGCTCGTTTTGCCCTAGCTGACAGCAGCAGCACTTTCCCTCCGCCCCTGCTTCTTCAGCAGCTGGATGCGGTTGTGCACGTAAAACTTGATGGCTCTCCAGTCCCGCTGGTTGCTCACCAGGAGGGGGCAAAGTTCCAGGCAGCGTTCGCAGTCGGCCTTTGCAGGGACCCGCAGCTCCATGAGATTCCTCTTTAGGTGAGTCTCCACCGCTACACGCTCCGCCTCTGACCAGGGCCGCTTCAGGACGCCACGTTTTCCTGTGGAAAGTGTTGCAAAGTGTAAATGAGGCGAAGCACAAAACACAGACTCAAATAATTCCGTGTTTCTGGCTGACTTACCTGATTTAGGCGGAGTGCCTCTTCTCTTTAGGGTGTTATCTACTGGTGGGTTGACTGTAGGCGAAGGAATGGGTGCTTTCTTCTTCCGCGGAGGCCGGCCTGGTCCCTTCTTCTTCACCATCACCTCTATCTTCTCCTTAACGTCCTCTTTGTCTTCATCCACCTCAGAATCTTCTGAAAACGAATCTGCTGAGTGTCCAGACATCACTGTAGGAGGGAGAAAAGGAAGAATGTGGATGCGAGTGGAGAAACTCAGACATCAGCTGTTTACGGTAAACATACCGTGGGAAAGTAACTTTGAAAAGAGAAAACTCAGGACTGGGACAAAGCTGCTCCAAATAGTATTTTGTGATGCAACTGGGAATCACTGTGTTCTTATTTATTTTAATGCTTTTGTTTTAAGACAACCAATAGGTTTCTACAAACAGCCTTTAGGGGACTGGTGCTCAGTAAAAGTTGTGGCTCGCTGAGCTTTAACTGGGTCAAAACCTGCTGCGTGTCCGCTGGATCTTGAACACCGACTGCAGTGTTTGCAGTGACCGTTTTGACGGTTGATCCTCAGACATGAGAGGACATCTCTCACCACAAAGAAAAATAAAGACCCCAACGTGATCTAAGCATTACCAGTGAGCACAGAGAATGGTGACTGCAACATGAAAACACCCCAAAATAAATGCAAAACACCACTTGCAGCAACTTAAACTGTTCATTCAATCGTACTGCAACTGTTGCAGATACCTCAGAGACAAGCAACAAGGCTGATTGATGGGTAGAAACGGTGAAAACCCCCGTAACTCCTATTTATCTGAACATGTATTTATTTTTTTTAATTCTTAGAATTTTTAACCAATTAAATAAAAATGCTTCCTGAAATAATCACCTAATCAACCTTTAAAATAAATGGTTCATTTAATTTCACAAGAGAAAAAGTTGTTTCCAGAAAACTTCTCTACCACGTTACAAAAACCCAAACTTTACTAACAGCATTTAATTCCACTTCCTACCTTATATTAGTTAAGTATTAATTACTTAAGTACTAATTATACTAAGTATATTAACTGAGTATTTTCCCCCCACCTCAGTATAATTTATTCTAAGCTCTCCCCTATCATATAAAAAGACTAATATGTTATTTTTTTATTACCAAAAAAAAAACAAAAAAAAAAAACAACCTGTCAGCTGGATTATAAAAACTATTTACTGTCAAAATGTCTCTACGAGTTGTGTGAACGTACTCAGATGGATGAAAACATGCAGAAGGACCAGGTCCTGCATTAGATGGGTCTTACATGATAAAATGCCTCCCAGTTTCCTGCCGGGTGGGTTTTCTTACCGTCCAGCTCGAGGCAGATGTCCTGCAGGCTCATCCCCCTGAAAAGTACGCCCTCCCTCTCTCCATACAGAACGACGCGACCCACACGACCCATCAGCGCAGGATCGTGTACGATAGTTGAGCAGTTTTGGGTCACGTGGTATTCGCGCTCCAAAAAGTCCTCCAGCCGCTTGATGCCTCCCCCCTGGCCCTCCCCCTCCTCCAACAGCAGCAGTTGGGTAAGGATGGCTACCTGCCGCCGCACTCGTGTGGCCGTCAGTGCTCCGGGGTTCTTGGCCCCGCTGGCTCGAGCCAGATTTCTCAGTAGGTCTGTACCGCGGAGAGGGGTTGCAGGAGAGTGATAGGGCCGAGAGAAAACATAGGGGCTCTCCGGGTCCACGCCTACATTAGGGCTTGTTCGAAGAAGCAGGTCCAAGCAGGATTCACAGTGCGGCGGGAGAATGAGCGGCTGGATTCGACCCCGCTTGCCTAAGACACCGGCCCGGGGGAGGTGACAGAGGACCTGGTGCTCAAAGGGGGACAACAGAGCTTCCATGCCAGAGGGGGGAATAGTATTGGAGCTGGACTCAGGGGTGACACGACTATGATAGTCCTGGATAGTGAGCTTGGCCACCTCACACTCCCGGTGTCGATTGTAGAGGATGAGCAGGGACAGGCTGGAATGGCAGAGCAGGCGCCACGCCTCAGCAGAATGAGAAGCACGGGTCAAAGAGATGAAAGAGGAGTGCTGCTGGCGACGGAGATAGATGACCAAACAAGACAGGGATGACAGGAGAGGTGACATGTGATGTCTGTGTGTGCTGGAATGAAAAACGAGAGGAAAACACCATTAATACAAGATCTAAAATCATGGATCACAAACATCACCAGTTAATGTATGATGGACTGAAAAACGGTACCAGACGGTACATAGAGAGAAAAACAAAAATCATCCACACCTTACAACTTCTCCATTCTTCTCCTCTGGTGGATCCTCTTCACCTTCTCCACTCAGCTCCAGATCTTCATCTGGATCAACGTCTGGCTCTGGTGTAGGAGGTGGAAGCAGTTCCTCTTGACTTCTCGAGCTCTCCTCCTCAGCATTTTTCTGCTCTTCCTGATTTTCTCTCTTCATCCTCCGACCCTTTCGAGGAGTAGACGAGGGAGGCGGTGACGGACTCGTTACTCGGGGCACCATCGAGGGTGTGGAGGGTTTCGTGGCAGGTAGTGGTAAGTTAGGCCCCTTCTTCGCCGCTGCAGGCTGAGCTGAATGAGGTGGTGAAAGCGAGAGAGAGAATGAGACATTTCCTGTGCTTGTGCGGTTTGATGGTGATTCCCTGTCCCTCTGGAAGAGGGAAGGAGGAGTGGAGTTCGAAGCGGAGGGCTGGGGGACAGCAAAGGAGTGGCTGTGGGAAGCAGAGGTGGAAGAAGACGATGGGTGGGGGTTTGAGGCGCTGCCGTTTGAGGAGTTGTTGAGGTGTGCCAGCTCCATGGCGGTTCTGACGTCCGGCTGGTTGGCGTGGTACTTCTCCAGATGTCGCGCTAGGGAACGATAGTGTCGGCCACAGTACGGGCAGTGCAGGCGCCGGCTCACTGTGCCACTGCTGGAGCTGCCAATGTTTATGTTGATGTTATTGTTTATGTTAGTGGTTTGGGGTGCCAGGGTGCTGACTGGGGGCTGAGGTCTAGCAGAGGGCGCAACAGGTGCTGGGCGAGAAAAGGAAGAACAGGGGCGCCCGGGTCCCCTGGAGGAGGTGGCCGTAGTCTTCTTTTTAGACGTTACCGCGGTAGTTAACTTGCGTTTCTTCCGGCGGCGAAGCATGCGTCCTCTTATCTCCTCAATTTCTTCTTCTTCATCATCGTCGTCGTCATCGTCGTCTTCCTCCTCTTCATCTTCTTCTCGATCCGAGTCACTGGGCTCCGAGTGGGTGAGTGGGGAGGATGATGGTGATAAAGACCAGGATGGGGTCAGATAGTCGGAGACAGCGAGAGACAGTGGGTGGGGGGCAGCCTCTTCATCCTGGGTACACAAATATTCCAAAATAAAAGAAAACCTCAGGTAAAGTTGTTCTATTTGAGCAGGACCCACAGTGTGTGTGTGTGTGTGAATGTTTTTGTGTGAATTTTCCATGGCTACTTTGGCCTTTTCATGTAGCTGTTGAAAACTAAGAAAATTAGAAATGAAAGCATCGTCACGTTACCCTCACACCAGTGGCTCACCATTGCATTGTCTCCCCAATCCGTCAGGCTGTAGTCCACTGTGATCTCCTCCCCCTTTGCGATGTCTCGGATTGCTATGACTACCAACCGTACCTGGGTCCCGCAGTGGACCTCTCGTATCCGGCAGTTGGGAGGAGGATGGAAAAGCACAGGTCCTCGAACGCCGCTTGCTCCATCCTCTCCCAATTCCGGAACGCTAAAAAAATAGGAGGCGATTTAAAAAAAAAAAATTTTTTTAGTAACATGGTTCATTACATTAAAGTATCCTCCTTACCAGAGCTGAGAAGGATCAGGGAGGTAGTAGGGACTGCCGGGTGGAGGAAGCCGGTCTTCTGCACCCTCTGGGTACTGGCCATCACCTAGGATAGAGAAATCCAATAAATGTTAGCACTTTTTAACTTTCTCAAAGCCAACAACAGGTCAGTACATTTTCCCGTAACCACCACAGTGGAAACAAAGACATCAACAGGTGGTAAAATGAGTGTGTGTTTGCACACATACCAGGACTGTAGCTGTGCTCTGACATGCTCTCCTCCTCCTCATCTTCTGTTACGTATGCTCGGTCACAGACCTTTACAGGTGTCCCCTTCCTTTTTCTCCCACATACACGACTGCAAAAGCAAAAAACCCGCAATTAAACGTAATGTCACATTTAAACAGAGCTATGCTTAGTCTTGGTCTTATACACCAAAATGACACGAGAACCCGAGGCTGGTCAGGTCCTCTGTTGTGTCTGCTGACATCGCCACTACTGAGGCAAAACCAAGACTTAACAGTCTGCAAAGACAAAGGACAACGATCTGCGCCTGCAAAGAAGCTGTGACTTTTCAGTGCGAAGACTGGGATTATGTTCTGTCGTCAGCATTTGAAGTGGACTCAAAAACACACTTACGTGTTATGCAAGAATTTTGAATAATATCCATTCTTGTAATAGGACAACTTTGATGAAATGTTTTGAACCACTTCGAAATATTGACTACTAAATGTTATACAGCAAGAGAAGCTAGAATACTGCAGACATGGAAAACAAAATAAGAGCTCATTTGAGGTTTTTTTTGTTGGTAATTTCATGGTAGAAGAGGTGTATCCTGAATCATGGTTCCGGTAGGTTTTTGTCTCCTCACTCCATATAGGCATTGCTTAGAGAGATGAAAATGAAAAATGAGAAGACACCGTGACTCGTTTAGACATGCATTAAAATCCTAGGAAATCTGATAAACAGATGTCACCTTCTTCTTTCAGCCTCTTTTCAGGGGATTGCCACGGCAGATCACCCATTTTCTCCGTTACACCAACACTTTCACTACATCTAGCAGCCAGAAAGCTCATCTTCGGTCTTCTCCCAATCCTGCTGCTTGACAGTTTCATCTCCAGCATCCTCCTACCAATGTATTCACTATTCCTTCCCCTTTTGTGACCAAACCATCTCAATGTAACCCTTTTACTTAACTACAAAGAGGTCCAACATTAGCTGTTCCTCAGTTGTTCTTGTTTTCAATCCCATCCATAATTGTCACTTCCAAAGAAAACCTTCAACTTTGCCACCTACACTCCTGTTTCTTGGTCAGTGTGTCACTGTTATTGGCTATAAAGAAAGGTTCGCCAGTGGATAATGCTTATTCGAGGTCTGAACATATTCACATTCAATCACTGACGATGCATTGTGAAGGTAGTCTAGGACACATTATCTTCATAGCCTGAACATAAAAGTATCTTGGGATGGATTCAGGGACTGCCTAGTAAACTAATATCCCTGGCTTAAATTAGTTTACCCATGAATGATCGCAATAAAGCTGGAGTTGTTCTGATACCAATATCAGTGTTTGAAATATTCACTAATCCTGATGAAAATGAGGGTATCAGCATCAAGTATTTACTTCTTTGTGCCACCTAATACCATGTTATTTTTATAAACTAAAACCCAACCCTTCTTTATTCTTCAAAAAGCCAGCAGAGGAAGTTATGCAACACTCCCCTCCAACTTCTTGTTATCAGTTACCAGGTGGGGAAACGACGGGATGTGATTTGTTTGATAAAGCTAGCTCTCCAGCTTTAGTATTATGTTGGCAATGTGGCTTTAATTTAAGTTGGAAAAACTCACCGGAAAACCAGCAACATGCTAATTATGCAAAACTGCGGTTTCCAGAGGTGGTATAAAGTTCGCAAAACAAATAACACAGGCAACCTTATTAAGCATTTAAGGACACGTCAAATGAAAAAGCACACGTTTATCAAGTCAAAGTGCAAGAGGGACAATAATGTGTCAAAGAAATGTTGGATTTCAGTGTGTAACTGAGCATCTGGGGCCACAGTACAGTTTTTATTTTTTGCAGCAGATCTTTCCTTGTATTGTATCCACCCAGATTTGTTTTGGTCACATCCTTCCTTGAATAAAGTTTGGAGCCAAATGTTTGAGACACATGATCTTCGTTACTTCTACTGGCCTCCTTTTGTGATTGAGTGATGTGCTTGTAGAGCAAGCAGGTCAGATGTGATTGGTCAAGACACATTTGGGTTAACATTTTAATGCCAGGTGTAAACAACCATGCTCAGTCCTGGCCACCTGTAATCGCATTTCTGAGGATGCATGTTAATGAAAGGTCTGAATGGGGCCAGTGTGCAACCTGTTGAGTAAGTACTTTGCTTTTTGGCATCACTGCTGCCTTTTTTTTTTCTTCCTTGTACCTTCACGATGCTAGACGACCAATAAAAGTGACATCTCTTACTGACCAACATACGTCTGGTTCACTGTTTTGAATCTGCCAACATTAAACATGCAGAATGGGATGGGAAGATGTGTTACAGAGTAAATAGACCAAATAGAGGGACAAACTTTCACCAACCCTCCAGAAATTCCAGAAAGCCCATTTCCACCAACATGTAAAAGTTCACAGAGAGGGCATACAATACAGTTGATCCATGAAAAAGCTGCAAACCAGAAATAACCTACTCCCCCCCCCAAAAGCATTTTTCACACAGATGACTCAAGCACAAGTGTATGAGCTATTTGATTTGAAGCACTAATGACAAAGGTCACCTTGTTCTTCCACCAATATATTAATATATATATTTTTAGACATGTTTTACTATTGATCTTTAAGAATCATATTTAAGTAAATTACAAGTGAACCACAACTTAATTTGAGCCAGTGAGTAGTGTGGTTGCTAAGTATTTTTGGGACACATTAACACATATTTTCTTAAAGGCGGCGTACCCTGAATCCTCCCAGAATCAATCAGCATGTTCAGGCCAAAACCTATTGATATCTAACTCTCTATATTTCAATGTGACGTCACCAAACAAACGCAAACCATCACAAGTTGATCGCATATCTTGTGGGCCACACCACGTTACCATTTCAATCAATTATCACCCGAATAACTATCTAGCAGTTAATTACTTTCTGTACTTTTAAAATGCATTTTATGGGCTTAAGTAGACGTTAACAAGGCATAAAACGGCAGGGATGTAAAACAATGATCGGCTGTAAACACGCTGCGAGAGGCAGCGCTTCGATAACAGAAACGGCTACGGTTTCATCATAACACCATAAATGGACACGTTTCTGTGTTATTCCCGTTTACTGGAGCCGTATTTACAAGGGTATCATCAGTACAACAATTCACCGAGGCTGGTAGGGGTCGACTGTTGTCAGACGCATTTCGGTTGTGCTCAGCAACTTTGTTTACTCAAAGCCAAAAAGCGGCTAAGAGTCGTCTTGCGCACAGCCAGGGAGTAGTGAGCTGAATAATGCTTAATAAACGATACGCTGAAGGATCTGAGAATGTGGCACGTGAGTGCGAGATAAATGACCTGCTTGGTTTATTAAAAAAAAAAGCAAAAAAAAAAAAAAAAAAAAAGCATCCGAGTCCTGCAGGGTGCATGCTAACGTGAATGCTAAACCAGAGCTAGCCCGTTAGCTCCCAGCAGCTAACTGACTTTTGTGCCGTTAAAAACATACACAAAATAAAAGGCCGGTTGTTAAATGCACAGCCGGCTGGATGGCAGAAGATCAACCCCCTCAGGCTGGACCAGTTGCACCCATCAAACACGCAAAACTCACTCCCCTTTCCTTTTTTTTAATTTGCAATTTAACGCCGAAATCATGCACGCGACCACGGGCTTCCAACGTTAACTAAACAGTCGCGCACGCTCCCGGCGCGTGCGCCCAAAGCTTCGGACGTTTTGCGCACAAATCCCCGGTGAAAACTAGCGGTGCAAGCGAGGCCCCGCGGTGCGGACTCACCCCCGCGGCGGCGGCGGCTTGCTCCCATCACCGTCGCTGTCGAGGGTCGGTGGTTCCCGGTAGTCGAAAGGAGACCGAACATTCTCCGCCATTAGAACTGCCTTCCCTACCTCTCCGGTAGATCGCACACTGCGCATGTGCGCAACATCCTTCTGGGGGTTCAACTGATAAAATGGGGTGCACCGCCTCATTTATCTGGACGTTTAACTATGGATGTGTTGGAGGAACTTAGTTGTTATTATAATTATCATCATTGTTAACCGATGCACAAATAGAAAGAGTAACGTTATAGTCGTGCGATTGTGCTCGTGTTCGCGCCGAATCGCAGCTACATCACTGCTTTGAAATCTCTGCTGTCGTCAGGCACGCTGCTAGAAATTTTGGGGCCTATGAAAGAATATGATTTTGGGCCCCCCTCAACCCCACGACCATGTGGAGTCAGACAGTTATGGTGGCATCCAAAACCAAATCATTATATTTGGAACTTATGCAGAGAACTAAAAAAAACATTTATTTACTTCTATGTAACTGATATTTTCATAAACACATTATTAAACTCTGCATATAGAAATGATTAACCTTTCTTCTTCCTAACAATTCATATTTAGTATGTCATTAAGCATTCAGTGATATATTCTTTAGTTCATACCAAAATACCAAACTAAGTCAATACCTTGATTCTTTTATATATTTATGTTTGTAGGTAACTTAAGAGGAAGTTAATTGCAAAACAAGTCCTTTAGAGTTATGAAACAAACGGATTCTGCTCTAGTTATTTAGAGAGTACGTGAGTAAATGGACCCTCAAAAAGACAGGAACATAAACCAAATAATGACACCAACAGAATTAATATGTTGTCTTTAATCTTCAATGCACATCCAGTTAATCTTCACAGAAAAGAAAGCATCGCATTCAGAAATTCACCATAACAGGAAGTCCGGAGGGCAGATCCTATTCACCGAGTGAACGCACGCCGTGTCGGGCTACAGTGAAGTTGTTGTGGTACAATGTGTTTAATACTTTGGGCTACAGACAGTACAGTGCTACTGTAAATTATCACTTTAATACAGTAGTTTTTAAACAGTTTTTCTGGCCTCGACAGAAGAAAATTGGTCTGACAGTTCAAAAATGGACCGTGCAGCAGCACATTCAAGTATATTGTAGGAGAACTTGGTGAATAAAGCAGCAAAACGTGACGATTCATCACAAATGGTGCCAAACCATACATGGCCACAAATCTTTTTTGCTATTATTTACCTTTGATATGTTGTTAGTATTATATATTAAAAGTTAATAAACCTGTTATTATACAGTAATGGCTACACAGTCAGCTGCACATCAGTCACAGTTTATAGCAGTAATGTTGTTTTGGTGATATTTTACTCGTTAGTAGATTTTTGGAGTGTTACGATTGCAGACATTTAGTCATTAGAGGACATCTATTTAAATAAAATAAATTACACACACAATATAAAAAAAAAAAAAAAAAAAGGTCTATTGCTGGCACTGCCTGAAGAAAACCCACCTTTGCACAACTCTGAAAGCACTTTTGTTTTGTAAAAGGAAATACCAAACATTGTGAAACTAGAGGTCATTCGCACAATTGCTGTGGAAATACCAGTGTCTGGGAAAAACTGGCTCAGCTGTGGTAAGCCGGCCCCTTTTCACTTAAAACATTCACAAAATACAGGCCACATCAGTTTACAATTCTAAGTTGTCTTACACGAAAAGGAAAGCTGGCTGTTAGTGTCGTTTAAGTTCAATCGTAAATGTTGTTAAAGTGAATCAAGAGGAATTTAGATCTCTTCTGTTCCCTCCCTCTCTTTGTGTAAAACATGGAGGGTCTGAGCAGCGTGGTCGGCCCAGTGGATCAACTCCAGCAGCACACGGAAGATCCACAGTTTTAAGCCGAAAACGCCGTCAACTTCCTAAACGGAAAAGGGAAAAGTAATATGTATCAAATATCTGTCTCCATGCACACACAAGTAGGTTCTTCAAAATGCTTTAGAATACATTTATCACTCACCCACAACACACATGAAATGCTTTTAATTATAGATGTATACAGCAGTTGTAGTTTTTATTTTTTGTACTTCAATATATAACACATACAAGAATCAATGAACAAGGATTCTATTATAAAAGGCTATATTATGAGCTCATAACTTATATGTGAAAGACTAGTGGAAGAAACTACTTCTAAAGCAAACTTTAGATGTGCAAAAAACAAAAAAAAGAAAGTTAACTTAACTTGAGACAACCAACGCTGGCCTGCCATCGCATTTTGATGCAACTTCAACCTGACGAACATCACAAGTCTTAGTTCGCACAAGGGTGAAATATCGTGACCCCATCGTCTAAATTAACATATTTTCCGGTCTATAAGTCACACTTTTTCTTCATAGTTTGGCTGGTTCTGCGACTTATGTTATGTAGATGAAAAATATTAATTAATTGTTAATATGTTACGTTAACATACCAGACACCTATTCAGTCGGTTATTTATTCTATTGTTTTTATTACAACTTGTCTTTCCAGATGAAATATCTGTTCTTGGTTTTGGATTTTGACGTTTTAACGTCATCCCAGCTGGAATGTTAGTTTTCACCTGCTTTCAGAACTTGGTATGTTGTTGTTTAAAACACTTCAGTGATTTTCAATCATTTCAAGTAAGGACTAAAAGTTCTAGAAGTGCTTTACATCTTTTTTTCCAGCCACACTCCTTGTTCACAGAAGCAGATAGATGTTTTTTTTTTTTTTTTTGAGTTCCCCATCTTCTGGTATTACACTGCCCGAGGCCAAAATCTTTCAATGCTTGATGACTCTGCAGCTGTCATGGTAATAAATCCTCTTAAAGTTTGCATAAAAACTTCTCATTTCCTTCCTAATTTTGAGCTGCTTTGTTCGGGATCAACCATCTTTCTCCACCTCTCAAACTTCCTGACGTTATGACGTTATGTTGAAAGCGCCGGGCAAATGCTCGCCATTTCCAGGTAATAGTGGGAAAATTGTAGTATTTTAATTTTTCTTGTCTGTTACATACATTTGGGAAAAACTACAACGACATTTTGGGGCTTGTTTTTGGCCCCCAATGTCCTTTTAGTTTAACCTTATTCTCTCTCATCCACTGAAGACTTGTCTTGTTGGTACGCTGGGGTTAATTGGGAGTCGTCACACTCCCGTTACCTTATCAGCAATTGGGAAACATCTGCAAACTGTGCCTCTGATTCACTCCTCTTATCTGAACATGACCAATCCTCATTCCTTGAGTCATGCATCAACCTAACTCTGAGAAACCAACCCGGGGGGGCTGTACGGCAGGCCAAAACTTTGTAGAACTCATGTTAAAGTAAAAGCCAGACAGCGCGTCACTTATTTATGCCAATGGTTACCATCATGTTCTTGTTCATAGTGCAGTCACAGCGACTTACGGACATGTGGGATCTCGTCACACTACATCCATCATAAATCCACAGCACCTGAAAATGTACCCTGAATAGTTTCCAAGCTGAGTTTTTAGAAATATGTATTAAACACAAACACTGAGCTGCTCATTTCAAAAGAAAGATATTTATACTGTATTTTAAGACAACTGACCATAGCTATATAACTAAATTTACAACCCCCCTAACAGCAGTTTGGTCAGTGGGGCCAATGTGGGGTTCAGTGTCTTGCCCCGGGTCCCTCTGGCACCTGACAGGGTTGGCGATCAATCCAGCAACATTCCAGCTGAACGCTATGAGGGAATGGCCAACAAATACATCACCTCGTTGCACTGGTGATCTGGGGTGACCTCCAGAGTTGCGCCTTCCATCTTCACGAGATCTCTGGTGGTGAGGAGCAAGTGCTCGAGCCGGGTTAGGACGTTCTTCTTCACGGCCTCGTAGTTGTCCCCCAGCTGGCCCCATTCCTCCTCTTCCTTCTGGTTGACACAGTGTAGCAATCCCAGACACTGCCGCAGCGCCGAGTGCAGCAGCTGCACCTGCTCCTCGGTGCTGGGCTCCTCCACCTCGGGGGACAGGGACACCATTCGACTGCCATCTGGGGTGTGGTCCAACAAGAACGTCTCCCTCTCTTTCTGAAAAGCCCAGAGATGGTTGAGGATGAAGAGAAGCTACTGATGTTGCACTTGTCCCGTTAACCTTATCCTAGGTAAGCTGAAAAAAAAGGTCTTTCAAGGAACATAAGAAAAAAATAGAAAAACAAATCCAATACAGTATCCATTAGGCACCCCAGGGGAATGGAGTGGAGGGGGAGGGTGTCTTTTAGTATGATTACCTTCCAGCCCACAGCATCTCTTTAAATATCACTCAAGAACAGTAAATATTAAATATCTGCAGTAAAATCCAAACTCACTCAAATGCGACAGGTAGCTAGCTCGCATTAAGCCACAAATAACGGGAAGCCCGAGCGCGGATTATGAGGCAGGCGTGTGACCGGCGTGTGAACTTGTAACTCACATATAGCTGCAGCAGACGGGTGCATTCGTGGTGAAGCAGGCGGGCTAGAGCCACCGCTCTCCCCGTCCGAGACGAGCCGGGCACCGCGGTGTCCGACACGGGTAACGGCTGCTGCTCGTCCGGCTCTGCCATTTGCTCTCGGTCCTGGTTTTAGAAAGGTGGCGTAGCCGCAGCAGGCGGCGGAGACCGAGCAGGAAAACAAACCCTCCCCGCTCCTCTCCCAACTTCGGAAAAGCTGGCACCCGAACAGCGGCTTTTTTTTTGTTTTTGGGAGCTTTAGCAGCGCATGTTCGTGTGTTCATGCTGTAATGTACGCAGTGACGGGCTTTTCGAGGGTTCCGCAACACACGCGCCGCTGTGGGAGGGGAGGGGGCGCGCAGGAGGCCGCGCGTCACTGGGTGGCTCGGGGGGCCCACCCAGCCCGCAATAAATAACAACTCTGTTCGGCGGTCCGGTTTTCAGTCACTTTAACTTTTAAGCTGTAATGGAAGAAACATGGAAACTGCTTTATAAATATATGAATAAATCACTAAAAAAAAAAAAACTGAGGTCAAGGAATGAGAATAATATAAAATTGCACATTATTTTTGACTTTGTTAAACAAATATTAAATGAACAAAGATGATGCATTCACTATCGTCAATATGAACTTAATTTTGAGTTTGTCTGAGCTGTGTTTTATATTTTTGTTACTATACAGCAAAACTAAAATTACTAATGTTTGTTTTTATATTAACATAAGTGCCAAGATCTACACACATCCATCTACCTACCTACATACGTACTATTTGACCAAAAGTATTCACTCACCTCTCTTGACTCACATATGAACTCCACTCCAATTCATCCCAATGGTGTTTTGTCGAGTTGATGTATGGCTTGGATGCAGCTGCTCGGCCGTGGAAACCCATTCCACGAAGCTCTCTGTTCTTGAGCTGATCTGAAGGCCACATGAAGTTTGGAGGTCTGTAGCAATTGACTCTGCAAAAATTTTATACACCTGTGGCCATGGAGCACCTGATTCTAAATATTTGGATGGGTGAGCGAATACTTTTGGCAATAATATATATATATATATATATATATATATATATATATATATTTGTATGGTTTATACCCAAAAATAAAAAAAAATAGCAATGTAACGAACAATGCCTTCTTCACATGGGAGTATCACCTAATGACCTACATGATTCAAAGATTACATTGTATACAGTCTTTTATTGTGGCTTTATAGCTTTGTGTTGTCAGACAGACTTTGAGACTGGATGTCACCTGTCTTACTGTTCCTTTCTGCTGCTGGATCTGTGTTTCAGGTCTTATATATAGAAGACATAATATCACTACATAAAAATTATATGTAATGAAAATACTACCACTATATCTACCAGTTGTCATAATTATGCTGGGAAAGAGGAAAAAGTCAAAGGCTTTTAAAAAAAAAAAAAAAAAAAAAGGGAATATTAAAATGATCCCATGACCTGTCTGTTGTTGACACAGTGTAGATAATTTGAAGTGCAATTTTATATTTTAAAAATCATTTACAAGGATTATTTATATTTCAGGCAACTGTAAGTATTAAAAATAAATGCAGGTCCTCAAATAATAATGATAATCCAGTGTGAACTGAGCATAAATTACATTTATATTTCAGTCATGTTATATATATATATATATATATATATATATATATATATATATATATATATATATATATGGGTCAGTGGACGCAAAAAAAAAAAAAAAAACAACAAAAAAACCCTTTGAATACATAATAGAACATTTTAAAATAGGCTCTAAAAGTTTCAAACCACAAGTTTGAAGGTAGAAGAACTATTGTGTATTCTAGTGTGAAATTATTTTAAAATGACATTGTTTCACAGCAACAAAGTTATAACAGAGTTTTGTTTTTTACTTGTATCTCTTCCTCTATTATGTCTGCTTGCCATCTGAAGTCTACACAAAGTGTCTGCTTCATGCATCCCTGATAAACTGGGCGGTGTAAAAACACATCCAGGGATTAATCGGAACACAACTTCTGCTGTGACTAATGACATTTCACAATTACACAAGAATACAAGTTCAGACATGACTAGTATGTTATCATATAAAACACGCCACACCCCTGATTATTGGTTTGGTATGTTTTGCAAATGGGAAATTTGCCATAAATGGGATGGATTAGGGCTACAAGCAAAAGGATAACTTTTGTGGGAGCATTCATTACAATTATTTTCAGGCGAAAGATTATATATATATATATATATATATATATATATATATATATATATATATATATATATATATATATATATATATATATATATATATATATATGGCAAAGTCTAATTAATATGTGACAACAGAATTAACCCTTAAGAAAACTATGGAACTAGTGTGTGATTTGCTGTAAATCTGCAAACCCTAAATTTATTTACTAAGCTTTTGTACTTTGAAATGTTAAGTGCTTTTACTTGCTCACGTGTTCAGTAACGTTTTGATTCTATTTTGGATTTTCTGTTTGGTTTATCTAAAAGCCTGACATCAACCTGAACAGGGCTTACAGATGAAATGTACTGATGTGAGTTCAGAAAATATATTAATGTTAATCACTTTGAAATATTTCTCATACAGCAATATACAAGTATATCAGAGAAATTTTTATTATTACTCACAGAACATAGTTTGATGTTAGAATAACACAAATACATTAAAATTAAGACAGATTTGATCTACTCTTTATAGGGAGGGAAAGAATGAATATAAAGCCTAAACATAATTATGATTAATGTCAGATTTTTAAAGTACTAAAAACCCAAAGTCGACCCTCTGTCGAGACCACATGAATAAAGACATTAAATACAATGCCTGTTTCTAACTTTCATACACCACAGCCTCATTTGTATTTGTTGTGCTCTTCAAGATAATTACTTGAATCTTTAAAGTAAGACGACAGGAGAAGTTGAAATAGTACTTTTTCAAACATTTATGTAAACAAAAGTGCTGCTCAATAAGGTGGACCAGCAGTGAGGAACGGAAAAACAAGACAAGATATACTCACAGGATTGAGGAGACACAGGTGCAAACAATCAGGGCAGATGGGAACAAGGGAAGTAAAGCTAAAACGGAAGGCCACAGACTTTCAAAATAAAACAGGAGCAAAAAAAAACCCCCAAACCATGACGCACGTCAATAATAATAATCCCATTACTTGTCGAAACAATGCACAATAATACAATAAGGAAACTATTAGAAGCTGAAACATTAATTCTGAATGTCAGGGGTCAATTTCTGTTACAGTTTTTCTGTTATTTAAATATGTGGGGGAAAAACAAAAAACATTAAAACACTAAAAACAAAGAAGTCTTAGAAATCACACTCTTTGACATGAAGTAGCTCTGAAGCTACAGGATCTATTGTAGGTGTTACTGTTATAAATCAATTTAGAGAATCTGTCAACTTATCAAGTCCTACTGTATTTTATCTCTTCTTCAAATTATATATTAATTCCTCTTTTAAGTCTTTTTGGGATTCATTTGCATAAACATGCCCCTTCAGTTCATAGGTCTACTTCTGTCTACACTGAACTTGAACTTCAGCACATTGTAACACGATCTGTCGCTCTGCCTCCTGCTCCCTAACAATGCCCTCGTTTTCCTTCCTTCTCTTCCCATTACCCTCCCAAATAACATCCCCTACATCCTGATGGCCTTCACCCATCGTCACTCTGCCCTACATCTCCCCCTCCCAAGGTATTGGTGGCACCTCCCTTCTCCAACTACACAGCCTGGCGGAGTGGTGGGGAGTTTGTGGTTGTCAGGGGTAGTGATGGTCCTCAGGGTTAGGATGGTGCACTGAGAAGGCAGGAAGTGTGGAGAGATGGATGAGCAATATGAGTCTTTTTGCCGGTGTGCCACCTGCAGGACCTGACGTGAGGGTAGTTGATAGAGAAAGCCTTGAGGTGGATTTTGCAGAGCCTGGGGTGCAAGTGGTGGCAGCACCGTCTGCAGTGGCGTGAGAGGACCGCTGACCTCTTCCTGTCTCTCTTCGATGACAGAGGACATCTCACAATGAGTGACTGCTTGGACAAAAGTAGAAATGCAAAATACATTGCTTATTCAGGATGGACCTTTGCTTTATGGGTAACAACAAAGTTCTCCTTGTCAAATCGCTGCAAATTAAGCGAGAGAGCAGGTAGGAAGCTTCTGCAGCATGCTTCATCATGCACCAGTTTGCAGGAGAAGGCCACATATTTCCCTCCTGCCACAAGGTGGAGTCAAACAGCCGGTTGTGGGAAACAGCGTTCCTTCTTAGATAGAACCTTCTGTCTTTAAACAGTGGTCAGACTGTGTACTGAAAACATGTTTCATGAGCAGTTGTGGGCTTTTCCTTTGTTATGTAACTGTCAGTTAAGTTAGAAAGCATTTTAATATTTATAAAACTGCCTCTGAAAAACATTTTACTTTATACCCATTTTGGTGCAGCAAAATGTAACCTACCGTAATTCTTTTCTACTGACTTTGGCGCCAAAAAAATAGACGCATACACAAACATGTGTATGCCAACTAAAAAAATAAATTAGGCTTGGTCGTTGTGATGTAGCAGAAGTCAGTGCTTCTCAGCATGAAAAAGTGCAGACACAGACGTCGGGCATCAGCCAGATACAGAATGGAAACCACTGAAAATACAGCAACGAAAAAAGGAAAATGCTCCCAAGATAAGCAAAAGTGTTACAAAAAAACAAAAAACAAAAAAGCTTCAGATAGCCACCGTCTCAAAAGCCTTCTCAACATAAAATGAATGTACATTTTCTCTGTTGACATGTGTAAGCCCCTCGACGCCTGATGCCTGTGTATTTGATGCATTCTTTTCAGAGACCTCTGCACCACCCAGAATCAAAACAATAAGCATATATGCATTTAAACAAAAAAAAAAAATCTAAAAAAAAAGAAAATAAATATATTTATAGATGTATACAAAAAATGAATAAGGCAACTGTTAAAGACAGACTTGGGAGTATTTTTATTTTCAAAATATAATAACAATATACAATAAACAGTATATAATAAACACTTAATATATCAGGCATCAAGGGGTTCATTACATTATTGCATCATTCTAAGAAAAAGGTGTAAATCAAAGACTATTAATAAAACCCTTAATTCAACTTGGATATTGAATGTATAACTGCACTTAAAGTATTTTAGTAAAAACTTGTCAATGTCTAAATAATTGTTTAAAACTTAATGTGTTAATTGGCAAAACAATAACTAGTAAAACCCTTTATATTAGTAAAAACTACCCAAATATTTAATTTTATGATTGTTCATTTTTATTATTGCTCTGAATTGGTAGCATACTAATAAACTGAATTAAATGTACATACTGTAAATTTGCGCAGAAATAAAAGATTTTCAAGCAGTGTTAGGCTGAAGGATTATATTTTATTAAAAAGCCTTTTGTTGGGTAAACTATTCTTATTAGTTCACAGCTCAAATAATAAAAGGAGTAAGAGATCAGGTGCTGTAAACTGTGATGTATACAAATATTAAAGTCACCGATATTGAGCTTGCACACATTTTTATCTTTCATTTCCCCTCATTTACTAAAAAAGAAAAAAAAAAAAAACCCACAGGAAGCCAAGTTGTCTGTGGAAAATAAGTACATGCGAGTCTTCTTTCATTTTCTGATGCAATAGTCACCTATTATGTCTGTTATGGCTCTAATATACAAACCGTTTAATCTCGCTGATCTGATCTGTCACTGCTGCTTTGTTGTGTGGCTGACTCTTTGACAGGAAGGACTTTAATAAACTGATTATAGCTTGCTGTGTTCTTTATACTTTTGGACACAAGACACGTAAAACCTGTCATCAAGGTCCTTCCTTGCGCTCTTATTATGACAGGTCCTTTTCAAATGTCAACACATTTACTCCGGTCTTCTTCTCTCCTGTGTGGATCATTTCTTTTTTTTTTTTTTTTTTTTGCAGGACACTACACAGGGAGAGGAATGACATGCTTCAGATGAGAACGTAGGACTCCGAGCCACCCGTTCAACTAGTTGAGCTTCACAGCACCCAAACGCCCCCGTGCATTTTAAGCAACTATAGAGTTCTGATGTCACGTTTACCTGATCTTTCAGCTAAGAACTATTAACTGCACATAAACATTGTACTCCCGCCTCACCTTGACGTCTTGCAGGGCACACCTTGAATAATAAATGAGCTTTGACAAGCTTTCTTTCTCTTTTTATTAAAAAAAGAAACTGTGTTCATTCATTTAAACAAAATGTGTATCTTGGGCTGTCATTTGAAACATTGTGATTTTAATCTAGGCATTGCAAAGTGTTGTGTTTCTAAGCATTCCTTTTAGGCATCACCCTATCTGATGCTTGTTGTGTTTTATCACCACATCATCGTCACGTTGCATAACAATAGCAGCAGATCTTTTCTTATTTATTGCTTTTTATTGAGTCCTTCCTGGTACGTTCTTGTGTTTCTTTTTCTGTGAGTTAATTTTTCTCCTCAAGCTATTCCTTAAGACACAATGTTGAAACAAACACTAACATAAAACTTGTCTGTATCTAAATATCTATATCTAATATCTAAATCGTCTCTCCGTGGAGGGTCCTCATCGAGGGTTTCGTCTGGAGATGAGAAATTCCTACTGGCAAAACAGTATTCTTTAATAATCTTTTAATTCCCTCACTTGTCATTTCTTTGTTTTCAAGACAGCGGCATCCTTTCCTGAGGAAAAAACTAAAAAGGAAAATAAGGATGTAATTTCAGTATAGGATTCTTGCTTTTTAAAAATATGTTTCTGTTTCTTGTAAATCATATTTAGACTGTTTGTATTTAAAAGAATGGCGGTAAAGAATGCTGTCTCTAATTAATGCTGTGACACTCGGATGCAAGAAGAAGGCAGATCAGGCACAACAAAGTAGCTGGAATGGCGAACAGGAACATCTGTACTGAGTTTGGGCTGGACGTCCCAAAGTCAAGATGAGAGATACCTTCACGAGTGGCAAAGATCCAACAACATAAAGAAGGCGAGAACGCGAGAAGATGGAACAATAGCAAGGGTTTTAGGACGAGATGGAAAAGATGGCGAGGATAAAAATGGTAGTCTGACCTGTGCTATGACGTGTATAGTTGGGTTTTGTTTCTCTTTTAAGTGAAAATAAAAGCAGATCATTTTCCGTGTGGATCTGTCCTACGTCTGCAAGACAGCATACTGTAACACATTTTTCTGCTCTCTTCCTCTCTCGTTCTCTCTCTTTTTATATATTTAAATCAAGACTGCAGCATTTAAATACATTCAAAGCAGGTCTGTCTTTTCAATGTGTGTGTTTCAATCATTTTACTTTAAAATATATAAAAAATATAACTATAATATAACTATAATATAAATATAAATATATTAATGGCTTCTTGTATATTTAGCTCATGTCTGCTGATAAAAGAAATACTCATAAATTATCACAAAACTTCTGCATAGCTGAATATATAATAATAATAATAATAATAATAATGATAGTAAATGAACGCTTAAATGCCGCGAATGGGAGTGTGGTATGGTAAGGTGTGGTAGTCTCTGACGTGACGCACATGAAAAAAAAAGCAAAAAGAAATTAAGAACGGTCCTTTTATCTGTCTGCAAACGTTATGAGTCAAACACTCTAACTGTCGTTCATAGTCTATTTTTAGCTGGGCTTGTCTGTCATGGTTAGTTTTTTACAAAGCAATCGTGTGGCTATTCTTGCCATTCAGGTGTCAGCGACATGTCAGGGTTTTGAAAAATGTTTTCCAAAACAGCACAATGTGAAAATACGTGACTTTGCTCATTTAGAAGAAATCGACTGGTGTCAGAAACACGGCTTGTTTTCCTGTAATGTCATGAGAAGATGTAAAAACTGTTTTATACCGACTTTATGGGCAACAGTACCATAGTCCACTTCTAACTGCTTGTTTTATCTATTTAATAATTATCTTTTTAATCTGATATACTCTTTTTTAAAAAGCTCTCATAACTGGTCTATAAATATAAAAGTATGCTTTTAAAACCAAATTTTCCTATGCCTGCTTTTTATTTTTGTCAACCCTGCGTCACAACGCTGTTATGGAAACTGAACTGACAGGATTTTGATCATTCTTGACCTTGACATTTTTGAAGATTTTGTAATATTCCAGTCTTACGGGAAACATGAAAAATGATAATTGTTGTATTTACGCAAACAGACATTTCCAGTCACTCTTGGAGGTCATGATAGGTACAGTCAGATCAGACCAGAATTTTGTCTGAGAAGTTTGGGTTTAGTCGTCTTCCACAGCTGCAAACATGTTGTTTGGAGAACTGCAGGTTATTTAGTCTAAAGAGCACCGAGCTCTGTTCTGTAAAAGTGTTGTTCTGATGACTCTGTGTCATTTCTGCATCGAGACACCACCGCATAGGCTTTCAGACAGTATGTTTAACCCACTTGTTTGCAGCTGCTGAATTAAATCTACTAAACTTGGATCATCGCTCACATCTTTATTCATGATAATCTAATGAAGTCTCAGCACAGAAGTCACCAGTGATTTAAACACATTATATAAAGGCGTTAATATGTTTTTCCACAACAGTTTGGTGACATCGTCTACGCAATCGTTCCCGTCGCGGAGCGGACATCCTAGGAAGACTACCTGCCAACCTTACCCCGCGTAGCCTTCAGGGTTGTGGACCTGATGTCCGTTCTGGGCACAGGAAGTGCACTACCAATGTTCTAAAGACCCCTGGTGATTTCTGGGCGAGACTGTTTCATTTATTTTTATTGTTTTTAATTGTTTATTGACTGAGTTGATGGAGAGAAGGTTGAGTAGATACAATGACTGATTAGGTCTAATGTTCTGTTATATTGACTGTTTTGACTGTTCAAAGAGTCCAGTGGAAAAACTGTGGAGCTTTGTTGATTGTTTTAAGAATTGGGTTTTTTGTGCATTTAATGTTTAAATTGCTGAGAAATGTTCTGTTTGTGGTTTATTTTAACATTTGTTTGCACCTCCTTCCTCCTGTGACCCAGCGGGGACTGCGGTTTTCCACGTGTTTGACGAGTACAGACTAATTCTTGGAAATCAACGCTTGTAGGACTGACGGGGCCAGACAGGGTCGCCCATAGGTTTTTCTGGTGGAGGAAGCAGTTTTGGGTAACTGCTGTACCCAGTTGGGACTGGGCGAGCTTTTTTGAGGTTATGCCTAAAATGGACCTGGACTAACAGTGACAGCTATTTTTATTTTTTTACATGTGTGGATAAATTAGCGTAATTTCCCTGCAAATGGTAGTCTGAGTATAATCTTATTTTTTGCATGAAATAGAGGACAAAATTGCACAAGCATGAAAACGTATTAAAGACTGGACAGTTATGTGGGAGGAGCCTGTGCTTCTGGCGCTGACAGTGCTCTTTAGTTTACGAGCTCATTTCCTGACTCAGATGCTCCTTAAGACAATTACTGGTAGTAATTGAATAATTTGTTAAATAAATAAATAAATAAATAAATAAATAAATAAATAAATAAATAAATAAATAAATAAAGGTTTTCCTCCAGACATTTGACAGCGTGGAGGAAAAGTTGTGCGTGAGCGACATGGGGAAAGTAAAAACAAAAAACGGAAAGAAAATGATGAAAAGAACAAAAAATAAGGAAAAAAAAGGAGGGGGGGCAAAGTCCAAAAAAAATCCAAGGCGCATCAGTAATTTTGATTACTTTGACCTCGGGATTGATAAAGTGAATTTAAATTTAATTGGACTATACTGGATAAATTAGAACACCTTTAGGAAAAGCTTTAAAAACTATACATCTGTTAAAGAAAATCCTGTCTTCCTCCTGAAAAATCCCTGGAGTTGATCTGACCTTTGTGCTGCGGGACGAGCACGAGAGCGTGCACGGACGCATGAAACTGATAAGCCGATCCGTGTCTCATCAACCTGAAGGGTGACATGGAAGAATTGTTGGATGTTGTTTTCAATGTTGAAAGTTGAAGACTGTTGCTGTGTTTATCCAACGCCGGGTTGGTAACACCGCTGTTTACTTTAACTTCCTGACGTGACTGATGGATGCTGGTTATTGGCTGAGCTGCCTGTCACTCAAGTACACGAGTCCGACCTCCTGATGCGGTTGATGCAGTTTCATGGACTGAGATTTGCGCCTGCTTGGAAGTGTTTGATAAGTCCTAAATGAAATAATACATTTTAGACCATTAGACCTGCAGATGGTGAAAGTTTTAGATTTAGAGACGAGCTTAGAGCTGGATTTCAGAATACATCTCTCCATACAGGACCAAAAAACATCAGTGACCTCCTGACCCAGTATGAACCTTCCAGACCCCTCAGGTCACCTGGATCCGGCTTTTTATCAGTTCCCAGAGTCAGAACCAGACATGGAGAAGCTTCCTTCAGCTTCTCTGCTCCACATGTCTGGAACAAACTCCCAGAAAACCTCAGATCAGCTGAAACACTCAGTTTATTTAAATCCAGGTTGAAGACTCACCTGTTCTCAGCTGCATTTGAATAAAGACACAAATCTGCACTGGTTTTCTTTTATGCTTAAGTTTCAAAACTGATTACATTTTAACCTCTGATTTTATCTTTGTTCTTTCTTGGTTCTTTCTTTTGTTTACATTTTAAATCATGCTTTTTTATTTAAATTTTAACCACAGATTTTATCTATTGTTTTTTTCTTTCTTTTGTTTACATTTTAAATCATGCTTTTTTATTCATGTGAATGTCCCTGAAAAGCACTTTGAATCACCTCGTTGAATTGTGCCATACAAATAAACTTGCCTTGCCTTGCCTTGCCTTGCCTTGCCTTGCCTTGCCTTGCCTTGCCTTGCCTTGCCTTGCCTTGCCTTGCCTTGCCTTGCTGGGAAGGGACATAGAGCAGGTTTGTCAAAATGCCAGTTTGTGTGGCAACTAGTAACATTTCTGGGGCACGTTATCTCTCCTGAGGGCAGACGATTACAGCCTAAACGTGTGAAAGTCATTCATAAACCTCCTAGGCCTGTGACGTAGAAACAGATTATGTCATTTTCCGGCACGTGTTCTTATTGTGGAATGTTCATACCATGTTACGCTGCGTCAGCGGCTCCTCTGAGCTCCCATCCATGGAAAAGGCTCGCAGGCTCACGATAAGTTGGTCTTACGGGTCACCTCATTGTCTCTGTGCTGTTACTGCAGCTGAATAAGCTGTGTGGTTGTGATTTTGGAAACACTTAAATCAACAATTTACAAGTCAGAAAGTTTTTAGATTAGTTAACCCCTTGTTGCCATAAATTTGATGTAACACACAGATTTTTTTTGATTTTTTTTAAAGTAAGTTACATTTTAGTTTTCCTTTTAGTACACTACTGGTCTTGTTTTTTCTTGTTTTATTTTAATGTTACCCTATAAAAACGCATATTGATATTAAAGGTGGCGTTTGTTGTCATATAATTAGTGATGCATGCTGCACTTATGTTGACGCAGCTTCCTGGGATACTGTGCCATTAAAAGAGTTTTACTTAAAGGGTGTTGAAGCGTCACTTAGGGAGTTGTGGTTATTGGGTGTGTGGTTCTCATGCTTGTGTTGCTGTGCGATTCCTTGTTTTTATAAGATGATAGTGGGAACACCCCTGATGGCAACTGGTTTTATAATCTTGTGACTGGTCCTGAAACAAAAACTGAACTGTGATGTGTTTTACTTCTTTATTTTCTTTGTTTCTTTGTTCTTGTTAGGGGTTGTGGTTTTTTTTTTTGTTTTTTTTCTCCTTCCTGGGGTTTTACTCGATAGTACATGTAGTCAGAGTCTTGAAGTCTTTTTTGGCTCCTGGACTTTTTGGGCTTGATGTTTGGCTTCTTGTGGCCGTGGAGGTAAACCGCTCTGTTTTTTGTTTCCCTAATTGACTCGTGTCTTGTGGGCACCTGGTCAAAACTAAACATACCAGCACACTTTTCCTCTGTGGCTTAGCGGGTTATCATCCATTTGTAAACCGACTCATTATTCAATTCATTATTGATCTGGAATGTTGTGGTGATTTGTAATGTGGTTTACCACACCCTGATACAAATGCCTGTGTCATCAACGGAGTTCAGACTTGGATGACAAGCTGGTGACAACCATTAATCAGACTCAGGTGTGTTGATGCAGGAGAGATCTAAAACCTGCAGGACACCGGCCCTCGAGGACCGACTTCGGACCCCCCCTGCTGAAACGGAAGCAATTTTTAACACATATAATGTACGTTCAACATTTTATTGACTAAAGACAACAATTTATATTGTATTCTTCTATTAACAAAAGAACAAATTCTTATGGAACCAGCTCCCGGTTAGTGTTCATGAAACAGACAGCGTCTCCACTTTTGAGGTCACGCTCGTAAGGGGGGACCCTCCTCAAAGCCACATAGGCAGAGCAGGAAAAAGGAGGTGAGGAATAGAGGATGAAGAACGGCGAGGGGGGAGGCACAGATCTACTGTCAATGGTACATAAAACACTATATATATTAAAAACTTATCTTTAAGATAAAGTTTATAGTTTTGATAGTATAGGCTGCTGGGGAGGAGGGGGGGTCTTCCTTGATGCACTGGGCTCTGACTGTAATCTTTACTGCTCTTTGATGTATATGTAGTTGTATTTGTGATTAACATTCTTCTCTTTTGTGTCTCGCCGGCAGATATCCCGGACTAACCTCTCTGTGTTTGCTGGCTACTCTCAGGACCCCGGCGGGTTAAAGCAGATACTGTAGCTTCCCTCCCTTCATTTGATTCTGTTGGAAAAAAAAAAGTTTTGCCATGTAACCTATTTTTTTCATTTAATTTCATTAGGTTTTTTTTTTTTCTTTCTTTCTTTGATGAATTGGCTTTACATGAACTTTGAATCTAGAGTGTACTGGAATGAAATGAAATAAACAAATGCACTACTTTCTTTATTATTTGACTTATTCAAATTTGATGACACTCTCGTGTAACTGTTACTTTTTAGTTTCCATATTCAGCCTCAAGCTGTGAGGTGCAGCCACAGGTGTAGTTAAAGCAGGAAAAACTGGTTTCAGGAAACTGTCGCTAAAATCTTTCTTGTCGCTTTTGTTTTATTTATTCCTATTTGCAAACGTAAGATTCATGCAAGACCCCCCATCACTGATACTGTAAAGGTGAGTGTAATTTTTACATTTTAGGACTGATAAACTTTAGATACTACAACCAGCTTTAGATATATTAGTTCGGAGGTTTGAGACGTTTCAGGAAGTTAATCTTGTCAGATCAGGTGGTGGGGATGAACTTCTAAAAACCAATGCATTTGATACAATAACATTTACTTAAAGAAGAAGGAGGGAGGACAGAAAAATAGAGTGTGTGCGTGCGTGTGTGTGTGCGCGCCAAGTGAAGGGCCATGGCAGAATTCCCAGACGAGGATTCATGGAAACCCGCCTTTTTGTACCACGCTGTTGCACTTACTGTGTTGACATTTTATGCATGAACTCTAACTACTGGTGTTGTGAAAAGGAATAAGAGATAAAAAAAAATGCATGGTTAGTTGCAAGTCAGTTCAGATTTTAATCCTGTATGCTCTCAGGTATTACTAGGACTGAGATGCAGTATCCGACCACCCCCGCAGCTAAAATTGTTTTGAGTCATAGTGACGTCTAATCCTTCCTTTTTTTCTTCTTCTTTTGTCTACATATATATTAATGATTAATACCAATTTGGCAAAACCCAAAAGCCTTAAAGCGGGGGCGGGAGTTAGTATTGATACATATCAATTATATAAAACAAATAACATATACATCATATAAATACATTTTATCTTTAACTGCTCATACATATTTAAGTATACCAATTCTCAACAAAGACCATCCATTTGAGAGTACATAACCACCCTACATTTATCATCTCTTTACATATTATATATTGTGTGTTGTGCACTATATCACAACGACGTCTAATCCTTCCTTTCCTTTAGACTTCACTGTGTCAACCACACCTGAAACTGACGTCCTGATATTGTAAGACTCTTTGGGGGTGCACTCTCACTCAATAGATCAGATTTTTTTATTTTCTTTCTTATTATCTTATTTTCTTCATCCATTAATATATACATTTTGACTAACAGTAACTTATTGTTAAACTGAATTTTATTTCTCATTTTTGACTCTGCACATGATCGGGTTACTTAAAAATGAATAAAGTGTCAAAACAATCGTTCTGATTCTTTTGCAAGAATGGTGATAACAGCATATCCTTTCAAAGGTAATCTGATTTAATTTAATAATAATTTATCAAACCACAAGAGGAAATAAAATAGTTTAAATTAAAACTTCGCTAAACTCTTGGAAAGTTGATGTGGTAGAAGTATAGCAGAGATATGTTGTTGGAAACTCCACCATGAATCTCTGATAAATATATATATATATATATATATATATATATATATATATATATATATATATATATATATATATATATATATATATATATATATATATATATATGAAGTAGTTAAAATATGGTCACAATTTGAAACTCAATGTATCAATGACATTGATGTATCAGTACAGATTTTCTTGTCAGGAAACGATAAAAGGAAGCATGCTATGAGTGGCTTATTTGCTATCGCTGTAATGCGTCTTGTGATGACTTTTTAGTTGCGGCACTACAGACACAAATCTTTCTTTTCAACGTCTCTTTGCAGATAACTTTATGGATGACTATCAGTAAGCACCATGAACACTGGTTTTATTTTGAGCCTGCTGGAAGGTGAGTCACATCAATAACTTGATATAGCTTTACTGACAACTTTCACGGGAAAACCAAAAAATAGATCTCCTTAAACCGAGGGATCCAGGTCAAAACAGAATAATAGTTTTCAAGTTAATAGAACATTCTTCAGATTATTTAAATGGTCTTATGAGATGTAGTTACCCCATTTACTACAACTGCTAAGCTGTTTTCTATTTATGCCTAATAGTGCTGAAGTGACATTTCAAATTATTTTTTTAAAGAATCATTAGACAGTGGTTGACTTGCTGACTTTTCATCATGTATGTAATGTAGTTGTAAAATAAAAGATAAAAACAGATTAGCAATATGTCATTAAAAAAAATAGATAGAATCAATTACGCCAGAAATAAGTAGACAAATATTATGCAAAATTCTTTCAGCTTTTTCTTATATAGGTAATAATAGCTCTGTTGGCACAGGTTGCACTCAGTGTGCTTTTACAGCTGTTATTTTTGAGCAATAAATGACAAAAAATTCTAATGTATCTGTGATGTTGTCACCCTCGCCCCAACCCACCCTTCACCAAGCCGTCTGCATGGTTACAGCCTTGATTCAGCCGATATGTTCTTCAATCAGTTACATCAATATATTAAAGGACAGAGAGGATCTTCAAATTCCAACTACAGTTACGTTAACTAGAAAAACATCGAGCTACAAGGGAAAAGAGACCACAGAGGTTTACACAGGAAAGTCAGAACCAATGCAAGAAACAAAAGCAACACAAAAGGAGGAAAACCAAGCTGAAGTCACTACTAATGATAAACGTACTGGTTCTCACTCTACACCTGATTCTGGTCCCCATGAATGTTGCAAAACCAACCAAGTGCCTGGTTTGACCAATGACCAGTCTGCCTCTTCACCATCACTTGGAAGCACTTTATCAGTACGTGAGACTCCCGTATCAACAGCCTCTGAAAGCATCTCAGGTGCAGCCATGCAGGCGACACCAAAGACTTCAGCTGACAAAGGACGCAGCACAACCACCAGCATGTCCTATTTATCACAAAGTGATCAGATGTTACCAAACACTCCTACACACATTTCTCAAGGAAAAACACAGACATATGATTCAAATATAAAAGCAGCCATATCTGACAAGATATCTGAGACAGTTACACAACTGAATTCATCGGGTATGACTGAATTCAAAACCACAAATTCAACTCTGACCTTCCCACAGCCACCAGAAGGAGTTTCTGTTGATGAGGTGCTTAACACCTTATCCTATAACTCTTCTGTAAATAGTTCATCTTTTCTTCCAACAGTAACCCCAACACAACCGACCACCACAATAAAAAAATCCACAAGCTCAGTCAAAAAAGCAACCTCCAAAACATCAAGTTCTCTCCAACCAAAAACATTACCTATCTCCACAGGTGCCAGGATCAGCGCAAACACTCTGCCATTCACAGGAAGCGACACTCGGTACTCAATATATCAAACATCAATTGGCAGTCAAAGTTATGCAACAATGCCAAGTTCACCAAAGGCAGTTTCAGCATCAACCACCACTCCAAATGAAAACATCTTGACAGAAGCTTCTTTAACAAATCAACATATTCACTTCACAACAAGAGCTTCAACAGCAGCATCAGCAACAGCTGTAACAGCAAACACCGTATTACACACAGAAACACCAACAAAAACAGTCCCTGTAGAGACCATCTCCACCAAATCTTCACCACAGACAAAAGATACAGACACAACAGGAATTGCAACAATAACAAAATCTGCCGCAAACCCAACACATAAACCACAACCATCACAAACATCTCTGGCAACTTCATTATCTTCAAAACAAATCCCTCTGAAACAAAGCACAGTTTCTTCAATACCAGCCGCATCCACACCACAACCTTCACATTCTCGAGAAAGAATAGCAACTACAAAAGCCGTTATACCAACACAGACACTGTCTTTGACAACAGCATCGACATCTACACTTGCACAACCTTCAGTCATTTCCATAACACAAACTCCAACATTTGAGGGAACAGCATCCCCTTTGTCAAACGCTCAAACTACTTCATTGAGTCCAAGAGGGATTTCAGCTGAAGCCAAAGGAACAAGAAAACCTATTCCACCATCAAACCATATTTCAGCATTAAGTATTGCACCAGCAGAAACCGAATCTACCGTGAACTTCAAAGGAAACACCATATTGGCTACACCAATGTCATCGGAGACAAAAGGATCCCCTAACACAGAACATGGAAAAGAAACTACATCAACACATATCAGAGCTTCAACAGCTCACTCAGAAACTCAGTCAGTTGCATCAGTAACAATTCAAATACAAACAGAAGCTTTAATCTCCACTACAGTTGACAAACCAACACAAGTGCTTTCTTTGGAAACACAGCCAACAAGTGATAGTACATCTAAAGCAGCAGGTAATACACCAACTGCCACAAAAACAATTCAATTCACAGCCACGTTAATGCCTGCACAACAAACTTTCTCAACCTCAGCCTCCAAACAAATGACTGGATCTGCACCGACTCACAGTGTAGCAGTGGGTGCAGTAACACAAATGACACCAGCCACTACAAGACAATCAGCCCCAACCTATTCCAACACAAAAGCTGAGACAATACCCAACACACCAACTACAGAAGTGAGACCTACAACAGAGACTACGAATGCAGCTACATCGCTTACAAATGATTTATCTCTTGAACCAGCACCACCATCAGACACAAGCCCTGTATCAACAAATTTGGCAGCACTTTCCCAAGTGTCACCAAAACAGCTGGAGACAACTGAGAGACCAAGAACAGATCAGGACTCAACAGCTATGACCACACCTCCACCAACAGGGGGATCATCTCTAAAGACTAAGAGGGAGATGCATATGGTAAAAACGTCACCAATGGCAACAACAACCTTCCTTTCTGGAGGCACAACTGTATTTTTCAAATACAGCCCAAAGATTGCTGTTGTGAGGCCCCTTGACTTTGACTACCCAGCTAAGCACCGGACCACAATTCAATTTAAAAAATGCCAAACTCAACATGAGTAAGCCAGGACCAACACAAACATGGTAAGTACTTACAATTTTAACAAAGAACAGTTCAAGATACATTGAAAAGTAATTGTTTTCCGTGTTTTGAGTACAGGAATGTACTTTTTTCCCTTTTATAATAGGTTTGTAGATGAATCACCATTTTTGCTTATATTTATACATTTATAGAGAATGTATTCAATAATTGTTGTAAAATCTTTTTTTTGCCAAGTTTTTACCATTATTGTCTGTTATAAATTTGGGGAGGGGGGGTCAAATCTAGGAAACTAACTGAACACGAGTCTGCGTGTAATATGAAAAACTCTTCTTATTTAAGCTTGTCCCCCATGGGTTCCCACAGCAGCTGATTAATTTCCACCCTACCCTGTCTTTTATATTGTCCCCTGTTACACCACCCGACTGCATGTTCTTTCAGCACATACAGAAATCTCTTTTTTGATGTTCCTCTCCTTTCTCTTCCTGGCGGTGCCACCTCAAGTATTTTTCTACCCACATATTCACTATCCCCTCTTCTAGTCTAGTAACATTTACTTTATCTCCAAGACACTGACCCTGTTTGTTTTACTGATATTCTTTTGAATCCTAACGTCACTCCCAAAGAAAAAACCTTAACATCTTCACTCTGCCACCTCCAGCTCTACTTGTTTTTGTCTTAGTCACCACCACTGTCACTAAACCACATAGAAGGGATGGTTACTCTGCATCTGGTATGATGTGAGTGTGTGGGAGCAGGTTGACTCTCATAGCAACTGTGTGAGTCTTACAACCCGGAATGAACAAGTTATAGTTGTTTAAAGCAGTGTGGCTCCAGTAAAGTTGCGATGTTACTGAAGTCTTACTGACTTCATCCATCATGGCAAACGTGAAGGGACTGATCATTGGTGCAGCCCCACTTCCATCTGAAATCTGTTTGTTACTCCTACTGCACACGTCATTGCTGTCATGGTAGCCTCATAAATATCCTGAATGTCTAACATACTTTTCTGTCACTCCAGACAATACCTTTGTTTTTTTTCGGTAGCTTCGTTACTTAATGTAATTTGTTACAATGTTACAATAAATCCATTTCTGTACCTCAGACCAGAAGCATATAAAACAAGAGTTGACACATGCTCAATATTAAAGGATAAAGGATAAAATAATGATGGCTTTTCAAACAGCTCATGTTAACAGGTGACTGTAATGATGATTAGGTGCAGTGAAGCTTTTTGAAACATTGCCATTCATTCTTTCAACTCTTAAAATGCATTTTATTTTCTAGGATAAGAAGCATTGACACATTTTAGATGTTGCATCGCCCTGTTTCTTTCTGCAAACACATCTTTTGGTGTTGAACAGTACAAGGTCACAATGATTTGGGGGAAGGTCGGCACTGCTGGCAGATCAGTCCTGCACCCTGTGCTTCCTCAGTCAATAATAAAATTACATTTTGTGCATTAATACTCATTACTAGACTGCAGATGATCTTTCCAAAGGCAGTTACACAACCCCATACCATCACAGAGACTGGCTTTTGGACTTTTGGACTTCTTATAGCAATCTGGATGTCATTTTTGTCTTTTTATTGTTTATAATTTTTTGCCCAAAACAATCTTAAGAAATCTTTAGTCTAACCACAATACACATTTCTACTGTGTGTTGGTCCAACCCACATTCCTCCAAGCCCGGAGATGTGGACAAATTATTTGGACACGTCATCATAAGGCGTCTGTTTCACACAGTGAAATGTTTTAAGAGAAGTTTGTGAATGGTATTTCATATTGTAAGATTCGACAGATGGTTTTAACAGTAATCCAATACCTGTGTATGATTGTGTGTGTGTGTGTGCGTGATTGTGTGTGTTTAGTTGTGTGGTTTAGCTGTCTATGATTGACAGTTCTGGGTACAGCGTACAGCTTAGACTTTTGACCTCGACATTCATGCATTGAAATTCTTCCTGATTCCTTGAATAATAACTATACTGTGCACTTCAGAGGGAGAAAAAATCTTTTCTAAGGGAACATTCTTTTGAAACGTTTCCATTAATCTCTCCCTCATGAGGTGAAAAACTGGACATTCTCTTGCTGCTTTGTACCAAAAAATTATTACAACCATCTGTTGACGTCGCTTGTTTTTTGTGTGTGTTTTTTTTAATGTATCGCAGGCTTAAAATATGAATGAATTTATACATTTATACTTAGTGCCTGCAAAAAAATCTAAATCAAAGCAGATTTCATATTATTTTGATTTATATGCTGTATTATCGCCTTTACTATTTATGGCAGTCTGACTTGTGTACAGTGTGACATTACTTATATAGCTACATTCGGAAGCCAATTTTCTTAAATTTGGACTGATAGTTTTTATGTTTAATATATCGTATTAAGGTTTGTATTGTATTTATTTTAGGTTGTCTTTCGCTTTCGCTTGCTTGGATTGTCACACAACCACCATCATCTGAGAGCATCATCACCTGCGCACGTCTGCAGCGAGGAACTACACACCCTAAGTGATGGTGTAGAGAAGGGCAAAAATGCAACGCTTTTATCTTCTGACTAAGAAAAGAAGATACATGCTCCACCCTTTGCTGTTTTGCAACCTGAAAGAAGACCGTTTGTGACGTTGCTCAAAGATTATAGATGTCTTACAATAGATGTTTCTCAATCAAGTATTGTGAAAGTAAAGCATGTTCAGAATGATTTCCATAGTTACCGCTTGTGTATTTGAAGTGGTTAGACCAGTTATACCGCTATTTTTGTTCATACATATATTTATTTCTACAACTGCATTGTATTATTCTAATATGGTTCCCTGTTAAAAAGTATAATGCATGCGAGAATTAAAAAAAAAAAAGTAATCTGAACTTCATAGTTTTATGTCTTCTATTTTGTCTAACTTCACAGTTGGAATACGAGTCATTTTTTCCTTTGTGTTTACTTTAAATATACTTTGTGTTTTATGTTTTTCTACCAAAACCAGAATCTTTCAGCACCTTAATCACCTTGTGTATGATATCATATGTTTTTAAGTTTGTTTTATTCATTTTGTGTTCTTGATATAACAGTTCTAGTTACACTGTCTTTTTTATTTATCTTTCTTTCCTATTTTTACATCTAGTCCTTCTTTGTCACTTTATGATATTCTAAATAAAATGTGATGTTAATTTTCATACATTTCATATAATATATAAATTAAGCATTTTTGAAATGTTTGTTTTTGTCTATGTCTACAGCAGACCGGTGCTGACTGGTAATTAGAGTTTTCCTGCCAAGACTCTTTTAGCTGAACAAGATGACAAATTTGAAAATGGATTCTTAAGAGGATCGTTACGTAGATTTTGTGTCATCCTTTTGTTTAAGATGTCATGAATGTGCAGTTCCCATACCTTGAGAGAATATTGCAAACCACAATTGGAGTCAGTAATTCAGAGACATAAGACGGGACAGTGCTAAATTTGGATTTTAAAGTAAAAAAATAAAATGATGACGTCACTGCCTTGTTTTGGCATCCTGTCATACACTGATGTGTCAATCAAGCTGGAATGTGTATTGAGCAACTAAAACAAAAAACGTTGAGCATTGACTGCAGAGTTTGAACATGCAAAGTTCCTTAGTAACAAAGTAACAAACAAGCAAAAAATAAAACAAAGGCTCCAGCAATTTTTGTACCTTTCTGCATTCTTTGCTTTAAAGATCACTGAGGCTGAACAAAGCGAACTCCAGCCACCCCAGCTTCTACAGGAAGTGTTTGGAAAAGTGACATAAAAGTTAATGCAAAAATGCCTTTTTAACATGAATATGAGCATGTTTTAACATCACTGGTTTTAAAAGAGATCTTAGACCTGAAAAAGTCAAATACGGGGAAAGAAATTAGGTCAAAAACACATATTTGGTCTGTTAATCTGAGAGAAGTAAATAAGTAATAGCACTCTGGATGGTAATATTGAATGGCATGTGAAAGAAATTGAATTGGGAGGAGCTCAGGCAGAGTTTTTTTTGTTTTCTCTTGTTCTATTTTGGTTTTGTACCTCACACAAGCCTCAACCTACGTCCAAAAAATTCCTGCCTCTTGTCACACCCCTCTATTATGCAGCAAATATATAAGGTCCACCAAAGAGATGTCCTATCAAGAGTTCAATATACAGCAGAACAGTTTTTCAAGAAGTTTGATTTTGACACATCTTTTGGTGAGTAAATATCTATGTTTTTTAAATGTATGTATATGGAATTAATAGTTTTTTTTTATTATATGTAATAACTATTTATAAGAGTGACAATCTTTTGGGTACATTTTTAGATTAATTTGAATGATTTTGTTAATTTTAAATACTTTTAGGTTAAGTGATGCCCTAGGTTTATACATTATTATTATTATTATTATTATTATTATTTGGGGAATTTCATTTTCAGATTATTCCAAAAACTGCCACACTTTATTTAAAATAAGCATATATTAGAGTAAAGAAATGTAAATGTACTTCACTGATCCACAGTTTAAAGCACCTTCTTCACAGAAACAGGTTAGGGCAGATTTTGAAATTATATCATGTGTCACAACTATTAGTAAATATTCTTGAATGACAAGATTTTTGAAAATTTGGAGATCATTTACTTTTAATTACATTAAATGTATAAGTTTAACAATATGTCTCACACCTAAGAATTAGCCTGCAGATAACCAAAAACAGTCATCATCTGGATTAATAGATAAATAAATGAATGTCTTTTAATATTACAACTAGTAATACAGGAGTGGTGGCCTAGTGGTTACAGTGGTGGGCTTGGGCGTGGAGGACCCAGGTTCAAGCCCAGGGCTGCCCACAATGGTAAATCAAGGCCCTTAACTCCCAATTGCTCCCCGGGGCGCTGCCCTGCTAGCAGCCCCACTGCTCACTAGTGAACCTAGTTGATGGGTTAAAAGCAGAGACTAATTTCGGTGTGCATCGTACATACAGCGTGTGCACGATGTCCACACTGACAAAAGGGAAGGAAGGAAATTCATGATTTGAATGCGTTCATGCATTGAATGACCTGACTGGAAATAAAAAAAAAAAAAAAAACTAATGAATGGAGAAAAACATCCAATCCATGTACAAATAATTATACTTTTTCATGAAATTATGATCATATGGTTTAACTAAGTTAAACTGTTCCCTTTTTTTTGTATTGTACCTTCAAAGTTTGGAAACACCTGCATCTATCTTGTAAAAGATTGTGTGTGACCAAATGTTTGAGGGTTATGGTTGTGAAGAATTTACAACATAGGTTATTTTTTGCATTCAGCATTAAATACAGATCTTAGTCAGGTGTCCTTTTACACAGTACAATAGGTATTCCCTTAGGTACCTTTTGATGAGCAGGAAACTGCTCTGCAACAGGATCTTTTCAGGTCTCCTGCATCAATAACTGATAATATAATTCTCCAGTAGGTGGAGTAAAACATTTAAAAAAGTAAATCTTTTCATTTATTAGCTTGATTTCTGCCTCTTTAGGCATCATACGTATTTGGAGCAGGTAAAGCCTTTATAAGACTAGAATATTGTCAGGATAACATCATGTTTAGGGGTTAATATACAAATATACAATATATTTTTGTAAAAAGGACAGCTGGGTCACTAGCCAGAAAATAGCCTGGACACTAAAATCAGTCTGAAAGAGCTCCTGATCAAATGTCAGAAAATGACAAATTCATAACTGAACTGATTGGTTGGTTAATACTTCATTCACAAGAAATTTCCCATGACGATGCCTCTGTCAGGAAGTCATTAGTGTCCTGAGCTGGTCTGTATATTTCATAGCTGTTATACCTGTTTTTCTGCCATTTGGCGGTTGCCTTAAAAGGTTGTGGGACAATCTGAGTGAAAGGCATTTTCTGTGTTGGTGCTTTTGTTGCTTTTGTTGGCCTGGTCTTTGATCTGCCTTGGAGAGACATAGGCAAAAGGTGAAAAATTGAATAGATAAAAATTAGTCAGACAATCTTATACAAATATTTTCTGACATTTTACCTATACTTCATGATTTGGTGTTGGATTTCATTATCTTTGTAATGAAATCTGCTGTTACCTTTAGCTACCTGACTGTTGCGTAGCTGCATCTATCAGGGTTATAAGGAAATGGTTTTGCAAAGGATTACACATCCGGTCTGCACTGAGGAGAAATTCACAAAATACACAACATGCTGCTGTTGAGACCCTATTGACATTTCTCTAGCCAGAACAAAAAAAAATTGAAATGGTTTTTGACTACTTCAAAATCCAATCATTTTCAGATTTATTGAAATAGAAGAATTTCTATCATCTTTAATTTGCACGAAATGAGCAAAAATGTAATTAGCCAATTAAAGCGTCTTCTTCTGATCAATTAATTTAAACTTTGGCACATTCTTTCTATATGCCATTACAAACTAGCCTATAAAATGTAATAAACATAATTCACAATCATAAATATTGGCTTCTGAAATGAGATTAATTGTTATGCAGCTATTTTGAACATTAATCACCTGGCACTTTAGGTGCTTACTACAATTGGAGCCTTGCGTAAACATACCAAATTTGTATTTTATTAGTTCAGGATACATTTGCATGTACATTTTGCTGCACCCATTACGGAAAAAATCCCACTAAATACAATGTGTTGCCAAAGAATTTTGGACTGATGGAAAAATCTGTTGGTGGCAACAACAAGTATGTTAGGGCCACACCAACAAGGCTAACTGGCATATAACTTTAAAATTGATTACTCTAAAATTATTCCAAATTTTGTAAAAAGTAGTTGGATCATATAAGATTGCTTTTGTTTTGCTTTCACTTTCAGATTGGAAAATGACTGGAATATTTTCGTAGAAGAAGCTGGCAGAAATGCAATAAACTCAGTTCAGCTTTATTTACAAAGGGCCAAAGTGTAACAAATGTCATTTTAACGCACTTCAAGGGAATGGATGGGATTCATTCAAGAGCTGAAAAAAAAAGCTCCATTTTACAAAATATGAACAAGCAAATAAATTATGGCCTATACGGTCATAGCAATTCCAATGTATGTATGTCTGAAGAGAAATATTATTGCATATAAGGTAACCTTATATAAACCTTACATATAAGGTTTGGAAATTAGTAATACACATTTTTTTTGACATTCTAAAGTACACTACATTACTGATTTACATAAAAAAAACAATCCTTAAAAAAGTGGTAAAATGCAATATGGTCAAAGTTGTTTCTGACTGGGATGTTGTGCATTATTACTACAGGAAAAGAGGAAAACGAAAATGGAACTTGGAAAGATCTTATTCTCAATGCTGATACTCACAGGTAGGTTGAAGAAACTACAACTGAATTTGTCACAGAAGTCACAGAAAAAAATCAGAAAAAAAAGAAAATTTGTAAAAAATGTTTTTTGATACTACTAATGAAAATGATTAAAATATATGTCAATAATGTTCACAGCTGTTCAAACAACAAAAACAAGCACAACAGCTTCAACAACTACAGATGCTCTAACAACAACCACAGATGCTCCAACAACAACCATAGATGCTCCAACAACAACAGTTGCTCCCACTACAACCACAGATGCTCCAACAACAACCACAGAAGCTCCAACAACAACCACAGAAGCTCCAACAACAACCACAGAAGCTCCAACAACAACCACAATTGCTCCAACTACAACCACAGATGATCCAACAACAACCACAGAAGTTCCAACAACAACCACAATTGCTCCAACAACAGCCACAATTGCTCCAACAACAACTACCACGGAAGCTCCCACTGCAACCACAGTTGCTCCACCAACAACAGATGCTCCAACAACAACCACAGAAGCTACAACAACAACTACAGATGCTCCAACAACCACCACAGAGGCTCCATCAACAGTTGCTCCAACAACCACCACAGAGGCTCCAACAACGACCACATATGCTCCAACAACAACCACAATTGCTCCCACTACAACCACAGACGCTCCAACAACAACCACAGAAGCTCCAACAACAACCACAGAAGCTCCAACAACAACCATAGAAGTTCCAACAACAACCACAATTGCTCCAACTACAACCACAGATGCTCCAACAACAACCACAGAAGCTACAACAACAACCACAGATGCTCCAACAACAACCACAGAGGCTCCATCAACAGTTGCTCCAACAACCACCACAGAGGCTCCAACAACTACCACAGATGCTTCAACAACAACCATAATTGCTTCCACTACAACCACAGAGGCTCCAACAACAACCACAGATGCTCCAACAACCACCACAGATGCTCCAACAACTACCACAGATGCTCCAACAACAACCACAATTGCTCCCACTACAACCACAGATGCTCCAACAACAACCACAGAAGCTCCAACAACATCCACAGAAGCTCCAACAACAACCATAGAAGTTCCAACAACAACCACAGATGCTCCAACAACAACCACAGAAGCTACAACAACAACCACAGATGCTCCAATAACAACCACAGAAGCTCCAACAACAACTACAGATGCTCCAACAACAACAGTTGCTCCAACAACCTCCACAGAGGCTCCATCAACAGTTGCTCCAACAACCACCACAGAGGCTCCAACAACTACCACAGATGCTCCAACAACAACCATAATTGCTCCCACTACAACCACAGATGCTCCAACAACAACCACAGATGCTCCAACAACCACCACAGATGCTCCAACAACTACCACAGATGCTCCAACAACAACCACAATTGCTCCCACTACAACCACAGATGCTCATACAACAACCACATTTGCTCCAACAACCACCACAGAGGCTCCAACAACTACCACAGATGCTCCAACAACAACCACAATTGCTCCCAGTACAACCACAGATGCTCCAACAACAACCACAGATGCTCCAACAACAACCACAGATGCTCCAACAACAACCACAGATGCTCCAACAACCACCACAGATGCTCCAACAACAACCACAATTGCTCCAACAACAGCCACAATTGCTCCAACAACAACTACAGAAGCTCCCACTGCAACCACAGTTGCTGCACCAACAACAGATGCTCCAACAACCACCACAGATGCTCCAACAACAACCACAGAAGCTACAACAACAACTACAGATGCTCCAACAACAGCAGTTGCTCCAACAACCACCACAGAGGCTCCATCAACAGTTGCTCCAACAACCACCACAGAGGCTCCAACAACTACAACATATGCTCCAACAACAACCACAATTGCTCCCACTACAACCACAGATGCTCCAACAACAACCACAGAAGCTACAACAACAACCACAGATGCTCCAATAACAACAGAAGCTCCAACAACAACTACAGATGCTCCAACAACAACAGTTGCTCCAACAACCACCACAGAGGCTCCATCAACAACCACAATTGCTCCCACTACAACCACAGATGCTCCAACAACAACCACAGAAGCTCCAACAACAACCACAGATGCTCCAATAACAACAGAAGCTCCAACAACAACCACAATTGCTCCCACTACAACCACAGATGCTCCAACAACAACCACAGATGCTCCAACAACCACCACAGATGCTCCAACAAAAACCACAGACATTCCAACAACAACCACAATTGCTCCCAGTACAACCACAGATGCTCCAACAACAACCACAGAAATTCCACCATCAACCACAGATGCTCCTACAACAACCACAGATGCTCCAACAACAACCACGGAAGATCCTACAACCACAGAAGCTGCAACAACAACCACAGAAGCTCCAGCAACAACCACAGAAGTTCCAACAACTACCACACTTGCTCCAACAACCACCACAGATGCTCCAACAACCACAGATGCTCCAACAACCACCACAGTTGCTCCAACAACCACCACAGTTGCTTCAACAACAACCACAGAAGTTCCAACTACAACCACAATTGCTTTAACTACAACCACAGATGCTCCAACAACAACCACAGAAGCTCCAACAACAACCACAGAAGTTCCAACAACTACCACGGAAGCTCCAACAACAACCACAGATGCTCCAATAACAACAGAAGCTCCAACAACAACTACAGATGCTCCAACAACAACAGTTGCTCCAACAACCACCACAGAGGCTCCATCAACAGTTGGTTCAACAACCACCACAGATGCTCCAACAACAACCACAATTGCTCCCACTACAACCACAGATGCTCCAACAACAACCACAGAAGCTCCAACAACAACCACAGATGCTCCAATAACAACAGAAGCTCCAACAACAACCACAATTGCTCCCACTACAACCACAGATGCTCCAACAACAACCACAGATGCTCCAACAACCACCACAGATGCTCCAACAAAAACCACAGACATTCCAACAACAACCACAATTGCTCCCACTACAACCACAGATGCTCCAACAACAACCACAGAAATTCCACCATCAACCACAGATGCTCCTACAACAACCACAGATGCTCCAACAACAACCACGGAAGATCCTACAACCACAGAAGCTGCAACAACAACCACAGAAGCTCCAGCAACAACCACAGAAGTTCCAACAACTACCACACTTGCTCCAACAACCACCACAGATGCTCCAACAACCACAGATGCTCCAACAACCACCACAGTTGCTCCAACAACCACCACAGTTGCTTCAACAACAACCACAGAAGTTCCAACTACAACCACAATTGCTTTAACTACAACCACAGATGCTCCAACAACAACCACAGAAGCTCCAACAACAACCACAGAAGTTCCAACAACTACCACGGAAGCTCCAACAACCACAGAAGCTGCAACAACAACTGCAATTTCTCCCACTACAACCACAGATGCTCCAACAACAACCACAGAAGCTCCAGCAACAACCACAGAAGTTCCAACAACTACCACAAATGCTCCAACAACAACCACAGAAGCTCCAGCAACAACCACAGAAGTTCCAACAACTACCACAAATGCACCAACAACTACCACAAATGCTCCAACAACCACCACAGATGCTCCAACAACAGTTGCTCCAATAAACACCACAGATGCTCCAACAACCACCACAGATGCTCCAACAACAACAGTTGCTCCAACAACAACTACAGAAGCTCCAGCAACAACCACAGATGCTCCAACAACAACCACAATTGCTCCCACTACAACCACAGATGCTCCAACTGCAACCACAGAAGCTACAACAACAACCACAGATGCTCCAACAACAACAGTTGCTCCAACAACCACCACAGATGCTCCAATAACTACCACAGAAGCTCCAACAACAACCACAATTGCTCCCACTACAACCACAGATTCTCCAACAACAACCACAGAAGCTCCAACAACAACCACAATTGCTCCCACTACAACCACAGATGCTCCAACAACAACAGTTGCTCCAACAACCACCACAGATGCTCCATCAACAACCTCAGGAGCCCCAACAACCACCACAGATGCTCCAATAACTACCACAGAAGCTCCAACAACAACCACAATTGCTCCCACTACAACCACAGATTCTCCAACAACAACCACAGAAGCTCCAACAACAACCACAATTGCTCCCACTACAACCACAGATGCTCCAACAACAACAGTTGCTCCAACAACCACCACAGATGCTCCATCAACAACCACAGGAGCCCCAACAACCACCACAGATGCTCCAACAACAACAGTTGCTCCAACAACCATCACAGATGCTCCAACAACAACCACCGAAGCTCCAACAACCACAGAAGCTGCAACAACAACTGCAATTTCTCTGACTACAACCACAGAAGCTCAAGCAACAACCACAGCTGCACCAACAACAACCACAGAAGCTCCAGCAACAACCACAGATGCTCCAACAACAACCGCAGATGCTCCAACAACAACCACAATTGCTCCCACTACAACCACAGATGCTCCAACAACCACCACAGATGCTTCCACAACAACCACAGAATTTCCAACAACAACTACAGATGTTTCAACAAGTTCAACAGTTGCTCCAACAACAGTCACAAATGCTCCAACAACTACCGCAGATGCTCCAACAACTACCACAATTGCTCCCCCTACAACCACAGATGTTCCAACAACAACTACAGATGTTCCAACAACTACAACAGCTGCTCAAATAACAACCACAGATGCTCCAACAACAACCATGGAAGTTCCATCAACTACCACAATTGCTGCCACTACAATCACAGTTGCTTCAGCAACAACCACAGATGCTCAAATAACAACCACAGATGCTCCAACAACAACAGTTGCTCCAACAACAGTCCCAGATGCTCCAACAACAACCATGGAAGTTCCAACAACTACCACAATTGCTCCCACTACAACCACAGATGCTTCAACAACAACCACAGATGCTCCAACAACAACCGCAGATGCTTTAACCATAACCACAGAATCTCCAACAACAACTACAGAAGCTCCAACAAGTTCAACAGCTGCTCAAACAACCACAGGTGCTCCAACAACACCCACAGTAGCTGCAACAACAACAACTGTTGCTCCAACAACAACAGTTGCTCCAACAACAGTCACAAATTCTCAAACAACTACCACAGTTGCTCCAACAACAACCGCAGATGCTTCAACAACGATCACAATTGCTCCCACTACAACAACAGCTGCTCAAATAACAACCACAGATGCTCCAACAACAACAGTTGCTCCAACAGCAGTCCCAGATGCTCCAACAACAACCACGGAAGTTCCAACAACTACCACAATTGCTCCCACTACAATCACAGTTGCTCCAACAACAACCACAGATGCTCCAAAAACAGTTGCTCCAACAACAGTCACAGATGCTCCAACAACAACCAGAATTGCTCCCACTACAACCATAGATGCTCCAACAACAACCACAGACGCTTCAACAACAACCACAGGTGCTCCAACAACAACCACATTAGCTTCATCAACAACAACAGTTGCTCCAACAACAACAGTTGCTCCAACATCAGTCACAAATGCTCCAACAACTATCACAGTTGCTCCAACAAAACCCACAGTTGCTCAAACAACAACCACAGATGCTCCAACATCTACCACAGCTAGACCAACTACAACCACAGCTGCTCCAACAACAACCACCAACACTCCAACAACAACTATAATTCCTCCCACTACAACCACAATTGCTCCAATAACAAATACCAATTCTCCAACAACAACTAAAGTTGCTCCAACATCTACCATAGATTCTACAACAACAACCACAGGAACTCCAAACACAAATGCTGCAACAACTACAACAGCTACACCAACATCAACTTCAACTGCTTCAACCACAACTACAGTTGCTGTAACCACAACCACATCAGCTTCAACAAGTACTACAGTTTCTCCAACTACAACCACAGGAACTCCAAACACAAATGCTGCAACAACTACAACAGCTACACCAACATCAACTTCAACTGCTCCAACCACAACTACAGTTGCTGTAAACACAACCACATCAGCTTCAACAAGTACTACAGTTTCTCCAACTACAACCACAGTTTCTCCAACTACAACCACAGTTGCTCCAACTACAACCACAGTTGCTCCAACAACAACCACAGGTGCTCCAACAGCAACCACAGTTGCTCCAACAACTACATCTGCTTCCACAACAGCTTTAGTTGGTCCCAAAACAACTACAGCTGCTTCAATACCAACAACAATTGCAACAACTACGACAGTCACTCCAACTACAACTCCTCCAACAACAACTCCCAAAACTTCCACAACAACTTTGACCACTGTGACCTCCACAACTGAAGCTGCTGCACCAATCTATGTTGTTCGAGCGGTTTTGGAGGAACCCTTTAACAATGAACTCACGGATAAAAACAGCAACAGCTTCAAGATTCTTGAAAGAAAACTCATAGCATTTGTAAGTATGATGTTTAAAAATCTTTCTTCAATTTTTATTGACTTTAAAAATGTTATCTAATCTAAATCGAAACTAAAAATGTTTCCATGTTTGATTTCCTATTACAGTACAACGCCATCTATAGATCTAAGTTTGGCTTTCTCTTCATCCGCAGTTTTGTTATTACATTTAGGTAAGGTTTTAATTTAGGTACTGAAATGAAACACATTTGCACATTTTTGGAACTTTACTTTGGAATATGAGGTTTTTAATGTTACTTATATATTCCTGTTTTCAGATCAGCTGTCAGCAGGACACGAATGGTGAATACTGAAGTCGAGGTTGGAGTTGAGTTTAATAAAAGCACACCAACTGCAAAACTCCCAGAGGACACCATCGTTGCAGAAACCCTAAGAGATGGGACAGTTAATTCCACCATGAACTACAACGTCACTTTCGTGTCAGACTCCATTGCAGTCATAAGTAAGAAAACGTACTCAAACGTTTCACAAAATGGAATCATAAATTGTGTGTCTCTTACTCAGTTAATTAATGCTGTACAGTTTGATTTTATGGAAAACGAAGAGGGGCCACTAATACTTTTTTATGTATTCATACAATTTTTAAATTTGTTTGAATGAGACCCTTTGCAATCATATTGAGGTATTATGGACTTTTAATGAAGACCTTTCTTTAAAAATCATGGAACATCAGTGTTTTTGTCTGTGTCATAAGGACATTTACATTGCTGAACAAGCAATAAACAACTTCATATTGCCACATCAAATTAAGTAGTAATACCTACCATACCTTCTTTTCTTTTTTTTTTTTTTACTTACTTTTTACTTTAAATGTGTTTTATGTATTTTGTTTTTCAGGTACACCTAAGGCAAATTTAACAACTGCGTCTCCAGGAGTTTCAACCACAGCAACTACAAATACCAGTGTTCCGAACACAACTGTAACTCCTGCTGCTTCCAGCACTACAATCCCACCTGCAACGGGGGCAGCAAATACCACAACCCCTTCCAAGCTTCCTACAAGTGCAGTAACCAATGCTACAACCACAGCCACTTCTACTGCAGCTACAACCACGACCACTTCTACTGCAGCTACAACCAGGACCACAACAACAACTGCAGAGGCAACAGCAGTGAGGCGGGTGACGTTTAGGTCTTTCGGAGAGACATTCACAATCGATCTGCTGGATGCCTCATCCACAGCTTTCAAACACCGAGCTGCATTAATAAAGTCAACAGTAAGTCTAGAATCAGTTCCTGCTAATATGGTATATATATATAATATATAACTTTTCATAAAACCTACAGTTACATGACAGAGTGTTTGTCGAGCTCTTTTTATAAAGTTTATATAAAAGTTATAACTTTTAACAAATAATTTGTTGAGCAACATTTAGCATACACAGATCTGTGGTTTTGTGACAAATATAGATATTATATGTCTATTATATGTGTTTTGGTTCTAGAAAGTCTTGTAAGTTGGTTGTACAAACAAAATAATGACATTAAAGAACTGAAACCTTTAAAATGAAACATGTACTTATAGATATTATATTTGTGTTTCTGCAGCTGGAACCATACTTTAAAAGAGCCTTTTCTTCATTCCGCTTTTTGACAGTGATTTCATTCAGGTAACTTGTTTTGTTTCTACAAAAGAATTAAATATTGTTGCAAATAAATTTGTACTAATAAAGATGCTTATTACTTTTGCAGCAATGGATCAATCATCAACAACATGGACCTTCGTTTTGCATCAGCATCTGTTCCTAGCAACATTCAAATTGGAAATGTTTTGATCAGAGCAGCTCCAAGCGTCACAGACTTCAACATTGAAACCAGTTCTATCACTGTGGAAGGCTGGCGTAAGTAAATTTCACTGTTATATTAGAATTAAATAAAAAAACGCAATATCCTGAAACAGTTTGCTGAAGCCATGCCTTGTTTTCTTTTCTCCACATTTACAGCGATGTCAAGTGGAGTGAGTCACAACATCGGCCTCATCACTGTGGTCTCCATGGTCCTGTTGTCATGGCTACTGTCAAGTCAGCAGTTGCTTCCCTGCTGAAGTTCACGGGACGTCTTAACAGAAAATATGAGGTTGTACTGAACAAAGACTTTGCTGGGATTTAAAATCAAAGACTTTCTGATGAAGTACACTTTTACTATGACTTACAAGGAATATTTACTAGGCTAATAGCACAGTAAATGTTTCTGGAATATTATTTTATTTTCCTGATGTGTAGTCTTGGAATTCCTGCTTTAAGTTATTATGTTATTGTATTGTCATGTAAAATTATTTATAAAATATCAGAACAACAATCAGCATTTAACCAGTTAGTTTTCACTTGAAATGTATTTATAATATATAGGGAATTTTTACTTTAAATTATTTAAGAAAACATGAAGATAAGTTCAGAAAAGCTGCTTAGTATGTGACTGTTTATGTAAATCATGTAATCATTTCCTATGGAACTACATTAAATGGAAATTAAACATAAAATATCTGAACAACGTTCAGCGTAATGATCTAGTTAGTTTTCACTTTAAATGTATTTATGATATGTAAATATTGTATTCTCTAACTTTCCCTTTTTCTGTGGAACTGTGGAACAAATAAGGAATTATTTATTTACAAATAAAGACAGCATACTATGGATTCTTTTTGTGTGTGCGAGACTCTTTTGGGTGTCTGAAATCATCACTCTAAAATTCAGACAATGTCTGTCTCTTTAATTGACGCCGTATATCTCTGACAACATACTGATTGGTGTTTGTTTCAGATTTGCAGAGATTAAACCCCTCTCACATGGTTGTGAGGGTATTTTTCTCCATTGTTGTATAAAACATTGTTTCTGTTCATTAAGGTTTTACGGACAGTCACTACAACACCTGTCTTAAAATAAAGCAAGTTTATTTGCATAGCATGTCTCAGAAACAAGCAATTCAAGGTGCTTTACATAATAAAAACATGAAAAGTAAAGAGGAAAAGAAAAAATAATCTACAGTGCAGTGGCAGAATAGAGAAACGTTAGATTTACGGTAGAGTTACAGTTTAATACTGAAATTAACATAGTTTAAATCTGCCCCTTAAATCTTCCCTGAGATACGGGGAGCCAGTGTCAGGACCTCAGAACTGGAGTGGTGTGGTCCACTGTCTTAGTTCTAGTGAAAACTCAGGCAGCAGCGATCTGGATCAGATGTATCTGTCTGATTTACTTTTTAATCAGACCTGTGAAGACACTGTTGCAGTACTCAATTCAACTGAAGATAAACAAATAGATGAGTTTTTCAAGATGCTGATCTGACAGATCAGTTTAATATTTGTATCTGATAAAATGCCATGGATGGATAAAACGTTCTTGAAGAAAGCTGTAGGTAAAATATCGAGACAACAGGAGGATGAGTTTAGCTGATCCATAATACCCTCCAGGTTTTTGTAGTTGTATTTAACACACCAGAGACAAAAAAAACCAAACAAAAATGATGCAGGTGGTTTATCTCAAGTGGAAAAAGATTATTTACAACATATACAGGGTCACTTTCATCATCAAATAACTGGTTGAATTTTACATAAACTACAAACAGTTCTAATAAATAAATGATCAAATCCTTTCAAAGGATGTCGATATGTTGATAAAGATCGCACCCAAGTAGTGGTAGACCAGTTCTGTTTGACCGGTAACCACTCCAAGAAATGACTGAGTCAGCTTTTAGCAGGTGTAGATGTTGAACAGAGTCCTCTGAATGGAGGGATGGGGACAGGCTACAATGCCTCCTACCACATAGATGAAGATCCAGTAGTTCAATCTCCAGGTTCCTTATACCAGAGGCCTAATGATAGCACACCATCAAATGGGGACCTGGCCTGTATAAGCAGGACCCATATTAGGTCAATTTCCTAATACCACAGTTAATATCATAATCACTTCCTTCTTATTAGTAAATAGAAATAATATATAACAAATCTACATGTACATGATTCACTTAACTGGTTGTCATAATCCAATATAATGACAGATTCACAAATAGAAAACCACTTCAAATAGTGCTGAACAAATTTGGTCGATGGTGCCAGGTCACCAACCAAACACAGCCACACAGCAAGCTCATGTTAGTATGAGCCTGCTCCAAACAAGACAGACGTTCACCGGTTCATTTCTTCCAATCGCTAAGCCCACCTGCAGCAGCCCTGAACTTCCCTGTCCACCAAACAATAGGAACCGTTTTACTTTTAAAAACTGAAATCCCGCAGAATCTCGCAGGATTTTATACTTGGTCCAACAATGGTGGCCAGGGTGAAAAATTTAAAAGGAGACATAGCCTTGATTATTAAATATATCTAGGTTGCTCAACAAGGCGCGGCTATTATTTTTTTCACCGCTCCCATTTTTCACTTCTTACTAGTGGAGTATTTCTCCACAGAGACTTCTTCTAACCAGCACAACCTTCACCCTAGTGGAATCAGTCATGTCTGAAATTTTAGAGTGGAAGGTATCTAGTAGTTCATTTACTGAGTTACAGAGCAGAGCGGAGATGGAAGAGTAGATTTGGTTAAAGGTTTCAGTTAAGTTGTCCTTAAAAAAGCGTCTCTTATGACTTGTGCTTTCAAAGAAAAGAAAAAAGTGGTCAGACAGGGCCACATCTGTCACAAAGACCTTGGTAATGTTAAGACACTTACGGATAATCAAGTCTAAAGTCTACAAAATATGACAAAATATGATAATTCTTGTGTACAAACTGATCTAACCAAATGCCAAATTTTTTTGATTTATATTTTGTATTATAACACTTAGTTTTTATGTTAGTCTGACTTGTGCACAATGTGTTGTAACTAATATAGTTACACACTGAAGCCAATTTTCTTAAGTCTGGACTGAGAGTTTATATGTTTAACTTAAGAAAATTGCATTAAGATCGATCTCTTTTACGTTCCCAGACTATCACGCAACCACACTCATCAGAGATCTTGTGACGTGTGATCACCTGCACACTTGTGCAGTGAGGAACTACACACCCTAATGTGACGGTGTACTGAAGAGTAAAAATGCAATTTGTTTTTGTTTTCAAAGAAAAGAATATACATGCCCCACCCTTTGCAGTTTTGCAACCTCAAATAATTTGTGACGTTGCACATAGATTCTAGGTGTCTCACGACAGATATTTTTCCAAGACGTGAGAAAGAAAGGCATGTTCTTGGTTAGGTTTGGTCACTTATACTGCTATTTTTGTTTTTACATGTAGTTATTTGTACAACTGCATTGTTCAAAGATGATATTCTAATGGATGTTTAAAATTAAAAAAAAGAAAAAAGAAAACACTTTTAATCTGAACATCTGTGTTTATGCCCTTTATTTTGTCTAACTCCAGAATATTTTTTCCTCTATGTTTTTTATTCTCTTTGTGTTTGATATGATGGGATACTATTGTATTTACACTCTTTTCTATTATTTTTTAGTCCTTCTTTGTAACTATAATATTTTAATTACAATGTGGTGTCACATCTTATACATGTTGTGTACTATGATAAATTTTGTCATGTTTGTTCTGATGCGTGTCTGCAACTCACTGCAGGTGTCAACCGCTGAGGCTGATCAATCGAATGCCAGCCACAGAAACCCCAGTTTCTATTTCTACAGGACATTTTTGGGAAATTTATTAACGAAAGATCCCACACTTAAGAAACTCACATATAGTGGCATAAATTAGAATAAAAATGAATAAATGAACAATAGCACTCAGAATGGAAACATGGACTGACAGATGACTCAATTGCTCCCCGGGCAAATTTTTTCATTTTGCTCTATTTTAACTTTGTACCTCACAGATGCCTCCAGCTACTTACAAAACACTCAAATCTCGTCACACCCCGTTACTACAAAGCAAATATATAAGATCCACCAAAGAGATATTCTAACAAGTGTTAAGGAAACAGCGGGACAGTTTTTAAAGAAGTTCTGAATTTCACATAGCTTTGGGTAAGTAAATATCTGAGTCTATGTTTTATAAATGTAAGTACATGCATTGACTATTTAGTTAAATTAAAATATATTTGATAATTGTATTAATAATATTGACAGTTTTAGAGGTAAAATATTGTTAGGCTCTACCATCTGCCTCAATAATTTGTAGACAGATGTAGTGCAAAACATATCTTTTTTATTACATTGTTTATTTTTGTTTTATTGTTGACCTTTATTACTCAGCATTTTCCTGTAAAGCATTTTGTGATATTTACATTGAAATATAGTTATAGAAATAAAGTTAATTGTAAGTTGATTGACTGTATAAAGTAGGAGCGTTTTTTACTTCTTCATATGAAATAATTGTAAATAAAAACAGGAATGTGTCATAAAACAAAATGAATCCAACATTATTAACAACATTGTACTATTATTATTTTATCATTATTGTTATGTATATTTCACTGTCAGAAAATATTTAATATTCAAAAAAATTGAAATTCTCTGATCTCAGTTTAACAAGTTTTCACCATTTGGGACAGATTCTTTGCATGCTTATTGCAACAAAATTTTTAACAGTTACATGACTGATCATCTGTGTCGATATAATATACATGTAAAGTATATATGATATACATATACATTATAATATATTTGTCCCTTAGTTAATACATGTTTAAACAAACTAATAATTGATAAATGTCCCATCCACCAAAGAATGAATAAAAAAAGGTAAAAAAAAAACAAAAAAAACAAAAATTCTTGTAATTATGATCAGAAGGTTGAAATGCAGTTAAACTTTGCAGCGCAGTAAGTGTCAAGTTTGGACACACCTGCGTCTTTCAAAAGACTGGGTGTGACCAAAAGTGTGAGGTACGCTTGTAAACTATATACAACATGGTTTTCTGTTGTGTGATATAGATTATAACACAGTGAGTAGCCCCTGTAAGAACAGAAAACATCATTACACTTAGATATACAAATATTTAAATCTTTTTAGTAAAACTTTACAACATGGAAATGTTGTGGAAAAAAATCTCTGTATATATATATATATATATATATATATATATATATATATATATATATATATATATATATATATATATATATATGTATAAACACAACAGAACCAGAACACAACCTTCTTATGACCAAGGACAGGCTGTGACAGATACAAGCAGTCCCAGAAATCCTATGACTTAATTTACTGCAACTTGAAATGGGAGTGGTGGCCTAGTGGTTACAGTGGTGGGCCTGAGCAAGGCCCTTAACTCCCAATTGCTCCCCGGGCGCTGATGCTGGCAGCCTGCTGCTCACTAGTGAAACTAGTTGATGGGTCAAAAGCAGAGGTCCAATTTCGGTGTGTATCGTACATACATCGTGTGCACGATGTACATACTGACAAGAATGGTAATGAAAAAAAATAAAAATAAAAATGACACATAAAAGCCTGGAAAAAAAATCATGCTTTTACAATTATTGAAAAAATACTATTTGACATTGTAAAATAAATTTCGAATTGTGTACCACTGAGAGATTTACATAAAATAGAATGAAATCAAAAATGCGTTAAGGAAGTAGATAATATTATATGTTGTTTCTGACCGGGATGTTCTGCATTGTTGCAGGAAAACGGGTAATGCAAAATGAGACATAAAAACATCTTCTTCACATTGCTGATACTCATAGGTAAGTAGGATAAAAACTGGAACTGACTTTTAAATATCTGAAAGAAACAAAACAACTTGGAATTTGTAAAAAAAAAAAAACATAGAAAGAAACAACAAGCAAACATTGTGTATTGCATGATAACCATTAAAATAAAAACCACAAAAACAAATGTGACTTATTATCACAGCTTTTCAAACAACTACAACAACCACAAACGCTCCAACAACAACATCAGTTACACAAACAACAACTACAGGAGCTCCAACAACAACTACAGCTCTTCAAACATCAACCACTACTGCTGAAAAAACAACTACAGTTGCTTTAGTGACGGCAGAAGCTCAGAAAACTACAGAAGCTCCAACAACTACAGTTGCTGAAACAACAATCAATAGTGAAACAACAACCACCACTGGTCCAAAGACAACCATGACTGCTCAAACATCAACCACTACTGCTGAAACAACAACTACAGTTGCTTCAGTGACAATGGCAGAAGCTCAAAAAACTACAGAAGCTCTAACAACAACTACAGCTGCTGAAACCACGACCACCACTTCTCTTCAGACATCCACTGCTACTAAAACATCAACCACTATAGCTGAAACAGCAACTACAGTTTCTGAAACAATGACCAATGGCAAAACACTAACCCCAACTACCCCCACAACAATGACAGTTCTTCCAACAACTGTTGCTCAAACACCAGCCACATCTGCTCCCACAACAGCTGGTCTAACAAAAGCTATTTCTTTTGCAAGAACAACAGCTACAATTGTCCCAACAACTACAGCCATACCAACACCAACTACAGCCATACCAACAATTACAGCCATACCAACAACAACTACAGCCATACCAAAAACAGCTACAGCCATACCTACAACTACAGCCATATCAACAACAAATACAGCCATACCAAAAACAAATACAGCCATACCAACAACAGCTACAGCTATACCAACAGCTACAGCTATACCAACAGCTACAGCCATACCAACAACAGCTACAGCCATACATACAAACACAGCGATACCAACAACAGCTACAGCCATACCAACAATTACACCCATATCAACAACTACAGCCATACCAAAAACAAATACAGCCATACCAACAACAGCTACTGCCATACCAACAACAGCTACAGCCATACCTACAACAACTAAAGCCATACCAACAAATACAGCCATACCAACAACAACTACAGCCATACCAAAAACAGCTACAGCCATACCTACAAACACAGCGATACCAACAACAGCTACAGCCATACCAACAATTACACCCATATCAACAACTACAGCCATACCAAAAACAAATACAGCCATACCAACAACAGCTACTGCCATACCAACAACAGCTACTGCCATACCAACAACTGCTACAGCCATACCTACAACAACTAAAGCCATACCAACAAATGCAGCCATACCAACAACAAATACAGCCATACCAAAAACAGCTACAGCCATACCTACAACTACAGCCATATCAACAACAACAAATACAGCCATACCAACAACAGCTACAGCTATACCAACAATTACAGCCATATCAACAAGTACAGCCATACCAACAACACCTACAGCCATACCAACAACAACTACAGTCATACCAACAACAGCTACAGTCATACCTACAAAAACTAAAGCCATACCAACAACTACAGCCATACCAACAACAACTACAGCCATACCAACAACAGCTACAGCAAATCCAACTACAACTACAGCCATACCAACAACAGCTACAGCCATAAAAACATCTACAGCCATACCAACAACTATAGCCATACCAACAACAAATACAGCCATACCACCAACAACAACAGCCATACCAACAATTACACCCGTATCAACAACATCTACAGCCATACCAAAAACTACAGTCATACCAACAAAAGCTACAGCCTTACCAACAACAAATACAGCCATACCAACAACAGCTACACCCATACCAACAACAACTACAGTCATACAGACAACTACTACAGCCATACCAACAACACCTACAGCCATACCAACAACAACTACAGTCATACCAACAACAGCTACAGCCATACCTACAACAACTAAAGCCATACCAACAACTACAGCCATACCAACAACAACTACAGCCATACCAAAAACAGCTACAGCCATACCTACAACTACAGCCATATCAACAAAAACAACAACAGCCATACCAACAAAAGCTACAGCTATACCAACAATTACAGCCATATCAACAACTACAGCCATACCAACAATAACAGCCATACCAACAACAACTACAGCCATACCAACCACAGCTACAGCCATTTCAACAACAGCTACAGACATACCAACAACAGCTACAACCATACCAACAACAGCTACAGCCATACCAACAACAACTACAGCCATACCAACTACAGCTACAGCCATATCAACAACAACAACAGCCATACCAACAATTACACCCATATCAACAACTACAGCCATACCAAAAACAAATACAGCCATACCAACAACAGCTACAGCCATTTCAACAACAGCTACAGACATACCAACAACAGCTACAGCCATACCAACAACAACAGCCATACCAACAACAACTACAGCCATACCAACAACTACAGTCATACCAACAACAACTACAGCTATACCAACAACAGCTACAGACATACCAACAACAGCTACAGCCATACCAAAAACAGCTACTGCCATACCAACAACAGCTACAGCCATATCAACAACAACTACAGCTATACCGGCAACAACTACAGTCATACCAACAACATCTAAAGCCATACCAACAACAACTACAGCAAATCCAAAAACAACTACAGCCATACCAACAGCTACAGCTATACCAAAAACAACTACTGCCATAGCAACAAGAACTACAGCCATACAAACAACTACAGCCATGCCAACAACTACAGTCATACCAGCAACATCTACAGCCATACCAACAAAAACTACAGCCATACCAACCACAACTACAGCCATACTAAAAACAAATACAGCCATACCAACAACATCTACAGCCATACCAACAACAACAGCCATACCAATAACAACTACAGCCATACCAACAATTTCACCCGTATCAACAACAACTACAGCCATACCAACAACTACAGTCATACCAACAACGGCTACAGCTATACCAACAACAGCTACAGACATACCAACAACAGCTACTGCCATACCAACAACAGCTACAGCCATACCAACAACAACAGCCATACCAACAACAGCTACAGCCATTCCAAAAACAACTACTGCCATACCAACAAGAACTACAGCCATACAAACAACTACAGCCATGTCAACAATTACAGCCATACCAACAACAACAGCAGCCATACCAACAATAGCTACAGCCATACAAACAACTACAGCCATGTCATTAATTACAGCCATACCAACAACAACAATTACTGCCATACCAACAATAGCTACAGCCATACAAACAACTACAGCCATACCAACAACACCTACAGCCATACCAACAACAACAACAGCCATACCAACAACAGCCATATCAACAACAGCTACAGCCTTACCAACAACAAATACAGCCATACCAACAATAGCTACAGCCATACAAACAACTACAGCCATACCAACAACAGCTACAGCAAATCCAACTACAACTACAGCCATACCAACAACAGCTACAGCCATACAAACATCTACAGCCATACCAACAACTATAGCCATACCAACAACAAATACAGCCATACCAACAACAGCTACAGTCATACCAACAACAACAGCCATACCAACAACAGCTACAGCCATACCAACAACAGCTACAGCCATACCAACAACAGCTACAGCAAATCCAAAAACAACTACAGCCATACCAACAACAGCTACATCCATACCAAAAACAACTACTGCCATACCAACAAGAACTACAGCCATACAAACATCTACAGCCATACCAACAACTACAGCCATACCAACAACAAATACAGCCATACCAACAATAGCTACAGCCATACAAACAACTACAGCCATACCAACAACAGCTACAGCAAATCCAACTACAACTACAGCCATACCAACAACAGCTACAGCCATACAAACATCTACAGCCATACCAACAACTATAGCCATACCAACAACAAATACAGCCATACCAACAACAGCTACAGTCATACCAACAACAACAGCCATACTAACAACAGCTACAGCCATACCAACAACAACAGCCATACCAACAACAGCTACAGCCATACCAACAACAGCTACAGCAAATCCAAAAACAACTACAGCCATACCAACAACAACTACAGCCATACCAACAACAGCTACATCCATACCAAAAACAACTACTGCCATACCAACAAGAACTACACCCATACAAACAACTACAGCCATACCAACAACAAATACAGCCATACCAACAACAAATACAGCCATACCAACAACAGCTACAGTCATACCAACAACAACAGCCATACTAACAACAGCTACAGCCATACCAACAACAAATACAGCCATACCAACAACAGCTACAGTCATACCAACAACAACAGCCATACCAACAACAACTACAGCCATACCAACTACAGCTACAGCCATACAAACAACAGCTACAGACATAACAACTTCAGCCATACCAACAACGGCTACAGCCATACCAACAACAACTACAGCCATACCAACAACAGCTACAGCCATACCAACAACAGCTACAGTCATCCCAACAACAGCTACAGCCATACCAACAACAACAACAACTGCTACAACTTCCTCAACATCTTTGGCCATCATGAGCTCCACAACTGAAGCTGCTGCACCAACGTATGTTGTTTCAGCGGTTTTGGAGGAAACCTTTAATGATGAACTCACGGATAAAAACAGCAACAGATATAAGATTCTTGAAACAAAGGTCATAGCATTTGTAAGTATGATTTTTAAAGGCTTTCTTTCATTTTTATTGAATTAACAATTTAAAAAAAGTTATCTAATCTAAATCTAAACTGATTTTTTTTTTTTTTACGTTTGAATTTTTATTTTAGTACAACACCATCTACAGAGCTAAGTTTGGGTCTCTCTTCATCCGCAGTTTTGTTATTGCATTTCGGTAAGGTTTTATAATAAACTGTCATTGTTTGTCTTTTTTTTATCTGTATCTAATACGACCATACTAACTTTTTTGGATATTAGTTTTAATTTAAGTACCAGCATGAAATTAGCCACCCATATTTAGGACTTTACTTTGAAATATGACATTTTTAATGTGACTTATTTACATGTTTATTTTTTCAGATCAGCTCTAGGCAAGACACAAAAGGAGAATACTGAATCCGAGGTTGGAGTTGAGTTTAGTAAAAGCACACCAACTGCGAAACTTCCAGAGAACAGCATTGTTGCAGAAACTGTAAAAGAGGGTGCAGTTAATTCCACGATGAACTACAACGTCACTTTTGTGTCAGAATCTATTGCAATTATAAGTAAGAAAACAGTGCTCAAACATATTTAACACTATGGAATGATAAAATTTGAGTCTCTTTTTAATTAATGCTTCAATTTAGACCTTTTATTAAAAATCATGGAACATCAGTTCCTTAAATCTTATTAAAAACTGCTGGTTGATTAAAAATACACTTTCTCTCATTCATGAGGAAGTTCACGTTGTTGTATAATTGTTATCTTAAATTTACCATACGTCAAATAAGTCTAATTAAATATTAATACCCTCATGTTTTTTAAACATTTTAAAATGTGTTTTATGTCACTTTTTATTTTTTTCAGGAACACCTAAGGCAAGTTTAACAACTGAGTCTCCAGGAGTTTCAACCACAGCAACTACAAATACCAGTGTTCCGAACACAACTGTAAATCCTGCTGCTTCCAGCACTACAATCCCACCTGCAACGGGGGGAGCAAATACCAATGCTACAACCACTGCCACTTCTACTTCAACTACAACCATGACCACTTCTACTGCAGCTACAACCATAACCACTTCTACTGCACCTACAACCACAACCACTTCTACTGCACCTACAACCACGACCACTTGTACTGCAGCTACAACCACGACCACTTCTACTGCACCTACAACCACAACCACTTCTACTGCACCTACAACCACAACCACTTCTACTGCAGCTACAACCACGACCACTTCTACTGCACCTACAACCACAACCACTTCTACTGCACCTACAACCACGACCACTTCTATTGCACCTACAACTACGACCACTTCTACTGCAGCTACAACCACGACCACTTCTACTGCACCTACAACCACGACCACTTCAACTGCACCTACAACCACGACCACTTCTACTGCAGCTACAACCACGACCACTTCTACTGCAGCTACAACCAGGACCACTTCTACTGCAGCTACAACCAGGACCACTTCTACTGCAGCTACAACCAGGACCACTTCTACTGCAGCTACAACCACGACTTCTACTGCAGCTACAACCAGGACCACAACAGCAACTGCAGAGGCAACAGCAGTGAGGGGGGTGACTTTTAGGTCTTTTGGAGAGACATTCACAATCGATCTGCTGGATGTCTCATCCACACCTTTCAAAGACCGAACTGCATTAATAAAGTCAACAGTAAGTCTTTTTTTTTTAAAGTTTCATTATACACAAATGTATGAATTGTAGTCTATATTTTTCAAACCACCACCAGACTTTCAGTCATTTAAGATTCATGGTCATGCAACATAAGAACAAGGGGCTACATCTGGCTGTCTTGTCCATGTAATCTTTAAAACTGAAAAGAAAAAAAAATACACCTCCTCGTTTGATTAGCAGGGTTTTGTACCCAAAGCAAGTTTATTCCAACTTTGAGGCAGAAATTAAGATATTCAGTGTGCTTACTTTTTTTTACTTCATCCATTGGGTTGGGGACAGTAGCCTAAGCAGGACCAGACCACTCCTCTGGCTCCTGCTCAAATGGCACTTTATAGACCCTTGTAATTTAGCTCTCCAAATGAATTTTTCATAAAACCTAAAATTAAAAGTTTGTCCAGCTCTTTTTTCATAAAGTTTATATAAAAGTTATAACTGTTAACAAATAATTTGTTGAGCAACATTTAGCATACACAGATCTGTGGTTTTGTGACAAATATAGTTATTATATGTCTATTATATGTGTTTTGGTTCTAGAAACTCTTGTAAGTTGGTTGTACAAACAAAATAATGACATTAAAGAACTGAAACCTTTAAAATGAAACATGTACTTATAGATATTATATTTGTGTTTCTGCAGCTGGAACCATACTTTAAAAGAGCCTTTTCTTCATTCCGCTTTTTGACAGTGATTTCATTCAGGTAACTTGTTTTGTTTCCACATAAGAATTAAATATTGTTGCAAATAAATTTGTACTAATAACAATGCTTATTACTTTTGCAGCAATGGATCGATCATCAACAACATGGACCTTCGTTTTGCATCAGCATCTGTTCCTAGCAACATTCAAATTAGAAATGTTTTGATCAGAGCAGCTCCAAGCGTCACAGAATTCAACATTGAAACCAGTTCTATCACTGTGGAAGGCTGGCGTAAGTAAATTTCACTGTTATATTAGAATTAAATAAAAAAACGCAATATCCTGAAACAGTTTGCTGAAGCCATGCCTTGTTTTCTTTTCTCCACATTTACAGCGATGTCAAGTGGAGTGAGTCACAACATCGGCCTCATCACTGTGGTCTCCATGGTCCTGTTGTCATGGCTACTGTCAAGTCAGCAGTTGCTTCACTGCTGATGTTCATGGAACGTCCATCTATCCATTATCTATTGCCGCTTAATCCGTCTCCGGGTCACGGGGGTCTGTCGGAGCCTATCCCGACGCATAGTGGGCGAAAGGCAGGGGTCCACCCTGGACAGGTTGTCTTAACACAAAATATGAAGTTTTACTGAACTAAACAAAGACTTTGCTGGGATTTAAAATCAAAGACCTTCTGATGAAGTACACTTTTACTATGACTTACAAGGATTTTTTACTAAGCTAATAGCACAGTAAATGTATCTGGAATATTTTTTTATTTTCCTGATTTGTAGTCCCGGAATTCTAGCTTTAAGTTATTATGTTATTGTATTGTCATGTAAAATTATTTATAAAATATCTGTGAATATTGTATTCTCTAACTTTCCCTTTTTGTGTAGAACTGTGGTACAAATAAGGAAAGTTTCAAAAAAGAAACATTACAAATAAAGAGAGCATACTATGGATTCTTTTTGTGTGTGCAAGACGTTCTGGGTATAGAAAATTGATGGATGGAACTTGTCCAAATTGTTCTTTTTCAACAGTGGTATGATGACTGCTGTCGTTAAGGTTTGGGGGAAAACATCTGACAAAATGCACGAGTTTACTATTTGAATCTGATCAGATACCATTGATGGGTAAAACGTTCTTGAAGAAAGCTGTGGGTAAAACATTGAGACAACAGGAGGATGAGTTTAGCTGATCCATAATACCCTCCAGGTTTTTGTAGTTGATTGGATAAGTGTGTCATTTTGTGCAATTTGATTTTGACTGGACACAGCACTGTTCCTGGACTTCATATTAATGCACCGACTGCTTTTCTAATCTTCTGGGTTATCTCAGTAAAAAAATTGGCACTTGTATTGCAGGTGTAGCATTTCTGATGTATTAAAAAGTATTAAAAGTAATAGACTATTTATTAGAAGACTAAGAGATACAACTCAGGGAGGATCAGGGTTGTATTTAACACAACAGAGACAAAAAAAATGATGCAGGTGGTTTTTCCTCATAGTGTAAAAAAATTAATTACAATATATACCGGGTAACTTTCATTATCAAATAACTGGTTGAATTTTACATTGACTACAAACAGTTCTAATAAACGAATGATCAAATCCTTTCAAAGGATGTCCATATGCTGATAAAGATCCCACTCAAGTAGTAGCAGACCAGTTCTGTTTGACCGGTAACCACTCCAAGAAATGACTGAGTCAGCCTTTAGCAGGATTAGATGTTGAACAGTCTTCTGGATGGAGGGATGGGGACAGGCTACAATGCCTCCTACGACATAAATGGAGATTCAGTAGGCCAATCCAACCGAGAGAATGGGCGGGAGGAAGTTGTAGTTGTTTTTAACACACCAGAGATGAAAAAATAAAATAAAACCATGCCGGTGGTTTATAAAACTCACTTAAACAAAAGTTTAAGTGACTTGTCAGCTGGTATTATTTTTGGGGAAAGTTGTGATTGACAAGGAGTACGTGTTATTGCTTGTATGAGAGTGAAGATGTGGGTGGAGTTCGGGGAGAAGGTCCTCTGTTGGGGCTGAGGGGGACTCCACTTGTGGTGATGTTTTAGTCTTTTTATGGGTCTGCTGTCCTCGTGGTCCTTCCTTATCTCAGCAGGCGGCAGCAGATGCCTGTCCTATAAGTTGTTGTTGATGTCCTTGCCTCACGCACTCGGTGGAGCCTACTAGTGTAATAAGGTCCCATCACAGCATTTCAAATGGGTAGACATCTCAAGTATGCATTTTTCTGCTTGACCAAGACCCACAACGATATGGCAAATGGAATGTATTGTGTCCTGATTCTTAACCCATTTAATACCAAATGTTTACTACACATTAAAATACCAAAACCAGGTGTCATTGGTATAACAACAGGGTCAAAGCTCTTTCTTCATGTGGAAAATACAAATGCACGGCGCTCCTCAAGCCACTAGGGGCCCTCAAAGCTGAATGTTTAGTTTCATCTGAAAAGAATCACAATTACCTGTCTGCAGGGATGTAGCGTGGCCCAACCCCCTTCAAAAATTTAGAGGCCCTCGTGAATATAGACAAATAAAGTTTGAGTTGTTTCAAATGACTTGAGGGTAAATTCCGAGGGACAGAATGCCACTCCATTCCAGTTTTCTACTTAGAGAATCTATGTGTCAATGAAATTCCAGTCTATGTTTTAGTTTGCCAGAATTTTACGATGCAATCTAATTACAATTTAATGGAAATTATTGGATGTGATAGATTGAAATGAATGACTAATGAAAAATGTGCCTTCTCCTGACTGCATGTTTCAGCTCTTCCCACAGATGTTCGATAGGATTTAGATCAGGGCTCATAGAAAGACAATTCAAAATAGTCCAGTGTTTTGTTCTTAGTCATTCTTGGCTGTTTTTTGGTTGTGGATTTTGGGTCACTATCCTTGTAGGATAGATCACATCGTAGGCAAGTGTCAACAACTTGTGTTTAATTCAAGCACAGGTATTTTTAATTAATGATTAACCGAGAAAAGCCCTTATTTGACGTTTTCAAATGAAATTTGGTTGAATACGTGGCTGTACAGCTGAAGACCTCATCCAGAGTCCTGTTACTGAATATTTGCAGGCCCTCAAATACTGTACAGACTGTTTTGATGACCTCAGTGAACTGCTGTCTATGATCAGTGTTGATTTTGACCGTGTATTGACTGTTTAACATCCATGTCGACCACCTGCAGGACAAAGGGACTAAAGACCGGAGTAACACTTTGGACAACTTTAGGCTGACTCGGCATGTAACGGAGGCCACGCATAATGCAGGACACACGCTTGACCTACTGATCTCTAAGGGTCTGAGCATTTCAAAGGTCACTGTGTCTGATGTGGGCCTGTCTGATCATACCTGTGTTTCAGTGCACACAAATGGAGGGGCCGTGTGGACTTTGGTGTGTTTGCGTGGGGCGTGGTGCTGGCTTGGGTGTCCGGGCCCTTGGTAGCTATGCTCGAGTATTGGCCCAGGTGCCTCCGGTCATTCTTCATCACTGAGGGACGTCTCCACTGCCCCGCGGGGTCCGCACATGCGGGGGCGGGTTGGGTCGGCTTGTGGGTGTTGCTGTCAGGGTTCTGGGTGCTTGTGTTGGTGTGGGTTTGGCAGTTGCCAGGAGAACGGTACTTGTCTGACTGCATTGTTCCAAGTGTAAAGTTTGGTGGAGGGGGGATTATGGTGTGGGTTTGTTTTTCAGGAGCTGGGCTTGGCCGCTTAGTTCCAGTAAAAGGAACTCTGAATGCTTCAGCATACCAAGACATTTTTGACATTTTGACAGAGTCTGATGTGGATGAACTTGACTGGCCTGCACAGAGTCATGACGTCAACCCAATAGAACACCTTTGGGATGATTTGGAGTAGAGACTGAGAGCCAGGACCTCTCATCCAGTGTGACCTCACAAATGTACTTCTTGAAAGGTGTCAAAAATTCCCATAAACACACTCCTATGACCTCATGGACAGTCTTCCCAAAAGAGTTGAAGCTGTTATAGCTGCAAAGGTGGCCCAACGTCATATTGAACCTCATGGATTAGGAATGGGAAGTCACTTAAGTTTCATATGCGAGTCAAAGCAGGTTAGCGAATACATTTGGTCATATAGTGTATCTGAAATACTATTTGACCTGTCTGACCACAATATACGTTTCGACTCCTCTGAGCCCAGGAATGGTGACGCAGTCTATGGACAACATCAACACAAGGCTTCTGTTTTGCAGAGTGAAGTATTGTACAAGTGAAGTATTGTAAATGTTACTTCAGATAGCGATGATTGACAGAGGTTTTCCAGAGTAATCCCACAACCTCTCTTTTATTCTTTTAGCTCTGAATGACGGTTTTGTTGTGTCTGAGCTCTGATATTACAAGTGTACAGCTTAGGGTCGTACCTTTAATTCCTTAAATAATAACTATACTGTGCACTCCAGAGAAAGAAAATTATAAAAAAGTCTTTTCTGATTTTTCTTTCTGATGTATTGTTTTGAAATGTCTGATGAATGAATGAAACTGACAGATATTCACAATGCTGCTTCTGTACCAAAAAACTATTACAACCCTCTGCTGACGTCACATCTGTATTACTTTTTCCTACTTCATTTCCAGACATGAACTGCACCTGCAGCCGGTTTTTTGAAATGTGTTGCAGGCCAGAAATATTGGAATAGATGTATCTCAAATTTCATTAATTTGACAGGACAAAAAATGATAATTCTTGTGTACACACTGCCTGCAAAGAAATAAATATCAAACCAAATGTTTGAATGATTATTCTTTTAAATTTATATACTGTATTATTACACTTACTTTTTATGTTAATCTGACTTTTGCGCAATGTGTTATAACTAAAATAGCTACACTCTGAAGCCAACTTTCTGAGGTCTGGACTGACAGTTTTAACATAATAAAATTGCATTAAGATCGACCTCTTTTATGTTCCCAGACTATCACGCAACCACCATCATCTGAGATCTTGTGACGCGCGATCACCTGTGCACTTCTGCACTGAGGAACTACACACCCTAATTGACGGTGTACCGAAGAGTAAAAATGCAATGTTTTTCTCTTTGCCAAAAAAAGAATATACATGCTCCACCCTTTGCTGTTTTGCAACCTCAAAGAAGACAATTTGTGACATTGCACATAGATTCTAGGTGTCTCACAACAGATATTGTTCCAAGAAGTGAGAGAGAAAGGTATGTTTTCATGTATTTGTGGTGGTTAGGCCACTTATACTGTTATTTTTGTTTTATTTGCATTGCATTGTTTAAAGATGATTATCTAATGGATGTTTGAAATTCATCTTTGCTTATGTCCTTTATTTAGTCAGTTAGTATATATCAGTTGGAATATTTTTTCCTTTTTTCTTATAATATGCAATATTTTAAGATTTTTTCCCATCAAAAGTCGAGTTCCCCAGACTCCTTAATCAGATTGGGTATGATATGATGTTTGTGTTTTGTGAAGTCTCTTTTATTCTCTTTGTGTTTGATGTAATGGAATAATATTGTATTTACACTCATTTCTTTTTTTTTTCTAGTCCTTCTTTGTAACTATAATATTTTAATTACAATGTGGTGTCACATCTTATACATGTTGTGTACTATGATAAATTTTGTCATGTTTGTTCTGATCTGTGTCTGCAACTCACTGCAGGTGTCAACCGCTGAGGCTGATCAATCGAATGCCAGCCACAGAAACCCCAGTTTCTACAGGACATTTTTGGGAAATTTATTGACAAAAGATCCCACACTCAAGAAACTCACATATAGTGACATAAATTAGATAAAAAATGAATAAATGAACAAAAGCACTCAGGATGGAAACATGGACTGACAGATGACTCAATTGCTCCCCGGGCAAATTTTTTCGTTTTGCTCTATTTTAACTTTGTACCTCACAGACGCCTCCAGCTACTTACAAAACATTCTTAAATCTTGTCACACCCCGTTATTACAAAGGACATATGTAAGATCCACCAAAGAGATATTCTAACAAGTGTTAAGGAAACAGCGGGACAGTTTTCAAAGAAGTTCTGAATTTCACATAGCTTTGGGTAAGTAAATATCTGAGTCTATGTTTTATAAATGTAAGTACATGCATTGACTATTTAGTTAAATTAAAATATATTTGATAATTGTATTAATAATAATGACAGTTTTAGTGGTAAAATATTGTTAGGCTCTACCATCTGCCTCAATAATTTATAGGCAGATGTAGTGCAAAACATATCTTTTTTATTACATTGTTTATTTTTGTTTTATTGTTGACCTTTATTACTCAGCATTTTCCTGTAAAGCATTTTGTGATATTTACATTGAAATATAGTTATAGAAATAAAGTTAATTGTAAGTTGATTGACTGTATAAAGTAGGAGCGTTTTTTACTTCTTCATATGAAATAAATAAAAACAGGAATGTGTCATAAAACAAAATGAATCCAACACTTTACTATTCTGGTTCCTATTATACAATGTAAATATGTACTACAGGCATTAAAAAAGTGTAAAATAGAGGAAAATAAAATAAATTAATAAACTAATAAATTAATAAATTAATAAATTAATAAATTAATAAATTAATAAATTAATAAATTAATAAATTAATAAATTAATTAATTAATAAATTAATAAATTAATAAATTAATAAATTAATTAAATTGAAATTCTGTGATTTCAGTTTTAAAGTTTTCACAATTTGGAACAGATTCTTAACAGTTACATGACTGATCATAATATAATACACATGTAAAGTATATATGATATACATATACAATATAATATATATTTAGTTAATACATGTTTAAACAAACTAATAATTGATAAATGTCGCATCCACCAAAGAATGAAGAAAAACAACAAATCAAGGTAAAAAAAAACAAAATTCTTGAAATTCTTGTTGAAACGCAGTTAAACTGTTATCTTTGTAGCACAGTAAATGTCAAGTTTGGACACACCTGCGTCTTTCAAAAGACTGGGTGTGACTAAAAGTGTGAGGTATGCTTGTAAACTATATACAACATGGTTTTCTGTTGTGTGATATAGATTATAACACAGTGAGTAGCCCCTGTAAGAACAGAAAACATAATTACACTTAGATATATGGGAATGGCTAGGCTTCATTGAAATGTAATTTGCAGGCAAACCGGCCAGACCTACTTCTCAGGAGAATGATGAAGCAGTGACACTGAGAATCAATAGAACAAAAGTTGTGGCAGAGCAGAAATGTTTTAGACAAATCTAAATGAGAAGCATACAAAATAATGAGATGGTTTCCTCACCAATGACCAAAAAATCATATGAATTGTTAATTTCAGCAGCAAAATTACAAAACTAAATACCAAACCCTTTCATACAGAATGGCATTCTGAATAGCCATTTGAAAAAAACAACAACAAACAAACAAACAAACAAACAAACATCACAAAAAAAACAACCAATAGACTTAGAATCTCAGGTCCCATAATGCTGGGTTCACACTATATGATTTTTAATGTCTCAGACAAAAGATGGACATTGTGGGAAAACTTGTCCATTGTAACTCAAACGCGTTGCTCGTGCATGTAACAGTGTCACAGCACAGAACAGAACCTTCTTATGACCAAAATCAGGCTGTGACAGATACAAGCAGTCCCAGAAATCCTATGACTCAATCTACTAAGTAAAATGGAACTTGAAATGACACATAAATGGGACCATTTCTTCAAATAAAGTGAAAATAAAGAAACTAAGCATTATGACATACTGAGAAGAGGGGGAGTTTTGGTAACAGAAGTCAACGCAACAACATAAAACAACATTACAAATGATAACAGTGTTTCTGTAGCCTGGGTCACATCATGCTTTTAAAATTATTTGACACTGTAAAATAAACTTACAAATGTGTACCACTGATAAGAGAGATTGACATAAAAATAGAATGAAATCAATAAAAATTAGTTAAGGAAGTAAATAATATTATATGTTGTTTCTGACTGGGATGCTCTGCATTGTTGCAGGAAAACAGGAAAAGCAAAATGAGACATAAAAAAATCTTCTTCACAGTGCTGATACTCATAGGTAAGTAGGATAAAGACTGGAACTACATTTCAAAAAAGTGAAAGAAACACAACAAAGTGGAATTTGTAAAAAAAAAACAACAAAAGAACAAGCAAAAAATTGTATATTTGCATGATGACAATTAAAATGAAAACCACAAAAACAAATGTGACTTATTATCACAGCTTTTCAAACAACTACAACAACCACCACTATTCCTGAAACAACAACAACAACAAAGGCTCCAACAACAACATTAGTTGCACAAACAACAACTACAGAAGCTCAAACAACAACTAGACCTGCTTCAATGACAACGGCAGAAGCTCATAAAACTACAGAAGCTCCAACAACAACTACAGTAGCTAAAACAACAACAACCAATGGTGAAAAAAAAACCAGCACTGCTTCAAAGAAAGCCAAGGCTGCTCAAACAGCAGCCATGATTAAGGAAACAACAACTACAGCTGTTTCGGTGACAACGGGAAAAGCTCATAAAACTAAAGAAACTCCGACAACTAAAGTTGCTAAAACAACAATTAACAACAGTGAAACCCCAACCACCACTGCTCAAAAGAAAGCCAAGTCTGCTCAAACACCAGTCACTATTATGGAAACAACAACTACTATTCCTTCAATGACAACGGCAGAAGCTCAGAAAACTACAGAAGCTCCAAAAACAACAACTGTATCTAAAACAACAACCGATAGTGAAAACACAACCACCACTGCACCAAAGACAACCACGGCTGCTAAAACAACAGCCATAATAGCTGAAACAACAATTACAGTTGCTTCAATGACAACAGCAGAAGTTCATAAAACTACAGAAGCTCCAACAACAACTACAGTAGCTAAAACAACAACAACCAATGGTGAAAAATTAACCACCACTGCTCAGAAGAAAGCAACAGCCGCTCTAACAACAGCCACTTTAGCTGAAACAACAACTACTGTTGCTTCAATGACAACGGCAGAAGCTAAGAAAACTACAGAAGCTCCAACAACAACTACAGTAGCTAAAACAACAAATACCAATGATGAAAAAACTACCACCACTGCTCCAAAAACGAAATTGTTCGCTCAAACAACAGCCACTATTGCTGAAACAACAAATACAGTTGCTTTAATGACAACGGCAGAAGCTCATAAAACTACAGAAGCTCCAACAACTACAGTAGCTAAAAAAACAACATCCAATGGTAAAGAAACAACCACCACTGCTAAAAAAACAACCACGGCTGCTCAAAGAATGGCCACTATTGCTGAAACAACAACTACATTTGCTTCAATGACAACGGCAGAAGTCCAAAAAACTACAGAAGCTCAAACAGCAGCTACAGTAGCTAAAACAGCAACAACCAATGGTGAAAAGACAACCACCACTGCTCCAAAGACAACCGCGGCTTCTCAAACAACCATCACTGCTCCAAAAACAATATTGGTTGCTCAAACAACAGCCACTATTGCTGAAACAACAACTACTGTTGCATCAATGACAATGGCAGAAGCTCAGAAAACTACAGAAGCTCCAACAAGTACAGTGGCTAAAACAACAACAACCAATGGTGAAGAAACAAATACCACTCCTCCAATGAAAGTCAAGGATGCTCAAACAATGGCCACTATTGCTGAAATAACAACTACAGTTGCTTCAATGACAACGGCAGAAGCTCAGAAAACTACAAAATATCCAACAACAAGAATAGTAGCTAAAACAATAACTACCAATGGCGAAACATCAACCACCACTGCTCCAAAAACAAAATTGGTAGCTCAAACAACATCCACTATTGCTTCAATGAAAACGGCACAAGCTCAGAAAACTACAGAAGCTCCCACAACAACTGCAGTAGCTAAAAAAATATTAACCAATACTGAAAAATCAACCACTGCTCCTCCAAAGACAATCACGGCCACTAAAACAACAGCAATTATTGCTAACAAAACCACTACAGTTGCATCCATGACAACGGAAGAAGCTCAGAAAACTACAGAAGCTCCAACAACAACAACAGTAGCTACAACAACATCAACCAATGGTGAAAAAACAACCACCACTGCTCCAAGGACAATCACGGCCGCTGAAACAACAACCACCACTGCTCCAAAAACAAAATTTGTTGCTCAAACAAAAACCACTATTGCTGAAACAACAATGACTGTTGCTTCAATGACAATGGCAGAAGCTCAGAAAACTACAGAAGCGCCAACAACAACTACAGTAGCTAAAACAACAACAACCAATGCTGAAAAATCAACCACCACTGCTCAAAAAACAAAATTGATAGCTCAAACAACAGCCACTGTTGCTGAAACAAAGACTACTGTTGCTTCAATGACAACGGCTAAAGCTCATAAAACTACAGAAGCTCCAACAACAACTACAGAAGCTAAAACAACGACATCCAATGGTGACAAAAATACCCATACTGCTCCAAAGACATCAATGGCTGCTCAAACAATAGCCACAATTGCTGAAACAACAGCTACATTTTCTTCAATGACAACGTCACAAGCTCATAAAACTACAGAAGCTCAAACAACTACAGTAGATAAAAATACAACAACCAATGATGAAACAACAACATCCACTGCTGCAAAGAATGCCAAAGCGGCTCCAACAACAGCCAGTGTTGCTGAAATAACAACTACTGTTGCTTCAATGACAACGGCTAAAGCTCATAAAACTACAGAGGCTCCAACAACAACTACAGAAGCTAAAACAACGACATCCAATGGTGACAAAAATACCCATACTGCTCCAAAGACAACAATGGCTGCTCAAACAATAGCCACAATTGCTGAAACAACAGCTACATTTTCTTCAATGACAACGTCACAACCTCATAAAACTAGAGAAGCTCAAACAACTACAGTAGATAAAAATACAACAACCAATAATGAAACAACAACCACCACTGCTGCAAAGAATGCCGAAGCAGCTCCAACAACAGCCAGTGTTGCTGACATAACAACTACTTTTGCTTCAATGACAACGGCAGAAGCTCATAAAACTACAGAAGCTCCAACAACATTGATCAACGTCGAAACCACAACCACCACTGCTCCAAAAACAACCTCGTCTGATAAAACAACAGCCACTATTGCTGCAACAACATCTACAGTTTCTTCAATGACAACGGCAGATGGTCAGAAACCTGCAGAAGCAAAAACAACATTTACAGTATTTAAAACAACAACAAACAATGGTGTAACAAAAACCACCACTGCTCCAAAGACAATCACAGCTGCTGAAACAACAGCCAGTGTTGCTGAAATAACAACTACTGCTGCTTCAATGACAACGGCAGAAGCTCAGAAAACTACAGAAGCGCCAACAACAACTACAGTAGCTAAAACAACATCAACCAATGCTGAAAAATCAACCACCACTGCTCCAAAAACAAAATTGGTAGCTCAAACAAAAACCACTATTGCTGAAACAACAGCCACTATTGGTGAAAAAACAACTACTATTGCTTCAATGACAACGGAAGAAGCTCAGAAAACTACAGAAGCTCCCACAACAACTACAGTAGCTACAACAACATTAACCATTACTGAAAAATCAACCACCACTGCTCCAAAGACAATCAAGGCCGCTAAAACAAAAGCCATTATTGCTGAAACAACATCTACATTTGCTTCAATGACAACAGCAGAAGCTCAGAAAACTACAGAAGCTCCAACAAGTACAGTAGCTAAAACAACAACAACCAATGGTGAAAAATCAACCACCACTGCTCCAAGGACCATCACAGCCACTCAAACAACAACCACCACTGCTCCAAAAACAAAATTGGTTGCTCAGACAAAAACCACAATTGCTGAAACCACAACGACTGTTGCTTCAATGACAACAGCAGAAGCTCAGAAAACTATAGAAGCGCCAACAACAACTACAGTAGCTAAAACAACAACAACCAATGGTGAAAAAAATATCACCTCTGCTCCAAAAAAGGCCAAGGCTGCTCAAGCAACAGCCACTGTTGCTGAAACAAAGACTACTGTTGCTTCAATGACAATGGCTAAAGCTCATAAAACTACAGAAGCTCCAACAACAACTACAGAAGCTAAAACAACGACAACCAATGGTGACAAAAATGCCCATACTGCTCCAAAGACAACAATGGCTGCTCAAACAATAGCCACTATTGCTGAAACAACAGCTACATTTTCTTCAATGACAACGTCACAAGCTCATAAAACTAGAGAAGCTCAAACAACTACAGTAGATAAAAATACAACAACCAATAATGAAACAACAACCACCACTGCTGCAAAGAATGCCGAAGCAGCTCCAACAACAGCCAGTGTTGCTGACATAACAACTACTTTTGCTTCAATGACAACGGCAGAAGCTCATAAAACTACAGAAGCTCCAACAAAATTGATCAACGTCGAAACCACAACCACCACTGCTCCAAAAACAACCTCGTCTGATAAAACAACAGCCACTATTGCTGCAACAACATCTACAGTTTCTTCAATGACAACGGCAGATGCTCAGAAAACTGAAGAAGCTCCAACAAGTACAGTAGCTAAAACAACAACTACCAATGGTGAAAAAACAACCACCACTGCTCAAATGACAATCACGGCCGCTAAAACAACAGCCATTATTGCTGAAACAACCACTACTGTTGCTTCAATGACAACAGCAGAAGCTCAGAAAACTACAGAAGCTCCAACAACAACTACAGTAGCTAAAACAACATCAACCAATGGTGAAAAATCAACCACCACTGCTCCAAAAACAAAATTGGTAGCTCAAACAACAGTCACTATTGCTGAAAAAAACAACTACTATTGCTTCAATGACAACGGAAGAAGCTAAGAAAACTACAGAAGCGCCAACAACAACTACAGTAGCTAAAACAACAACAACCAATGCTGAAAAATCAACCACCACTGCTCCAAAAACAACCTCGTCTGATAAAACAACAGCCACTATTGCTGCAACAACCACTACTGTTGCTTCAATGACAACAGCAGAAGCTCAGAATACTACAGAAGCTCCAACAACAACTACAGTAGCTAAAACAACATCAACCAATGGTGAAAAATCAACCACCACTGCTCCAAAAACAAAATTGGTAGCTCAAACAACAGTCACTATTGCTGAAATAACAATAGCTACTATTGCTTCAATGACAACGGAAGAAGCTAAGAAAACTACAGAAGCGCCAACAACAACTACAGTAGCTAAAACAACAACAACCAATGCTGAAAAATCAACCACCACTGCTCAAAAAACAAAATTGGTAGCTCAAACAACAGCCACTGTTGCTGAAACAAAGACTACTGTTGCTTCAATGACAAAGGCTAAAGCTCATAAAACTACAGAAGCTCCAACAACAACTACAGAAGCTAAAACAACGACATCCAATGGTGACAAAAATACCCATACTGCTCCAAAGACAACAATGGCAGCTCAAACAATAGCCACAATTGCTGAAACAACAGCTACATTTTCTTCAATGACAACGTCACAAGCTCATAAAACTACAGAAGCTCAAACAACTACAGTAGATAAAAATACAACAACCAATGATGAAATAACATCCACTGCTGCAAAGAATGCCAAAGCGGCTCCAACAACAGCCAGTGTTTCTGAAATAACAACTACTTTTGCTTCAATGACAACGGCAGAAGCTCATAAAACTACAGAAGCTCCAACAACATTGATCAACGTCGAAACCACAACCACCTCTGCTCCAAAAACAACCTCGTCTGATAAAACAACAGCCACTATTGCTGCAACAACATCTACAGTTTCTTCAATGACAACGGCAGATGCTCAGAAACCTGCAGAAGCAAACACAACATTTACAGTATTTAAAACAACAACAAACAGTGGTGTAACAAAAACCACCACTGCTCCAAAGACAATCACAGCTGGTGAAACAACAGCCAGTGTTGCTGAAATAACAACTACTGTTGCTTCAATGACAACGGCAGAAGCTCAGAAAACTACAGAAGCTCCAACAACAACTACAGTAGCTAAAACAACATCAACCAATGGTGAAAAATCAACCACCACTGCTCCAAAAACAAAATTGGTTGCTCAAACAACAGTCACTATTGCTGAAAAAAACAACTACTATTGCTTCAATGACAACGGAAGAAGCTAAGAAAACTACAGAAGCGCCAACAACAACTACAGTAGCTAAAACAACAACAACCAATGCTGAAAAATCAACCACCACTGCTCCAAAAACAACCTCGTCTGATAAAACAACAGCCACTATTGCTGCAACAACCACTACTGTTGCTTCAATGACAACAGCAGAAGCTCAGAAAACTACAGAAGCTCCAACAACAACTACAGTAGCTAAAACAACATCAACCAATGGTGAAAAATCAACCACCACTGCTCCAAAAACAAAATTGGTAGCTCAAACAACAGTCACTATTGCTGAAAAAAACAACTACTATTGCTTCAATGACAACGGAAGAAGCTAAGAAAACTACAGAAGCGCCAACAACAACTACAGTAGCTAAAACAACAACAACCAATGCTGAAAAATCAACCACCACTGCTCAAAAACAAAATTGGTAGCTCAAACAACAGCCACTGTTGCTGAAACAAAGACTACTGTTGCTTCAATGACAAAGGCTAAAGCTCATAAAACTACAGAAGCTCCAACAACAACTACAGAAGCTAAAACAACGACATCCAATGGTGACAAAAATACCCATACTGCTCCAAAGACAACAATGGCAGCTCAAACAATAGCCACAATTGCTGAAACAACAGCTACATTTTCTTCAATGACAACGTCACAAGCTCATAAAACTACAGAAGCTCAAACAACTACAGTAGATAAAAATACAACAACCAATGATGAAATAACATCCACTGCTGCAAAGAATGCCAAAGCGGCTCCAACAACAGCCAGTGTTTCTGAAATAACAACTACTTTTGCTTCAATGACAACGGCAGAAGCTCATAAAACTACAGAAGCTCCAACAACATTGATCAACGTCGAAACCACAACCACCTCTGCTCCAAAAACAACCTCGTCTGATAAAACAACAGCCACTATTGCTGCAACAACATCTACAGTTTCTTCAATGACAACGGCAGATGCTCAGAAACCTGCAGAAGCAAAAACAACATTTACAGTATTTAAAACAACAACAAACAGTGGTGTAACAAAAACCACCACTGCTCCAAAGACAATCACAGCTGCTGAAACAACAGCCAGTGTTGCTGAAATAACAACTACTGTTGCTTCAATGACAACGGCAGAAGCTCAGAAAACTACAGAAGCGCCAACAACAACTACAGTAGCTAAAACAACATCAACCAATGCTGAAAAACCAACCACCACTGCTCCAAAAACAAAATTGGTAGCTCAAACAAAAACCACTATTGCTGAAACAACATCTACATTTGCTTCAATGACAACAGCAGAAGCTCAGAAAACTACAGAAGCTCTAACAAGTACAGTAGCTAAAACAATAACTACCAATGGTGAAAAATCAACCACCACTGCTCCAAGGACCATCACAGCCACTCAAACAACAACCACCACTGCTCCAAAAACAAAATTTGTTGCTCAGACAAAAACCACTATTGCTGAAACAACAACGACTGTTGCTTCAATGACAACAGCAGAAGCTCAGAAAACTATAGAAGCGCCAACAACAACTACAGTAGCTAAAACAACGACAACCAATGGTGACAAAAATACCCATACTGCTCCAAAGACAACAATGGCTGCTCAAACAATAGCCACTATTGCTGAAACAACAGCTAAATTTTCTTCAATGACAACGTCACAAGCTCATAAAACTAGAGAAGCTCAAACAACTACAGTAGATAAAAATACAACAACCAATAATGAAACAACAACCACCACTGCTGCAAAGAATGCCGAAGCAGCTCCAACAACAGCCAGTGTTGCTGACATAACAACTACTTTTGCTTCAATGACAACGGCAGAAGCTCATAAAACTACAGAAGCTCCAACAACATTGATCAACGTCGAAACCACAACCACCACTGCTCCAAAAACAACCTCGTCTGATAAAACAACAGCCACTATTGCTGCAACAACATCTACAGTTTCTTCAATGACAACGGCAGATGCTCAGAAAACTGAAGAAGCTCCAACAAGTACAGTAGCTAAAACAACAACTACCAATGGTGAAAAAACAACCACCACTGCTCAAATGACAATCACGGCCGCTAAAACAACAGCCATTATTGCTGAAACAACCACTACTGTTGCTTCAATGACAACAGCAGAAGCTCAGAAAACTACAGAAGCTCCAACAACAACTACAGTAGCTAAAACAACATCAACCAATCGTGAAAAATCAACCACCACTGCTCCAAAAACAAAATTGGTAGCTCAAACAACAGTCACTATTGCTGAAAAAACAACTACTATTGCTTCAATGACAACGGAAGAAGCTAAGAAAACTACAGAAGTGCCAACAACAACTACAGTAGCTAAAACAACAACAACCAATGCTGAAAAATCAACCACCACTGCTCAAAAAACAAAATTGGTAGCTCAAACAACAGCCACTGTTGCTGAAACAAAGACTACTGTTGCTTCAATGACAACGGCTAAAGCTCATAAAACTACAGAAGCTCCAACAACAACTACAGAAGCTAAAACAACGACATCCAATGGTGACAAAAATACCAATACTGCTCCAAAGACAACAATGGCTGCTCAAACAATAGCCACAATTGCTGAAACAACAGCTACATTTTCTTCAATGACAACATCACAAGCTCATAACACTACAGAAGCTCAAACAACTACAGTAGATAAAAATACAACAACCAATGATGAAACAACATCCACTGCTGCAAAGAATGCCAAAGCGGCTCCAACAACAGCCAGTGTTTCTGAAATAACAACTACTTTTGCTTCAATGACAACGGCAGAAGCTCATAAAACTACAGAAGCTCCAACAACATTGATCAACGTCGAAACCACAACCACCACTGCTCCAAAAACAACCTCGTCTGATAAAACAACAGCCACTATTGCTGCAACAACATCTACAGTTTCTTCAATGACAACGGCAGATGCTCAGAAACCTGCAGAAGCAAAAACAACATTTACAGTATTTAAAACAACAACAAACAGTGGTGTAACAAAAACCACCACTGCTCCAAAGACAATCACAGCTGCTGAAACAACAGCCAGTGTTGCTGAAATAACAACTACTGTTGCTTCAATGACAACGGCAGAAGCTCAGAAAACTACAGAAGCGCCAACAACAACTACAGTAGCTAAAACAACATCAACCAATGCTGAAAAATCAACCACCACTGCTCCAAAAACAAAATTGGTAGCTCAAACAAAAACCACTATTGCTGAAACAACAGCCACTATTGGTGAAAAAACAACTACTATTGCTTCAGTGACAACGGAAGAAGCTCAGAAAACTACAGAAGCTCCCACAACAACTACAGTAGCTACAACAACATTAACCATTACTGAAAAATCAACCACCACTGCTCCAAAGACAATCAAGGCCGCTAAAACAAAAGCCATTATTGCTGAAACAACATCTACATTTGCTTCAATGACAACAGCAGAAGCTCAGAAAACTACAGAAGCTCCAACAAGTACAGTAGCTAAAACAATAACTACCAATGGTGAAAAATCAACCACCACTGCTCCAAGGACCATCACAGCCACTCAAACAACAACCACCACTGCTCCAAAAACAAAATTGGTTGCTCAGACAAAAACCACTATTGCTGAAACCACAACGACTGTTGCTTCAATGACAACAGCAGAAGCTCAGAAAACTATAGAAGCGCCAACAACAACTACAGTAGCTAAAACAACAACAACCAATGGTGAAAAAAATATCACCTCTGCTCCAAAAAAGGCCAAGGCTGCTCAAACAACAGCCACTGTTGCTGAAACAAAGACTACTGTTGCTTCAATGACAACGGCTAAAGCTCATAAAACTACAGAAGCTCCAACAACAACTACAGAAGCTAAAACAACGACATCCAATGGTGACAAAAATACCCATACTGCTCCAAAGACAACAATGGCTGCTCAAACAATAGCCACAATTGCTGAAACAACAGCTACATTTTCTTCAATGACAACGTCACAAGCTCATAAAACTACAGAAGCTCAAACAACTACAGTAGATAAAAATACAACAACCAATGATGAAACAACATCCACTGCTGCAAAGAATGCCAAAGCGGCTCCAACAACAGCCAGTGTTTCTGAAATAACAACTACTTTTGCTTCAATGACAACGGCAGAAGCTCATAAAACTACAGAAGCTCCAACAACATTGATCAACGTCGAAACCACAACCACCACTGCTCCAAAAACAACCTCGTCTGATAAAACAACAGCCACTATTGCTGCAACAACATCTACAGTTTCTTCAATGACAACGGCAGATGCTCAGAAAACTGAAGAAGCTCCAACAAGTACAGTAGCTAAAACAACAACTGCCAATGGTGAAAAAACAACCACCACTGCTCAAATGACAATCACGGCCCCTAAAACAACAGCCATTATTGCTGAAACAACCACGACTGTGGCTTCAATGACAACAGCAGAAGCTCAGAAAACTACAGAAGCTCCAACAACAACTACAGTAGCTAAAACAACATCAACCAATGGTGAAAAATCAACCACCACTGCTCCAAAAACAAAATTGGTAGCTCAAACAACAGTCACTATTGCTGAAAAAACAACTACTATTGCTTCAATGACAACGGAAGAAGCTAAGAAAACTACAGAAGCGCCAACAACAACTACAGTAGCTAAAACAACAACAACCAATGCTGAAAAATCAACCACCACTGCTCCAAAAACAACCTCGTCTGATAAAACAACAGCCACTATTGCTGCAACAAACACTACTGTTGCTTCAATGACAACAGCAGAAGCTCAGAAAACTACAGAAGCTCCAACAACAACTACAGTAGCTAAAACAACATCAACCAATGGTGAAAAATCAACCACCACTGCTCCAAAAACAAAATTGGTAGCTCAAACAACAGTCACTATTGCTGAAAAAAACAACTACTATTGCTTCAATGACAACGGAAGAAGCTAAGAAAACTACAGAAGCGCCAACAACAACTACAGTAGCTAAAACAACAACAACCAATGCTGAAAAATCAACCACCACTGCTCAAAAAACAAAATTGGTAGCTCAAACAACAGCCACTGTTGCTGAAACAAAGACTACTGTTGCTTCAATGACAACGGCTAAAGCTCATAAAACTACAGAAGCTCCAACAACAACTACAGAAGCTAAAACAACGACATCCAATGGTGACAAAAATACCCATACTGCTCCAAAGACAACAATGGCAGCTCAAACAATAGCCACAATTGCTGAAACAACAGCTACATTTTCTTCAATGACAACGTCACAAGCTCATAAAACTACAGAAGCTCAAACAACTACAGTAGATAAAATACAACAACCAATGATGAAATAACATCCACTGCTGCAAAGAATGCCAAAGCGGCTCCAACAACAGCCAGTGTTTCTGAAATAACAACTACTTTTGCTTCAATGACAACGGCAGAAGCTCATAAAACTACAGAAGCTCCAACAACATTGATCAACGTCGAAACCACAACCACCTCTGCTCCAAAAACAACCTCGTCTGATAAAACAACAGCCACTATTGCTGCAACAACATCTACAGTTTCTTCAATGACAACGGCAGATGCTCAGAAACCTGCAGAAGCAAAAACAACATTTACAGTATTTAAAACAACAACAAACAGTGGTGTAACAAAAACCACCACTGCTCCAAAGACAATCACAGCTGCTGAAACAACAGCCAGTGTTGCTGAAATAACAACTACTGTTGCTTCAATGACAACGGCAGAAGCTCAGAAAACTACAGAAGCGCCAACAACAACTACAGTAGCTAAAACAACATCAACCAATGCTGAAAAACCAACCACCACTGCTCCAAAAACAAAATTGGTAGCTCAAACAAAAACCACTATTGCTGAAACAACATCTACATATTCTTCAATGACAACGGCAGAAGCTCAGAAAACTACAGAAGCTCTAACAAGTACAGTAGCTAAAACAATAACTACCAATGGTGAAAAATCAACCACCACTGCTCCAAGGACCATCACAGCCACTCAAACAACAACCACCACTGCTCCAAAAACAAAATTGGTTGCTCAGACAAAAACCACTATTGCTGAAACAACAACGACTGTTGCTTCAATGACAACAGCAGAAGCTCAGAAAACTATAGAAGCGCCAACAACAACTACAGTAGCTAAAACAACGACAACCAATGGTGACAAAAATACCCATACTGCTCCAAAGACAACAATGGCTGCTCAAACAATAGCCACTATTGCTGAAACAACAGCTAAATTTTCTTCAATGACAACGTCACAAGCTCATAAAACTAGAGAAGCTCAAACAACTACAGTAGATAAAAATACAACAACCAATAATGAAACAACAACCACCACTGCTGCAAAGAATGCCGAAGCAGCTCCAACAACAGCCAGTGTTTCTGACATAACAACTACTTTTGCTTCAATGACAACGGCAGAAGCTCATAAAACTACAGAAGCTCCAACAACATTGATCAACGTCGAAACCACAACCACCACTGCTCCAAAAACAACCTCGTCTGATAAAACAACAGCCACTATTGCTGCAACAACATCTACAGTTTCTTCAATGACAACGGCAGATGCTCAGAAAACTGAAGAAGCTCCAACAAGTACAGTAGCTAAAACAACAACTACCAATGGTGAAAAAACAACCACCACTGCTCAAATGACAATCACGGCCGCTAAAACAACAGCCATTATTGCTGAAACAACCACTACTGTTGCTTCAATGACAACAGCAGAAGCTCAGAAAACTACAGAAGCTCCAACAACAACTACAGTAGCTAAAACAACATCAACCAATGGTGAAAAATCAACCACCACTGCTCCAAAAACAAAATTGGTAGCTCAAACAACAGTCACTATTGCTGAAAAAAACAACTACTATTGCTTCAATGACAACGGAAGAAGCTAAGAAAACTACAGAAGTGCCAACAACAACTACAGTAGCTAAAACAACAACAACCAATGCTGAAAAATCAACCACCACTGCTCAAAAAACAAAATTGGTAGCTCAAACAACAGCCACTGTTGCTGAAACAAAGACTACTGTTGCTTCAATGACAACGGCTAAAGCTCATAAAACTACAGAAGCTCCAACAACAACTACAGAAGCTAAAACAACGACAACCAATGGTGACAAAAATACCCATACTGCTCCAAAGACAACAATGGCTGCTCAAACAATAGCCACAATTGCTGAAACAACAGCTACATTTTCTTCAATGACAACGTCACAAGCTCATAAAACTACAGAAGCTCAAACAACTACAGTAGATAAAAATACAACAACCAATGATGAAACAACATCCACTGCTGCAAAGAATGCCAAAGCGGCTCCAACAACAGCCAGTGTTTCTGAAATAACAACTACTTTTGCTTCAATGACAACGGCAGAAGCTCATAAAACTACAGAAGCTCCAACAACATTGATCAACGTCGAAACCACAACCACCACTGCTCCAAAAACAACCTCGTCTGATAAAACAACAGCCACTATTGCTGCAACAACATCTACAGTTTCTTCAATGACAAAGGCAGATGGTCAGAAACCTGCAGAAGCAAAAACAACATTTACAGTATTTAAAACAACAACAAACAGTGGTGTAACAAAAACCACCACTGCTCCAAAGACAATCACAGCTGCTGAAACAACAGCCAGTGTTGCTGAAATAACAACTACTGTTGCTTCAATGACAACGGCAGAAGCTCAGAAAACTACAGAAGCGCCAACAACAACTACAGTAGCTAAAACAACATCAACCAATGCTGAAAAATCAACCACCACTGCTCCAAAAACAAAATTGGTAGCTCAAACAAAAACCACTATTGCTGAAACAACAGCCACTATTGGTGAAAAAACAACTACTATTGCTTCAATGACAACGGAAGAAGCTCAGAAAAATACAGAAGCTCCCACAACAACTACAGTAGCTACAACAACATTAACCATTACTGAAAAATCAACCACCACTGCTCCAAAGACAATCAAGGCCGCTAAAACAAAAGCCATTATTGCTGAAACAACATCTACATTTGCTTCAATGACAACAGCAGAAGCTCAGAAAACTACAGAAGCTCCAACAAGTACAGTAGCTAAAACAATAACTACCAATGGTGAAAAATCAACCACCACTGCTCCAAGGACCATCACAGCCACTCAAACAACAACCACCACTGCTCCAAAAACAAAATTGGTTGCTCAGACAAAAACCACTATTGCTGAAACCACAACGACTGTTGCTTCAATGACAACAGCAGAAGCTCAGAAAACTATAGAAGCGCCAACAACAACTACAGTAGCTAAAACAACAACAACCAATGGTGAAAAAAATATCACCTCTGCTCCAAAAAAGGCCAAGGCTGCTCAAACAACAGCCGATGTTGCTGAAACAAAGACTACTGTTGCTTCAATGACAACGGCTAAAGCTCATAAAACTAAAGAAGCTCCAACAACAACTACAGAAGCTAAAACAACGACAACCAATGGTGACAAAAATACCCATACTGCTCCAAAGACAACAATGGCTGCTCAAACAATAGCCACTATTGCTGAAACAACAGCTACATTTTCTTCAATGACAACGTCACAAGCTCATAAAACTAGAGAAGCTCAAACAACTACAGTAGATAAAATACAACAACCAATAATGAAACAACAACCACCACTGCTGCAAAGAATGCCGAAGCAGCTCCAACAACAGCCAGTGTTGCTGAAATAACAACTACTTTTGCTTCAATGACAACGGCAGAAGCTCATAAAACTACAGAAGCTCCAACAACATTGATCAACGTCGAAACCACAACCACCACTGCTCCAAAAACAACCTCGTCTGATAAAACAACAGCCACTATTGCTGCAACAACATCTACAGTTTCTTCAATGACAACGGCAGATGCTCAGAAAACTGAAGAAGCTCCAACAAGTACAGTAGCTAAAACAACAACTACCAATGGTGAAAAAACAACCACCACTGCTCAAATGACAATCACGGCCGCTAAAACAACAGCCATTATTGCTGAAACAACCACTACTGTTGCTTCAATGACAACAGCAGAAGCTCAGAAAACTACAGAAGCTCCAACAACAACTACAGTAGCTAAAACAACATCAACCAATGGTGAAAAATCAACCACCACTGCTCCAAAAACAAAATTGGTAGCTCAAACAACAGTCACTATTGCTGAAAAAACAACTACTATTGCTTCAATGACAACGGAAGAAGCTAAGAAAACTACAGAAGCGCCAACAACAACTACAGTAGCTAAAACAACAACAACCAATGCTGAAAAATCAACCACCACTGCTCAAAAAACAAAATTGGTAGCTCAAACAACAGCCACTGTTGCTGAAACAAAGACTACTGTTGCTTCAATGACAACGGCTAAAGCTCATAAAACTACAGAAGCTCCAACAACAACTACAGAAGCTAAAACAACGACATCCAATGGTGACAAAAATACCCATACTGCTCCAAAGACAACAATGGCTGCTCAAACAATAGCCACAATTGCTGAAACAACAGCTACATTTTCTTCAATGACAACGTCACAAGCTCATAAAACTACAGAAGCTCAAACAACTACAGTAGATAAAAATACAACAACCAATGATGAAACAACATCCACTGCTGCAAAGAATGCCAAAGCGGCTCCAACAACAGCCAGTGTTTCTGAAATAACAACTACTTTTGCTTCAATGACAACGGCAGAAGCTCATAAAACTACAGAAGCTCGAACAACATTGATCAACGTCGAAACCACAACCACCACTGCTCCAAAAACAACCTCGTCTGATAAAACAACAGCCACTATTGCTGCAACAACATCTACAGTTTCTTCAATGACAACGGCAGATGCTCAGAAACCTGCAGAAGCAAAAACAACATTTACAGTATTTAAAACAACAACAAACAGTGGTGTAACAAAAACCACCACTGCTCCAAAGACAATCACAGCTGCTGAAACAACAGCCAGTGTTGCTGAAATAACAACTACTGTTGCTTCAATGACAACGGCTAAAGCTCATAAAACTACAGAAGCTCCAACAACAACTACAGAAGCTAAAACAACGACATCCAATGGTGACAAAAATACCCATACTGCTCCAAAGACAACAATGGCTGCTCAAACAATAGCCACAATTGCTGAAACAACAGCTACATTTTCTTCAATGACAACGTCACAAGCTCATAACACTACAGAAGCTCAAACAACTACAGTAGATAAAAATACAACAACCAATGATGAAACAACATCCACTGCTGCAAAGAATGCCAAAGCGGCTCCAACAACAGCCAGTGTTTCTGAAATAACAACTACTTTTGCTTCAATGACAACGGCAGAAGCTCATAAAACTACAGAAGCTCCAACAACATTGATCAACGTCGAAACCACAACCACCACTGCTCCAAAAACAACCTCGTCTGATAAAACAACAGCCACTATTGCTGCAACAACATCTACAGTTTCTTCAATGACAACGGCAGATGCTCAGAAACCTGCAGAAGCAAAAACAACATTTACAGTATTTAAAACAACAACAAACAGTGGTGTAACAAAAACCACCACTGCTCCAAAGACAATCACAGCTGCTGAAACAACAGCCAGTGTTGCTGAAATAACAACTACTGTTGCTTCAATGACAACGGCAGAAGCTCAGAAAACTACAGAAGCTCCAACAACAACTACAGTAGCTAAAACAACATCAACCAATGGTGAAAAATCAACCACCACTGCTCCAAAAACAAAATTGGTAGCTCAAACAACAGTCACTATTGCTGAAAAAACAACTACTATTGCTTCAATGACAACGGAAGAAGCTAAGAAAACTACAGAAGCGCCAACAACAACTACAGTAGCTAAAACAACAACAACCAATGCTGAAAAATCAACCACCACTGCTCCAAAAACAACCTCGTCTGATAAAACAACAGCCACTATTGCTGCAACAACCACTACTGTTGCTTCAATGACAACAGCAGAAGCTCAGAAAACTACAGAAGCTCCAACAACAACTACAGTAGCTAAAACAACATCAACCAATGGTGAAAAATCAACCACCACTGCTCCAAAAACAAAATTGGTAGCTCAAACAACAGTCACTATTGCTGAAAAAACAACTACTATTGCTTCAATGACAACGGAAGAAGCTAAGAAAACTACAGAAGCGCCAACAACAACTACAGTAGCTAAAACAACAACAACCAATGCTGAAAAATCAACCACCACTGCTCAAAAAACAAAATTGGTAGCTCAAACAACAGCCACTGTTGCTGAAACAAAGACTACTGTTGCTTCAATGACAAAGGCTAAAGCTCATAAAACTACAGAAGCTCCAACAACAACTACAGAAGCTAAAACAACGACATCCAATGGTGACAAAAATACCTATACTGCTCCAAAGACAACAATGGCAGCTCAAACAATAGCCACAATTGCTGAAACAACAGCTACATTTTCTTCAATGACAACGTCACAAGCTCATAAAACTACAGAAGCTCAAACAACTACAGTAGATAAAAATACAACAACCAATGATGAAATAACATCCACTGCTGCAAAGAATGCCAAAGCGGCTCCAACAACAGCCAGTGTTTCTGAAATAACAACTACTTTTGCTTCAATGACAACGGCAGAAGCTCATAAAACTACAGAAGCTCCAACAACATTGATCAACGTCGAAACCACAACCACCTCTGCTCCAAAAACAACCTCGTCTGATAAAACAACAGCCACTATTGCTGCAACAACATCTACAGTTTCTTCAATGACAACGGCAGATGCTCAGAAACCTGCAGAAGCAAAAACAACATTTACAGTATTTAAAACAACAACAAACAGTGGTGTAACAAAAACCACCACTGCTCCAAAGACAATCACAGCTGGTGAAACAACAGCCAGTGTTGCTGAAATAACAACTACTGTTGCTTCAATGACAACGGCAGAAGCTCAGAAAACTACAGAAGCGCCAACAACAACTACAGTAGCTAAAACAACATCAACCAATGCTGAAAAACCAACCACCACTGCTCCAAAAACAAAATTGGTAGCTCAAACAAAAACCACTATTGCTGAAACAACATCTACATATTCTTCAATGACAACGGCAGAAGCTCAGAAAACTACAGAAGCTCCAACAAGTACAGTAGCTAAAACAATAACTACCAATGGTGAAAAATCAACCACCACTGCTCCAAGGACCATCACAGCCACTCAAACAACAACCACCACTGCTCCAAAAACAAAATTGGTTGCTCAGACAAAAACCACTATTGCTGAAACAACAACGACTGTTGCTTCAATGACAACAGCAGAAGCTCAGAAAACTATAGAAGCGCCAACAACAACTACAGTAGCTAAAACAACGACAACCAATGGTGACAAAAATACCCATACTGCTCCAAAGACAACAATGGCTGCTCAAACAATAGCCACTATTGCTGAAACAACAGCTAAATTTTCTTCAATGACAACGTCACTAGCTCATAAAACTAGAGAAGCTCAAACAACTACAGTAGATAAAAATACAACAACCAATAATGAAACAACAACCACCACTGCTGCAAAGAATGCCGAAGCAGCTCCAACAACAGCCAGTGTTTCTGACATAACAACTACTTTTGCTTCAATGACAACGGCAGAAGCTCATAAAACTACAGAAGCTCCAACAACATTGATCAACGTCGAAACCACAACCACCACTGCTCCAAAAACAACCTCGTCTGATAAAACAACAGCCACTATTGCTGCAACAACATCTACAGTTTCTTCAATGACAACGGCAGATGCTCAGAAAACTGAAGAAGCTCCAACAAGTACAGTAGCTAAAACAACAACTACCAATGGTGAAAAAACAACCACCACTGCTCAAATGACAATCACGGCCGCTAAAACAACAGCCATTATTGCTGAAACAACCACTACTGTTGCTTCAATGACAACAGCAGAAGCTCAGAAAACTACAGAAGCTCCAACAACAACTACAGTAGCTAAAACAACATCAACCAATGGTGAAAAATCAACCACCACTGCTCCAAAAAACAAAATTGGTAGCTCAAACAACAGTCACTATTGCTGAAAAAAACAACTACTATTGCTTCAATGACAACGGAAGAAGCTAAGAAAACTACAGAAGTGCCAACAACAACTACAGTAGCTAAAACAACAACAACCAATGCTGAAAAATCAACCACCACTGCTCAAAAAACAAAATTGGTAGCTCAAACAACAGCCACTGTTGCTGAAACAAAGACTACTGTTGCTTCAATGACAACGGCTAAAGCTCATAAAACTACAGAAGCTCCAACAACAACTACAGAAGCTAAAACAACGACATCCAATGGTGACAAAAATACCCATACTGCTCCAAAGACAACAATGGCTGCTCAAACAATAGCCACAATTGCTGAAACAACAGCTACATTTTCTTCAATGACAACGTCACAAGCTCATAAAACTACAGAAGCTCAAACAACTACAGTAGATAAAAATACAACAACCAATGATGAAACAACATCCACTGCTGCAAAGAATGCCAAAGCGGCTCCAACAACAGCCAGTGTTTCTGAAATAACAACTACTTTTGCTTCAATGACAACGGCAGAAGCTCATAAAACTACAGAAGCTCCAACAACATTGATCAACGTCGAAACCACAACCACCACTGCTCCAAAAACAACCTCGTCTGATAAAACAACAGCCACTATTGCTGCAACAACATCTACAGTTTCTTCAATGACAAAGGCAGATGGTCAGAAACCTGCAGAAGCAAAAACAACATTTACAGTATTTAAAACAACAACAAACAGTGGTGTAACAAAAACCACCACTGCTCCAAAGACAATCACAGCTGCTGAAACAACAGCCAGTGTTGCTGAAATAACAACTACTGTTGCTTCAATGACAACGGCAGAAGCTCAGAAAACTACAGAAGCGCCAACAACAACTACAGTAGCTAAAACAACATCAACCAATGGTGAAAAATCAACCACCACTGCTCCAAAAACAAAATTGGTAGCTCAAACAAAAACCACTATTGCTGAAACAACAGCCACTATTGGTGAAAAAACAACTACTATTGCTTCAATGACAACGGAAGAAGCTCAGAAAACTACAGAAGCTCCCACAACAACTACAGTAGCTACAACAACATTAACCATTACTGAAAAATCAACCACCACTGCTCCGAAGACAATCAAGGCCGCTAAAACAAAAGCCATTATTGCTGAAACAACATCTACATTTGCTTCAATGACAACAGCAGAAGCTCAGAAAACTACAGAAGCTCCAACAAGTACAGTAGCTAAAACAATAACTACCAATGGTGAAAAATCAACCACCACTGCTCCAAGGACCATCACAGCCACTCAAACAACAACCACCACTGCTCCAAAAACAAAATTGGTTGCTCAGACAAAAACCACTATTGCTGAAACCACAACGACTGTTGCTTCAATGACAACAGCAGAAGCTCAGAAAACTATAGAAGCGCCAACAACAACTACAGTAGCTAAAACAACAACAACCAATGGTGAAAAAAATATCACCTCTGCTCCAAAAAAGGCCAAGGCTGCTCAAACAACAGCCGATGTTGCTGAAACAAAGACTACTGTTGCTTCAATGACAACGGCTAAAGCTCATAAAACTAAAGAAGCTCCAACAACAACTACAGAAGCTAAAACAACGACAACCAATGGTGACAAAAATACCCATACTGCTCCAAAGACAACAATGGCTGCTCAAACAATAGCCACTATTGCTGAAACAACAGCTACATTTTCTTCAATGACAACGTCACAAGCTCATAAAACTAGAGAAGCTCAAACAACTACAGTAGATAAAAATACAACAACCAATAATAAAACAACAACCACCACTGCTGCAAAGAATGCCGAAGCAGCTCCAACAACAGCCAGTGTTGCTGAAATAACAACTACTTTTGCTTCAATGACAACGGCAGAAGCTCATAAAACTACAGAAGCTCCAACAACATTGATCAACGTCGAAACCACAACCACCACTGCTCCAAAAACAACCTCGTCTGATAAAACAACAGCCACTATTGCTGCAACAACATCTACAGTTTCTTCAATGACAACGGCAGATGCTCAGAAAACTGAAGAAGCTCCAACAAGTACAGTAGCTAAAACAACAACTACCAATGGTGAAAAAACAACCACCACTGCTCAAATGACAATCACGGCCGCTAAAACAACAGCCATTATTGCTGAAACAACCACTACTGTTGCTTCAATGACAACAGCAGAAGCTCAGAAAACTACAGAAGCTCCAACAACAACTACAGTAGCTAAAACAACATCAACCAATGGTGAAAAATCAACCACCACTGCTCCAAAAACAAAATTGGTAGCTCAAACAACAGTCACTATTGCTGAAAAAACAACTACTATTGCTTCAATGACAACGGAAGAAGCTAAGAAAACTACAGAAGCGCCAACAACAACTACAGTAGCTAAAACAACAACAACCAATGCTGAAAAATCAACCACCACTGCTCAAAAAACAAAATTGGTAGCTCAAACAACAGCCACTGTTGCTGAAACAAAGACTACTGTTGCTTCAATGACAACGGCTAAAGCTCATAAAACTACAGAAGCTCCAACAACAACTACAGAAGCTAAAACAACGACATCCAATGGTGACAAAAATACCCATACTGCTCCAAAGACAACAATGGCTGCTCAAACAATAGCCACAATTGCTGAAACAACAGCTACATTTTCTTCAATGACAACGTCACAAGCTCATAAAACTACAGAAGCTCAAACAACTACAGTAGATAAAAATACAACAACCAATGATGAAACAACATCCACTGCTGCAAAGAATGCCAAAGCGGCTCCAACAACAGCCAGTGTTTCTGAAATAACAACTACTTTTGCTTCAATGACAACGGCAGAAGCTCATAAAACTACAGAAGCTCCAACAACATTGATCAACATCGAAACCACAACCACCACTGCTCCAAAAACAACCTCGTCTGATAAAAACAACAGCCACTATTGCTGCAACAACATCTACAGTTTCTTCAATGACAACGGCAGATGCTCAGAAACCTGCAGAAGCAAAAACAACATTTACAGTATTTAAAACAACAACAAACAGTGGTGTAACAAAAACCACCACTGCTCCAAAGACAATCACAGCTGCTGAAACAACAGCCAGTGTTGCTGAAATAACAACTACTATTGCTTCAATGACAACGGAAGAAGCTAAGAAAACTACAGAAGCGCCAACAACAACTACAGTAGCTAAAACAACAACAACCAATGCTGAAAAATCAACCACCACTGCTCAAAAAACAAAATTGGTAGCTCAAACAACAGCCACTGTTGCTGAAACAAAGACTACTGTTGCTTCAATGACAACGGCTAAAGCTCATAAAACTACAGAAGCTCCAACAACAACTACAGAAGCTAAAACAACGACATCCAATGGTGACAAAAATACCCATACTGCTCCAAAGACAACAATGGCTGCTCAAACAATAGCCACAATTGCTGAAACAACAGCTACATTTTCTTCAATGACAACGTCACAAGCTCATAAAACTACAGAAGCTCAAACAACTACAGTAGATAAAAATACAACAACCAATGATGAAACAACATCCACTGCTGCAAAGAATGCCAAAGCGGCTCCAACAACAGCCAGTGTTTCTGAAATAACAACTACTTTTGCTTCAATGACAACGGCAGAAGCTCATAAAACTACAGAAGCTCCAACAACATTGATCAACATCGAAACCACAACCACCACTGCTCCAAAAACAACCTCGTCTGATAAAACAACAGCCACTATTGCTGCAACAACATCTACAGTTTCTTCAATGACAACGGCAGATGCTCAGAAACCTGCAGAAGCAAAAACAACATTTACAGTATTTAAAACAACAACAAACAGTGGTGTAACAAAAACCACCACTGCTCCAAAGACAATCACAGCTGCTGAAACAACAGCCAGTGTTGCTGAAATAACAACTACTGTTGCTTCAATGACAACGGCAGAAGCTCAGAAAACTACAGAAGCTCCAACAACAACTACAGTAGCTAAAACAACATCAACCAATGGTGAAAAATCAACCACCACTGCTCCAAAAACAAAATTGGTAGCTCAAACAACAGTCACTATTGCTGAAAAAACAACTACTATTGCTTCAATGACAACGGAAGAAGCTAAGAAAACTACAGAAGCGCCAACAACAACTACAGTAGCTAAAACAACAACAACCAATGCTGAAAAATCAACCACCACTGCTCCAAAAACAACCTCGTCTGATAAAACAACAGCCACTATTGCTGCAACAACCACTACTGTTGCTTCAATGACAACAGCAGAAGCTCAGAAAACTACAGAAGCTCCAACAACAACTACAGTAGCTAAAACAACATCAACCAATGGTGAAAAATCAACCACCACTGCTCCAAAAACAAAATTGGTAGCTCAAACAACAGTCACTATTGCTGAAAAAACAACTACTATTGCTTCAATGACAACGGAAGAAGCTAAGAAAACTACAGAAGCGCCAACAACAACTACAGTAGCTAAAACAACAACAACCAATGCTGAAAAATCAACCACCACTGCTCAAAAAACAAAATTGGTAGCTCAAACAACAGCCACTGTTGCTGAAACAAAGACTACTGTTGCTTCAATGACAAAGGCTAAAGCTCATAAAACTACAGAAGCTCCAACAACAACTACAGAAGCTAAAACAACGACATCCAATGGTGACAAAAATACCCATACTGCTCCAAAGACAACAATGGCAGCTCAAACAATAGCCACAATTGCTGAAACAACAGCTACATTTTCTTCAATGACAACGTCACAAGCTCATAAAACTACAGAAGCTCAAACAACTACAGTAGATAAAAATACAACAACCAATGATGAAATAACATCCACTGCTGCAAAGAATGCCAAAGCGGCTCCAACAACAGCCAGTGTTTCTGAAATAACAACTACTTTTGCTTCAATGACAACGGCAGAAGCTCATAAAACTACAGAAGCTCCAACAACATTGATCAACGTCGAAACCACAACCACCTCTGCTCCAAAAACAACCTCGTCTGATAAAACAACAGCCACTATTGCTGCAACAACATCTACAGTTTCTTCAATGACAACGGCAGATGCTCAGAAACCTGCAGAAGCAAAAACAACATTTACAGTATTTAAAACAACAACAAACAGTGGTGTAACAAAAACCACCACTGCTCCAAAGACAATCACAGCTGCTGAAACAACAGCCAGTGTTGCTGAAATAACAACTACTGTTGCTTCAACGACAACGGCAGAAGCTCAGAAAAATACAGAAGCGCCAACAACAACTACAGTAGCTAAAACAACATCAACCAATGCTGAAAAACCAACCACCACTGCTCCAAAAACAAAATTGGTAGCTCAAACAAAAACCACTATTGCTGAAACAACATCTACATTTGCTTCAATGACAACAGCAGAAGCTCAGAAAACTACAGAAGCTCTAACAAGTACAGTAGCTAAAACAATAACTACCAATGGTGAAAAATCAACCACCACTGCTCCAAGGACCATCACAGCCACTCAAACAACAACCACCACTGCTCCAAAAACAAAATTTGTTGCTCAGACAAAAACCACTATTGCTGAAACAACAACGACTGTTGCTTCAATGACAACAGCAGAAGCTCAGAAAACTATAGAAGCGCCAACAACAACTACAGTAGCTAAAACAACGACAACCAATGGTGACAAAAATACCCATACTGCTCCAAAGACAACAATGGCTGCTCAAACAATAGCCACTATTGCTGAAACAACAGCTAAATTTTCTTCAATGACAACGTCACAAGCTCATAAAACTAGAGAAGCTCAAACAACTACAGTAGATAAAAATACAACAACCAATAATGAAACAACAACCACCACTGCTGCAAAGAATGCCGAAGCAGCTCCAACAACAGCCAGTGTTGCTGACATAACAACTACTTTTGCTTCAATGACAACGGCAGAAGCTCATAAAACTACAGAAGCTCCAACAACATTGATCAACGTCGAAACCACAACCACCACTGCTCCAAAAACAACCTCGTCTGATAAAACAACAGCCACTATTGCTGCAACAACATCTACAGTTTCTTCAATGACAACGGCAGATGCTCAGAAAACTGAAGAAGCTCCAACAAGTACAGTAGCTAAAACAACAACTACCAATGGTGAAAAAACAACCACCACTGCTCAAATGACAATCACGGCCGCTAAAACAACAGCCATTATTGCTGAAACAACCACTACTGTTGCTTCAATGACAACAGCAGAAGCTCAGAAAACTACAGAAGCTCCAACAACAACTACAGTAGCTAAAACAACATCAACCAATCGGTGAAAAATCAACCACCACTGCTCCAAAAAAAAAATTGGTAGCTCAAACAACAGTCACTATTGCTGAAAAAACAACTACTATTGCTTCAATGACAACGGAAGAAGCTAAGAAAACTACAGAAGTGCCAACAACAACTACAGTAGCTAAAACAACAACAACCAATGCTGAAAAATCAACCACCACTGCTCAAAAAACAAAATTGGTAGCTCAAACAACAGCCACTGTTGCTGAAACAAAGACTACTGTTGCTTCAATGACAACGGCTAAAGCTCATAAAACTACAGAAGCTCCAACAACAACTACAGAAGCTAAAACAACGACAACCAATGGTGACAAAAATACCCATACTGCTCCAAAGACAACAATGGCTGCTCAAACAATAGCCACAATTGCTGAAACAACAGCTACATTTTCTTCAATGACAACGTCACAAGCTCATAACACTACAGAAGCTCAAACAACTACAGTAGATAAAAATACAACAACCAATGATGAAACAACATCCACTGCTGCAAAGAATGCCAAAGCGGCTCCAACAACAGCCAGTGTTTCTGAAATAACAACTACTTTTGCTTCAATGACAACGGCAGAAGCTCATAAAACTACAGAAGCTCCAACAACATTGATCAACGTCGAAACCACAACCACCACTGCTCCAAAAAACAACCTCGTCTGATAAAACAACAGCCACTATTGCTGCAACAACATCTACAGTTTCTTCAATGACAAAGGCAGATGGCTCAGAAACCTGCAGAAGCAAAAACAACATTTACAGTATTTAAAACAACAACAAACAGTGGTGTAACAAAAACCACCACTGCTCCAAAGACAATCACAGCTGCTGAAACAACAGCCAGTGATGCTGAAATAACAACTACTGTTGCTTCAATGACAACGGCAGAAGCTCAGAAAACTACAGAAGCGCCAACAACAACTACAGTAGCTAAAACAACATCAACCAATGCTGAAAAATCAACCACCACTGCTCCAAAAACAAAATTGGTAGCTCAAACAAAAACCACTATTGCTGAAACAACAGCCACTATTGGTGAAAAAACAACTACTATTGCTTCAATGACAACGGAAGAAGCTCAGAAAACTACAGAAGCTCCCACAACAACTACAGTAGCTACAACAACATTAACCATTACTGAAAAATCAACCACCACTGCTCCAAAGACAATCAAGGCCGCTAAAACAAAAGCCATTATTGCTGAAACAACATCTACATTTGCTTCAATGACAACAGCAGAAGCTCAGAAAACTACAGAAGCTCCAACAAGTACAGTAGCTAAAACAATAACTACCAATGGTGAAAAATCAACCACCACTGCTCCAAGGACCATCACAGCCACTCAAACAACAACCACCACTGCTCCAAAAACAAAATTGGTTGCTCAGACAAAAACCACTATTGCTGAAACCACAACGACTGTTGCTTCAATGACAACAGCAGAAGCTCAGAAAACTATAGAAGCGCCAACAACAACTACAGTAGCTAAAACAACAACAACCAATGGTGAAAAAAATATCACCTCTGCTCCAAAAAAGGCCAAGGCTGCTCAAACAAAAGCCGATGTTGCTGAAACAAAGACTACTGTTGCTTCAATGACAACGGCTAAAGCTCATAAAACTAAAGAAGCTCCAACAACAACTACAGAAGCTAAAACAACGACAACCAATGGTGACAAAAATACCCATACTGCTCCAAAGACAACAATGGCTGCTCAAACAATAGCCACTATTGCTGAAACAACAGCTACATTTTCTTCAATGACAACGTCACAAGCTCATAAAACTAGAGAAGCTCAAACAACTACAGTAGATAAAAATACAACAACCAATAATGAAACAACAACCACCACTGCTGCAAAGAATGCCGAAGCAGCTCCAACAACAGCCAGTGTTGCTGAAATAACAACTACTTTTGCTTCAATGACAACGGCAGAAGCTCATAAAACTACAGAAGCTCCAACAACATTGATCAACGTCGAAACCACAACCACCACTGCTCCAAAAACAACCTCGTCTGATAAAACAACAGCCACTATTGCTGCAACAACATCTACAGTTTCTTCAATGACAACGGCAGATGCTCAGAAAACTGAAGAAGCTCCAACAAGTACAGTAGCTAAAACAACAACTACCAATGGTGAAAAAACAACCACCACTGCTCAAATGACAATCACGGCCGCTAAAACAACAGCCATTATTGCTGAAACAACCACTACTGTTGCTTCAATGACAACAGCAGAAGCTCAGAAAACTACAGAAGCTCCAACAACAACTACAGTAGCTAAAACAACATCAACCAATGGTGAAAAATCAACCACCACTGCTCCAAAAACAAAATTGGTAGCTCAAACAACAGTCACTATTGCTGAAAAAACAACTACTATTGCTTCAATGACAACGGAAGAAGCTAAGAAAACTACAGAAGCGCCAACAACAACTACAGTAGCTAAAACAACAACAACCAATGCTGAAAAATCAACCACCACTGCTCAAAAAACAAAATTGGTAGCTCAAACAACAGCCACTGTTGCTGAAACAAAGACTACTGTTGCTTCAATGACAACGGCTAAAGCTCATAAAACTACAGAAGCTCCAACAACAACTACAGAAACTAAAACAACGACATCCAATGGTGACAAAAATACCCATACTGCTCCAAAGACAACAATGGCTGCTCAAACAATAGCCACAATTGCTGAAACAACAGCTACATTTTCTTCAATGACAACGTCACAAGCTCATAAAACTACAGAAGCTCAAACAACTACAGTAGATAAAAAATACAACAACCAATGATGAAACAACATCCACTGCTGCAAAGAATGCCAAAGCGGCTCCAACAACAGCCAGTGTTTCTGAAATAACAACTACTTTTGCTTCAATGACAACGGCAGAAGCTCATAAAACTACAGAAGCTCCAACAACATTGATCAACGTCGAAACCACAACCACCACTGCTCCAAAAACAACCTCGTCTGATAAAACAACAGCCACTATTGCTGCAACAACATCTACAGTTTCTTCAATGACAACGGCAGATGCTCAGAAACCTGCAGAAGCAAAAACAACATTTACAGTATTTAAAACAACAACAAACAGTGGTGTAACAAAAACCACCACTGCTCCAAAGACAATCACAGCTGCTGAAACAACAGCCAGTGTTGCTGAAATAACAACTACTGTTGCTTCAATGACAACGGCTAAAGCTCATAAAACTACAGAAGCTCCAACAACAACTACAGAAGCTAAAACAACGACATCCAATGGTGACAAAAATACCCATACTGCTCCAAAGACAACAATGGCTGCTCAAACAATAGCCACAATTGCTGAAACAACAGCTACATTTTCTTCAATGACAACGTCACAAGCTCATAAAACTACAGAAGCTCAAACAACTACAGTAGATAAAAATACAACAACCAATGATGAAACAACATCCACTGCTGCAAAGAATGCCAAAGCGGCTCCAACAACAGCCAGTGTTTCTGAAATAACAACTACTTTTGCTTCAATGACAACGGCAGAAGCTCATAAAACTACAGAAGCTCCAACAACATTGATCAACGTCGAAACCACAACCACCACTGCTCCAAAAACAACCTCGTCTGATAAAACAACAGCCACTATTGCTGCAACAACATCTACAGTTTCTTCAATGACAACGGCAGATGCTCAGAAACCTGCAGAAGCAAAAACAACATTTACAGTATTTAAAACAACAACAAACAGTGGTGTAACAAAAACCACCACTGCTCCAAAGACAATCACAGCTGCTGAAACAACAGCCAGTGTTGCTGAAATAACAACTACTGTTGCTTCAATGACAACGGCAGAAGCTCAGAAAACTACAGAAGCGCCAACAACAACTACAGTAGCTAAAACAACATCAACCAATGCTGAAAAATCAACCACCACTGCTCCAAAAACAAAATTGGTAGCTCAAACAAAAACCACTATTGCTGAAACAACAGCCACTATTGGTGAAAAAACAACTACTATTGCTTCAGTGACAACGGAAGAAGCTCAGAAAACTACAGAAGCTCCCACAACAACTACAGTAGCTACAACAACATTAACCATTACTGAAAAATCAACCACCACTGCTCCAAAGACAATCAAGGCCGCTAAAACAAAAGCCATTATTGCTGAAACAACATCTACATTTGCTTCAATGACAACAGCAGAAGCTCAGAAAACTACAGAAGCTCCAACAAGTACAGTAGCTAAAACAATAACTACCAATGGTGAAAAATCAACCACCACTGCTCCAAGGACCATCACAGCCACTCAAACAACAACCACCACTGCTCCAAAAACAAAATTGGTTGCTCAGACAAAAACCACTATTGCTGAAACAACAACGACTGTTGCTTCAATGACAACAGCAGAAGCTCAGAAAACTATAGAAGCGCCAACAACAACTACAGTAGCTAAAACAACAACAACCAATGGTGAAAAAAATACCACCTCTGCTCCAAAGAAAGCCAAGGCTGCTCAAACAACAGCCACTGTTGCTGAAACAAAGACTACTGTTGCTTCAATGACAATGGCTAAAGCTCATAAAACTACAGAAGCTCCAACAACTACAGAAGCTAAAACAACGACAACCAATGGTGACAAAAATACCCATACTGCTCCAAAGACAACAATGGCTGCTCAAACAATAGCCACTATTGCTGAAACAACAGCTACATTTTCTTCAATGACAACGTCACAAGCTCATAAAACTAGAGAAGCTCAAACAACTACAATAGATAAAAATACAACAACCAATAATGAAACAACAACCACCACTGCTGCAAAGAATGCCGAAGCAGCTCCAACAACAGCCAGTGTTTCTGACATAACAACTACTTTTGCTTCAATGACAACGGCAGAAGCTCATAAAACTACAGAAGCTCCAACAACATTGATCAACGTCGAAACCACAACCACCACTGCTCGGAAAACAACCTCGTCTGATAAAACAACAGCCACTATTGCTGCAACAACATCTACAGTTTCTTCAATGACAACGGCAGATGCTCAGAAAACTGAAGAAGCTCCAACAAGTACAGTAGCTAAAACAACAACTACCAATGGTGAAAAAACAACCACCACTGCTCAAATGACAATCACGGCCGCTAAAACAACAGCCATTATTGCTGAAAACAACCACTACTGTTGCTTCAATGACAACAGCAGAAGCTCAGAAAACTACAGAAGCTCCAACAACAACTACAGTAGCTAAAACAACATCAACCAATGGTGAAAAATCAACCACCACTGCTCCAAAAACAAAATTGGTAGCTCAAACAACAGTCACTATTGCTGAAAAAAACAACTACTATTGCTTCAATGACAACGGAAGAAGCTAAGAAAACTACAGAAGCGCCAACAACAACTACAGTAGCTAAAACAACAACAACCAATGCTGAAAAATCAACCACCACTGCTCAAAAAACAAAATTGGTAGCTCAAACAACAGCCACTGTTGCTGAAACAAAGACTACTGTTGCTTCAATGACAACGGCTAAAGCTCATAAAACTACAGAAGCTCCAACAACAACTACAGAAACTAAAACAACGACATCCAATGGTGACAAAAATACCCATACTGCTCCAAAGACAACAATGGCTGCTCAAACAATAGCCACAATTGCTGAAACAACAGCTACATTTTCTTCAATGACAACGTCACAAGCTCATAAAACTACAGAAGCTCAAACAACTACAGTAGATAAAAATACAACAACCAATGATGAAACAACATCCACTGCTGCAAAGAATGCCGAAGCGGCTCCAACAACAGCCAGTGTTGCTGAAATAACAACTACTTTTGCTTCAATGACAACGGCAGAAGCTCATAAAACTACAGAAGCTCCAACAACATTGATCAACGTCGAAACCACAACCACCACTGCTCCAAAAACAACCTCGTCTGATAAACAACAGCCACTATTGCTGCAACAACATCTACAGTTTCTTCAATGACAACGGCAGATGGTCAGAAACCTGCAGAAGCAAAAACAACATTTACAGTATTTAAAACAACAACAAACAGTGGTGTAACAAAAACCACCACTGCTCCAAAGACAATCACAGCTGCTGAAACAACAGCCAGTGTTGCTGAAATAACAACTACTGTTGCTTCAATGACAATGGCAGAAGCTCAGAAAACTACAGAAGCGCCAACAACAACTACAGTAGCTAAAACAACATCAACCAATGGTAAAAAATCAACCACCACTGCTCCAAAAACAAAATTGGTAGCTCAAACAAAAACCACTATTGCTGAAACAACAGCCACTATTGGTGAAAAAACAACTACTATTGCTTCAATGACAACGGAAGAAGCTCAGAAAACTACAGAAGCTCCCACAACAACTACAGTAGCTACAACAACATTAACCATTACTGAAAAATCAACCACCACTGCTCCAAAGACAATCAAGGCCGCTAAAACAAAAGCCATTATTGCTGAAACAACATCTACATTTGCTTCAATGACAACAGCAGAAGCTCAGAAAACTACAGAAGCTCCAACAAGTACAGTAGCTAAAACAATAACTACCAATGGTGAAAAATCAACCACCACTGCTCCAAGGACCATCACAGCCACTCAAACAACAACCACCACTGCTCCAAAAACAAAATTGGTTGCTCAGACAAAAACCACTATTGCTGAAACAACAACGACTGTTGCTTCAATGACAACAGCAGAAGCTCAGAAAACTATAGAAGCGCCAACAACAACTACAGTAGCTAAAACAACAACAACCAATGGTGAAAAAAATACCACCTCTGCTCCAAAGAAAGCCAAGGCTGCTCAAACAACAGCCACTGTTGCTGAAACAAAGACTACTGTTGCTTCAATGACAACGGCTAAAGCTCATAAAACTACAGAAGCTCCAACAACAACTACAGAAGCTAAAACAACGACAACCAATGGTGACAAAAATACCCATACTGCTCCAAAGACAACAATGGCTGCTCAAACAATAGCCACTATTGCTGAAACAACAGCTACATTTTCTTCAATGACAACGTCACAAGCTCATAAAACTAGAGAAGCTCAAACAACTACAGTAGATAAAAATACAACAACCAATAATGAAACAACAACCACCACTGCTGCAAAGAATGCCGAAGCAGCTCCAACAACAGCCAGTGTTGCTGACATAACAACTACTTTTGCTTCAATGACAACGGCAGAAGCTCATAAAACTACAGAAGCTCCAACAACATTGATCAACGTCGAAACCACAACCACCACTGCTCCAAAAACAACCTCGTCTGATAAAACAACAGCCACTATTGCTGCAACAACATCTACAGTTTCTTCAATGACAACGGCAGATGGTCAGAAACCTGCAGAAGCAAAAACAACATTTACAGTATTTAAAACAACAACAAACAGTGGTGTAACAAAAACCACCACTGCTCCAAAGACAATCACAGCTGCTGAAACAACAGCCAGTGTTGCTGAAATAACAACTACTGTTGCTTCAATGACAACGGCAGAAGCTCAGAAAACTACAGAAGCGCCAACAACAACTACAGTAGCTAAAACAACATCAACCAATGGTGAAAAATTAACCACCACTGCTCCAAAAACAAAATTGGTAGCTCAAACAAAAACCACTATTGCTGAAACAACAGCCACTATTGGTGAAAAAAACAACTACTATTGCTTCAATGACAACGGAAGAAGCTCAGAAAACTACAGAAGCTCCCACAACAACTACAGTAGCTACAACAACATTAACCATTACTGAAAAATCAACCACCACTGCTCCAAAGACAATCAAGGCCGCTAAAACAAAAGCCATTATTGCTGAAACAACTACATTTGCTTCAATGACAACAGCAGAAGCTCAGAAAACTACAGAAGCTCCAACAAGTACAGTAGCGAAAACAATAACTACCAATGGTGAAAAATCAACCACCACTGCTCCAAGGACAATCACAGCCACTCAAACAACAACCACCACTGCTCCAAAAAAAAAATTGGTTGCTCAGACAAAAACCACTATTGCTGAAACAACAACGACTGTTGCTTCAATGACAACAGCAGAAGCTCAGAAAACTATAGAAGCGCCAACAACAACTACAGTAGCTAAAACAACAACAACCAATGGTGAAAAAAATATCACCTCTGCTCCAAAGAAAGCCAAGGCTGCTCAAACAACAGCCACTGTTGCTGAAACAAAGACTACTGTTGCTTCAATGACAACGGCTAAAGCTCATAAAACTACAGAAGCTCCAACAACAACTACAGAAGCTAAAACAACGACATCCAATGGTGACAAAAATACCCATACTGCTCCAAAGACAACAATGGCTGCTCAAACAATAGCCACAATTGCTGAAACAACAGCTACATTTTCTTCAATGACAACGTCACAAGCTCATAAAACTAGAGAAGCTCAAACAACTACAGTAGATAAAAATACAACAACCAATAATGAAACAACAACCACCACTGCTGCAAAGAATGCCGAAGCAGCTCCAACAACAGCCAGTGTTGCTGACATAACAACTACTTTTGCTTCAATGACAACGGCAGAAGCTCATAAAACTACAGAAGCTCCAACAACATTGATCAACGTCGAAACCACAACCACCACTGCTCGGAAAACAACCTCGTCTGATAAAACAACAGCCACTATTGCTGCAACAACATCTACAGTTTCTTCAATGACAACGGCAGATGCTCAGAAACCTGCAGAAGCAAAAACAACATCCACAGTATTTAAAACAACAACAAACAGTGGTGTAACAAAAACCACCGCTGCTCCAAAGACAATCACAGCTGCTGAAACAACAGCCAGTGTTGCTGAAATAACAACTACTGTTGCTTCGATGACAACGGCAGAAGCTCAGAAAACTGAAGAAGCTCCAACAAGTACAGTAGCTAAAACAACAACTACCAATGGTGAAAAAACAACCACCACTGCTCAAAGGACAATCACGGCCGCTAAAACAACAGCCATTATTGCTGAAACAACCACTACTGTTGCTTCAATGACAACAGCAGAAGCTCAGAAAACTACAGAAGCTCCAACAACAACTACAGTAGCTAAAACAACATCAACCATTGCTGAAAAATCAACCACCACTGCTCCAAAAACAAAATTGGTAGCTCAAACAACAGTCACTATTGCTGAAAAAACAACTACTATTGCTTCAATGACAACGGAAGAAGCTAAGAAAACTACAGAAGCGCCAACAACAACTACAGTAGCTAAAACAACAACAACCAATGCTGAAAAATCAACCACCACTGCTCAAAAAACAAAATTGGTAGCTCAAACAACAGCCACTGTTGCTGAAACAACAAATACAGTTGCTTTAATGACAACGGCAGAAGCTCATAAAACTACAGAAGCTCCAACAACTACAGTAGCTAAAAAAACAACATCCAATGGTGAAGAAACAACCACCACTGCTACAAAAACAACCACGGCTGCTCAAACAACAGCCACTATTGCTGAAACAACAACTACAGTTGCTTCAATGACAACGGCAGAAGCTCATAAAACTACAGAAGCTCCAACAACAACTACAGTAGCTAAAAAAACAACATCCAATGGTAAAGAAACAACCACCACTGCTACAAAAACAACCACGGCTGCTCAAAGAATGGCCACTATTGCTGAAACAACCACTACATTTGCTTCAATGACAACGGCAGAAGTCCAAAAAACTACAGAAGCTCAAACAGCAGCTACAGTAGCTAAAACAGCAACAACCAATGGTGAAAAGACAACCACCACTGCTCCAAAGACAACCGCGGCTTCTGAAACAACCATCACTGCTCCAAAAACAATATTGGTTGCTCAAACAACAGCCACTATTGCTGAAAAAACAACGACTGTTGCTTCAATGACAACGGCAGAAGCTCAGAAAACTACAGAAGCTCCAACAACAATTACAGTAGCTATAACAACAACAACCAATGCTGAAAAAACCACCACCACTGCTCCAAAGACAATCACGGCCGCTCAAACCATAACCACGGCCTCTCAAAAAACAACCACCACTGCTCCAAAGACAAAATTGGTTGCTCAAACAAAATCCACTATTGCTGAAACAACAACTACATTATCTTCAATGACAACAGCAGAAGCTCAGAATACTACAGAAGCTCCAACAACAACTACAGTAGCTAAAACAACAACAACCAATGGTGAAAAAACAACCACCACTGCTTCAAAGACAACTGCGGCTTCTCAAACAAATACCATCACTGCTCCAAAAACAAAATTGGTTGCTCAAACAAAAGCCACTCATGCTGAAACAACAATGACAACGGCTAAAGCTCATAAAACTACAGAAGCTCCAACAACAACTACAGAAAATAAAACAACGACATCCAATGGTGACAAAAATACCCATACTGCTCCAAGGACAACAATGGCTGCTCAATCAATAGCCACTATTGCTGAAACAACAGCTACATTTTCTTCAATGTCAACGTCACAAGCTCATAAAACTACAGAAGCTCAAACAACTACAGTAGATAAAAATACAACAACCAATGATGAAACAACATCCACTGCTGCAAAGAATGCCAAAGCGGCTCCAACAACAGCCAGTGTTGCTGAAATAACAACTACTTTTGCTTCAATGACAACGGCAGAAGCTCATAAAACTACAGAAGCTCAAACAACTTCAGTAGATAAAAATACAACAACCAATAATGAAACAACAACCACCACTGCTGCAAAGAATGCCGAAGCAGCTCCAACAACAGCCAGTGTTGCTGACATAACAACTACTTTTGCTTCAATGACAACGGCAGAAGCTCATAAAACTACAGAAGCTCCAACAACATTGATCAACGTCGAAACCACAACCACCACTGCTCCAAAAACAACCTCGTCTGATAAAACAACAGCCACTATTGCTGCAACAACATCTAGAGTTTCTTCAATGACAACGGCAGATGCTCAGAAACCTGCAGAAGCAAAAACAACATCCACAGTATTTAAAACAACAACAAACAGTGGTGTAACAAAAACCACCACTGCTCCAAAGACAATCACAGCTGCTGAAACAACAGCCAGTGTTGCTGAAATAACAACTACTGTTGCTTCAATGACAACGGCAGAAGCTCAGAAAACTGAAGAAGCTCCAACAACAACTACAGTAGCTAAAACAACATCAACCAATGGTGAAAAATCAACCACCACTGCTCCAAAAACAAAATTGGTAGCTCAAACAACAGTCACTATTGCTGAAAAAACAACTACTGTTGCTTCAATGACAACGGAAGAAGCTAAGAAAACTACAGAAGCGCCAACAACAACTACAGTAGCTAAAACAACAACAACCAATGCTGAAAAATCAACCACCACTGCTCAAAAAACAAAATTGGTAGCTCAAACAACAGCCACTGTTGCTGAAACAAAGACTACTGTTGCTTCAATGACAACGGCTAAAGCTCATAAAACTACAGAAGCTCCAACAACAACTACAGAAGCTAAAACAACGACATCCAATGGTGACAAAAATACCCATACTGCTCCAAAGACAACAATGGCTGCTCAAACAATAGCCACAATCGCTGAAACAACAGCTACATTTTCTTCAATGACAACGTCACAAGCTCATAAAACTACAGAAGCTCAAATAACTATAGTAGATAAAAATACAACAACCAATAATGAAACAACAACCACCACTGCTGCAAAGAATGCCGAAGCAGCTCCAACAACAGCCAGTGTTGCTGACATAACAACTACTTTTGCTTCAATGACAACGGCAGAAGCTCATAAAACTACAGAAGCTCCAACAACATTGATCAACGTCGAAACCACAACCACCACTGCTCCAAAAACAACCTCGTCTGATAAAACAACAGCCACTATTGCTGCAACAACATCTACAGTTTCTTCAATGACAACGGCAGATGCTCAGAAACCTGCAGAAGCAAAAACAACATCCACAGTATTTAAAACAACAACAAACAGTGGTGTAACAAAAACCACCACTGCTCCAAAGACAATCACAGCTGCTGAAACAACAGCCAGTGTTGCTGAAATAACAACTACTGTTCCTTCAATGACAATGGCAGAAGCTCAGAAAACTGAAGAAGCTCCAACAAGTACAGTAGCTAAAACAACAACTACCAATGGTGAAAAAACAACCACCACTGCTCAAAGGACAATCACGGCCGCTAAAACAACAGCCATTATTGCTGAAACAACCACTACTGTTGCTTCAATGACAACAGCAGAAGCTCAGAAAACTACAGAAGCTCCAACAACAACTACAGTAGCTAAAACAACATCAACCAATGGTGAAAAATCAACCACCACTGCTCCAAAAACAAAATTGGTAGCTCAAACAACAGTCACTATTGCTGAAAAAACAACTACTATTGCTTCAATGACAACGGAAGAAGCTAAGAAAACTACAGAAGCGCCAACAACAACTACAGTAGCTAAAACAACAACAACCAATGCTGAAAAATCAACCACCACTGCTCAAAAAACAAAATTGGTAGCTCAAACAACAGCCACTGTTGCTGAAACAAAGATTACTGTTGCTTCAATGACAACGGCTAAAGCTCATAAAACTACAGAAGCTCAAACAACAACTACAGAAGCTAAAACAACGACATCCAATGGTGACAAAAATACCCATACTGCTCCAAAGACAACAATGGCTGCTCAAACAATAGCCACAATTGCTGAAACAACAGCTACATTTTCTTCAATGACAACGTCACAAGCTCATAAAACTACAGAAGCTCAAACAACTACAGTAGATAAAAATACAACAACCAATGATGAAACAACAACATCCACTGCTGCAAAGAATGCCAAAGCGGCTCCAACAACAGCCAGTGTTGCTGAAATAACAACTACTGTTGCTTCAATGACAACGGCTAAAGCTCATAAAACTACAGAAGCTCCAACAACAACTACAGAAACTAAAACAACGACATCCAATGGTGACAAAAATACCCATACTGCTCCAAAGACAACAATGGCTGCTCAAACAATAGCCACTATTGCTGAAACAACAGCTACATTTTCTTCAATGACAACGTCACAAGCTCATAAAACTACAGAAGCTCAAACAACTACAGTAGATAAAAATACAACAACCAATAATGAAACAACAACCACCGCTGCTGCAAAGAATGCCGAAGCAGCTCCAACAACAGCCCGTGTTGCTGACATAACAACTACTTTTGCTTCAATGACAACGGCAGAAGCTCATAAAACTACAGAAGCTCCAACAACATTGATCAACGTCGAAACCACAACCACCACTGCTCCAAAAACAACCTCGTCTGATAAAACAACAGCCACTATTGCTGCAACAACATCTACAGTTTCTTCAATGACAACGGCAGATGGTCAGAAACCTGCAGAAGCAAAAACAACATTTACAGTATTTAAAACAACAACAAACAGTGGTGTAACAAAAACCACCACTGCTCCAAAGACAATCACAGCTGCTGAAACAACAGCCAGTGTTGCTGAAATAACAACTACTGTTGCTTCAATGACAACGGCAGAAGCTCAGAAAACTACAGAAGCGCCAACAACAACTACAGTAGCTAAAACAACATCAACCAATGCTGAAAAATCAACCACCACTGCTCCAAAAACAAAATTGGTAGCTCAAACAAAAACCACTATTGCTGAAACAACAGCCACTATTGGTGAAAAAACAACTACTATTGCTTCAATGACAACAGCAGAAGCTCAGAAAACTACAGAAGCGCCAACAACAAATACAGTAGCTAACACAACAACAACCAATGGTGAAAAAACAACCACCACTCCTCCAAAGAAAGCCAAGGCTGCTCAAACAACAGCCACTGTTGCGGAAACAACAACTACTATTGCTTCAATGACAATGGCAGAAGCTCAGAAAACTACAGAAGCACCAACAACAACTACAGTAGCTAACACAACAACAACCAATGGTGAAAAAGCAACCACCACCACGGCTTCAAAAACAATATTGGTTGCTCAAACAAAAACCAATATTGCTGAAACAGCAACTGTTGCTTCAATGACAACAGCAGAAGCTCAGAAAACTACAGAAGCTCCAACAACAACTACAGTAGCTAAAACAACAACCAATGGTGAAAAAACAACCTATACTGCTCCAAAGAAAGCCAAGGCTGCTCAAACAACTGCCAGTGTTGCTGAAACAACAACTACTTTTGCTTCCATGACAACGGCAGAAGCTCAGAAAACTACAGAATCTCCAACAACATTGATCAACGTCGAAACCACAACCACCACTTCTCCAAAGACTATCATGGCCACTCAAACAACAGCCACTATTGCTGAAACAACAATCACCACTGCACCAAAGAAAGCCAAGTCTGCTCAAACAACAGCCAATATTGCTGAAATAACAACTACTGTTGCTTCAATGACAACGGCTAAAGCTCATAAAACTACAGAAGCTCCAACAACAACTACAGAAACTAAAACAACGACATCCAATGGTGACAAAAATACCCATACTGCTCCAAAGACAACAATGGCTGCTCAAACAATAGCCACTATTGCTGAAACAACAGCTACATTTTCTTCAATGACAACGTCACAAGCTCATAAAACTACAGAAGCTCAAACAACTACAGTAGATAAAAATACAACAACCAATAATGAAACAACAACCACCGCTGCTGCAAAGAATGCCGAAGCAGCTCCAACAACAGCCCGTGTTGCTGACATAACAACTACTTTTGCTTCAATGACAACGGCAGAAGCTCATAAAACTACAGAAGCTCCAACAACATTGATCAACGTCGAAACCACAACCACCACTGCTCCAAAAACAACCTCGTCTGATAAAACAACAGCCACTATTGCTGCAACAACATCTACAGTTTCTTCAATGACAACGGCAGATGCTCAGAAACCTGCAGAAGCAAAAACAACATTTACAGTATTTAAAACAACAACAAACAGTGGTGTAACAAAAACCACCACTGCTCCAAAGACAATCACAGCTGCTGAAACAACAGCCAGTGTTGCTGAAATAACAACTACTGTTGCTTCAATGACAACGGCAGAAGCTCAGAAAACTACAGAAGCGCCAACAACAACTACAGTAGCTAAAACAACATCAACCAATGCTGAAAAATCAACCACCACTGCTCCAAAAACAAAATTGGTAGCTCAAACAAAAACCACTATTGCTGAAACAACAGCCACTATTGGTGAAAAAAACAACTACTATTGCTTCAATGACAACAGCAGAAGCTCAGAAAACTACAGAAGCGCCAACAACAAATACAGTAGCTAACACAACAACAACCAATGGTGAAAAAACAACCACCACTCCTCCAAAGAAAGCCAAGGCTGCTCAAACAACAGCCACTGTTGCGGAAACAACAACTACTATTGCTTCAATGACAATGGCAGAAGCTCAGAAAACTACAGAAGCACCAACAACAACTACAGTAGCTAACACAACAACAACCAATGGTGAAAAAGCAACCACCACCACGGCTTCAAAAACAATATTGGTTGCTCAAACAAAAACCAATATTGCTGAAACAGCAACTGTTGCTTCAATGACAACAGCAGAAGCTCAGAAAACTACAGAAGCTCCAACAACAACTACAGTAGCTAAAACAACAACCAATGGTGAAAAAACAACCTATACTGCTCCAAAGAAAGCCAAGGCTGCTCAAACAACTGCCAGTGTTGCTGAAACAACAACTACTTTTGCTTCCATGACAACGGCAGAAGCTCAGAAAACTACAGAATCTCCAACAACATTGATCAACGTCGAAACCACAACCACCACTTCTCCAAAGACTATCATGGCCACTCAAACAACAGCCACTATTGCTGAAACAACAATCACCACTGCACCAAAGAAAGCCAAGTCTGCTCAAACAACAGCCAATATTGCTGAAATAACAACTACTATTGCTTCAATGACAACGGCAGAAACTCAGAAAACTACAGAAGCTCCAACAACAACTATAGTAGCTAAAACAACAACAACCAATGGTGACAAAAATACCCATACTGCTCCAAAGACAACCACGGCCTCTCAAACAATAGCCACTATTGCTGAAACATCAACTACATTTGCTTCAATGACAACGTCACAAGCTCATAAAACTAAAGAAGCTCCAACAACTACAGTAGCTAAAACAACAACTACCAATGGTGAAAAATCAACCACCACTGCTCCAAGGACAATCACGGCCACTCAAACAACAACCACCACTGCTCAAAAAACAAAATTGGTTGCTCAAACAAAAACCACTATTGCTGAAACAACAAAGACTGTTGCTTCAATGACAACAGCAGAAGCTCATAAAACTACAGAAGCTCCAACAACAACTACAGAAGCTAAAACAACGACATCCAATGGTGACAAAAATACCCATACTGCTCCAAAGACAACCACGGCCTCTCAAACAATAGCCACTATTGCTGAAACATCAACTACATTTGCTTCAATGACAACGTCACAAGCTCATAAAACTACAGAAGCTCCAACAAGTACAGTAGCTAAAACAACAACTACCAATGGTGAAAAATCAACCACCACTGCTCCAAAAACAAAATTGGTAGCTCAAACAACAGCCACTATTGCTGAAAAAACAACTACTATTGCTTCAATGACAACGGAAGAAGCTCAGAAAACTATAGAAGCTCCAACAACAACAACAGTAGCTAACACAACAACGACCAATGGTGAAAAATCAACCACCACGGCTCCAAAGACAACCACGGCCTCTCAAACAATAGCCAATATTGCTGAAACAACAACTACTATTGCTTCAATGACAACGTCACAAGCTCATAAAACTAAAGAAGCTCCAACAACAACTACAGTAGCTAAAACAACAACAACCAATGGTGACACAAATACCCATACTGCTCCAAAGACAACCACGGCCTCTCAAACAATAGCCACTATTGCTGAAACATCAACTACATTTGCTTCAATGACAACGTCACAAGCTCATAAAACTAAAGAAGCTCCAACAACTACAGTAGATAAAACAACAACAACCAATGATGAAACAAAAATCACCACTGCTGCAACGAAAGCCAAGGCAGCTCAAACAACAGCCACTGTTGCGGAAACAACAACTACTATTGCTTCAATGACAACAGCAGAAGCTCAGAAAACTACAGAAGCGCCAACAACAAATACAGTAGCTAACACAACAACAACCAATGGTGAAAAAACAACCACCACTCCTCCAAAGAAAGCCAAGGCTGCTCAAACAACAGCCACTGTTGCGGAAACAACAACTACTATTGCTTCAATGACAATGGCAGAAGCTCAGAAAACTACAGAAGCGCCAACAACAACTACAGTAGCTAGCACAACAACAACCAATGGTGAAAAAACAACCACCACGGCTCCAAAGACTATCATGGCCGCTCAAACAACAGCCACTATTGCTGAAACAACAATCACCACTGCACCAAAGAAAGCCAAGTCTGCTCAAACAACAGCCAATATTGCTGAAACAACAACTACTTTTGCTTTAATGACAATGTCACAAGCTCATAAAACTACAGAAGCTCCAACAACATATATCAACGTCGAAACCACAACCACCACTGCTCCAAAAACAACCTCGTCTGATAAAACAACAGCCACTAGTGCTGCAACAACATCTACAGTTTCTTCAATAACTTCGGCAGATGCTCAGAAAACTGCAGAAGCACAAAAAACATCTACAGTTTTTAAAACAACAACAAACAGTGCTGAAACAAAAACCACCACTGCTCCAAATACATTCACAGCTGCTGAAGAAACAAACAATATTTCTGAAACTACAACCACCACTGCTCCAAAGAAAGCCACGGCTGCTCAAACAACAGCCACTATTGCTGAAACAACAACAACTGTTGCTTCAATGACAACGGTAGAAGCTCAGAAAACTACAGAAGCTCCAACAACTACTACAGTAGCTAAAACAACAACAACCAATGGTGAAAAAACAACCACCACTGCTCCAAGGACAATCACGGCTGCTCAAACAACAACCACCACTGCTCCAAAAACAAAATTGGTTGCTCAAACAAAAACCACTATTGCTGAAACAACGACTGTTGCTTCAACGACAACAGCAGAAGCTCAGAAAACTACAGAAGCGCCAACAACAACTACAGTAGCTAAAACAACAACAACCAATGGTGAAAAAAATATCACCACTGCTCCAAAGAAAGCCAAGGCTGCTCAAACAACAGCCACTGTTGCTGAAACAACAACTACTGTTGCTTCAATGACAACGGCTAAAGCTCATAAAACTACAGAAGCTCCAACAACAACTACAGTAGCTAAAACAACATTAACCATTACTGAAAAACCAAGCACCACTGCTCCAAAGACAATCATAGCTGCTCAAACAACTATTGTGAAAATAACTACAGTTGGTTCAATGACAATGGCACAAGTTCAGAAAACTACAGAAGCTCCACCTACATTTACAGTTGCTAAAAGAGCAGCGAACAATGATGAAACAACCACGTCTGCCCAAACAACTACCACAAAAGCACCAACAACAACCACAACTTCCCCAACAACTGCCCTGGTTGCTAAAACACCAGCTACATCGGCTCTCACAACAGCTGGTCTAATAACAGCCATTTCTTCTGCAAGAATAAGTACAGTTTCTCAGACTGTAATCACAGAAGCTCCAATGACAGTTGCTCCAACAACAATTTCTCCAGCAACAACAACAGATGCTTTTACAAAAACCACAGAAGTTCCAACAACAGCTACAGCCATACCAACAACAACTACAGCCATACCAACAACAAGTACAGCCATACCAACAACTACAGCCATACCAACAGCAGCTACAGCCATACCAACAACAGCTACAGCCATACCAACAACAGCTACAGCCATACCAACAACTACAGCCATACCAAAAACAACTACAGCCATACCAACAACAGCTACAGCCATACCAAAAACAACTACAGCCATACCAACAACAGCTACAGCCATTCCAGCAACAACTACAGCCATACCAACAACAACTACAGCCGTACCAGCAACAACTGCAGCCGTACCAACAACAACTACAGTCATACCAACAACTACAGCCATGCCAACAACAACTACAGCCATACCAACAACAGCACCATCAACAACTGCTACAACTTCCTCAACATCTTTGGCCATCATGACCTCCACAACTGAAGCTGCTGCACCAACGTATGTTGTTTCAGCGGTTTTAGAGGAAACCTTTAATGATAATCTCATGGATAAAAACAGCAACAGATTTAAGATTCTTGAAACAAAAGTCATAGCATTTGTAAGTATGATTTTTAAATGTGTTCTTTTATTTTTATTGAATTTACAAATAACTAAAAAAAGTTATCTAATCTAAATCTAAACTGAATTTTTTTTTTTTTCACGTTTGAATTTTTATTTCAGTACAACACCATCTACAGAGCTAAGTTTGGGTCTCTCTTCATCCGCAGTTTTGTTATTGCATTTCGGTAAGGTTTTATAATAAACTGTCATTGTTTGTCTTTTTTTTTTTTTATCTGTATCTAATACGACCATACTAACATTTTTGGATATTGGTTTTAATTTAAGTACCGTCATGAAATGAGCCACTGCACATATTTGGAACTTTACTTTGAAATATGACATTTTTAATGTGACTTATTTACATGTTTATTTTTTCAGATCAGCTCTAGGCAAGACACAAAAGGAGAATACTGAATCCGAGGTTGGAGTTGAGTTTAGTGAAAGCACACCAACTGCGAAACTTCCAGAGAACAGCATTGTTGCAGAAACTGTAAAAGAGGGTGCAGTTAATTCCACGATGAACTACAACATCACTATTGTGTCAGAATCTATTGCAATTATAAGTAAGAAAACAGTGCTCAAACATATTTAACACTATGGAATGATAAAGCTTGAGTCTCTTTTTAATTAATGCTTTAAATTAGACCTTTCATTAAAATCATGGAACATCAGTTCCTTAAATTATATTAAAAACTGCTGGTTGATTAAAATTGCACTTTCTCATGAGGAAGTTCACGTTGTTGTATAATTGTTAACTTAAATTTACCACACATCAAATACTTTTAATTAAATATTAATACCCTTATGTTTTTTAAACATTTTAATATGTGTTTTATGTCACTTTTTATTTTTTTCAGGAACACCTAAGGCAAGTTTAACAACTGAGTCTCCAGGAGTTTCAACCACAGCAACTACAAATACCAGTGTTCCGAACACAACTGTAAATCCTGCTGCTTCCAGCACTACAATCCCACCTGCAACGGGGGCGGCAAATACCACAACCCCTTCCAAGCTTCCTACAAGTGCAGTAACCAATGCTACAACCACAGCCACTTCTACTGCAGCTACAACCACGACCACTTCTACTGCAGCTACAACCACGGCCACTTGTACTGCAGCTACAGCCACAACCACTTCTACTGCACCTACAACCACGACCACTTCTACTGCAGCTACAACCACGACCACTTCTACTGCACCTACAACCACGACTTCTACTGCAGCTACAACCACGGCCACTTCTACTGCAGCTACAGCCACAACCACTTCTACTGCACCTACAACCACGACCACTTCTACTGCACCTACAACCATGGCCACTTCGACTGCAGCTACAACCACGACCACTTCTACTGCACCTACAACCACGACCACTTCAACTGCAGCTACAACCACGGCCACTTCGACTGCAGCTACAACCACGACCACTTCTACTGCAGCTACAACCACGACCACTTCTACTGCAGCTACAACCACGACCACAACAACAACTGTAGAGGCAACAGCAGTGAGGCGGGTGACTTTTAGGTCTTTCGGAGAGACATTCACAATTGATCTGCTGGATGTCTCATCCACAGCTTTCAAACACCGAGCTGCATTAATAAAGTCAACAGTAAGTCTTTTTTTTTTTAAGTTTCATTATGAACAAATGTATGAATTGTAGTCACTTATAAATGATATAATATAAATGTAATTGTAGTATGGTACTCCTATATTTTTCACACCACCTCAGATTTTCGACACTTGTTTTGCAGTCATTTAAAATCTATGGTCATGCAACATAAAAACAAGGGGTTACTTTGGCTGGCTTGTCCATGTGATCTTTTAAACCTCCTCGGCTGATTAGTAGTAGTTTTGTACCCAAAGCAAAGTTTAATTCCATCGATCACCACATTGAATTGTTCAACTTTATGGCAAAAAGTCACATTTTCTTCTCCTAGAAAAAAAATTATTTAGTCCATCTATTCATCTTTTAACTTTCACTCATCTGAGTTTGGGTTAGGCACAGTAGCCTAAGCAGGACCAGACCTCCCTCTTTGTGGACCCCCTACTGGATCTCGTAAAATTGTATAAAACCACAAGGTAGTCTATGGTGTTAGTGGTGTTCATCACTTTAGCTCCTTAGTGCTTTGCATTTCCTGTAAATTTGACATTTGAGCTGTGAATTAAAATATAAGAGAGCATCATTACTCCTAAGTACCAATAAACTGCTGGGAATGGTTCTATGGTTTCTGCCCATTTCCCATCTTTGAATAAACCAGTGTTGAGTAGAATCAGTTCCTGCTGATATGGCATCATACAGACTCTTTTAATTTAGCCCACCAAATTGACTTTTCATAAAGGTTATGGTATTTTCTCAGAGCGTTTGTCCAGCTCTTTTCATAAAGTTTGGATTAGATTAGCTCAAACTTTATTGATCCCACAGTGGGGAAATTCACTGGCCACAGCAGCTAAAAAACAATACAAAGAAGCAAATAATGTGCAAAAATTTACTATAAAGCAACAAGGCGACGTTGGCCCTTTGTACACAGAACGTCAGTGTTGTGGGACCAGTCCAGCTTGTTGTTGGGGTGAACACCCGGGTACCTAAAGCTGTCCATCAGCTCAATGTCTGAGCCCTAGAGTTTTCACGCAGTTTCACAGCTTCACGTACTGCCACCTGTTGCTGAGGTAATTCATGGTCCATGCAGCCAGTTGTCCATCCACTCCTGCTCTCTCAAGCTTCCCACACAGGATTGCCGACTGGATGGTGTTGAAAGCGCTTGAGAAATCAAAGAACGTGACTCTCACAGCGCTTCCAGCAGTCTCCAGGTGCGTCAGAGCCTGATGTAGCAGGTAGATGACGGCATCATCCACCCCAATGTTTGGCCTGTAGGCGAACTGCAGCGGGCCCATCCCTTTGTTCACCACAGAGCAGAGGTGTTTCAGGATCAGCCTCTCCATGGGCTCGTCAGGTGGGAGGACAAGGCGACAAGTCTGTAGTGGTTTGGCTCCTTGGTATGTGGTGTTGTAGGAACTGGAACCACACTGGAGGTTTTCCACAGGACAGGGACCTTCTCCAGACTGAGGCTCAGTTTGAAAATGTACATGACCACCTCACAGAGCTGGTCAGCACAGGCCCGTTATCATTCACAGTCACAAGCACTTTGCTTAGGCATAAAAACGTTTGAAAAAAGTATTTTCAAATCTGTTTCTTGCTGTCTAAAATGTTGGCGTGACAAATGTAGACATTATGTGTTTTGGTTCTAGAAACTCTTGTAAATGGGTTGTACAAATTAGCTGAATAATTACAGTAAAGAACTGAAACTGTTGAAATAATAAATAAACTTATAGATCTTTTACTTGTGCTTCTGCAGCTGGAACCATACTTTAAACGAGCATTTTCTTCATTCCGCTTTTTGACAGTGATTTCATTCAGGTAATTTGTTTACAGTTTGTACATAACATTTAAATATTGTTGCAAATAAATTTGTACTATTAAAGATATTTATTACTTTTGCAGCAATGGATCGATCATCAACAACATGGACCTTCGTTTTGCATCAGCATCTGTTCCTAGCAATATTCAAATTAGAAATGTTTTGATCAAAGCAGCTCCAAGCGTCACAGACTTCAACATTGAAACCAGTTCTATCAGTGTGGAAGGCTGGCGTAAGTAAATTTCACTGTAATGTTAGAATTAAATAAAAAAAACACATTATCCTGAAACAGTTTGCTGAAGCCATGCCTTGTTTTCTTTTATCCACATTTACAGCGATGTCAAGTGGAGTGAGTCACAACATCGGCCTCATCACTGTGGTCTCCATGGTCCTGTTGTCATGGCTACTGTCAAGTCAGCAGTTGCTTCCCTGCTGAAGTTCACGGGACGTCTTAACAGAAAATATGAAGTTGTACTGAACAAAGACTTTGCTGGGATTTAAAATCAAAGATCTTCTGATGAAGTACACTTTTACTATGACTTACAAGGAATTTCTACTAAGCTAAATTAAGCTTTTTTTAAGCTTTTAATCAAAATTTTTATTTTCCTGATTTGTAGTCCTAGAATTCCTGCTTTTTATTATGTTTTTGTATTGTCATGTATAATTATTTAAGTAAACATGAAGGTAAGTTCAGAAAAGCTGCTTAGTTGGTGACTATTCATTTAAATCATGTAATAATTTTCTTATGGAACTACATTAAATGTAAATTAAACATAAAATATCTTAACAACGTTCAGCGTAATTATTATTATTTAGTTTTCACATTAAATGTATTTATGATATGTAAATATTGTATTCTCTAACCTTCCCTTTTTGTGTTGAACTGTGGTGCAAATAAGGAAAGTTTCAATAAAAAAACATACAAAGACAGACAGACATACAACAAATAAAGACAGCATACTATGGATTTTTTTTTTCTGTGCGCAAGACTATGTTTGGGTGTCTAAAATCATAAGTCACTCTAAAATTCTGCCAATCTCTATTTATTTCAAGCTGCATAGCTCTGACAACATGCTGATATTTCAAATTTGCATTGACCTGTTGCAGGAACAAAATTAAATAGTCTCTCACATGCTCCATTCTTGTATATATTATATATATATATGTGTATATATCATGGCTACTGTAAAGTCAGCAGTATAAAAAAACTCGTTCCTCACCCTCTGTGGGTGGTGTCCCTTCTAAGCTCGGGTCCTCTACCAGAGGCCAGGGAGCTTGAGGGTTCTGCGCAGTATCTTTGCTGTTCCTAACACCGCACTTTTCTGGACTGAGATGTCTGAGGTTGTTCCAGGGATCTGCTGCAGCCACTCTTCCAGTTTGGGGGTTACTGCCCCGAGTGCTCCGATCACCACGGGCACTACTGTCACCTTCACCTTCCAGGCCTTCTCCAGTTCCTCTCTAAGCCCTTGGTATTTCTCAAGCTTCTCGTGTTCCTTTTGCCTGATGTTACCATCACTTGGTATTGCCACATCCACCACCACGGCTTTCCTCTGCCCTTTGTCTACCACCACGATGTCTGGTTGGTTTTCCATCACCATCCTGTCTGTCTATATCTGGAAGTCCCACAGGAGCTTTGCTCTGTCATTTTCCACCACCTTGGGAGGTGTTTCCCATTTTGACCTTGGGGTTTCCAGCCCATACTCCACACAGATGTTTCTGTAGAGTATGCCCGCTACTTGGTTATGGCGTTCCATGTATGCTTTCCCTGCCAGCATCTTACACCCTGCAGTTATGTGCTGGATTGTTTCCGATGCTTCTTTGCACAACCTACACCTTGGGTCTTGTCTGGTGTGGTATATCTGGGCCTCTATTGCTCTGGTGTTCAGAGCCTGCTCCTGTGCAGCCAGGATGAGTGCCTCTGTGCTGTCCTGTAGGCCAGCTCTCTCTAGCCATTGGTAGGACTTCTTGAGATCAGCCACTTCAGTTATGGTTCGATGGTACATCCCGTGTAGGGGCTTGTCCTCCCATGATGCTTCCTCCTCCAGCACCTCTTCACCTTGCCATTGTCTGAGGCATTCACTGAGTACGTCATCCGTTTGGGCCTTGTCCTTGATGTACTCAAGGAGCTTGGCAGTTTCGTCCCTGATAGTGGCTTTCACACTCACTAGTCCTTGGCCTCCTTCCTTACGGCTTGCGTACAGTCTCAGTGTGCAGGATTTGGGGTGGAACCCACCATGCATGGTGAGGAGGTTCCTTGTCTTAACATCTGTGGTCTGTATCTCTTCCTTTGGCCACCTTATTATTCCTGCAGGGTATCTGATCACTGGCAGGGTGTAGCTGTTTATTGCCCGGGACTTGTTCTTGCCATTGAGCTGGCTTCTTAGGACCTGCCTTACTCGCTGGAGGTATTTGGCTGTTGCCATTTTCTATGCAGGGCGACTGTTCTGTCAACCAGGAGTTGGTGTTTGGCTCCTCTGGTATCTCTGCCTATGCCCTTCTGTGCTTTGCTCATGTATTGCTCCATGTGCCTGCTTATCTTAGTCGCAATGATGCCTGACAGGAGCTTCCATGTTGTGGAGAGGCAGGTTATTGGTCGGTAGTTAGATGGGGCTGCACCCTTTGTGGGATCCTTCAGGATCAGGATCGTTCGCCCTTCGGTTAGCCATTCTGGGTGAGTCCCATCTCTTAGCAGCTGGTTCATTTGTGCTGCCAGGTGCTCATGGAGTGCTGTGAGTTGTCTGGGCCCGGTGCTGTCCAGTTTTTCATACCTGAGACTCTTTCTTGGATCTCTGCCACTGTGATGGTGACTGGTTTCTGCTCAGGGAGGTTGCTGTGCTCCTCTCTTAGGGAGACTAGCCATTGAGCACTGCTGTTATGTGCTGCATCCTTCTCCCATATGCTCTTCCAGTACTTCTCAGTTTCCAGCCTTGGTGGGTCTGCTCTGTTGTTATTACCCTGCCATTGAGCATACACTTTCGCAGGTTGAGTTGCGAACAGCCTGTTTATTCGTCTGGCTTCATTGTCTCTAGTGTATCTCTTTAGGCAGCTAGCCAAGGCTTGGAGCCTTTGTTTGGCAGTTTCGAGTGCTTCAGGTATGGGTATCTGGTTGTACCTCTTGGGTACTGGTCTTTTCATTGCACCTTTCAGGGCTCCTGTCAATTGACTCACTTCTCTCCGTGCCACCTTGATTTTTACCTCCAACCTTCGTTCCATGGTGGGTCATGTTTCCCACCATGGAAAAAAAAGGTTGGTGGTAAAAAAAATCAAGGTGGCACGGTGGCAAGGTGGTATATATATATATATATAGATATATATATATAGATATTGCTTCAGTTCTTTAAGGTTTTTTTTGAGAGTTACAAGAACACTGTTCTTAAGGTCCCACCCCAGCATTTCAGATGGGTTGGCATCTCGGCCATTCCTACACAATTTTTACACAAAACAACTGCTATGATTTCTTTCCAGTCAGGTTTTAGACAGCACCTCTGCACTTGAGACTGCTATGATCAAAGTGTTTCATGAGCTATCCTTGAAGACAAACAGTGGAAAAATGTCAGTTTTAATTTTTACTGGATCTCAGTGCTGTATTTGATACAGTTGACCACAATATATGACTCAAACGACTGCAGAACTGGGCGGGTCTTTACGAAACTATACTAAACTGGTTCAAAACGTACTTAGAGAACAGGAAGTACTTGAGTATCTTTATTTTTGAGCTGACAAGTATTACATGTGCAATTACCCAAGGTTCCATCCTGGGACCGCTTTTGTTCCACTACATGTTCCCACTGGCACAGATTATAAAGAACAACAAGATAAGCTACCATATGCAGATGACATGCATATATATATATATATATATATATATATATATATATATATATATATATATATATATATATTACAATGTCACCAGGAGACCAAAGCCCTGAACAGGTCTTGGTAAATGCTTTGAGGAGATTAATGACTGGATGTGCCAGAACCTTCTCCAGCTAAGCAAAACAGAACTGAGTTCATTGTCTTTGGGGCCAAAGAAAAACAATTATAGGGCATCGTCACCACAGAGCTTAATTCTATACACCTAATAACCACTAACCAGGCCAGAAACCTGGGTGTAGTGATGGACTCACGATTTTTTGATAAAGTAAAGAAAGTCATATTTGCTGTTGGTATCAACTCTATCTAACAAACAAGAGAATCTCTTGTAATTAATGAAGCACAACCTCTCGCACAAACTAAATAACGAATAAACAGTGGAATCGTTCCTGGCTGTCCGCTTTGGGTCAAACAGGAATGGATAATGTGATCTGACACTGATGTATCTTGACCTTGGAGTTTACCTTGAATCTCTTTGGAAGTTGTTCTGGCCTATTTAGTTACCATTATTATCTGTCTCTTCAGTTTGTCATCAGTTTTTCTTTTTTTACATCCAGGGCGGTTGGCTACAGTCCTGTTAACCCTAAACTTCTAAATAAAAAAATTCCAACTATAGTCACAGAAACATCTTTATCATGCTTGTCTAGAGTTTTCTTTCTGATAATAATAATAATAATAATAATAATAATAATAACAATAACAAAATTATTATTATTATTATTTATTTATTTATTTATTTATATATATATATATTTTTTTAAACATATTTATGTGTTGGTTCAACACAATCCAATCACTCACAACAAGAAACTTTGACTAAACTAATACAAATGTCATTAACAGGACAATATAAAGGATCTGCAGAAACCACATCCACAGCACAGTTTAGTAAAACAGTGGGTCTAAAACACACCACAACTGAATGATCATCAGAAAGATCACCATAAACAGTGAAGGAAAATTATTAGCTTCATTTATATTTAATCTCAGTAATGAGTAAAAACTCCAAGTTGTGTATCATCTCAGGAATGTGCTTTGTATTGTCACACAGGAAGAAGGCCTCCTGGCGCGTGTGATCTTAAGGGTAGCAGAATGCTGTAGCCTGAAGGGAATACGTGAAAAACTATTTTGTTGTAAGAAAGGCAGAACAAACTTCCATTAACTCAGGATTGTATAAAAAGGGGGTGTACGCAGAAGTACTCAGATCTCATCTGTATGCCGCTATTTGTGCACGTCAGTGGGATCTCCAGATGCATATGTTCGGAAATAAAAGTGAATCTCCTCCTATCAACAGACTCGGGGGATCGTTGATTCAACAACAGCCACTCTAGAGGAAAAAAAAAAATCACAAGTCCATTTCACAAAGTGAGTTATGTTGAAACACTTGAGTATGTTGAACCTAAAAGGGAAACTCGCATGTTTGCTTAACCTCAGACAAGACGGTTCAGTAGAGCCAATTTCAGAAAGAAAAACAAATTCCAATTTTTTCTTTTCTTATATCACTTTATTCCCTAAAAAAAAAAAATTGAATTCTATTTTATTCTGGTGTGTGTATGTGTGTGTATGTATGTATAACCCTAACCCTAACCCTAACCCCTAACCCTAACTGCTTTTGTGCACAGGGATCTCAATACGGATCTCGAGTGAGAGTGCCACACTATCTACTTCAATCTCTTGGATGTTAATGAGCAGTGGAGGGAGAAGCGTATCAGTTTTCCTCTGGAAGACCATTCACAACTAACGTAACTTCTAACCCTAATCCTTAACCCTAGCCCTAAACTCTAATCCTAACCCTAACCCTTAACCCTAATCTAGTGTCCAGAGGCGTCGTGTTTTACAACACTGCATCCAACGCTTTGCATTGCACTAAGTGATGTATGGCTTGGATGCAGCTGCTTGGCCATGGAAACCCACACCTTGAAGCTCTCTGCGCACTGTTCTTGAGCTAATCTAAAGGACACATGAAATTTGGAGGTCTGTAGCGATTGACTCTACAGAAAGTTGGCAACCTCTTTGCACTTTGCACCTCACCATCCGCTGACCCCACTCGTGCATAATATAGTGTGTAATAAGTAATATAGTGTATAATTAGAAGCTTGTTCCAACCTCTGGTATTGGTGCAAAAGTGCACTTGATAAACATTGTGAACAAAGACATCTTTTGTTACTGCTTGGCAAAAAATCTGAGTTAAAAAAAAATATGGCTCAGTGCCTTTTAAAACTGATCACAATCTTTTCCAAAACTTACCCAACTGGATGTAGTCTCTTAACCTAACTAAGAAATCCCAATGTCCAAATCTAAACAAACACTAAGTGAAATCAAAAGTGAAAAGGAGGAAATGTTTATTATGTTGGTGTTGTGGCTCTTTTCCACCTCAACTAATTTCCTGGTGAGAAAAATACAAAGATACATATATACATAGATTTATGAGATTTTAGACAGTTTTTATTCATTTCATTTTCAAAAATCATATTCTCTATGTTACTACAAGTATACATAACCCAAAATGCAATAAAACCGTTTAGTAGTAACATGGCTGGACATGTTTTTATTCTTCTTAATGGGACAAACAGGTTGGTTTTCTAGCTGGTTTCATAATGCGGTTTTGACTGCCTTTTTTTTTCTTTTCTCTTTTTTTTAAGTTATGAGGAAAGACAACCTGAATAGTGGTGAAAGACTGTGTGGTGAAAAGTAAAGGTGAATTTGAATATGGGTAACAATATAAAGCAAACAAATAAAACAAAACAGAAAGATGTCATTAGGTACTGATGTACAGATGTACTTAGGCAGGCAGGTTACCTGGTTGGGCATTTGTATTCTCCTACTTTGTCAGAAGAGCAAACGTTCGTGTGGTGCTGCTTGTCTGTTGGTGATGCAGGCAACCTTTTTAGGCTGAGGTAAGCATGTTGCATTGACCATTATTCACCATTCTTAGTTCATGCTTTCATGAACAGTATCCTCTAGACATAACTGGTGCGCCTTTCTGGGTTTGTGCATTGTTGGTTTGCACCATAGACTGTAAAAAACAATGGATGAATCAATAAGTCACATGATCCATTGGGTTTAGCATGATGATTATGGATGAGGAAGCAATAGTTGCAAGCCTTTGGCTGAGATGACTGTCAATCAGTCATATTATAAATACATTTCATTCTTTATATAAACTCTCCCGGTGTGGTGCAAAAAAAAAAAAAAAAAAAAAAAAAAAAAAAAAAAAAAAATCACCCCCTACGGAGTTGTCATGTCATAATAATTAGAAAACTTTTAGAAACAAAATTGGGGGTGTTTAAAGTATTATATACACTTCTGATAATAATAACTACAAAAAGGTCTGTGTGTGCACTTGTGGTGGTTGGACCAGTTCTATTACAAGTTATGCTTCTATTTATTTGTATAATTGAATGGTTCTTTTGTTTAAAGATGACTTCACGAGTCTTCATTGTAGATATTCTACTTTTCTATGTTATTTAATGTGTGTGTTTTCTGAAAAATTTTGTTTTTCTTTTGTGCCTCAAATAGATAAGACCTCAAAGATCTTTCCTATTTGTTTCCTTAGATTACATTTACTCGTACTTGCTGACATTTCAACCAGTGGGCACACACTGACAATAAAACCACAACTTTAATCAACATATTCTGTGTCTCATTTGATTATTCAAACCTTTCCTTTTAGATAAATACTTTGTTCCATTAAAAAAATGAATATTTTAAAAACAGCTCCAGGCGTTAAAAATACTTTTAAAATCTACACACAATAAAATGAACATACTGGCATTTAAAACACACACCATAACATATAAAAACACAGTTTCATTTATTTCGTTCCGTTTAGTTAACCCCAATGATTTCACATTGTTAGCAGGTTGGTCAAAAATAAAATGTAAATTTTTATATGTATGGTGTTGTACGTTGTAAGACAATACACCTTTAAAAACAAATCCTCCTCTGATCTTGAATGATGTCTTTTTTTTTTAATTATGCTCATACTGCCAAGACCTCACTACTGAAATTTGAACACTATGACGTTTTCAAATGTGTATGAGAAAGATCATTTGCGGATTTCATGGTATTCTTTTGTTGAGGCTGACAGGCGTTTTCTTTTCTCCACTAATCCTTCCCCACAAGAAAAAATGTCATTGTTAGAGATGACAACTCAGACAAAGGATCTGTCTCTGCTAAATTTAGATTTTATGGCCCTGCAAACCACAAAAAAAGATGTGATGTCGCCATCACTTGGTTGAATGTCACAATTATCAATCAATTTTACATTGACTGACATTGTCTTTTTGATTTAAGCCACTGATGTGCCAGCATAGCCAGGGTTTCTCTTATTTGAAATTATTGAAAAAAAATTTATAAAAGAAAGCAAGTTAAAGCAATAGCAATTAACAGTTTTTCATGATAAAACTAGAAGGTCAAAGTTAAAGGGTTGATGAGAAATAAATAAAGTGTTTAAAGCAGTTTTAAGCAGGCTCTTTTACTTTGATAATTATGTCAATGGCTCTGACAGCCACTGAGGCTGACCAAAGTAAATGGCAACTTCTGCAGGATTATATATATTTATATATATATATATATATATATATATATATATATATATATATATATATATATATAAAACATATAACATATAACATATAATATATTAATATTATAATCATAAAAATGAAAGAACACATTTTTGATACGCTTGTAATCATGTTTTATCAGCCATCGAGCAATCAACAGATCTTAGACTTGGCAAAGTCACACGCATTGAAAGAGATTCCAAAACATCAGGTTTTTTTCACTTGAGCAATACATACACAATAGCATTCAGGATTGTAACTTCATCTAGTTAGTTTTTTTTAGTTTTATACCTCACTTCCGTCTGATAGGCTGCACATATATAAGATCTCACACATCAGTGGGGTAACATAGGAAGAGGCAGGAGAAGGACAGTTTCAAAGAGCCTCTGAATATTTGGACAACTTTGGGTAAGTCAATATCTGAGACAATATTTTATGTACTATAAATAATATAAGTCTGTAAGGATGTATTGACTTTTTAGTTTTAAAATATAATAAATAACCCTTTGCATGAAATGTGATATTTTAAATTTGTCCCATATACATTTTGTTGTGTATGTCATTCTATAGATTTCTATTGTTTTCTTTGTATTTAAACTTTAACAGTCATAGTTCCCAAAGTGCTTGGAAATTCTAAATTAGTGTATTTTGGTTAAAAGAAATTTTTGCATCAATTTACATTAAATACAAATTTACTTGCAAATTTCAAGATCCGACTTTCAATCTCAATTTTTAGTTCTTTGAATGTTAAATAATGTTGATTGTTGTGCTTTTTAAAAATGTATTTTAAACCAGAAACAGATAAGAAAACATTGCTGGTGAGGAAACAAACCCACAAATTAATCTTGACATTAATCTCCAGTACCAATTAAATCCTGACTGGAATGTGCATTTTTTTAAATGTTGAATTACAACCATCAGGAAATACTCTTGAATGTCTAGATTCTTGAAAATATGAGAAAAACTTTATTTTTTAAATGTATTATTTCAAAAGTTTATAGAATTGTTAGGAATAGCCAATAAACATGTTTTTATTATTTTTCTATTGAAAAATAAACAAAAAATCCAGTCTCACAATAAATAATTTAAATGTCAAATTTTATTTTAAGTTTTAATTCAAATTAATTTACTTAAATTACAAATTATGATTCAGGAATCAAAATAATGTTGAATCACTGCTTGCAAAATACCTGTTGGCACAGGTGCAAACTTACCTGGCTGTTTCTAAAGACTGGGTGTGACAGGTATTTTGTACAGTATTTATTTTTGCCAGTCTAGCATTACCTACTCTTTTTACAGCCAAGGCAGTGTTTAAAAAAAAAGAAGAATGAAACCAAGTTTTGCCCTGACTTTTTATAAATGAAATGACTTTAAATTAAAATTAAGAAATCAGAGTAATAAAGCATTTTTTTTAACCTACCGTCAACTTCCACAGTTAGATTAAAAACTGGTACATTCTGTTTGTATGCCATTAAAAGTATCCTATAAACATTAATTAACATAAATTAACATTCATGAACACTGGAATCTGAAATTTAACTGGTTATTAAGCAATAATTTTAAAAGGTAACCAAGTGCACTGTATGTATTCTTGCACCTCTTTGTAAAAAAAAAAAAAAAAAAAGGGATGAAATTCAATGTGTTGCCAAAGAATGTACTGATTGTGAATGCAAAGTTCATTATATTACGTAACAAGAAACAGGTCAAAGAGTAAGAAAAAAATTGTTCTGGCCTATACGTCTCAAACTGCTGAAATAGAGAAGTTAAAAAAAAATGTTATGTCAGCTAAACCTGTGCTTGTGGTGCCACAACAACAACAACTTCAAGTGTCTGGCTTAAACCTGAATTTTAATTTTAAGTAGGACCATTCAGTTAGCCACATTCAAACCAAAAGAACAATGGGCCATAGGCTTTTAGCAGTTTAGATGCCTGAACCCTGACTACCTGAATGGAAACATAAAATAAGTGGGGTTTTTTTTAATTTGTAGCTATTAATGGTTTTTATTAATTTCCCTTGAGGGAGTAATAAAATATTGGTCAATCAAACAATCAATAAAATGCTTGTGAACAATCCCAATAAAGGCAAGATATTTGTTGTTAGTATGACTGATTTACATATAAATAGAAATAAGTGAATCATAGAATACTTTAATGAAATATATCCACATCTGTATGACTAATATAATATGTATTATTACAGGACAAGAAATATGGGACTTGAACAGTTCCTGTTTCTAATGCTGATACTTACAGGTAAGTTGGAAAGTGTTAAGTTTAAGGTAATTTGCAAAGATATGAAGGAAACTAATGTGTTGCTCAATTAGATGCTCAGTCAATGACAACCACAGCTGATTTACCAACAACTACAACTTCTCCAACAGCAACTACAGATGTTCAAACAACAACAGTTGAACCAATCACAACCACGGGTGGTGCAACAACAACCACTTTTTCACCAACAAAAACCACAGATGCTCAAGGAGAAGATCAGTCGACGACAGTTCCTCTGGCAACAACCACAGCTGATTTACCAACAACTACAACAGCTCCAACAGTGACTACAGATGGTCAAGCAAAAACAGTTGAACCAATCACAACCATGGGTGGTGCAACAACAACCACTTCTTCCCCAACACAAACCACAGATGCTCAAGGAGAAGATCAGTCAACAACAGTTCTTCTGGCTACAACCACAGCTGATTTACCTACAACTACAACAGCTCCAACAGCGACTACAGATGTTCAAGCAACAACAGCTGAACTAATCACAACCACGGGTGATGCAACAACAACCACATTTTCGCCAACACAAACCACAGATGCTCAAGGAGAAGATCAGTCGACGACAGTTCCTCTGGCTACAACCACAGCTGATTTACCTACAACTACAACTGCTCCAACAGCGACTACAGATGTTCAAGCAACAACAGCTGAACTAATCACAACCACGGGTGGTGCAACAACAACCACTTCTTCCCCAACACAAACCACAGATGCTCAAGGAGAAGATCAGTCGACGAGAGTTCCTCTGGCTACAACCACAGCTGATTTACCTACAACTACAACAGCTCCAACAGTGACTACAGATGGTCAAGCAACAACAGTTGAACCAATCACAACCACGGGTGGTGCAACAACAACCACTTCTTCCCCAACACAAACCACAGATGCTCAAGGAGAAGATCAGTCAACAACAGTTCTTCTGGCTACAACCACAGCTGATTTACCTACAACTACAACTGCTCCAACAGCGACTACAGATGTTCAAGCAACAACAGCTGAACTAATCACAACCACGGGTGGTGCAACAACAACCACATTTTCGCCAACACAAACCACAGATGCTCAAGGAGAAGATCAGTCAACAACAGTTCCTCTGGCTACAACCACAGCTGATTTACCTACAACTACAACTGCTGCAACAGTGACTACAGATGTTCAAGCAACAACAGTTGAACCAATCCCAACCACGGGTGGTGCAACAACAACCACTTTTTCGCCAACAAAAACCACAGATGTTCAAGGAGATAATCAGTCGACGACAGTTCCTCTGGCTACAACCACAGCTGATTTACCAACATCTACAACAGCTCCAACAGTGACTACAGATGGTCAAGCAACAACAGCTGAACTAATCACAACCACGGGTGGTGCAACAACAACCACATTTTCGCCAACACAAACCACAGATGCTCAAGGAGAAGATCAGTCAACAACAGTTCCTCTGGCTACAACCACAGCTGATTTACCTACAACTACAACTGCTGCAACAGTGACTACAGATGTTCAAGCAACAACAGTTGAACCAATCCCAACCACGGGTGGTGCAACAACAACCACTTTTTCGCCAACAAAAACCACAGATGTTCAAGGAGATAATCAGTCGACGACAGTTCCTCTGGCTACAACCACAGCTGATTTACCAACATCTACAACAGCTCCAACAGTGACTACAGATGGTCAAGCAACAACAGTTGAACCAATCACAACCACGGGTGGTGCAACAACAACCACTTCTTCCCCAAATCAAACCACAGATGCTCAAGGAGAAGATCAGTCAACAACAGTTCTTCTGGCTACAACCACAGCTGATTTACCTACAACTACAACTGCTCCAACAGCGACTACAGATGTTCAAGCAACAACAGCTGAACTAATCACAACCACGGATGGTGCAACAACAACCACTTCTTCCCCAACACAAACCACAGATGCTCAAGGAGAAGATCAGTCAACAACAGTTCTTCTGGCTACAACCACAGCTGATTTACCTACAACTACAACTGCTCCAACAGCGACTACAGATGTTCAAGCAACAACAGCTGAACTAATCACAACCATGGGTGGTGCAACAACAACCACTTCTTCCCCAACACAAACCACAGATGCTCAAGGAGAAGATCAGTCAACAACAATTCCTCTGGCTACAACCACAGCTGATTTGCCTACAACTACAACTGCTGCAACAGCGACTACAGATGTTCAAGCAACAACAGCTGAACTAATCACAACCACGGGTGGTGCAACAACAACCACTTTTTCACCAACAAAAACCACAGATGCTCAAGGAGAAGATCAGTCAACAACAGCTCCTCTGGCTACAACCACAGCTGATTTACCTAAAACTACAACTGCTCCAACAGCGACTACAGATGTTCAAGCAACAACAGTTGAACCAATCACAACCATGGGTGGTGCAACAACAACCACTTCTTCCCCAAATCAAACCACATATGCTCAAGGAGAAGATCAGTCAACAACAGTTCCTCTGGCTACAACCACAGCTGATTTACCAACAACTACAACAGCTCCAACAGTGACTACAGATGTTCAAGCAACAACAGTTGAACCAATCACAACCATGGGTGGTGCAACAACAACCACTTCTTCCCCAACACAAACCACAGATGCTCAAGGAGAAGATCAGTCGACGACAGTTCCTCTGGCTACAACCACAGCTGATTTACCTACAACTACAACAGCTCCAACAGTGACTACAGATGGTCAAGCAACAACAGTTGAACCAATCACAACCACGGGTGGTGCAACAACAACCACTTCTTCCCCAACACAAACCACAGATGCTCAAGGAGAAGATCAGTCGACGACAGTTCCTCTGGCTACAACCACAGCTGATTTACCTACAACTACAACTGCTCCAACAGCGACTACAGATGTTCAAGCAACAACAGCTGAACCAATCACAACCATGGGTGGTGCAACAACAACCACTTCTTCCCCAACACAAACCACAGATGCTCAAGGAGAAGATCAGTCAACAACAGTTCTTCTGGCTACAACCACAGCTGATTTACCTACAACTACAACTGCTCCAACAGCGACTACAGATGTTCAAGCAACAACAGTTGAACTAATCACAACCACGGATGGTGCAACAACAACCACTTCTTCCCCAACACAAACCACAGATGCTCAAGGAAAAGATCAGTCAACAACAGTTCTTCTGGCTACAACCACAGCTGATTTACCTACAACTACAACTGCTCCAACAGCGACTACAAATGTTCAAGCAACAACAGCTGAACTAATCACAACCACGGATGGTGCAACAACAACCACTTCTTCCCCAACACAAACCACAGATGCTCAAGGAGAAGATCAGTCAACAACAGTTCCTCTGGCTACAACCACAGCTGATTTACCTACAACTACAACTGCTGCAACAGTGACTACAGATGTTCAAGCAACAACAGTTGAACCAATCCCAACCACGGGTGGTGCAACAACAACCACTTTTTCGCCAACAAAAACCACAGATGTTCAAGGAGATAATCAGTCGACGACAGTTCCTCTGGCTACAACCACAGCTGATTTACCAACAACTACAACAGCTCCAACAGTGACTACAGATGGTCAAGGAACAACAGTTGCTCCATCAACAACCACAGATTCTCCAGCTACAACTACATATCCTCCAGCCACAACCCTAGACAGTATAACAACAGCCATTGTTGCTTCAATAGCAACCACACCTGTTATTACTCCAACAGCAACCACGTCTGCTCCAACAACGACTGCTGATCCAACAACAATTCTAGTAATAACAGTAAAGCAGATGACTTTCAAATCCGTGGGAGAGACATTCACAACTGAACTGCTTGATACCTCATCCGCAGCTTTCAAAGATCGGTCCACAGTTATAAAGTCTACAGTACGTATTTTTTTTTTCAGTTTGATGAATTTGTAGAAATTATATAAATTCTGAAATTAAAAATGTAAGGCAAACATCCATAGATTTTTGTTTTTCTTTGTGTTTGCAGCTGGAACCATACTACAAACAAACTTTTCCTCTATTCCATTCTTTAGCAGTGATTTCATTCAGGTAATTTGTTTACTATTTGTCTATAAACCCTTTTATTTTTTAACATACATTTGTGTTTCTAACAATTATTACTTATTTATTTTCCAGCAATGGGTCTATCATCAACAATGTGGATCTTTATTTTGAATCCACGACTACTCCGAATAACACTGAAATTGCAAATGTTTTGGTCACAGCAGCTCAAAACATCACAAACTTTCCCATTGATGTCAATTCTGTTACTGTGAAGGACTCATGTAAGTGACTGTAAATTTAAAAGTCAAAAGTAACTTAAATATCACACGCTATTAAGATAATGCATTGTTAATTTTTCTCATCATGACAGCTGTTGCTCCATCAAACACGACAGCTCCTCCTTCAACTAGAGAGGCTCAAGCAACAACCACATTTGCTGTAATGACAACATCTACTCCAGCAACAACAATAGAGGCTTTACAAACAACAGCATCTGCTCCAGCAACAATCATAGAGGCTTTACAAACAACAGCATCTGCTCGAGCAACAACCATAGATACTGTACAAACTACTACATTTGCTCTGGAAACAACCACAGTTACTCAAACAAAAACTACAATTGCTGTAACAAACAAAACAGAGGTTCCAACAACAAACACAGAAACTCCACAAACAACTACAGATGCTCCAACAACTGCAGCGGATCCGACAACAATAGAAGCTCCAAAAACTGCAGCTGATCAAACAACAACAATAGAAGTATCAACAACTGCAGCTGATCCAACAACAACAATAGAAGCTACAACAACTGCAGCTGATCCAACAACAACAATAGAAGCTCCAACAACTGCAGCTGATCCAACAACAACAATAGAAGCTCCAACAATTGTAGCTGATCCAACAACAACCACAGAAGCTCAAACAACTGCAGTTGATCCAACAACAACAATAGAAGCTCCAACAACTGCAGCTGATCCAACAACAACAGAAGCTCCAACAACTGCAGCTGATCCAACAACAACCACAGAAATATCAACAACTGCAGCTGATCCAACAACAACAATAGAAGCTCAAACAACTGCAGCTGATCCAACAACAACCCCAGAAGTATCAAAAATTGCAACTGATCCAACAACAACCACGGAAGTATCAACAACTGCAGTTGATCCAACAACAACAATAGAAGCTCCAACAACTGCAGCTGATCCAACAACAACCACAGAAGCTCCAACAACTGCAGCTGATCCAACAACAACAATAGAAGCTCCAACAACCGCAGCTGATCCAACAACAACAATAGAAGCTCAAACAACTGCCGCTGATCCAACAACAACCACAGAAGTATCAATCACTGCAGCTGATCCAACAACAACAATAGAAGCTCCAACAACTGCAGCTGATCCAACAACAACCACAGAAGTATCAAAAATTGCAACTGATCCAACAACAACAATAGAAGCTACAACAACTGCAGCTGATCCAACAACAACAACAGAAGCTCCAACAACTGCAGCTGATCCAACAACAACCACAGAAATATCAACAACTGCAGCTGATCCAACAACAACAATAGAAGCTCCAACAACTGCAGCTGATCCAACAACAATAGAAGCTCCAAAAACTGCAGCTGATCCAACAACAACAATAGAAGCTACAACAACTGCAGCTGATCAAACAACAACAATAGAAGCTCCAACCACTGCAGCTGATCCAACAACAACCACAGAAGCTCCAACAACTACAGCTGATCCAACAATAACGACAGAAGCTCCAACAACTACAGCTGATCCAACAACAATAGAAGCTTCAACAACTGCAGCTGATCCAACAACAACCACAGAAATATCAACAACTGCAGCTGATCCAGCAACAACAATAGAAGCTCCAACAACTGCAGCTGATCCAACAACAACCACAGAAGCTCCAACAACTGCAGCTGATCCAACAACAACAATAGAAGCTCCAACAACTGCAGCTGATCCAACAACAACAATAGAAGCTCCAACAACTGCAGCTGATCCAACAACAACCACAGAAGCTCCAACAACTGCAGTTGATCCAACAACAACAATAGAAGCTCCAACAACTGCAGCTGATCCAACAACAACAATAGAAGCTCCAACAACTGCAGCTGATCCAACAACAACCACAGAAGCTCCAACAACTGCAGCTGATCCAACAACAACAATAGAAGCTCCAACAACTGCAGCTGATCTAACAACAACCACAGAAGCTCCAACAACTGCAGCTGATCCAACAACAACAATAGAAGCTCAAACAACTGCAGCTGATCCAAAAACAACCACAGAAGTATCAACAACTGCAGTTGATCCAACAACAACAATAGAAGCTCCAACAACTGCAGCTGATCCAACAACAACAGAAGCTCCAACAACTGCAGCTGATCCAACAACAACCACAGAAGTATCAACAACTGCAGCAGATCCAACAACAACAATAGAAGCTCAAACAACTGCAGCTGATCCAACAACAACCACAGAAGCTCAAACAACTGCAGCTGATCCAACAACAACCACAGAAGCTCCAACAACTGCAGCTGATCCAACAACAACCACAGAAGTATCAACAACTGCAGCAGATCCAACAACAACAATAGAAGCTCAAACAACTGCAGCTGATCCAACAACAACCACAGAAGCTCCAACAACTGCAGCTGATCCAACAACAACCACAGAAGTATCAACGACTGCAGCAGATCCAACAACAACAATAGAAGCTCAAACAACTGCAGCTGATCCAACAACAACCACAGAAGCTCAAACAACTGCAGCTGATCCAACAACAACAATAGAAGCTCCAACAACTGCAGCTGATCTAACAACAACCACAGAAGCTCCAACAACTGCAGCTGATCCAACAACAACAATAGAAGCTCAAACAACTGCAGCTGATCCAAAAACAACCACAGAAGTATCAACAACTGCAGTTGATCCAACAACAACAATAGAAGCTCCAACAACTGCAGCTGATCCAACAACAACCACAGAAGTATCAACAACTGCAGTTGATCCAACAACAACAATAGAAGCTCCAACAACTGCAGCTGATCCAACAACAACCACAGAAGTATCAACAACTGCAGTTGATCCAACAACAACAACAGAAGCTCCAACAACTGCAGCTGATCCAACAACAACAACAGAAGCTCAAACAACTGCAGCTGATCCAACAACAACAATAGAAGCTCCAACAACTGCAGCTGATCTAACAACAACCACAGAAGCTCCAAAAACTGCAGCTGATCCAACAACAACAATAGAAGCGCCAACAACTGCAGCTGATCCAAAAACAACCACAGAAGTATCAACAACTGCAGTTGATCCAACAACAACCACAGAAGTATCAACAACTGCGGCAGATCCAACAACAACAATAGAAGCTCAAACAACTGCAGCTGATCCAACAACCACAGAAGCTCAAACAACTGCAGCTGATCCAACAACAACAATAGAAGCTCAAACAACTGCAGCTGATCCAAAAACAACCACAGAAGTATCAACAACTGCAGTTGATCCAACAACAACAATAGAAGCTCCAACAACTGCAGCTGATCCAACAACAACCACAGAAGTATCAACAACTGCAGTTGATCCAACAACAACAATAGAAGCTCCAACAACTGCAGCTGATCCAACAACAACCACAGAAGTATCAACAACTGCAGTTGATCCAACAACAACAACAGAAGCTCCAACAACTGCAGCTGATCCAACAACAACCACAGAAGTATCAACAACTGCAGTTGATCCAACAACAACAATAGAAGCTCCAACAACTGCAGCTGATCCAACCACAACAATAGAAGCTCCAACAACCTCAGCTGATCCAACAACAACCACAGAAATATCAACAACTGCAGTTGATCCAACAACAACAATAGAAGCTCAAACAACTGCAGCAGATCCAACAACAACAATAGAAGCGCCAACGACTGCAGCTGATCCAACAACAACAATAGAAGCTCCAACAACTGCGGCTGATCCAACAACAGCCACAGAAATATCAACAACTGCAGCTGATCCAACAACAACAATAGAAGCTCCAACAACTGTAGCTGATCCAACAACAGCCACAGAAATATCAACAACTGCAGCTGATCCAACAACAACAACAGAACCTCCAACAACTGCAGCTGATCCAACAACAACAACAGAACCTCCAACAACTGCAGCTGATCCAACAACAACAATAGAAGCTCAAACAACTGCAGCTGATCCAACAACAACCACAGAAGTATCAACAACTGCAGCAGATCCAACAACAACAATAGAAGCTCCATCAACTGCAGTTGATCCAACAACAACCACAGAAGTATCAACAACTGCAGCAGATCCAACAACAACAATAGAAGCTCCAACAGCTGCAGCTGATCCAACAACAACCACAGATATATCAACAACTGCAGCTGATCCAACAACAACAATTGAGGCTCCAACACCTACAGTTGCTGAAACAACAACACTAGGCGCTCCAAGAACTGGGGCTGATCCAACAACAACAATAGAAGCTCCAACAACTGGAGCTGATCCAACAACAACCACAGAAGTATCAACAACTGCAGTTGATCCAACAACAACAATAGAAAGTCCAACAACTGCAGATGATCCAACAACAACAATAGAAGGTCCAACAACTGCAGCTGATCCAACAACAACCACAGAAATATCAACAACTGCAGCTGATCCAATGACAACAATAGAAGCTCCAACAACTGCAGCTGATCCAACAACATCCACAGAAATATCAACAACTGCAGCTGATCCAACAACCAAAGAAGCTCTAACAACGATTACAACTGCTCCAACAACAGCTATATCTCCTCCAAAATCAAGCACAGATGCAAAATCAACCACCATTATTTTTTCGACAACAACCACAGAAGCTCAAACAACAACTGCAGCTGATCCAACAACAACCAGGGCTGTGCCAGTAACAACAACACTAGCAATAACAGTAAAGCGATTGACTTTTAGATCTGTGGGAGAGACATTTATAATTGATCTGGGGGATCCCTCATCAACAGCTTACAAGAATCGATCGATATTAATAAAGTCTACAGTAAGTCTTATTTCCACATTTGTCATTTTATCTTTTCATCATTTTTTTTTTTTAACTTTGGCTATATTTTTGAGAAAATAATAATAACATCAAAGTATTACAGTCTTTAAAGTCGGCATACACCCATTTTAAATATTGATTAATTTATTTGAATAATGACATAAAAGCTTTGAATTTTTTTATAATGAGTATATACTCATAGATATTTTCCTTGTATGTCTGCAGTTGGAACCATACTATGAAGAAATATTTTCTTCATTCCGTTCTATAACAACGATTTCATTCAGGTAATTTATTTCCAGGCTGTTCAATAAACCTTCATGTTGCTCAACATACATTTGTACTAATAACAATGTTTTTTTTTGTTTGTTTTTTTGCAGTAATGGGTCAATCATAAACAGCATGAACCTTACCTTTGCAGCAATGTCTGTTCCCACTAACATTCAAATTGCAAATGTTTTGGTAAGAGCAGCTGAAAACGTGACAGAATTTAACATTGAAACCAGTTCTGTGACTGTGGAAGGCTCAAGTAAGTAAATGTAAATCCAATAGTCAAAAGAAACATACAAAATCACACATATTAATGTAATACATTGTTCAATTTTCTAATCACAACAGCAATTTCACCAACAACAACAAAAGATGCTCCAACAACATCAGAGGCTTTAACAGTAACAGATGTTACTTCAACAACAATCAAAGTTGCTTCAACAACAACCACAGACGCTGCAACAACAACTACAGCTGCTCCAACAACATCAGAGGCTTTAACAGTATCAGATGTTGCTCCAGCAACAACCATATCTTCTCCAAAATCCAGTACAGATGCAAAATCAACCACCACCTTTTTTCCATCAACAACCACAGACGCTCCAACAACAACCACAGAAGCTCCTACAACAACGACAGAAGCTCCAACAACTACAGCTGCTCCAGCAACAACCACAGAAGCTTCAACAACTGCAGCTGATCCAACAACAACCACAGAAGCTTCAACAACTGCAGCTGATCCAACAACAACCACAGAAGCTCCAACAACTGCAGCTGATCCAACAACAACTACAGAAGCTCCAACATCTACAGCTGCTCCAGCAACAACCATATCTTCTCCAAAAACAAGTACAGATGCAAAATCAACCACCACCTTTTTTCCATCAACAACCACAGGCACTCCAACAACAACCACGGAAGCTCCTACAACAACAACAGAAGCTCCAACAACTGCAGCTGATCCAACAACAACCACAGAAGCTCCAACAACTGCAGCTGATCCAACAACAATAGAAGCTCCAACAACCGCAGCTGATCTAACAACAACCACAGAAGCTCCAACAACTGCAGCTGATCCAACAACAACTACAGAAGCTCCAATAACTACAGCTGCTCCAGCAACAACCATATCTTCTCCAAAAACAAGTACAGATGCAAAATCAACCACCACCTTTTTTCCATCAACAACCACAGGCACTCCAACAACAACCACAGAAGCTCCTACAACAACGACAGAAGTTCCAACAAATGCAGCTGATCCAACAACAACCACAGAAGCTCCAACAACTGCAGCTGATCCAACAACAACTGCAGAAGCTCCAACAACTACAGCTGCTCCAGCAACAACCATATCTTCTCCAAAAACAAGTACAGATGCAAAATCAACCACCACCTTTTTTCCATCAACAACCACAGACGCTCCTACAACAACGACAGAAGCTCCAACAACTACAGCTGCTCCAGCAATAACCACAGAAGCTCCAACAACTACAGCTGCTCCAGCAACAACCACAGATGCTCCAACATCAAAAACAGCTGCTCAAACTAAAACCACAGATGCTCCAACAACGGCGTCAGCTGCTCCAACAACAAACACACCTGCTCCAACAACAACCTCTCCAAAAACAAGTACAGATGCAAAATTAACCACCATCATTTTTCCAACTACAACCACAGAAGCTCAAGCAGTGTCTACAGCTGCTCCAACAACAACCATATCTTCTTCAAAGTCAAGTGCAGATGCAAAATCAACCACCACCTTTTTTCCATCAACAACCACAGAAGCTCCAACAACTGCAGCTGATCCAACAACAACCAGAGAAGCTCCAACAACTGCAACTGATCCAACACCATCAGAAGTATCGACAACTGCAGCTGATCCAACAACAACAATAAAAGCTCCAACAACTGCAGCTGATCCAACAACAACCACAGAAGCTCCAACAACAATAGAAGTATCTCTAACTGCAGCTGATCCAACAACAACTACAGAAGCTCCAACAACTGCAGCTGATCCAACAACAATAGAAGTATCTACAACTGCAGCTGATCCAACAACAACTACAGAAGCTCTAACAACTGCAGCTGATCCAACAACAATAGAAGTATCTACAACTGCAGCTCATCCAACAACAACTACAGAAGCTCCAACAACTGCAGCTGATCCAACAACAATAGAAGGTCCAACAACTGTAGCTGATCCAACAACAACCACAGAAGCTCCAACAACTGCAGCTGATCCAACAACAACAATAGAAGTTTCAACAACTGCAGCTCATCCAACAACAACAATAGAAGCTCCAACAACTGCAGCTGATCCAACAACCACAGATATTCCAACAACAACTACAGCCCCTCCTAAAACAACTATATATTCTCCAAATTCAAGTACAGATGAAAAATCAACCACCACTTTTTTAACAACAACCGCAGAAGTTCCAACAACGACAACAGAAGCTCTAACAACTGCAGCTGATCCAACAACAACAATAGAAGCTCCAACAACAACCATATTGTCTCCAAAATCAAGTCCAGATGCAAAATCAACCACTATCATTTTTCCAACAACTACAGCTGCTCCAACAACAACCATATCTTTTTCAAAAACAAGTACAGATGCAAAATCAACCAGCATCATTTTTCCAACAACAACCACAGAAGCTCCAACAACAACCATATCTCCTCCAAAATCCAGTACAGATGCAAAACCAACCACCACCATTGCTCCAACAGGAACACTTCCTCAAATAACAACTGTAGCTGCAACATCTACAATTGCTACTACAACAGCCATATCTTCTCCAAAAACAACCACAGCTGCTCCAACAACAAGCAGACTACTGCCAAAAATAACCTCAGTTCCTTCAGCAACAAACACAGCTGCTTTAACAAAAAATACAGTAGCTTCAACAACGACCACAGCTGTGCCATTAACAACAACACTAGCAATAACAGTAAAGCGAGTGACTTTTAGATCTTTGGGAGAGACATTTAAAATTGATCTGACAAATCCCTCATCCACAGCCTTCAAGAATCGATCCATACTAATAAAGTCTACAGTAAGTGCTGTTTCCATTTTTCTATTCATCTTTTTTTAATTTTTTATTTAACTGTATTATAGAAGACATCTGAACAACAATATCAAAGTATTAAAGGCTTTAAAAATCAGTACATGCCAATTTTGAGTTTTGCAGAATTTGACATAAAACTATTGCAGTCTTTCATATTAGGTGTGTGCTCATAGATATGTTCTTTGTATGTCTGCAGTTGGAACCATACTATGAAGAAGCATTTTCTTCATTCCGTTCTATAACAGTGATTTCATTCAGGTAATTTATTTCCAGGCTGTTCAATAAGCATTTCATGTTGCTCAACATACATTTGTACTAATAACAATGTTTTATTTATTTATTAATTAATTATTTTTTTTTTTTTTTGCAGTAATGGGTCAATCATAAACAACATGAACCTTACCTTTGCAGCAATGTCTGTTCCCACTAACATTCAAATAGCGAATGTTTTGGTAAGAGCAGCTGAATACGTGACAGAATTTAACATTGAAACCAGTTCTGTGACTGTGGAAGGCTCAAGTAAGTAAATGTAAATCCAATAGTCAAAACAAATATACAATACAACATATGACTTTATTCATGTAATACATGTTTTAATCACAACAGCTGTTGCTCCAACAAAATCGACATCTGCACCAACAAAAACAACAGGTGCTCCAACAACAGCTGCTCCAACAACAGCTGCTCCAACAACAGCTGCTCCAACAACAGGTACTCCAACAACAGCTGCTCCAACAACAGCTGCTCCAAGAACAGGTGCTCCAACAACAGGTACTCCAACAACAGCTGCTCCAACAACAGGTGCTCCAACAACAGCTGCTCCAACAACAGCTGCTCCAACAACAGCTGCTCCAACAACAGCTGCTCCAACAACAGGTACTCCAACAACAGCTGCTCCAACAACAGCTGCTCCAACAACAGCTGCTCCAACAACAGGTGCTCCAACAACAGTTGCTCCAACAACAGTTGCTCCAACAACAGTTGCTCCAACAACAGCTCATCCAACAACAGCTGCTCCAACAACAGTTGCTCCAACAACAGTTGCTCCAACAACAGCTGCTCCAACAACAGGTACTCCAACAACAGCTGCTCCAACAACAGGTACTCCAACAACAGCTGCTCCAACAACAGCTGCTCCAACAACAGTTGCTCCAACAACTGGTGCTCCAACAACAGGTACTCCAACAACAGCTGCTCCAACAACAGCTGCTCCAACAACAGCTGCTCCAACAACAGTTGCTCCAACAACAGTTGCTCCAACAACAGGTACTCCAACAACAGCTGCTCCAACAACAGGTACTCCAACAACAGCTGCTCCAACAACAGCTGCTCCAACAACAGGTGCTCCAACAACAGGTGCTCCAACAACAGTTGCTCCAACAACAGTTGCTCCAACAACAGGTACTCCAACAACAGCTGCTCCAACAACAGCTGCTCCAACAACAGTTGCTCCAACAACAGTTGCTCCAACAACAGGTGCTCCAACAACAGGTACTCCAACAACAGCTGCTCCAACAACAGCTGCTCCAACAACAGTTGCTCCAACAACAGGTGCTCCAACAACAGCTGCTCCAACAACAGCTGCTCCAACAACAGCTGCTCCAACAACAGCTGCTCCAACAACAGGTACTCCAACAACAGGTGCTCCAACAACAGCTGCTCCAACAACAGCTGCTCCAACAACAGGTGCTCCAACAACAGTTGCTCCAACAACAGTTGCTCCAACAACAGTTGCTCCAACAACAGGTACTCCAACAACAGCTGCTCCAACAACAGCTGCTCCAACAACAGCTGCTCCAACAACAGGTGCTCCAAGAACAGGTACTCCAACAACAGGTGCTCCAACAACAGCTGCTCCAACAACAGGTGCTCCAACAACAGTTGCTCCAACAACAGTTGCTCCAACAACAGTTGCTCCAACAACAGGTACTCCAACAACAGCTGCTCCAACAACAGCTGCTCCAACAACAGGTGCTCCAACAACAGGTGCTCCAACAACAGTTGCTCCAACAACAGTTGCTCCAACAACAACTGCTCCAAGAACAGTTGCTCCAACAAAAGGTGCTCCAACAACAGCTGCTCCAAGAACAGGTGCTCCAACAACAGCTGCTCCAAGAACAACCAAAAAGGCTACAACAACAATCACAATTGCTTCTTTAACAACTAAGGCTGCAACAACAATGACCAAAGGGGTTCTTACAACAATGACTCACAATGCTCCTCCAACAACCACAGTTTCTCAATCAACAACCCCAATTGCTGTAACATCCGCAAAGACCCGAACAACACCTACAGCTGCTACAACAACAAAATCAGCTTCAACAACAAAACTTAAACAATTAACAACATCAACAACAACACGTCCCACAACTGTTTCAACAGCTTCGACCACTACGACTTCTACAACTGTAGTTGCTGCACCAGTATATGTCGTTTCAGCAGTTTTGGAAGAGCCCTTTAATAATGACCTCAAAGATAAAAACAGCAACAGTTTCAAGATTCTTGAAAGAAAAATCATAGCATTTGTGAGTATGATGCATGTTTACTTGAAAGTATTTTAAAATTACACTTTGATCAAATTTAATCAAAACCTTAACCAAATTTTATTTTCCCGTGTGATTTTTCTCGTACAGTATAACTTCATCTACAAAGCTAGATTTGGCTTCCTCTTCATCCGCTGTTTTGTTATTGCATTTCGGTAAGGTTTTACATTTCTAAGTCACAGTTTCTTTGCTCTATATCCAGTATAACAATGCTAAAGTTTGATATTTTTGATTGTACTTGACATTAAAATGATTCATTACACACCTTTGAAAGTTTAATTTGGAAATGGAATTTTTAATTTTACTTATTTATTCTTGTTTTCAGTCCAGCTAACAGCACAACACGAATGCAAAACACTCAAGCTGAGGTGGGAGTTGAGTTCAATAAAACCACACCGACTGAACAACTCCCAGAGAATGAAGCTGTTGCAGAAACCTTAAAGACGGGTGTAGTTAATTCCACCATCAACTTCAACATCACTATCGTATTAGACTCGATTGCAATCACAAGTGAGAAAACTGTGCACAAACATTCAACATCATGGACTCGTAACTTTACTTTTGTAATACACTTACTAAGTCTGTCTTTTCCTGGTGTGTGTGTGTTTATTCTTTTAAGAGCCCCACAAAGAGTTTGACTCCATTACTATTAATTTTTTCACTGTAGGAAAAACAATGTTTTTAATGTTCTGGTGCAATTTTATAAATTTTTGTTTAAAAAGGGACTATGCCTTAATTAATTAGTTTTGAATTTCATATTTCTTTTTGACAGGTACACCTAAGGGAAGTGTAACGACTGCATCTCCTGCAATTTCCACTACTGCAGCTGCAAATAGCAGTGTTTCCAACACAACTGTAAAACCTGCAGCTTCCAGCACTACGATCCCACCTGGGAGAGCAAATACCACAAATACCGCAACCCCTTCCAAGCTTCCTACAAGTGCAGCAACCAATGCTACGACCACGACTTCTACTGCAGCTACAACAACAACTGCAGAGGCAACAGCAGTGAGGCGGGTGACTTTTAAATCTCTGGGAGAGACATTCACAACGGACCTGCTGAATCCCTCATCCACAGCTTTCAAAAATCGAGCTGCGTTAATAAAGTCAACAGTAAGTCTTTTTTTTTTTTAAGTCTGATTATAGATGAATTAAATCTTTATTAATATGATGATTAGTATTTATAAATAATCACATATTTCAAGGTATTTGCAGTTTAGTTATCCTACATTTTTAATTCCACTACCACCCATTTAAAACACATAATGCAACAAAAGAACAAGCGGCTGTCTAGCATGATCTCATAAATAGTAGATATATTTTACTAAATTGTATAAAACACAAAATATTATAAAATGAAATTAGAGTTCCTCGTCTGATGACCAGGGCTCTATCCTAGAGCTAGTCTACCTTTGTTGACTTCTGTGTGTAAATGACAAACTTTATGACAAAGATTAACATATTCACAGTTTTGCCTCTATACATTGGTTCATTAACTTTTGCTCATGTGAGTTTGCGTCAGTGGCTGCAGCCTAAACAGAAGACCAGACTTCCCTCTGTTGAAGTCAACTGGTAGCAAATAATTCGCTGATAAACTTTCAGCGTGTAAAGATCTGTTGTTTCGTGCAGCATAAAATGAATTTTTTATTACATTTGTTAAAACATTTTTCTGATTGATGGCCCAGGAATTCCTGCTTTAAATTGTTATGTTACGGTAATTGACAAATATAGACATTATATGTGTTTTGGCTGTAGAAACTCTTGTGAGTGGGTTGTACAAATGATCTGAATAATGTCATTAAAGTCCTGAACCTTTAAAATGAAACATATACTTATAGATATTTTATTTGTGTTTCTGCAGCTGGAACCATACTACAAAAGTGCATTTTCTTCATTCCGCCTTTTGACAGTGATTTCATTCGGGTAATTTGTTGGTTTTTGAGGTTTTGCTCATAAGATGTTAATATTTCTGATCATAAATTTTGACTAAAGAAGCATGTTTTATTACTTTTGCAGCAATGGATCGATCATCAACAACATGGACCTTTATTTTGCATCACCATCTGTTCCTAGTAACTATGAAATTGGAAATGTTTTGATCAGAGCAGCTCAAAGTGTCACAGGGTTCAACATTGACACCACTTCTGTTACTGTGGAAGGCTCACGTACGTAATGCAACAGTTTTAAAAAGAATCTGCAATATTGTCCAAGAGTTTCTTAAAGTAATGCCTTGTTTTCTTTTCTCAACATTCACAGAGATATCAGGTGCAATAAGCCACAACATCAGTCTCATCACCGCAGTCGCCATGGCGCTGTTGTCATGGCTACTGTCGAGTCAGCAGCTGCTTCCCTGCTGATGTTCACGGGACGTCTTAACAGAAAATATTTTTTACATAAACTAAACAAATTGTTTTGATTGAAAATCAAAGATCTTCTGATGACGTTCACTTATACTATGACTTAGAAGAAACTTCTAAATATAAAATTCTATGTACGTTGATTAAGTTTGGTTCACCAACTCATTAATAATAAAATCTGCAAAAGTATATCTATTAAGCTAATAGCACAGAAACATTATTTCATTTAAAGACCTTGATTTTCTGTTTTAAATTATTATGTTATGGTTATGTAATTTATAATTATTTAAGTAAACATGAAGGTAAGTTCAGAAAATCTGCTCAGTTTGTGACTTATGTAATAATTGAATATTGGGACATAAATGAAATCTTCACATTCTTCACATTAAAAATATTTTTGATATAAAACAACTCGTATTCTTTTTTTTCCTTTTTGTTTTGTGTGTGTGTGTGTGTGTGGAACTCAAATACGTCCTAAGTCTTTCCCAAAATATGGGAAATAATAATAACAACAATTTTACAAGTAAAATCGCAAGTAAAATTTGTCGCTCTTCCGTGTTGAGCAGTAATAAGTCAGTGTTGTTTCCTGTATGATAACATCAATGTCTGAGATGGTTGTAAAAGAATTTTGTTTCATTCTTATAAGAAGCGCTGCGTTAGTTAATCGAGGTGTTTCGGGCAGTCCCTACAACAGCTGTCCTTAGGTCCCACCACATCATTTCAGTTGGGTTAAAATCTGGAAATTGAGTAGACCATTAATATCTGAGCGAACATCGAGTAAAATCAAAAAGCAAGTGTTAAAAATATATATATATTGTACATAGATGTCTTTGAACTAAACTTAATTGTCATTAATTATATGTAATGGAGTTGTGTAAATAATTTGGGCTCCCCCAGGCTAAACTGCTATTGTGGTTTAATTTTGAAGTGAAGTGGTGAGTCCAGGGCAGCTCGTACCAACTTTAAATGTCTTTAAATGTCCACTTCATGCGATTGTGCTTCCTGGTCTGAGAACACAATAGTTTTGATTATTATTACTTTGAAACCAGTATGAACCCACTAGCCTCATTTCATTTGTAAATATATATATAAATGTTTGCAAATGTATATTGTTTTATGCACCAATGGTTTGAACTATACTTAAGGACGTTCTAGTCCTTCCATCCATCCATCGATCCATCCATCATTCATCCATCGATCCATCCATCATTCATCCATCCATCCATCCATCCATCCATCGATCCTTGCATCCATCATCCATCCATCCATCCATCCATCCATCCATCATCCATCCATCATCCATCTATCCATCATCCATCCATCCATCCATCCATCCATCCATCCATTCATCCATCATCCATCCATCCATCCATCCATCCAACATCCATCCATCCATCCATCCATCATCCATCCATCCATCCATCCATCATCCATCCATCATCCATCCATCCATCATCCATCCATCATCCATCTATCCATCATCCATCCATCCATCCATTCATCCATCATCCATCCATCATCCATCCATCCATCCATCCATCATCCATCCATCATCCATCATCTATCCATCCATCGTCAAGCCTACTGTGTAATGAAACATTTTTTTGTTATTTTTTCTCTTCTTTCAAATAAATAAAATCAAATAAAAAGAGTTGAATAAGTGATTATTCCAGGACGTTTTTTTCCCCTTTTATCGGTTAGTTAATATCATTGTAACATTTTAGTTGTGACATTATTGTGAAAAAGTTTTATCAGAAAGAACCAGTTTGGTTATTTTTTTTTAGTTGGGCCAATTTCTGCCAATCAACTGGAATTTTAGTGTGTTTCTATTGTAACTACGTGCACTCCTCTCATGCATATTTAGTGCATATGACTGGGGGTGCATGCAGCAGGCCAAAGTGGAGCTGGAACGAGTTAAATGCCAGACCACACACACACACACACGCACGCACACACAAACACACACACACACACACACACGCAGGCACACACAGACACACACGCACGCACGCACGCACGCACGCAGGCAAGCACACACACACACACACACACACACACGTACAAAGCAAACATTGTAAAGTGAAAACAAAGAGACAGCCAAGGTGGAAAGGTATAAAAGTTATTTTGCTTGGACATTTATTTAGCTTTCAGAAAGTCCCACAGAACTCACACAGCCAGTTTTTTTTTGTTTTGTTTTTTTTGCTGTAGTACGTTAACCCCACTCTGCTGCGCTGTGTGAACTGTACAAAGGTGAAATAGTCTAACATGTCACCTTTTTGAAAACATTTTGAATTCTGTTAAGTTCACATTATTTATCCACATATCCATACATATCCAATGGCTGTTAGTGAAGTAAAGAAATGTTCCAGTTGAGTACAACAACAATGATTATACACTCCCTGGAAAAAAAAAAAAAAGAAAGCCAGTGCCACCCTCCACTGACGGAAGACAACTTGTTTGTGACACTCCTCATGGATGCCAAGTTTCTCACAACAGACGTTTGTATACATTTTGTAAAAGTTCTATAACTAGTAATACTTCTTGTATTTACTAAGTGTTCTCTTTTTAAAGGATTATTTTCCCTTAACAAATGTATGTCTGAAATCAAACATTTTCACTTTTACATCTTTGGTTTTGTGATTTGTGCAGTCTTACTTCCTAGGTAGGCTGTTTTTTTCCATGATCATTTCTCTGAATATATTTTAATATGATTTGCCCTCAAAAATCCAAAGACTCTATTGTGGATTTTTTACTTTGATATATGTATTTATGATTTAATGTGTGTCTTTTCTGAGGTTCATTTTATTCACTTTTTTATTCACCCAGTGTGCCCTCACTAACAATAAACCACGACTTTAATCAAGACATTCTGCGTCATGTTTTATTATTTAAACCTTTTCTTTTACTGGTTTAGTCCTAAGGATTTTACATTGTCAGCAGGTTGGTCAAAAATTAAATGCACTGCATAGTACCATAACATGATATGAGACCTCACTACTGAAATTGAATGGCATGATGTTTTCAAACGCATACAAGGAACAATGTTGATTTTTCTGGCATCCTTTTGTTGAAGCTGGCAAGTTTTTTTCTTTGTTCTGTTAACCCCTCCCAACAAGAAAAAAAAATATTTTCAGTGACCGCAACTCAGACAAATAATCCTTCTTTGCTAAATCAAATTGGTATTTATCAGCCTTAAAACCTGAAAAGAAGATCTGATGGCACTGTCTTGCCTTTTTATTCTTTTACTTGGTTAAAGTTCACAATTATCAGTTCTGAACAACTGAAAATTGTCATTTTTTTAATGAAACCACTGGTGTACCAGCAGAGCAAGTATGTGTCCTATAAGAAAAAGTTAAAGGGGTTGCTGAGTGTTGAATAAAGTGTATATATATATATACAATATATATATATATATATATATATATATATAAAGGAGTTCAGTTTATAGTAATTGCACGAATATGAAGAAAAAATTATGTATTGCTGGGTTGATCAATAAGATGCTCAATCAACAGAAACTCAAACAACAACAGTGGCGGCTCTAACAACAGCTGGTCTACAAACAACTACAGCTGCTCCAACAGTGACCACAGTTGAACCAATAACAACAAAGACTCCAACGACTAGCACGGCTGCCCCAACAAGAACAATAACTGCTCCAACAACAGCTACAGAAGCTCCAACAACAACTATGGTTGATCCAATAACAGCTACAGCTGCTTTAACACCAACAAATTCTACTCAAACAATCACAGAAGCCCCATTGACAACTACAGTTGCCCAAAACCCAACCACTATTGCTTTAAAAATAACCAAAAAATCTCCAACAACTTCCACCATTGCTGCAACAACAACCACCATAACTCCAACAACAACCACAGCTGCTCATACAACAACTACAGCTGCATACAAAACAACCACCATTGGTGCAACAATAACCACAAAGATTCCAACGACAACCACATCTGCCCCACCAACAACAACAGATGCTCCAATAACAGCCAAAGAAGCTGCACCAACAACAACAGCTGCTCAAACAGCAATCACGGAAGCTCCTATGACAAATACATTTGCCCCAACAACAATCACAATAACTCCAAAAACAACCACAGCTTCTTTCAAAACATACACCATTGCTGCTACAAAGACTCCAACAACAACAACGGCTGAACCAACAAATACAACAAATGCACCAACAACAGCCACAGAACTTCCAACAACTATGGTTTCTCCAATGACAAATACAGCTTCTCCAACAACAACAACATCTCTGCCCAAATAACATTTACAGAAACTACATCAAATACCAGCATTGCTCCAACAACATCCACAGCTGCTGAACCAAGTGCTACAGCTGCTCACACTACAACCACCATTGCGGGAACAACAACACAGGCTTCTACAACAAGCACAAGTGCTCAAACAAGTACAGTTGATACAACAATAACCACCAGGGCTACCACAACAACTACAACTGGTCCAATAACAACCACCATTGCTCCAACCACAATAACGCCAACAACAACCACAAAGAATCCAACAACCACCACATCTGCCCCACCACTAACAACATCTGTTCCAATAACAACTACAGAAGCTGCACCAACAACTACGGTTGCCCCTACAACAACAACAGCTGCTCAAACAACGGTCGAAGAACCTCCAACAACAACTATGGTCGAACCAATGACAACACCAGCTTTACCAACACCAACAACCACCATTGTTATAACAACAATACAGGCTCCTACAACAACCACAGGTGCTCAAACAAGTACAGTTGATCTAACAACCACTGCTGCTCACACAACCACCACAGAAGCTCCAACAACATCTAAGGTAACAAGAGCCTCCCCACCAACAACAGCACCTTCTCCAATAACAGCTACAGAAGCTGCACCAACAACTGCAGTTGCTCCAACAACAGCTACCAATGTTTCAATAATAACCACAGAAGCTCCAACAACTACCACGGCTTCTCAAACAATAACTGCAGTTGCTCCAACAATAAACACAGCTGCTAATGAAACAACTACAATTGCTGAAACTCCCAAGCCTTCAACAACAATCATGTCTGCCCCACCAACAATGACAGCTGCTCCAATAACAGCCGCAGAAGCTGCAACAACAACCATGTTTGTTCCAACAACAACTACGGCTGCTCCAACTCCAAATACAGCTGCTCAAACAACAATTGCAGAAACTACAACAAATACCAGCATTGCTCCAACAACATCCACAGCTGCTGAATCAACTGCTACAGCTGCTCACACAACAACCACCATTGCGGGAACAACAACACAAGCTTCTACGACAAGTGCTCATACAAGTACAGTTGATGTACCAAGAACCACCAGAGCTACCACAACAACTACAACTGGTCCAATAACAACCACCATTGCTCAAACAACAACCACAATAACGCCAATAACAACTACAAATACTCCAACCACAACCACATCTTCCCCACCACCAACAATAACGGCTCCAATAACAGCAACAGAAGCTGCACCAACAACTACAGTTGCTCCAACAACAACAACAGCTGCTCAAACAACTGTTGAAGAACCTCCAACAACAACTATGGTTGAACCAATAACAACTACAGCTTCTCCAACATCAACAACATCTGCCCAAACAACAATTACAGAAACAAATACCAGCATTGCCCCAACAACATCCACAGCTGCTCATATAACAACCACAGAAGCTCCAACAACATCTAAGGTTGCTCCAACGACAACAAGAGCTGCTCCAAAACCTCCAACAACAACCACGTCTGCCCCAACAACAACAGCACCTGCTCCAACAACAGCCATAGAACGTCCAACAACAACTATCGTTGCTCCAATTACAACTACAGCTTCTCCAACATCAACAACATCTGCCCAGACAACAATTACAGAAACTACAACAAATACCAGCATTGCCCCAACAACATCCACAGCTGCTCATACAACAACCACAGAAGCTCCAACAACATCTAAGGTTGCTCCAACGACAACAAGAGCTGCTCCAACAACAACTATGGTTGCTCCAATAACAAATACAGCTTCTCCAACACCAACAACATCTGCCCAGACAACAATTACAGAAACTACAACAAATACCAGCATTGCTCCAACAACATCCACAGCTGCTCATATAAAAACCACAGAAGCTCCAACAACATCTAAGGTTGCTCCAACGCCAACAAGAGCTGCTCCAACACCTCCAACAACAACCACGTCTGCCCCACCACCAACAACAGCTGCTCCAATAACAGCCACAGAAGCTTCAACAACAACTATGGTTGCTCCAACAACAACTACAGCTGCTCAAACAACAACCACAAAGGCTACAGCAACAAGCACAGATGTTCCAATAACAACGACTGCTCAAACAATAACCACTATTGCCCCAACAACAACCACAGCTGCTCCTACAAAAAACAATATTGCTACAACAACCACAAAGACCCCAGCAACAACTGCAGTTGCTCAAACAGCAACCTCCACTAATGAAAAAACAACCACAGATGCTCCAACGACAACCAAAACTGCTCAAATGACAACTGTAGTTGATCCAATAACAACCATGGCTGCTCCAACAACAACAGCTGCTTCCACAAAAACCACTGTTGCTGCAACAACAACCACCAAGTCTCCAACAACAACTACAATTACAAGGGTCAAACAACAATTGCAGTTGCTCAAACAGCAACCTCCACTAATGAAACACAAATCACAGATGCTCCAACAACTGTAGTTAATCCATTAACAACCATGGTTGCTCCAAAAAAAAACAACAACAACAACCACAACAACAACAGCTGCTCCACTACTACCATTGAATTAATTACAACCACCAAGGTTCCAACAACTACCACAGCTGTTCAAAAAACAACTACCATTGATTCAAAAACAACCACCAAGGTTCCAACAACTACCACAGCTGCTCAAAAAACAACCACCAAGGTTCCAACAACTACCACAGCTGTTCAAAAAACAACTACCATTGATTCAAAAACAACCACCAAGGTTCCAACAACTACCACAGCTGCTCAAAAAACAACTACCATTGATTCAAAAACAACCACCAAGGTTCCAACAACTACCACAGCTGCTCAAACAACAGCCACGACTGCCTCGACAACAACAGCTGCTCCCACAAAAGCTCTAACAACAACCACCATTGCTTCAGGAACATCCACAAAGGCCCTAACAACTACTGCTGCTCCACCAACAACAACGAAAACCACTGAAATACCCACAACAACAGCCCCCTTTTCATGTGTCACAGCTGCTTCAACCACAAAATCAACTGCAACAACAAGAGTTAAACAATTAACAACAACAACCACACGTCCCATGACTGTTTCAACAGCTTCGACCACTACGTCTTCTACAACTGTTGTTGCTGCACCAGTATATGTCGTTTCAGCAGTTTTGGAAGAGCCCTTTAATAATGACTTCAAAGATAAAAACAGCAACAGTTTCAAGATTCTTGAAAGAAAAATCATAGCATTTGTGAGTATGATGCATGTTTACTTGAAAGTATTTTAAAATTACACTTTGATAAGTATGTTTTCTTAAAAGTTTAAAATTTAAGTAATATTTCTTTCCTGTGTGATTTTTTTCCTACAGTATAACTTCATCTACAAAGCTAGATTTGGCTTCCTCTTCATCCGCTGTTTTGTTATTGCATTTCGGTAAGGTTTTACATTTCATTTTTATTTTTTTATTAATTTATTTTTACTCTTAGTTTTCATGTATTTACGATGTAAAGCACCTTGAATTCCCTTGTTGCTGAAAAGTGTTTTACGAATCAACTTGCCACAGTAGTCAGTTTTTTTGTTCTATATCCAATATAACAATGCTAAAATGTGATGCATTGATACTACTTGTATTTCAAGTACAGACATTAAAGAGGGTCTTTCCTTGTGTTCAGAATTTTAATTTCATTTATTTATTCTTGTTTTCAGTCCAGCTAACAGCACAACACGAATGCAAAACACTCAAGCTGAGGTGGGAGTTGAGTTCAATAAAACCACACCGACTGAACAACTCCCAGAGAATGAAGCTGTTGCAGAAACCTTAAAGACGGGTGCAGTTAATTCCACCATCAACTTCAACATCACTTTCGTATTAGACTCGATTGCAATAACAAGTGAGAAAACTGTGCACAAACATTCAACATCATGGACTCGTAACTTTACTTTTGTAATACACTTAGTAAGTCTGTCTTTTCCTGGTGTGTGTGTGTGTGTGTGTGTGTGTATGTTTATTCTTTTAAGAGCCCCACAAAGAGTTTGACTCCATTACTATTAATTTTTTCACTGTAAGAAAAACAATGTTTTTAATGTTCTGGTGCAATTTTATAATTTTTTGTTTAAAAAGAGACTATTCCTTAATTAATTAGTTTTGAATTTCATATTTCTTTTTGACAGGTACACCTAAGGGAAGTGTAACGACTGCATCTCCTGCAATTTCCACTACTGCAGCTGCAAATACCAGTGTTTCGAACACAACTGTAACACCTGCAGCTTCCAGCACTACAATCGCACCTGGGGGAGCAAATACCACAAATACCACAACCCCTTCCAAGCTTCCTACAAGTGCAGCAACCAATGCTACGACCACGACTTCTACTGCAGCTACAACAACAACTGCAGAGGCAACAGCAGTGAGGCGGGTGACTTTTAAATCTCTGGGAGAGACATTCACAACGGACCTGCTGAATCCCTCATCCACAGCTTTCAAAAATCGAGCTGCGTTAATAAAGTCAACAGTAAGTCTGTGTTGTTGGTTGTTTTTTTAACGCTTGATTAGAGACAAAAAAAATGCTTTATTATTATTTATAAATAATAAAATATACAAAAAGGTATGTTTAGTAAAGTATTGCAATGTTTTTAATTGTTCCACCACCCAACGTCTGTTAACTTCCACAAATCTGAGTGTGTTTTGAGGGCAGTAGCCTACGCAGAAGGTCAGATCTCCATCGCTGTGGCCAACTCCTCTAACTCTTCATTTAGAGGAAATTCCCACCTCCATAAGGCGGCATCCAGGAGACATCCTAATGCTCAAACCGTTATGTGGAAAAGCGGTGACTCTATTCCGAGTCTCTCCCTAATGGTTGAACTTCTCACCCTGCATCTATGGGAGAGTGCAGCCACCCTATAAAGGAAACTTTCTTTTATGTCTTGTATGGTTTTGGTCTCTACAGCTAGATTTTACATGTATGAGAGATTCTTTTTCTTCCAGGAGCCTTCCTGCTGTAAGGCAGCAATGGCTTTGTAAAATGTTGGTGTGACAAATATAAACAACATATGTGTTTTGGTTCTGGAAACTCTGACAACTGGTTTGTACAAGTTATCTGAATAATATAATGAAAGTGTTTAAGTCTTTAAGATTAAGGTCTTTTATTTGTGTTTCTGCAGCTGGAACCATACTACAAAAGAGCCTTTTCTTCATTCCGCCTTTTGACAGTGATTTCATTCAGGTAATTTTTTGGTTTTTGAGTTTTTTCTAATAAAATATTAATATTTCTGATCATAAATTTTGACTAAAGAAGCATGCTTTATTACTTTTGCAGCAATGGATCGATCATCAACAACATGGACCTTTATTTTGCATCAGCATCTGTTCCTAATAACTATGAAATTGGAAATGTTTTGATCAGAGCAGCTCCAAGCGTCACAGGGTTCAACATTGACACCACTTCTGTTACTGTGGAAGGCTCACGTAAGTAATGCAACAGTTTTAAAAAGAATCTGCAATATTGTCCAAGAGTTTCTTGAAGTAATGCCTTGTTTTCTTTTCTCAACATTCACAGAGATATCAGGTGCAGTAAGCCACAACATCAGTCTCATCACCGCAGTCGCCATGGCGCTGTTGTCATGGCTACTGTCGAGTCAGCAGCTGCTTCCCTGCTGATGTTCACGGGACGTCTTAACAGAAAATATGTTTTGCTGGACAAAACAAATTGTTCTGATTTCAAATCAACGACCTTCTGATGAAGTACACTTTTACTATGAATTAGAAGGAAATTCTAAACATAAAGTTCTATGTATGTGATTAATAATAACAGAAAATTACAAAAGTATTTCTACTCATTAACTTTAAATTATTATGTTATGGTATGGTAATAATGTAATTTATAATTATTTAAGTGAACATGAAGTTAGGTTCTAAAAAGCTGTTTAGTTGGTGACTGTTCATGTAAATCATGTAATCATTCAATATTGGGACATAAATTAAATTAAAACATCTGAACAGTGTCTTGCAAAATTATCTGCTTCACATTTGATTTATTTATTATTATCCTTCCTTGTGTGTGTGTGTGTGTGTGTGTGTGTGTGTGTGTGTGTGTGTGTGTGTGTGTGTGTGTGTGTGTGTGTGTGTGTGTGTGTGTGTGTGTGGAACCTATGTATATCTTATGTGTCCAGGATGAAATATAGGCAAAAAAAAAAAAGTTCTCCAGTCTGTACAGATCAGTCTCTCTCTCCTCACTGTCCAGCCGAGCACACAAGTCATCATACGCCCTTCGTTTGGCCTTTGCCACCTCTACCTTCACCTAATGCTACATTTCCCTGCGTTCCTGTCTCCTCTCTTCTGTCCCCTCAGTGTCCCACATCTTCTTAGCTAACTTCTTTGTCTGTATACACAAGATGAACATCCTTGTTCAGCTTCCAACACGTCATCCTCTGCTCTGTCTTTGTCCTCTTCATCTTCTTCACCACCAGGTCATCCCACACCACCATCCTCTGCTGTCTCGCTACACTCTTCCAACTACTACTTTACAGTCACTAGCTGTGATCTCCAATCACCGCTCCCCCACCTCCGGGAATACTCTTCATCACTTCATGTAACTCACTCCAGAACTTCTCCATCTCTTCTAACTCCCATCCTACCTGTAGGGCATAACCACTGACAACACTGAACAACACACCTTCAATTACCAGCTTAGGCCTCATCACTCTGACACTCGTTTCACCTCCAGATTTTCAAGATAACTCTTACTTAGATCCTCCTCCCATCATCACCAAGATAGAAAAGCTTAAATCCTAAGCTCCTTTAGTTTCTACCGTTCCACGGTATATCCACCTTCTTCATCTGCATTATGTCAACCAACTCTCTAGCTTTTCAAACATTCAACATCCCTACTCTCAGTCCTAGACCCTTGACTTTGCTCTTCTCTCTCTGCATACGGTCACACCTCCTCTCCCCCTTCTTTGACCCACAGTAGCCCAGCACCTTGCAGGTTAACAGTACTGGTAGCGGTCGTTGTTAACCCGAGTCTCCACCGATCTCGTATGGAAATCAGAGACGTTGGTAATATTGCACAAGTAGTAATATAACATTACAAAAAGTAATATTATATGAGAAGTAACAGATCAAAGAGTAAGAAAAAACCTGCCGCTAAATTTCTAAAAACAGACAATCTAGAAGATGAAAAATGAATCACCATCTGGAGACCTACCAAGGTGACTATAATTGTGAATTAAATTTATGTCCTGATTATATACACGTTGTTTTGTGTCTGTACAATGTACAAAAAGGAGAGTACAATAGTAATATTGTTTTATGAAATAAGGAAACAGCTGATGAGAGTAAGGAGGTCAAAGATATTTGTAAGATGAGTAACCGGGGAGACAAGGAGGAGCCAAGAACGCCGTGAATGTTCAGTACCTCAAAGGACAGTTTCCTTGTTTGAACAACTGGCCACAATAATGTGGCATTGCAACAAGAAAAAACCCGGCCAAAAAAAAAAAACGCTCATTCCAATGCTCAGCCATTTTCATTTTGGAAAGTAGACCTGTCTGATGGCGTATTTCATCCTGCGCCAGCGCACGTTAAACACGCGATCATCATGCAGTGATAATAGTGAGCTCTAATCTAAAAATGCCTCATAATACAATGAAAAAAACATGTTGTCTCATTGGTATATAAAACTTATTTATTAAATAATCAAATTATTATAACATGCTTAAACAAAGTGCAAAAACAAAGCAGGTTGTACGACTGACATACTGTGTATTGTTGCAGGAAAGAAGGAAAATAACAATGGGACTTGAAAAAGGTCTTGCTTTTAATGCTGATGCTCACAGGTAAGTTTAAAAATCATTTAACTGTAGTTTGGGATGACTGAAAAAAAAAAGACCTGAACCACCATTCACGTCCAAAAACAGCTGCTCCAACAACAATGGTCCTTCAAACCATGATGATGAACCTGAACCACGATGGACCCAGAGGAACACCAGAATGTGACGAGTTTCACTCCACCTATAAAAGGCTCAGTTCAGAAATTTGGGGGTCAAGAGATCAGCTGAAAAATCTTGGTCAAAATTTAAGTGGTTCCATTACAGGTTTTTCTTTGTGATATTTATGTTTTGCTCTTAAAGCAGTTATAGAAAATAAGTCTAGCGGGATGGAGCTTGTCATTTCACCTACATACATGTTTCAAAAATTAAACCTGACCTCTGTTTAGGCAACAGCGCAAAGTTTTTACTTCAACCGTGTGGAATCCAGCGTTACAGTTAAGTCCAAAAACAGAATTCTCCCCTTTAAACCACCTGCTATAAACAGAGCTGTAAAGTCTGCTTTAAAAGGGTTTTTTTTATGCTTTATCTTTGTGGTATTTTGACGAAAACATGTCCCAGATGTCTCATTAAGACCTCAGGTGATAGTGTCAACTTAATAAAAAATAACAGCATGTCTCCTTTAAAGGTAACATGTAAACTCCAGACCTTTAAATTGCTAAAACATCATAATAATCGTGATATAAGTGCATGTTCAGTTTTATTCAAGGTATAGCTGTTGTGAGATTTATTGTCATTTGAACTATTTGGCTCTAAAAAAAAATTGCCAGAATGCAACCTCCTTTAGTTAAAGTGTAATGGGAATACTTAAGGTTGAGATTTTGAACGGATATAAAAAAATGTTTACAGGCAATGCATCTCTGCTGCACAGTTCTCAGTTTCAGTCATCATTTGATTGTTCAGGTTTGGGCAGAGAGAAGTCAAGGAGTGGCTCCGAAGCCACGAGGCTTTTCAAATACTGTCAGACCAAGAGATGCATTGTTGTTTTATCGCCTCTGACTCAGCATACGAACAAAGACACACGAACACTGGAGCCTATTTTCAATAATGACCTTTAAGATATTTTCACAGGCAGATACGGTGTCAAATTCTTGATGCTTCCACAGTAACAACGATGCTAAGAATTTATGAGCCGATGACTGTAAATAAATAAGCACCAATTTCCAAGGAACTTCCTGTAAAATAAAACTAGTGTCACAGCAACTGTTCAGATAAAAAACAGAAAATAAAAGTATATGTGAAGCGCCGGCCCAAAGTGTCAAAGACCAATGTTACAACAATGACTTGGTGCAGCTTTCCCGTTTACACATGCCTTCATTCCACGGACAAGATTGTGGAACAACAGCTCTTTAGGCAGAAATTTGTAAAAACCCTCGCATTATTTTGGTGTCCCTTTGCCTCTTTTGTCACATTTTAGGTCTTGTTTGGTCTTCATTGTCATCTTCATTGTTATTGTAGAGGTGTTGCAGACGTTTGATGGACAAGTTTTTTTTTCTTTTCTTTCTTTAAATTTCCTTTTCTCTTTATATGTTTTGTGCTTCTCTGACATTTATGTTTCAAATCCATGACTTAAATGTTGAAAGAAAAGGCTTAATTTGAGATACATCCATCAGGATATCATCATGCCACAGGTAGAAAAAATACATAAATAAATAAAATATGTATTGTGTGTCGGGATAGTCAAAGAAATTTTCTTAAATAGTAGAGAATTTTGTTATACCTATATATTCATCTTTGTATGTTCTCACTGGACTGGAATTATATTTCTAGTTTTGGAGCAAAGTGTAACTTGTTGTCTCAATCTTCTAATGCCTGCGCATAATTTTGAACTAGAGCATTTTATCTTTAAGACCAAAAAAAAAAAAAAAAGTAACGGACGTTGTGGAGGACTATCTGATCATTTAGGGTTTCCATTATGATATCCCTGTTGTGCTGCTCCGGCTCATAAAAGGTTACATCTCTGCTGAATAACGGAACCGGAAGAGGAAAACGCAGGGATTAGTGTGTTTACAACTCCCGAGCATCCTTTCCTGAGTGCGCCCCGCGTCTGCCTGCCGCCACAATCTGGCTCCTGCGATTCGCATTTGCAGGCTGATATAACACATCTTACGATATATGACCCTTTACGTTTCTTTGCTGAAAGTGGGGGAGGTGTGACAGAGATATCTGTCGCAGCGTCGGGCCACCCACCATCTGTGGAAGTGGGACAAGGGAACAGATGGCGGATCGGAGCCGCGCTGCAGGGCTGCAGGGCTGCTGACCGTTCGTGCGTCGCTGCAGAGGAGCCGCGGGCATTGAAATTAACGGTTTCCGTCGGCTGCTTCAGTGTATCGTTGGAAGACTCTGCAATGTCGTGCAGCCTGGAATAAAAGCCACTGACAGGAAGCCGTGTATACTGATAAAACAGACTCAACCGTGGGGTGGGGGGGGCATCCACTTAATCCTTTCTGTCTCGCTCAACCATGGTCGACAACCGCTACGCAACAGCGCTGGTCATCGCCTGCGTGCTGAGCATACTGGCCACCGTGTACCTGTCTGTGGGCATCGGGACGCAGCACTGGTACCAGTACAGCAGCCCCACCGTGCGCGGAGAGGCCAACGTGTCCGAGCTGCGCTCCCTGTACGAGGAGTTCATGGACGGGGAGTTTGATGAGAAAACGTACAGCGACACCTTGTTCCGCCTCAACGGGACCGTGAGCCTCTGGTGGAGGTGTGTCCTCGTACCAGATAGCCCTCACTGGAGCAAGGATCCAGGTATGGCGATTGCGTAACTGACCTTACCTGAACGCCCGGTACCTCACCTCCGTGGGAGGACGAGTCGGGCGGCTTTCATTTGTCTCACTGTGGGAACTTTTGCCACATGATTCTTTAAAGAGCGTATTTTAAAATAGCTCTGTTGATCGCCTGCAAAGGAATTCCCTAAGAAATTGTTGTAATTTTTTGCCAGCATGGAAATGAACTCAAGCAGAACACAAAAGCCATAGACAGGCTGTGAAGAAATGCGCAAGAGAAGAAGGCTTTCAAAAATGCAAACAAAGTAAAACAACATTTGATGTCGCCACCCTTTGAGTAAAAGAAGATATAATATTTTGAAGACAAAGTTGTTGTTTTTTTAAAGGAACTCAGCAGGTTGGTTGTTCTAAACCCCTGTTAGATGTCTCCAGGCAGCAGCACGCCTGATTTTAATTAATGGGCATCATCATCAAGGTCTGTACAAGTTTGTTAATGACACAGTCACTTGTGTCAGGGTGTGATAAAGCAGGGAAAGATCTAAAACATGCAGGACAGCGGCACTCGAGGACCAGGGTTTCTGAACACCTTGGAGAACCGACCACAGCTCACCTTCAGATGTAGGCTCCCTCAGTCCCTCCCTCTTCACGTAATCCCACGTAGATTTGATGATTGTATGTTTGGAGCCCATCACGCCCACGACTCCTTTTCTTTTTTATGGCGATGACAGTTCCTGATGGCATTGGCCTGCTACAGACTAAATTTGGGGGCAGTCAGCGTCACCTGCTGCTGGTTTTGGCACCCCAGTGCTTATATTTTTGTGTATACATAGCTGAGTGGCTCAGGTGACTACTGTGTCTACAGTCCTCAACGTTTTCAGTTTCTTTGTGTTCTTTAAAAGAATTTCAATCCTTACCTGGCAGAGACCTTGCAGATGCAGTATAACTTACTTGTCTTGTTTCTGTGTTCAGTCTCATCATGACGTATGGCCCGTGACAAAATGTTTTCTACTACCTCAACTTGGTATCGCACCTTGGCCATTCTTCAACTTCCTACACTGGTTTCTTTGTACCAGCTTACATATAAATTGATGGTCATTAACACCAGCTTAGTAACTGGTTAATCATACACCTGAAAACGATCCTACAAAATCTCCGACTTTAAGTGTACCTAGAAGAACTGATGCCGTTTTTGAAAGTAAAGGATGGTTACGCCAAATATTGATTTGACTTAGATTTTTCTCCTGTTTTGCTCACTTTGTATTTGTAAATTGGTAAAAAAAAAAAAAATACTATCCAAAATCATTGCAAGCATTTTCTCTTTTTTCTATCTTCAGGATAGAAAATTGTCAGATTGCCTTTTTTAAACCACTTGTCACCTTTTCCAACCCAATCCTAAGGCAAATGCCTCATGTTAAATGGTTGATAAAGTGTTAAATGACTTGTGACTGACTGTTGCAGATGTCAAGATGAAGCTGGATTGTCGACGCTTCACTCTACCTCAGCAGTTCATCCCCAAATACAAAGAACCAGGGAACCACAACAGTGGAGAGGACATGCTGCGCACCTGTATGTTTTTGGGTCAACTTGTCCGTATTTAGCAAATATAAAATGCATGGCCACTCTTTTCCATCATGTCCTCATTATACTAACAAGTTCTAGCTTTCTGTGTTTGTATGTGAAGATCTGTGGAGGTGTCAGTTCCTGCTGCCGCTGGTGTCCCTGGGTCTGGTGGCATTGGGTGGGTTGACTGGGTTCTGCGCCTGTCTCTGCCGAAGCCTAACCCCAACCCTGGGGATAGGAGTGCTTCACCTGCTGGCTGGTAAGACCTGCTCCACTGCATCAGTTCATGTCTAAGTGCTTAATGTTATAAGGTCGTCACGTATTTCTGGGGTCATCGAGGACAAGAACAGCATGTCAACAAAAATAACCACGGCCTTTCTACCAAGTGTTGTAGCAAAACAGTCTAACTCAGTACTCTAGGTATTTTATATACTCCAGCAGATAGTTTAAGGCAAAATATGACATTTTCTTTTAACATCTTTACTTAAGTAAAGATTTTAAAGTATGTTTCTATCATGCACCCATTTATGGGGGAAGATGCATAAAAAAAAATGTACAGCACAATATTAAAAAAGTAAATCTTCGGATATTGACAAGAAAATGTGAGAAATGTGCGTCTTCATGAATGCCGATTGAGCGCAGGTTTTTAAGTGCGCTCGTGCATTTCATTCATTAATCTACACCCAGGAACCACCATATAATGAAGTGTAAAGGTGCAGCCTCAGCCTGCATTGTGGTTCAAGTTACAAAAAAATAAAAACAAAAAGAGTGAGCGGAAGCAGATCTTTGTAGACACCGCAATAGAGGTTATTTTAAATGAAGTGGAGCAAGGAAACTTTTTTTTTTTTTTCCGGTATGTAAATAGTCTAGGGGTGTAACAGGGACCAGATGGAAAGCGGTGACTAATGCAGCGTTTATGCCAAGTTTTCTGTTTAACAAAGCATTCCAAAGGTGACGTGAAAATGGTTTGATATGATGTTGCATGTGAAAAAACAAAACAAATCAAACAAACAAAAAAAACAAGCATTTTTCCATGTCAACAAAAAAAGATCATTATCTCTGTTATCTGAGGAACCTTTCTCAGAAATCATATTAAGGAGAACCGTGACATGCCTCATACAGTCATTAAGTCGCTATGTATTCTGACAGCCAAGGGACGTATCTCTTCTTACTTAAATTAAGTATCCCACCAGCCGTGGTGTAGTGGAGGTTATACGCATCTTATTTTTTAGTCAGCATTGGGTGTACCCACTTCTTAATCCCCTCTGATGTTCATCATTCAGTGGTGTCTGCAAGCCAAACTGCCAAATTTTCAACCACAGGTTGATGAGGACATGACTCACCCTAAGCTGCCTCTAATGCCTCTAACTTTACACACAAAAATGACTAAACTAAATCTCTCCGTACACCCGTCTCTGCAGGTCTCTGCACCTTAGCCACGGTGTGCTGCTACTTGGCGGGGATGGACCTGCTCCATCGGGTGTCGATGCTTCCTGACAAGGTGGACGGCTCTCTTGGCTGGTCTCTTTACCTGGCCCTCATTTCTTCACCTCTTCACATGATGGCTGCTGCCCTGCTTGTGTGGGCGGCGCGCAGCCACAGCCAAAACTACTACCGCATGACTGCCTATCGAGTGGCATAGTTGTAGATTCAAGTCTGGTTCTCAAATCCTGTTTAAAATTCAAACCCAACTCTGACACCAAGATGCATTTTCTAATGATGTCACAGGACCAATGTGTGGGCTAGTTTGTGTGTGTGTGTTTTTTTCCCGCCTTTGATTGATTAAAGTGCTCATAAATCTACAGTACAGATCCTAAAGTGTGCTGCATTAGTATATTATGACTTTTCTCTCTAGAGGTTGTGGTGTGAATCAGACAGTACAGCATGTTGTCCAGGTCAAAATTATTGACACCTAAGTTTTTACAATTTCGTTTTGGAGCAAAACCAGATAAAAACCAACTCATACAATTGCATTATTTTGTATGCACATCCAAAATTATTAAACAACTGCAAAAGGTTTTTACGTAATGTGAAGTACACCTCCTACACTAGAGGCACAGTTTAGGTAAAATTAACATCTACAAAATGAACAGATTGAAAGTGTGATTTTTCTGGCTGTATGTAGCATTGATGTATTCAACAAACATAAGGTACCAAAGTCATAGTTGGCATTTACGTCTCGTTTCACGAACCTTCGTGTACTTGTGAAGCGTCTGTAAATCCATTCATACCTACAGGAACCTCCGTAATCTCTGGCACAGTTGAAAAAACTCCTTCCAGTGTTTTTGTCATTTGCCTTGATTTGTTTTATTTATTTATTTATTTATTTTAATGTAGACAATGAATACACTGCTAGGTAGCACATTGCGATAACTAGAAGGCTTTTGTAAAACAAACTTTAATCAGTTCTGTGACTATGTGGGGTTTTTTTTTTTTGGCTTCATGTGTGGGCTACATGTCGTTAGCATGGTTAGCATTAGCATCGCGCCAACACAGTCAAAAAAAAACGACTTTTCTTGCATTAAACATCAGGGTTCATGTTCTGTATTTCCTATGGACTGACCCTGGAAAAGTGCAAAGCGTTATACTTTTCTGTTGTTGTTCATGTCGTCCTTTTTTGTACATCACCGGCTGAACACGCGACAAACACCAGGCTACTTTCTTAAGGTAGCTCTGACGTCACAACTGAGCATTTGAAGGATATCTTATTGGAGTTGGAGCTAATAAACGTCAAGCAACAGTCATTTATATTAACACTATTCAATCAAACAATCACGTTTGTTGCGGTCAACGTCTTATTACAGTTATGACGTAGGCCCCCCAGCTACGGCGGACATACGTCGTCATTTCGACACGCAAGCATAAACACATAAATCAGCAATAAGAATTACCTGTGATCAATTTTCAGTGTTTTTAAGAGAAATAATCAATATATCCCCATTGTAAAACATAAACATAAGCTAAACACTAAGTTATCTGAAAGCATCAGATGCCTTTCTTGGAAATATTGTAAATTACTGGATAAATGTTAATCTCCATGAGTAAAATTCAAGAAGGACACCATTGTTTAAAAGATAGAACTACTGTCTGCAAAACCTTTCATAAATAAGGCACACCTTTTAGAGTTTGATTGTATTAGTTTGCTTATGACTAAAAAAATCCCTGTCCACAGTCAAGCACAGTGGAGGTTTTATCATGATGTGTCGCTGCTTTAGTGATTTTAGGACAAGATGTGTCAGTCAGTAATGGAAAAAATTTAGTTTGACACACCTACAGTACGTTTGCAGGAAAACACAAAAACCACTGAGACGTTTTTTTTTTTTTTTAACAGATACTTTTTTGTAATCTGCGCCTCATCTGCTTTGACACATCTGTCAATCAGACGTCTGCTGAAAGACCACTATTGCATTTATGTTTGTCATTACAAAAGAAAACCTCATTTCTGTATTTTTTTTTTTTCTTTTAACTTGGTGGAATTTATTTATTCCTTGAAGTTGTAACGTTAGATTGTGGTTTTGTTTCTGATTTCTTTACCTGGTTTACTGTTTATTGTCCAAGTCAGCGTTTGTATGCGGGGCCAGTCTTTGATATAAACAAGCTGAAAACTGGGCCCCATATGGGATTGTCTGTGGGATCCATGTTGGCCCCGTATGAACTGCTCACAATGTTTCTGCTCAGGTACACGGGTCATGAATGGGCATGAGCCCAAAATGGGTGTCTTATCTTTGCCCCAGTTGGGCTGATCACATCAGCGAACCCAAGTGGGTAATAAGCATGGTGCTAATATGGAACAAGCGGCCAGTCCTGGATTGGTTCCCCATATTTCAGCTTATTTGTACTAAATGCACCCTACAGTTCATGCGTATTTATTTATTTATTTTGTAGATTTTTTTTTTTTTTTTTACATAGTTGTGGTTAAATACCTGATTTTGTTACTCCCTTTTGTGAATTTGGCTTCCTGTTTGGTGTTGGATGTGATTTTGATTCATGCTTTTGAAACCCTGTTTGTTATGCCATTACAGAAAAAAGTACAAAAAAAATGGATACAACAATTTAAATGAACTTAAGGGCGATAGTTTTCCCCTTCTTGGCATTATGAATGTACTTTATTGGCCATATTATGATGAGCTCCAGTTTTTCTTTGCACTTGGCTTTTTAACATATCCTGACTGTTCCTGTAGTAATCTGTAGTAAAATTCTATTTTTTGTATTTTGGTAGATTAGCACTGCTTTGAACCGTTTCATCTAATCCACGGATGTCTATAAATGAAGTTCTACGTGTGTTTTGATATGTCTCATGATGAATCAGACCGTATTTCCTACATTTAACCTTCAAACAGAAACTTTCATACATGAATGCATCGTAATGTGATATTTGTGAATCTGCAGTAAAAGTGGCTGTGAGCTGAAATAGTTGACCTTTGTACACAAATATTGGGAGCGAGTGTGTGGTTACATGTATACATGCTGTCACTTCAATAAAAGATTTCTTAAAAATTTATTTCACATCAGTCTCGTGCCAGGGACGTCTTCATTCCTCTTCCTCGGATGCAAAGCCCTTCTCGCTCTCTTGTTTCTCCTCCTCTGTCTGCACCCGGATGGCGGGAATCACCACACTCCTCTTCCTGGCCAGGGAGAGCGCGATGCCTTTCTCGTAGTAGGCACACTCGTTGATGAAGAAAGGATAAAGAGGCTCGCTGCCTTTATAACTCAGGGTTTCCCCAGAGAACGTCTGGAACAGGGGCTCTTGAGGATGGAGCAGGCAAAAGTCTCGGTCCTGTGAAGTTAAGCCATTAGTTAGGTTGATGATAGTAAAGAGCCACAAGCGTCTCCTTCTGCAGGGCGGGTTGCAGAGCAGAGGAGAAAACTAAACATGGGTCATGGAAGGGGCAGCGGTCACAATATGAGCATTGTGAAATGATAAGTGGGAAGTTAGATATGTCGGCTGAGCACGCTCATTAATAATCACATGTCACCCGGACTTCCAAACTCAGCTATACCAGGCTAAGACCTTAAAATTAAACCAAACTGCCTCTTAACCTCCATGAAAACTGCGTCCACTTCCGTTTAAGGCAAATCTCAATGAGCTCAGCTGCTGAACTGACCAACAAAAACAAGATTCAAGAAACTGCAACTTCTTTGTATAGCCTCTGTTTTTTGTTTTTGTTTCTTTTCTGTGCATCTCATGGGTTTTACAATCATTGATACAACAAAACAGTGTGTTTCAGGGCTTAGAAGCAGTTTCTATAACCTGAGGATTCCTGTCCAGAGGTTGTGCTGGTCGAGGTAGTTTTGCTTGAGGTTATTATTTTAGTTTATCTATGTTTATCCTATGTTAATGAAACGCTGAATACTGTTAAGGTTTAACTGTTAACAAGACTTTAAATCTTTAAAAGCATAAATAGTTGTCAGGCTTTACCTGCAGATGAGAATGAATGGCTGCCGTGATGTTGTGAGTCTCGCTGTCTCGTGGATAGTCGATGTTTTTAACCATGGTGAACACGTCCACAAGTCCTCCTTCAAATACAGTTCCTGAAGGTAAAAACGGTTTCAAAGAAAGATTAGCTTTTTTTTTTTTTTTTAATTAAAACAAAAGCACAAGGCCAAAATTACTTTAAGGTACCTGAGTTAAAGCAGCGGATCCAATCCAGCATGTGCTGCACGCTGGCTTTCATTGCCGTGAAGATGTTTGACCTCACCACACCGTGGGGCTGGGGGCCGATCTCCATGGCTGCAGGAGGTCAATCGTAGTAGACGACGATTATAACGCACATAAACTAGCGTTCAAATGCTTTTAATTAACTAAAATTACACTCACCAAAACCATGTTTTCCTACTGAGTCAAGGGAGTACGATTCTTTATTTGAGACATCAAAATGAATGAATCTCATCGGCATATCGGGCATCTGCCTCTGAAAAAGCAAGAAAACCATTCCCAGCTCACTGCACTTTATAGACATAAAACATCATTTTTGTCAACAATCTCCTCCAAACACATGCACACTCACTCACAGCACGAGTACGTTGATAATAATTCCTCCTTTAACTCAGGTGAAAGTGTGCTAGAGCGGTGCGGCGCTCTGCTGTGAGGGAAATGCCACCAACCTGCCGAACAGTCTTTAAATCTGCCCTCAAGCAGAGAAGTGACAGCCGCTAATGCTTCAACATAAACCACTGTTTACTAATTACTAATTACTAATTACTAATTACTACAGAAATACCGAAGACATTTGAATTGGACCGGAAAGTCAAGTAACGCCGCTGTATGACTGCACCTTCAGGTGCCTTTTAAACATCAATGAGCTCCAGGAAAGAAGCCGTAGGAAGATTTGGTTATTAAAATAAAAACCAAGTAAATAAAAGCATTTTGAAAAGACAAAGAGTTTCTGGGAGAAATCGCTTTGAAACGATGAGGCAAAAGGCCTTTTGACAGGTCACATCAACGAAAAGACCACAGTAGCTGCTGTGGGACGTGGAGGGGACTCGGTTCTGTTCTCAGGTTGCATTGCTGCTTCTTGCACAGGTGGTAATACCTCCGAAAATACAGCTAAAAGCCCCCAAGAATGCCTGATTAAACATTGTACTTGTTCCTTAAAGGCTCTCTACAAGCACTGTGCTTCATCCTGTTGAACAATATCTGAGAAATGTGGTGTAGACCTCAGCAAGAGTCAATCAAAATACCTGTTGGCTGATGCACAAGCTTCGCTGAGTGTGACGGATTACTTTTAATTACAGATTACATCTGTTCATTATGGAAAATGTTTATTTGAATCAAACGTCAAAGCAAAACTCTTGTCAAATTATTTCAGAGACAATGCTTTTTCCGTTTTCATGGGAGGGTCTGTATTGATGTTACGGGGGGGTTCTTTACACTGCAGATGTTTAAGTGGGACAGAGACACTTTCACTTACCTGCAGGTATTTAAATATGTGAAGACAGATCCAGTCACAGTCTGAGTATGCGATGAAGCACAGGCCCATGTTGGCAGTAGTGTTGTGGAGGTCACAAACAAGGTCCGCCGCCTGCCGACTGCCTTTGGGACCCAGCATGGCGTTCAGTTCTTTGGATCGGATTATCTCGTAGGGGGCCGTGTCTGACATGGGACCGCTGGGAGAAAGAAAACACGTCGTTATCAGGCCCGTTACCACGGGCAGCATCATCTTCTCTCTCACTGCCTTACTTGAGGGTGGAATGGGTGAAGCAGCGGTTCAGGTCGGTGTCGATGTATCTGCGGCACTGCTGCACGGCCCTCGGGTTGGACAGCACCATCGTCACAGATGCGGGCTGTCCACGCTCCTCGTCTCTCTCTTCATCTCCCTTCTCCACCTTCAGCAGCTCTCTCACCAAGTACACCCCAGAGAGCTCGTTGCCGTGGGTACCACCACACACGGCGACCCGGGACAACCTCGGGAGATGCAGTGGCTCATTTACCTCCATCTGACTGAGAGCAAAGTGCAAGAAATGTAAGTTTTGAGCAGAGAAAAAACTGTTTCGTGTGTTTTCTCTGGTGGCTTGTTTTTTTTTTTCTTTTGCATGTCAATCAGCACAATATGATTCTCCTCATTTGTTCCAGTATTAGTTATACCAGTGTCAATGTCTGAATAAACTGTCGACAACACAGTAACACAAGCCAGATATAGATGGTAAAATCTTACCTCGCTTCGCTGGCTTGAGGGGAACGGAAAAGTGGCAGTTCCAGCTTTAAACCCGAGTACAGAACTGCACTTAGAATCAGTCTGTGTTTACAGTCTCTTAGGGAGAGCTTGAGATAAACCAGTGTGAAAGGTCAGCTCCAGAAATTATCGAACCAACTGAAAAGAAACCATGCTGTGCATCTTTCCCAGTTTATCCTAGGTGTTACCTTTCTGTCCCCTCTCTCCCTGCCGTTTACCCTCTTCCACTCTCTCCCGGGCTTTCATGCAATTTCCCTGATTCAGCATTCCCATCCCTCCCTCTGTGCAAGCTCTAGCTGCCTGTTATGCACTCCCACCATCTCTCAATCACCTCTCCCACCGCGCTGCACTACAACACATCGCAGGCAGGGTGTGTCCTGAGTGCGATGCAGCGCATCAGTCCCTTCCCTTGGTCACAACAGCGGTGAGGTTAGCCGAACCCTAAGCCCCTCCCCAACTTTCCCCTACTCCCTGCACCATGTATAGGATGGTAGGTTCCAGTCTGCCTTTTGGAAAACGGGCTGAAAATAAAATCTACTGGCATGACACAGCAAGAGCTGTGATGTACACAGTGGAAGAAACAGCTCTTCTGGCAGAGACAATAAGTGAAACAGCCAGGGATTTAAAAGCAACACTTGTTCACGCTTAAACACAATGAGGCGGAAAACTGCTGTTGATTTATTTTTGTTTGTTTCTAAAACAGAATAGCAGCAAAAATAGTTTTTAAATGTCAAATGAAATACACGCGGTACATTTTATTTAACGATAGAAACTTTATTTTTTTAACTGTGTAATATTATTGTTTTTGCCTCATTTGCTTTTTGAGGAACACGTGAAAAAGACATATTTACATAAACAAATCAACAGCCAGGGTACAATGTTCATCATTTTACGTCACACACTGATCTTTACAACCAACCACGTTAGGAGAAACATCCCGTGACTGTGTAGATGTTACTTTGTTTAAGAAGAAGCCAATTGTTGGTCCAGAACGAGTAAATGAAACAAAGAATTGCTGAAACTACTAAAACAGTTAAGAGCTGTTCAAAACGTTATTAAAACCTGAAGTGATGAAGGTGAACTATCATCTTCAATAAAGAAATGCAGTGGAGAGTGAAGAATTCGTGTCTTAGTGCTTGTTGGGAAGACCTGTGGGGGTGGTATCATGATCTGGGGTTGCTTTTGCCAGACCGGCTTATGTTCGGGGGGTCAGGAGACATCTTATTCACGCATGGACCTTCACCTTATTGGGAATATTGAGAACGTGCTGGAGAAGACTTGACCAGGTGGAAGACAGCTTTTAGTTTACAAAGGATCACTTTTTGTTATTCTGTAAAAATATGAAAGTATACATTTATAGCACAAACACAATTTTACTTTTATCGTTAACATATTATCCAAAGGGACAAGTAAATATAAATTAAAAAAAATTACTACAAGACTGTTTCGATAGCTTCCGTTTGAGTTTTCTATTATTATTTAGTGGTGTAAAAGACGCTAAAGAAAACGATATGAAACGTTTCTTTTGACATTACAGCATTTATTACAGTCTTTTTTTTCTGCGTTAATACAAAATACTGAGAAATGTCATGTCTTCGAGTCAAGTACATGAACTCCCTTTTTTTTGTGAAATTGAAGTCCTGCAACATTACAAGAGGAACCAAAATATGAGAAGAAAAAAAAAACTACAATACAGTTACAGATACTATAATTTCTATACATTTATAAAATCATAGTTATTTGCAACACGTTTAAATTCTTTTCTTTATTCTTCATTTTTAAGTACACTTACAAACAAAATTATGAAATGCACACACGCAGACACACGCATACACTTTGTTTTTGGTGTCGACTCGTACTTGCATATGCATGAACTCTGCAGACACACAGCGGCACGTTTGCACTCTTTCACCACTGTAATAACTGTTTGTTTTCCTTGCTCAGCTCCCGTTTTACACCAAGCATCTGCGGCTGTGTTAAACCAGTCTTATTGCAATCTAACGATGTTACTCTATTGGCAAAAAAAAAAAAGAAAAAGAAAACTACTTTCCAACACTGTGAAAAAGGCCCATTAAATTTACAGCTGTTCAATAAAACTTGAGATTTTCTCAGCAGTAAGACAAACTTTTGTTTTTCTTTTCTTTTTTTTGTTTTTTTTTTTGCCATTTTTCCAAATCAACACTTTCTTTCCAAACATTTTCTGAACAGGTTTGTACACGAAACCACCTATAAATGTTAAGCGTTTTATCCACACGGGTGTGAAATCAATACAAGTTAGAGCAGATTTGCTCGTTTTTAAGGCGAAATTCATCACGTTCCAGCCTTGTAGCTGAGGAGTAACTTTTACCATCAATTTTCTGTTAGGCCTTTATATAGAGAAAGAGAGAGGAACATCCACCCCCACCCCCGACCCCCAACTACTAAACGTGACAGTGTGGGTGGTGAACCAGTATCCTGGACGATCAAGTCTTTCATTAAGCACGCCGTAGAGCGCGGCGGCCGCGCTGTTTCATGATGGAAGAGCAGATAATCGGTTGCACACACAAGCACACTAGAACCTTCACTTAATTACATTAAGACAATAAATCAGAGATAAAGAAAAATAATCTTGCTAATATTTTAAAGGCCACCAGTTGACATTTTAAAGAAGATCATTTTAATCATATTTATCTTTAAGTGTATATATATATATTACTTAGATTTTACCTCCTTTTAGAGTTATTACCAAAGCGGACTGCACTGCGGATGACAGTAGGACAACATTATCACACACCTGCTCCTGATCTGACAGACTGAGCAGACGTAGGCAGACGCTCAGCGTGTGATCCACTCTATTCCGTCCTCCATGTGCTGACCGAACTCGGACCCGGAAAGACACCAATTTTGATTCCAGGCTTCAAAGACGTGTGATTGCGACGAAGGACCCACGGAGATGACGAGCTACACGGGAGGTGGGAAGGGGGGGGCGGCCCTTCATCTACAGCAGTGACAGTCTGGGAGATCTCTTAGAACAGAGAGCCACTGGAGGGAAGCAGCCATCCAAGTGGGGGACAAGCGGGGCTTTGCCAGCCGCCCACCTGGCAGCTGTGATGGTCAGTCTCTTCAGGGCACTTTTGTCAATGACGACGTCAAAATATGTCCGGGCAGCCTTCCCAGCTGCCCTGCTCCTTAGCTTCCCAGTAGCCTCCCTTATAGATGTGAACTTGCTCACCTGTGATTCGGTCCTCGCAGCGCTCAAACCAAAGTGCTTTGTAGTTGTCATGAGGAGCACCTGAAAGAGAGAAAGAGAGAGAGAGGAAAAAAAATGTTAACTTTTAGTTAATGCACAAGGATGGAAGGGTTGAAAATAAAAAGAGGAATACTTGCTTTTCAATGAAGGATCTGAAAGAGAATCCTCATCGACAGCTTTTAGAAGACAAAAAGGGGGAATCACAGACATTTTTTAACCCCTTGATTCCAGAATTCCCCCCCCAAAGCATGACAGAGGAACACACACAAAAGCTGTAACACACTTGACTCGTACCTTCTTCTGACTGACTGGAGGTGCGCTGGTTCACGGCCTCCCGCTCTCTTTCACGCCTGGCAATGCGCTGCTTCTCCTCCAGGCGCTGCTTTTCGACGTTGGCTTCTTCCCAGCGGCCGTCCTCCATTAAACGCTGGTCAGGCCTGCGCCGGCTGTCCGTTGGCGCCACGCCGTCCTCGGGCTCATTCAGGGTCATAGCCAGCATAGTGAAGTAGTACATGGTTTCTGCTCTGTCACTGAGGGCAAAAGAAAACCCGCCCGTCAAAACATACATCCTGTTCACATTCCAAATGAGATGATGGTTCTTATAAAAACAGTCCACCAGTTCTCTGTAGTCAGTCACTGACACACCCCACGACTGCAGAGTAATCAGAGTATTTCTGCAGGTGAAGTCTGAGGTGTTCGGTGTAAAGAGGAATGGTGAGAGTACAGTCCCCTGTGGTGCTCCTGTGCTGCTGACCACCTGGTCAGACACTCATCCATTCAGTCTCACAAACTGTAGTCTGTTTGTCAGACAGCCAGTCATTCAGGTGATCGTGGAGGAATCCACCTGTGTCTTCTGGAGTTTCTGATATAACAATGCAGGCTAAATGATGTTAAATACGCTGGAGATCATTATCCTCACAGCGCTGAGCGCTGTGTCCTGCTTTACTGCTGCTTTGTGGTTATTGGAGAAGAGCTGTTGGAAACTTGCAAGGTCTAATGACTTTGAAACTGTCACATTTCATTTTCACTCATGGGCTCATCATCCCTCAAAAATGCAAAACTAAATGATAGGCTCGAACGCCGACAGAGATGACTACTGGCTCCAAAAGCAGAACTGCAGTAAAAGTCTCACGATTGATATGGCATGCACATCGAAACTACTCACGGCAGAGGGTTTCTCCTCCACACCTCCCTGGCTTTGAGGGTTTGATAGACGGTCTTCTGTTTGCCCTCCGTGCCGTTTTCTCCTCCGCGACTGCTCTGCATCACCCTGGAGAACTCCATCTTCTCATCCCACGTGCCTGAGAGCACGTAGTGAGCCTTTCCATCCTTGTCCATCACCACGCCCGTTACCTGGAAACGTGAGAGACACAAATAAGAGCGTGAGGAGCCTCGTTAGTCCACAATGCGATTAGACACTAGACATTAGACACAAACGGGTCGCACACAGGCCACATAGGTGTGTGATGACAGCAAAAACAACAAAACAACCAACTGCACTTATGAAATTAAGTTCTACGTTGTGCAGAAAACCAAGTTTGGACTTCTTTCTCACCTTTCTGGCTACATCTCGAGAGAAGTAGCTGTAAGGAGCAAACTTCAAGTGGCAGCGGTCTCCAGTGGTGTGGTTCACCACGTCGATCTCTCCCGACTGGAATAGGAACAGTTTGAGGCTAGTCACAGCGAGGTCGACATCTATTCTACTCAGTTCTGTAAATACCCTGAAGAAAGGTTATTTTCTGTTTGAATTAAAAAATAAGTTTATATTTCAAATCAAACAAAGTATTTTCATTTACCGTAGGATGATATTTTTTACTCAGAGACACTGCAGGTTGTTGCAAAATACAACTGAATGTTTTTTTTTATTTCATGTGCACATGAATGCATTTGTTAAAGGTTGCCAAAGAACTCCTGCGATGCTGGTTCTGTGCTTTCAAAAGTGACAGGTATTCCTCCAAATTATTTACTATTGTTTTTGCACAACAAAAGGGCTTCTTATGTTTAGAAACTTCCCCATCGATGCCTGGGGTTTCAGGTTTACTCCCGTCACTCAGACGTCACCTGCACCAGCCCTCGCAGGCAGCCGTCGGTCTCACCTGATCGATCCACAGTTTTCCTACGATGATGTTGTGCACTGTGGTGGTAACTTTCTTCCACGTGTAGTGATTGTTGCTCTTTTCAAAGATTGCGTGAATTGTGCCTGCGAAGCAACATCAAACGTAGAAAGAAAGAAAGCATCAACACACCATTATGTGAGATAACACGACTGGTGAAATGTGACTCATTCCCCTGGCTTTTATCATGCGTTTCTAATGAAAATACTTAAATTGTGTGCGTGCCTGTGGTTTTGACCCGTGATCCATCAGCTGGTATCACCCTCGTTCCATCATCATGCAGAAAACAAGGAATGCTCACCGCGTTCATAAATCATGTCTCACCTAAAGGCATAATGGACAGGTACTTTCCCCTGAACTTGCTTGCAACAGTGATTTCCTGCCTCAGAGTCCAGCCGCGATCAGATATCACATGATGAGCCGCAGCAGGAGGATGGTGACTCACCTGAGAGGACGGGGAGAAAAAAAGATCATCGTGTGAAAAATAATTTAACCAAATGACATGTTTTATTTAATCTATTTCATCAAATAAAAGCCAAATTGAATGACTAATATAAATAAACTGTTTACTTAACAGTAAACAGTTTTTTAATGGACCCTTTTATTCTTACTAATCTCTCTTCTAATTCTGTTTTGTGTGCATAAAACTACCTTTTTACTGATTTATTTTAGCTTATAACTACAGTTTTGCCCATAAAGTTGAAAAAAAAAAAAAAAAACAGTTGTGATGATTGTAAACAAAGAGGAATTAATTTAAAAAAAAATTTTTTTAAAGTGTTTCCGAAAGCAAAGTTATTCAGAAGTGACATTTGAAAACTAGTTCCACCTCAGAACATTTTCTTAAAGTTTAAAGAACCTGACCCGAACACCTCGAAAACTATAACCTGCATTTATCTATGCCCACAGGGGCTGCAAATGAACGTGCCAAAGCTTTAGTGCAACAAAAGGAAAGATATTTATTTGACGTGCAGTGAAGGAGTAACATGCGTGTGGCTGAAGTAGATAATGCCATGACTTGCAGGGGTTACAAACTAGTCGGGGGGGGGGGGGGGGGGGGGGGGGGGGGTTAGGGTTAGGGTTAGGGCACGACACTAATCGACAATACTCTTTATGAAATTTGACCTAGTCATAGCCCAAAAAGAAGTCACAACGTTGCCGTGGTAACTCGATGGCGACCGTTTGTGTCCAGACAAAACAGAGACTCAATGTAAAATGTAAGAATTCCTCAGATATTATTTAATTTTATTTGCTTTATGTACCGCTGAGCAAAATTACCTGCCAAAATAAGCTGCATCTGAAGAGCAGCAAATGCTATTTACCAACTCTAGACTCAACCTGTGAGTTTGCAAGATTCACTGCAATAAAAAAAAAAATAAAGGACGTGAATTTTGTCAAAATGCTTACTCAGTGGGATTTCAAGTCACCCTTCCTGACTTTCATTATTCATCCATCTTTACTTCCTGGCTGAAAATCCTTCGCTTCTTAGGCCCCCCTCCCTTACCTGCTCACAGAGGGAGCGATAGCCACTCTCTCTCCGGCGGTCCAGCTCATACGTCTCTCCCAGCAGAGGGTTGAAGGGTTTTCCTGTGCGGTAGACGGTAGTCGAGTAGGCAGATATGCAGAACGCCGCGACATAGCACATCTGTTCCAGAGAGTTTTGGCACTTTGAGGCCTTATCCAGCAGCTCGTGATATTCAAGGTCCTCTGACAACCGCTGCAGCATGGAGATGGGCTCGTTGAAGTTTACCTACAAGGCAGAATACTTTCATGTTTATTCATTCTTGCACAACTGCGTTGCAGCAACACAGTAAAAACTGGGCAACCATGAAAAGCACTAAATGCACAAGATTCGGCAAGGTCCATTACTCTTCCCCAACGAAGGTCACACAGAAAAAGCACTGTTTTATCAAAATCCAGGGTCTGTTGTCCCTTAATGGCAGAATTCTGCCACGAGCATGAACTGCCGGCATTTATTATCATATTACTTCCTCTGCACAAAGGCAGGATAACGATCTGGTATGACTCAGTCTTTGTTTTGAAGACGGCGCGGTGCACTTTAAAGCAGCACAAAGAATCATTGAATAGAATCAGGAATCTGCAATTGAGCGCCAACAAAACAGGTCTCACATGCCAGATTCAGTGGGGCTTGCTTGTTTTTCTAAATAAACTGGTTCCACTGTACATCTGTCAGCGGAGCTGCATAAATCATAGATGACTGTTAGAAGGAATGCCGTCGTCCTGGTATTGCTGAAATGAAGGGTATCAGTCTTCAGCGCTGGCAGAATTCCAGGAGCACTTTGTGATTTTAACTGTTGTGATGAGTGTTGGTGTTTTTTTGCAGTTGCCTCATTAAAAATACATGGTTGAAAGACAGATAAAGAGAAACCGCCTGAGGCCTCCACCGCTAAAAGCTCTGCTCACACCCATCGTCTATTCAGAAGCTTTTATCCCATTTCTTACCATTGTAATGAAACAGTACAATTATTTTTCTTCCTCCTCCGTTCAACATTGCTGCCAGGGATTTTTCCTTCTTTTGGAAAATAATGATTTAAAATTAATTTACTTTGATTATCCAATACTGAGGTTATGGAATATAAGTGTATATTGGAAAGTTAAATCTGTGTTTATAAAGAAATCAAGGTCACAGATTCTTTGCTTTACACCTTCACGTGAAATATCTCCCGATTCGCGGTTAAACAAATACTTGCTGTTTTGTGCAATAGTTTTCACACAAAAGTAAATCTGTTATTAGAATAATAAACCAAAGAAAAGACGGCATTTTGCAGAAAAACATATATTATTTTGTATTAGTGTCTCAACGGTCAGTAGGTTGCCCCAGTAGTCTTGTTGCGACGGGAAACCTCACCGAGATGAGAAGTGTGGACACATATTCCACATGAAGAAGAGACTCAGCTGAGCAGCTTCAGTTTGTTTTAGGTTGGATTGTTTAAGGAACAAGTAGAAGCAAAAGCAGCTGGCTGATTTCCACTCCTCCAAGCAGAATCGTGGCTTCGCTGGATTTTTTTTTTTGTTCTGTTTCTTTTTTAATCTTAATATAGCGTCACTAATGTATTAGAAACTAACATTTCCCCACATACTAGCATTTAATCCGCACGGAGCTGTTTGGATTTGTATGGGAGAGTATTAGGGTCACTGAAGAGAGGGCAAAAAAAATGTTTTAACAACAATAATTCTTACATGATGAATCCTTGCAGCCTAGTAAGTGACAGCACCACATCCATGCAAAAGGACAGCTAAACTACACCACATTCATCACATACAGTAGAAGCAGTTAGGGGTTGCAGAGGACTGATTTTAGGAGGTTTCTCCGTAAATGACATGTGATATGCTTGGTTACATTTCTAAAGGCATCTTCAAGCCGGCTGCTGCCGAGTCCAGGGTACGCAGCGAGCTGCGGCCCACTAATCTGAGCCCTGGCACTAATCGGTGACAGACAACAGGCAGTGAATAAAATGAAAACAAACATCTTCTTCCTGCTCAGTTTCAAAAGCCAGAGCAGGACCCTGTTGTTCCCGTCTTTGTGTTTTGTGTAATGAAATTGCCATGGCAACATGAGGTCCTCTTAACTGCTTTTTATAAACTACGTTTTCTGCTCGCTTTCCAACCTCGAAGAAACCATAGGACGCTTGGACGCAGGCTCAGCCATAAATACTCACAGGCATCGGGATCTTGGACAGCTCTTTGCCGATGCAGTTCTTCATGATGCTCCAGAGGTTGAGAGAGTAGTTGGGTTTGTCTGGGATACGTGTCCGCCTTTTTTTCAAGGGTACCAACTCCTGAGAGGGGGACTCCTGGTTCATAGTCAGCGGCTCCTCATTGAGCTACAAACCAGACATTTCCATCAATCAATCGGCTGTTTTCTTTGAGTTTAATTTAAAATGATCCCTGAATCACAAAATCACTTCCACAACCATGTGTTTTATACACAAACGCCCAGCTTTACTTATTGTGGGGCCACTGGAAGGAACAGAAGGCCTCAGACTTGTCTCTCGCCTTCACGTCCTTCGCTACTGAACGGACTGGTTGAGTATTCAACACCTGCTGGGTCTAACTGGTTTTTTACTAATTTCAGATCATGTCTTTCAGATGATCCCTGCAGAAATGCAGCGATATAATGTCTCCCTCTTGTGCCTGAAGTAGAGAGGAGCAGCAGGAGACACCGACTTGCACAAAAAAAAAAAAGAAAAAGAAAAAAGGCTGCTACGATTTTGAGTCTTTGGAGAGCTGCTGCTTTCTTATCATCACTATGTCATTAACTTATGGAAAAGTTCTCACACTTACACTAAACAAGTCTTCACTAAGACAACACAAGATTAGGTGGTCATACTGTTTTGTTTTTTCCCCAAACGATATGTCTTGATAAGAAAGGACTTGTCTTACTTTCAGTTCAATGTGACATTTCTTTCCGGAAACGATAAACTTAACACATTTTGTTTTGTTTTTTTCTTGTCAACTTTGTTTTGTTTGTTAATCTCTAAACATTTTGTGCCAGCAACACATTCCTAAAACACTTTTAGATTGTCTTTTTTTTTTTTTTTTTTGTCACAGTAAAGTTTTAAGTGGCATTTGAGAAAGTAAAACCACATTTTAACAAACATTGTTCCAAGTTGATCATGGACACTGTGTTTGTCCAGTCATTATCACAGTCAACTGCTGCATCACTATTTCTTTAATTCTCCTTTCTCCTGAGACTAAACAGCCTGCTGTTTCTGTATGTGTGCTTGCAGGCCTGATTCGCCAAAATAAGTGGATGTGACTTGGCATGATTTAGAAGGGAGGGGCTCTGCACTCAGCTCTGCGGTAGCAGATACATCCATTTCTGATATATAAAATAGTGAAGTGGTTTTGCAAATTCATTTGAGTGGTTATTTTTATGTCCAGCCAGCAGCCAGGCCAAGTATCGACATCGAGGAGAAAGCCCTTCCAGGTGTTAATTAACTTCCAACACGACAGGACCCTTTATTTTACAACTAAATAAATCTATAAATGGTTATATACCAGAAATTGAATAAACTAGGGTCAAATGTGACTTACCGATTGATCATCTGGACACATTTCACTGTTGAGACCACTGACGTTACTGCTTGACCTCCTGAAAATGATTTTAGAAAAAAAAGGAAAAACAGACTTCTCTGAGCCTTCGGGGGTTTTGACCAACTCAGCAGCCATTTCAACATGTGACGGAGTATAAATGTCTAAGGAGATACTAAACCAAATTAACCAAATCACCCGCTGACAACATACATGTAACAAGAACAAGCAGCATGGAAGGTGGACAAAAAGAAACGGAGGTTAAAGAAGGTACCGACTTGTGGAACTGAGGGTCCGCAGGTACAGTGATGAACTCAGGGGCTTCCTCCATGGCATCAAAAAACTCGTTGTCGTCATCCTCATCGCTGGCCTCGCCTTTCCCTGGCCCAGCAGCACCTGTAAACGTAACAGTCACTTCAGCTTTTCTGTTACAGAAACCGAACTTAGTTCAAACTACAGATTCAAGCTTAAACCTCTGAATGATATGGGTGCCAACAGCTGCAAGGCTTCCCATGGCGTCTATAAAACAGCCTGAATTAAGAGCAAATCATTTAGAAGAGGTTAAAAAAAAATTACTTGAGGATATATCTTTTAGTCTAGTAATTTTAGTTAAAAAGAGACAACATCTTCGTAAATGACAGACGGGAAAATACAAATAAAATGAAATAAAACAAATGAAGATGTGTTTAACGTGTAGATTGAAGTTTAACTTAAAAAGCTTTCACAACCCTATGAATTTTACCGTTTAAGAATTACACACGTGTAAGTGCCTACAACGCTTCAGTCTGATCTGTCGTTCTTGTTCTTAAATGTTTTCTCAGTGATTCGCGCCTTGTTGTAAACCCTCTGAATTTATAATCATGAAGGCTTCTCTTGATTGTGGAGTTTCGTAATATGTTGACACATTTCAAAAATATTCTGCCACCAAGGAAAGGTTTAAATGTAGCTGCCTTTGGATGTTGTTGAGCTCACCAGTGTGGTTTTTGATATCTCATAGATTTATTTTGTTTTATTTCCAACCCAAGTCCTTCGACTTTATATTGGCAGCTTCAGTCAAAAAGCTGCCAAAATGCCAGATATCAACTCCAGACCTTTTATCTGCAAAATATCTCCCTAAAAAGGGACATATTTTGCTTAAAATGGCTGTAATAGCTACAAATTCCCTAAATTTCACTTACATTAAAACCGAAAGTCTACATTTTGATCGCATGTCGAGTGTTTTATTTCAAATCCACTGTGGTGGTGATCCATCAAGGCAGCAGCATAAAAACTCGGACTGTCCAGATATTTCTGGACCCAACTGCATTTTTGTGTCGTATGTGAAGTAATAAAATTACAAATGGATTCATTTCAGTGACAACATAAACAGAAATAAAATGAGTCAAATACAGATGAAGAGGAGTGTTGGACCAACTGGGCTACATTGGCGTTGAAACGTACTCTTATTGTCTGGGCTTGCATTCGCCTGCGCAGCCCCTCTGAACGCTCGCTCCAGATGATTGTGCTGCTTCGCCAGCTGCTCTAAAGTCTCCTCCAGCCTTACTCTCTGGTCCCGTTCTGCCTGCAAGGCTTTCTGCCATCGCTTGCTGTGAGCCTGAGCCAAGGCAAGGAAGTCTCTGCACGCCTGAGGGCATGTAAACAACTATCATTAACACCTAAGAACTGGGGAGCGAGAGTCCAAATGTGGGCTGCAAAATGGTTTCACCTACAATGAAGTATACTTGCACAAAGCTCGTTCTCAATAACATCAATCAACATCGGAGCAGAACGGAGACAGAGAGAGTAGGCAGGTGACTACTTACGTTAATCATGGCATTAGAAGTGATGCGGAACAGAGTCGCCCTTTCTGTCACCTGACGAATCTTATCCCCAGCCTCTCCAGTCAGACACAAACTGTCCAGTTCAGATAAAGACCTGAAACAAATGAAAAAAATGTGAAAATGAAGATGGAGTTCCTACCAATTAACAGAATGACATCATTAAAATCGGATTTAATTAGTCTCAGATACATTCATATACTAAGAAACTGAGTATTTGTGTTTTTGAGTTGTTGATACGTCAAATAAAACTAAAAAAAAAGAAAAAAAAAAGCGTGGAGTGTAGTGTTTCCTAGAGAGCAGCAGACTGTGGAGGTGAGTCTGACCTCTGGAGGGCAGAGCCGTGCTTTGCGATCAGGTCATTGCATGTGCTGAGATCCTCCACTTTGCTGCCCAGAGTCCTGAGAGCAGACTGAACTTCTGAATTTTGCGACGCCCCACCTTGCCCAGGGGCCACTGATGGGGATGATGGAGAAAAATCGTCGCCCGAGTCGTCTGTTCACAATTAAAGCAGAACACGTGAGCTGAAAAGATGATTTCAAACAGAGGCGTGACCTTTTTTTTTTTTTTTTTATTACCGTCAAATAAAAACAAACAGCAGAATGTTGACACTGTCCTCCCCCTTTGTATCCAGCGTCACACTGTTCTCCATGTCTGTGTTACCTGACTCAGCCTGCATGCGGGCTGCTTTCGCTTTAGCCAGCTCCAGGGCGGTGATCCATCGTTGGCGTTCCACCTCGCAGCTCGCCTTCAAGTGATACGTCTGAGCCCCGCCGTTTGATATGACAAAATTGCAGGCATCGTCCACAGTAATTGTTGCAGTGGCCAAGTTGATCGTGCCCCGGCATGTGTGACCCATCTCTGCTTGGGTCCTGAAAGTCAGAAAACCCTGACTTGACTACTTGTCATTTCACAACATAAATCTGGTGCAATTACACTCAATTCAGAACTTCTTTTAAATGAGAATTAAACGCTGATGAAAGTGAGACTGACAGCTACATACTTAATTAGTGGTTAGTTTGTTGTAATAAATCAGCTACTGCAGAACTCCTTTCTGTTATCTGTGCCTGACGGAAACTGTACCTGTAATATGACAAAAGCCCATTGCTCAGGACAAACCACCTCCGCTGATAACCCTTGATGTAATTTGTCCACTTGAAGACCCATCCTTTGTATGTGTCACCGGCAGGAGCGGGGGGCTTCGGTTCTGACATCACACCCCCCAAAAAAAAAATCAAGATGTAAATTTGAGGAACCTGAAAGGAGAAAGAATGACAAAAAGATTTCATCACACAAATTAAGCTTTCGTTAAAACATGGTTGGGGAATTCTCTCCTTATGAGCTGATGTACTTTGTTGAGTGAAAGAAACACTGCCAACTTCAAATAATCATTGACCCTTTACTCTGGAGCCAAAGAGCGTGCACGCCGCCTCCACGCGCCATGATATCATCTACAGGTCTCGCAATTACATACGTTTGGCAACTAAACATGTTCTCCAACTAAACATGGGCACATTTAACTATTTTTAACAGTAAAACAATAACTTTAGCAATCGGTTTGACTACAAACATGAAAGGGGGAAATCTTGATCATTACAACCTCAAAGAAAATGACAAAAACTTGCTGGAGTAAGCTTTTCAAATGCAAACTTTAAACTGAACACTGACTACAAAAGCTCTGCATTTTCATATGCCACTTTGTTTCATTTGCTTATTTCTGGTTTATTTATTTCACATGCCAAATTATTTACAGGTCAAGGACTTGTTTGTTAGCTGATCACGGCCTGTTTTTCAGCATGATAGATATCAGTTTTATTCTCTCCTCTGGTTGCTGATCTTTGAATGTGACATCACGGATCAAAGGTTGAATAATTGAACCAACACACCGACAGGTTTTAGACAAGAATCCTTATGATTCTTTTTTAAAACACAAAGCACGTTATGAGGGTACAGAAAGTCTTGCGGCTCATTTTGACCCAATAACAACCTAATCTTGGCCAACGTTTGAGAAGACAGCTGTGTGGATACAGACACACTTCAAACGCGATCACAACAACTCAACAAACACAGACTGACCGCTTCAGTGGGAGTGAAATTCGGGTTTTTTTCCCCCTTCTCCAGGGTAGCTTTCAAACGCTCTGCTGGACTAGATGTTTACCTTGACGTGTCCAAAACGCCAGATGAGGAAATCCGAGCGTGAAGTCACCGCCGACTCCCGTCCGCCGCTGCGCCTAGCCGACGAGGCTAACCGGGCTAACGATCAAAACAATTACAGGGAGCGCGTCGACGACAGCGGCGATGCGACTGCAGGTTAAGAAGCCACCGCCGAGTATTGTCACTGTTGCTCGATAATCGCGTGTGTTATGTCCATTATACAGCTGCGGAAGGTGACAAATATCTACTGCTAGTTGGCTACATCTAACTAGCCTAACGTTAGCTCACAGGATACACCCGGTGCAACGCGATTGGGTCTCGTGTGGAAACTCGGTTGTGGCCGGCGGCCACTTTGTTATAGCCGATTGGCTGCATCGAAGGTGGCGTCTTAACTTCACTTAACCGGACAAAACCAGTGCTTTTCTGTCTCCGATATCACGGAGCACGAGCTGCGTTTGTGACTTCGTTTAAACAGCAGACGGTATATAAATTGAACAAAAATACATCCCTCTTGAATAACGTAAAAAAAATTCATAGTAAATGTCTATTTCTTTTTTTTTTTTTTGGTTGAAGTTTGTTTATGTTATCTATTTTATCTATCTAAACCGTTTTATTCCAACCCCAGCTGTCTTGGGCTGATGTGGACAGATGTGGGATCAATTATATCCTGAGAAAATTCCTTACTCATGAACAAAGTTCTATAATAATCTTAGAAATACTAAGAGATACAAACCTCCTAACGAGAATTATTTCAAAGAAAGTTATATAGATGATGCCTTCTAAAAAGTATTGTTAAAGATATTAACGCATTTGTCTTTATGTAAAAAATGCGACTCCGGTGGGACTCGAACCCACAACCTTTGAATCACTTCGCTTTGACCTAGAAGTCCAATGCGCTATCCATTGCGCCACGGAGCCACCTGTTGCACACACGTACGATGACGACATATGAATGATGTGCGTGTTTTATGACCGACGAGAGCATCATGTAGCGAAGTCCCTCAAAAGTACACTGTGTGGAGGTATGAAGGGCTTAATTGGCACCTAAAATAGTCTGACAGAGGCTACAGTCCTTGTGTAGGTGACCCAGGTAAGTTTGACTCACGGGCTACCGTTTGCTGTGTGGCTGTGGTCTTCCTTCCATCTCTTCCCTATTTCTTGTAAAAAATAATCATGTCTTTTTTCACAGCATCCATGAATCTAATCTTTTGTGTTTATCTAGACCTCTCACTTGGTAGCTATGAATGCATAGTAAACACAATTATTGATTCATTCAATCATTGTCCATACCAGTTTAATCATACAGGGTCATGGGGGTCTGCTGGAGCCTATCACAGAAAAAAAAAGTCCGAAAACACATTCAATTTTAAGGCAGTGTTTGGAGACAAATAATGCACACAATCCTACCCGAGACATGCGGAAACACACGGGAGGGAATGCTCTTGACCCGTGCGTCTCTTTGATAGAGCCTGCTGGGAGCGGAAGTATCCGGGATTCTGTTCAATCCGTCGCATCAAAACAGGCGTTTGGGAAGAGAGACGAAGCTGGAAGAGTCTGCATCTCTTTCCACACCATCGTCACCCCCCCGGGCTCCTTTCGGCGTCGCCGTGCAGCATCAGTGAGGCTTTTTCAGCACTGGTCATGCGTCCTCAGGTTAGTCTTTTATTGCTGCAGCGGACATGCGCAATTAACGGAATGAGAGGTGAAATAGTTAGAGATGTGTGCAATTTAGAAAATAAACAAAAAGGCAGTTATCATCATTATTAGTATGCTTAATTAAGATTCTGTGACAGGCCTGCACAGTCGCATTGAACGCCTGCCTGGACGCAGGAGAGGATTAAGTTACTCCTGGCGGTGGATTATTTTATTGGCCTCCTGGCACGATCGCGTCTTTGGTGACCCGTTTTCCAATTAAGAGAGGTCGTCGCTCATAAACCTCAGAAACCAGGTATGTTGTTGTACTCAAAAATAGCCCCGTTTCTTAGAAATGCCCTATTGTGGAGGAGCCACACTGTACCGCCCCTTCTTTGTTGCACATGCCTGTAGTTACTGTGTTTGCTCCTGGCATTGTGAGCAGACAACAATAGAAATACAAAAGGGAATGGTTTGAAAATGCTGGTTTTTCTTTTATGCTTTAAGCATCGTCATATATATATAACCACACAGACCTTTTTTAAAGTGTGACTGTTCTGGAGGATCTTCTTCAAGGATTCAAAGCTATTGTATCATCGCTTTTAAATGACAGACTGCATCCCTCATGCACATCAGTGTACAATTTACTTTGACAACTGTGAAGCTTATGCAGATGACATATAGAGTTACACCATGTCTCCTGGCTCAGAGGCTGTTACTGCCCAACCCCCTTCACCTCGCTGTCACGGCATGTTTTGGTTTCAGGCAGATCATGCCCTTTTGTCCGCTGAGGCCTGGCTGTACTTTTCAGGACAGGCGCTCAGCATGAAAGAATTTGCCTGCTGTTTTGGTAGATCCATGCTCTCCCAACGACAGCGCAGCGAAGCTGATTCCCGAATAAACTGTCTGCGTTCACCTGTTTCAGTCAGAAATAATGCAAACGGACAACTTGGCCTCCGTGGCCTCTGTCTCTATGAAACACTTGCAAGAGAAACAAATATAACTGAGCCAGTTCTCTGCATTTAAAAAAAGACACATTGAAGAAAATACTTTCAATGATATTAAAGGTTCAACAGAATTTCATTGGCATTTTTTTTATCATCAAAAATAGTTCCTTAATGCCCAAGATGCTGTCATAAAGTTACAAGACAATACAATTCATAAATAAAGTCTACAATATTACATTTAACATGAACTAAAATAAAGAAAAGTTGCTTTTGTCGTCACTCAAGAACTATTTCTGCATTGAAACAGTCAGACTGCTTCTGATAACTTTTCTCTTTCTCCAGTGATTATTTCCCCATTTGTCAATATTCAGCACCACCTGCTTCAACACATTTCCCCACATCTATTCCTTGGTAGACATGTCTTTCCGTAGAGGAGTGGTCCGGCAGAGCAAATTCCGGCACGTCTTCGCTCAGGCCTGGAAAGCCGAGCACTGCATTGACGACGTCAGAGTGTCCCGGGTGACGTGGGACGGCCCCCTCTGCGCGGTAAACCCCAAATTCATCGCGGTCGTCATCGAAGCAGGTGGAGGCGGGGCCTTTCTCGTCGTTCCCCTCAGCAAGGTTCGACCTCTTGCATCAGATAAACGGTGGATCAATATTTTCAAAGCCCACTAAAAGCCTATTTGACTGCCTTGCTTCCTGTATAATTAATGGATGTACAGAGCTCAGATAAACAACAATGACAAAAATAGAAATTACAGCCTTGCAAGCCAGATATTCTGAGCTTTTGGTGTCCTCCAACAGAGTGGCAGAATTGACCAATCCTGCCCCACAGTTTGTGGACATGCAGCACCTGTGCTGGACATCCAGTGGTGCCCACACGATGACAACATCATTGCAAGTGCCTCAGAGGACTGCACAGTGAAGGTGGGTTAACCGTCGCCATGAAGGCGTGTGCATCTCCTGTTCACGTTTTTTTTTTTTTTTTAAATACATTTAAAAGAGAACCTTCAGAGCAGACTCTTAAGAGGGACAAGCGTGGTCTATAATTGTGTCTCAGATTCATTATTTTCATTCTTCCTATATGAGAACAGTAAAGTTTTTAAACTTGCAGCTCTGACCACAAATATGTTAATCTCATTTGGCGAATCTACAAAGTCTGAAAGCAACAAATGTAGATTTCTGGTGAACTTTCGAACAGGCAGTATTAAAACATCATAAAGTAGCTTCAGCAGCAGATTAAAAAGGTTTATACCAAAATAAAAATGCTTTAGGGAGCTTATAAAACACATGCTTTTAGAAATTGGTCATACTAACACTTGTAGGTCTTTTTAAATACTTTCTTTCTTTCCATTTTCAACTTTTTATAGCACATAGAAGACAAACTCAACCATAGAGACACAGTAAGATGACATTACAGTTGTAACGTCCAGTCGACCAATAATACATCACATTTAAATAAAATATGCATGAATAAATGCAGCTAATAATAAAACTACAGCATCTAATACAACACACTTGCATCTTAACACCTATCCAGTCTTAAAACCGATCCAGAAATGTGCAGATCTTCTGCACAAGAAGATCTTGTGCATGTTTTTTTTTTTTTCAACTTCAACTTGGATCAGCTGTAGCTTGACATTGATAGAACAGCGATGAAGATCACTTAAGGCTCCATTCAGTATTTCATCTTTAATTGCGATGTCCAGATGTTTTTTTTAAGCTTGACAGTAGACACGGGAGGCCCAAGGATCCATATTTCTTTGATTTATGGAGATGTTGTGTAGAGCTCCTGAGGGCCTCATATCCTCAGATGAATGATAGTCTTTTAGTTAAAACCCGGATGGTGGTTTACTAAGTGGAATGTTTTGAATCAGAAAAGGAAATCTTGGTAAAGAAACCATTGTAATTGTGATATTCTGCCTATTAATAAAAGAGAAGGAGTGTTTTTAAACCGTTCAGTCTTTCCGTGAAGTTAAATTAGGATTATTAGAATTATTGACAACAAGATATTTCACTTTACTTGCTGATGTGTTAAATTTTGTGAAGGCCACAAATGTAGGAGCAAAGTCTGCAGAGATTGATAACAATTTAGGGTGAACCCTGAGATCTTTTTCTCTTTAATTTACTACCTTTCAAGTGGTTAAAAATAACTATAAAAAATATTATAGATTCATATTTTTCCTGCTTTGTTTGCTTATATATTACAAATCAACTTCAGTTCTACTCAAAACTATAAAATATTGAGTCATTTTAATTATTTTAACCCTTTAAATGCTAATTTGATCACATTATGTCACTTTCTTAATGAAAAATAAACACAAAATTAGAGACTGGGATGGTCAGAGGGTGGAACTGCAGGTCAGGATGTCAGCAGGTATCCAACAGAGACGTCTATACAGACAGGTGGAGGTAAACACTGAGGTGGTCAGAGGGTGGGACTGCAGGGCAGCATGCAGCTCCTGAGGTTCTGGTCTGCAAACATGTACGGAAGAGAAAAACAGGGGACAGACCAGCACAACAAACTACAAGAATAATGGAGCACAATTATACTTATGAGATAGTTCTAATTAATAACTGAGGATTGAGCTGAAGAAGGGAAAGAGAAACAGAGGAGGTGAGGGGCACCAGTCAGTGGATCATGTTGGGGTCCCCCTGCAGCAGGTCTACCGCAGCAGATCCAGGATGAAGCTGTGTTGAAGACCAGCTGCTCCAGTCTGGTCCTGCAGCTGCAGCTGTGACTGCTGGTCACAGCTGGTCACAGTAACACACTAAAGTTTGCACTAACTATATGTTTTACTAAGGTGGAGGTGGTGTCAGCCTCCTTCACCCAAACTGGAAGTTGGTTCCACAGTGATGGTTCCTCTAGGAACTCCGAGTAAACCTGCACTCTGAGAATGGAGAGATCTATTAGGAACATATGGCAGATTATTAGATCTTTGCTTTGTCAGATTTTAAAAGTTTCTACCCTTTTGGGTCATTGGAGAACAGAAGAGTCTAATTAAAATCAAATCATTTAATCTCACAGCTTTTACCCAATATAATTATGGATTCTGTAATGTCAATTTCAATTTTTAAAGATATCCAGTAAAAAAAAAAAGTGAAAAGTCTTCCCACACAACCAAAACAGCAGCCAGAAAATTTTAATTTTATCAAACTGTTCTTCCAGTGATTTCTCTTAGGAACCGTCAATCTATGCAATGATACCTTAAAAGAATCTGTGGTTTCAGTTTGACTGCTGGGTGTAAATTGTGTGAAGGTGTGGCAGATCCCAGACGGCGGGCTGACCGGTCCGATGACTGACGCCATCGTGACACTCGAGGGGCACAGTAAACGGGTGGGAATCCTGGCTTGGCACCCAAGCGCCTTCAACATCCTGCTAACTGCAGGTGAGATCATTTGTCACATCCCAGCTTCAAATACCAAAACGGTCGTGGATTGTCTCGTTTTAAAGACGTGCACTACAGAGAGTTAGATAGTTTTATATATGGATCTAATAAATGTGGAAGTGGAGCGTTTATGTGATCTGCCAAACATTCACGTTGTGCACAGACGAGTGACATGCACACCCGTCTGTTTTGCAAAAAAGTGAGAGTTGCAGAGCGGCTCTTATCGTCCTGCTGGTGTCGAGTGACGGTCAGCTGGAGTAGTATCACAGAGACGTGGAAGAGGATCCCGCTTCCTCGGCAATTCCCAGCATGCGATGCACGATTGAAGGAGCATGCAGTCAACCCGAGAAACATTTACACTTCGTACATAAACTGCAGCTGCCGGAGTTAATTTAATTCATTATGTACAGTTGAGTTAAATATCAAATTAGGAAATACACTTCATGTAAGTGTATCAAAATAAACTACAAATTACATTTTTCTCTTGTGTTTTAATATAAAGTAAATAAAAATACACGCATCAAATAGCAATCGCTTTCTAATTTATTTATTTATTTTTTTCACTCTCAACTCTGCTTAAGTGTATAAATCTGAATAAAGAAGAAAATGTGCAAATGCATCATGACCTCCACGTACTTCACCGTTGCTTGGGAGGAGCCATCGTCTGCATGAGTGCACAAAGCTTCGGTCGTAATAACCTTTTAAGATGAAGTTGTGGCGTTGAATCAACGCACGTACTCTTCACTTACCGATCCGTTTGTCTGTGGATGTCATTGAGAGCTTCTGTCCCTCTCCTCAGGCTGTGACAACGTGATTTGCGTGTGGAACGTGGGTACAGGGGAGCTTGTGTACCAGCTCGCCGACGCCCACCCAGATCTGATCTACAGCGTCAGCTGGAACAAGGATGGCAGCGCTGTGTGTACAGTGTGCAAGGACAAGGCCCTGCGTGTCATCGACCCACGGAGAGGCACCGTCCTGAAGGTCATCTAACGTGTTGTGTGTTGTGAGCGTTTCGTTTCCGACATCTGTTTGGGTTTTTCATCTGCTTGTCATTGTGTAACAGGTCAGGGAAAAGGTCCACGATGGTACGAGGCCCATGAGAGCCGTGTTCCTGTCCGACGGAAAAATCCTGACCACGGGCTTCAGCCGGATGAGTGAGAGACAGCTGGCTTTGTGGGACACTGTGAGTTTACTGATTTTTACTTTTCCCAGCAGGAGGTAGTTTGCCAGTCATATATTTGTGAATAAACAAACGCGTCCTGCATCCAAATTATATCAGAGAGATCTGTCGGAGCCGGTGGCGGTTCAAGAAATGGACACGAGTAATGGAGTTCTTCTGCCCTTTTACGACGCCGATACGAACATGGTCTACCTGTGTGGAAAGGTGAGCGGCGGGGGGAGCGTGCGGCAAACACAGTTTCAGCTTGTAAAAAGCGGGATTCGTTCATGATTTGATCATCTGGCTCTCAGGGGGACTGCACCATCCGGTATTTTGAAGTGACAGACGAGTCCCCGTATGTGCACTTCCTCAGTTTATACAGCAGCAAGGAGCCTCAGAGGGGGGCGGGCTTTCTCTGCAAAAGAGGCGTGGATGTCAACAAATGTGAAATAGCCAGGTAAGGATGGCGCACTTGCTCGTAGTTTCACTCAACCTTGTTCAGTAAGAGGTCTTGTGTTTGTGAGCGTATCCAAAAGCTGCAAAAGGAGCAAAGACGGTCTAATAAAATGTCCAAGCATCATTGAACCTGTGCATTTCGTTTAGCTCCACATAACCTCCATGTACTCGACAACGTTTTTTTTTGTTTTTTTTAATGAAGTCACTACTAAACCATCTTTTTTTATTATTATTGTTATTGAAGGGATCGGTTGAGTAATTTTCTTACGCCAGAATTCAACATAAGTGATGTTTCTTTTCTTTTTTCTTTTTTTTTGGTTTATATCTGTAGGTTTTATAAACTTCATGAACGAAAGGTAGAACCCATATCTATGACGGTACCACGAAAGGTATGTTACCAGCTGTTAAATGTGATTTAGAAGCAAATTTAAAACGGATTAAAACAGTTTATGTGATGAAGACATCCATTCAGTTAGATTTGTTCCTCACATTGTCTCGCTTCTCCAGTCAGATCTGTTCCAGGGAGACCTCTACCCGGACACAGCCGGCTCGGAGCCGGCGCTGCTGGCTGACGAGTGGATCACTGGGCAGGACGCGCCGCCGCTGTTGGTCTCCCTGAGCGGCGGATACACGGCTCCTCAGTCCAAACACCGGGACACCCTCAGAAACAAGCCCAAGCTCGTTTCTCAGGACTCGGGGACCGGCGCCACCCTAACTCCAGCAGGGAGTGTAGCGGCCGCTCCCACGTCTGCACCCGCCACCGCCAAGGAGACAGAGGAGGAGGTCCCGCCGGCACGAGTGGCCGCGAGGGAGATGGACGAAAGCACTGAGAGGCCACGGAGAGAGGTGAAACTTGTTAATGTTACAAATAACTTTTCACGTTCAAAGCTGTTGTTTGACTAGTCATTTGTGTTCTTTCAGGATGACGTATTAAGCGAGTTGTTGGCAGAAATGAAAGCTTTACGGGCCGTCGTACTCGCTCAGAACCAGAGGATCGAGTTGCTGGAGAGGCAGCTGGCCCGCATTGAAGACGGGGACGTATGAGGACGCAGGACTTTCACTACATTCGGACGGCGTTCTTAATAAACCGTATAGACCGTAGCCTTACTAGAGTCAGCAGTACCTTAAGCTGTGTGAGTGGAGGGATGTAGTGAACTGTAGCAACTAACCGTGGCGTGCGACCACTCGCAGTTTCCAGCTTGCAGAGGGGAAAATCTTACAGCGAGCCCTTTTTTTTTTTTTTTTTTTTTTTTTTTTTTCTCTCACATGAAGGATGTAGCAATCGTTGCAGTGCAGCTTTGAGCTTTGCAAAATCCACGCTTTAATTTCAAAGGTCGCTGAGAGGGTTAAGGTCACAGCACTGCCTCAAATGAATGCAGAAGTGACAAAGAGTGATTTGTAAAATCTGATGAAGGTCGACATAATCTAGATAAGTACCTCCACATATGTCTTCTCTTCTTCTCAAGCACTCACAAACGTAATCATTTTAGGGCTATTTAATCAGGTAGTTTGAGCTGCTAAACTGTGATCGTCAAGTCCTGATTCTTGACTTATTGTGTGAGTTGTGCTTTGTACTAGATTATTTTGTTTCCACGATATAAATATGAAAACTTTTGCGGCAAAAAAAGAAAAAAAAAGACAGTGAGACCTGTGTGAGTGATAGATGGGAATCTAGTTGAATATTTGTATGGTTTAATTTCTTGTAGTTTTTGCAGTTAATGGATATGTTAAAAAAAAAAAACAACTCGTGATTTTTTTTTTTAATTTTATTTTGTATTTCATGTTGTCAGGTGAGCAAACAGTGGCTATTTAAAAAGATTTGTGTAGCTCCGTGAAGGAAACCATTTGACTAAATTATTGGTTTAAAAAAAAAAAAAAAAAAGGAACAGGAAATGTCACGTGAGCGCAGGGAATACAGCAGCGCTGTGCAGGATTTACATTAATGAAAAAGACGGTGCAGCCAAGTGTATCTCACTCTAGGCTTAGTCAAATCAGCGGCGCTCGCAGCTGCAGCAAAAAAGGAAGTTACAAGTTTGAAATGTGAAACCTTTTTCTACATGTTGCATTTTTATTGGTGTTATAGGATGGAAAACACTTAAAGTTTTTGTTGCTGTTGTTTTTTTTTAGGCAGTACTGTACATTACCAGGTATCAATGTTACTTATGTTTCTGCCATTTAAAGCATAACATTAATACATTCCAACTCTAGATGAACACTTTATTACTTTATTTGTGTATGCACTGACCTCTGGACACTAAATGTAAAAGCAACGCAGGTTCAATGCAGTGTGAAGATTCATTAAACAATAATTCCTGCTTTGTATTGAATGGTTTTCTGTTTGAATACTGCATGTGAGCATGTTGATTGAAGTACTCTGCTCTTATAACAAAGCGCTTTTTTTTTTCAAATGAACTAGTATTATTTCGTCACGGACCTTTTTAATAACGTGAATTGAAGCAGTTCGGAGTCAGACTGGGATATGTTTGCAAGCAAATATCAGCGCAGTGAGCAATGGGGCCACGTCAAAATAAAAGCTATTTATAGCCTCTGTTACGACCCACTTAAGGGATGGTGTAGATGGGGTCCCGACGGACACGCCAAGGTTATTGCAGCGTTGTTTTTCAACAAATGTGATTTGAAAATGACTTGTTTTCTACAGGTCTTGGTTAAAAATCGACTACTGTCATTAAACCCGACAGGTGACTTCATGGCCTTTTCCCTCTTGACATTTGACTGTTTAGTCATGAATATTTAAATAGAAGTCCAGGTCTATAAAAATAGATGACATGAGCTCTCCTTTTTTTGCGTCTATACACAGTAGTTTCCACAACATCCTGTACATGTTGCTTTAAATAGATGCACAGTGATATGCACTCCTGTTATGACACTTTAACTGCAGACTGTGTTATCTGAATTTAACCGTTGTTGAGCGTCTTGTATTAATTCGGGATTTCCCAATGTCCAGTAACACTGAGTCTTAAACTGGTAGGGAATTCACAAACGAGCATCTGCAATTTTTGTATTAGTGAGAAGAGCGTAAAATCTCTGACAAATTGAGCAATCCAGCCAAAACGAGAGAGAGGAAGAGAGACGACGCATTCAGTCCTGGCATGTCCTAGAAAGCAAGTGAGCCTTTGTCTTTTTAAAGAAAGGCTTGTAACGAGCCAACAGCACGGCAAAGAATGCATCTGTGGTCTGATATAATGAAAGCAAAATCCAGCCAAGTGTGCAAAATTCTCCTCAGTTCCCCCTGTTCTGCAGCGGTGAGGGTAAAATCAAGACATTGCTCAAGAGCATTAGAGGCAAACTTTGAGAAAGAAAGTCTTAAAGCAGCTCTGACCTTAAAGAACGATGGAGCGCTCAATGCTAAAAGCCTTTCTGAGGACATAATGCCTGACAATTTGTTTGGCATTACCTGATATTGACCAAACAGCAGCAGAACTAGCAGCTATTTTGCTCTCTAAACTAACATTACGACCAATAAAGCTGGAGTTAAGTTAGGGATTGCAATCATTTTTTTAAATATTTATATTTACTATATAAGTATAGAGTGTTATCATCATAAGCCCCACGTGACCCCACCCAAGAGATGGGGTGGGGTCACGTGGCTCCACCTCCTTAAACACTCGTTGAATCAGAATAGTTTTTAGTGTATCTGAGTTCATTTTGACGAAAAATAAGTCAATTCTGTCAACTTAAGAATAAAAATAATACATGTCCTTTAAAAAGACAAAACAGAGCATATTAACTATTACATTTGTGAAACTTTGATGCTTGATGCTCAAAACGAATACTTTTTCATTATATTTGAGTCTGAAAATGGTTAAAATAATGCATAAAGCTTTCGAAAAAAAACCCAACAGTTTTCTATTTGACTGGTAAATGCTAATTTACCAGCAGGACACAGTACAATAGTACAGAGTGAAGTTACTGTACAGATTTGGTTGAGCTGCCTTTGCTGAGAAAAGTTTAACCAGCAATGCAAAAACAGGATGTGGCCAAGTAGTTTCACACTCAGAAGCTGTGTGCAGCTTTTGAACTGATGTCTGCGTGTATGCATGGTTTTTTAATAGGTTAAAATCAGATTTGAAGGCTAAACACGGTGTAGTTAGTTGGTTGTTTGGGGCCCCTAGCAGACTATTTTTATTACAACATTTGTAATAAAGTCCACTTTAAGAACTATATTAAATCGTGGTAACATTTTAAGATAGAGGCATCATGTTCACCTCAGATGATCTTTGCGGAGATTGTTGAGGATCTGCGATCTGCATTGCAGCTCAGTGTATTTGAGGGAGTAACAGTTAAGATTTGTGTGTCTAAAAATAAAAAAAACTACTGTGTTGCCGACTCAAAGTGATACGAACAGGTTTTGGCAGATAAAAGAGAGAAAGAAATATGCATCTTCCTCTTTCCATTTGTAATTTCTTTTCTGCTTTTCACCACACCCTGCTGCAGTTTGTCTTCAGCCTCCACCTACCTAAAAGAGTTTGTCGCTTTTCTTCACTGTGTTTCTTACATCAGCCCCCATTTTCTTCCTCTCGCCCTCTCCTCCACATGCACGCTGCCAACCTGCTCAGACACACCCTGAATGACTTTTACATCAGTCTCTTGCCATTCTTTGTTTTGTTTTGTCTCCTGATTACAACTTTGGTAAGTTATTTTTTTTTGTTTTTTTTTTTACAGTTGATTTGCTTCACTATTTTCTCCGCTGTACAAATTTCCTGATGCAAATGTTCTGCCTGTGAGTTTTAAGTTTATTTAACTGTATCGCAGTCTGTCTGATGCCACTTACATCAATCATATTTATATTGTCAATGTGGCTGTTAGTCATTGTGAAGTAGTTTTATTATCACACTGCTGTGAGATTTTAATTTACCACTTAGGTGGAGATACCATCATGCATTTCAGCTTTAATTACACTATACATGAACTTGTTTGCTTGATTTTTTTCATTTTTTATGAGCGTCTTTAATGCCAATGTCCAACATATTATATTATTTTCTCATACACTTGAACCCCAGATAAAAAAGCACTTTTTACACAAGGATGACTGAAGCTGCTCAATTATCATTCTGACAGGAAACCAGCAACGCTGTCAGCGGTCTGCTGGGTTTCCTGTCATTTAAGTTACCCCAGACAGCTTAAAGTTTAGCGCGCCAAGGCAATGCAGATATCCTGTGTATGACATATTACCATTATGACACTGCAGAAACCTTTCTGCAAAACATAATCCAAACCTACCTGCCATTAATTCAGCAATTTTTATAGTGGATCCAGACTTCACTGTGCGTTGGATTAATTTAAACTGTATGAAAGGCATTCCAGTCATATAACTCAGTGTTAAATTACCTTTTTTTTTTAATTATTTTTTTCAGGTTCTGTCTGTGGGTTCTTACCAATGGATTTTCAATACGCATGCTTTGAAAATACCAGACGTTTGTGACTGCAAATTCCAGCCTGCAGTTCAGACATCGAGCTCTTTGACGGTTTTCAGTACCCAACGACACATTTTCTAAAGAAGGTACAGTAGATTTTAAATCATGCTGGAGCCAGTGAGGTAGGATTAAAGATTGATTGACTGAGATCATTTCCTATGTTGCACGGAAGAATGAATTGGATTGAGACTTTAATTCAAACTCTTTTCAAACCCAGAGGTGTACCATTTTAAATAAACTGGCATTGGAGCCCTTTAGTTGTGGTTTTAGATGTAAACAGACCCTCTAGAAGTAAGCCAAATATTCCTAAATATAGCCAAAATTGTTTTATTTTAAGAACATAAATATCTGCAAATGGGGTAAGAAACATTATTTTGATTAGATTCCTAAAACTAGTAAAAATGTTTTAGAAAAGTGTAAACTTTCTTTATAAAAAGCTTTTTTTTTTTTGCTTTCTTGGAAAAACTATTTTTTGCAGCCTAGGACATAAATGTTCATTTGAAATATCAGTCGAAAGAGAGTGTGTGAAAACAGCAACGTATGCCAGGTAGCAGATACTGAGGGTTGCATGCAACATCTAACCACTACCACATCCAAATATCCCACAGTAACAGCTTAAATCTCCTTTTACAAGGTTTTGACGTTGTTGGTTTTAAATACAGTATCTAGGAACCACAGGTATGGATAACTTCATGGTTTCTCAGCAAGCATGGTGGCGAGTGTCTTGTTAACGTGCAGACAAGTCTACATTTTGAATTTGGAGGGGTTAAAGAGGATTTAACTAGCAGACGTCTGTCAGAGTGACACTATTATATTTTCATGATTCGTCTCAGAAATAAATGAAATCAAGAAATATTATTCTTTCTAAATTGTTGGCTTTTGCGAGTCTTCACACTGAGTTTGTGGATTCAACTTAAAAGCTAGTGTGGCCACCATGTGGAGGACCGGGTTTCAGTTGGTTTTTCAGTATTTAACGTCACTACATCGCAAGCTCCATTTATTGTTTTACAATTTGTACTTAATTTGAGTATTTCTGTGCAGTCGAGGACAACGTTTTTTAATTGTTTTGTCTTTTTACATTGTAGAAGTATTGTTTAGGTCTCATGTGAATCGTTTTTATTTTCCTTTTCAGTCAGTTCTCAGTTAGGTTTTTGTGTGATGGTATGTATCCGTGATTTTAAACAGAAATTTACACCCTTTAACATTAACACTGTTCCTTTAAAGGAACAAATATCTTAAACCAAAACCAACATCAGAGTTCATCTAAGGTAACCCTGAACCTCTTCTGTCTCCTCACTCCAGGAATGGCTGAGGCCGAGTCCAAAAACACAGTGGTGATCCTTTGCCTATGCCTTATAGCCCTGATCTGTTTACTGATTTTCTTTTACAAGAAGTTAAACAAAGAAACAAATAATGAATATTCCATCCGGACGTTGGTATACAAAGAAGGAGGGATCAGGGATCTGGTGAGGGGTGCAGCATTAGGTCTGGGGGCACAGCTTGGCATCCAGCTGTGGCCTCAGAGTGAAGAAGATGGAGAAGAGATGCAGTCAGTTGGAGATGTGGAGGGACAGGTGGAGGGTGACAGTAGGGAGAGGGATGACATGGATATAGAAAATAAAGAGGAGGATAGCATGGACCAGAGTGGTGAGGCAAAGGAAGAAGGAGATGATGTTTCAAGTTTGGAAGATTCTGAAGCAAAGGAGGAAGACGGGCTAATGGAGGAGCTGGAGGAAAGGAACACCACGGAGGAGAAAGGGAAGGAAAACCTGGAGAAAGTGGGCGAGGAGCAGGGGAAAGGTGAAGCAACTGGACTACTGATTGACCTAAAGCAGTTCTCTGGAAGTGCGATCTGGTCTGAAGAAGAAGGAGGTGAGGGCAAGTGCGGCGATGTGACTGCCCTGTGAAAACACCAGCAGAATTGACAAAATATAAGGGAAGCCTGATGGCAAAAATGATCTTAGGAATACTGGTATTATTCATTACAGATAAATTTAACTGGCTGTTTAAATATCTGAATCTTATTTTAACAACGCCAAGTTGACCCTGGAAGTAGTATTAAAGAAAGAAAGGAAATAAAGGCTCTTGTTACTCGTGACGGTGCTGTCCTCTTTAGGTACCCAGCCTCAACTGATAGTATTGATTAAATAATGACTGCTGTGAAGAATGTTATACAGAATCAATACAGACAATTTTATAGATCAGCTTCCGCTGCCAGTTTTGACTCTTTGTTTTCTCAGAAAATTGAACAAACACATGTTGTATACTGTATATTGTTAATAAAAATCGACAGCTAGAGCACACTTTATTCCGCCTGCATAGAGTTGAAATGGATTTACGAAATGGGTAAATGGATGTTTCTAATATCAGAAAATGACTACTGTATGTCTGTGATGGACTCCAGCAGACGTCCAGGGTGCTGAATAGGAAGAAGCGGGTATCATCATGGAAGGATGGACTACTGTATCTTATTATTATGTGAAATTTGAAGGAAAATGTAAAAAAAACCAAAAAAAAAACAATGTAATTGCCTCTCCTATCCCTTACATCTCTGATTTTGATGGCATAAGGGATCAGGAGGGAGAAAAACGACTGATGAATGAAACTGTTTAAAAAAATGTATTTGGATTTTTGTGAAGATTTGTGTACACTTTAATATTGTTTAGTGTAAAATATGTTTATCATCTCATTATAATTTTGCATAAAAAATAAAAAAACGTTTTACTTTATTGTGACCATATAATTTATGTCGTATATGGGACTGAAATGATGAAAAATAGATGTATATGACATATATAAGATATTTAAGATTTAAGATAATAAAAAAAAAGGCTCAATCTAATCAAATGAGAACTGAAATGTAGTTTCTCTGTACTGTCAGAAAACCTGATCACACATCTAGCATATTATAAAAGCAGAAGAAATGTTTTCATCTAGAAAGCAACTGGTAAATAATAAAGCAAATGCTAATTGTAACTGTATTTTGGTCTCTCAGGGAGAATCAAACCTTGATACCCGTCCACGACGTTTTAAGACCCTGCATCGATAGGAATTTTTAATATAACGAAAAGCTGGAATACTTCTATTTAATAAACACAGACCTACCGCGATACGTATTTGTAGCAAAATATGAAAACAGTTGGAATAGAATACAAGAAGATTGTATGGATTGTCGATGTTCAATTCTACTGTGTGTCTATTACTAATGGTAATACTGGCGTCAGGATAACAGGTGGGGATGTAGCTCAGTGGTAGAGCGCATGCTTCGCATGTATGAGGTCCCGGGTTCAATCCCCGGCATCTCCAAACTCCTTTTTTGTTCTCGGCGTCAGTCTCCACGTTCAATGTAGCACATATTTAACGTTTATGAATTAGACATATTATTTGAAAACGAGGGAATAACAACCGAGGCAATAATAATTTACCTAATGAAGTATATGTACAGTATTTGTGGGGAGAAAATGGCATTTGGTCTAATCTCATTGCATTCTGAATGTCCTCCAGGTGTGGGAGCATTCTCCCAAGCCATAGTCTGGTGAAAACCCCATTCCTACCACCTATCAGTGGTAAGTGAAAGCTTCCTTATTCATGTACTATAAGACCTGGGAATGCCCGTTTTATTGTAGGATATGGCGGCCATGTTGGTAGCCGTGGGAGTGGATAGTAAACAAGTCAAGAGATAATGAGTCAAAAGGAGCAAAAAGTTAAAGAAACGCAGTCAGAAAAAAAGTAAGCCGTGACAAGTTAACAACCAAGGTGAGATAGTGTTATTTAAAGATCAAGGTTTTTATATATATGTAGCTACCAACGTGGAGTGCAACAGAATGACAGCTCATCTCTATTGAGGAGAAAACCCCCGAAACAAATAAATACATTTTAAATGTCCCACTGAAAAATTTTAGAGCAATTATGTAACCGCAATCCGGGTCATTAGGGTACCTTCAGGGGGAATACACGTAACACGGAGACGTCTACAAAACCTTCAAATATTTATGCAAAGCAGCGATGTAACGGCACGGTGGAGCTGATGTGACCTGCTAAACATTTCTCTCCTGGAAACAGCCTTTATTCGTCTCTCACAGGCGAGACTGGGTATAGAAAAAAAAATAAAGCTTCTTTTTTCCTTTTTTTTCCTTTATTTTTGCACATTCGGAGCCAGTTTCTGAAAGTAACCCGTTTCGTGAATGCCGCACGACCGCGAGCATCCGAGTTGCATTTTTCTCCTCTCACCCAAACTTGATTGTGTCTGAGAAATCAATTCAGCAGACGTCACTCATCTGCATAGGGAGTAACATGCAGCCGTCCTGCACGGCTCCTCGCTGCCTCCAAATGCCGCGCATCCCTCCCGTGCAAAACAGGATTCTCTTATAGCTCTGTGTCTGAAACTACAAAGATGGAAGGTAAGATTTGCATGGACTGTCATGCCAAAATTTGTACTTCTAACCACCGCGTTTGTCCAAGATGGATGCAGCGCCGTTATGCGCAGAGATGCACGGCGGAGCGGCACCGGGGCGTCTTTAAACACCCACCACCCCCACGGTTTCTGGTCCACGTATATGGCTCGCTATTGTCATTTTTTTTTTTTTTTTAAACAAACGCTTTGCGCCTTTGCAGGAGTAGGATGTTACTAGCGTCCGCCGTGGTGGTATGGGAATGGCTGAACGAGCACGGACGCTGGCGGCCATACAGCCCGGCTGTCTGTCATCACATCGAGGCAGTCATCCGGAGCGACCCGCGCTGTGGTAGTGTCGTCCTCGGCCAGGTGGACTCTCGCCTCTCGCCCTACATCATCGATTTGCATTCCATGCACCAGTTCCGACAAGACACAGGTGAGAGTCAGAGGAGGGTCTGTGGAGCTGGATGGAGGCCTTTTTTTTTTTTTAATTTAATTTTATCTCTCACGTGCGTTTACTTTATCCTCTGAATGGCTTGTCTTTTGCTGCAACATGTATGGTTAAAATAATGTTACCCATTTACATAGATTGTATTCGTTGCCAAATAAATTCCACCTGCTTATTTTTTCTTGTTTTTCTCAACAATTGAGGGGTGTTTTGCATTCATGGGAAATAAAGGTGTAAACTGGAGTGTCCAAAATAGGCTAACTATATTAAATCTAATTACATCTGGGGTTTTTTCTTTTAAATATCATGTGAACCCACAAAGTTATCTTCCACAGCCTCACAGAGAAGGCTTTGTAAAACTTATTACATAATTTATTTTGGCAGAGACTAAATTTGTTAATTACAGCTTTTGTGCATCCAAATCAAAAACACGCTGGAATGAAAATAGGCAATGAGGAAAGAGGAAAGGGCGGATGTGCAGACACCAGACCAGCTCTGTACCTACGGAGGAATTTATTGAGGATTTTGCTGATTTCTATGGCAGGTAAAAAGAAAGAAAAGAAGGATCAATACAAGCGCAAATATCTTGAAAATGTATTTTCCGTTTTCAATCATGTTAATCTTAAGCCTATCCATCTTTGAAAAGTCCATGCTCTATCTCTAGACTGGTTTTGATGTGTGGAGGCTTAATTGTATAAATATTCTGTAGAGTTTCTTCGGACACCCAGGGAAAGCAAACAGAGCCAGCTTTGGGTCGGCTCAAGGCCACTAGCCAATCAGAATTCAGAACACCATGTGCTGTTACCAGGGGCAACCTGTTTGCCCAGATTCTTAGGAAGCAAATACAGACATGTTGAATTTGAAAGGGGTGTAATCTCCTTGTCCACAGCAAATAGTATTGCAAGTAGTGTAGTATATTAACTCCTCTTGTGTGTACTTCTCATCGCTCGCCATCACATTGTGGTGAAAAGCAAAATACTCGTGTCCTCCAGAGTTGCAGTCTTCATCCAGACGTGCAGACGTGACTTACAGTAATGCAGATCAAACTCACCGTACTGTGTGAAAATGTTCCTGATGCACACGGATGTGTTGTATTTGCTGTGACCCCTGCCTCAGGTACGCTTCGACCTGTACGACGTAGCTTCTACGATCCCAACTCGGCACCCGGTCAAGGCTGGTTGTGGGAGTGGGAGAACGACGCCGGCAGTTGGACCGCGTACGACACGGAGGTGGGGATCGCCATCCAGGCAGCTTGTGACAGACAGCAGCCCTGGCTAGACCTGGCGCCGCTTGGTTTCTGCTACCTCATTGACTTCGAAAGCATGACCCAAATCAATGGACAGACCCAGCGATGCAGACGCATCCAGCGACGCTCTGACCTGGCTTATCCTCTCGTGTCTGGCCCCTTACCCAAATCTCACCATGCCTGGGGTTCCATGTCCATGTCCGGACATGGAGGATTTCTAGGCGTTGACACGTCTGGTGTAGGTATGGGGATCAGGATGAGCAGTGGTGGGACTGGAAATGGGAGTGCGTATCCCAGCGGGGCGCTCCCTGCTTCCGCCATCACCTCTTTGGGACAGCCCTGTGCCTGTCAACAGTGTATGCTGGTGCTTGGTGTCAAAACAGGCACTATGGCAACTGCTCACACCCTGGGTCGAAGACCACCGCAGACCAAACCACCCAGTCCCAAATTTAGCAGTTATCCTGTCCCAGGAGGTTCTTCTTACTCACTAACCCTCCCGCGGCCTCCATCTCTGTCCAGATCCCTTTTCCCACACAGGACGTCTATAGTTGGTGCTACAGGTGGTTTCAATGTAGCTGGAATGGGAAGTTCAGGAGGGATGGGTGTTGTTGGTGCCAGTGGCGTGGGGAGTACCGCCCTCAGTCCTGGAGGGGGCTTCACCCACTCCCTTTCCCTTCTGGGGTCAGCCACTGCCGCTCTCTCAATCTCTTCGACTCGTCCCCCACCTCCTCCTCTCCCACCCCCTCCGCCACCACCGCCACCTCCACCTTCCACCATTCCTTCATCAGCCGTAACCTCCCCCCCTCACCCCTCTACTTCCTCCTCACTCTCCATTACCTGCTCTGCTCCCACGGCACCCGCCCCTGCCCCACCACTCATCTCCACAGCCGCCTCCACCTGCACACCCTCACCTTCTGCCCGCGTCCTGGGTCCAGTGTCTTCTTCTGGTGCTGGTGCCTGCACTGCTCCTCTACCGCCTCGGTCCAGCCTGGCAGGCCTGAGTCGTCCTGCTCTGCAGCGTATCGCTATGGCTCAGTCACGAGCCCTTATCGCTTCTGGGTGAGTAGAAAATCCGTGCAGCAGGGAATCAGGACCTGGTTGTCTCCACCAGGGAGCTTATGAGGTTCGCTGTTGTTAGCTGGATTTCTCAAAATGTGTCGAACCAACATGAACCAATACATCTTTTGATGCCAATATATAACCATGGATTTTCTATGAAGCTGTGGCAGAGGAACAGACTATGCAGCTTCTAACGGTTAGGACGAATTTAAAGCTCGTTTGAACTTGAAAAACATTTACAGCTGTATTTCCAAAGTTGAGTTGTTTCTAAATCATAAGAGCATAATGTAAATGATTTAATCCCTTTTTTTTTTTTTTTATTAGTACTGAGATTATAATATGTTGAAAATTAACATTTTTATTATTTGGGAAAAAAAGACATATATTTCTTTTATTTGTGTGTTTAGTGGGTGACAGATCCAATCATAAGCAAGTCAGTTTGGCAGATTTATTGAAGAGACGACATGTTGTGATATGTGCAGACTGCAGTTGGCATTATCTTGCTGAAATAAGGAAAGACTTCCCAGGAAAAGGTGTTGCATGGATGGCAGGGTATGTTATCCAAAGCCTAACTTATGGACTTTGTTGATAACAGTCAGGATGATCTTTTTCATTTTAGTCTGGAGCATTTTTATTTTTTTTTAACAGAAATGTTCATTTCCAATGTGTTATGGTCCATTCCAGATGCCTCTGAGCCCAGAGATGTTGACGACATCCTGGGCAAGGCTTCTTTTTTTGCATAATTAAGTTTCAAGTGGCGTTTGTGAATGTTTCTCTGTATTGCAGTGCTCGACAAATGATTTTCAAAGAAATTCCTTGCTCATGCGGTTGTATCAGCAGATGGGTTGGAGATCATGGAGTGTCCAGCAAAGACTTGCTTTTTTGCCCCATAATTCCTCAATTTTCCTAAAATGATCTAATGATATTAGATCCTGTAGAAGGAAAAGGATGGAAATCCATCTTTTTTTTTTTTTTTGTTGGAATTTCTTTTTAAAATTTCCGATGTGACACTGATTTTCTCACACATTTATTGACCAAATAGCAATCCTCTGCTTATCTGTGCTCCTTAGTCTTTCTTGACATCATTTTTTTTTTATCTCCCCCTACCCTACCGATACTTAAATGCTGTGTCAAGTGAAAGAGGACTGTATTTCAAAATTTTAACCTTGATTAAATGTTTTGATCCAATTCAAATGTTACATTAACATTATTCTGATTTAAATGTTTCCCATGATAACACCGCACCCATCTGCTGCACACAAAAACTGAATGAGCTCAGCAACACGGCAGGAGATGTCTTTTTGTGCATCGTAGGAAATTCCTGTTTGTTTGCGTCCTTCTGTACGCGCTGCCTTCTATAGCTGCTCATTAGCATTCTTGAGCCTTTAATCTTCATGACGAAGTTCACCAGGCTTTTTCATTTCCATGGAAAAACAATGAAAGGCATTCGAGTCAAGCACTCACAGGGGTTTCCCTCATATTTGTCATGCAAATGTTCAGTGCTGGTACTACTTGCCAAATGAACAAAGTGGCCGCCCTGAGTTAAAGAAAAAAAAAAAATGTAATTAAAAAACAGCCTGAACATACTTTTGAGTCTTTAACTTTTAAACGTGGGGTTATACCTAGTGGGCGCAGTTATTTGCTTGTTTCATGATGCAAACTTACATGACATAATCATCCAGTTTGTAGAGTTAACAAAACAAATGCCAATTTAGCTGCGTGTAAGACTTGTGGCTTCAGTTTTTTTTTATTTTGCAAACATTCTGGTATGTATTGTTGGGCTGGTAAACTGTAGGTGGGGACTGTTTGGTACCCAGATGTCGAAGGCGTTGTTTTCACAAGAAGTAGTTTTGTTTGCTTTTAAAACGGGAAATGTGGTAAACACTCAAACTTCTCAAAGTCCTAATTCATTGGAACTAATAGGCGAGAACAACGCACCCAGGTACTTGGCGTTCATGCAATGTCACACGCCCCTTTTTGGGTGAAAATAACAGTTTCAATTTAAAATATAACTGAAGACTACAGTGTTGGATTGTCACAATTTGTTGCTTAATTCATATGGTTTGTCTGGCAAACAGCAAACAAACAAAATCTTTGTTAATCACCAGTGGGAAATTAATAGTTGCAAATCCAGCGGATTTAGGTCTCAAGCGATAAATTGTAGAGGGTTATTGCTGTGGGCAGGAAGGATCTCCTGTAGCAGTCTGTGTTGCAGCGGATCTGAAGAAGCCTCTGACTGAAGACACTGGGTTGTGAAGAGGATGCTCAGGGTTGTCGTTGATCTTCATTTTATGAGCTCTAGAGGCTGCAGAACAGAGCCAGCCTTTTTACCAGTTTTAGTTTCTTTAAGTCACTGGCTCTGATGCTGCTCCCCCAACAGATGACAGCCGATGTGATTGAACTCTCCACAAAAGACTTTTTTTTTTTTTTTTTTTAAAACGTCATCAATGACGTTTTTGCATCTGATGTAATCCTGGCTCTCCTAAAATCCACAATCTTTTCTGTTGTCCTGCTCACATTGAAGATGAGATGATTGTTCCTACACCATGCCACAAAACATGCCACCCTGTCTCTTGTCTGTCACTGATACACCCCACAACTGCAGGTCTTCTGAGTATTTCTGCAGACGACAGGACTCTGACTTGTACTGGGGTGTTCAGGTGTTCAGTGTGAAGAGGAATGGTGAGAGTACAGTCCCCTGTGGTGCTCCTGTGCTGCTGACCACCTGGTCCGACAGTCAACCATTCAGTCTCACAAACTAGTCAGTCAGGTAGTCAGTAATTGGAGAAATCAAAGAACATGATCCTCGCAGTACTGCCTGCTCTGTCTAGATGACTGTGGGTTCGCTGAAGCAGGTGTATGATGGCGTCTTCAACTCAAACCCCACAACAATAAGCAAACTGCAGTGGGTCCTGGAGAGCTTTTGTTTGCTTATTCAGGTGGGACAATAAAATCTTTCCAGGACTTTCATGATGTGGGATGTTAGGGCTACAGGTTTATAGTCATTAGGAGAAGATGGATGAGATCTTTTAGGTACTGTAATAAGGCAAGATGTTTTCAATATTACTGGAAACTTCTCTTGGTTTAGGCACTTCACTGTTCTGGTGGGAATGACGTTGATCACACAGAAGTGGATATTGTCAGTCACACACTCAGCCATGGCATTGGTGTTCCCTCCATGTGGCTCACGGAGTGCATCCCAGTCTCGAGCCTTAAAACACCCCTGTGACCACCTCGTCCAGTCCTTTTGGTCACAGGTTGCCTTTGAATGACGAACTATTGTCTTGACAACGTTGGAAATGTGGTAGAGCGAGAGATTTGGTTGAAGTCACCAGTGACAGCTAGAAACGCGCTGGGTTGTTGAGTTTGTCGCCTCGAAACAGCGGAAACAGCTGTTTCATATGTTGTTTCAGTGGTGAAGTTGGAAATGACCGCTGTGTTTAGCCAATGCCGGGTCAGTACAAACTGTTGATTGCTTTGCTAAGCTTCATATCATGCTTTCATGGATGTGAAATCTAGCTATAGAGATAATATAAGGAGAATCGGCACCTCTAAATCCTGTGGTCGTCAGTTGGAGAAGGATGGGGTGACCTCTCGGGAATCGCATCCTGCCCCAAGTGGAGGAGTTAAAGTATCTCCAGGTCTTGTTCACAACTGAGGGAAGAATGGAGCGGGAGATCGATAGGCGGATTGATGCAGCATCCGCAGTGATGCAGGTTCTACATCGTCTATCGTGGTAAAGAAGGAGTTGAGCTGAAAGGCGGAGCTCTTGATTTACCAGTCGGTCTACGTTCCTACCCTCACCTATGGTCACGAGGTGTGGGTAGTGACCGAAATAATGAGATCGCGGATACAAGTGGTGGAAATGGGTTTTTGTCCACAGGGTGTCCGGGCTCCCCCTTAGATGGTGAGAGAAGCTCGGTAATCCAGGAGGGGCTCAGAATAGAGCCGCTGCTCCCCTGTGTTGAGAGGAGCCAGATGAGGTGGCTTGGGCATCTGGTGAGGATGCCTCTTGGACACCTCCCTGGTAAGGTTTTCCGGGCATGTCACACTTGGAGGAGACCCTAGGGAAGACCCAGGACACTGGATGGACTATGCCTCTCGGTTGGCCTGGGAAAACCTGGCGATCCTCACAGATGAGCGAAACGACCTGGCAAGGGAGATGGATATTTGGACTACCCTGCTTGGGCTACTGCCCCTGCGACCTGACCCCGGATAAGCAGAGGAAAATGGGTGGATAGATGGTTGGAGATTGTTGATGAACTCCAGGTTTTGGTACGTCTGGGTTGGTTCCAACCCTGACAGTAGATTGTTGGCAGTTCAACATGACTTGCAGCTCTTCATTATGTTTCAGATTAAGCAGAGCTGTACTCTTATACTCAAATGCTCAGGTCATCCAGCCAGAAGCCAGAGGCTATTAGTTGTAACCTCCAGGGAGGTCATTCCTTTAGACATTCTACTTTAAAAAAGCAGTCACACCTAGATTGTGGAATTTTTTAAGAGCCATTGAGTTTGCTGATTCCGTTTAAAAAGGAGCTAAAGACTTCAGATTTCACACTGCGAGGGCACACCTCCAGCATTAAAGCCCCCACTTAAAGTGCATATATTTAAACAACTATGAAAACAGCACAGACCAAAATATCTGCACATTTTCCCAAATATCTCTGGTGTTTGTGTGTGAAAATGGCTTAAGGTATGACAGAACGGTCCCCAACAATCCATTTTCACCTTAATCTGCTAATGTCCTGTTGACCTATCTGTCGACTGATGTTGTCTTGTTTGGTATCAGAATCGAGGACACTACTGAGCAAAGCTGTATTGAGCAGCAAGAAAGCATCAGAGAAGGGGTATGTGGAAGTGTTTTAGGTTGTACTATAAAGATAAATGTCTTTACTGAAACCAACAGCTGCATCAGTCTACAGTGTTGGCCTCGGTGTTCTTCATGCTTCTGTTAGTGAAGGAGGTTGCAGTGTTCACCTGTTGTAGCTAGAGGGCGCCGGTTAGTAACATATCTGAGGTAAGTGTCCTGCGGGCGATTGTTTCAGAGTAATTACACCTTTCCAGATAATGAAACTGCTGTTATTGTCTGCTGTGCAGCTCATTCTGCCCTCGTTGCTGAGGATATTTTAGAAGCTCGCCGCCTCAGCCGTGATCCAGCATTGTATCGTGACCACGTGTTGAGGATAATTTCCTTGTGATTAAATTTGGCCGTGGGTAGTTTTATAAATCCTTTGCTTAAAAAAAAGACCTAACCGCCAAGCCTCAGTTAAGTACCAAAAGAACAGGATTAATTTTTCTGCATCAGTAGGCCTAATCTGTGTTGTGCGTCAGGTTAGGTGTTTGATGAATGGCCTCTTTGAATATACCAGGTGAGAGCGTTCCCTACCTGGCAGACGGCGGAACCTGCTGCTGCAGTAAAACCACCAATGTCACAGATCAAGCGTGTCTGTGATCCCATCAGCCTGGGATTCTGAGCTCGCTGCTTGTTTCCTAAATTCATTGAAGGCATCACATGAGAACTCATGCACGTGAGGGAGAAATCCTCCACAGGTGGTGAAGTCGGAGCTTAAACCTTTCAGTCCAGAGTGTATGTAGGGAATCAGATTAAGTTGTGAATTGTTAAGCAGCCTGCTGGTTCTGCTGTGATACCACACCTACTGCTTGGAGGCTCCAACGTATTTAAACCACGAAATTAACCAAACTCTGCTGGTTTGAGTTGGAAGAGGAAAGGTGAAAGAAATAGCGGAGAGTTTGGAAAACATATGTTATACATAACCTACAAGGTTGCTTTGCGATGGGCGGTACCATGACGATTACAAATAAGGAAGTGATGGCGGCTAGTGATTGGCTGAGCCAACTCCCAATCAATCGTTTTAGATATAAATTTAATACTTAAAAAAAAGTAAATCCATCAGATTTTTTTATCATATGATTGAGACCAAAATGGGGTTTTTGGTCAGTGGATGTAAATATGTTTTTTTCTGCTCTAAAGTTTTAACATGAGAGTCAATAGAGAGTGACTCGTTTTTGGAGCCTCTATTGGTCAGTCGATGAACTGCAACAAAACTGCCTCTGGACACCATTGGATAGGCATACAACCCCCTTAGACACAGGAAAAACCAAACAAGCATCAACAAAATACATCTACTATGGCGAGCAGCTTAGTAGGAACCAGTAGGAATACTTGTGAATGACGCTGTCGGTTCTGGGGCCAAACGTCTTGATCCAAGGTGTTTTCAGCATCATGCTTGTGTCTTCTGCGTAGTCCTGTATGAGTCATCACATAAAGCCTACTCCGTTGGAGCTGTTTTGGTATGCACAGATGGAACGGTTGTGAATGGGAGATCTACCAGACATGTTTTACGAGAAAGTTTCATTAAGTGAGTGGGTTCAGATGATCAGGCTGGTTTTTGACAGTCACTTGGGAAATGCGGTTGATTTAGCAGGTATTCATTTGGTTGCATACAAATCATGACAACAATCACGAGTCACGTTTAACGTTGGGACACTTGACAGCAATTGATTGACGTTACCAGCCTGATATCCAAGTTTATGCCTTAATTCTTGTAAAATCAGGGTTAAGATCCTGTTAAAGTAGCATTGCTGCTCTTCTGCATTGCCAGCCTTTTTTTGTGTTTTGTTTTTTTTTTGACTGTGTGATATATTCTTCAGGAACTGTGTCCAGAAAACTTGTCATACTTGTCAAACTAGTGTAGCTGCGCTGTACAACAATTCAACACGACTATTAAAGCGTTTTGCAGATCTTGTGGCTCTTTTCCTTCTGGAGGTTTGTCCTAAAGCTGAACTGTTTAGTCATAAAGATAATTGTAACATTTGGAGGAAAAAGGGGGGAAGCTTTTGGGTCCCTGAACACCATTCCAACAGTGAAGCATGGGGGTGGTAGTATCATGCTTCAGAGCTGCGTTGCTGCAGGACATACTGGTCCACTTTACCAAAGTTAGGTGGATTGGTGAGGGAACATCGTTGTGAGAGCTCGCCTGCAGTGAAAGGAAGCAGATGGTCTCTGAGTGACGTGTTTACGTTTGAAGGGTCTTCACCATCACAGATTATCACAGCGACGAAAGACCTGTCACACACACCTTTTCCCCTCCTGCTCCACTGAGCGGGATATTCCTCACAGAAGTGTACACTTAATCTTTGAGCCTGAGCAGAGGTTTTATTTCGGCTGCTTGTAGCTTGTAGGTTGTGTGTCTTTTGCCATGTGTGGCAGCTTGCGCATCTCGGTCCTCCAGAGCTGCAGATGGAGGCTGATCTAATGCCACTAGATTAGCTCAGGATCAAAGACATACGGCAGGGTGACACTGTTCTCCTCCACCGTGTTCACTCCCTTTCTCTCTTTTTCTCCCACCTCTTCCAATCTTTTTGATCATATGGCTCATGTTTTCCTCCCTGACTTACACGTCAATCAAATTGTTCCCACTCATGCCAAACCAAGACATGTTTAGTGATGCAGGAAGTCACGTAGAGCAATTTAATGCCACAGCTAGAACATGTTGTTTGTAAACAAACATAGTGACACAGTACAGTGTAATCAGCTTGACCAGTACAGGAAAATAGGGTTTCGCATTACATCATTTTATAGACGGAAGATTGCTGTTGCTGTTGTTTTTCCTTTTTTTCCCCCCATTCAGATTTTTATATGCATAACAGCAATGTTCAGTTTAGTATTTGTCAAACGCTAAACATCTAAACCCTACAAAATCTGTTGATAGATGCCGTTAGAGAAATCTGTGGTAAAATGTGTCAACATTAAAGGCACCCCGTGTAAGCATTATATAATAAATAGTACACGTATAATAAAGTTTTTATGTTGTTCTGTCCAAATGATTAGTTTTACTAGTTACTTTACTGCAACTGCCTCCAATACAGACTTTCTTTTCCAGCCCAGATTTGGGTTTTGTTGTATTATTGCCCATTGAAGTCCATGGCTAGATTTTTACGACTTCCCACCACTGGCAGCTATCGGCAGCCGTGTCTCTACATGAGGCCTACAACACTGAGTGCTCGAGACAAGTGCACGTTGCCACCATGGAAACCTGGATGATTGGCAGAAAGGGCGGCAAACCATTTCCCGTTGGCCCGAGTACAATAACAGGGCTGAGTAAAACAATTTTGTACAGCGCTCCAGCTTTCACAGATGAGCGATTTATTTAATTTGTCAGAAGCAGATGACTTCTACCACAACTGTGCGCAAACGGCACTTACTGAGCAACTGTTGCATTGAACCCTACAGGACCCCCAAAAAACTGCTACTATGTCCCCAAAAGAAAATGAAATTGGTAAATTATTCCAGTTTTTCCTTTATTATTGAGCAGCGGGAAGCAAACACCCAAGACCTTAGGCATTATCTTCACACTTCGTGTCTAAAGGATGGCAGTGAATAGAGTGGATGACAGTAGAGGTGCTGATTCATAAGAGAAAAAAGAAATCAAGGCAAAGCTCTTAAGTCTTAAATTTGCAGTCTTGACATACATCTACCTGCATTCTGTTGTACGTGCTCATCCCTGTCAGCCGTTTGACCGCCTGGCACTGTGACGTGGCGCCTGACATGTAATCCTTCCTGTAACGACTCGCTGCCCTGCAACCAGAGTTCAATCAACAGATGGGAACAGGTGGCTTAGCCCTTTAAAAACAGGAAAGAGACGCGACACACCAGCTCACACGCTGAGGACGTTGGAGAGGGAGAACGAGGCGATCCTGCTCTTGACTGTGTCAGGTTTGCGGGACAAATATTGCGACAGGTGGATTTTGTTGCCGGAATATCTCGATTCGCATCTTCGGTCTCTCTGGTGCTTTCGAGAAACGACGATGACTGTTATCAAAAGTGGCAGACCGTAAGTACACACCTCTAACTGCACAGGTGCTGTTGTGCTCATCGCTGAGTGGGTAATGTGTTTGATCTTTGCAAGTTTGTGTGGATTTTTTCACCTCCTAATGATCTAGCGGCTGCTGTTGCTGATTCTGTGGCCCTTCTTAAGAAAGCACTTTATTTAACAAATTTGTTAAATAAATAGAAGTTGAGACCGTTGAACTTTTAAGTTGAAAGTACATCAATTTGCTTATCAAAAAGGGATGAGTTCCGTTAACTGTGGCGATTACTGCTCCTGCATTATGATGTAATTAGTCGTTTCAAAGTTCCTCGGTTTTAATTCAAAAAGGCTTTGATCCCCACGTAGCTGGGATCTGTTTATCCATCAGTTATAGGACACTATGTCATGTCACGATGAACATCTGTGCGTCTGTCCACATGACTCTTCAAAGCCTCTTAACATGGTGACACGTATTAAAGCTGGCATATGCTGCAGCCAGCTGCGTGTAGCGCCACCTGTTTACAGGTGACTCAACAGATTTCGAGGCCTTCGGTCTGGGCCGAGGTGACCTGCTGAGTCACCTGTGCGAGTGTGTCAGCAACATGTAGACTAATGCGGTTGTGTTGTTTTCTTGTGTTTCAGAGTGCCAACGGTTCCAGTGAAGAACCTGAATGGATCCAGCCCTGTACATCCTGCACTGGCAGGTAAACGGCCAGTGGCGTCACGGTCATTCATCAGTGGGCTGCAATCAGTCAGAGTTGCTCAGTCGACATCTCACATTTGCACTTTGAAAAAGAATTTTAATTTGTTTTTTTGTAAATGTTGATGTAAATACAACTTTAAACTGGTATTCCACTTATTCCACCAGGATGGTTAATTTATACAGTAATTCTGAGGTTAAAGGCGACATATTAAAAAAAAAAAAAAAAGTCAAATGTTTCGGTTTTAGAGCACATTTTGGTATCTGAAGTAACTACTAACTCAAAAACCTTGAGATTGTATAGTTGTTACTTTTCTTGGAGCCTCGAAGTTTTAAAATATTTACTGTCATAGTGCCCTTTTTACTGGGCACTATGACATCATAGACCCACATCAGAGAAAAACCTTCTAGCTTTTTAATCTATGCATTTACTTGTGTAAACTGTGTAAACATCCAACGCTCATTTAAAAAGAAAAAAAAAAGAAAAAAGCATTCCCTATGGAAAAGGGGGTGGCGTTAAGTAAAGTGGCTGACTCCACCCTCTAAATCCAGCTGTTGATAATGCAAAGATGTGATTTAAAAGGATGGCCTTCTTGTTTATCATTGGGATATTTTGACTGAAGTGTAAAAAAAAAAAAAAAAAGTCTCCTTTTTAAAGATGTCAACAATTTGTCTCCCTTGCCCCCTCTGCTGGCTGATTTCAGGCATCACAGGGATTTTAATGAGTGCAGCAGGACTTCCTGTTTGTCTGACTCGCCCTCCCAAGCTGGTGCTTCACCCTCCTCCTGTCAGCAAGAGTGACATCAAACCTGTGCCGGGGCTGGGCCACTGCTGTCGCAAGACCACAAAGAAACAGGCCCGGAAAGGTGTGTTTGAGGACGGTGGCTGCATGACCACCTTCAGTGTTAATAATCTAATTAAAGGGGTGTGCCTTTCTCACCAGATAATTAAACTTTGTCTTCATTATTTAGGCAAGACACCTGAGGAAGTCGTGAAGCGCTACCTTCAGAAAGTCCGCAATCTTCCAGAGGAGGTGAGTTTGCCTTGATTTGACCTGGCTTAGAAGAGTTTTAGTTTTAGTTTGTTTGTCAGTATGGTCCTTTGTAGGTGCTAAATACCTTTTTTATTAAGGAACGCGTCATTTGTGTTGGAAAATATTCTTACAGTTTGAAAGTTTAGCCCAGTTCTTGCGCCCTATCTCTTCCCTTCATTGGAAGCTTTTGTAGATGGATGGTCCTCTTTTGTCTTTCCTTGCAAGTCTTATGTACATGATAGGTGATCAACATCTCAGCAGATGAAGGTCAAAACCTGGAAAGACAATGTAACTAGATGAAAGAAGCATTGATGAGAGGATAAAGCTGGACTTGTATTCCCATGTTAGGACTGCACCATATGCATGGAGCCTCTCGCTGGACCATCGGGTTACAAGGGTCCCGGCGTCAGTGGCATCTCTCGGGCTGAGTCGGTGGGCCGCCTGGCACAGTGTGGTCACCAGTACCACCTCCAGTGCCTTGTCGCGATGTACAACAACGGCAACAAGGACGGGAGCCTACAGTGTCCCACCTGCAAGACTATCTATGGTGTCAAGACGGGCAATCAGCCCCCCGGCAAAATGGAGTACCACGTTATCCCCCACTCACTGCCCGGACATCCCGACTGCAAAACCATCCGGATCATATACAATATCCCTCCTGGCATCCAGGTGCAGTAAGGATATCAATGTCTCTGGGATATTAGCAGCAGAACGATCAATATAAGAGATATTCATGTTCTTTGCTGCTTGTTTTGGGATGATATTTTTAGGGCCCTGAACACCCAAATCCTGGCAAACCTTTCACTGCTCGTGGATTCCCCAGACACTGCTACCTCCCTGACAGCGAGAAGGGCCGCAAGGTAAATAAACGAACATCTCTTCTTTCCATTTTCATGAGTAGCAAGTGTGACGTCTTCTCATTTGTGATCTCTTTTCTCAGGTTTTGAGGCTGCTTCTGGTAGCATGGGACCGCAGGCTCATCTTCTCTGTGGGGACATCCAGCACCACGGGCGAGTCGGACACGGTGATCTGGAACGAGGTACACCACAAGACGGAGTTCGGCTCCAACCTCACGGGCCACGGCTACCCTGACCCCGGCCATCTGGACAACGTTCTCGAGGAGCTGAGGGCCCAGGGCATCACTGAGGAGGAATGTCTCCCCAGAGACTGAGGGGAGACGATCCGCTTACAGCAGATGCGGGAAAACCAGGCTAGGGTGTGAAACACACAACTCTGGGTGTCATTTTCTGACAAAGTGAACAGGTGGAATGCAACTTTGGTTTCCAAAACTGTTCAGAGAAACTTTGCAGGAATAGTTTCGGCTTCTTATGACTGCATGAGTCAGTTTTGTCTGTCCTGATGCAGTGAGACGTTTAAGGCCACTGTGCTCATACAAGTAAATGTTAGTTCAACGAAAATCTGTCATTTATACTGTGAGACTTCATATCAAGAATGTATCAAAGTCTTCTTCTTTTTTTTTTTTTTATTCTCAGAAAAGATTATGTGTTTACCACTGCTGCTATGTGGGACTGAGGGGAGGTTGGAAACAAGAAAAGGAGTCTTTCTTTGTTGTCAGTGTTAGTTGACCAGCAGAAGCAACTTTTCTGTCCAGATAAATGTCGAACTGGTTCCCTGAGCATGGATATTTGCCGCCCTCTAGTGGTACTTTTTTGTAGAACTACATTCCTTTTTTTGGTTTGATTTTTAAAACTTACTTGATACCTGGTATACACTATATCAGTTGCATTGTTTTTATATTTTAATATTGCACCTTGTTTTGTAAGCTGTCTTTCATTGCATTGTTTTTTTTTTTCTCTTTTTTTTTTTTTTTTTTTTTTTTTTTTGTGGTGTGGCTGACTGACTAAAACAGACAGTTTTGAGATAAGCTGCTGATTAATTTGCCTGTCACTTTATATGCCAGTTCCCTTCTTTAAAAGCAGTCATTATCAGTATTTTGTATTTGACAAGGTCAAACAATGACATTCCTTAATCGTTTGGCCCTCAGAGCATGGGTGCATTTAAAAGCTTTCTATGTCTTGTTGTATCTGCATACATGTTTAAGACTGATAGAGGAACTATGGATTAAACCCATACCCACCCAACCACCCGGGAGCAAATTCCTAAAAAGCAAGGATGGGACCCCCTGCCTGCAAGCTCAGATTTGCACAGCGCTTTCTACTTAGTATTAAAAGAAAAGAGACGGCTTGTATCTACTGATTTTTGTGTAGGACACACACCAGCATCTAATCACACTACAGAATGTGGTCATCAGTTGTTTTTCTCATGTTCAGTTTTCACCATGAGCAGATGCAGAAGACTATTGGGATTTGGACTCGTGTTTGACCAAAGTGGTGCGGTCAGTTTGCATTCAGTCCACTGTGGACTGGTTTATATGAGGTATGTTGAAAGTGATGTATAACAACGTGTGTGGACGTACTCATGTAGGCCAACATTAAAAGCATTTATACTTTATGATACTTTATGTATGCACTGTGTATGTATGTGTTTTCTGTGCACAATTTGCATTAAACGTTTTTCTAAGGTTCAAAAGGAAAAGTGAACCTTAATCTGGTTTAGTTTTGCTTTATCCAATTAAGATTATGTGGAAATAGTGTGACTTTGAAAACTTCTAAAGTGAAACTAAATGGCGCTCTACGTAGAAATACCACTTCTTGCCACATGGGCACAGCCTATTAAAAGAACGAACATAGGTTGTGGCATAAGACGCAACAGAGTGCACTTCTTGTGGGACAAAAGCCAGTTTCACACAGCAGTTACAGTATAAAGACACACCAGAGGTCCACTCTTTATTCTGCCTCCACTCTCTAGCTGTGCATTCACAATGATCACACTTAGGCGCAATAATACTTCTGTCGTTCGTGTTTTTTACACAGTATTACAGCATTGGGCCCTGCTTCCAATGGAAACACACTGTAGTGCTGGCCTAAATTTACTCTTTGCCGGCCAGTGCCGTAACTACCTTTTGTGTGGGCCCTACGCACGATGGGGGCTCCTTGTTCACCAAACTACGATGGGAGAGATTTCCTAATCCTTGATATGATCCATGAACATGACACAATCTATTACACTTTACAAGGAAACAGGCTACAGTCATAATAACCTCTCGTATCAAAACTATCATTTTAAGTGGAGATGCTCAAGTAAGATACCTGACAAAAATATAAGGAAAAGAACAATCCTTTAAATGTCAACAAAAAAAAGTGCTTAAAAACAATTTAAATTTTGAAGGCAAGGATATACATTTTCACAACCTAAAGCAATGATGAAATGAATAAAAAGGGCCAGTAGCTAGAAGGATGGACACCTGTCACTCATTCCTATCCTGCCTGGCAACAGACATCACTGTGACAGTGGAGTTCAATGATACTGAGTTAATAATGCAACAAAAACATTAATCACAGTTTATTGTAGTGGTTTATTTTATTCTTATATCCTGCATTTATTTTTTAATTGTATAAGTAGAATTTTAAAATGTGAGAGCTATTAATAACTACATATAAAATGCGAATATAACTGTAATTTATCACGAAATAACAGGTCAGTAGTAAAGTATTTTTCAAACTCTGTTACCATGTTAGTGTGTGATGTCCAGGTGAGTGTTAACTATGCATTTTGAAGACCGATTTAAATTGCTTCAAATATTGTACAATAAAGCTGAACCCAGAATTTTACATTAAAAAAAACATTAAAAAAAGAGAGACAGACATTACAAACGGTAATCAAAGATCTGAGACTAGAGGCAAAATATTTAAGGTGAGCTCCATACATCAGTGTCAGATCACAACATCCACCCACACCACCCACACCCTCCACGGTTCACAGAAGAGGACGTGACTGTTGAAAGAAAATCATAATAAAGCCAGACTGCAATTTGTCTAAATGCATCTAAATCCTGCTGGACATCTGTCTAGATGTCATCAAGGTGGACTGTTTTTTTGTTTTAAGGTTCACGCACTAGTTTCAGATTTGTCAAAATTGAGAGTTTCCACCTACTTTGGATAAAGGCCACTTGTGCCAAAAAAATAGAGTTTCTGCTTCATTAGTTACAAGAGGAAGACACATGAAACAAATGAAGAAAAACATCAGAATTTTTAAAAGTCGTAGTAAATGTTTGCCAAAATTGAGGCCAGAATACTTCTTTAGAGCCTTTAAATGTGCCTGTGAGTCAGTCGTTTCCTTAAATTCACCTCAGCGAGACCAGATCCATCTGGTTTTACGACTGAGTCCGAGTCAAGAAACTGACTTCCACAAATCAGCGGAGGCTTTTGTGACAGTTTGGAGGAAAAACCTCTACCGCACGACAACCTCTTTGCATTTTTTTACATTTCAACACAAACCCACGGATCAGCCGAATGGCTTAAAAAAAAATAAAATAAAATAAATAAATAAACAGCGACAGCTGTACTGCCTCAAAATAAAAGAAGCAACTGTGGCTGTAATGAGATTACTCAATTCAGGAGCAGCATGTGTCACAGATAAATGTCATGTGAGTAGTTTGAGTTGTGTCTACAGTTAATTCTCCCAGACTTTAAAAGACTTTCCTCGTATTTTGAGTGACTTTTCCAAACGTCATTATTGTGACATCTTTAGCTGATTGAGCTGCATCATCTGCACGTCTGTCTATGATGTTTTAGTTTGACCGTTTTGTTGTCCTGGTTGAATCTGTGATTCATCGTTTCACTGAGCCGATGAAGACGATCGGCTCTTCTTCCCGTGGTCTACATGAGCATGAAATTATATTTAAAAAAATAAAACCATTTGACTCATGCTAAACAACTACAGGAAAAAAATATGTATATAATTGGAAAATAAAACAAAAAAATATAACTTCTTGCACAAAAAATGCGTATCAGGATGGTTACGGACTTTTTCTAAGGGTTTGAATGTCGTGTGCTCCGACAACGTAAAGATTAAATAAGTAAATGCCAAAGTCTGCAGAAAGTGGTTCCTGTATAGGCAGCAGCTGACCCCAATGACCCCGAACAACCATAAGGTGGTGTAGGTAATGAAAGCGTGGATGGATGTTTAAGCAACTGCACCATTTTTTCTGGGTTTTTTTTATGTATCGCCTTGCATTAATTCCTGACATGTTTGTATGTGCATGATGTCCTAGAAATACTATGCTATACTAGTAAATACTAAATACTCCAGGAAAACAGGTCTGAGTGTCTCTTTTTAAAACTGTTGGCTAAGAAAATGTCTTGTGGATTATGTAGATCACTCACAATTCTGACTTCTGCCTCTCTACATGAGCAGTTTATCTGTAGATTAGTCTGGCTCCTGGATTAGTAAAAAAGATTACTTCCACCTTAATGAATGAAACATTTATGGAGGTAACTAATCACAGCCGTGAAAGACCACACGAGGAGGATTCAGCTTTGACACTGAAAGAGACAAACATTTAGACATTAAAGGGTCATTTCAACATTTTTCAGGGAATCATGAAAGTGAATATAAGAAAAATGTCATGCCAGCTACTAAAAATATGAAACAAAATGTGATTTTACTGCCTGAAATTGACACATTTCTTTGCACCTTTCACATCAACTTTCATTTTCTCCTCCTGAGTCTTATCTTATGAAGCATATGTGATGGATTGTACAAAGCTGTCAGTAACTGGCATGGAAATGCACAAGAACCTCGAGGATGAATGAGGAGCAGATGGGTCAAGGGTCTAATCAGGTCGCAAATGAGTTAATCCGGACCGACTGCAACTAGTGCCACTAATTAAGATGAAGTGATAATAGATGACCTGCATAACTATATTACTGTCTCTGCTTTATTTTCAGGTGCAAAAGGTACCATATGGACAGACAGCAGGAGGCAAAGTGCTGCGAAGACATCGGTGTATTTCCTGTACGATGGCAGGGCTTCAGTGCAGACGTGTTTCTGAAGGAAATTAGAGCAGAAAGGGAGAAAAGAGGAGCTCCAAATAGGAGGGAAGAAATACACATAAAATGGTAGATCAGAGTGCTTTACAGTGTGTGTGTGCGTATGTGTGTATTTAGAGGGGTTTCTCCTCCCTTGCAGAAACCTAAAGGGGGGGAGGGGTCTTCATCTGGTCAGAGAAACCCCCTCCCGCAGGGGTCTATTGTTTACCACCCACAGCTATGCAAAGAGACAGGATTACATAGGGCAGCATGTTGTATTGCACTGCAGGGTTGCCCACAGCTCATCACCACATGTTGCCATTTTTTTTGTCTGATGTCTCTCCCTGCATTTCCCACCTAGAGTGCATCACACTTTTTTCAGTGTGTGCTTGCTTTTTATATCTAAACTGGAGGCTGGGGCTGTTTACTTCTTTTTCCTGCATGATTCCAGATAAGGCAAATCCTCCCTCTCCGCCGTCTCAAAACGACTTGTCTATTATTAAAAGCTTTTAAATGGAGCAGCGTGTTGGCCGACTACCAAGTCCATTGCCTTGTTGCCTGGGAAACACTTATCCGTGGTCTCGGCTCTCTCACTTCTTTTTTTTTTTTTTTCCCCCCTCCCCAGAGGCTCATGTTTCAAAACTGTCAGCAATCTTGTGCACTCACACTGCTGCCTTTCAGCTAAAAGCTTTTTGTGCTGCCAGTGGAGCAGAATGGAGGGCAAAAGAGAGAGGAAGGGAGTGGTTAAAGGAAAGGGGAGGGAAAATAAAGGACCTCTCTCACCGTTGCCAAGGCAACTTGATGTCACTGTGACATCATGCAGCATTAAAAGCTTTTAACCGGATTCCTCTCCTGCCTTAGGCCCCATTTTGAGTCCTCTTTCAGCTAGGCTAGGGGGAAGGGCACAAGCAGGACGGTGGTTTGTGTGCATTCTTGCATGTATCCCTCCCTTATTTCAGACTCAAATTAGCTCATAGCACAGTAAAAGACTTTCAAATCAACCTCTAAAGATCCCATCTCTGCAAACAAATCCACAGGCCTAGAGAGCCATTGCAAAAATGGCAGCAGATGATGGTTTCAGCTACCTGATGCCAGGCCACAGTGAGAAACACAGGCGGGCCCCGAACTGGACCGATGGCGAAATGAAAGCTCTCTTGTATGTTTGGGAGGAGTTCCACAACGAACTGAAAATGAGCAAGAGGAATGCCAAGGTTTACGAGAAGATGTCCCAAAGGTTCTTCCAGCTGACTGGAGAGCAGCGCTTCAAAGAAGAGATCAAGATGAAAATCACCAACATGTCTTTCCAATACAGGCAAGTGCTTCACATCCACACTTGTGCCTCCACTTTCCAGATGTTGCATGGCTATAAAAACCCTATTTTTGCTCTCACAGGCGCCTGAAAGCCACAGCTGGTGAAGCAGGTGAGACACCGGACTGGCCTTACTACAAGGCCATTGAAAAGATCCTCTCCAAACCGGTGGAGAACGGCAGGGTGAACTCGCTGGAGTTCCAGTCCCCCACTGCAGGTCCCTCCACATCTTCCCAGTCCACAGAGAACATCATGTCCCAGGCAGAGGATGGCACGATGGGGTTCCTGCCTGAGTACACTGGCTCCTCAGATGAAATGGAGATCAAACAAGAGCTGGACTCTTTGAGCTCTGACAGCGAGAACACGCAGGGCTCCAGGTAACAAGCAGCTGTCAAGACACAGTTTACATGACTTTCATTTAATCACCTTTTTATTCTGTTTTTTTCTGCTGTTAATCAACCAAGTTTTTCTAGCAAACTGGCTTATATATTTATATATATATATATATATATATATATATATATATAGATATATATATAAATAATGTGATGTATAACAGCATAATATTGTATAAGAAAAAATATCACAGACAGAGTTTTGAAAAACACTGAGTGAGTCTAAAAGCCACTGTTGATATGCACTCTTCTTTAAGCTCAGTGTTGACATTAATATCATCCTGAATCTGCTCTGAAAGGTTTCTTCTCTGGTCTCCAGCTCCCATCCTCTCTCTGCCAGGAGGAGGCATTCCAACAGGCGCCTGTCCCTGAAGAGGAGGAAATTGCAGGTTATGCAGGCCATGCTGCAGCAACAAAAGAGGTCGAGCCGGGCCGTAGAGGAGACGTGCAGAGAGATCCGTCGAGCCATGCACCAACAGAACCTCCTCCAGGTCCAGTGTCTGCAGCTGCAGGAGAGGATGATGAACCTCCTGGAGAAGATGATCCAGCCTCCCTCCACCCCGTCAGCTGTATGGGCTCAAAGTGCTACAAAGGATTCAGGGAAATCTTAAAATCGTTTGGGAGGGATTGTTGAACGTCCTCACCTAAAGCCTTGTCAAAGGAAAATATGTATTTTATTTTGGATTTCACTGTAACAACAAGCATCTTTAAGGTATATTGTGTTAAAGGTATAACTCCTCCAAATGCATAGATGGTATTGTTGTGTCCCAAAATATGCTTTTACAAATTTCAAGGGTGTCTGAATATAATTTGTAGGGTAACTGTAAATAAATGTAATGCTATAAAATCTATAGTAAATCAGTCTTAAATGTGAGTTTTTGTTTAAGACTTGTTCAATCAAATATTCTTTGACAACTTGCCAAGTATTCCATTAAATCACTGTGGGAGCAGCACTCTTGCAAACTATTGCAAATCATTTTTATACCGTGATTGGAAAATGTACATGTCAGAAAGGTGTATTGTGCAGCATCATAAATGCAGCAACCAACTGCTGTGGAGCTCTTTGGAAATAAAATGCCACAAAATGGCAACAACACCAAAATAATCTGTATTACATGTCAAGGATAAAATGCACTTAAAGCTTCTACAGAAGTCGGGGGTTTTTTTTTGTTGTTTTTTTTTTTTTTTTTTTGCATAATGGTTTTACAAAAGTGTAAACATTAAGAGAAACTTGTTTCTCGAGGATACATTTGCTAACCTTGATTTCATGAGTCAGTAAGTGAAAAAGGAAGATCACTCTGACAGCAGCTGATAAAAATGGAAAAGAATAAGGCTTTTGGCTTATGAAATACACAGCGCAGCTCATTTAGTTGTGATGAATAAAAGACTTACAAATCTGGCTCAAATCTCCTGTTTTTTTGTTTTTTTTTTGTTCTGCAAAACATCATCTTTACTGCACAGTAACTATACTAGAATAAGTGAATAACATAAATCCATGGTATTTACTGCATTTAATTTTGGTTAAGTTTGGATACTGGTTATTGCAACAATTAAAACATGCAATAAAAATGAAATACTCTGTGCTTGTTAATGTGGTCTTACATAGTAATTACTAAGGTTAGGGTTTTCTTTACTGAGATAAATATGGCACTACATTATGAGGCTTGTGCACTTGAGGGCTTGTGTTTTTAAGCAAAATGGTAACACTCTGTCGCGATCTTGCATTGCACTATCAATGATCCTGCTGTCACGTGACCTTGAAACAAATATCTAGTGTTCTCTTGTGCAAGTGAAATGCACATGTGTAGTAAAAACTGCAACCGTTGGTGCCCTTTGACCGCCAGAGCCAGTGTTTAGTTTACACAGCACCTGTGGCATCAGTGTACAACAGACCTGCAGCGACTCACACCATAGTCTATGATCTACACCAGTGATGAGGGATACCATTAAAACATATGGGTAGGACTTATACTTTTTATTTATATTTAATTGTGCTGTTAGGTTCACGCCTCTGCTGTACAATATACGTCATATATATTAAAATGTTTCTTTGGGGCATGTATTTAAAGTGAAGTTTCGAATCCAGAGTTTATATACTGCGGTGCGACTGCTTATGAAAGGTTTCTCGGCTTTTAATTTTTGTTAATGCACTTAAGCGCAAAACAAAGACCGTCAGCCGGTATCCGCCAATAGCGTGTCTCCAATCGTTTGAATATTGAACGTGACGGGCGTTGTGATTGGCCAGAAAGGGGGCGTCACGTGCTCCGGAGACGTTACGCTGTCATGGTTACGATGAAAGACGCTTTTGTGAGTGAATGGAGGGAAGGAGGCGGCGCTCTCGCACGTTGCCGAATGGATCCCGAATCACGGCAAATGTTGTTAAAAATAAGTACAAACATGCAGGTAAAGTAAAAACGTAAACGCGCGGAGTTTCGTAAAGACGACCGTAACACCGTGACAGTTCTGTTCGGAAACTATTCAACGCCGGGACAAGGTAAAGACAAGAATTACTTTAGTTTTTATTGTGTTGACTGTCTAACTTTATATAAATGTTTACGCTACGGCTTGACAACATTAAGGAGCTTTCGTATTTTATTTTTATTTCACATGCAGTGTAAACGTTAAGTCTAGCAGTGAGTTTACTATTGTGAATATAAAAAGCACACGTTGGTTGACCGAAACCAAAACGTCTCGTTGTTATTAAAGTGTTGGAGGGGAAGCCAGCTGGCATGGGGGATGGAGGGGCGGATCTGAGCGAATCTGAGCCGCATTCAAGCTGCGTTTGGACGTCAAAGTGCCCTTTTCTTATATCTGACAGGTAATTGCTAAACTGAGATGGATGCCAGTATTGTTGCCATTATTAAATTGTTTTGTTGAGCAAGTGAGGGGACGCGAGTGAGCTAGAATAGCACGCTCAAACTGAGGTCTGTTTATTTTAAATGTGAGTGTTATAAAGTGTTTATTGATTCTCTTTTTATTACTTTGCCCTAATTAAGCTTTCAATATTGCAATAAGTAGTAGCCAGAAAGTATAAAGGGGCTACTTCTGTTTGATTGTAGTGAAGATTTGTCTTTCCATTTTGTCTCAAATAACTAAAATAAACAATGTTTTTATTTTTGTGTCATTTGATGCATTGCAAACAAACTATTGGCCTTTTAATTTCACTTTCTGTGCATTTTCTTTGCTTTGCCTCACTGTAGGATGACAGCAACACAATAGAGTTGGTGCTCTGCAAGTGTTTCAGTTCCCACAGCACCCTACAACAAAGATGGGGATACAGGGACAGCCCGAGGGTGCAAGGAGGCGTCTGGATTGGAGTGCAGCTGGAGAGCTCAGGAGTGCAGAGATCATTCGTAGCCGGGCGGGATATGGCTTTACTATTTCAGGACAGAGGCCTTGTCTGCTCAGTGGCATCATGGAGGGGAGCCCCGCTCACGTGGTGGGGCTCAGACAAGGAGATCGCATCATGGCCATCAATGGAACTGATGTGTCCATCGCATCACATGAGACCGTGGTGGAGCTGATTGGCAGCTGCAAAGGACCCTTGCGCTTGGTGGTGCACACAGAAGGTCGATTGATGGGAAATCCCATCCTTAACGATGCGAAATTTGGATTTACTCAGAAAAGTGGTATTTTCCAAAAGGCTGGTGTTCTCCGCACTACATCAGATGATTCGAGCAGTTGCTCCTTTAATCCTAACCACAACATCCCTGTTAAACAGAGGCCAGTTTCGGAGCCCGATATGTCGCAATGGTCACAACAGTGGAGTGTTTTAGCTGGGCGATCAAAGGAAGAAATGACCTCAGTGAAAGATACAGATTCTGTTTATACAGACACTGATGAAGTTAACCCAGAGTGGGCTATTTTAAACATGACTTTGGTGGTGGGATACTTGAGCTCGACTGAGCTGATTTTAAACACTAGAGATCCAGAGGATGTATGTTTAAAAGCCATTCGGGAGAGAATTCGACAGCTGGGGACGGAGCAGGATACCCATACTTTGGTAATGATGAAGATCATGTTTGATTGCATTCGACTCTGCGATGACACTGGAGGTGTTTTGGCTGCCTTTCCTGCTGAGAACCTTGTTTTAGGAGCTCTGTGTGCTGAAGATCCACGTTTCTTTTGCCTGGTCACCACGGCTCATGTCATCAATGGGCGTGTGGCAGAGGATGGTCCTCTGCGTGCCTCCTGTCATGTATTTTTTATTGACCCAGAGCTGGGAAACCATGCTGACCACATAGGGATTGCTGGCCGCTTTGGTTTTGACTGCACTCCAGATCCAGATGCCTTGGGCTGCCTGGAGTTTCCTCATACTCCCCAAGATGTCCTACACTTTGTAACAGTCCTTTATAGTGACATAGGAGAGGCTGTGGAAAGGCTGAGAGTCAAACTGGACACAGAGGCGCAGCAGCATCTCAAGGAGAATAACAGCACTGGCAAACAAGGCAGTGCCAGCAGCAACGGGGACAGTGGTATTGGCAATGCCTCTCCTCCTGCTGAGAGAACAGACAGGGATTTCCCTTCTGAAATCCAAAACCATCCTGGGGCCCACCTCCCCAGCTGTCCATGGGATTATCCGCCGACTGAAGACCTCACCCCAATAAACCTCTCCAAAAATGACCAAATAGTTAATCTGGAGAACAGTGCCAGCACACATTCCCTTTCGGAGTCACTACCTGGCCCAGATTCTCTAATGAGCTTTTATGGAGGTCCACCACCCAGGCTGGAGTTCAAGTTTAAGCCCCCACCCCCTCCACTACCTTTGGGGAAAAAACCAAACTTCTTTGGAGATCCTCTCAGAGCAAGCCAAAGATGGTTCTCGAAGCCAAAGTGGCCTAAAGTCCCAAGTAATGATTTTCTACCTCAAGAGACACCCGTCATTAACATTAACTGTAGCACCAGTGACCCTCCAATGAGCCAGATACCCTCAGACAAGCTCCAGTCAACAGATGTTGCGATGCTGCCTCCCAGAGAGGAGTGGACCAAAAGGTTCCTTGAGCAGAGACAGAAACAACGAACAGATGGCAGCAATAAAAATGTAAGGAACACAGTTTCTTTGTAAATCGTTTTAAAGCCAGAATCTGCAGCTGTTGTTTAAATTAGTGGTTCAAGACATTTGCATATGTTCAACTGTCTTTTCTACCTTTGTTTGTACTTTTTGTTGTTCATGGCCAGTTGGTTTTTATCAAACATATGTTTATTTATAGTTCTGCTTTTACATTGTAGAGTTTTTATCATAAAGTTCTCTAGAAAATTAAGAATTCTTGCCCAATTAGTAATGCAAACTGTTCAGTTTAATGAGACCCAAGCTTTCCTATCCTTTCTTTTTCACTTTGAACTTATGTAAAAATATTTTATAGTATACCTTTCAGATCACTTTGAAGCTAAAAGTTTCAGCTATGTCTAAATCAGAAATCTTTATTTGTGCTGGATTTGAATCACTCAATTGCAACTGTGGCTGCACTGATACAAGAGCATCTGTTTCTATACTTTTTCATACGTCCATGCAGGAAATATCAAATATTCCCAAGGGATTCTGTACATAAAACATGCGTTAGTAAGTGTTTACCATACCACTACTTCAACAGTTAGTCAGTGAATTCAGCAAAAAAAAAAAAGAAAAAAATCTTGCTGAAAATCAATGATGTCATCGTTTTAAGCAGGAATATGAGTGGAAAACCTGGTTTTCCTGTTGTTCTCAGTTTCTTTTTTGCCCACAAGATGTCCCCATGTATCCACACAGTCCCAGAAATATGCTTCTGTCAGGGTAATGGGGAGGCGTGTGGACAAAACCTTAGAAGTATTTTCATTTCCATACAAAGAGGGCTCCAATCAGTCTGCATGCTGGCAAAATTGGGTTTGTGGGAAAAAAAGGAAAACAAAGTAAAAAGGTATATGCAGCGCTTGATGATGTTATTCTTCTGAAATATTGTTACCTGTCTTTCACTGCATTTACTCTAGTTTGCTACTAATTATTATTAACTTAAAAAAAAAAAAGGTAGGTATTTTTACGTTTCTTGCCAGAACTGGATTGTGTCTTTTTCCACCAACTTGCTTTAGATAAGCACGAAGACAATCTTGGACAGGAAACCAGGCAAATTACAGGGTAGAGCCCATGTCATGCAGTGGTAATTATCTGCAATTCTTAAACTCTAGTTTAAACATTAGGCACAACCTCTCTGATCATAAGAGCAGGGGTTGCTGGAATGTTCAGACCGCAGCATCTTACGGTGGTTTAATCTCTCTGGTTTCTGTTAGACTTTTTTTTGTATAATAAAATCTGAAAAACTTGGGAGAACATTCCTGTTTCTAAATGAACCCACTTCTAAATGGCTCTTCGTTTTGACTCACACTAACATATGTTGGTTTTCTTTTCATTCTCAGAATAACTGTCATCTAAGTCAATTCAGAAATAAAACTGCACAAAAAACTCCTATATTTGTGACATATACCTCGGAGTCAGTCATAACACATGTTTTAAGCTTTGTAAGAAGTTTAAGACATGTAAATGACCGTAGTTTAGGTTGTATTTTCTAATATTTCATACTTCAACGTGTCTTATCTTACTTGGAGTACATAATATAAACCTGATATCAGCTTAACAGGGGAAGGACATAACAAACAAGTCTAACTCTTCACATTGTTTTCTAATGTGTCATCACCTTATCATTTATTCAGGGGTCCAGATTTTGGGGTCGAGGGGTTGTCCGCGCCTCCAAACGTCGTTCTGCCAAACGTCTCAGCCTTGCTCGATCATTAGACGATCTCGAGGTAGGCATCAAAATCTTTTATCTTTTATCGTTGCTTTTCTATACGGCTGGGCTTTTTTCTTCTTTTGAACTCCTTATAATACCATATGTCAAGCTTCATTTTGCTGTCATGCTTTGCTTTTGCTTTTGCAGTGCTGGTTCTCACTGGGAACCAAAGGTTTTCATGTTTACTGTGTGACAACCTTCTGGTCAACAGAATAGTTCAACTGTATGATGGCTGCAGACATTCGCTTGGAACACCCCCTTTCCTCATTCTGCTCTACTTTCAGCTCTTTGCAAACCTTTCATTTGGGTTGCCTTGAACTCTTTTTGCTGCTACTCTTGTGGCTAGGGGTCCCTAACAAAGTGGTCTTTGTGTGAGCTCGAGGCATGGACCTGTTTGTTTGGTCTTGCTAATGAGCACTGCTGCACAACTGAATATCGCGCTCATATTCTCTCACATTAACGCCATTTAGGAACTCGCTTTCTTCGATTGTCCGTACATGCATGCATTACTCATGCACACTGATTCATATTCAAGAACTTACACGCACAAAGTTCCTTTATGTTGTCTTGTGCTTTGAACTTACTAGAAGAAGCGCATGAATGAATCAAATAGTTGCGTACCACATTGTGTTTCTATGCATTAGTCACGCGCTCACATACCAAACATTGTACTGAAACAGATAGACCACAAATGTGCACTTTGGGTTTGCTTCAACACACAGAAAGCAGCGATGTCGTTAAAAGGCTCACTTTCCTGAGCAAGTCTGCAGCTGCAAACTGGCTATAAAACGTAGCAACAGCAGTGGAGTTTCTCCTTTAATTGTTGATTTATTGTCCAATCCATTGTAATTATTCTCCATCTCATTCTGAGTGGTTTCAGTCGCCTCGTTGTAATCGGACACAACTTTTAGCAAGTGATAAATCCTGTATTTCTTTTATGTTTTGTTTTTGGCTGTAAGTTAGCTAATGTTTGAGTATCAACTCATTTGTCTTCTCAATAACATTTGCATCTATTCACCGACTCGTTTCCCACTAGTGTTAAATTGCTTTGCATAAGTCAATAGTGAAATTACTTGTGGGTGTGAAATCACCACCAGTGGCAATTGATGTAGCACTTTAGTGAGCATTGTTATGATACTCTTGAGATTTTTACAATACAAACATCTTGAGATGTTTTTTTATTCCCGTCCATGTTGAGGTGTCGTGCCCTGCTATTTGAAATGCTCCTCTTATGCATCCGGGGGTTTCAATTTTAAAGGAATATTCCAAAGTTGAATCAACCCTAGGTATATTTCTAGACGGTTATAAGTAAACATTTTCATTAGGGACCAAAATACTTTTGAGTTTTAATGCACAATTGTTGTTAATTTTTATCCTAGAGGGAATGTAGTGATGTCAGAATAAATTACTAATTTAAGCCTTTCGCAAAATGCAAAAATGCAATTCCACACAAGTGATGGTGTGGATGGGGTTCCCACAGACAAATCTAGATTAACTTACCTTTATATATGGAATAAAAGTATATAAAAAGGACTGTTCATTTAGAAATATCTTTTATTGGGTAGATATATAAGTCAATTTCTGACAGATAAACAGAACTTAATCATAATAACTTGTACAATTAGGACAAATTAGCCAAGCACACCTTGAGCGATATTGGCAGTTGATTTGTTAAGACTTATGACAACGTAGCAGTGAACGGAAAGCCAAGCTGTTCTTTACAATACTGTTTTTGTACACACACAAAGTGGTTCATCCACACAATCACTTAGGTGGAATGACATTATTGAGTCCTGTCAGAGGATTAAAACGGCAATTTATTCTGTCCTTTGGGCTAACATTAATAGCTATTATTCTGGAGAGGTATTCTAACTCTAACTAATTACTTTGATTAATGCAGTGTTGCTCCCTAATAAAAGTTTACCCTCATTATTATCATGTAATAGACCAACAGGGTTTATTTCTTTAAGTTTGCTTGGTTACACAATGCTTTGTGCATGACAGCTGTACTTCAAACCTCTAATCTATCAAGATCTGAGCTTTTGCAGGGTTAAAGAGTAAATATTTAATTTCCTTTAGAAAGTGTTGGTCTTGGTCTCCTGTTCCTACTATCAGTTAGAAAATCATCAAAAATAACTTTGCACACCTGTGCAGGTGGTCTCTTGAGTATCGCTTTATGGCACTATGTCATGCACCAAGACAGATGAGGGTACATTTACCCTTTTAGTAAAATTATTATTCATTTTGTGTTATTTAAAGAAAAGTTTGCGGTGATATGTCCTCAGCAAAGCACGTCTGGTTCTGCTGGATCCTGTGAAGAGCTTCTAAATGAAACAGAAGACCCAACTAGAATATGAAATCGCAGGGATGATCTGAATGTCAAGGTTAGCAGAAATGCACGATAAGCTCTCATTTAGGCCATGCATCTGGACTCACAAGGACGCTGTGAAACTATTTTGGAGTTCCTCGTCTTCCCTTAGGACAAACCCACTTGGATAAGCCCTGCATGTATCCTTGATGATTGTGGAGGAGGCGCAAGAGTTCGGAAGTGAGTGTCCCAGAGGCTTTTTTTCATAGTAGGTGGCGTGTGTCACAGTAGCTAATGCAGAAATGAGAAAATCAATCTTTGTTTGTCAGCAAAGGTTCTGACACATCACTGCTGCAGCCAAGTTATAATATATGTATACCCTGCTGGTTTTAATATGTTCCTTTCCGCTCAGTAGAGGGTAAAATAGCTGTGTTATTCTGGGTTTGTTTGTTCTGATTCATTTTTTCCAGAACAAAGCAGCAGCTTTGACAGATTGCTGTATGTTTGGGCATGTAAAAGAATGCTCTGCTTTGTACCCTCCTTGTCTTATTACCTTACAGAGCTTGTCAGAGCCCCACAGCAAATGCCCCCACATCCCCCCCGTAGCGCCTCACCACGATGAGCCATTTCTTGCTCATCACAGATTCCTTGTTTGTAACTCCAAACAGATGCTTTGTGCCTTTTGACGCTCAGCAGACGAGAACGTGTTCATCTTAGCAGAGGTGACACCATTAGTAGGCTGCTGTGAATATGTTCACGCTGAGTCTGTCTTTAGAGGCATTGTTGCATTTGATAACATCTGTTATTGTTAAAGTGGAGTGTTATATCCCTGGCGGGAGATTTGGGGCACCCCTTTTTCCTCCGCTGTGAAGTTTCTCCCCAGCTTTTTAGGTGTAGAGACATTAGGCAAGCTTTGTTTGCGCGCCTGCAGGGTAACAGATCCATCCTGTGGGTGTAGCAAAAAAACCAAAAAAAAAAAAAACCAAGAGAAGGCATAAAGACACAGACGGAGAGGGAGGTAAATAGAGAGAGAAAGAGGAGGAATTCACTGCAAAGAGGGCGGGTGGGAGAGAGAGAGAGGAACCGGCAGCGGAGGAAGAGAGAGGGAGCGTTTGAAGTCCCAGTAGCTGTCAGGGTTTTCGGCTCCGTCTCTGCGCTGCAAACACAGACGCGCACACGCACCGCGGAGATCCAGCGGATGGACTCTTTTATATGCACCAGCCGAGAGGATCAGCGCTGAAGACGAGCCAGAAACACGCACACAGCACCACACATGGAGCAAACTTTAACTCTCAACTCTGTAAGTCGTAAAACCTCGAGCTCTTCATTACTGTGTCTGTCTTCACTCCTCCGTCTAGAGATGACATCTTCATTTCTCACCCTTCTCCTTTTTTGGGGCTCTTTGCAGCTCCTGCTGCAGCCTTTGAGCCGCATACAGTGGTTAGCTTGTGTGGTCTGTCAGAGGAATGTTTTCCCCGGTGCCAGTTGAACTCCCATGTGCTATATGACACACACTACACTGCTGTATAAAGCAAAAATGCAGCCCTGCTTCCCCATCAGGATGCACGCTGACTTTAAATGAGATGTCACACTGAAAGAGTTTAGTTAAGTGACCCAGACTTATCCTTATTAAGTGCATGGGCCTTTTAATGAAGTGGGCTTTGTTGGACTCACTCAGAGAAATGACCCTTCTTGTGGACAGCTGGCAGCGCTGAGTGAAGTTCTGTTCAATGTGAAGGACACAGAGATGAATAGTTGTTGCTGTTAAGGTAGAATAAAACCTACTCTGAATTTTCCGTAGGGATTGTGGTTTGAGGTGATCATGTTACAGCCACAGTTTCGTCTGAACTTGAAATGGTTCCCTGTGACTTTACCTATAATTGCTCTGCGAGGACACGTCCCTGCTTTGATTCCCACGCCTTCATTTTTCTCTAAATACATTTTGCCATTGGCTCTTTGTCGGTCGCACACTAATCCTGCTGCAGCGCACGAGTTGCATTGAGTTAAAGGAAAATTATACCAGACGCAGATATTTTTGAATTCTAATGATTATTGACGTTATACGCCATTTTTGGATTATGTAAATTCTTCTCTCTGTTTTTGATGTTATGACTTCATGAGATGAACAGGAATAAATAGTGCGTTCCGGGAATTAGCGGCACAGGCAGGAGAACACGACACACTTTTATCTCCCTGACATCACATGGCTAGCTCTGGAGAGTGGGTGGACAGTTGTGCTCACGAAAAGTGTCCTCAGGCTGGTATTATAGGATGCAACGAGGATGCAGCCTGACATTTTTGTAAATGTCCCCACAACGATTCTCCCTCTTCTTTCCTACCCCAACCATATATTTCACTTCTCTTACATAGTGTTCTTTCCAAAGCCACAAACTGGAAAAGCAGCAAGACAACACAAGTGGAGTAAAAGTTATTTAACCGTCCATTTTCTCAGTGTATCGACATGCAAGAGCCAATAACCAGATGACCAGATGTTGCTGTGGTTGCTGAGTTTGCTGTTTGACCCAGCCGTAACCAAGGAAAATACCCACTGCCTCACTATCTCTGATCGGAGACCTGCTGCACTCTTGGCCGCTCTTACGGCAATGCTATGACATCATCTCTTGACATTTGGGATTATGATATGTTTTCAATCACATGGCTCTTCATCATCCCCTGTTGAACCAGGATTTGAGCTTCTGGAAATGATTCATTCACATTCCCCTCTGCCTGTTTACCTTCCGCACCAGTACTATTATTATAATTCTCTGCTTCACTGAGGGAAAATCGACTGCCAAGGGCGTGGAGGTTACTCAACAAGGACCGGCTTTAGAGTGGCAAAGATGCTTTATCGCTTCCCTGGTACCAGTTTAGACATGTCTGGGATACAGTGTAAATACTTGACGCGTTCAACTTTTTACCCAACACCTGTAGTTCAGGTAACGCCTGAGCATGTTTGCGTCACGTCCTGCCTCTTACATACAGGAGGGGATTTCAGACTCGTCTGGGTAGTAAATGCAGTCTCACTGGCCTTGTGTTTGCCTCAGATCCAAGTCAAGGTCTTGTCTGCTTTATGCTGTGGAAGTCATAAACATGGATTATTGAGGCAGTGACTTGGCTCAATGCTCAAATCTGGAAGCCATAGCACAAATTTCCCCTTGTGGTCTATTTCTTTCTCTCCGTCTTGCGGCCAAAAAAAGAAATATGGCATGTGTCATGTTATCCTGAAAATGAGTGCTACATGACTGCCATACCATAAAATAATTGGGTAAGTGAAGGGTGATTGGCACCAGAAATAAATGTGTCAGGGCAGCATAGAAAAAGGATATAATTGTGGATTTTTCTAAACTTTGCCACCAATTTATCACCTTGCTATATGCTAAGAGATACAGTGCCCTGTAGACAAATGAACTAGGCCCAAAATTACCATGCCTTTTTTTCTCATATTACTCAAATCACTCAAGTTCTCTGTCTGACCAAGGATTTCACAGTAGGATGTAAGGTCTTGCACGGAGAACATTATATGAGTTATTCCTAATAGCAACATATAGTGTGGCCTTGTAATTGAACAAGATACAGATACTGTTCCATATCATGGACCTATCATAACACAACAAATGTACCCGTGAACTTGGACTTCAAAACACTGCACGCTAAGCTTTCGTTTAGTTCAGTGGAAAATTGGGGGGACTCACAGAGCTAATTATAAGTGTCGGGTTTCAGGTTGGAAAGTCCGTTTCTGGTGTTTTTTATGGAAAAGAAAGGAGCAGTTGGAGGGTGTGGTGGCATCTTATGTGGTTTATCCACCTCAAGCCCTCCAGGCTCATGAGAGCACAGTCCTTTCTCTGATAAACTGCAGGGAGGGGTCTGCCATCATTGGTTCTTATTTCCCTCTGAAGTTTTGCCGTTTCTGTTGTGGAGTTCAGCTGTGCCTTGTAAATCAAATATTTCTCTCCCGTTTTCTGTGTAGCATTTCCTCCTACCAGCCCACCTGCGACATGCATGAATTCTGTTTCATTGCTTCATCACAACAGTTGGAGTCTGGTGTCAACTTTTATTGTTGACAGAGTTGGTGAAATTAAAATATTGGTTAATACACCTTGTTACATATAATGCAAGAAGTTGAGCAGCGAAATTAAAGGGGTAAATGTGTCGGTGTAAGGGAATGCCAATCGTCCACCTCTTCTTATATGAGTAATGTGTGGTTTATGTTGAAGCAGTGATACCTGACATAGCTGGGAACCGTATGTTTGATTTGCTTACCTGATCCTGCATCCAGCAGAGGAGGAGTTAATTCTTTTAGTTTTTTTAGGGATTTATTTTCTCCAAAGTTTATGCTCTTAAGTAAAGAATCAGCTTTTTTTTTATACCAGATTTGAAATCTCAGTATTTCAATGTGTTTTTTAAATTAACTGAAGGAACTGTATTCCGTATTGTATTTCCACATATTTTTTATTTATATACATTTAACAATATGAATGTAGAACCTGTATGATTGATTTCCCTACAACTGTCTGCATATATATGGTGGTTTAGAAACACTTTTTTAAGTATATCTGGAATTTGATTTTACAGCAAATGTAGGTTTTCTTGTGCATATGTGAGAGTGAAGGTGAAATGCCCAACACCAGCTCTCTTGTAAGATTGATTTTTAAGTAATAACATTACAGTGTTCAAGTTAAGGGCAAATGTATTTGACCTGAGTTTAAGTCTCTGTACAACGTGTATATTTTTTTATGTGTAGAACAAATCTGGCTGCTATAGTGACAGACAGTCGTAAACTACAGGTAGTTGTGTCGGGCTGCCCAAGTTTCTGCATGCAACATTGGATTGACTCAAACACCAGCTGTCTAACTTCAAGGTTGAAGCCAACCTGGAAATAACTGGCCACTGGGGGCCAGTAAATTCACCATGCCAGGTGAATTTATATAAATCAGTTATTGTTTTCTTCATATTCACGGCAGTAGACTTGATTGGCAGCTGGCTTAGCTAATACCAAGCCATGATCTCTTCCTCATTCCTCAGAGTCACGCTACAAAGCTCAGCAAAGCAAGTGACAGTTTGTACCAACCCAGCGTCAGCTAAACACAGTGTTTCTTTCTGATTTTGACATAACATTTAAAACGGGATATCAGAGCATCTCCGGAGCTCATCCAGCGAGGATCGGCTGAAGGAGCTGGCAGCCACGGCAAACTGATGGATATAAGGTGGGTGTGTTCCAGTTGGCTTCCCGGGCAACTTCCCGGGCAACTTCCCGGGCAACCTCCCGGGATACCTCCTGGGCAACAAGGGTCATTCCACATTTACAACATTGCGCTACACAGTACAAGAAAAAAGAGGCTTCTCTGTGACATCACAGATATTGTGTCTAGGACTACTTCTGTGTTACATAACGGGAGTAAACAAAAGGCAGCTCAGACCTGCAAGTGACAGAACAGAACTTGAACTGTTGGTGCAATCACAAAGCAACACAACAACAGCTAGTATAAACACCAACTATGACATAAGTTTGTAGGCTGTGTATAGTTGCTATGTAGAAGCATGAATCATGTTTAACAAGGGGTTAACACACTAGCAGCAAATTACAAATCATACTGACGGCAGTTTAATCTAGATGAGAATAGATGGGGACAGTTCTAGTTATGGGACAGGGAGTGGATTAGTGCTGGTCGGAGGGATTACGGGATGAAACGTGGTGTTACGATGTTCTCCGTTTGCATGCAAATCACTGGTGCAACTCTGAACAGCTAATTTGTTTCACAGAGGGAATTATACTTAAAAGCCATCTTAGCAAAAGTCTGAACTGTGTACTTGGCTCGTGGCCAAGTGGTAGACGTATATCAACCCAGTTTCAGGATATCTGTTACTATAAAAGATCCATTTTATTAGGTTAGCCTTTGTTGTAAATTCTTCAGAGATCTACATCTTAATGAAATAATTCCTGCTATAATTGTCAGGTATTTCTGTTTAAAATGTACTAGAAACTCTTTTCCCTCTATTTCTGCTGCATTCGTGAGTGTGAAGCCAGGTATCTAGGATCATTGTGTTTTGTTCAGTAGTCAAATTCAGAATGATTTGAGTTATATTGGCTTCCTCTTTATCGCATCGTCTAAATTCAAGGTGCCAAAACTTTAATATAGTTGAAATATTAATGTCACGAGCATATTAAAGCAGGTTACATACTAGGATTTGCTATATTGGCTCTGTGAAAAGGATGAAATAATCTTGTCTGAAAGGAATGACACTCCAGTCCCTGATTTATGAACATAAAGCAGATATCAATCCTAATGGGATGCTAATTGTGTTCATCTTGTTTACCAATCCTTGCCCTTAAGCATCACATCAGCATGCTGACCTCTTCTGATTCTTGGTAATGTGATGAGGTCTCGCAAATTTGTTATGACTAACAAAATTTCACTCTGGGAAAACACTGAATCCCACTCTATTCCCTCTAACATCAAACACAAGGTTGTCTGTCTGTACTTTAAAATCATCACAAGAGTTTCATAATTCCCTAAATCAGTCGGTCTCCCGCTCACCCCCACTCTCCCTGGATGGTTTGGAAAGAAATGTGTCTTCCATCTTATCAGTTACCGCACCCTCACCCTCCCTCCCTCAGGAGGAAGTTGCCTTCATGCAAGTCGTACTCTTGATGTTAGTCTCAGGGAATACTTTGTCGTCTCCCACAGATAGCAGGAGAGATTATTTTCAGGCTTAGGTCAAGATTGCCAAGTGGAGGACTTGCCATGCAATTAGTCTTGTGACAAGCAGCACTTATTGATGTTGTGAAGCCTGTCTAGAATTGTTTCACAAATCAATTAAAGCCTTTATGACCTAAAGCTTCTTTTTAAAAAGCTTTCTAAAATTATCAGCAGAACCATTTTGTTTCTCTGCCTCTGGAAAAAAACAGGAACATTAAATTAGAAATCATTCAAGTAGGTAAACCTTTTGCTTATTTGGAAATTGATGACTTTGCCTTTATAAGTGAAATTGTAGTTACATAGCACATTTGAAAATAAAAATCACAAACTGCTTCACACTAAAGTGCAGGACAAAAAGTAAAATATAAAAACAAATAAACCTCAGCAAAAGCAAGATTAAAAATATGTTTTTAGCTGCTTTTTAAAAGAGATCACAGAATCATTAGATCTCAGGTTAACGGGAAGAGACTTCCAGAGGGAGGGAGCCACTGCTGTAAAGGCTCCGCCGTGTTTGCGCCATAATGATCAGACCCTGATCACTTGATGTCAGGGACCTGCTGTGGATGGAAGGCTTCAAAAGCTCTCTAATATAAACTGGTGCCTGATCATTTAAAGATCTATATGTTAATACCAGAATTTTAAAAATGCACCCTGTAGTGAATGGGGAGCCAGTGCAGCTGGATCAGTAAGGGGGTGACAGGTGAAGATGTTGTCATTAGCCTTGCAGCAGCGTTCTGGACTACCTGAAGATGTTTCAGTGATTTTTTAAAAAAAACTTAAACACGTAAAAATAGACTTGCAATAATCAAGACGTGATGAAATGAAGGCACGAATGATCATCTCCAGCTCAGATCGTGACGCAATTGGACTCAGCTTCACAGTATATTTTTAAATGATAAAAGCAAAAACGAACCTGCGATTTATTGTGAGAATCTAAAGACAAAACATGGCCACGTGTTACCCCGAGGTTCCTCACTGAAGGTGTAATATACAAGGCAAGTGGCCCAACAGTGTCTACTATTTTAGGGAGAAACCTGTCAGGGGCACAAACAAGGACTTAAGTTTTTGCATCATTCAGAAAATTGTCATTCATCCAACTCCTGACAGAATCCTAACACCTAAGCAAAATCTGTAACTTAAAAACGTCTTTTTAAGGTTTAAAAGAAATGTAAAGTTGAATATCATCAGCATAGCAATGATAACAAAATATCTATATGTATGTCTTTAAAAGAGCCTAAAATATGCTACAATGGGAGTAGATATAGAATGAACAATAAAGGCACCAAAACAGACCCTTGTGGCATACCGAAGGTGAGTGATGAAGAACAGGACTTAACTTTACGATGTTCCAGAGGGATGAGGAAAACCATTTCAAAGCAGAACCTGATACCTCAACCCAGTGTTAGAACCTATCAAGCAGGACATGATGATCAATGGTGTCAAAAGCTGAGGTCAAGTCCAACAACAATAGCATGGAATGATGTCCTGCATCATTCTGGATCAGGATCTCTATGGTGACTCTAAGAATGGCTGTTTCGGTGGAGTGAGCCCTGCGAAAACCAGACTGAAAGTGATCAAGGATGCCATGTCTTTCTAAAGCAGCTGTAAGTTGCTTAGCAACATTCTTTTTCTAAGATCATAGACATTAATGGAAAGTTTGAGATGGGTCTATAGCTGCTAAAAAGGAAAGGATCAAGTCCCGTTTTTTTTTAAGTGAAGGGGTGACAGCATTCTTGAAATTATGAAGGACTTGACCAGACAGCAGGGAGGAGTTAATTATTGTGAGCACACAGGGACCAGTAGGCTGGAAGACATCTTTGAAGAGGGATGTCGAGGGAACGAGAAGATGCCTTCAGTAATCTGACCAACTCTGAAAAAAAGAAACAGGTGAAAAAGATCCTTTTAAGTAAAGTAAGTGAACATGCAAATCAGTTTTTTTACGTGAACGCCCACCTTTTCTACAAGAGCATTTTTTCAACAGGTCCTAGTCTAGTTTTAACGGGACAGGCTTTATCTAATATGGAAAGATAACAAAATAAAAATATCTGTTGAATGACTGACATCATCATAGGAGGATAAGACCAACTGAAAAGCATCAGAAAACACCAGCAGCAGGGGAGTTCAGGATCCAAGAGCTGACCTCCCTGTGAGTGGGAGAGAACGACACAGAAAAGGACACGTGAAAAAAAAAATACAGCGATGATCAGAGCTAAAAATGTCCTCAGAAAAAATGCAATCAGTATTCAAACGTAAAGTAAAAACAATGTCCAGTGTGTTACCTTTGGCATGAGTAGACCCAGGCACTTGTTGAGTAAAATTAAAAGAATCCATGACACTGACAAAACCTCTGGCAAAGCGGTCAGATTAATCATCAATATGTGCATTAAAATCACCAACTATAACCAGACTGGACAGCTTCGTAATGGAGGATAAAAAGTCACTAAACGCCTTTAAAAACAGGCTGTTTGCTGACCTTTCAGTAAGATTTCAGTAAGAAACAGGAAATCCACATTTCTGGAGAGTATACAATTGTTCAACAGGACAAGCAGAAAAAAATATTTAGCTGGAGGCATTTGGTTTTAAGTGTTCCAACATACTTTCTGTTGTTATGCGCTTGGATGGTCTCACCTGGCTGATGAGAGCTTTGTGTCATAGATGTCAAGGTTCAAAAGTAGACCTCAAGGGCTCAAGCAGGCTGCCTTCAGTCCTGAGATTTATGCAACCAGATTGATGATAAAGCCCTGCACCAAAGAGAGCTTCTAATTATTGGAGATTTTATCTTCACATGAAAGCATTCACATTTTGTCTTTGTGTGTGGCAGTTCTGCTCTATAACCTTAAGTGTCCAGAGTGAACATATTAACACTCACTTCTTTCTAGAAATGCGAATCAGAAACCGGTTCAACCTCAAAACTCGTCCCAAATTTGTGAAGCATAGGAAGCATATGCGTCTCAATTTACCAATTACCGATTATCAATGTGTAGACACAGTTGTCTGTCGCATTGCATTGCAGTTGTAGCTAAGTTGATATACTGCTGTAATGCTGTTGTGCTGTCTTGTTTTTTGTTGTGCTGTCCTGCTTTTAGCATTTCTGAAATCGCAGGACAGTAAAGCAGTTGTATTGCAGCTGAAAACTGAAACTCGGTCCAGAATTGACATGGGATTCAATAAAAAAACGAAGCTTGGTCAGCAGGAATTGTAATGGATATGGTATCTATAAAATCTTATAAGGTCTCTTACCTACTTGGTAAATTATTTCCCTTGTAAATGCTGTCACATTTGTAAGGAACAAACACTTGTGGGATGAGCAGCAGAGCTGCTGAGTATGTGGGTTGTACCCATGAAAAGTTTGCTAAATCTTCTCTGCCAATTTTGCCATCGACTCTTGTTTGGTGTTTTGATTGATTCAAGTTTAACGATTGATCCATTTAACAAACAGGAGCGTGTGGAAGAACCATCCACAACAGCTTAGCACCTCCTCCTCATGCTGGTCACCAGCCCGGGCAGCATTTGTCGCAATTCCATCGAGTCGCAACCCCTCTGAACGCTTCCACTTCCACTCCCAAATTCTGGAGGTGGTCTCTGATAAACCCGCTCTGTGGGGGCACGCTTTGTCATCTTGGAGGATAATGTTTGGTCCCAAACTGTGGAGATACGGGATTACCACTGGTGGCAGAATCTCATGTCCACAATTTGACCCTATGATCCGACTGCTGTAGGCAGAATCTGGACTCATCACTGAGCTTAACGTTCCACCACATGTTCAGATTCCAGTGCAGGTGTTGCCGACACCACCGCAAACGGGCCTGACGGTGATGGAAGGGGCAGTCATGGCAGGGCTCCTGGCAGCCCTATGAGACCGGAGGTTGACTGTGTGCGGTCCGGTCCGGATTGTCTGGGCAGGCAGTTGTCAGCCATATCCTCATATTTGAAAACCTGCCCCTGTCTGTTGTCTGTTGCCAGGTCCTGATCCAGGTTTCTACCCTCTTAAAGGGGAGTTTTTTCTTGCCACTGTTTGGCTTAAGGTTTTCCTCCCACTGGGGGTGTTTTTTTACCTGCCGTTTATCTAAAAATTGATCGGGGGTTGTGTTCTGGGTCTCTGGAAAATTGAATTGAATTGAAATAAATTGAACTGAAGGAAAAACTACAATCCATACATTGGCAACGTGCATCAGTGTTTACGGTGCTGGCATTTGAAGCTGAGATAAAAAGTAAAATAAAAAGGTTCACTTTTTCATCTGACACAGAGCGTTTTATGAATGCAATGTGGGTGCTGATGTCAGGGTGAAAAAATGAAGCAAGACTGTTCTTACTAGAAAAAAATCAAATGCTATTTCCTGGTGGATTACTTCGGAAAGGAAAATCTTGGGGGCATAACCAACGTGAGTGAATGTGTTCTTTCTCTCTCTTTTTCTAATTTGTTTGCGTACATCAATTATCACTACTCCCGCGGTCAAGATTGCGCCTTCCAATCAATAAATGCCAAATGCACATAAAATAAACATCTCTTTACAAGGAAATAGGCAGGTCAAAGTAAATGATTGAATAGGGGCAAATTAGAATGAAAAGGAGGTTGTTGATAGAAAACATGCTGCATCCATTTGTTTAGTTTTTTTTACCAGAACATAAAGATTTCCATGTCTTTGTTCATAGGACACGAGTCAGCTCTGCTGTAAGAATATTAACAGTCTGAAAAAAATCCACATCCTAAATGTAAAGAAATGTGAAGGCACAGTGCTGCAGTAAAAAGAAAGACTAATGCCAGAAATAAGAAAAAAAGGAAAATTAGCTAAATAAAGTCATAAATACCAACTAACACAACTACCATTTGCGTGCATGAAGGGGGCTCTGCAACAGCAGAAAATGAAGCCTGGAGTGCAGCTCAGGCCCTACCATACTTTTATTTAGATTTTTTTTTAAATCATATGGTCTCAATTTAAACTGACTGACTAGTTTTTTTTGGGGGGGCATTTTTTTGAGGGAGCGCCTTAACTGGAAACCAAAAAAAAAAAAAAAGAAGGGGGGCAGGGGGCTGTAGACCAGTGGGGTTTCAAATACCCGCTGTTTCCTTTTTTTCCTGAAAGGGAATAAAGAGGGTTAATATTTCTGATTTTTCATGCCACTGGAGCACAAGCTGTATGTATTGTCAGGAGGGTTGCCATGGCAACAGCTGTGAAGTAAGGAAATCTTTCCTTCCTCCTTCACACCCCCCACTCCTCCTGCTCTTTCTTCTTTTCTGTCCGATATCTTGTCAAACCTCTGCTTCCTACTCCCTCTCTCGCTTTCCCTTTCTCCAACTTGTACAGACATGGTTTGCAGTTTCTTTGGGTGGGGAGTGTTCAGGTATGCGTCTGCACACACACACACACACACACACACACACACATATTCGGTCTGTGTGCTCCTGGTGTAGCAGAACAGGGAACAATGAGTCTCAAAAAGAGACTTTCCTTCAAGAGGAGCTGGAAGTTCAACACTGTAAGTAAACAGTGGCTCACCGGCTGAGCCTCCTCTTCCTCTTCAGTGTGAAGCCAGGAGACTCCTTTTGTTCACTCAGCTGTTTTTCTCATTAGTCTCCTTTTTTTTGTAACTCGTTTTTCTTTGTCTCCCACTGAGAACAGCTGTTTGAAATGGCAGGGTCTTGTGGTTGTTTGTTTGTGGGGTGCTAGAATCAGCTTTAATTTGTGTAAAGTTTAAAAGAGGCTTTGTTGAACACAGTGTGGTAAAATGTTGAACAGAGTCCGTCTCGACCTAACCTTTGAGGATCGGGACATGTCTAAACAAGCTTCAAATATAAAGCAAGTTACTTTTAAAACAGAAATATGCTCTCAAAGATGTTAATCGCTGCAGTTACACTTGCGTGAAGGTACTTTCTTATTAAACTCTTTACGGTGATTCTAGTTATCTTCACTTACGACGGCTCACCATGGATCATAGAGCGTCTTAAGGGTGATCCTCTGCGATCCTCTACATGTGCTGCCTCGAGATGTCAGACTACGTGACGTGGGGGTTCTGCCACAGAGAAATGTTTTCCAGCTCGAGATCCAACTCCAACCCTCTTCAAAGTCAACTCACTCACATGGACTTCGGTTTTGATTGTGGACATTTGCTTGATAGTCCAAAGTGTACAATTTTCACCGGGATTCAAGCTGGCGTTTTTACTCTTTAACCCTAGTAAGTGCTCCAGAGCCACCCACAGTGGACAGTTTGTTAGCAGAGCTCCAAACAGAGATAAAAACAGGAAAACATCTATATAAGGCATCACTTTTTTTTGTAGACTTGTGGGTGAACAAGCAGAAGTAAATGACAAAAGTCAAAGTAGTGTGTGGTTCAACCCCGGCAGCTTCACACAGAATAAACACACTACCTTCTGAATAATTCCATTTTTGTGCAGTGAGCAGATTTCTAGACAAATATCCACCAATCATTTTTTTATAGTTGTATAATAAATCAAACCGAGCAGGAAATATGTTTAGGTTTTAAGCTCTTACATATGAGAATCTTTCATAGTTGTTTTTTAAATGTTGGATCATTTGCTTAAACTGTGGGATATTGCATCAGTTATATGTGTCAAGACATTGTGATTAACTGTAACTCTCCCACACTTCTAAGAACGACCGCACAAAGAAGATAATTATCACGGTTGTCATGTATATAGTTTTGATAATACATGTAGTCTTGGCCTTAACAATAATACATACCTTTATCATTTCAATGTTTAGCCTGGGGATCTTTTAGGACTTCTAAACCAAAATTGACGTCACATTGTGTGAGATGATGTCTGTCTTGTTCTCCAGATTGAACTCCACTTGTATGTATTTAAGGTTTGCGGTTTAGTTGTTTTTAGACTTAAAGGGACCAGCACATCGAGTGGGCGTTCCCTCCTCTGTTTCAGCTTCATGTTGGTCCTCATTCTCCCCACCCATGATTACCATACGCATGCTCGCCACCACAGAACTGGTGGCTTTTGGGTGTTGATGATGCAGGGGTGGACTCAGCAGAAAAGTTGTAAAAAGCCTTTGACAGACAATTAGTGGTTCGGTGGTCTGTGTCTGATGGAGTTTTTACATGTGGTCGCTCCCAAAATGGAGTCGAGCATCTGTCAGCGCCCATGACCCCATTCCATCTGCTTTCAGATGACCAGACGATACAAAAATGAAGTTCACAATATGACTGGACTTGTCCAAAACTGCTAACTGAAGAACAAAAACTTTGAGTTTATGCCATAAATAAATTCAGACTACTCCAAATACAGAGATTAAGTGCCAAAAACAGACCCGTCGACAGTTATTAATACTATTCTTTGTTTCCTGCGTAATTCTGTGACATCCCAGCGCTACAGTTCAGTGATACGCATGAAAGCACAACACTCGGGGTGCTGCTCAGAGCGAAGCTTAAGCCTCGAAAGAAAAGCCATGTTTATGCATATTATCTGTCTTTTAATAGTCACACTTGGAAGTGGCAGCTCAGAAAACACTTCTCTGGAAATAGTCTCCCCTTTTCAGATGAATCCTCCAGTGCACCAATTTCGTGAATGTTCTTGGATTGAGTCCTAAGATATTATTCTCTGCAGTAAAATAGGATTTTAACAACAGCGCCACAGTTAAAGATTTAAATCCCACTTTTAATCATCCTCATCAGCATAAGGATTTCTTAAACATCAGCTCTGGGGCATGGCTCTCATGCAAAGGTTAATCAATTGTCAGCTGATCATCTGATCACATGACTGCAGATAAACAACGTACAGTATAGCTCCTATACTATATAGTCATGTATTCAACAGAATTTAAAGCAATATTTAATTATTTAAAAAAAGGAATACTAAGTTCCCCTTTCTGCTGCCATAGGATTTAAGAGGGTAAGTTACAGCCAGGTGCTGCCAATCATGAGCCTTTGATGAACTGATGTTCAGCGGTTGTGCAAAACTCTGTAAAAGCAAACATCCTGACAGACTCAGGCATCTGCTGATGCAGTGCTAAAAGGGAAAGACATCGTCAGTGTTCTTAGAGAAGCAATAGTAAAAACAATTGGGAAAAAAAGGTTATATAACCATTTTCAAAACAATATGGAGTTCAACATTCTGCAGTGAAGAAGATTATTCGCAAGACAGACAATTACCAGTTTGAACAGGAGTGGAAATCCCAACGAATATACCCCAAAGTGTAACCAGGCAACACAGAAATACAACAAAACCCCAAGGGATACATCTCAGAGCCTCACTGGGTATAGTAAGTATGTTAAATGTTTAAATCCACAATGTCAGAATTAGAAGATTACTATGTTTTGATTGGAAGGGTTGCCAGCAAGATCCTGTCTGTCTAAAAACAACATGGAAACACAACTGTTGTTCAGCTTCATCTGAACAAACCACAGGACGTCTGGAACAGTGTCGCAGTGACAGATGAGACAAAAGTTGATTTGTGTGGCCTTAATGCCCAGCACCATGTTTGCCACAAATCCAACACAGCATTTCATCAGAAACGCCCTCAAAGCCGCTGTAAAACACGCCGGAAATGGGAACTTTTCAGTCACTGAGGCGACCATAATTCGTCTACACTGGAGTGTTTTAGAGACGAACGTGAGACCATCAGTATAACAGTAAATCTACATCATGATGGATGGAACATAAAAGATTTTGACCTGCCCTAATCAAAGTACAAATCTCAGCTCAGTTATAATATTGATGGGCTCTTAAAACAGCTGCGTATAAGCATCTGGCCAACTTCTAGTTACAACTGCCAAAGGTTGATTTACAAGCTATTGCGTTACGGGGTACTTAGTATTGCCCACATGCTCTCTTTTTTTTTTTTCTTTTAGTTTTTGGCTTCAGTTTGTTTTGTTTTTTTTTGTTGTTTTGTTAATAAATGACAGAAGTCATGTTATTTGTGTGAGTTTGTACCTAATACTAAAATCCTCTATTATTTTTATTATGTTTTTACGAAACAAAACTTTTAAATTTTAAAAAGGGTAACTATCTTCTGCATAGGGCCAATTAGACACTAGTTGTATTTCATTAAGCATTAATCTTTAGCTATGATTGTCAACAATTAAGAGTTTAAGTGAGAGTTATTTTTGATTACAAGCCCTTTGTTTTATTGATTAATTAATTAGCCATTTGTGGACCATCACATCAGCCCGAGACTACAGCTTCAGATGTGTTGCTGTTGCCACAAAACACAAACATGAAAATATCTACTATATCATACTGGTACATTATATATAGTGCTTTGTGCTGCTTTCCAGTCGCTTGTGCATAGATATGTCCAAAAACATGTTGCATTCGACAGGCTCACAAAAACACTAGGGACAACTAGAGAGCTCCATCTACAGATCTTGACATGCTGTGAAAAAAACAGTGATTTCCTTTGTGCACTTTTTGTATCATGACTTGCCTGATGAGCACTCTGCACAAACACCACTCTGGAGTTATTTTTGCTGTTGTGCGAACGCATCTCGGCGCAAGTGTGAAAACAGCCTTAGTTACTATGATACAACACTAAGGGACAGAGAAAATCTATAATTTGAAATAAACACGGAAGCAAAGAAATGACTGGTGTTATGAACATTTCTCCATGTGACTTCTATGCCTACAGCTAGTGGTTCTTGTCTTGTGGTTTGCCTCTTACTTGGGGACATGTACACACATGAATCCCTTATTTCCTGCATTAGCAAGTGAACAGAGGCCGACTGCAGCCGCTGACGGCCTCTCAAGTGGACTGCCTTCATGAGCTCTCATCGTCGTGACTGCAGTTTGCAGGAATGCACACATTCAGAGATGTTAATGTGTGTGCATGAGGTTAATATAAAATGAAGGGTGGATCCTGACGGGGAGGTGTGAACAGCTGTGTGTGTGTGTGTGTGTGTGTGTGTGTGTGTGTGTGTGTGTGTGTGTGTGTGTGTGTGTGTGTCTGTGTGTGTGTGTGTGTGTGTGTGTGTGTGTGTGTGTGTGTGTGTGTGTGTGTGTGTGGTAGAGGCCAGATGTCTACCCACTCACAAATCAATGGGCTTTGGTAAGATCCCATGATTCAAGCCAGTGCAGAGACACACACTCAGTGACAAGCCGGGGAGACACACACCTCACGGTGAAAATCTTCAGCTCAGACTTCAGTCTCTTGTCTCAGTGAAGGAGGTCACGAGGGCAGCCTCTCATTCATGTCTCTCTTTGTTCTCTTCCAGTCTGCAGCGTCTTCAGATGGTGGTGAGTACAGTTACTTTTTCTTTAACTTTGAAAACCTATTCTTTAAGGAGTATCTCAAGTAATCTAAACACATGACCTCGATAAAAACAAAGTAGTTCTAGTTAAAGTTACTACTTTTTAAACATATTAACATTTAAATGTCATTCATCTGTTTTACTAACACATCAGCTCTTTTCTTTTTATCTTGGCCAACTTTTTTGCCCATTTTTGCCTTTGCAGCTGTTCAGTAAATTAGTCTAATATAAAGTTTTTATGAGGACGTTGTATTCACTCCAGACAGCATGCCTCATTAATAAAGGATGTTTGTTGAGGGTTTTTTCTTTTTTTGGGTGGGGGGGTTCCCAGTCAGGGTTTGCGTGCATACTGTCAGCTTGTCCTTTTTGTAGGACTTATAACGGGCTTTACCAGCGATCGCACGGAGGCTGCAGCGAGGGTTCATCTCAGCTCCTTTCATTGTTGATGTGAATCAGACATGCTCATTAACTCAGCAGAAAACAGTGGGGCGAAGTCAGATCTCAAAGTTTCACCGCTAATGCATTTAACCGAATTTAAACAGGTGGCTTTAAACAGAAACCCGCCGTACCTGAAGTTGTCATAAGGTCTACTGTGTGCAGTTTTATTGGCACGTCTACTGGTTCAATTAAACTAAAACATACTGTGGACAGAAGAAGGTCAAACTGAAGCGACTTTGGTCATAATCTGTGATCTCATTTAGTATTTATACAGTGCTTTCCTTTCACAAGGCCACAGTGGAACGAAACCTGTTTGTAAATTCATCCCACTTGTGCAGGCGTAGCGGGAGGATGAAGATATGCAGTATTGTTTCTCACTCACTTAGCAAACATTTCTGGTTTCAGAAGCAAAAAATAAACTCAATTAACTCCAGTTGCCTATGACAACCATTAGAGTCCACAGAGTGAGAACGGCTACGGGTCTGTGTCCAACACCGCTGTAAGCTCTTTTGTTTTTAATGAGCAATCCTTGCTTGCTCTGCCCACAGCTGTAAAGTGGCCATCTGCTGCCGTGATAGCAGGTCCTGTCCCCGCTTTATTTGACCACCACTTCCTGTGTCGTCAGCCACTCTTCCTCCGCGTGTCCTTGTGTCCAGTTGTGTAATCGCCCTGCTTACTCTAAAGGACATTGTTACACTTGTTAGTGAGCTAGTAACAATAGCATTAACACAAACATTGTTATTTATTTGTTGTTGTCTGAAAGGCTTTTGTCATCTTTGGCAAAGTAAAATTGGAAGCAGTGAATCCTTTGTGACTTAAATGGTGAACACAGTTTGCTTTCACAAAAAGGTCTGAGGCACTGGCAGGTTTGAGAAAGGTAAAAATTGTCGAAAGGAAAGTAAAATGCACCGAAATCTACTGGGATTTCTTGTTTAAGGATTTGAAAGGACCCACGGGAAAATGGCTTTCATGCCCCCTCCTCGAGAATTTGCTAAGCCAGTGTCCCCCGACCTTGCAGATTACAGTGGGATCCAGTTGCAGGGATGCTGCAGCCAGAACAGCCTGAACAGCAACGGTAGTCTTCCAGGGCCCGGCAGCATCCGAGGGCTTCCAGAGCAGCGCGTGGCCAGCTGGGCCTCCTGCTTCGAGCGCTTCCTCCAGGACCCAGTGGGCGTACGCTATTTCTCGGTAAGCTGGGAAAAGCTTTTACTTGACTGAATCACCTCAGAGGTTCTGAAATGTTTTGACAAGCTGATTTTTTATGCTTGTCGTTGAGTTAGATTAGCATTTAAAACACTGCAACACAAGTACTTTATTGATTGTGCTTTTTAATTTGTTTTGTTTTTTTTGTGAAATCCTTTAATTCAAAACATTTTTTAGGCATCAGTGTTTGCTAAACATTTGGCATTAATGAATCTTTCCTCAGAGCAATAAAAAAGCAATATTCTTTACCTCGTTATCAAGCACTTGCTTTGTTACCTTTTAAGGAGTTTTGGAACAACATTTGAATTAATTAGTTGCTTTGATTCTGCCTACTTAATGAATATAAAACTAATATTCTATCTTAGCTTTGTTTTGGTGGCCACCATCTCCTGAGGGAAGTATTAGACATTTAAGCTGCTAAATGAGTTGAGCATTTAGCAGCTTAATAGTCAAAATGTCCCGACAAGTCGCTACCTTTGTCTGTTGTTGGGCAAAAGAGGTTCTATGGATCCCTCCATAGAACTAAAAAAAATGTATTAAAGGAGAAACACGTGTCCTATTAATGTGGGTATCTAATACGTTTTTAGTTATCAAGTGGTGTAATTACAGTGGGTGCCAGTTTAGAAGTATTTGTGAAAAGACTTGCTGAGAAAATAGAGGCACTTTTGCAATGTTATCATGTACTTTTTCCTCCCACATGAAAGATGCGTCTCAGAATTTATCCCACAACACCTTCAGGAAGATGAACATTAAGTTCTAGCTTTTCTAAGCTACCTCCCTCCTCACCTTCCCTCCAAAGCCATCAGCTGCACTCGCCCACACCATCCTGTGCCTACACTTACAGCACACCAGTCTGGTTACATTACACCCAGTAATTTGTGCCTCCACTAATGGTCTTAACAGCAACAGCACTGGTAAGATGAGAAAGTGATCTCCAGTGTGAGATCGTATGAAACCTCTTGTGTCTCCGCAGGAATTTCTCAAGAAAGAATTTAGTGAGGAGAATATCTTGTTCTGGCAGGCCTGTGAATGCTTCAGTCATGTCCCTGCAACAGATAAAAAGCAGGTAAGTGTAGCTGCAGATGCAGATGGACTTTATGAAGCAATGGATTTATGTGTAATGCCTTGTGAAATGGGGGACTGTGAGTCAGACATATTTACCAAAGACTGATTCAGATAAAAAGTATTTGAGATGCATATTTGGTGTGTCGCTTTACGTTTACCCCGCGACCACGATTTGTGGCTCCCAAATTCCAGATTTTGAACCCCTGCTTTCTTGCATGGTGATATTTAATCAAAATCATTCACCTACATGTTTGACATCTTAGTAAAAAAAGCAGCTAAGATGACACACAGTATAGACTCACCAATCTCCTGTCCTGCAGCTGTCCCAGAGAGCAGGAGAGATCTACAACAGCTTCCTGTCCAGCAAGGCCACGATGCCCGTCAACATCGACAGCCAGGCCCAGCTGGCCGATGACGTCCTTACATCCCCTCGGCCCGACATGTTCAAGACCCAGCAGTTACAGGTACCAGCTGCACGTCAGATGACGAGTAACGACCCCTCAAATGGCATTCAAATATTCCACATTAAGTCCTGTCTTCTCTGGTTGGAATAATTCAGTTCTTCTGTATCAAGTGGAGGATCAAGACGTTTTCTAGACAGCATTAATGGATGAGAGACTCTGTGTGCATTAGGGGGATTTGTTCTCATCTAGCGTTTAGTCGCTTTGCACAAGCATATTGGGTTCTTCAGTGACCATCTGGGTTTGTTTACAAAAGGCCTCTGAGGCTTTGCAAGAGAAACAAACACAAACTGGCATTTACCCACAGAGAACCCAGCACATACGATGCAGACAGCCAAAGACATGCCAGGTCTGTGCACTTTCAGGTGGCAGATGAGCGCGATTACATGAGAGTTGCTCAGACTTGTGTCATCAGCTGTAACCGTATGTTAACACTGCACTTATTTGCTTTTGTTTCATTTTCACCACCTCACTCACACATTTGTGGCACCACCTGTCACTTTGTGTATTTCACATCTTCTTCCATTCTTTTCATAATAATTTTTATACTCAGCGGTTGAAACAAAAACATTAAAATGAAGTCAGTGTGTTGGTTTTCCACTGCACTAATTCATACAGATCAACCAGCGGTGGTTTGGAGCCACATCAGTTTGTGCTCACAAATAGCAAACCGATGCGGCAGATTTAGATGAGTGATAACATCATTGTTACTTAGAGGGGTGTCGCGCATCTTGCTGCCTCTCATTTCACACAGACGCGACCGTTCAGAGTTTTGACTGCTGTTGTCAGCTCCGAGGAGCATCAGTTTCGACCCCCCCCGCCCTTATTCTGTCTCTGTGCCTCACATGTCAGTGATGTGCAGTAAAAGTGCATCCGTCCCGCCTTGAAGATTGTGTGTGAAAAGAGCTATTGTGTCACTTTGAATTGGTTTATGTACGTCTTTATTAATCTCTTATTGTCACCATCATCCTTTGTCACATCTGCAGATTTTCAACCTGATGAAATTTGACAGCTATTCTCGGTTCCTGAAGTCCTCCCTCTACCAGGAGTGTTTGCGCGCTGAGGAGGATGGCCAGCCCCTGCCGGACCCCTACCAGATCCCCTGCAGTCCTGCACCATCAAAACACAGCGCAAGCTCTGACCGCTCCACCCTCTCCACTCCAAAAAAGGTTCGCACCAAAGCACGTTGGCTGCATTTCAGAGACAGCCTATGGAGGTTTGGGGTAATCAGCATCGGTCAGAGCTGTTGAGACTGACAGATTTAATAGATTTGTCTATCTTCCTATCCACAGGAAGCCAGGAAACAGAGATCAGGGAGGTCACCGAATGAAGACAGCAGGGACGAAAGCGCAGACAAGAAACGCGGCATCTTCTTTTCATGGTCCAGAAACAGGAGCTTCGGGAAGGGGCCCAAGAAGAAGGACATCGGAGACATTAATCTCGGTGAGAATTTACAACCGTTTGTCCGATCCTCGTTTTTGTTGTCTGTTGTCTGAACTGATAAATCAGTTCAAGCTACATGGAGGTTTAAGGGAAGCAAAATGTCAATATAATTGGGTTTAAAAAAGCTTTTGTTTTCTTCCAATTTACATTATTATGGCATACATTTAATTTGAGGTTCACTTAAATAGATGAGTCTTAAATATCATTTTCTCTTAGCTTTATAATACACATTTCACTTTTGACTGCAGGGATTTTTTTTATTGTAAAAGCGGCTTTAGCAGCTGTTGTTTGATTCTTTGTTGGCAGATCATTTAGCTGATGAAAAGCTGCCTTTATGAATCGAAATCAACCTCATCTTTCCTATTATAGTTAGGCATTGATGTGCTGTTATATCAGTCAATATGAGATATGTACAAATGCTTGTTATTTGCGTGAACTCGGGCCCTTGAATTCAGTATTCAGCAGCTCTCATCATCAATCCATCGTCCTCTTTGTTTTGTTGTACAGAGTACTGGGGCAGTAATGGACGCAGGGAGTCCCAGGGCTCCTTGTCATCCAGTGCCAGTCTGGAGATTCCCCCATCTGCTTCGGGGAGCAAGCTCGAGGTAAGATTCCTCTGGTCAAGTCACCATGGCAACACATAAGTGAGGGTCTTGTAAAAGTCACCATCATTTCACAGAATATGTTGTTCTTGCTACTATAAACAAAGGTGACTGTTGAATTAAGCCTTTTACTCATCCTTTGACCCCCAGGCTGATAATCGCCACTCGGTCGGTGTGTGGGAGCGCTCATCCAAGCCATGTAGCGTGCTTCTGCCTGACGGTTCCTGCTCCTCCATCAGCCTTCGTCCTGGTTCGTCCATTAGAGAAGTCCTCCAAGATCTGTGTCACAACATCAGTGTCAACATTGCTGCTGTCGACCTTTTCCTGGTGGGAGGAGAGAAGGTAAGTCAACGGTGATTTGTGACGTCTTTTGATTCCTGTGCAAAGATTGTTTTGTACTCTGTTGTTTATGATTTGTTTTCCTGCTCCAGCCTTTAGTGTTGGACCAAGACTGCATGACGCTCAGTTCGCGAGACTTGAGACTGGAGAAGCGCACTTTGTTTAGGTACGAACCCTTCAGTTTCATTCCTGTTTCATTCGTGTTTTTACAAGCGTTCTCATTCGCTCCGGTTCTTTCATTGCTCTTTAGACTAGACCTGGTACCTATTAACCGCTCCGTGGGCCTGAAAGCCAAACCTACCAAACCAGTCACTGAGGTCCTGCGTCCCGTGGTGGCCAAATATGGTCTTCATCTCGGGGATCTTGTGGCCAAAATAGTAAGTCACTCCCTTCATGTTTTTGGAGCTCCTGTGTGTCCAGAGAGCAGCCGGTGTAGTTTGTGACGATGCAACAGGGTGGAGTGTCATGGTCAGGGGAAGGAGACGACCGCATCCCTTTTCCATCTCTACACAGTGGTTAGCGCTCTGACTCAGCCCACCATGTGAAGATGGAGCATAAAAACTATAATTAAGGATGACGACACTCCTCAAACATGCCCACTCTTTATTCCTCCCCATAACCTCTGTGAGATTTATTTTAGTCTTATGGCTTTCACTGCATTATAACTATATTATACAGGAGGCCAGGGCTGAAAGATGGCTTATAAATTAAAAACAGGCTTATACGTTTAAATAAAAGCCATATGCCAAGATCTGTTAAGTAGAAACATACTTAAACTTTTGCATAGCAGGTGAAAATACTAACACGCTGTTGTTTGGTTTTAGAGCGGAGAAACGGAGCCTTTGGATTTGGGTGCGCCCATATCAACTCTGGATGGCCTGCGAGTTGTGTTGGAGCATGCAGACGTCTGCTCGGGGAAAGGTAAAGCCCCCTAACATTTACCTCTAAAGGTTACTAACAAGAATAATTCAATTGTAAAGTAGCGTTTTCCTTTGTGGAGCATGTAAAACGTATTCTGGTTCGTAAGGGCACGTCTCTCATATCTCAGCTGCTCTGAGCAGTCTCTCAACCTGATGAATTATAATCTCTTCTTTTGTCTCTGTCAAATAGATAAATCCAAGTCTTCCTCGCTGAAAGGCCACCCTCCAAGCAGGAGTTTTTCCGCAGCAGTGAGTACTCGAGACATGTGTGCTCATGTATGTTGTCAAAAGTCAAGATGTGGTGTTTTGTCCTGTTTGTTTTCTACTGCCGCGCTACCTCTGCCACGTTCATTATTATTTAACGGTGGCCCTTATGGATCTATTAACATTCGCTGGATGCTAACCTGTCAGCTGGTGTGTATTTACTGTGTTTTTTTTTGTTTTATTCCTCTCTCTAACTCCGCTCTTGGCCGACGTTTCCCAGGCTTTCTCATGTCTTTCTCATATTTTCCCTTTCTGTCTTCTCTTATTTTCCCTGCACGAAGCAGGTCGCCATACACAGGCACACGGCACATCGTCACATAGCCTAGATAGTCTAGCCCAGCCAGTAAAGATACACAGTGAACAGATGGGCCGGGCTCATCTTTACAACAGGGTCCCAGCAAATCTGGGCACTCCTCAGTAAGGTGCTTAGCAGCTCATGCTTAGCCTCCCCCTTACGACTCCCCCTCCACCCCCCTCCGTCCCCTAACAGAGTGCATTGTTATTGTTGCATCTGCAGGGAGATGAGAGGGCAACACCAAAGGACTTTACTGTGAGAGCAAGTGGACCAGACTCAGCATTCCCAGGAGCAAAGATAAAGCAGAAAAAGATTAATATAGATGAAGCGGAAGGTAACCTCCGATTTTCTTTTATTTCTATTTATTTGGGATTTTTATATATTTCCTGTTTTGTTGCTTGTGGTGGATTTCTTTGCTTTGCTTTGCCTTGGGACTAACTACATTTGGCAGTTGTGACGAGAGGCTTTTATTGCTGCATGTAAATCTCAACTAATCCTTCTTTTTTTCAGTTGATTTGAAAAGTAACTGAACTTATTTGACACGTTTTGTTGTTTTTTTTTTTGTTTTGTTTTTTTTTTTAGAATTCTTTGAGCTGCTAAGCCGGGCTCAGAGCACACGAGCCAACGACCAACGCGGACTCCTGAACAAAGACGACCTGGTGCTTCCTGACTTCTTGCGCCTGACTCCGACTCCTTCCTCCTGCGCAGCCTCCTTTGACCTGGCCTGCTCCACTCCCGCCTCGCTGAAACAGAGCCGAGAAAATGGCATCACCCAGCGGGGGTCCCTCACCTCCGCCCTCCGTTCAGAGAGCCTGGACTCCTCCCTCAGCTCCAGCGCCAACGGACACTCCAGGCGGTGCCTGCTGCCACCTCCTCGCCACCCAACCTTTGGGACCCACCTGTCCCCTATCCCCCGGCCCTCAGAAACCCGCCCAAGCCTCCGGACGGTGGAGGAGGACGCCCACGCTGACCTGACCCTCGTGGGTGAGGGTGACATCAACAGCCCCAATAGCACTCTGCTGCCGCCGTCACCGTCCCCTGTGGCGTCCTTCGAGAGCAGCCTCCCTGAGGCCAACTTCACCCCACCACCACCCTGCTCCCAGTCTCAAGACACAGGTGGAGAGACAAAGTCCAGTTCAGGTATTTCTACAGAGTAACAAACCAGTGCTCGGTGTGCTTGTGGGTGTGTATCTGCATGTGCGTGTTCTCTGTGGCTGGAATGGACCCAAGTTCATGATCAAACTTCCTTTGTTGGTACTGACGCACTTTAATGACAAATTGATACCGACTCTTTTTCAATTTGCCTGTTTTCTTCTATTAAACTCAGTAAACCGTGTGTGTGTGTGCGTGCGTGTGTGATTGATTGATTGATGATAACACCACTCAGACTGACTTGTAAATAGTGACGTGTGTATATTTTGTGAGTGACGTTTACTTGGAAGTCCAATGCTGCAAACTGTTGAGTTGACCACCTGACCGGCATTTGTCTGCTCCGGTGAAATACTTCTAGTTTATTTTCTAACTTTGGGTTGCATGCAAATGTGACTGACCACAGTTCTTATAATTACTTTAACACGTGCATAGTGCACCTAAAGCCATGATTAATATGTGACAGTCGCACATTGTTGTACTGAAGATTATTATTCAGAACAGCTGAACAGTTGAAAGAAATGAGCTGAGCATCATGTAGGAACAGTGGAACACGCCACATTACTGCTTCGTCGAGTGCTGCATCCTCTCATCCCACCACCCTCACCTAACAGCAATTCAACAATGTCAGTCTCAGAAAGCTTCTTTTTTTTTTTTTTTTTTGTTCTCACAAGTCTTTAAAAGCAGTGAGTCATTACACATCATCATCATCGTCATCAACATCATCATCATGCTTCAGCAATTGGAGCTATGGAGAAAATAATTTGTCATGGAAGGACGAGCGCTCCTTAGTGTCAGTGACATTGTTGAAGTGCCTGTCACTCTTCACCTGGCTCAGTCGCTTCCTCTCTAGGTGCCTGTTGTAGATAATCACTGCCAATGAACTCTGTACCTGTGATTGATTAGATCTAATAAATGTTAGAATTGGAAATCACTCTCGTTTGTCTTTTTACACGTATTGTGGGATCAGTTTTCTCTCCCACCAGCCCCCTCCACCTTGTCTGTTCCGCCTCCACATGCCTTCTTCTCGTTCTCCTTTGGCTCTGCCTTATTTTTGTCTTGTGGCGTTCTCCTCTCATCAGCTCCCACTCCTTTTGTGTACTTTCCCCGTGTGCGCTCATTTGGCGGTCCCGCCGCTCGCTGTGTGTTTTCTGCTCAGATCGTCGAGTGTGGCGTGTTTGCTGAGCGCCACCGCTTGGCCTACGTGCTCGTGGTGTAGCATTCTTCTTTTCCATACGACCGCTGCTGTGTGTTGTGTAGTTTTTCATCTTCATGTTGTGGACCTGTTAAGTCTTTTTTTTTGCTTTGTTGTTGCTTTTGTTAAATTTGTGTTTGGTTGCAAGCTGCATCGTGTTTGGAGTTTTCATCCTCAGAGTCGCTTCTTTTCAATCTCTGCTCTGCTCCTCCAGCCTGCGTGTTTCAAACATTTTCAAATTAAATCAGTGAAATGGTGAGTTTCTTCTTAGTTCTTCGATCAGAGTCAGGCTGCTTTGATTCTGGCCTTACATAAAATACACTTTGAACTTAATAATTTAAAAAAAAAAGGATAATCACACAAAGGCTGCTCTTTCCTTGTAGAAGAGCCACTAACACGACCTCTCTGCCTGGTTTTAAAAGTCACTCTTAAATGTAAATGTTTTGCACACAAGATGACGGAGAAGCGTCGAAGCCGTTCAGCTCTCGCACAACCCCTCTTCTGGTTGCTAAGTGCATCAGGCTGATTCTTCCCACCAACGGGCGCCATGGTAACCTTATCCAAGGATTCTGCTACAGATAGATACTGTCACTACAGTTTAGTTTTTTTTTTTCATCCATCTCCTTGCTTATTTCTCTTTTTTTTTGTATGTTTGTTTCCATCCCACCTGCAAAAAATAGAAGCATGATTCAGTAAAGCCACCTCGCTGCAGGAAAATGTGGAAATGCAACAAGTTCACCCGCCTCCATTTCTCCCACTTTTCAGAGACTTTATGAAGTCGTTACATTTCCCTTTTAGGTGATAAATCGCTCTTCTCAGGAGTGCTGTGATAAAGTTAAGAGACACTCATGGAGAAGAAAATCGTCTTATTCCAAGCAAATCCTGCAAAGCAAATTTTATTAAATGGTATTTCTCCTCTTTGACCTTCAGGATGTCCATCAGTGCAGACTTGCCTCCTCTGCTTGTAAATTAATGTCAGACTGACGCCCTCTGCTGTTCTGAGCAGATTACATCATTCACCTATCGCTTCCACCGCCAATGAAATATCAACGGATTAAGTCCAACTGCTTTTCTAGACATGCAGGATGGATAAAATTCAAACTTCCTTGCGGCTCTATACTATTGCCATGTCAACAGTGTTTTCAAAGGATTGCACAACACCTGTCATAAACACAGTTTCTCCTCCAGTGAAAAACCGAGGGACCCCGACATCACTGAGGGGCTTTGCATGCAGAGCAGAGGAGTTCGCTCCCTGTGTTTCCCTGAAGAGTTTCAGGCCAGACATGCGGTTTATAAGGCTTAACTTGGCCTGTCAGGTGTGAATTAGCCCTGATTATACTGTTGAAATACAAACCAGAGGGATTCTGGTCTGAATCCAGGGAACTGGAAGGGAAATCATTTCTCTGCTCAGTGGGGAATCGGGTGTCCACTAGGGGGCGAACTCACACAGTCTAACTTCCTTCATATGACACCGAGTCACTCTCAAGAGCAGACTCTTTCTTCATAAAAAATATACTTTTCTGTTATTTGGCAGCATACCAGTCCATGAAAGATTCTCTCTCTCTCTCTCTCTCTCTCAGATGTTTACATTTCGGAAACATTTGATCACTATAAAGATGAGTAAATGATTCCTTTGGATCCTGAGGTCAGAGTATCTTCAAAAAGTCATCTTGTAATGTCTGTTTCTGCGGTGTGCACCTGAAGCACCATATGGCTGCGCTTTCCCTCAGGCTCCTCTCACGGCCACCTCCCCCCCGTCGTGTCCCGGTGTCAGCTCTCAAACCCGACAGCAGCTGACCTCAGGCCAGCCTTGTTATCCATCTGGCGGTCAAATTCAGCGTCAGCACAGATCTTTGGCAGCAAGCCTCGGCGAGGACTGTATCTGGGTCCGTTCCAGCCTGGCTGATCTGTCTCGGCACACTGCTGCTGACAGGACTCGTCACGGGAGGCATGGCCGTGTTCAACTGCTCATCGTTTCTACATGTCACAGCACGGCCGCGGCTCAAGCCCTGAAAGCAGGCCTCGCGATGATAGAGGAGCAAACTGCAGAGCATACCTAACACACCTAGTGGCGTCCTGTCTCGCAGATGAGTCAAGATGGATGGAAATGATCCGATCACATCAGTCCACACTCATCAGGCATACGAGGGACGTTGAGCAGAATCTCACCCCAGTCTTTAGATCTGGAGCCTACAGCTGGAAGCTCGAGAGGAGGCGGGGTTTTAAGAGACACCAGAACAAGACGGAGAAACTGCAGCAATTAAAAAAACGTCTCGAAACGGCTGCCTGAACGCACGTGCCCCCAGGGGTCACCTCAGGGTTATTTAACTGAAAATAATTGTGTTTTCAACAGGTCAATTAAACTTGCCAAATAGGTTTTGAGAAGTTACCCCTATTTCTTCTTAATAATGTTAAGAGATAAAGTGAGAAAATTGCTTTCAGATGGTAATGACTCTACAGAAAAGTGATTTTTTTTTTTCCCCCAAGATATTTGTAGGACAAAAGGGGATAAAACCGTTGGAAGGTCTACAAGAACGATAATTCATTTCAGATTAAATGACGAAAGTATTTTTCTATTATTGCTGTTCATTTCACAACTGGTGAGACTACCTTCAGATTCCCCGACTGAGTCCTGGTCCTCAGTTGGGGATTCGTCAGTGGTATAAACAATTTATAGGTAACAGATGCATCATCTACCAGCATCAATACATTACAAACTGTGGGAAGCCCCATGACTAATATTTGTGTTGGGTTACAAAGATACTGAGAACATTTCTGTCCCAAAAATGCATCTCAATGTCACGTCCTTGAATTTATTTCACAACAAAATCTTTTTTTTTTTTTTTTTTTTTTTCTGGAAGTTCATTGCGGTTATTCACCCACACTTTGGTGCGAGTGCGGCGCTTTTAGAGCAAGTGAGTCCAGAAGGTCAGCTGTTGCAGCTCACAAGCTGTGTTTACATCTGAGCTGGACGGCGGTGAATCACAAGCGGCAGAGCAGAGCAGAGCGTGGCGCGTCCATGTGTCAAAGAGCTGCGTTGGAGTGAGTCCGCCCTCTGTGTTTAGAGTCTGCGGGGCCACCCGATGGAGGGTTTATCACTCATCAGGACTGCGAGGGAGTTTGTGTGCACTTGTATGGGAACAGGGGCGGGCGTTAGAGGCTGTTTTATTTATCTTTACGGTGCATCTGAAGTGTACGATTGATACCGTTCAAACGGTGACTCACTACATACGTCTTCCTGCTCATTTTCAATTCAGTTTGTTCCCACGACTTTGTTTTTCTTTCCAAATTGAGCAAGTTTGCACGAAAGTGCTTGTGTCATCGGGTTTGTCATCACTCTTGCACATTACACGATTTCAAATGACGCTGAAGTGTTGAACTTAAGCGTCTTACGTATTGAAAATGCAGCTGCAGCCGTGAGAGCTCTGACAACCTGAACTCTGAATGTCATCCTGCATGATGATACAAGTCACGGCAAAGCCAGCGCGGCCACAGACTGCGACGTAAAGCGCTTGCATCGCTTGCATGGGCGAGTTTTGAACATGACACACACCGTTGAACTTTAACGGGTCACTGGGCTGAAGCGGCGCACAGCCACATCTAACAATGTTTGTGTGACTATTTTCAGGACGTTTTACATCCATTTGATTGTTTTGTTGACATTATTTATATCTGTTTGTGCTAAGTTGGGATCTTCTTGTCTTCTTCAATCTATTGCCATTGTCTTGAGTCATTTTAGATGTTGCTTTGAGTGTTTTCGAAGCCCCTCCATATGAAATGGTGTCTTTGGGCAAGAGATTGAACCCCATAGTGCCCCAATACTCGCAGCTGCTGAGGGATCACAAGCCCAGATAAATGGGAAGGTTGTGTCAGGAAGAGTATATGGCGAAAAAGCCTGTCAGACCTAAGTCAATAGGTAAACCCTAAAGAAAGGAAAAATGGGAAAGAAGTTGGATTTGGAGTCATCCTGGCTGGAAATCACATGGCAGAAATGACACCGAGTCATTTTTAGTGGTCTTATGTCCTTTTAAGGTGTTTTTTTTTTAATTTTCTCATCGCTGTGTGTCACTTTACAGGCATTTCTTTTGTCTCCCTCGAATTTAGTCATTCTTACAGGAGACCTATGATCTTTCTTTAAGCACTGACACTGTTTCCTGTGATCTTAATGACATATCTTTTACATATTTTGGCTAAAATAAACAAAAAGCCTCTTAAGGCGTTTTTAGATTAGATGCCACTAGTATTGCTGGATGATGAACGCGTGTTTAATGCACGTTGGGTAATATAAACGCAAGGCGTGTTATTTGCCACCCCACCCCAGTTAAGAGGAGAAAAGGCGAGGCGTTATCCGCGTAACATAAGACGTGTGGGCGTGTAGAGTGACGTATTATCCCTACATTATTAGGATGAAATACGTGTTGTAATTTTCAAAACGAGGGTGATTGAACAAATGGGGATGAATGTTTTTTGGCTGGGTTTTGCTTCTGCAAAGCCCCGGTTTGCCATTTTTGTTCAAACAAGGAACCATCCTTTATGGTTCAGGACATATGCCAGTTTATGGCGTCCTCAGGCAGGTGTCCTTTTGGGTGATGTTTGTTCAATAATCCTTCAATAATTCTCCAAACCTTCCCTGAAATACTCAAAATGAAATTTCGCTGACTCATACTGCATTAAACTAACATAAGTCATTCCTGTTGTGTTTTTTTTTTTTTTTTTCATTTTTCTTTTTCTCCTGCACACAGAGACAAGAACAGAAACAAACAACAGCACCAAATCACCTGCTGACAGAGCAGCTGCTGCGCAGACGGTTCAGGAGGTGATGGACGTGGAAGGAGTACACCTGGAAGAAGGAGCACCGGAAGCATCCCAGGGAGAGGACTCGGAGCTGAGCCTGAGTTTCCAGGGCTACGTGGAGGAGCTGCGACAGTGTCAGACCAAAATGAGGAACGTCCAGATCCCTCAGAACGGCCGCAACCCAGCAGAGAGCAAAGACTGCCAGGCAGACCTGTACAAGGCTACGATTGTCTGAAAGAAACTTAACTACTGCACTTTTTGAGCCTGAATCACTGCTGTCTGAAAGTGAATTAGTCAAGTGATGTGCTGCATGCACAAGCTGTCATTTCTCCCCCCCAAAAAATAATGATAATAATAAAAAAAAAGGTAAATCTATATAATGTTCATTTATATTGTATATTTGTTCTGAATTTTGGCGCGTTTTTTGTTTTGTTTTAGTAATGGTTGTAATTTTGGGACAGTGACGTTTTTGTTCTTGGTATTTAACAATTACGCGAAATGCATTTCTATTATTAGTCAAATTAAATTAAAAACAACCACAGGACAGGACTTCAGCTCACTTTCAGGTACCAGTTTCTGATATGGGTATACATTACAAACGGCTCTGAAGTCGTAATCAATCGCATCGTGATAAGGCAGCGTCATGAATTAAAGAGCTAACCTATCGATGACTCTATCAATAATAGCTGCCGGCCAAAGGGATCAACCATTAATGACGATGTTAAGTAACTGCAACATGAAGAGACATCAAAAAGGTTGACAAATATGTCTTCACCCAATGTCCATTTGTCGGCACTTTCCACTCATTTTCTGCTGACTGTAAATGTGAGATGCAGATTAAAGCTCTGTAACAGTATTGTGTTTAAAATAGTGTATAGTTAAGTTTCTGAATGAGAAGCGACAGAGTGCCTAGTTCTCAGACTAGTCTTCTGATTGGAAGGCCATTAGATGTAGACGAAAGCTTTAAAAAGAAGAGCATATAGTAAGCGAAGCTTAGGTTTGATCTTATTGTCGAGCTGCTTCTGCTCTCGTAGAAGGTACCACCACTGTAGCACCAGATTCTGAGCAGGACTCTGTTTCCAGGACCCAGCAGGAGGGAAAAAGACATTTTTCTTGGATATTTGATTGTTCTTGCTTATATCGTCTTCCTGTTTTACAGATGATACACGGTAACTTTATTGTCTGTATTTCCTGCTACTGTGGTTTTGAGGTTGTTAAATAATTAAAAAGCCTTGATGGCTACCATTTCAACAAACTCACACCATGGACTTTGTTCGTTTGTGTTTTTTAGACCCTCACCATTTCAGTCTCATCTCCAGTCTGTTTGTCATTAAAAAAATGACAATCTTCAGTGCAAGTACAATAGTACATACAATAGGATAAAGTTAATGGATTTCCGCAAATTATGTAAGATTATAACTGTACTTAAAACTACATAAACACCTCAAAGTCATCCCATTTCTGCAACGACATCTAGTGCTACTCAAGATTATTCTTATTTCAATAGTTGATTTTTCCGTTTATCAGACAACTTAGATACTTTTACATATTAGGTCATAATAAAGATGAACAACGAAACATGACATATTAAAGGAATAAAGAGGGAAAGCAGCATCCAGGTGCTTCTGATGACTTAGACTTGACTATCTGTGGAAGACCTTGATGAGTTGGTCATCAGCAGGTGTGCAGACCGCTATACAAGCAGATGTTTTGGCAGTTTGCTAAGTTCTGTATGACTGGAAACGCTGGCAGGAAATAAGCTCTTCCTGCTAAAACAAACATGCCAGCAGGGTTTAGGTTTGGAAAGTTTCTTCTGAGCAGACCACAAGACCTCTGGAACAATGTGTTTTGGACAACGTAGGGATTTTGCCACAATGCACAAGGTCCCATTTGAAGAGAACTCTACATTAGCAGTTTTGTGGGGCTCAGCTGGGCCATACGATTGGACTCCCTCGTTTGACCCAACATCCTTGGATTTGAAGGGACTCGATTTTGTTGCCAACGTAAGTCAGACTCGATGGTGCCTGCTTCTGGATCGCTTACGTCGGGCTTTTCCGACAACCCACCAAAGCAACAGATACATTCTTGGATTTACTGGCAGCATTAAAATGGAACAATGGACTTACAACTTTTTACTTTAAAAAAGAAAAAGTCTTTGTTTCCCTCTCTTCTTAGTTAACAGTCTCACGCTAGATGATGGATAGATGGGGAAATTCAAGGTTAAATCATGGGACTGGAGAGTTTGTCTTGACACGTCACTGCTGGAACGCTGACACACTCGCGACACTTCAATGGTTAGTTGGGCTCCTTCCCCTCTTTGAAAGGCAGGCTATTTTGATCATCTTGATTAAAACCATAACTTCTCCCAGATGGTAAGTTGAACTTCAAACTGAAAGTTTCAAACCTCTTTTCCTGATAGAGCTTAGTGAACCACCTGTGGATGTTTTTAGCCCCGTCGCTTCGCCTTGGTTTTCCTCTTCGTGTCTGCTGGTAACTACAGAGAACTGGGACGATGCGCGTTGGACGACTGATTTTAAAAGCCAGACAAACCTTTATTATCCCAGCTACATTTTAGACCACGGCCAATTAAGTGGAAAATGATGCTTCTGTCCTGATGTGGTAAATGTTTGGTGATTGATGTCTACTGATGCAACATGATGCATAATGAGATAACAGAATGATTTTTATTTGACAAATTATTTAATTGTTTCATCTGAAAAAAGGGAATGTTATAAGATTTGATGTTTACCTCTTTCTTTCAACTTTTAACATGTTTCTTTAGTTTTTCAACCAACACGTCAGTCAATAATATACTTTCTTTGATTATTCAAAGTTGTGCAAAGTACCCTTAACTCAAACACAAAAAAAGCCAACATTTTTGTATAAATCATAGGTCAAAATTCAGCAGCATGGTGGTTTATTGGTTATCGCTGTTGCCTGGCAGCAAACAGGTTCTTGGTTCGACTACCGGGCCCGGCAGGAGTCTTTCTGTGTGGCGTTTGCATGACCTTCTTGTGCTTGCGTGGATTTTCTCCCGGTACTCCGGCTTCCTCCCAGTCCAAAAACACACATTAGGTTGATGGTTTTAAGTCGCCCTTGAGCGTGAGCATGCATGTTTGTTTGTCTACATACGTGACTCTGCGACTGGCTGGTACCCGTCCAGGGTGGACCCCTGCCTTCCTCCTGTCATGAGCTGCGATCCAGCAGACCCCCGTGACCCTGGACGGGGTTAAGTGGGTAAAATCAAGTCAAAATATACCTTGTGTTTCTACCGTGGCTCAAGTGGGGGGAGTTTTTAATTGTCGTATCATACTTGAATTATTCACAGGACTATTTTGTTTTCTGCGGTTGGATTTAGCCGGTGTTGATTCGCTTATTCATTTCCCTTGGAGGATCAATAAAGTATTTTTCATTTTGAATTTGAACTAACCCTTTAGCCAACGAGCGCAGTATTTTAGAAGTGCTCTGTGAAAGTCAGCATTATTGGTTGTATAGTTTCATAACAAACTGAAGCTACCTAATTAGTCTGGAATCGCTGAGGGCTGAGCGTGACCCTATTTCTGCAGATGTGATTTAGTAAAAGGGCCTGGGAACCTTGTGGGGTTGCTCTGAAAACTGGATAGGAAACATGACTAGACAGGACAAGTCATAAAAAGCCAAGAGAATGAAGAAAAAAAAAAAGAACCAAACAACATATCGGTTTATCGTGACCAGCAAGAAAGGGTTATTTGAAGAATTTGGCCCTTTTGAATAGTTTGGATCCATATGAAATGCAACCGACTGGACCACTGATCCCACCTGATGCAACCACTAAGATACCCAAGATGTTTTCGTATCTAGTTTCTGATGAGAGTGCACGTATAACCGAGCAATTCAGGGTTTGCAAATCTCTTAGATTATATGTACAATTTCCAAATGCATTGGTGCAAGAGTTAAAAATCTCTTGTAACACGCCCACTCGAACAAAGGTAGGTGGTGTCAAACACATCTTATACGTATATGTTCACAGGGCTTACATATTTAGATTGCACAAACAAATATCCACATAAAGAAAGAAACTCTACCATAAATCATGACCAATCAGAAATGTAGAAAATGATGGTTCAGTTAAATTTCATGGAATTGTCACGTAGAGGGTCTTCAGACAACTGACATTGTCTTCTAATAAGTCAAATTGTGCATGACACTATTATGTATTTAGTTTAATGAACAAATAAGCAGATAAAACTATAAACAGAGATATATTTACTTATATGTAGGGGTGTTGACTCCGGCTATTCCAGATAGTGTCCCGCCTCTTCTCTGCGTGCCTCTGGAAAAAGTTTGGTCTCACTACAGACAAGTTTCAGTGATAACCAGGACGTCTGCGGGGAAGGTGATGGGGGAACACCGGCCAGGGTTTGGGTTGCCTCGAGCCAAACAAGCCCCATGACGCAACGGGTTTACTGAAGTAGTGAGGACAGGACAACACATGCAGGCTTTCACACGCTTCCTATGACGGAGAGCCGCTTGACACTGACAGATAAAACGTGACAGACTTGCCGACCTTCTCCCCACTTCAGGAAATTCACTTCCCCGGACGCAAGGGACTGACAGATGCAAACTTTCAGCATGGCACACTTCACGTTGCTCTTTCTGTCACTTGTTTTCGTCGCTGGAGCGGTAAGTTTTAAGCTTTATCTGCGTGCGGGGGGGAAAAAAAAAATAAAAACTTGTAGGAAAAGAGTGAAGTAACTTCTCCAATTCCCATTTTTTTTCCCCAGCGCGTTTTAATGCCTGGTCTTGAAACAGTAGAGTCACGAAAGAAAGAGAGAGGTTGGTCTTTACTTCAGTTCAATGGTTTCTATTGTTGCGAGTGAAAATGTTGGAGCTGCATCTAAAGCGTGAGGCGTTAGTGTTTGTGTAAATGTTCCTGCAGCAGTGCTCGGAGGGGCATTTCACGGATTTAGGCTCCATCTGAAAGGAGCATTTTTCTGTGAAAGGCATGCAAAAGTGTCAGTTTCTGTTTTCATTGCGCAGTCTTTGGTTTGTTTGTTTGGTTTTCATTGCTGTGTGTCAAGAGTCACTACATTTGGCTCCGTTTCCAGTTCTCACCGCAACTGGAAAAGAATGCAAGTTCCCATTTCGTCAGGGTGGAAGGATTCATCATAAATGCATCCCACTCTCATCCTCCAGATCATGGTGAGTCCTTATGAAACAGCTGATTTGGGTCCGCAGCCAGTGTGTGTGTGTGTGTGGAGACACACTCACTATACGTCACACACACCTCACTAGTGCCTCATCACAGGATTTTGGCACAACAGTTAAAGATTAAAGAAAGAAAAAAGCTGGTATTTTCTACCATATGTTGCAGCAACATCAGGGGTTTATTGAGGGGATGCTGATGCTTTGAGTAAGTTGAGCCGTGTAGTCAGACCTAATTACAGCTGGCATTGATGGAGGGTTTATGCAACATTGTGATGGCAGCTTAAATTTTAGTGAGGTAACGAGTCAAAAAGGCTTGGAGGAACCGCTTCTCACTGACTCGCTGGCGGTGCTTTGACTCATCATTTTATCACAATGCAGCGTTATTGTAATCAACCGCTTTGAAAAGGCTGAACAAAACAAATACAGTTTTACATTTACCTCTCACAAATCATCTGTGGGGTGTATAAACAGCTGCCACAATAAAACCTTAATGGCGTTTGATTTGTTTTTTTTCTAATTGCGCCAGATTGCAACCAAGCAACAACAATTTCTTTTTATTATTTTGGAAAGAACTACATGAGACTTGCTGCGGGGCCTTTCAGTCATCATTACTTGAACTTGAGGCAGGGAGGGTGGATGCCAACAAGTCGGAGCAACTTATATGCAATTATACGTGGCCCAACATCTTTTGTCCACCTACACGTCAGCAACATGGCTCATGATGTCAGTGTTACAGATTGTTTTTTTTAATAATGTCTTGTAGAGTCAGTGCAGAGGAATGCTGCTGATGAGGAACGTGGATGATTGACACAATCCATGTGGGTTAGTTGGGGGGGGGGGGGGGGGGGGGGGGAGACGTGCAGTATTTGGTCAGCACTTTACTCTGAACCGAACAGTGTTTGAGGAGATTAAAGTTACAACAGCTGTAGGTTTATTACTAATTTTAGACGGTGAGGTGTGTGACTAGAACGGATCGCGAGTCGTCACGGGAGTTGACTTGCTGCTGCCTTGTTTTATGTCAGTAGTTTACGTGAAATGGATTTTCACATCGCTCCATTGTCCCGTGTGCTGACATTTATTATCATTTTAATGTCAAAGCATATTCTGATCTCATTTAAAACTACTTTGATTACTACCCATGAAGTCACACTTAATAATGCAACTCTGACATAATCTAATCCCTCTCATCGATTTGTTTTTTTTTTTAATTTTTCCCAAGATTGCCTGCAATTACCTCAGGTGCAGATAAAACAATGAGGGGGAGATCGGATGAATTTGTTTAGCCTCATGAAGCCAAAGCCGGGATGTGATTTAACAGGAACTGAACGCTGCCTTCCAAGACCTCCTGACTTTAATCAATGAGTAACAGTGAAAATATCAGTATGTGAATGTGAATGAGAAGGTCACAGAGGAGGGGCTGTTTTCCTTTTAAAAGCTGCTTTTCTGTGGATGTTGTGGATCTGTGGTGTTACTCCAAACAAACGCACACAAGTTAAAGTCAGTTTAAATGTGGGAATGGGTCGTGGGTTTCTGTGCGCCATGAAATAAGACTTTAGCTCAGTGGAGTTCCCTGGATTTGTCCATATGGACCAACTCTAATGTTTATTCACTTTATAGTCGCTCTGACTAAACGAGAGCGTGTTTCCTTCCTGTTTTCCTCGCCATAGGTGTTCTCTCACACACAACTTTGATCGGGACAGACAGTGGGGCGTCTGCGTTCAAAGCAAAAGTCACCTAGAAGGTGAGTTTCTCCGCGCTGCAGCACAGATGGACTGAGACTTTCATTTCTTCTCTCACTGCCTTTTTTTTCCTTTTGTTTTTTGATGTGTCTCAGCTTTGGCCCACAGTCCTCGCAGAGCCGCGGATCCGTGTCAGGCGAATCCGTGTCAGAATGGAGGCGTATGTACGCCGACGCCGTACACGGGCTTCCTCGAGTGCTCCTGTCCAGAGAGATTCACTGGGAGGCGGTGTGAGCAAAGTATGGCTCCTTTTGTTGTTATTAACATTTGATTCTTCATGACTGAGATGTCTCATTCAAGTTTAACATTTAAATCGCTTGCAACCAAAATAGTCAGACATAAACGAAGCACAAAAAAAAGAAAAACAACGCCCGTCCACTCTGAATGCATCATCAGATTAAGCTCCATTAAGCTCTTTAAGCTCCTCTCACCTTTCACTCTGTTGCCGTTCCAGAGAAATGCTTTGAAACCAAACACTTGCACTTTTATGACATCGGAGAGTCTTGGGGACGAATTCACCTTCGTAATGTGGAACAGTGCACGTGTGTGGCAGGGGAAATCGAGTGTGAAAGAGTCCACTACACAAGTAAGACACGTTCTCCCCCTTATGTCTTGTTTCTTGCAGCGATAGAAACTGTTTTCACGCTGACAAACCGTGGACGAGGTTGTCCGTGCAGCGACCCTAGAATGAGCCATATGTGCAGCAGACACGTCACGGACACCAAACTAACAAGTGTTTTTTTTTTGTTGGTTTGTTTGTTTCTTTTTGCCAAGGCTAAAACTGAAAATGAAAACCTTCTTTTTAAAAATACAAGCGTCAGGTCTCCTCCCAGCCTGAAGAAATGGCTTTATTTCCCTCTTTAACAAACAAAAAAACACCCTATAGCAGAAGACATGAGAGCCGGGCCCTACCCTTTCTTTGATCTCAGCTCCATAGTTACAAGATTCCCTTTTCACTGAAGAAAAGGCCAAAATATGACTCACTGTGACTCAGGAAAGGTGTTACAGGACACACCCCGTGGGTTCATACTGCGCTTTTCATCTCAGCGGAGGGATGTTCATGAGCATTTAACATAAAAGAGAGATAGACAGCGGGGCGTTTTCATGCTCCTTCAACTGAAACAGTTTCTGTTTCATGATGGTATGGGCTCATTTTACACTGTCACGCAAAACGAGGGAAAAAAAAAACCCTTTTACCTGCAACATCATTTAAAATCGAGAACAGGACAGTTAAAACAGTATGTACTGATTTGCAGATCATTTAAATCCCAGAGTTAATTTGAAAGCAGTGGACAGATTAAGATTTGTTTTATTAATCTAGATGATGATTTTTTTCTAAAGTTGTGGACATGCATGTTAACCACTAACCGCACCGCTCCGTTTACAGTTACAAGACCAGCTGTGGCTCTAAAACTAAACTATTCTGATTTAGTTTTTCAACAGTTCGGGACCTACTTTGACATATGTATGTTAAAGCTGTGTACTACAGTAAAGTCGGCATTGTGCCTTTATGTTATAAAAACACCAGACTGTGAGCTGGCATTGCTTTGCTGAAATAAGCAAGGCTTGTCCTGGAAAAAAAAAAAAAAAAAAAAAAGCACACGCTGCCCCGAAACTTGCGCAAATAACTCAAAATTTACAATATTAAGACATTTTGAAGCTTTTAAAGGTGATTCCGCTCCAAATAGAAAGGTCGCCAGCTCCATCACGTGTTACCCCACGATTGCCCCCTTTGCCCCACCGACTCATAGTCCCCGTGTGGACTGGATAAATGGGGAGGGTTGTGTTGGGATGCAAAAAAAAAAAAAAAAACACCCTCTTCTAAATCAACATCTGGAACAAGATGGTCTGCTGTGGCAGCTCTTACAAAGGGTGGATGAAGAACAGGCCCTGGAGAGCTCAGAGGGTTGAGCAGGCGCCGTGCACAGAGGCCATTGCCTCCACTATAGACTCCTGTCTGCTCAAACTGCAGTTATACCTGAAGGCGTAAGAGGTAGGACCAACGTTGACCGTGGAGAGCATCGGCCAAAGCTTATGTCCTTTAATGGTACTACGCACCAAAGACTGAGAAACATTACTCAGACTATATGCCCACAGTCTTTCACATGCAAGCCAAGAACATCAGCGCACAGAAAAAAACAAGCAAACCTGGAGGGCTTCTTAAGCCGTTGTTGAAGAAATGAAGCGCTACATTTTTTGTCAAGAGGTGATTTTTATCCATTTGGGTACATGCATTAACCTGCAAAGCAGTTACCTAACAATAACAGCTGGAAGTTTTTATTAATGAGATGTCACATTTCTGGCTACGTGGCAAAACTGAAGCAGTTTTTCTAGTTCTTACGTGATGCTGGACTGTACAGTAAAGGTAGTAGCGTTAAGGTGGGATACCGTGTCTCCATGTGTCCAGTGTGCCACACAAACCCCTGTCAGAACGAAGGAACGTGTAGACTGATCACATCCACTGGAAAGGAGGTGTGTTACTGCAAAAACGGCTACGCTGGACCTCACTGCAGCCTTGGTAGGTATCTGCATCCCTCTGTGTCGCTCGTTTACAAAAAGCATCGGTTTAGACTAAAAGGCATAATGATTGTGTCTGAAAAATGAAGGATTTACATTTTGTGATGGAGACTGCAGCCTGGTGGATGACGAGTTCCCTCTTGTCGTGTATTCATGTCCGTGCACCGCGTCTGTGTCCATGCATGCGTGTTTGATTGTGGTCTGATTAATGGTAGCAGCTGAAGACTCAACCGAGCTGCTACGCTCGTGCTCAGCTGTTGCCAACCGTCCCGAGTGCACGTTCAAATATTTTCTGGCGCGCTCTTCCTTATTCCAGTGGAAAGAAATCCGTCATCGTGCACGTCTCCATCTCCGCACGGACAGTTTTCTGCTTTCCTGCTTTCCTGCAGAAATGGGCTGGAACAGGGTTGAGATTGTTGTGTGTGTCTCTGTGGTTTGTGTGCACGCAGAGCCAGAGACAGCGTGCTACAACAGCAGGGGCGCAGCTTACAGAGGAGTGGTGGGCACCACAGTGTCCGGCGCCCGGTGTCTGCCGTGGAACTCCGATCTGCTCTTTGACGAGCTCCACGTGGGCACAGTGGTTGCATCAGCCCTCAGGGGGCTCGGGGAGCATGCCTACTGCAGGTGTGTGTACTGAATCATCCTGCTAAGTAGCTGGTATTGCAACTAAAATGAGATATAGACACCGGTGATTGCTACAGTGCCAACTCACTTATCAGGAAAGCCAGACTTCCTTATACTTTTCTGATTATATTCCTCTTTCAAGCTGCAATATATATATATATATATGGCTTTTTGCAATGAGTCTGCAAAAGCTCGCTGCTCCTTATCTTAATGAGCCAACAGCTGTCACTCATGCGGACGAGGCTTCAAACGGCATCTAGTCCGAGGCGAGCAGCACACATGAAACCACCATGAGCATTAACAAGCACATGGCAGAGACGCGTCGTATCTGTTGTTGTTTGTGTGGCTACCCAGCAGCCATGTGACATACCAACAGCAAATAGTACGTGTCGAAAAATGTCAAAGCATCAGAGAATAACCAATTTAAAGCAGATACTCCATTTAAGGACACATTAATATCTGGAGGTTTTCGACTCAGATTGATCATTTATTCTTCATTTTAGTTTCTCTGGAAAAGATGGAAATGACATACAGTATATTGCATTAAAACAGCTCTAAAATCATTCTCCCAACCAGTAACATTTCATTTAAATAAAAGAATAAAAGTGTGAGAGACTCAGCCGAGAAGGGAAAAAGACATCCAAACTCCCGGGCTCCCTGTGAGATGTCTAGAAGCGGTATTGTGCAGCGACAAAAGCGGCGGAGGCGCATATTCACGCATGCTCTCCCCTGTGTTTCTGTGTGTGCAGAAACCCAGATGGGGACAAGAAGCCGTGGTGCTACACAGTAAATGACAGCGCCATCTCCTGGGAGTACTGTGACGTCCCCTCCTGCGTGATGGCTGCCTGTGAGTAACCAGGGCGAAGGAAAGGAGTTCGCAGTATTTTTACTGTTTTCATCAGCAGCAACTTATCCTTGAGTGTGTCAAGAGAGGAGCTCGCTTTTATGTCAGAGATAAAAAAAAAAAAAAAAAAAATACTGTATATACAAGAAGAAGGCTCATGACAAGAAAGCTATAAGAAAAGTATAAAAAAGCCTTCTGTAACAAGGAAAAATGACCCAAATATGTACTGAAAAGCAGCAAAAAAAATGGGGTGAAGGCAAAAAAAGAGAGTCAATAGACATGGAAACCGTTGCAAAACATTAAACGACCACAAATAAATATAAGTGTAGTATATGTTACTCAAAGAGAACAAAAGGACATACACTCACAAAGTAGGACCAAAAATCAGACCAATGAACTGATGTCCCAATAACTGGAGACGGCTGGGTTAGAATCCAGCAGACCCCTGGGACCCTGACTACGAAGAAGTGGGGATGGATGGATGGATGGATGGATGGATGGATGGATGGATGGATGGATGGATGGGTGGGTGGATGGGTGGATGGGTGGATGGATGGGTGGGTGGGTGGGTGGGTGGATGGGTGGGTGGGTGGGTGGGTGGGTGGATGGATGGGTGGGTGGGTGGATGGATGGTTAATGCAAAACATCTTCAACATGCAAAAAAGCTGCAATTGTATGCAGACGTTTGGTTTTTGTATAATCTTTAGTCTGGTTGTCAAAGTTTCATCTCTGAAAATGTGTTCTGTGGTGCCATATCAGAAGACTGCGATATGTATCTGATGACTAAAAGGGGGATATTTGATGAGACATTAGTTTCTACTATTGATCTCTTTCTAACATCTGTGCATCGAGGATGTAACTTATCAAGAATGCCATATTCATGAAGCTGACGCAGGAATCATTTATTTATGCGGGGAAAGTTGGAATGGCTTGTGGAATGCAAAAAAACAATAATCACCAGAATTTAATTTAATTTGATCATTTTAAACCAAATATATTTCATGTTTTGCCTCAGCATTGCTGCATTTCAAGCCTACGGACTAATCTTTGGAAAGGTTTTGTGCGATACGGTAGAAAATGAAAGGATGTCATTTCAAACGGGTGACGCTGAAAGGTTATGACCTGGAATAAAAGAGTATAAAATATCTTTAAACTATTCAAGGAATCTGGAACAATTTCAGGACATAAAGGGCAAAAGTCTAATTCCTTTCAAGGGCAAGAGATTAATTTGCCTTCAATACCGAAGTAAATTCACAAATTCCACTTAAAACGAAGCCTTGACCGGAGGTGGTGTCTCCGGGACGGACATCACACATTGGGAATGTTTATTGTTCCCGTTGGAGGTGCTTTAAATGTGTCCAGTCGGGAGAGAAGCAGGAGAGAGCGGAACAACACGCCAAAGAAAAACTCGGACCAGAACCAGCTGTACGACCGGAAAAACGGGACAAACGCACTCCTGAAACGCTTCCCTGCGTCAGTGGCAGAAATGCCTTCCGAGTTATTGCGTGAATTGAATGGACGAATGAGATTATTAGAAAGTAAACAAGAATCACTGCCTTTCTTTTCATTTTCACATTTCACATGGACCCACCTTCTTTGTATTTGATGTTGCAGACAAATCACTGATTCTTCACGAAGGTTTGAACTCTCTCAGGCCTTGATTTATTTACACAGCAACACTTGACATTAGAGCAGCCGCCCAGCATCTCATTAAATGGCCTTGCAATTTGATTAAAAACTTTGTTTTTGAGCGAAATTAAGCTCAGGGACTGCAGCTATTCTCTGCTGAGTCACACTCTCGAAAGCTGAAGTTGATTGGTTTAGCAAAAGAGCTTCTTTTTTTTTTTTTTTTTTAAACAAGAGCTGGATGAGATCGGGGGACTGAGGCATGACTCACCCTGAGTCAACACGTCCTGTCAGGTGGAACCACATGTTTGTGTGGTGAGTGGGATGTGGCACAGCCGGACGTCTGACATGATGCCAGAGATATGCACAGAATTCACGAGGGTTTCCCATCTGCTGCGTCTTCCTCAGCATACGATCCATATCCGTCACCCAAACAGTACACATCAGCAAAATATGAAATATCTTCAGAAAAGAAATGAAGAGGGCTTTGGGTGGGTTGATGTTTTAGTCGCAGCTTAAAATCATCGTGTCTGAATTAATCATCTTTTCCGAACTTGTCTCAGCTTTTTCTCGAAGGAACGTCCCATTCAACATGCGGCCTGATGTCAATAAAACAGAGCCAAAGGCCGCCAGAAGTCCCGTGTGTGGGACGAGACACAAGAAGAGGTTATCAGCGGCCAGGGGCCGTATTTTGGGTGGACACGCAGCCCTGCCAGGTTCTCATCCATGGATGGCAGCTGTTTATATTGGAGAGTCGGACTTCTGCGCCGGAAGTCTGATATCTTCCTGCTGGATCCTGTCTGCAGCTCACTGCTTCTTCCGCAAGTATGCACTGCAGCCCGGCTGCTCTTTATATATAAAGCCGTTGAATCTTTTCCAGTAAAAATACTGCAAACAGCGTGATTTTCCTCACAAAACAGGAACATTTTATTCCGCCCGTGTAACTCTCGAGACTCAAATCCTGCAGGTTTTTTTCCCTGTTTTGAGAGACAGCGTTGCGTTTCCTGAATTTCAAAGCTGAAAAGGTTCGAACCGGTAAGATTTTGACCCCTTCAGCACGTGAACAGAAGATTTAAGACTCCCTTTTGATTAAAACCAAAAACATCAAAAAACATATATAAATATACGACACTCACTGCTAAATAGTGCTTTCATACACTTGGATAAAGGGACTAAAACCAGTAATGACTATTAGTTACAAGGTAATGTAACACCATAACTATTCAGAGACATTTATGTTAAATGATTTATTGAGACAAAGTGGACATAAAACTCCAGGAGGAGTTTTATCTAGTTGTTTTGGAAGAGAAACAAGTTTCAGTGAGATGAATGAATCAGGCAACATTCAGTCCTGTGGTCTGTTATAGCTGACTAATACATGTCACCTTGGCTTTATAGTCACATAAACTTAGACAGGATTTAGAAACGTAGAAAGTCTCAGTCGGCTGAGGTGAAAGATGAACATTAATAACTGTACTCTGTTATTAAACAGCAGAGTTAGACTTAACACGGAGTCCAGCATTTGATAAACATTTAATTCAAAATTGTACCATATATCAGCGAAATACTGTATTTTCAACTCTTTCTCCGAGTTCTCAGATATTTCAGTCATTATAACTCAACTCAATGGGCCTGCAGGGACCGTGTGCTGAAGAAAAGTTGAAAAGAAAAGTGAAAATCCTACACGTAAACTGCTGGGAATAGTCTGAAAAACAGATGCTTGGATGCTGAAACAGCTCCAGTAATGACCTCCATGCATTGATCTCCGCCTAACAGGATCTTCTTTTCATCAGATAAGAGATCTTTAAAATAGTACGTACTTTTTTCTTTCAATTCTGTAACCAGACAAAGAGTGCTGATTACTCCAAATATCATGCATTTATTGAGTAAGTAAAGAAAGCGCTCTCATTCCTTCTGTTGTGCAACTACCCTGCACTAACTGTGGGATTGTTTCGAGCACACGGCAGCGCTCTGTGGTGGGAACGTCTACAATCAACCGGTTACTTTAAAAGGAAACGGTGAAACCTTAAAATCAATTTGGAAATGGACAAGGAACCAGAGTTCCACCATCACTCAAGCTGCTGCAGTTACAACTAGCACCACCCCCCTTGAGGTGCAAAAAAGGAGCTTTGTTGAGTCAAGTCTGGGTCGAGCAGCGGCTGGAGTTGCAGCACATTTGATCTGATCCGGAAGCTGGTTCCTGAGATATCAGCTGTGCCGTTTAAGATAATCTGGAGAGCAGTATCAGAGAAAAGGGATATGAGAAGTACAGGAGTAGGTCATGATTTTACCAGGTGGCATTCATTTGATGGCAGGCTGCTCTTTTTAATTTTAATTTCCTGTACAAAGATTGAAAATACAGAAAAGTTTTGCCGGGTTGTTAGGACACTTCCCGCTAAATGCCCTTAACTCTGCACAATTCTGGATAGTTGTTTCTACGGCAACTATCCACTGATGAAAGAAATCTTGGTAATTGGCGCAACTGGATGTGGACTAAAACATCGGACAGGCATGTACAAGTCTTGTCTTTTAAGAGTTTTTCTTTTCTTTTCTTTCTCTTCAGCCCTTTGAAATCCCAAATCCGTGTGGTGCTCGGCCAGCAGAGCTTTAACGCCACCGGTCCCAACACCCGGACGTTCGAAGTGGAGGACTACATCTTTCCAGAACAGTTCTCGGTGTTCAATCCCACGCTACATGACATCGGTGAGCGTACGGTCACGTGCGCGCCGATGACTCACATGAACGCGGGGACTTTGTGTCCCCGTTCAGAAACGCTCAAACTCTCTTCAGGCTCCACTTTGTGAGTGCAGCTGTGCATCACGGAGCAGCTGTGGCCCCGAACCCCCCCGACTCTTAACGCACGCTCGCAGATGGGTGTGGCGACGTCTCGCGGGACCCTCGAAGTCTACCACTTGCTCCGTAGCTTATCCCCCCTATTTCATAACATTTTATTTCTTCTTGCCAGTTCTGATCAAACTGAAGAAGCGGGACGGGCGATGTGTGCGGAAAACCCCGTTCATCAGGCCCATCTGCCTCCCAGAAAAAGGCACCACGTTCCCTGATGGCTTCTGCTGCACTATTAGCGGCTGGGGACACGTGTACGAGAGTGAGTGATACGCGGCATGATTTCACTTTCATCATAACCGCCGTCGACATATTTGCTGTGCAGCGCTAGTGAATTATGTCTTTGTTTATAGATTAAGGCTGCCACAGCAGGGCATGCCGCGTTCGTTTGCACTGTAAATAACTTCCGAGGAAAGTTTTCTATTAATTCTCACTACCCATACAGGGAATATCCATTCTCCTTCATGTTGACAGTTAGATATGAAGATCAATATTAGTATTATATCTGTCACAGCCAGCTTCTGATGAGCTCAGCTTAGAAAATGCAGATGTTTAGTCTGAGCCAGCAGCTCTTAATGTAAAGAAGAAAACTGGAGTTAGTTAGGACTTATGACACGACTTGTTAAGAAAGGAAAAAAGCATTTTAATACAGTTACTCATTTCTAAGAACTTTTTTTTCTTTTCAAACTCCAACTGTAGTTGACCCTGTACAAGATCAAATACAGTCCAACACGTTTGTCACAGATTTTAGTATTTAAAAACAAAATAAAAAAGCGCTTTAACCAGCGCGAGGCTGCGCTTTACTGTCACCTGCCGTATCGGATTACAGTTAATATTCTGCACCTATTCCTCATCTAATGGTCGTCCGATAAACAAAAGGGACCAGCGAGTCAAACATGAGGTTTGTGAGTCCAACAGCTCATCATTTACCGTTCAGAAGCGTCCTGCAGCAGCCATCGTTGCTGAAGTTCTGGAGGTGGACTACCTTAACTTACTCCAACAGACCCAGCTATTGATACAACTATTGGTATTGATTTGTGCACACAAGGGAGGCGTGCTGAGCAACTTCAATCAATATTGCATGCTTGATTTGTCCAGAACAGTGACTGGGTTGTGCAGTCTAGCTGTCAGCTTCTTCTTAGTCAGCTTCTGCATCAAACTACTTCACCACAGTACTTGCTCAGGTTAAACATACTTCAAAATCAAATAATACGGGACCTTTAAATGGCAATTTTGTACCAAGCCTGCATGTGGGATGACTACTGAAGACTACCGACTACTAATGTGGAACTAATCCAAACCGTGCATATGCTTTTGAAAAGCTGTTCACTGTTGTGACCACGATGCATAAAACGGTTGCGGCCGCCTGTTTTCTCTGAGTTGTTGCTGATTTGATTTTTTTCAGAGGCAAACCGTTACTCCAGTCTGCAGGAGGCGGGCGTGAGGCTGTACCCACATGACAAGTGCAGGAAACCAGAGGTGTACGGCCAGCACGTCACCGCCGACATGATCTGTGCCGGGCTCAACGGCTGCGCAGATGCGTGCCAGGTTAGAAAAGCAACGAAACACAATGATAATTAAAACCAAGAACAGCCTGGAGTCCTGCTCTGTCCTACACTCTCACAATCACTCTAGTTGAGGTGGGAAATTATTAGTATTGTAATTATTATGTTCTTTTACTCTGTCTAGATGTTGACCGCCTGTGTCTGTTTTAGAGTAGTTGATACACAAAGTCAGAATTGAGGATTCGGAGTCTTGGAGCAGCTCTTTAGATGGCAGCAGGGTGGAGAGGAGGGCTTGGGGAAGTTAGAAAGTCTGATTCAAATGCCTCTCCACTGCCAGACTACCCACTCACCCTGCTGTGCAAAACATTGGAGAGCCTTCCTTTGAAAATTGAATGTCACAGTTGACTGTTTACCTCATTGGCAGAGAGCAATTTTTAGTTATGTATTAGGTTTCAAGTGTGTGACTCAGCTGTGTGCGCTTGGACCCGTGCATGTATGTTTATGGCGTGCTCTTATGTGCTCCCTCAGGGCGACTCCGGCGGCCCGCTGGCTTGTGCGAAGGGTGACATCAGCTTCATCTATGGGATCATCAGCTGGGGAGAGGGTTGCGGCCACTCAGAAAAGCCTGGGGTTTATACGAAAGTGGTCAACTATATTGACTGGATAAACTCAAAGATCACGCGCAAACCCAAACCCAAGGCTTCATGAATAACCGTGACAAAAACAAACAAACAAACAAACAAATGTAGGATGTGACTTATTTTATTGTATGATTATATTTTAAGTGTTATTTTATTTTTTGTAATAATTGTAGAAGTTTATGGGATATTGTCTTTAACTGTGAAAAGCTTTGTGAGTGAATAAACCTTTATTTTTTATCATTACTTGACAAAACCTTGTGTGTCTTTGAGGCAAATAAAGAGTAGTCGCGTCACGTATCCGACTTCACAATCCAACAAGGCTGCCACTCGGGTGCGACGTCATTCCCAGTGAAGATCTCCGACTTTTGAGGGATATGAGATGCACCATTAATCCTCTTTATCTGCTTAATCCGCTTTCCAGATGCGGTCACATGTTTCATTTTTAAAAAATAAACCACGCACATGGGGGCATGTCATTGGTCCTGAAGTGCAAAACACTGTTCAATTTAATTTTATTTGTATAGCGCCTATCACAATACAAGTTGTCTGTAGGCCAGAGGTGGGGAATCCTGGTCCTCGAGGACCGATCTCCTGCATGTGTTAGATGTTTCCCTGCTTCAAAACCCCGGCTGTCTCATTAACATACCTAATGACAAGCTGATGACAACCGTTAATTTGAATCAGGTGTGTTAAAGCAGGGAAACATCTAAATCTGGACACCCGCCCGTGGACCAGGGTTGTCCAACCCTGCTCCAGGCGCTTTCCAGGGACCCAGAGCATGACCCCCGACCAATTATTGATTTCAGCAGCAACAGACAAAAATTTAACAAAACCTAAAAGAAAAAATATAAAAACTTCAGAGACAACGCACAAGATCAAACCTGTAAAAATAAATACACAAATACATAAATCCACCACTTTCAGGGACTTGAGTTCTGCCTAGAAACAAACAGGAAATGATGTCCTAAATTTTTTGCATTTGGGAAAATTTGTCTTTTTAAATATTGGTTTTTGTGTTTGTAAAAAGTTTGTCTTATTTTGCTGAGTGAGATTTGATATGTGGTTAAAAAAAAAAAAAAGGTTGCACGTTCTGCTGCCTCATTGGAACCCTTTCAGAATAGTGAAACCACTTTACTGAGGTGGGCCTGGACGCAGGATCGAGTCCCGGAGTTGGGAACAGAGGTGAACCACTGCGGGCTCCTGGGCAAGGCCTGTAACACCCCCAACTGCTCCCCGGGTGCTGGAAAAATAGCTGCCCCCTGCACCTACTGTAATCAGTGAAGGGTTGAAAGCAGAGTCCTGAATTCCCCAAGGGGATTAATACTTGAATAATCAATTCATCATCGACCTTGTTGGAACCAGTAGTCCTTATTGGCATCAAAGCCAGTAAGATAGAAGGACCTTTTTGGGGTCCTGGTTGGGGGTTGGAGATGAGGCGTGAGGGTAAAATTCCGCTGCCACGGAGTTTGTTATGGAAACTGAAGCTGTTCCCAGTTCCCATATCCAGGTGGGACCCGTAGTACTCGCCCATCCAGTCCTCCCATCTACCTGGTTGTGTATTTTATTTTTTTTACCTTTAGGCTCATATTGTGTAATCTTTCCACTACACTATTTAAAAAAAAAAAGAAAATCAATTAAGCAGATGTATAATGTGTGCATGACATTTATTCTTTGCAGAGGGACAGTACAGATTCTAGTTATCATTATAAAACTTTAAACTTTGACGTGCCAGTCTGCTGCAGGTTTGATTATGGCTGTAGTTTTCCCAGCAGCAGCAGCGGCAGCAGGTGGTTTCTGTTTTCCCAGGTGGGGAGGCTGGTCCGCGCAGGGACGGACAGACACTGGCCGCGGCTCTTCCCACGTGAACCCCCCCCCACCCCCCCCGACTGGGGGGCGCGTTTGCGCCACACAAGCAGAGCAGCAGCTATTTTGAAAGTGACCCCTCATTCAGGCAGCGACGTGCAGCTGTCAGGAACCATGACTGAAGATGACGGATTCTGTTGTCGTGGAGGGATACTGCAGACTCCGAGATGGGAAGAAGGTGCTCACTTTTGTCTTTATTTGTTGGCGGAAACGACGCCAGGACCTTCAAACACACAACTTTTTTTCTTTTTTTGCTTAATAAACTTTTGTTTTTGTTTGTTTCATAGTGGAAAACTAGATGGCTCGTACTGCGCAAGCCGTCGCCTGTAGCAGGTAAGAAAAAAAAAACAACAACTCCAAAACAAAACACGGAAAGTATTTCTGATTTCTGTTTCTGAGGAAAACCCGTTCGTCAAATGCACCGTACATTTAACGCTGGGTCAGTTTGTTACGTCACACTGGAGGGCGACGGTAAATTGAACGTGCGTCACGTGCCAGCTTCACCCTGTCCGCCTGGTTTTCCAGTTGCGTGAAACTTCATCTGGGAAGAGCCAGAGTTTAATTACCAACGTGGACCTATAAGATTTATTTACGAAGTACCGCACGAAAACACACGTAAAACACTTTTGAACACTGGACACAGACTTGTGTGACCTCTTAAAAGTTTGAATCAAAGTTTGGAAGATTAAAATATGTGCAGTCATTGATTGTGAGCGCCAACTTTTACAGTAACATTCAGGTGCATGTGTGCTTTTTAAAATGAAAAAGATTATTTAACGGTTGTGTTATTGGGTTTACATGTTACTTTAAGGGTTAGGCAGACGCAGGTCTAGATTTCCAATTTATTTCTGGACGTTCTTTCAAACATAAACTTGGATGAAGTAGTGAGAGTATCTGTGTGTGGAAGCAGACTACCAAGAGATGTGGGTTGGCGTGTAAATCAAAACTTTTATCATGATGGGTTACATTGATTAACTAGGTGATGATGTCATATGTTTATAACACAACTGCTTCTGTTCATATCAAAGCATGTTAACTAAAATATAATTTCATTTTATTTCAACTAGAAAGTTAAAACAAAACTATTAAAGGCCTCTTGATTGAATGTTTTGCTGGAGATTACATTTTATTTTCGTATTGTATCTATGCTGTTAGATTTTTCATCATTTAATCAATGTACATATGTAAACGTAGCACAAAAAGTAAGGAAATTTGTGTTTGGCAGATTATTTCTTTGTTGCCACAACGCTTCTTGTTAATAAAGCTTTTACCCTCGGAAAGCCTGTTTATTTTCCTTTTAAATGGAGCCACATTTTTAAGGAACACGCTCTTGTGGGATGAGCAGCAGAGCTGAATATGTGGGTTGTAACCACTGAAAAATTTGCCAAATCTTCTCTGCCAATGCCAAACAGCTTATTTTGCTGTTGCTATTGACTCTTGTTTTGAGCTTCTGGCACCTCCAGTTGCTGCCAATAAATTCTGGAGGAACGTTATGTTCAACGACGAGTCCAGGTTCTGCCTACAGCAGTTGGATCATGGGCTCAAAGTGTGGAGAAGATGCAGCGAACGCCACGCTGATTGCTGCACCGATAGAGAAGCATCTTTTGGTGGAAGCATTGTGATGGTGTGAGGCGGCATCTCCCTCACTGGAAAAACGAGACCCGTCATCACTGGAGACAATGCAGAGAGATATTGACATGAGATTCTGCCACCAGTGGTAATCCCGTATCTCCACAGTTTGGGACCGAACGTTATCCTCCAAGATGAGAAAGCGTGCCCCCACAGAGCGGGTTTATCAGAGACCACCTCCAGAATTTGGGAGTGGAAGTGGAAGTGTTCAGTGGGGTTGCGACTCGATGGAATTGCGACAAATGCTGCCCGGGCTGGTGACCAGCATGAGGAGGAGGTGCCAAGCTGTTGTGGATGGTTCTTCCACACGCTACCGAGGCTCCTGTCTGTTAAATGGATCAATCGTTAAACTTGAATCATCCAAACACCAAACAAGAGTCGATGGCAAAATTGGCAGAGAAGATTTGGCAAACTTTTCATGGGTATAACCCACATACTCAGCTCTGCTGCTCATCCCACAAGTGTTTGTTCCTTACAAATGTGACAGCATTTACAAGGGAAATAAACAGGCTTTCCAATGGTATAAGATCTATTCCCAAGAAGCATTGTTACAACAAAGAAATGATTTACCAAACACACATTTCCTTACTTTTTGTGCAATATTTAGATGGATCGTTACACCCTTAAAACTGAATTTAGGGTTGAGAGAACCCTTTAATGATTTAGGATGATATTGCTTTATATGTATCGGAATTCTGCATCCTGAGTTTCCTTTGGTATGTGGTGCAGGACAGCTTAACGTGCGGGACAGGTTGAGCGTAGGTCGAGTCCTGCTACTCCTCAGATCTTTGATGTCAGTGTTTTCACAGCTGTCTTGCGCTCATGCCTCAGTTATGTGGGTTAAGATATGTGTAGGAAAATGATGCGTGCACACACGGTGTTGTTTTTCCAGTTGACACTGATTGTTAAAAAGGTGTCAACGGCGTAGAGGACACCGCAGAAGCTACGGAGGGTCATAATATAAGTAGACTGTAACTTTTGGATGTAATAATAGATGGTTGGGAAACTGGAATGTCTAAACAACTGGAAATCTGAAAGGTTGTCCGTATTCTAATTCACCCGTCCACAGACATCGTCTTTGTGGTGTGTGGTTAATCATCTTCTCACTCCTCCAGATTGCCTCGTGCTGCTGGTTTTTAAAGACAAATCAGACAAAGTTCAGGGCAACAAAGAGAGGGCGAGTGTCACCTTGGAGGAGATCTGCGGCCTGGAGGCTGGACAGTGGTATGAGGGCGTGGCCTTCACACTGACCATCCTTTGCTTGAGTCAAGCGGCTCTACTGGGCTTCGACAGCAGGGAGGCCCTGCAGGCGTGGGACATCCGCCTTCGATACAGCCTTGGAGAAGGTGAGGACATTCACGGGGGTTTTACTTTTGACACAAAAAAAAATGACACACAATTTTATTCCCGGCTACAAGTTTTGACCCGATTATGCTGCAGTTGCCGTTTTAATGACAACCAGATTGGTTATTGTCCTTGCAAGTCACTGAAGGTCTGGATTTAATGAGGAGGATTATTGTCATGACGAGACATCTTCAGATTCAAACCTGGGTTTACAGCGTTTTGAAGCTTCTTTACTGTTACTGATGTGTATCGCTATGACAACTGATGCACCTCATATTGATAAGCATCTTCAGAAAGGATACTGTATCTCAGAAGAGGGAACTTCTCGTCGAAAACAGACTTATTTCTCTAAAACGTGCCCTTCTTTCGCTTTATAAGATTTAACATAGTTTTTCCTTTTATAATATCAGTTGTTTTAGAATTTACGGCCTGGATCACATGACCTATACTCATAATTCATCTGTATTTTCTTTTTTCCATTGATGTTTACATTTTTTTTATGGTTTTGTGGACATGGATATCCAATCACCATTTTCAATTTTCATGTTAGAATGTGTCACTTGAGTGAGGATACGTATATCAAAAGTCACGTGGCGTTTTGCCTGTACGTATGTGCTGAGCGTTCAGCTTTGAGAGTTGCATCTTTCAGCAAGTGTGCAAAACTCCACATCCAACTGGATATGTAGCAGAAATCAATCTTCTACTTTTTGGCCTTATCACTAGACGCTGGGCGAGTCTGGACCATCTTTGATATTTTGATATCTGATATAACGTAATGTAAAGGCTCCTAACAAACACAAGAAAGAGACAAAAAACCAACCCCCTGCTTAAATCTCTTTGCACTGCTTCAATTTGAAATTTACGTTCTCACTCTCAGAGCCTTGTGCTGTCAAGCTCCTGCCTGCGTCTCTGACCTTTCAGAGCTCCACACCACTTTTCGCAGTCTGAGGTCATTTGGCCAAAGGCTGCTGGAGATGCCACACACTCCTTTTCAGACTAGAGGTGGCTGTGCTTTTAGAGCGGTGGGCCCTAAGTTGTGGAACACGTTGGCTGCATCTGTACGGTGCCTCGACTCTGTTGAATCTTTTTTGGCTTTTAACCTCTGAAAAGTGCTATATAAAACCAAATCTCAGGGCTCTGCTTAACCGGCTGTGCAGTACAGATTGAGACACACATATTTAAAAAGGTTCAGTGTTTTTAAAGGATGACAGTATGGTGCAGAATTCCAGATGGGATGAAAAAAACATATCTTATTGCCTGTAATAAAAGGAGAAAGATGAAAGCAAAGATATTAAGCAAAGCATGATTCAACTTTAAACATTGTTTTAAACTCAGTGCAATGACTTTTACCCTTAAGGTACAGGGAAAAACAAAAGTAAAATGTTAAAATACCCTCATCTGTGTTTTTAAATGAAGTTCCCATCAATAAACTGCTGTTGGTAAAGATCTGCATGAATAGAACATTGATTTAAACTTGAACATCCTGCTTTCTCACTAAAACTTGTAGCGTTGTCATCCACTTGCTTCTCATTCAGATTCTTTGACTGAAAATAGTTTTGTACTGTGATTGAGTTTTACTTGTAATATTTGGCAAAAATTAAATCAAGTTTTGCTTGGGAATGGTCATGTAAAAACTTTGAGATTTTGTGTGTCTAAGAACTCCTGACTGCACCGTTGCAGCACAATCCATCTTGGAGCTGTGGAGTCATCCGGAGCACCTCTTACATCTGGAGTGACTCAGGGTTCTATTCTTGGCCCTCTTCTTTTTTCACTATATTTGCTTCCGCTTGGATCAGTTCTCCGTAAACATGGAATTTCATTCCCCTTTTATGCTGATGACAGTCAAATATATATGCCACTGAAGCATGAAAATGCTTACTCTGCTAAGGATTTACTAGAGTGTATTGATGAAATGAAGGCATGGATGTCACTTAATTTCTTACAGTGTAATCAAGATAAGACTGAGGTCATGTTATTTGGGCCTAGTGATGTCGACTTGGGCTTTTTAAGTAAACGTGTGAGACCTACAGCAACAAGCCCTGGTGTAAAACTGGACATCAACTGTACTTTTAATACTCATTAGTTCGATGGTCAAGTCCAGCTTTTTTCACCTACGGAAACTGGCCAACTGTCCCAACATCACTTTGAGATTTTAATTCGTGCTTTTATCAGAACACATGTAGATTATTGTAATGCACTTTACATTTAAGTCAGCCATAAATCACTTGCTCAACTGCAGTTAGTTCAAAATGCTGCCGCCCGACTTTTAATTGGTGCAAGGAAACAAGTGCATATGACTCCAATTTTAGCATCACTTCAATGGCTCCCGGTTCGTTTACGCATTGATTTAAAATTTTTTTATTTGTCTTTAAATGTCTCAATGGTCTCGCTCCAAAGTATCTGTCTGACCTGCTTCAGCCGTGCACTCCTTCACGCTCCCTCAGGTCAGCTGATCAGTTATTGTTAGTCGTCTCTAACACTAAGAGAAGGCTTAGAGGCGACCGCGCTTATTCAGTCGCTGCTCAAAACTGTGGAACGAGTTGAGTCTCGGCGCGGTGGCGCGTGGACTGCGTGGACCTATTATATAAGCTGCATGAGTGGTGAGAAAAATAAGAGCTATGAATAGAGTTGGGCTGTTCAGCAGTTGGCAGCTGAATCGCAAAGACGTAACTAATGACGGCGTTGGGGGTCCTGATTGTGTGGCAGCGGCCAAAGACAAATAATGTTGCAGTTGTTCTTCCAATTTGGCATTTGTCAAAATATACATGCTGCTCGTCTGTAAGACTTGCATATGTGATGAGTGAGTTTGATGTGTGTGTGTGTATGTGTGTGTGTGTGTGTGTGTGTGTGTGCTGCTTAATACCACAGAGTGGAACACATCGATGCCTGCAGAAATGGCACCTGTCTGGGCTGCGGGCCACCGCGCACAGAGGTTTTGTCATCTTGTGTCACGCCACATGAATCTCTCGTACCCTGAGTAACGATGTGATACAGCTGGCCAGCGTTCCCTCATCATCGCCTGCGTTAATATCACCTGCTTGTTTGGGGCAGCTAAACTGTTTTAGGTGTTTTTGAGCTGCTGCTGACTTCTTGGCTGTCAAACTGCTTGCAACACAATAAATATATATATATATATATATAATATATATATATATATATATATATATATATATATATATATATATATATATATATATATATTTCCTGCTTAAAACACACGCTGTAATTGGTGTCAATATTACAAAAAAAAGAGGAATTGGATGCATTGCATCCTTTTTGAGCAGATTATGTCCTCAACTGTTTCCACTAACGTTTTGGTGCAAAACATAAAGAATTGAGCTGTGTCAAACATCCTACCGCTGCACAAACTACAGCCGATCCATAGAACTGGATCAGTACTTGGATATTTACGGAAAGTGTTGGCAGCAGAGGTCATTAACTCTTCTCCCTTTGCAGCTGCTGACATTTAGCCGTCGATTTGTGCAGACTGGAAGGAGATACCTGTACAAACAGACCTTTTTATCTACTTGGATTACTTACAGAGTTAAAGTGGCAGGGTTATTATCCACACTATCAGTTAAGTTAAATAACATTTTCTTGTAGTCTCATCAGAGGCTTAAAACAGGATTTTGTTTTGAGGGCCATTGCCCAAAGCAAACATTAGTTCCCATTTTCCTGCCATCACACATCCTCACTCTAAACTCTAAACCACATTGATTAATGTTGCTTCACCCCCTAAAGAAGGTTTACACTCCTTACCATCAAATAACAGATCAAAGGTTGTTTTAGCTCTTGAATGCGTATTGAAGCGTATGTTGAAATGTTAATAGGGTTACGTTAATTCTTACTATGCGATAAAGTCGTGTTTGATCTCTTTGCCATAAGTCTCTCTGAGAATGATAGTGACAACCTCTTTAATTTTACCAGGGTAATTCCTCTTTCTGCAGCCACTCTAGAAGTTAATCATTTTTACTCGAAAAAGATTAGACGTGTTCAAAGGTTTTTACTTGGAACCATCTGTGAGATTTATTGATCAAGGACCAGTGGATTCTAAAATGTACTAAAATGTATGTTATTGCATTAAACCTTTTGTACAAAACAATGGTGAAGCATCAGAAACAAGGAAACAAACAGAAGACGAGCAGGAGAACAAGGCGGATCACTGTGCGGAATACTGTCATCACTCCAAAGCAGAAGCCGGGATCAAATCTGCTTCCAGTCAAATCATGTCCTAAACCTTCCTAATTCATACTTCCACCCATTAGCACAATTGTTAATGAGATATGCAAGGAAATAACTTCTCTTGTTGTGCCTGCTGAGTCGCGTCTAAGGGAGGCAGTTCCTGATTATTTCAGGGATATATGGAAAAAAGTACCTCCCAGCTGTTGCATCTGGAAAAGCGCAGCTGCGTGTTTTAGTGTTTCAGACCACTGTGCATTGCTTCTACGCTACCATGCATCGAGTAAACGCTGTGCTGCTGCAGCTACCAAGTCTGCACAAGATTACAGAGCGAACCACAAACTACACTCGTGTCTGATTTCTAGTTCAAGACCAGACTTCCAAGACTCATTTGCCCAGATGTTTGTGAAACGCTGTGATTGAACGCATTTGGCTTAAGACGCGAGTCTGTTCAGAGCTCTGCCTGCTGATTTCACTCTTATAAGCAGCTGTTTTCTCTCTTTTTATTTGTAAATGAAATCGAGTCCGAGCTGAACTGTGTAACGACCCTGCGTTTTCTAACACATGCCAAGTCGTTCGGTTATTTTCAGTCTATATTACATTCCCTGACATTTGCCTTTACACCATTTATACTTTATTTTCCTAATTAGATAATTCATCACAGGAACTGTCAATATTCTTGAAAGAAATGCGTCGGGTGCAGACTTTATTGACGCAGCAGTTTAGTTTTGCAGAGCCTCACTCTGAATCCCCTTTGACTGAAGTCGTTGGACCAGACATGAAATCGTGAGGCCTGTTTTTAATTCTGTTGTTGCTCAACTTTAACGTCTCTTGTTTGCTCAGTTCATAGATTCAGTGTTGGCGTCTTACCAGGGACCAAGTTGGAGGGCGGACCTGCGACTCTCCATTTGTGCAACAACGTGCTGGCCCTCTCCCGGGACGTCCCTCCCGTCATCATCGGTCACTGGAACCTGCCGGACCTGCGCAGATATGGACCTGTGCCCAATGGATTTGTGTTTGAAGGAGGGACACGCTGTGGTTACTGTAAGTTTATTTTTCATTACCCTTTAATAGGATTTGGATTTGTTTAAACTTTGGAAAAACGTAAAATAGCACACGATTTTTGTCAGAACTGAAGAATACACTTAGTGGAACACCACAATACCTTTTGCTGCGCATTTGTTCCATCTTTGTGTTTCCATTTGTCAGATTTAGCTCATTTTTCTTCGCTGCGTCTGAGTTGATGTTAATTCCTGTGTCAGTTTTCTACTTTGAGATGGCTTCTGTGTGCATCAGTGTCGGCGCGAGCGTGTTTGTGAGTGGGTTGGACTCAGCCGCTTCTCTTTTTGTGCATCTGGCCTCCCTCAGGCTGACGTGTAAAGATGCTCAATAGAGTTTTATGAAACAACAAAAAGAGCCGTCAGATGTGTTTTATACTTGCCAGAAGGTTTAGCATCCGAATGTGCAGATGTCGTCATGAGGAACTCTGCGGTTTTCAATAGTTCTTGTCCCCCCAGCTTGATTTCTAAAAGGCTTGATGGTAATTTTTAATCAGGCACCAAATGGCCTGTGACTTGATTCTTCTGCAGCTGTTAATTATTTTGGTCTCGGCCGTTGGATTTCACATCCATGACGACTCTGAGGGGGTTAAACTTTTTCTGTGGCACGCCAGGAGAGTTTATGTAAAGAAATAAATATATTTCTAATATGACTGACTGACAGACGGCTCAGCCAGTGACTTTGATTGACATATGGTGGGCGTGTTCCCGTCGACTTGCTGAGAAGAAACGCACGAAGAAAAATAATAGACTGTCATTTTAACGTGGGGGTCAACATTGACTCGCTTTTGGAGCCAGCAGTCAGTCGAGGAACTGCAACGAATCTTCGCTCCGCATGAGCGTCGATGTGGAAGTGAGAAGGTTTCAAAACTGCACTTCAGAAACCAATGGGTCATGTGACATAATGCTTCATCCATCGTTTTTGACAGCCTGGGGGTTTCTTGCTGCTACTCAAGAGTTGTCGCTTTTTTTAATGAAGTGTAAAGGAAATCCACCTAATGAATTGTTCCTGTTGGAACAAAACATTTCTGGCCCCAGTTACGCCCTCTTTAGAAATGTATCACTTCACTCTCTAACATGAAGCCAATATTACTTTAACGAGTCATTTTGGTTCCAGGTCTTAGATTTTAGACTCTCTAATTGGTGCTTCTGTTCTAATTTTGCCAATTACTGGTGCCTTTGTAGGAAGTGAGGGCTCATGGAGGGTGTTGGATGTCCACCCGCTGACAGCTGGGATCGAGGCTTTAATTGGAGACGGTATTACAGCAGCTGATAAATGCCGATTATTAACATTTTCATGGAAATTTTCACCTAATATAAATTAATAGTTCAGCTGTCCAAGTTCCTTTTTTTTGATATTCCTGGAAACGTATAGAAAATGTCCAGTGAATAGTGTATGTGTGTTCGTACATATTCAAAAAGGTTGGTACTAATATAACAAATTATTAAAAAAAATGTTTTAAGTATATGTTTAAGCCATGTATGTCACAGCTCAGTTTTTTATTTAAGTAATTCATCAAGTAAGAATTGCAAACGAGTACAGATTACAGATGTAGGGTCTCATGTACTTAAATGTGAGAAGCTGCTGCTGTTTATTTTCCTATTTGTCTCTTTTATCATCGGAAGACGTTGCTCTCGGCTTGGGCAATTCATAAATAGACTATAAATCATAAAAATGGTCAGAAAGTTAAGTAATCGAAGTGGTCATTAGTTGAATTACTTAACAAACTGTTGTTGTTTCATGTATAATACAAATAATTGATTTTAAAATGGAAATTATCAATAGTTTTAAATTAAAAATGAATTTAAAAAGATGAAGTGAAAAGAACTTATTTATTAATGCAAGGGCTTTGCTGTTTTCACAAAGCAATTTAGCTCTAAATATTATGTCTTAAAACTGCAAAATGCAAGTTTTGACCTTTTTCTTTACACCAAATGGCAGGTGAACACACCCACCAACGCCTGACTCTGTTTACCGAGTCTTTATTCTGCGCTCAGTCACACAGGTAATCAACGGCTCTGGCTCCGGTCGGCATTGATGGCGAAAAATGCACCTTAGGTGCACAGCTCAGTTTTTTTTTTTTTGTTAAAGAAACACTTATTATTTATTGTCCCATTTCATATGGAAACTGACAGCAACATCTTGCAGGTGAACCGAGGTAAGACGAGACAAAGGAGAGAAACGGTGTTATGTCATGCCTTTATGTTGCCGTGGCTCACGAGCACGTCTCCTGGGAGACGAGCAGCAACTAAACATAACTCCAGTTCTGTAGACTTTAAAGCCCTTTAAAGCAAGTTCAGAGAAATGTGTACTCAGTTAAAGGCCTTTTCTGAATACCAAGTACACCAAGTACTAATGCATCTCAGGAGGACGTACCCTGGAGGTCACGTTGGGTCTTTCTGCTGTGGGAACGACGGCGTACCTGATGGCCTGCCAGCGGAGGTGTGATGCCAGCACATATTCAAACATGTCTTGAGTTTAGTTGAACAGTTTAAAACATACTGACCCTCTGTGTCAAGTGTTTTTCTGTTAATTAGTAAAATGTGTGGCGTTTTATTTATTTATTTATTTTTTTTGCTTTTAAACGCTCCTGTTTTCCATTCATGTTATAAACGGAGCAGAGAAAAAAACATAATATGAATATTTCAGCATCAACTGAGATTTCCATTTTGGACTTGAAGTCCTGTCAAACCAACGTGCACGAGGCTCTTCTGTGGATCTTTACTTAACACGACCTTTATCAAAACTACATCTTTTATCTGTAGAATCACAGTGAGCCAAAAATCCAATTAACATTTCCCACTGACTGAATCCAATTGGATAAATTGTTTTTTTTGTTTTGGAGTCTGTGCTTGATCGCTTCCCGGATCAGAGATTTAAGAGGATCCACTTGAGTAGTTTTTCTTCTGCACAGGACGACGTACATGAAACACACTCTGCCACCCGTTCTTTGTTCTTGCTTTGTGGTTGTTGTTTTTCTTGCACTTTACACCACACGTTTCTTTCATCTGCTGCCAAACCAGTGAAGTGTAGCTCGAATTCAAATACAGGTGATTCTAACGTCAGCAGTTAGGACGGCTCTTCATCAGACGCTGAAAACACTCAGCAGTTCAAACATCTTCCGTTTCAAGTGCTGCAGACGGGGATGGCTGTTGACTTCATTCGTAGTGTGGGCAGTGTTGGGAATGGGATTTACATGGGTGGTCTTGGGGACGGGGAGACACGATGACCCTTTTATTGTTGACGCCTTGTAGTGGATAAGCAGCTGTATTATCAGAGGACCCTCGAGACACGTCTGCAGGCCGAGACCTCTGACCTTTTACAATATTATGTCTCGGACTGTGAATTTAAAGACCGCATTTTTCCCCCTTTTGAAGTCAAATATAGAAGCAGCAAGATTCCGGTTTAAATACTTTATGAGGGCGAGTTGGCACGGGAAGTATTTCCAGTTTAGCACTCTGAAGTGTCTGCTCTTTCTCAAAACTTTGTAGTTTTGAGAAAATTTAGGATTTGCAATAACGGATAGAGTAAACATAACTCCTGTTTTTTTTTTTTTTTTAGTCTGAATCACAAACAGTCTGATTCTCTATCAAACCATTCTTCCAGTTTTGTCTTCAGGGCATTCTAGCAGATGTTTCTTCTAATTTCGAAAGCATATAACAAGACAAGCAGGTGATTAACCGACTGTAAAACAACACTATTAAAGACTCTAACAGAGTTTTATCTCCTACAGGGGCCGGCGTTTTTCTGCTGGCGTCAGCAGAGAGTGAGCAGATCAGCTTTCTTTTTGACTGCGTTGTTAGAGGCATCTCCCCCAGCAGGGGACCATTTGGACTGCGACCTGCTTTGCCAGGTGAGTACCAGCGGTTGCTCAGCTGGAAAGAGTCAGAACTTCATTGCCAAGTATGCTTGTGCACGCACAAGAAGGTTCTCCCATAAGCAGCTAGAAATGAAAATGTCCACAGTGAGTTTTTTTATTTTTATTTGTTTTTATCTGTGACTCAGAATGTTACCACTGTGAATCACTGCATTTACATGGAGAACAGTACTCCTAGTAACGCTCCGAATAAGTGACCTAAATAAGGTAAAAATTGAAATAAGTAAGCAATGGTTGCATCAAGGCATGTGGAGTGTGCTGCAGATCAGTCACGTAATTGTAGACATGTAAACGCCTTAATCACAAAATGAAGATCTGTTTGAGCTTTTGCAGCGTTTTGCGTCATCAAATGGTCTACGCATAGTTATGAAATGTTCAAGGATGAGAACAAATGCAGAGTGCAAAGTGGAATATTCAAGGACACCCAGATGTACAAAACCACAGTCCCGTCCTTAAAATGGGATTTATTCATTCTCGTGACACATTTGGATGCTAAATCTAATCTTACCAAAGTCATTAAAAAAAAACAAAAAAAAAAACTGTCCACTTCCATGCTTGATTCTCTAAAGTAGCATTTATTTAAAAAAAAGAAGACAAAACAACAGAAAAATCTCGGCGGAAGAACGCGAGCAGGCACCAGCAGAGGCGGATGGGTATTCTGGGTTTCACACATCTTGCCGCTCAATGACAGGTTGAGCTCATATTCCCGTTATTGTGGTGCAGGGTAGAATAAATAGCTGGGTGGATGTTGAAGAGGGCGCAAGCGGTCAAAGTCACAGTTCATACGAGCAGAGCAGCCAAAGCCTCCTAATCACTCGGGGCATGTGTGTAACCTCATCCTCGGGATTCCTCTGCAGCCTTCTGATCATTCCCGGTCACCCAGCACTTTACTTTCTCTTCCCCATTCACTCTCGTCTTCCTTTTTTGTTTTTTGTTTTTTTTTTAAGTTGCACTGTTTCCTGAACTCTTTGATCATAGTCCTCTTTCTCTCTGTGCTACCCAGCTCCTTTGTGAATCCTCGTCTCTCTTTTGGTGTCAGCCAAAAGATGACAAATAAAAATAAGGGCGGGCTGGGGACAAAGATGCCTGTACCGATTACTTACAGTTGGGGCTAAACTGACATTTAGAAGGATAACTGTTGTAAAGTGGCAGAAACTTTTTATCAGAGGGCTGTCAATGCTGTTTAGTCATTTCAGTGTGGCATTTAAAATTTATTTGGCTTTGGATTCCTTATGTCAAAACAGAGGACATGAAAAAAAAAAATGTGGTGAGGACATGTTTGAAGCCGTTTACAGCTCGCTGCCCTCTCTGCCAGCTCCCGGAACCATAAAACCCAAACTTGGTCAAAAGGGGGAGGAGACCTTGATGAGACTTAGCAGTGATGAGCGAACTATAAATATATATTTGGCCCTGATTGGCTGTGGTGCCTGTCAGTCAAGATGCTGTGGCCCAGGACCCGGTTCTCCCTGGGTGGGCTGCAAAAACCAGACCACCACAGGTGGAAATGATGTCGCTTTGTTTAAATGAGCACCTTTGTGCAGTAAGATGGAAAATAAAACACAGAAGTGTGAGTCAGTATCCTGACTTCTTGTTGTGACAATTGTTTAAAAAGCAACATTAAAAATCTATTGCTGTTGCTAGAAAGACAGATAATTTTCATACTGTAAAAAAATTAAGCACAACTTATCATCAGTACAACGTAAAACCCCAACTTTACAACACACATGTGGAGGGACATTTTTTTTTTTTAGATCTTTGTGGATTTTCTGTTATGTTCGGGTAGTAAAGTGTGATTTTTCATTATAAAACCTTCAGCGTTTTTGTGTTGAGGTACTTTAAAGTGCAATTAGAAGCATTATTACGCACTAGAACCCCCCCCCCCCCCCCCCCCCCCCCCCTTTTTTTTTTAACTTTTCACAGTTTGACATTTTCTTACAAATATTTAATTGAATTCACTCTTTCCTCTGTCAGTGGAAGGGCCTCTGTGCCTCTTGCTGCAACAGAAGCAACTCATTTGGGGCATATTACTGTCTTTTTCAGTTTTAGATCATTGGCTTTTGTTTTCACTCTGATATTGGACTTTATTCACTCCAAACTCTGTGTGCCGTTATTGTTTTTCCACCTCACAACTGTGTTTCTGCTCTCAGTCATTGCTGTGTACAAAAGTCCTTCGTTTTGAGTCCTTCTCCTTGGCCTCCTTTGATTTTTCCCTGTTTTTTTTTTCTCTCAAGATTGTGATAAACGACTCATTTCTGCAGAGAGAATGCCAGATGTGACAAAGTTTTGAGTCCGCTGGAGTGTCCTCATTTTAATTTAGTGTGTCCTCTCCTGACAATTGATAATTAAATGGACTCAGTCACTCCAGATTCTTACTACGCATTTAGAAATGTTTTCTAAGAGTTTCAAATTTTATACCTTAGAGTTTAGAGAGTAGTGTTTTTTTTTTTTAACTATTTAACTAACTTACACCTAGAATCAAAGAAAATGATTTCTTGTAGCACTGATAGAAACTAACAAGTAAAAATACTGGATTTCTTTTTTTTTTTTGTGGTGTTACCATTTTATTGTTATTATTATTGCGTCTCTTTTTATAAGATAAAATTAGATATATGTATAGGTATATAGTTCATGTAAAATGGAAAAAAAAACACTACACAAACTCGCTATGTATGCAAGTCTGGAAGTATATTAATTCATATGTGCATATTTTATCCATCGTTGCGCTTGTGAACTCAAGACCACTGCTTGTCAATCAGGAAAAAATAAATGATATACTCGTATATGACCGACGTGCCTAATGGAAGGACTGGAGAACCTTCAGCAACTCATTTTTCAAGCTCTCTTGTTCATCTACACTGTTCATAAAACGTTCTGAAAGATTCAAACAACCTTGTTTAAACACTCGTTTTAAAACTATATTTTGAATTTCTTGGGGTAGGATGCAGGATAAGTTTTATCCTGATGAGCCCACATACACACACATATACATTGTATGGCAAAAAGTATTCGCTCACCTGCGTCGACTCGTCGACTACGGCGGCGTGCTTTACGCCACTGCATCCGACGCTTTGCATGCTTTCCAGGAGGCGGTACCAACGCACACAGAAGAAGCTGCGATTGGATAGGTGCACAACCAGTCAGAGGAATGTAGCATGCGACGTAGCCAGACCCGCAACCAGACTGGTATTAACAAGACATCCAAAACGGTGTGCAGGGTAGTAGAAACGCTGGCGAACAACTGCCAGTTCTGCACTTGAAACTTGTTGATGCAAAGTTATTAGAATTCTGTAGTCGTCTCGGTTGCGCGTCTCTCGGATGCTCCTGGGTATGGCTGGCCAGGCTGATGTGGAGATGTGGCCACGCGTTGTGCAGAACATTGACTCAGCATTTCAGTCTAATAAATATTCCCTCAGTGAGATGTCTCAATATCCTTCCTCAGAAAGTCATACAATCTAATACAGCCGAGACCCTTTGCAGGTCCCACCTCACCGGGGGAAAAACCTTCCTCTGTCATCAGTGTTTTGCCCCAGTTGATTTTGTTTTTAGTCTCGCATATGAATAATAAGATTCAAAGTCTGAGTTGACCTTGATGTGGCGCAAGATACACCAGACACTCGAGCAGCAACGGGAATCTGGAGCCAGCAGCGGCGGGGCGCGTACCAACAGATCCACGTGGCAGAACTATTAATAGACTCCGTGGCATTGCACAAATACAGCGAGGTGCCGACCCTTTTCTCTGCCATCCAGCCGCCTGGTACACTTGCAGATCAGGTTAACGCCAGCCAGGGTGTTTACTTACACCTCACAGATGCCACAGAGAGGCGAGTGAGAGCCATGATGCTTCAAGAACGTCTTTGTTTCTCTCAACTAGTTGAACACTGGTTGCATCACAGAGATCTTTATTTTTGCCCTGGTGGTTACCTCTCAGGTGCTCTCTTTTGCAGAGCTCGGTTCGTGCCAGACGAGCTCAGAGGAGAAGCTGAACCATGAGGCCGAGGAGCTGGAGAGGCGACTGAGCATGCTCTCCCACGGGAGCAGCACAGGTAGGAAATATTGCTCTGCAGTGCTCTCACTCATAGTGGAAATAAGAGAACTTTCTGATCTAATGTTTCAAGACTTGGCTATCTCAGATCGCCCATAACCATCCTTTAATACTGAAGCCTCCATATTCCCAAACACTATAAATGATGCATTGGCCTTACGCTTTAATTTAGGTTTGCACACTTAACCGTGGTCATGCAAGTGATTTATTGTTTCTATTATGTGGTGAATATCAAAGAGAAAAGTGGCTGAGGATCGGCAGGCATAATGATATCCTTACGCTTTAATATATTTGATGAAAGCAGTGTTTGTGTTAGATAAATCCATGGTGTTTGTAATGCTCTTTTTCATTAGTGGCCTCGTCCACGTACTGCCCGTCTGCTGGGGGAGACGACCGCAGCATATCCGGTTCCTCTGACACTTCGGACACCAGCCAGTCAGACTGTAGTCTCGGCAGCCGACTGGTCATCTGGGCTGAACCTGCTTCCAACCCACCTGGGAACGTCGGCCACGCCAAAATGCTGCCGCAGATCGTCGAAAAGCTTTCGGCTAGCCACGGAACTGGAAGCAGACCTGCCGTGAAGAGCCCCCGGCAGCTTCAGGAAATCGGCCGTCAGAGTTCATCCGACAGCGGCATCGCGACTGGGAGCCATTCCTCATACTCGGGTAGCTTCTCCTCGTACACAGGTAGCCTGGACACCACCTCCGGGGAGGACTTTGGCTCCGTTTTCAGCTTGCCTCCCCACGTGGCTCAAGAACTGAGCCCGTGCACTTGCATGGCTGACCGTGGATGTGAGTACCAGGTGCCAGCACCACCGCAGCATCTTTATGACACTCCCAGGAGTGTGCTGCAGGAAGCAAGTGGGGATGCCAAGAACAATGAGCCCTCCTCCTCCTCAACTATAGACACTCCTGCCCCTTCAGACCTCCCAACTGAGACAGAAAAAGGGTGTAAAATCAGCGCAATAAGCTCTGAGGGTCTCTCAGAAGCCTCAGAGAAGATAAGTGAACACTTACAAGGCCTTCCAGATGAGGGCAAGCAAACCAAAGTGGCGCCCTCTAGTGACCCCTTTCATACCTGCAGCTCTCTCACATCTGCTTCCAAAACCCTCGTGACCATCTGCTCAGTATGTGGTGGCTTTAAGGTAAGTGAAGAGACACTTTTCTGTAATTTTTTTTTTTTTTTTTAACGTCCATACGTGGACACAACAAATTTATTCATCGCTCCCCTTCAAAGGGTTACTGTATGGATTACCTCGCTGTCAGGCGGCAGCAGCTTGTGCGCGCAGGCTTCAGCAGTGTATCATCTGCTCTGTGGCTCGCTGTCAAAGTGAACTTGGTGGTAACGTGCAGGCTGACGGCGATGGCGCTCTGCGTTTGGTGGCAGAACAACCAACGGACCCACGGCCCATCTGTCAAACAAATTAACATAGCGGCCAGTTTACTTAGACACTGCTGTCGAACAGAGCAGGTTCACACTTGTAATTTATAACTGTCTTACCGTTACAGCATTACCTCAGCTTATTGCATCATTTCTTTTTCTTTTATATTAAACATGTGCCAGACTTGCAGCCAACCGTTCAACTCGACGAATGCTCCTTTTGTTTTTGCACGTTTGTTGTTGTTATACTCAGTATTCAACAAGGACAGTTGACGTGCTCCTTCTGTGCGTTTTTATTATTGTTTTAAGGGTGCAAATTGAGACAGATTTTTTTTTTTTTATGTTGATAAATTCAGAGATCGTTTTCCAAATGACCAAACTTTATTGCTTTCACTTATTATTCCTCAGCAGTTATCGGTGTCTGCAGGAAACGCATGAGGGCAGGTTGATGGGTTGTGCTTGTTGCCTCATGGCTGCTGAAACTGCACCGGCTTTGCATTCGTGCCACCAACGGCTCAGGAGGTGCACCTCTGCCCGTTGTGGCGTTCTTCTGCCGCCACCAAAGCAGAATATCTGGATCAGAAATAGTTGCTGCTGTTAAAATGAACAAGGAGCTTTGCGGTGGAGTTGAACATGATTAAACTTGTCCAGCTGGGCCGTTTTCTTTGTTTCTGAAGCAAACTTTACTCGCTGTTTTCACCTTTTTCTTAACCGCGAACCTTTCCAGTTGAAGCCGACATTTAAGGGCGCAGACTAAGAACGACGTCACAACCAAACTTACTTCAGAATTGATCCTTAATGGTAAGGAAAGTAGAGTCTGCCTTAGGATCTGCTCATGATTTCCTAAATTGTCTTAAACTTGTTTTTGATTTTGGATGATTCCCATGATCCTGTACGCGTTCCCTCTGAGAAGGCCTCGAGTGCGTCATTCTGGGGTCTTTACCGTGGTAGATCTGTTCTCCATCCTTCTGTTTTAAGTAAATCTGAAGATGTGGAAATAGTTGGCTCTGTCTCCAGCAGCTCCTGCTTGTCCAGACCCAGCTCTGGACCTCAGGACACATTTCCATTTCATTCTTGAACTTTTGCAGCTGTTGCCTTCCTGTTCTAGTCACCAGGCAGCCGCTGCAGAGCCCTATGACGGAAATGCTGGTGTGACAGAGGTCTCGCTGCTGCGTACTAATCAGATCGCTCAGTCAACAAGACAAAGTCCATCTTGGGAAGATTTGGTGGCGAAAAGAACTCCATGTTATAAAAAATGCGGAATTCTGATGCATACGTGGTTTGTGGCTGACAATGCGAGCAGCTTTTAAAGAGTAATTTGTTTTAATTATTTGTTTTAACATCAAGCTTCACTTGCTGAGAGCGTTTAGTCGAGAATACAAACAGACCTTCATCACCTCTGAATAAAGAGTTTTCTACGTTTTCTTTCAGGAGGCCCACAGTTGGCTAAATAAAACACGAGTTATTAGTTTACACTTAAAGGGCGAGTTCAAAGAAAACATCAAACCAAAACTGTAAAACTGCGAATGTCTCCTTACTAGGAGACTTAAAGGAGTTTAGTTGGCTTTTTAAAAGTGGAGTTTGCATAGTCTCGAGCGAAAAACAAAGCCGGCATTGACCTCTGAGCTGTGTGATGCATGTAGACATGACGCATGAAACATTCAAGGACATCACATCTAACTGAAATAATAACTTATAGATGCAAAATGTAACCACTCTGCATCTGTCCCTAGAAAATGCACAATATTTGATATTTTTAAGTTATATTCCCCCAACCTCTAAAACCCAGTTGCTTTGGGTAAATAATTTAATCTTGAACTGTTTTGATTTTTTTTCTTTTTCTTTTCCCCACCTCAAAGAAACCACCGGGTGTGTTGGGAAGAACCAAAAACAGCCAAAGGAAATCTGCTTTGAACACATTTCTTTTTATCATGTTTTACGGGATATTTTCTCAACATATCCAGGTTGAATTTGAGTCGGCAGGCTCAACAAAAACTGAAACTTCAGGCACCGACAAAGCGCAGTGTGGCTACCAACGTTCTTTAACTGAGGTTTTCTCTCTCTCTCGGCTCTGCGAACGTTTATGTCAGTGTTTGACACTTTTGTGTCTCTTCACATTCCTTTTGCACAGTATATACCTAACATATGCAGCCTTCTCTAGTCAAGAGGAACAGACAGGGAGATGTGAAGTGTAGGAAGTAGGGTGAAAAACACCGTTACTGCAGAATGCTGATGTATTCTCGCACTCAGAGTCACACCTGGCCTTTTGTTTAGAAATGCTCCTTAAAGTTGTCTAATTTAAATCCAGTACTGAAGAAGTGCAGAAAAAAATCCTAAATTATTTTCTGGTCTCTTTTAAGATGCAAAATAAAATTAAATAGATATAGATAAGTCATTAAAGGTTTATTAAAACATGACTGAAAGCGCCTAAGACTTTTGGTTGGTGTCACAAACTGAAGACTTCCTTAAAACTTCTTTTTCTAAATCTAAGTAAAAACATTTATTAGATGGATATTATAATGACGAATAAACAACTCACTGCTGATTTGTATTCAATGAGCTGCGGTATCAGCAGTATGTTGCCGGCAATCAGCACCAAAACATAAAACCACGATTATACATTTTCTGCATCGCTGTCTGAGTGGATGCAGGTTCCCATGGCAACACCACGCACACCAGCTGCTTATTACGCAGCTTAATTTGGTTGCATTTCTTTTGTTTCTATCCAACGGCGTTTCCTAGTTACATCTGTATGGGCGATGGATCAAGGTCTGGGCAAGTCGGAAAAATGATCCGTTCATTTGAATCAGGTGTGTTGGAGCACTGAAGCGTCTAAAACATGCAGGTCAGTGGCCCTCGAGGACTGGAGATGAGGAGCGCTGCTTTCAGACTGTGTCACTGATGAACCCACCGTGACACATTTGTCAGGCTTTACACTTTTGTAACTACAAAAACAGTTTCAGATTTCAAACAGGGAAAATGACCGTTTCATATCCACCCTACAGGGGACACTTTACACCCACTCAAGTTCGTTGGTGATACCAGCCGTACCGGGTAAGAATAACCTTCAGGTTTTTTGTTTTTCAATTGCATACTGCATGCATTGTCCCTTTTTTTAAAAAAAAAATAAAATGCATGAACAGATCAAATGAGGTGTGTATGGCAAAATCGCTCATTTAGCAGTGGTATACTATCACACGCACCATTGCAGCGAAGAAAACTCTGCAGAAGTCCTCTCCTGGTTCTGGAAGCATCCAAACCAATGAGATACCGGGAGTGAAGACGGGTGAGGAGTCGGCTCCGTTACAGAGAGCAGAGAAATTAGTCGGGCTCTTATCTGATCTGCTCATCTGTCCAAGTGCAGACAGGCAGCCGGAGGCAAAGGCCCACAGGCAGAACCTGTATGAATCAATGAGCCCTGCTTTGGGACAGGAGCCCGGGTTGGCACCTGCTGTACCATCACAAGACTCGCAGCAAGATAAAAGGAACGTCATTTATGAAAACTGCAGCAAGTGTCGACGAGCGCACTGCCATCCTCCTCCGCGCGCCGGCGGGAACATTTCCACTTTTCAAACCTTCTCAAATAGGCCGCACCTGAAGGAAAGCCAGGAACGTGACTGTGCTTCTGATGAGGAGCTGCTCCATCAGCCTCTCAGAAATGTAGACGGCCAGAGCCAGTATGAAGACATGAATGGTTGGACTGTAACCAGCGAAGGTAAGAGAGACTGAAAAAGTTGAAGTCAGCCTCTGATGGCCTCTTCTTCTTCTTCTTCTGATGTCCTGAAGTAGATCTCTCTTTTTTTTCCTGCCGTTTTCCATTAATAAAAATGCACTTTGCTTGGTTTTGGTTGATCAGCTTCTCCTTTTCACTGTTGCTGTCAAACGTTACGTGTAGACTCGTTAGACTCTGGAGGGGCCGCTTTTTGGAAAAAAACAATTAAAAAATACCCTCCAAGCTGGATCTAATCGGTTACTTTAGCTTTTTATGTACATGGCAAATAATATGATGCAAACATAAGTGAGTCGGGAAGTGATTCTGTGTTTGTAAATGATTTATGCGTCATTTTTAAAGCTATTATTTGCAAATATCAGTGGTTTTAGAGAGAGGAGGATCAGTCAAATGTGGAATATCTGCAGCAGTGTTTAGGTTCAAGAATAAGAGCTTCCTACATAAGAAGATGGTGTGTGCACGTCGTTAAACTGCATGTTGAAGCTCTTAACCAGCATGTATGGAGTGCTGTCTGACCTTTGCACATTACGGCCAGAACAACTTCTCTCCTGCAGCAAAAGGTGTTGTGAGATGAATCAATTCAAAGTTATTTCTCTCCACCTCCAGATCTGCAGGACTTAGTGCCTAACCTCTTAGAAAATACTTTTTTTCTTTGTTAACCGCTTTGATTCGTTAAACCATTTAAAAAAAATATATATTAGAAGCTTGTTTTCAGCTCTGGTTATTACCATTAAAATAGTCAGTTTTGTTGTTTGCATTTAGAAGCAACATTTAAAAAAAAAATGTTTCTCTTCTCGTCCCAGATGAAAAGCGTCATATCAAAGAAGAAAGATGTAGAGCCGATCCTGCTTACGAGATCATGGAGAGTTGTGTGACAGACAGGAACTCGGAGGTAGGCCAAATCCAACACATTTTCATCCCCCGTCATGCTGTCAGCTGCTCACACGCTTGGATCACACAAGTCATTGTGCAGCACGTTCCACGGAGAATGCCTCTTTATCGTGGGAATACCAAATGAAAAGTCTTTAAACGAATAATTAGCGGGTCGAGGCGGTTTGTTGAAGAGGATGAGCTGAAATGATCATTTAAACAGCTGTAATGAATGTATGTGATTCATGAACAGCATGATGGGTTTACCTGAGGAGCTGTTGAGCTTTGCCACACGGCTCTCGGAGAGAGGACTTTTCCAGTCTTCCGTAGCTTCATAAAGACCTGTTTCGAGCTTCAAATCATAGCTTCATGTCACAAAGGCCTGTATAAAGGTGCATTGTTGTTGCAGCTTTAATTAAATGGGTTAAGTGTGACAGAGATTGGGAAAAGGGAAAAAAAAAACACTTAACACCTTTTGATGATGTAGACTGCTTAGTGAGGATAGGGAATCGGATCCAAACTGTCATTTTTATGTAATTCAGAGAAATCCTCAAGTAGCAACTGCCAGTTCACTAACATTAAGCTTACTGTTATTAAGGTGAGGATGGCAAACAGTCAAAGTAAAACGTCTAGTGTCTCCCGCAAGTAATTCATTTTTAAGAAATGAATTTCAGGCTCTGAACACTATCACAAGCATTATCCTTAGTGTTCTGGCCTCTTTTTCCGATATTGTGGTTCCATCAGGGGATGTCTTTGTGATTGCAGTGCTGGCAGTGGCTTCTCGTTGGGACAGAAATCAATACGGCTAGTCTCCACTAGCAATTTTCACACCACAGGTGCCGTTGGGAATCTGATATTACGAGACTGCAATCTGAAAGATACGGTTATCGGTCTGTAATGATGAGCAGACCCTGTTTTTTTTTTTTTCTTCTTCTTTTTTTTACATGCGACACTTCTCAGCAAATGCTGAATATCAACCTCTGTCTGTAAATACTCGTGGGCTGTTAAGCAGAAAAATCATCATCATACGTGCAATAAATTAATGCGCTGAACTGCAGATAACGAGAAACAGTGCTGGCTGTCTCTGTGCGTTTAAGACGGAGGAGAAGAGCAAGTACGAGCCAATGGGCAGCTATGGCCAGAGGAGGTTTCTTCACGAGGCTGAAGGTGAGTGAGACTGTCGTCGTGCACGTCAACATGACTGGTTCTGTTTGGGTTGAACATACTTGAATCCCTCCAGTCAAACATATGCACAGGATCAGGTTTTTTGCTGCACAAATGAATCTCTTGACTGTTCATTATTTTTAATTCTTGTTTTAAATGCCCTCAACATTTTCAGCGATGCAGCTTGCAGGCTTCTTAAGACAACAAGGGCATCTCTTAATGAAAGTGAATTAAACTGAGTCTCGCACCTCAGTCAAGGTTGCTTAAAACATCCCCTTTCGCTTGGCGGTGCACGCTCCGAATTGAATCTGTAATATAACTCATTGTGAAAAAGCGGACCGGCACGTGTGTGGAGTGCAGATTCCCAACCTCTCGGGGGCATCGACACGTGAACTTCACTTCAGTCAGAGTAATGGACTGTGACATTGATGGAAATAGTTTCATAAAGTGCCTACAACATACACAGCGCAGCACAGTGTGTCGCACAGCTGCTGTTGGCCGTCTCACAACCAGGTAGAAATTTACTAAACGGAAAATTGTTGTGAAGGTAACTGAAGGGAGAAGAAGCTTGTTACAACTGGATATCTTTGAGGTGAACGGGAAACAAACTGATGTTGAATCTGCCCTCTAAAACTGGCAAGTCTAACGTAAATCAGCCACTTAGTCTGGATTAGTAATGTATCATTGCACACTGATAATTTAGAAATGGATGGATGGAATCCCGCAAGAGAAATGATAATTTTCTATCAGCATTTACAGTCAATTTAGAGAAACTAGTAGGACACACACAGCTTCACTGCAAATGGTGCAGGTTTTTTTTTTTTAATTAATTGCAAAACATTTTTAGAGAATGCAACATTTTTAACCTGATTAAATGAAGTAATTCTTTAAAGGAAAATTGTCTAGGTCATCATCCGCTGGGATTTTTCTTCTATTGTGGTTACTTTTTTCATGGACATGCCATGAAGTCATTAAAAAATGGATTTTGATCATTTGTGGACAAAAAAAAAAAAAAAAAAAAAAAAGTTAAACCAGAGCGAATAGATGTGAGTCACATTTTCAAGTATCTTGAGCCGTTAATGTATGTACAGTAGAGTTTTTAATGTCCTCTTTCCATCGTGAAAATAAGGGCCTGCTGCAGCGAGACTCTTCATCTGCATCTTACATTACACCGTAAACGTGAATTATATACGGTTAAGACCCACTTGCATGCAGAGAAAACGCAGATGTCCAGCCAGAGTGAAGTGTAGCGAGGCTCCTGACCTGATGTGAGGTAAGAAGACGGCAGTCGGGGGACGCGTGGCTACTGTGGCATCTTATCCACCCACATACTCTCTCTGAAGCACACGTGCTCTATATGAAGCCTCGGCACCCGTCAGAATGCAGCACCAAACCCATCAGTCATGTTCTCGTACCTGCAGACGCACAACTCTGCTCCCGTGTCCGCGTAACAATCATCCCACCTCAGCAGGCGCTTAATGAGCGAACATGGTCAAGTGATTTAAGATGCTTAATTTCTCATTTTTTGTTTTAAAGTGCAGGCAGCCTACAGAAGACTTTTAAGGGATGTTGAATTTAGTAGTGAATCATAGTAGTTGATGCTTACTTTCATTGGCTGTATAACTAACCCTTTTGATCAGGTGAGTGCGAAATACCCACAGCTACTAATACGACAATCTGAGGAGGTACAAAATCCAACTTTTTAAATTGACATCAAATGATCCAACGCTATGAAACTAACAAAAGCAAAGAGGCCAAAATTAAAGCTGCCCTGGCACCTGCGGCTTCTGCTGCTACTGTTACCGGGAATAAAAAAAAAAAAAAAAGCCATTAGAAGAGAAAAACATGGAATTCCTCGCTTTCAGTGGTCATTTTCCGTAAGAACCTTTCCTTGATTTCATTACCTGCTCGCAGCCATCAGTGTTAAGACATTTGTGCATCTGGTGTAAAACGGACTGCAGGTTTAATTACCTTGTGCACCTGTTTTCCTTTTTCAAAAATACAATACTGGCTTTTTTCCTTCAAGTTAGGTTTCCAATTTCCTTTATATTCCAAAATATGCAAAAGAGGGAACATTTAAGGACATTTAATCGTGTGTAAAGATCATGTCTGTTGGGTTCTAAACAGTAAAATAGATAATTTTATTTGGACTTTTAACTGCATTTTGTTTTTACTTCAGATAAGGGTGTTACAAGGACATAACATCAGAATCAAGACAACTGCTTTAAAGTCACATTTATCTGTTAGATTATAGATGCAAATATGTCCTAAACACACACCGGAGTCAGTAATGCTGGTCCACGAGGATGAGAGGATGAGCTTTGGACAGTTTCATTAGAAAAGACGACATGCAGTTCCGTTATTTGCTGATGACACTTGACTCTTTGTTTTATTTGCATCTATGAAGTCAACAGAAAAATAGTTTAAATATAAGTTTGAGGCTTGTTATGAAGATATTAACAGCAACATGACACCTTTTCTGTTCAGACTAAGAATAAATCATCTTTGTAAAAGCGTTTATTTAAATTATATTTTTTAAAGTACCTTTTTATTTTTATTTTGCATTTTTATATTTGTTATATTACAGCAGATTTTAAGAGTTTAGATTCACTATTGTGTCTTTTTTTAAGTTTTGGTTTTGCAGTTAGTTGCCAGTTGAAATGCAGGAAAAGTGGAAAATCAAACATGTTGAGAAGAGTTTCGTGCCGAGACTTCATTCTCCAGTGCGCTCGTTATCCTGAACCCAGGCGCCGGAGGGGTCGCCAACCGGTGCCGTCAAAGAGCCGGTCCCAAAGCCCAGGGGTGACCGTCGTGTCATGCACTGATTTTTACTAATTCGGCTTCAGTTAAACATGTTTTTCCTTTTCTGTGTGACGTAGTAGTAAACAGTGACGTGAGAATTTTAAAAGCCCTTTCACCCCGAGGACTCATCTGTCATTGAACCCGCGTTTTCCCTTGTCAGCTGTGACATTGTGTCACTGAGGCCCGGCAGGTTTTACCTCATAACATCTGTCCTTCAGGCTCTGGAAAGTGTGTGATGGAAAAAGTCTCCCAGCCATATAATGTCAGCCATTATAAAGAAAAAGAAAACAACACACACACACACACACACACACTCCTGCAAGGTCTTGTTGGCGTCTGATGAATTAGGTTAGATTGTGCCAAAAGCTGTACCCACTGAGGCTCTGCTGCCGTCTAATAGCCTCTCTCTGATTATAGGCGTGTCCCCTGCAGTTCCTGCATCTGAGCGGTGGGTAACGGCCGCTGCTGGTCGTCATTCTTTCAGAGACGGAGAAGGTTTCACCTGCTGCTCCGTTCTCTTTACCCGACACAAAGTATGCAGCGTTTGGATCTCCTCTAACTGAATTACAACACAGTTGTAGAAAAGAATAAGAGCTCATTAATTATTTAAGATCTATTAAGACTTATTAAGATCACAGCAGATATTTTTTTAAATCATGCTCTCAGTTTTATTTTCGTAGTCTGCCAGAATGGTTTTGTGCACAAACCATGTTTTTTCATGCTCGTCCGCCACACATTGCGCCTCGAAGTGCTCTGCTGACGTCCTCCATCATAAAAAAACCTGACCACCAGACTGGCCGGTCGGCTGGATGCTCGGAAATGGTGAAACGCAAACAAGTGCGCCAAAATAGCCGCTAGGCAGACATTTGTGTACGTTTCAGACGGTTGAGGAGATTTTTAATTTAATTTTAACAACGCAGGAGTTAATCCTAAAGGGAAATGTGCAATGTTGAGGTATGGTCCTGAAAAACAAATAATCCAATTAAAAAATGGTCATTATACAGAGTTGTTCCACAAAACTATAGCAGTGGGCAAGGATAATCTTTTCTAACGTTATTGCTCTGTTTGTTTATCATTATGTCGTTTAGGAGCAAAATCTTCATTATATTTAAGCTTATTCAGCATTTTTCTTTCCACAGTAATCTCTTGGGGATTCAAAGCACAATGCTGATTACTGTTGTGCTGTTCAGACAGGTGTCTGTAATATTTTCATGCCTGTAAACGAGTTAGCATTTTGACGCCCCCCCCACACACACACATCCAAACTGCCTTTTTATATTCAATTCGTTCAATTCGTTCATTACAGAAACAAGCTCCAGAACAAAAAACTCTGCTGTTTGCTTGTCTGTTTTGCTCATTTGGCAGAAGCTGCACCTGCAACAACTATTTGGCAGCAGTCTGCAAATGAGATAAAAGCTTACTGAGGTTTCTGAAATTTCAATCCAATTCACTTCATTTATGTAGAGCACTTTACAGGGACGGTAAGCACACAGTGCCGTTCAGTCTAATTACGATCAATAACAGTCATTTGCACAAGTTGCTACCCCGCCTTTAAAACCTGTGCTGTTATTTTGTTGGGCATTTTTCAAACCGCATGTTTGTTATCATATTTTTAGGAGATTGTACCTGCCTTTCGACGGAGTTCACACACAGTAATTCTCACTTTACATGATATAAACCACAACATGCTTAAAAAAAAAAAAGTCTCTTCCTTCTACCGCAGTGAAATATCTGATCTCATTTGGTGATTTCACGGCAGCATTGGCACCACCTTCACCAACTTTCTTCAGAAATGTGCCAGTTCCTCTAAGACCATCATGATCAATGGTTGATTCTGTACATCCATCTGGAAAAACTACTTTAATTTGAAGTTCTTTTTACCGCTAGAAAAGTTATTCGCAAGTGTAAAAAAAAAAGAAAAAACTAACTACTACTCTTGACATAAACAACACAGACACTGTTTGCTCACTTACCACCTCATACCCTCACACATTTACCACCGATTTATGTATATTTTTTTTGTTTTTTTTCCCACTGATAACTAAATGTCTAAAGAAATCTAATGATATCCATCCATCCATCCATTTTCTGTTTCTGCTAAATCTAGGCCTACTGGAGTCTATTGCCCCTTTTTCATAATACAGTTTTCGACTTGCCTCCATCTCAGTTACCATTACTGATGGTGGTCATTGGCCACGAGGCACAGAAACTTGCAGACCTCCTCCATTTTTCACTGTGCAGAAGTGTAGTTGTAACGTATTGCGGTCAGTTGCCAGATGTTGCCAGATGTTACTCTCTGGCTGATCAGTGGCCTGAAGCCTGTTGACGTTGCAGTTTCAGCCCGACTCAGCTCGGCTGGAAACCCAGACCAAGTTGGTGCAAAAAAGGAGGTACTAAACGGTATTATGACCTAGTACCGGAAAACCCTTAAAACAGTAGAATCGAGCCGAGTAGCGGAAACGCTCCTTATCTCAGCCACTATGGGTGAAAGGCAGGCGTACACCTGGATGGGTCACCAATCCCTGCAACTGTATAGGGAAGATGAAGTTCCTTGTGGTATAGAGAAGAAAGTACAGATAAAAAAAAAAAAAGTACAAGATGAAACCTCGGTGAAGGAGCCTGTTCGGAGGAACGTAAGCACACAATTTATGCAAACTTGTAAGGGTCTTTGAGTGGGCTTCTTTATTTTCAAGGTTGTTGCTGTCTTTTCAGTGTTGCAGATACAGGTGTTTGGAAAAGAAAAGAACGTTTTTTTTTTTTGTTTTTTTTGTGTCACCGTGCTAAAATATGCGCATATTTCATGTAGTTGTCGTGAAATCACATCCATTAGACTTTGAACTGGACAGCATTCCTCAAGTCGGCAGTGAGCTCCACTTGGCACTTCTTCATCCCTCTTGGCCTTTAGATGTGACAGATAAATCAGTGAGGGGTTGGTTTTTATTGGCAGCTATTCCTCAAGCGCAATGAATTGCATAGAAAATGCATTTTAATCTACATCGGGGTTATAATTTGTTCAGTTAAAAAGGGCTGAGGCAGCATTTGTTTTATTTGGTGCTTTTTTAAAAATTTTTTTATTTCTGCTTACTTACTAGTCTTAGTTGAGCATTTAAATTATGCATAAAAAAAAAATCTATATGTTAGAGAAATGTCTGGACTGGGATAATGGCTTGATGGTGTAAGTTAATATTAGAAGGAACAGAAAACAGAAGTTTATTCTGCTAAATGTCACGAGCGCCAACACAACCGCCCAACTCTGTCCAGTACTTTTAATTTAACGTAAGCATGGAGTTGCAGCCAAAGCTTAACAGACAAATCTTCTTCAGAGGCTAAATTACAAAACGCTGTGTGGTTCACACCTTTAATTGAAGGTTCACAGAAATGAACGAGCCACCGCCTGACCTCCATTTACTCTTGCACTTTCAGGGCCGGCGTTTGTTTTCCCTCCAGAGGCGCCGCCTTCTGAAAGATCTCGAAATGAAGGTGCGACGTACGTTAATATTCCCGTCAGTCCCACGTCTAAGAAACAGCTGAACTACATGGAGCTGGAGCTGCAGGAGCCAGCCCCCAGCGCCAGAGGGACTGTCGCACATCTGCCAGCTCAGAGTAAGGATGCACGGCGAATAATGTCTGATAAGTAAGAGGCCTCTTCTCCAGACGGTCCCTACAGCATCAATATTCCGGTGTCTATCTGTAAAACATCCCGTGTTTGATTTTAATCAATCCACAGCCGTGTTTAACAGTCAAGATGGTGAATGCTACCACTGGAGGACAGTTGTATAACAAGATGGTGCTTTAGATTTCAGGAAGAAGATCCAACATTGGAATACTAATTTAACTAACTCGGCGACAGATTTCCTCATGTACCACATATCATGAAAATACTGAGTTTCTGAAAGGTAGTGTTCTTTGGGTATATCGGTATGACTTCACAGGTACAAACCACACTCGGTGGTTTACATCAGGTCAGGACCTTTCAACCTCAGGTGATGGTCAACGATGGTACCGGAGCCAGTTCTGGAAGTCGAGGGTCAGGACAGCAAAGCTTACATCTTTGGTACCCAAGTCACATGGCACCCAACCCATACCGCCTCTCCTGCAGAGGAGCATGTAGGAGGGATAACTTGGTGCGGGTTCGAGTGTTCTTTTTAATACTTGAAATCCCAGGTCTAACAAAGTCATCGACATGTGCGACCTGAATTTAGTGAATGTTTAACTATCGGTAAACTTAGAATTCATTACAACCTTATTGATCCAAAGTTCACTGCTGATTTATACTTATATAAAAAGTCAGACATTTTTGTGCTGAGTGCTTTTTAACTAGGTTTAAGTGCAACCTTTTGAGCAGACATTTGATTGAAACACTTTAAAAGGAAAGCAGGATGACCTCACTTTTGTCTGAGTGTTCTTGTTTTTGTTCGCACAGCTCACAGTGAGTCACGCTGCATTGCGAGAAAGACGATTTTCCACTTACACACTTTTGAGTTAAAATCCTGCAGGGTGATTTTAAAGCCGCCGCGTGACAACATGAGTCCAGCACGAAGAGTCGTAAATAAATACACGACTCGCCAGTAACTCCGTTTTACCATGTCAGAGTTATAGAAATCGCTTGCACGTGATTGAGACAATTACGTCTTATCTCGGAGAAAGACGGCTGAGTCCTTGTCATCGGAGACGTGGCAGCGAGCCGTAATTGACTTACGAGTTGGCTATTCGTGTTGTTGCCCTCGAGAATACGGGAACTGTTTGAGCTGTGACATGAGTGAGGTTAATGTCTAATGCCAGCTTTGGAGTTTGTATCCCAGCATGCAGCCTCATTAATCTGTCACCTTGGAGAAGGGGTGTCTGCCTCGCCGCTGAAACGGGGTCACAGGGCACTCGGATCACAGCTGTGGATTCGTCGGCTCTAATGGGATCCTCCTCCTGGGACTACCGATATGTTAAATCGGAGAGTGTGAGATGGCTCCACATTTTAGAGATATCTTATTAAACCCTGACATCTGCTTGATTCTTCTCACACGAAAAGTTATGGTAATGCTTGTGATGTCTGAATGGAAGAGCATGTAAAGCTTTGAGCTGGATCATTTGCAGTTTTTTGTGTTTGTGAGTTGTTTTTTTTTTAAGTCTGTAATACTTTTAGCAATCCAACTGGCAGTGAGGGCGGAGATCCACTTCGCTCTGAACTCTGTCACATCACTTTTCAAAGTTCTTTGTTTTTTTTGTTTTTTTGTTTTTGTTTTTAACAAGGTGATTCAGAAGAGTTTTGTTTTTTTTGCAGACAAAGCAATAGCTGCTTATTTCTTTGAATGAGCAGTTATTACTGTAAATGTTGGCTTTTAGCAGTTAATCTATTGATTATTTAGGCGTAATTTTGTTTTGTACTTTTCTAAATGTCACATTTTATTCAGCTGTAATGAGAATGAACTTTCTCATCTTATTGAAAAGTTCTGCTTGGAAAACAGCACTAATATTAATGTTATTTTGGCGTTTCCCACCTACCTAAAACTTTTTTGCAGACCAACTGTAACCCCCAACATGGCAACATCACACACACACACACACACACACACACACACACACACACACACACACACACACACACACACACACTCCAGTAGCTGCCTCCCCCAGCAGGTCAGTGGGGCACTCAGCAGTTATTTTACTGAGTGCATTGGTACACAACAAAAAGTCTGAGATGTTTTGTAGACCTCCAAACTCCCCAGAGACCAATCTGATGGGACCTGAGGACATCTGTGGGAAGCAATCCCAATCCACAGAGATCCCATGCAACAACCCACCAAGTCTAAAGGATCTATCACTCACATCCCAGTACCAGTACAAAGATGTGTCAGAAGCCAGGAAAATCTGTGAAAGAGCACCAGGAAAGAGGCCATCCATCCATCCATCCATCCATCCATCCATCCATCCATCCATCCATCCATCCATCCATCCATCCATCCATTTTCTGCTGCTTATCTACAACTATGTTAATGGAGATGGTCTGAGCAGAGATCCCTTAGAAAGTCAAGAGCAACCACTATATTCCCCCCGATTCTCAAATCGCTGTCTTCCATCCTTTCTCTGACTTTAACCCCTCAACTGGTTTAAATAATATCTCTCTGTCCGTATTCAGTTTGTTAAACTCAAAACATTCAGTTCTCATTCTGTCCCCCTCTCCTCTGGTGTACCTCAAGGTTCTGTCCTCGGCCTCCTTTTGTTCATCATCTACTTTCTCCGTCTTGGCCACTTCTTCCGTAAATACAACATGAATTTCCATTGCTATGCAGATGACACCCAGCTTTACCTGTCCATCTCTGCCCCCCCTACTTCCTTTTTCACTTGGCTTCAGGAAATCAGATCCTTGTTCTCCAATAACCTTCTCATGCTCAACAGTGAAAAAACCGAAATCCTGCAAAAATTCCACCCTCTAAAATAAATAATTTTTCCATCTCCATTGATAATGCATCAGCGAAGCATTCGGTCACTCAGCCCCCCCACTCAGCCCTCACTCAGCCCCCCCCACCTTTTGGAATTCCCTCCCATGTGACATCCAGGACTCCACTTCTACTGCCATTTCAAAATCACGGTTGAAAACGCATCTTTTTAGACAAGACTTCTCTTTATGAACTTGTTGCATCCCTGATATCAGTACTACCACATCCCTTGTCATCGTTTTTTTTTTTTTTTTTTTTTTACTGTAACTTATTGGTGCATTTTTGAGTTTGATAGACTGATTGACTCTTTTAACTTTGTACAGTGACCTTGATTGTCTAGAAAGGCACCCATGAATAAAATGAATTATTATTATTGACCATATTAAGGATCATCCCACCACCCTCATGTGTAGCTCATGCCAGTTGCATGATCATAGTTGAGGATTAGAGTATAGATTGAATGGTCAATTGACAGCTTTGCCTTTGAAGTGCTGCCATAGTAACTGACAGGCAGGTTGGGTCAGTCTGTGCCGGTCTGTCTCCTGCTCTATTCAAGCCTCTGTTATTCTCACAGAGATGTACTTACACCCTTCCCCTTGAGACGACAGCTCTTTCTTTTGAACTCCAGCCTTAATATGGAGGAGTGGGTTTTAGTGTCCGAATGATCACAGGAGCTGTAATTGTGGGAGGAAAAATACACCCTCTTTTAGTTTTAAAGGGTTCATTTATTATAATGGTATAAAGAAGACCTTGACCTGGTCTTTTAAATGTGGTGACTGGAGGAGAAAGCAAAGTATCGTTTGCGATAACATGGTCTGATGTTTTGTCTCCACAGGAAAGAGCTCCACCAAGTACGCCCAGATTGACATCACTGCCACCAAGACGGCCCATAAAGTCGGTACACAACACGCTCTGGGTCGACAGGAGGGCCTGCACACCCTGGAGCTCAGAAGAAAGGGGACGCCACGCTGACGCACCAAGAAGGCTACTGCGTCAGACTACAAGCTTTGCGAGAGCCATGGCTCTAAAGAACCCTGTTCTGCTCCATCTGTTGAAAATATACTTCTGCTCGGATGTCACCAGCCGTTCGCACATGATGAAGTCCCAGAATCATTTGTGCCCCGCTTGCAGCCTGAGATTTGCTTTACAAACTAGCTTGAAGGAGGAACTCCATCAGAAAAGTTTGGCGTGAGCTCAGGAGCGACATTTCAAAAAGTTTGTGAACTCAGGCATACCATTATGTCAGCTGAAGGATGATGTGCCAGTCCCGAGCTGAGCCACTGGCCCGAATAGACGCAAGCGTAGCAGCATTACAGAGCCAGCCAAGGCCATCCGTCATCACACGCAACATGCTGGTTTTGCAAATGAGGTGGGGTAGCTGTTGGAAAGGAAGTAGTGATTGTGTATTATCATGAGGAGTAAACCCTTATTTATTCCTTAGTGGTCAGTAATTTCACATGTAGCTGCAACAAAACTCTGACTGTATTCAAATCTGGGTAAACGGTCATCCAGGCTTCCCAGAATCATACCGGCGTCATGGTGGTCGACCGCGTACGTGACAGTCATGTTCTGAAGCAGGAGAAGCGATTGTTCTGTGTACTTCAACACTGTGTGCAGACTTAGTTGATCTGGTTTAGATCAAGTGAACAAACGTCGACGCTGCTTTAGTGTTTCTGTCTGAGAAACTCTTCATAAATTATGCAGAATCTTCGCTGAAACTGTCTGAAGACTTTCTATGGAAATACGTTCAAAGATGCAAGTTGTTTTTTTTTCTCTCATTTGAAAATGTTATGTATTTATCCTTTTAAATTGTTAATATTTTGCATGTTCACATTAGCATTTTACAACTTTTTGACAAATGTGTTTTGCATATCTGCACCCTCTCACTACATATATTGTTTTTGTGTCATTCTGCTGTGATCAAACTATATTTTTATTAACATGGATTTGCTTATTTTCTACTTAAGTGATATAGATTGTTGTAAAATTTACACATGAAGACATGATGTACAGCTAAGATATATCGATAGAGTTAAAGCACATCGCCTGCTATCTAAATACCTATATTTTTTTTCATGTAACTTGATTTTTCATGTCAGTTATTTATAATTGAGGTTTTCTTGATTCATTCGATCATTGGGCCATTTCCACCATGTACAGTTTGAATCCTGTTTGTTATAGTGTTATATAAATCATCCTCACTGTTTTTTTTCCTTTTTTTTGGTTTCCATTTAATACTAACGGAAATGATGAGAAACATATCAGCTGCGACATTAAAACCACCTTCTGTCGTAAAGATTGATGTTGAGGAGTCTGCAAAAATATTAGAGCTATTTAATATTATTTCTGCAGTTCGACTTCTTCGTGTAAGGCAAGAAGACAGAAGGAGAGGAAAAAAAAAAAACTCAGATAGAGATTAAATAACCATCTCTGAATAGATGCAGTTCCAAGGTCCTCAAACAGTTTCGCGGTGGGCAAGTGCACGTACTCTGGAACAATTCAATCAGTCAGCACAAGTAATCGCTGCATTCATGAGTTAAAGTTAAAAGAGTTAACCCCCCCCCCCCCCCACTGCCAGCCTCTTTGGGCCTTTTAAATGAACCGAGGTGGACTGAAAACTTCAAACCACCAGGGCTTTTCTGAGACCATTCAGCTTCTTATCAGCACAGAAACCGGGACGAACGGACAGAAGAACCTTAGTGGTGATGCACAGGTGTACTTCAGGACCTGGTTTGTTGTGCTTACAGATGCTGACTGTGCATTTACTGGCCAGCAGCCTCGATATCTTTTCACTAGTGTATATCAGCGCTTTAATTTGGCTCCACGCCAACTGGCTGATTTTGTGCATCATTTTTCACCGCTTGCAGCAGAGCTGGCTGGATCACATATTAAAAAGAAAGAAATCACCTCCTGCACAGAGACGTTACATCACCTCACCGCGCGGCCGCATGCACCGCGGATGTCACCTTCACTGACCTGGAACATGGCCATACGGTGCAGTGAAGTGTTTCTTGGAAAGTCATTTACTCATTAAATAGCTGCAGAGAGCAGAGGAAGTTTGATGGACTGTTACTTTGGCCAAATATTGATATAAATAAATTAATGTTGATGCCATTGAGTTAGTGGCAGCAATTTTATGAACTATGCAAAAGCATCGACAGGACTTGTATGCGTACATGCTGCGTCAGCCGCCTGGTCTTGATGTGTCCTGGTGCGTATTTTGACAGCAGTCGCTCCACACGCTTGTTTCAGGAGCTTCAATTGTTCACACGCACATCATAGAAATAAGAACTGTGTCAGATTTCCTGGCCTTCAGGTGAAACGTGCAATATGAGACGAGATGGCAGCAAAAAAAAAAAACAAAAAAAAAACAAAACAAAAGAATTTCAGAAAATGCTTAAGATCCAAAAAACAGAATCACAGAAAATGAAATGAGCAAAACACAAACAGCAATTCATTAATCACAACAGCGAATGAAACATTTTAAAAGAAAACAACAGAAACTAGGACTTCTAAAGGAATATTCTGGAGTTAAAACTACCCTAGGACTATCATTAGATGGTGAGGAATGTAAATTGTCTTTACTATGTGAGTCCAAGCAGTTTTAAATGATAACAAAATATACATTTGCTGCAAAATGACATCTAATGTCAGCACCTGCGGCAAAATAATAAATTACTATTTTATGCCTTTAACTAGACTCAAAAATGTAATTTCGCTTATGTGAAAGTATCAGTTCTGGGTGCTCAATAGCTCAGCTGGTTAAAAGGTTCCTATGCAGCTTAAACACAACAACAATCTTGGCTGTGGACCTCAGTTACAGTGTAGTTACCTCTGAATGAAGCCAAAAGCAGCATTCATGCGCATGTGTCTGTCTGAATGACATGAATGTCATTGCTCCAACCAAATAATGAAGCCACTGATGTCACATTTCAAATGAATAAAAAAAGACATGACCTGTTGCAAACTTTGAGCAGTGTTCTTTGTAGGAGGCCTTCAGTTGGTGTCTTTATAACACGTTTTACACAACAGGCCGCTGGATTCAGTTTTATTTTTAACTTTGGTTCAATAAGCAAAGCTTCTATATAAAGATCCAGAGACATTCAGTTATGTTCTGAGTTCTTGTTCAATTATCTGAAATGTCCTTCTCTGCCTTTAAAAAAAAATTACATCCACTGAATAGGTAATTGCGACTTGCAAGTTAAATTGTCTGTTTTGCTTCGTCAATCTTATACTTGCTTGTCAGAAAACAAACTCAACAACAGTCTGCTTGATTTTTGTCGTGCAAGGTCATTTCCCCTGCTGCTGCTTTTTTCTGTTTCACGACTAACATCGCTTCTCTCTGCACAAGACTCGGAGGAAGTCACGATTACACTTTATAAATTATGCAGTAACCATGAGGAAGGGTTAAGTTCAGGAGAAAGCTCACGGGTCAGACAGTAAATTCCCGCTTCAAATCCAATTAATAATTCTCAAGGAAATTAAATACATTATTGTTTGCCAGGGCATAAGAAAATTTTAAGCCTAAGAGAGTCCACTAAGCAGCTTCTGATGCCAAATTACCATAACTTGATCTCATTTCCATATCGACAAATAAAGACTGCTTTATAAAGTACCATGAAAGGAAAACGCGCTCTGAATCAACCTCCACTGCCAGTCAAACACTCACAGAGGCACAAGTCACAATGATCATTTCCTCAATTCAAAAAGAGAAAAACATAATTTTCTTTTAATGAGTCCAAGCGGTGCTCTTGTTCTTCGTGATTACTACGCAGTACTCCACATCTCCATGGAGAGTCTCAGCTTTTCCTTTTGCTGTTTTCCTCCACCGTTTTCTTTCATCCCTGTTTGGTTTCAGTGGAAAAGTTTTAGCTTTGAAAGCACTTATCAGTTACTGTGGAAGAACAAAAACCATCAGCTTTTTCATGTGTGAAGCTATTTTATTTAGCACGACACACTCGTAGAATATAACAACCCGTCAGACCTCCACTACATTCTACCAGGATGCAAGTGGAGGAGGTGAAGAAGAGAAACTTCTTTGCTTTGGAGCAAACTATTAAACCAACATAACCTAAAGATTAAGTGTGATACAACCGCATTATCTGTCAATTACATTGTTGTAGGCAATTATATTTCTCCTCCATCAGATGGCCATTTACAGCATTTGTAACAGCTTAATTATAGTCAAACCTAATTAAATTCACAACGTGAGATCATGTGCATAACCTTCATTTTTATGTTACAGAAATCAGCTTTTGGACAAAGAAGACAGCCAGGCACGTTTGAGAAACGTGATACAAGCCCACTCCTGTAGACTTCGTCCCTGTTTAGACCTGGTATTAACAGCTGTCCTTTGTAACTGAGTTACCTGAGTTACTCCTCTAATACCAGCTTTCACTGCTCCCGACCAATACAACATTACCTCGCCTACAAAACCACCACAACATCCTCTCTGATCTTCATAACCAAATAAAGGATAAATTACCAATACGAACTCCTATTTTCATTTTAGGCCCCAGCTGACATTATTTCTCCTTATTCGATTCCACTGACTTACATTCAGCAGCCTCATATGACATTTCTCGCACCATCTTCCTCAAACTCTGCCCACGTACCCCCAGTTCCCCCAATAATTTGACTACTGATCAAGCTATGAAAGCCCTACATCTGCCGTCTACTGGAGGAACCTTAACTGTCCATCCCTGCCGCTTGCTGCAATCTAAGCTTTTTCCTTTCATATGCCTCCTCCGAAGAATCTTCCCAGAGAGCTGTCAGATCAATTAAGTAAACTATTCGCTGACTAACGGACCACATGACCATGTCTGGTCTTAAACTAGTACAAACTGAGGAACAACCTGCTTTCCACATAAGTCTACCTGCAGTTTTCAATCCCTACCAGCTTCTAAACAACCAAACTCGCCTACCTGACTCGTCACTGCTGTACTTGCCCCTCACGTACAAACTGGATTGTTCTCTGTCTCTTAACGCCTCTTGAATTTCCCTGGCATCTATTTTCAATAGCAGCTGCTAAGCTTTTCAGCACTTGTTTCGCACGTCTACATATGATCCTATTATCATGCAAACAAACTTTTTTAACTTTTTTTTTTTTTCTTTCCTCCAGACGTACCCAGTTTACCCAGTTTCCTGAGGTAGTTATATAATTGCTGTGGCATGTTTTGGTCAGAAAGCATAGGGATACAGCACAAACGTTTTCATCTTTACGACCTTGTACGAGATGTTGGATATGAGGGAGTTGAGTCGGACATGCAACTCAACTTCTCTCATCTTCCACGTGAAGTGCGATTTAAAAAAAACTGGTGTTACAGCTTTGCGCTACCAGCCTCAAAGGTGCAGAAAATGCAGCAAGATGTGACAGTGGGTAAAGATAAAACTGGTGGCGCCAGGTAATTCTGCCCTGATCTGGGGTTGTGATGTCACAATACCCGGCAGATCTAAACTTTTACTAAATGACAAATTTTGAGATTTAGTTGTTTTTCTTTGTTGTTAACTTATAATGCGCTGAATCTTGTACTTAAAATCTTAGTAGTGCCTAAGTAAATGTTACACATCCACAAACAGCGGCTGATCAGTTTATCTGTCAGAAATGATTTGTTGCAAATGGTCAAGGCCTCCAGGGTTTAGTAGCATTTCCAACCGCCAACCCAATAAACTCCAGCCACTGACCTTTTTGTTCTGGTCATTGGCCTTGTTCAGCCCAACTCAATTACTACCCTTAATGTCTTACAAAAACACACAAAGAGCCTCTTGCTGTCACTGCCCACAAGGCATCTCAAGAGAAAATGTCTTAATCTAGTTTTTCTCTCTCCCTTTGCAGCCTTTGTTCTCATTGAACCACAGCTTTTCAGTTTCCTGATGCCCTCGTAATTTTATTTGTTCTTACTTTGAAATGTGTTAATAAGCTATTAGCATGGTATTATCATTTGCAATATTTGGATTTAAGTTTCGTAATATCAAAGCGGCCAGTGCGGTTTGAAGGGCAGTAAAGCATAAAAACACCATCATTATCTGTGCGGGGAATCGCTGAAAAGTACACGCTCACACATACACACAGTAAAAGCCACGTCAGTGATGGTACACCAGCTCTGTAAATGTGTTCATTCTCACACCCGTGTGTGTGTTTTCTCTTCCCACTGAGCTCTGAGAGTTCAGGATAAAAAAATTAAAAAAAAAAAAAAAAAAGGAAAAAAGACAGCATGGATAGTTAGTAAAATGCTTTTCCTCAGGAGCCGGTACCCTGCATGTTTTAGATGTTTCCCTGCTCTAACACACCTGCTTCAAATAAACGCCTTATTAAAAGACTAACGTAATCCCCGATGACAAGCTCATGATGTTCCATTTTTTTCAATCATGGATGTTAGAGCTGGGAAACATCTAAAACATGCACATTTTAAAAAGAAAATATTCATGTCATTGTATTCCAAAGACATAGATAACTCCTCGTGCCAGCACATTTATATAACACATATTTAAAAAGTTAAAAACATGGATTAAAGACGTTAACAGTGGTGTGGAAGACTTTTCCCGGGGGCTAAATCTTTTCTTTCTTTTTTTACACCGGGTCTGATAATTCAACTACATAAAACGCATTTAGATGCAATCACTTCAGCTGACACATTCGGTCCCTCATTTCTTAACATCACATCTTCAGTGAAGCGGCTGCAGGCCCTATTTCCAATTTCTGATTATGACTCGCTCACTTACAGCATGGTGTCAAAATGATATATCTAACATGTGTTTTTAACATTCAAACATCTTTATTGATAGCAAGCAAGAAAAAAAAGGGGGAATGTTTATTAAAAGTGCTCCCACGGTGACCTTTCTGTGGCACTTCTTTTAAACTGTCGTGTTAGAGGAAGCTTTGTTTGGGTGTGAGTTATATAATGTGCCAAATGGGGCAGTGACATTTATCTGTTAGCCGCTAATGACACCGAACAGCAAGCCAAACAAACATGTCATGTTTTATGCTCATCCGGTGAACGCGGAGGAACCACACAGCCAAGAGACACGAGGGAAAAAACAACAACAAAACAACAATTACCTCAGCATCTATTGCCCTGAACCTTTAGTTTTTATCATTCCTGTCTTGAAGATTGATTGCATTTATTTTTTGTGGACAGGAAACACTGCTACTAATAGGCTATTTGAATGAATGTATGTGTTCAGATCATATTAAGTAAATCTCTGTCAAAAATCCACTTATTCCAGGCTTCATTTGTTCTCAGCTTATCTCTCTGAGGTTAGCTAGATGACCAATACATTAAAAGAAATAAAAAATTGCGGTAAACACAGACTAATTATCACCGACATAGCTACATAACAAAGTGTGTCTCTATCAATCACAAATCAATCGATCCATGAAAAGTTAACTGTGCCTTGAACACAAATCGATGAAGAAGTAAAGAGGTGAGACTTGAGGGCCACAATTTCCATTTTAGTTGTTTCTTCTTTTTTCTTCCTTTATGCTAATTAATTTTCCTTGCTCCTGTTTTTTTTGGCAGCTTCTTATTAAAATAAACAAATATGAAATGTAACAGAACTAATAGATTTTTGATTGTGGTATCAACAGTCAACACAAAGAGCAAACCAATTACTTGCAACCAGACCAGACCAAACTGCTTAAGTCATTTCAAAGCAATCTCAGTAAACCAGCAAAAATCCTTTTTAAATTGTTTCTTCGCATGATTTTTTAATGTAAAAGTCACATGAGGCTTAAATATGTGGGAGAAGTTTTTTGTTTTTTTTTATCTCCACAGCTTTGTGAAGTGTTTCCCCTGTGTTCATATCTTTATAAAAGAATGAAAACTTCCCTACAGGTGAGATGGGATAATTGTATGTGTAACGTGTAAAAAGTTGAATGTTGAAGTTCCACCGCATCACTATGGACCGATAAGGAAGTTCACACTCAGCACATAGCCTACGTATGGGATCTTGTTTGGCATTTATGCCACTTAATGCCAGGTAGCGGTAGCTATATTCTTTTATGCAGTACTGTAGCCAGCAGTCTGAGCTTTTGTCTACTTCCTATTTGTAGTTGCTATTTGAAGAAACAGAAGCTGGAGAAACATAGAAGAAAACAGCATGTCCTGAAACAGACCAGTTAGATTTGCTCCAGTTCCTATGCTTGATGTGTAGGAACATACAATATCTGGGGAGGTCATCGGGCTACAGTGGAAATTACAATGTAGGGTTCCCCGCTAATCTGGACATACTTTCGTGGTTCAAACTAGAAGTATTTCCCCACACACAAATGGGGGTACAGCTATTCTGAACTGAGGACCACTGAGGAGCAAATCTTAGCCATCTAAAACTTCACATTACATTGAGCAGAAATCTTGTTGTCATGTGACATATATATATATATATATATATATATATATATATATATATATATATATATATATATATATATATATATATATATATATATATATATATATATATATATATATATATATATATATATATATATATATATATATATATATATAATTATTATTATTTTATATATATATATATTATTTGTCTTTCCAGGCAGAGTGTTTGGACCATTGCAGACTTTTTGTTTAAATATTTATTCATAGTGTTGTAGTCACTGCTTTGCTGACAGGGGCTTCAAAGAATCAGTCATATACAAGATGGTACTGCCAACTCTTAGCAGGTATTATTGAAGTGTAATAATAAAAAAAAATACTTAATTAACATTCATGTAGTACAGTGGTTGATGAGAGAAATAATTAAATGGATGAAATATACATTTAGGATGAAAGTTCTTTAGTTTAATGTATTTGGAGCGTCTGCCAGCATATCTGTGTGAGGCATAAATGCACGATTTGATTAGCTTTTCAAGACAGAATTAAATGAGACACTTGTCAAACACCCAGAAAGCCTTGACATTTTAAAAATGAGTGACAAGTTTTCAGCCGTGTGGGCTGTGAAACTGGAGAACCATTGCTCAGCAAAAAAGGGTTGTTACAGTCAGTAGACACTGCTCGTGTGTAGATACTGTACGCTTTTCTGCTACATACAAGAATACTGTGATGAGTCTTTTAAATCAGCAGGGATGCTTTAAAGAACCTGCAATATATGGTTTCATTAAAATCCGAGATGGTTTCTCCCAACTCTAACAGTGGCTGGTCTCCGTTGACTCCAGTTTGGCTGCGTCAGCTTGAACAGACTGTATGATTCCTCCAGGTTGTGTTTTCATTTCTCTGGCTCTTGTGCTGTACTCAAACGTCCTCGTAGACACAAAACAAATGGCCATTTAAATGAGAAATTTAAAAGAGACATATTGAGCCTTTATTCACAAGATGAGTTTCCTGAGGTCTAAATGAAACATGCTTCGGCCAACATGCCATTAAGATGACATAAAACCTGTCCTACAGGGTGTGCTTTATTTGAGAGCTGCCTTGCAACCTCGGGCAAACCAAGAGGACATAACTCCTTTGCGCAAATTACAGTTAATATAAAATACTGATGAACATTATACCGAGAGTTGAGTTAGATTACAGTGAAACATAAAACTTTACTGTATTCTTTTGAGTTCCTTTCTACGTGCTTCTGGTAGTTTCCAGGTAGAAACCGTCATCTGATGGTGGAGGATTCACACTGCTGTCACTGGACAGCAGTATCACCGCATATATCGCCTCTCTTTCAGCTTCCGCCAGCCACCACGGACAGAATTGTTGGTACTGCTTTTTAAACATTTTTTTATTTTATATATATTAACTCTTCAACAGCTTCCCAATCGTGTCCTGTGAGGATGGTCTCAATGAGATCAGAATAAAAATGTTCTTCAGGTCTCTTCTCGCATACCTTCTCCATCAAAATAAGAAGTAAAAAACATGCAATTCTTTCTCCTTGCAGAAGGACAAGAGATTGCAAACGTTTCACCCCGCCTATGCTTTCCACGGTTTCAGCAGCCACTAGGGAAGTGAGCCTTGCTCCTTAATGTTGCACATTTAGCCATTGCGCTGCAGTAGACTTTTTGTTCTGCTCCATGTTTCACATCTGTCACAGTATCATCATATTTAATGTGTGTGAAGCGCATCTCCGGTGAGGTGGCAGAATAAGATGTAGATTTGATCGCTCTTCAGCAAGAACGGCATCCGCAATGTGGAAAACAACATGATTGTTCATTTCATTTTGGTCATCACTTGATCTTGAAAACCTCTCAAAAGTAGGCCACATGAATCTTAACAGCTATCAAAAAAATGTAATCAATGTGACAATTTCAATATAATTATTTTCTTATGTAATCTGAGCTAGTTATAGTTACTTCTTTGCAATCGTGAGTTTGTAATCTAGATTACATGAAATTCATTAGCACCCAACCCTGATTGTATCATATGAGAAAGCATACAGTCCATAGTCTAAGAGTTCTTATCAGGATAAACAACTTTTAATATAAAACGGCTATGCTGGTGGTTTTATTCCCAAACGTTTATATTTATAGTATTTCCTGCATGTGCAGTTTGGCCACAGATCGGTGGTTGCAGTTGCATTATTCAGCCTCGGTCCCATGACTGATGCTCACATTAATAATTTACTTTAAAAACCTCAGTCATGAATTGACTAAATCTGTCCCAGGATGGGAACACACCGTGGCATAGATAGGAACACTGAAGCAACATAATAGTCAGCTGGTGCATAATATATTAGTCGAATATCGAGCCATAATTCCTCTGTAGCACAAAGGGTTAATAGACTCCAGGCTTCACAGTTGGTGAAACTGTGTTGCAACTGATGCTGTTTCACATAGAAAACCAGAATTTACAACTTTCAACTAGGAAAATTACAAAAGAAACGCAATTTGAAGTCCTTTCTCTGTATATATAAAAAGATTTACATAACTTCTTTCTTAATAAAACTGTTGATGAGGATTTGCTGATAACAGCAAAGCAAAACACAATGGCAATTGTTTTTATTGCTTCTTTTAAATCAGTATTTTAAAAAGTAATTTTCACTGATATTAAAGAAGCATTTTTTTTTACTTAATGTCATTTCAAAATCAAGGTGATCACTGAAATATTTAACTTTTCACAGTGAAAGAACATTTAACCAAACCTTTACTTGGCATGTGAAAATAGAAACCTGAAGTTGACGGTTTATTTATTTGAGAATAGATTGAGTTACTAGTGATCATAATACTGGAAAGGCAAGGACTTATGGAGCAACTTTCCTTCTTATGCGTCCAAACATCTTTAGGCATGACACTGAAACCTGCACGCCCGGGATGAGTTTAGGTGGATGTGATTTGCAGTGTACAGCAGTTTGAAACTTTGCAGCGTCAACTAATCAATGCTCTTACACAGTGTGACACAATATAACACAATAATAGTCTGCTGTTTGGAACAGTTTTATGTCAATTTAATTGCTTCCACAATTTAAAAAAAATTGTATTCTAACTGAAGAGTTTTAAATGCGGCTGAAATCTCTCTGTGGTTCCCGTGTTTTTTCTCACTTGGACACAAAGGGATGAGTGGGAGTCGTCCCAGCATGCCATCTCGAGCAGATAGCACAATGGACCTACGCAGCAACATGGCACCTCTTGCAGTCTATGATGAATGCTCGCGTGAATAATTGGTATAAATATATATATTTTATTTTGATGCAGAATTTCACTATTGCAAGGGTGTTGTAATGTTGTCGAATGAAAAAAGCAGATATGATTAAGTCATTCCACTGTGATGATCCGTCACCGCAGATATCTAAGGTAGGTGTCTTGTGAAATAAAAACATAATGAGCTTCTGAGGACACCAGCATTGGCTCCTATAACATGGTGGACACACAGATGGTGATATTTTTTACATGGCAACAATGAACAAGACACTATAACTGTTTCAAAGACGACAGCTGTCTTGTCCTCTCACCAGCTCAAGTGTAAAATAGCAAAACTACTATTGCTCATCTGCTCGATACCCATTAGTGTGCACGGTGGTATAACCATGACCCACGCAGCTTAAAGTAAAGACCCCCAGATTCGCTGACGTTCACTGGTTATGTTCTTGCTCGCCAGACCTAATTTCATTCCGCTTGTGACATACTTCTGCCTTAACTGGGCTCTGTGGCATTACATAGTAACGCATCATAAATTACGCGTTTCGCTATGGTTGGTGCTGGCACAAACCCTGCTTTATCCTTAAAAGTATGCTAAGAGAATTTTTGTTACATTTAGTAAATATATCCTCAGCATCGAGTGGATGGCCGTCTTGTGAGAAAAAAAAAAAAGAGCTTGGTTTTCATGCACAGCTCTGTAAACTGGAAACAGTCTAGTGGGGGCAGCTTGCACCCTCAATGTGATGACTCTCAAAGCCATGTGATGTGAGGAAGAGGCTTGGGGAGCACAAGAGGGGAGGAGTGGGAGGAGCTTGTGCTATATGTTTAGTTTTAATAAAAAAATCAGCTGATGCGTCATCGTCCAGAAATCACCTACCCTACCTTTAAAAAGACAGACTTTAATATTTACGCTGGTGTAGACTCTCAGTCATCCAGGTCATGCTCACTCTCAAAGGCTTAAAACAGGGCAAATGGACATCTTTTCTTTTCTTAAAGACATTTCACCGTCTATTCTGAAGATTTCCTCAGTTCAATGAGACTGGGGTGGGGTTTTGAGTGAAAGAAGTCAAATATGTCAAATGGTGAAAAACCAACATCAAAAAGAGGAGGTGGACCCAGTTTCACTTATCAAACACCAACAATCACACTCAAATCTCAAACTCTGGCAGGTCCACAGCCATTCACACTTTGAGTCCTGTGACCAAAACCAAGTAAACAACTGACAGTGAAGAAAATATTGCAGCCACCCGCAGACGTGGAGGGAGGGTCAGTGATTTGCATACGACTTCTACAGTTTATAAGGTCGAGGCGCCACACCAGTCTGTTTAAACTTGAACTGACAAAATGTTCAGAATAGAAGGCGAAATGTGGTCAAGAAAAGTAAAAAAAAGTCCAGTAACCTTTAAGAGTCTTTAGCGTTTTAGCGTTAATTAAATCTTAAATAGCAATTTGGTTTATTACGATTTTAATCTCCTTCTGATTGCTGCATTATTTACCACTGATATTTATCCATTTTTTTCTAATTTCTCTTAGTAGATTATTTATTTATCTGTTTATGGTGCCATTGTTGATATTAGCTTTATCAGCTTTATTCATTGGCTGGAACATTGTTAGTAGATCACCTGCAGAAATGACCACTTACATCTCAGTTTCTAGTTGTCCATCATTTATGTGTCCATTGTGAAAAAAATGTTGATTTTTAAAAAATAAAAATTCATGATCATTTCCTGTGTTTTGAAGAGGAAATTCAACGCACCTGACAAAAACAGAAATTTATTATTATATATTCATCGTGGTTGTGTACTCATTCAAAATTGTAAAAATACTGTCATTCTCAATTAATTGTTTGATTTTTTTTTAATTTATTTATTTGTTTTTTTTGTCAGTAGAAAGTAGTAAAAAAAATCCATAATCAGCCAGAGTCATTGAGTTTCTTTTTTGCACGATATCTCTTCAGGGAAATACTCCAAGCTATAAGAAGTGCCTTGTCAGAGAAATATAACTTGAAAGAGAGCAAAGGGAAAGCAAAGTCATTATAAAGTAATTATCCGACTTAGCAGTGTAATTAAGACACCGGGCTGCAGTGATATAGGGGTCGTTCCCTGCGTTGCTCTGCGATCAGCCATAAAAGAACAACAATATTACCTCACAGGTACTTAAACCGTAGGGTAAAAGCAAGTAAAAGTACTACGTGACTGTGTGAGTGTTTAAAGGCAACGCAATGACACAAAGACCGTATTCTTGCAAGGTTTTCCAGTCGTGCCTATAAAAAGGGAAATCAGATAACCACAGGCTTCTCTGCTGTCCTGATACAGGCCCGTTAATGGATATAAGAAGGGGACCTGATCAATACGGCTGTCCCCACTCCGGGCTGAGAAACCATCTCTGGGGAGCGCACTGTGCTTCCTTGACTTGTGCGGTCCTCTCAGAAGCCACGATGCTCCCAGATGCTGGGAAAACGTCAAATCAAAACGTGAACCATTAGCGACACCGAGAGCAACTGGGAAATCGCTCTGTTTTGGTTACTTAAAAGCGTTGAAAAGGTGTGATAAAAGTTTATTTTCTGCTCTGTTTGTTGCTGGAAATCAAATTTTCGAACCACCAGGATTTTTATGATCATTTCTCTGTACAATGCTCAATGTGCTTTATAATGAAGATTGTTTCACCTGAATACCTCTCCTTTGTTTATTAAAAATAGAAAACACTTTCAGTGGCTCTTGTACCAAGGCTCTTTCACACACTACAAAGCATAAAGGCTTTCAGCAAAATCAAAGGGAGAGACAATTACAAATGTATTTTCAATTTTTACTTTCCATGGTTGTTTACTGTCAACTATTACGCAGAAAGCTGCAGAGCTCACGTTGGGTCACAGGGGGGGAACTTTTTTCTTTTGTTGTCCACTGCAGCATCATCCCGCCTCATTCTTCCTGATGCAGGAACGGATAACGTATCAGTTCAGCCCATTTACGACGCCCTGCATGGTTTGAGAAACATAATGATGTGGCACTGGTACTCCACAGGATGAATATTACTCATTTCTCAACAAGAACGAGCTCCAACAGCTTGGATGTACAGTATGTTATTACTGCCATGTCTGCTGTGAGTACTCCAACACTCCTACGAACATCAGATTGGTGACACTGATCACCTGTTTGAACGCTGTAATTATTACAAGATGAGAGTATGTAACAACATGGACCAATAATGTAGTGTACATACCATCACATCTCATTTCATTTATAATACCAGGACAGGACTCTCCTCTCCTTCTCTTTCCTTTCTTCAGCTCAATCCACAGTTTTTAATTAGAAATATCACACAGACATAATTGCAGTCCATTGTTCTTGTAGTTTGTCATGCTGGTCTCCCCCCGTGTTTCTCTTTTGTAGATGTTAACAGCTTTCAGAGCTGCATCCCGACCTGCAGTCCCACCCTCTGACCACCTCAGTGTCTGCTGTCTTCACCTGTTTATACAGTCGTCTCTGTTGTCCACCAACTAACCGTGTGTCAGCCATACATACATATACAAAGAACTATTAATTCTCCAGTTAACAGATAAATAATTTTGTACCTTTGACAATATACCCCTTCTCTCTCTCTCTCCGTTCTTCATTCTCTCTCCTCCCTTTTCCTGTTCTAGCCAGCTGGTCTTCAGCAGGAGGGTCCCACCGTTATGATCCAGGTTTCTTCCCTCCTAAAGGGTAATTGCTCCTGCCACTGTTTGGCTTCAGGTTTTTCTCCCACTAGGGGAGTTTTTACCTGCTGTTGTTTATCTAATAATTGCTGTCATGTTTTGGTTCTCTGGAAAGATCCTAGAGACAACTTGTGTTGTAACAGACGATATATAAATAAAACTGAATTGAACTGTTCTCAACTGCATACAGTAAAATTACAGATGTTACATTAACACTATAAAAATGTGTATATGCGTCCACTTTTTTGCATGTTGTTTTTTTACTCTTATGACATGGTTAATTATCTAACACTGAACCAAAGTTACTCCAACACTGGTGGAGTAACAATACTAAATACTACTGGCCTTTGTGTATGGACTATTTCCACACAAATCCAATTAACATGATATATTTTCGACCAAACGTTTCTCTAAAACCTGGTGTTTAACCCTCGCAGCGTCGTGGAGGCCCTTAGTGCACTGCACGGGTTGAAGCTAAACTTACAGTAGCAACGTAAAACGAAGGCGCTTCCTTACCGGAAAGGTGTCGCAAAGCGTGTCACACCCAAGACATACACTAACACTTTGTAATATTTACTCTTAAAATGTTAGTTTGAATCTAAATAGTGTTAAAATAGCACGGATGACAAATTAACAGTTACATGTGTTATGCAGTGGAGGTAAAAAAAGAGCCCAAGGTAAAGTTGTAGATGTTGATTAAAATACCACTACTGATGCTGTTGCAGACCTAGACTGCTTTGATGAGCTCCCATGATGCACTGGGGTCATTCCTCACTCTGTTCCTTAACTTTTTTGTATGTAGATGTCATTATTATTGCAATTAACATTGTTGTCTTTTGTGTCTCATCGGCGGATATCCCAGGATGCATCTCTCTGTGTTTGCCGGCCTCTTTGTGCCGTCTTCTTCTTCGGACCCCCAACTGGCCGAGACAGATGGCCTCTCAGAGTCTAGTTCTGCAGGACGATTTTTGGCCGAGTTAATTAGTGGTTTTTTCCTTCCCCTGTCACCTCACGTTTGCCCAGGATAGAAAATTGTGAATATTTGGAGTATTGAAGTAAAGATTTGATGAAGTCTGTTGGATTGTATTTTATTTTTTTAATGATTTTTGACTCTGGAGTCTATTTGAATGAATTGTATTAACTGAATCACGATGAACTGCCGGATGGCTCTGTTGCCTCGCAGCATGAATGTTTTTGGTTCAAATCTTCTGGCGAGGCCCTTTCTGTGTTTTCCTGCAGCTGATGTGGGAATTCTACAGCTTCCTCCCACAAACCAAAAACATGTATATTCAGTTAATTGATGACTCTAAATGTCCCAAAGAAGAGAGTGAGCGTGGTTGTTTTTCTTATGTATATGTGGCCCTGCGATGAAGTGGTGACCTGCCTTTCACCTGGAAAGGCAAGTCAAGGAAAGTTTATTTGTAGAGCAGATTTCATGTACGAGTCCATTCAAAGTGCTTTACATAAAACGATTTTGAAAAATGCGTTAAAAAGTAAAAGAGTTTAAAAGCAGAAATTGAAGGCAGACAGACAGGTTAAAAAGAATCAATCAAATGAGATGCAAGAAATAAAGGTTGTAGTGCATTATGGTGGATTAATGAAAGGCAGCAGTCATTAAAAAGGTTTTCAACGTTGACTTAAAGCAACTGAGTTTCAGCAGGTCTGATACATGCATCTCTGGGTCTTAGTGAGGACTCGGACAGCAGCGTCCAGAACTAGCAGCAGCTGTTTGATGGGTTTTTTAGTGAGACCCGAGAGGACAGCGTTACAGTCGTCCAGTCTACTGAAGATAAAAGCGTGAACAAGGTTTTCTAAGTCCTGCTGAGACATCAGTCCTTTAAAGAGAGCTGGGATAGACTCCAGCAGTCCCCGTGACCCTAAATAAGAATAAGTGGGAATAGATAAATGGATGGATAGATACCAAAATCTAGTGGACTGCATGGAACCTGTTTGTCATCTATGCATAGCGTCTTATGATGATGTTTTTTATTAGATGGCGCTATACAAATAAAGTGAACTGAAAAAAAAAAGTGACCTTCCTCAGAACCAAGCACAGATTTAAGACAAACATGTCAATTAAAGCAATATCAAATGTCCCAGAAGTGAGGACACGTCATGCAAATCCTGCTGGTCTTACGTTCGGGAGCATCTCAGCTTGTAACGTTTAAATGCATCATTGTTGACACTTTTCATCACATAGCAGCAGCAACGGTCCCGTTACAGCAACAGCATCGTCCCATCGCTGGGCTTATTGGACATCTCGCTGAATAATGCAGTGTTCTGCAGAGTGACTTACCATTTTACACGTCCAGCCTCCTTCTCGGTTCAGAGGGAGTAAACACATTTGTGAGGAAACAAATACAAGTGTAGTCCCTAATCTTTGGGTGTTCCACAGCGGAGCGTCAGTTTAGTTCACATTAATGTTAAATTTCATCTCAGCAAATCACAGGTAATTTTCAAAAACTGAATTCAAAGTTAGCGTTTATGTGAAAAAAAAATCGTGTTTCGTTTTAGTCCTCTACTTACTAAATCTGACTTTTGCCTTTTATTTTCGCATGAAAATAAAACAACTATTACAACTGAAAACAACTACTGTGCAATTTTCTTTTCATATTTATTATCGCTTTGTGCCATAGCTCAACGTGAACATTGTCAATGTCAAGGTCAAAAAACAGGTGAATGCAAAAGAGAGAATGAAGAAAATAAGACAAAACGTATATGTGAGCAGAGGACAGGGAGGCGCAGATACGTCGGCGTTCGGAGAGGATCGTGTCCACATGAGGAAGGATTGACGGAGACGGAAACATGGGTTGGATAAAGACGATCATGGTTAATGAAAACCTACACTAACTGGATGTAAGAAGAGGTTTTGAAGACAGTTAGATGGAATATGTGTCTCTGCTTCATAACCTCACAGCTTCTCTGAGGGAGAACAAATATTGCTTTATGATGCCCATATTTTCCCCTCATTCAAAATGAATAAATCAAATTTGGCATAATGCCATCCTACTGCACGTATTTTGGCGAGTTAAGAGACATAAAGTCTAATGCAACTTGTTGTCCTGCTATGTCAGCTCGTCCTTTCACAAATAATGTTCTGCTTTGCCTTAAGTCACAACTCCTGCTGTCGACATAAAGGCAAGTAAACATGCAGGTGGGTCAATGTATTTTCTTGACTGGCCTCCATTGCGTCAAGAGCTCAAATGTAGGTAGATAACACTACATTTCTGTGCTACTATTTTATTAAACTTCTAACACAGAGCTTTAAAAGAGAATCCAGAAGATACTCCTTGGTCTGGATCACTGGTTCTGACACACCCTCCATCCCAACTTCGTTACTTCTTCATAACTCTGGCTGTCCAACGCTGTAGTTTTTGGATCACGCTGTTCTGAGGCAGGAATGTGACTGACTCATGAATGTTCTTGCTTTTTAAAATCACACAAATGTTAACATATTGGTGATTTTAAAACAATCGTGATTTGAAACAGAAGCAAACAAAACAAAGCAAAACACCTTCTGTTATAGAGGTTTTTGGTAGTTTAATACATCAACATTTTCATTTGTGCAGGATGCAATTGATGCATCCTGTTCAAGAGAGCGTTCAAAGCAGCCGACCGTCACGGAGGCAGGTTGGAGGGGCATGTGGGCACTGGCGCAGATGTGCAAGCAAGATGTGCATAAAAAAAACCTCTCTAACCCCTTCTAACTCACCCCATCTCTCAGGATTCCTCGAGGCAAACACGAACGCAGCAGAGCCGAGACAAAGACATCAGGGATGCGCTCAACATGCAATAACTCAGAAAGATTTGCTCATGCTCAAGTGAGCAAAAACTGATGTTATTATGAATCTGAATCGTAACACTGCTAGAAAAAAAAGAGATACAGGATTTTCCAGGATTTTGTTTACATACACATAGATAAATGAAATAACCTCAAACTTTGCTTTTGGTTTGAATAATTAAAAAAACGAAACACACAAACATATGAGCTACTGAAAGTGGCCTGGACAAATTAGTTGGTAACCTCGACACTGCAGTCATGTGGTTCTTTTTCTGCACCTGTACACAGGAACTTTGGTCCAATCCTCATGAGCAAACTGTTCCAGCTGCAGAGATGGAAACTAACAGAGCACAAATTCCTTGTTACTGTACTTAAGTAGCTTTTTTTTAGGTATCTTCTGAAGACTTTTTACTTATTACTCCTTACGTTTAAACACATAGACAAAAAAAGGGATCCGGGGACTACTGTTAAGTCCGAAGACGATGCAGCAGATTTGGAAAAGCAAAACATTTTCCACATATGCCTTGCTAAGTTGTCTTTTCATCTTGAGCAATGCTTTGGGGTCTCTGGTCAGGTTTTTGTGTCAGACTTATTTAGTTTCTATACTTTCTTACTTTTACTTGAGTAAAGAAGGGGAATCGGTACTTCTACTTCGACCAGTCTTTTCTTCTAGTCTAGTCTACACAGATTCAAGACACCCTGAACCAAATGCAACAAAGCAGCTCCAGAACATAACCGAGCCTCCTCCATGTTTCACATTAGGAACGCTTCTTTTTTTTTAATGCTTCATTTTTGCATTGTGCTATAGAGCTGATGTGACTTGTCAAAAACCTCCAGTTTTTTTCTCATATGGGAAAAACAAATTGGGTGGATTGTCAATAACCATTTTCAAAAAAATTCCAGTCTGGCTTTTTTATGATCTCCGTTCCTCGGTCGTCTCCCATTATGTCAACTTTGGCTCAAACAGCGATGGAAGCTGTGATCTAACACTGATGTACCTTGACCTTGGAGTCCACCTTGAATCTCTTTGAACGTTTTTCTCATCTCTTAACACGCTTGTCTAGAATCTTCTGTCTGATCCCCTCACACAACTGTCTCCTTTGTTTTCTCCGGTCCATATTCAGCGTGGCGAACACCACAATAACAAACAGCAGACTTCTCTCCACCCTGTTAAAAGTCAGGCTGACTGACTGCATGTTACAGACACTTTTAACGGTAATTACAGAAAACACTTTCGTTTAATATCTCACTATGGTCACGTTCATTAAAACCTTTTCAGGGGCACCAACCAATTTTTCCCGGCCAGTTTCATTAGTACACACACACACACACACACACACACACACACACACACACACACACACACACACACACACACACACACACACACACACACACACACACACACACGTTTTAGATTCTTGTATTTGGAGAAAACTGTGTAAGCGTGTTGGCTCAACCCAAAGCCAGTTTAGAGCAGATGGACACTTTTCCTTCTGTTAGATAATAAAAAAAAGCACTTGATTGTTGATCCTCAAGTTTAGTGTTGAGGCTTATCTTTTCCCAGACATGGTTTAGCACTTAAAACCTAACTGTTATTTGTACCAGAGAGGATTTGGAGAATCCAGGAGGGAAAAACACACACACTTGAACCTACGATATAACACATCACACTCACAGAGGGACAGACGATAAACACACTGTGTGAGTGTTATGTGTGTGTGTGTGAGCAGTTTTATAATTCTTAAGTTCTCATCTCAGACTGTTATAGGGACATTGGAGGCACATTGCCAATTTGTGAGAGGTCATGACCTGCCAGGACTTGGGGGTCAAAGTCTTGCATCTGCGCCAGCCAAAACCCGATTTTCAGCGCATCCACATTTTGTCTAAAATTATACTTGAATAAAAGTATCTTAAAGTATCTGACATTTGTTTAACTGATGTATCAGTGGTAATTTTCTGCGATTAAATGCAGTTATGAGTTGAAAGCAAGAGTACATTTTTAGAAAAAGGGGACATTAGTTAGAGCATATTGGGTTGGGTATCACACAACAGTTCACCTCTGCTGTCATCAGCATCGTTTCGACTAGTAACAGAGGCAGAAATACCGGCAGGCGCTTCCATGACCAGGATGAAATCAGTCACTGCCAACGAGACTCACCTGGACTTTCTTAGTGTTGGCCTTCAACAACCATCGCACACACCAACTACACGTGAGAGTGAATCGATTTAGAACGAATTAAGGAGCTCAGATTTACCCCAATCAGTAAAAAACGTAACAAAGGTGGTATAGAAAAATGCATCATTTTTTTTAAATCTAGTAAATGTAATCAAAAATAAAAAATGTTAAATGTTAAATTTCTACTTAAGTGCAGTAACGGGTCTTTCAGTAGATTGCAGCACTGTTTTCTAGACAGACCTTTTGCCAGTCTGAGCGGGTGACGGTAGTGACGGGATTCACCCGTTAGGTGACAGGTGACCTGTCTGGACCGATCACCCAGCTGCACCGACTTACCAGCAGACACGGGTGCCCAAAAATAAAGCAGTAAAACAGAAAAGTCCTCCGTCTCTGCTGTTTTCTTGTTTGTGACAGCAGCAAAGCCAGTTGTACACAACTTTTTTCTTCTAAATTGCACTGATAACCGGTTTCACATGCAAATGTTTTATCTTTTGTTTGTTTTTCACCTTTTTCATACTCTGTTGTGACCACGATGCGATTATTTGATCACCGATCTGCGATCAACGATCATTTAATCAACACTCTGAGTTGTTTTCATGTTCACTGGCAGGGCCTGGTATTCCAGAGCTGGATTAAAATGTACTTCCTATGTATGGGCGGACTCACAGGAAAAGATGCGTGTCTGTCTTTGTATTTTATCTGAGGATGTTGAAATGATGTGATAATAATGCATATGGGGTTTAATGTATAATGACATCACTGATGAGGTGATGAAAAGAATGAAAGTGCTTAAGTTACAACCAGCATCTCAAAAGAAAACTGTTATCCTGGAATCTGTGATTTCCAGATATTGAAAGATGTTATTTAGTCTTTCACTCTTCATCAAACCTTCAGAAACGTACGTTTGGCCCTTTTGCATGCAGAAGATAATTCAAATTCATTAAGTTGAGCCTTTGCCAAGTCATTATTTATTCTTAAGTGTTGATATATTAGTCTTCCTCAGATATCGCAGTCACCTAGTGCTTAAGATGTGTTTATACAGAGGTAGATATTTGATTTGATTTTACTTTTACTGAAATAAACTGGGGCTTAATGCGAGACTGACCCCTCCTTATAAAAATTCATGAAGATCTTGTTAACTTAATGCTGAAAAGATTTCAGAAAACTATTTTTGCGAGGTGAGTCTATGCCAAGCCTAAATTTGGTCAAGCACTGAGGTGCTTTAGAGAAATATATGCACGTTTACTTCTTCAAATACCACAACAGATTGATCTAGATGGAGCACGGCTGTAGTTAATTGTTTGATTTGCCTGAGTCCCCCCCCCTGCACCAGCCCCCCACCAGCCCCTCACAATGCCACAAATATTCTCTGACATTTCAGCGAGTCAACAACGATCTTCATTTTTGAGCTTGGCCTTTCTGGGACTTGACATTTATCCCACACTTGATTGGCTGAAGAAGAGGAAGTGCTGCAGCCTCTAATGCACTCCCTACCTATCCCTTGTTCTACTTTTCTCTTTCAATTAGAGAGTCTGCCCTTAGGGGTGCCTAGAAAAAGTTCTGAGGTTTTAGAGCATCTTCCATGGCCTCACAAAGGGCAGGGATTTTAAATTCATGGTGTCTCTGTATTTAGAGTGCAGGTACATATGTTTGAGCAGCTCAAGCATAAGCGCACAAGACAGAATGTTTTGAGCTACAGGAGATGTAAGAAATAATGCATAAAGAAAAAGAGAAAGAAATCTCTAAAGCCCAATGGGTCTTAGGGGGTTTAATTTTAATTAAAATCAGAGAAGTTTAAATGCATTCTGTGCACAATATTTGATGATTCATAACAAGCCTAATCAAATAATAATCAACTGAGTGTGTCCTCCTCATCAGCCTGGCAGGCGAGTGGAATAAATTTGTTGTGAAGGAGTTTTCATCAGGATATTTCTCTTAGTTGAAAAAGCTTCAGTGACAGGAATTTCACATCAGCTTAGACACATTTAATGCCACACTACACATTCTTTATTTCCTCTTCAATTCTGTTATCACCTTGTTGGTGAAGGTGAGGTTTGCTTTCCTGGAGGTGTCAAACATACTTAAAAGATCGTGACTCAAGAACCTTTTAAGAGAAACACCTTACGCCTCACCCTTGAATGAATGATGTTCACTAATGTGCCTACAACAGACTGTTGATTAATTGATCATCACCACTTGGTGATGTCATTAGGAGACATGGCATCCACTTCCACGGGTATGCTGACGACACGCAGCTCTATATTGCCTTGTCTCCTGATGACGCAAGGCCGATAGATCCAAGGTATCAAATCCTAGGTGGCAGAGAACAACGTTTTACAGCTCAACCAGGACAAAATTAAGTTTTAGTCATCAAAACCACAATCCCTGTGTTTAAATCTATCAAACCAAGTAAAATATCTGGGCGTCATTTTTAACTCCGAGCTTAGGTTTATTCCTCACATTAAACAGGTTGTAAAAACTGTATTTTAATTATCTAGGAATATACCCGGAGTCTGCCTGTTTCTCTCTTTGGCCAACACGGAGATCCTAATGCATGAATTTATATCTACCTGCATGAACTATTGTAACGCCCTGCTTTCTGGTCTTCCCAGAAAAAGTATGGGGCAATTTATTGTTGGGTTTGTGCTACATTTTTATCTATGAAAATGTATGTATTTACAAATCAAGATTTATGAAATAATCATTATTAATCATTATTAATCATAATCATTATTATTATTTTTATTTCATCATAAAGAAGATAATTTTCTCCACTGTTCTGCAGCAGCTGCAAACTGAGCAACATACACCACTATAGCATTTACTTAAATTATTTCAAGACGACGATTAAAGTTGAAGTGAATGTGCAGTTTGAAATTAAATCAAAGTTGAACTTAATGCAGATAGTGTCTTACGCCAAAACTATACGTGATATTACACACAATAAAATAAAAAACACAGGACTTGTCTTTTTGTCTTTAAAACTGGGGTTAAGTTGGACTCGAGTCTAAGTACTGGACAAGCCTGGTAAGAGTCAAGATAGATCAAAATACCCAGAATAATCCTGCCAAAACCTCAAAGAATCACCATCCAATCTGCAAAAATATGGTTAATATACACCTTTATTTGACCTAACTTTACCTAAATGCAATCTTGAGTGTACATAAAAAAAAAAAAGTACATAAATCTGTCTCAGATTCAAGCATATGACCAGCAAAACTCCAGGCGCACTCTCTGGATATGTGCTTCTCGCTGGAATGCACAGGACAGCTCTAGCAAGCCTGGAGAGGATAGTACAGAGGAGATCGCTTCAGGAGACAAGGACGGTGTGGTCCAAAGTGAAATGCCCTGGAGGTAATGCTGTACTTGATCTAGATCATTATGACATGGGCGCCTTATGAGGGTGCGCAGAAATATGAAACAGATCTGGAGTTAGATGAGTTCTTAGGTCAGTAATGCAGACTGAATGGAAATCCGGACAGGCTCTGGTACCAGCTCTGACCGTGCAGCTTGGATATGTGTTTTATTTTGAAAGGGTTTTCTCCTTGATGTAACACTTCCTTTGTTGGTTTGGTTCGTTGATTTCTCATCTTTTCATAGTTGCTGACATAATCACTCATAAATGTGATCCATGGTGGGTTTTGATAGCCATAGTAATTAATTATAGTGCGTCCTGGAGTCTGTTAACAGACCTTTTAACCCAGACCTCACTGCTCAATTATCAGTGACACAACAGCAGTCAAACTGTCATATCATTCATCCCGTCTCTGCAAAGGAACACTATAAGTGATGCGGGTGCCAGGCAATGGAATTAAACATCTATTAGTTTCCAATATGGGAATGAGTTATTGTTGCAATGGGATTTTTTTTTTCTGTTTTCTTTCAGGAAGGAAAATGAGGAGCACTTCCGCCTGCACATCTGAGATGTATCTGTTCACTCAAGTGTTTTAAGCACACCGCTCACTGTGGGTGATCAGAGAGTAGTGAAACATCATAGGGGAGGCAATGATTAGTTACTTAATTTTCACACAGTGTCAGACATTATTTTCGCAGATGGTTCTGAAGATTCAGTGATGTGGGCATGGCTGAGCTGCTCCCAGCCTAATGAACTGATAAGCGCGGCTCCAGAGCAGTCAGCCTCGGTCTTGACTGCAGTGGGAAGAATAATGTTTGGGTATGACAGTGACAGCTACTCCCTTGCAGAGCTCTTCAATTATGTTATGGAAATAGTCTTTCTCTCCCATTTTTCTTTTTGAAAACAACTTTCCACTGATGAAGTGTAATTTAAACCCTTCTCCTGGAGGCCTTTAAGTTCAATCACATTTGTTACTTAAAAGAGAAATAACCTTAAAGAGCAAGCAGTGCTGTGATAATGCGTATTTAAAATTAATGTTTAAAATCTCTTTAAGAAATCCCTCAAATCCCTCAAATAGAAATTTCTTCATGTAGAAAACAATAAAAGCAACCCAAAGCTTTCAGGTGCCTAAACCGGTGTCTGTTTTTGTTGTTGCAGTATTTCTCCTGAAGACGTCATTCTGAGAAATGTGGAGGACAGCCACAAGAGCAGCACAGCTGAACCTTTACCATCCACACGATTTTGCAGATTGATATGAATTTTAATGTTATCTGCTAGGACCTGGGGTAAAAGCCAGGGTGCTGTCGCTGTGGGGTCTTCATCATTATTGTGAAGTATGGAGTCAGGGAGTAGTGCAATGAAAATCCACTGTGTTAAAGACCAGGAAAAAAATTTTTAAAAAACAGAAAAAGTTCACTTTCTTCACCCCAATTTTAAATTTGGTCATAACTTTGTTTTTTTTTTGCCATTGTAAATCATATTTCAGAATAAAACACCACTTTGCCACAGTTTATCACAACATGACCTGTAACTTTCTGCTCGTTATCTCTTTATCTACCTCTACCTGCTTTCCTGATTAATTTACATTATACATTGATTAAAGCCTTTCCCTCTTCATTTTCAAGCCCTGTGCTGTTTTTGTACACGAGACACCTGCCTCTGCGTGGTCGGACCGTGACCGCGACGTCACTAGATTAAAGTCTTCGTGGTAATTTTAACCTGTAATTACGATAACATTCATCCGGTAATTATGAATCACTTCTGTCCACTTTAGTGATACTGGTAGAGTAAATACAAATGACATGAAAAACAATTTTTTCTGTCATTTTGGAAAGCATTATTAGCGTTATTTATCAGCTTCAGGAAGTCATGAGCAGTTTGACTCCATATTTCTATAAAATTAGATCCCCTATAAGCTACATACTGTATGTGATATCCTAAAAACTGAAGTTGAAGCTTGCTGGCTTTAGCTTCAAAGCAAAATAGTTGATATTCTCACCATGATGATCCACACGTAAAAGAAGAAACAGCATACGAAATATATTTTGATGCTGAGTCTGTATCCTAAGCAAGGGGAGACAAATTATATAAATCTGACTTTGATCAAAAAAAAGTGCTTCTGACAGCTTTACCTTGCATTTTCACTCCAGATTTAAATTTCTTTTTGCGGTTGTTGGCGTGTTTATTCTTTAAACTCCAATAAAATGCAGGACATCCAGTCCCAATTCCTGTCGGTTCAGGACAGGGATTGTGTGTGTTTGTGTGTGTGTGTTTCCATCGTTTTTGGCTTTGTTTCCATTGTCATGAAGCAAACAACTCAAGCGAAAACTAAAAGCTTTGGATTGCCATTCTCCGTGGCAAAGCAAAGCAAATAAACATCACTCTCACACTGGAAATAAAAAGAGAAAACAAAACAAAAAACAACAACTCCTGCATTGCATGTGATGTATAGTACAGATATATCACCATCTTTCCACACGTGGAGAGTAAAATATTGCAGCATCTTGTCAATCACGGCACTGATTAAAACAAAACACTATGTTATCTGGCGCTCTGGGACCCAGAATTGATTTAACAAATTCTTTCTCTAATAACAGCTATGACTCGTGTAGTGGTCAGCTAGAGGGAAGAAAGTTTCTTAAAAATCCGTCTTGTAACGCACAAACCAAGGCAGTTTGGTATGCATTCAACTCATATCAGTCACTGCTGAGAGCGAGGAGTCAGGTGGGTGTGATTGCTGCTGACATTAGTTAAAACAAAGCATGCATTTTCAACTAATTTTTCAAACATTTTGCAAAGCATGAATAATGAATACATTTTAACTAAGAGAATTCTGCAGTGCCTTTATGAACAGATCGCCTAAAAGCTTAAAAGGCATGCAGTGATCATGTCATAGTGAGGTTAAAACTGTTGGCTTTCTTAAACCTCAGTTAACAGTACATTTGTAAAAATCCCAAATAAAAACAACTCCCTAATAGCGCATTTATTCAAATGTATCTGTTAACAGCTGCAGTGTCTGAGCTCACTAACAGAAGTCAAAGCCTTTGAAGGCCATCTGACCGCTGAATGAACTAAAGCGCCATCTCCATCGCTTTTTATTTTTGTCTTCGGCTCAATTGTAGTATTTCCGAGGATGACGTAATGTGCTCAGTTATTTTGTTTAGATATAATTACATGCTCAGTGGATTGAAAACATAACGACTGTCAACACAGCTGACTCTCATTATGCTGATCTATGTAAACACTGCATAAATTTCAAACTCCGCAACACATTACTCAGATTTACTCTCGTCAGTTGGATTGTCACATGCAAACAATAATGAGGTTGATGCTTTAACGGCATGCGGACATTGTATAAACGTATAAAATGAACAAGGTTTTTGGGTGTTGTTAGACTATGGACACTCCAAAATCTAATAACAAACGGTATACAAGTCTTAATAATATTAATAATAAAAAAGCATCTTTCAGATAATTAAAACCTTTTATTAACAATGTGTGCACAATTATTAAGCAAGTGAGTATTTTGACCATATCATCCTGTCTATGCATATTCTCAATCTCTAAGCTGTATAAACTTATTTATTTATTGGATTAAAGCGTATTAGGTTATGTGTTTTTGAGGGAGGGTCTGGCTGAAGGAGATCAACCCTTAATGTCAGGCTGTGCATCACCACTAGACAACTTTCTTTTCCTCAGACAAAATCGACCAAAGAAGAGATTCAACCAACACTGACACAGTTTAAAAAAAAAAAAAAAGATAAAAAGTCAGATGGATGTAGCACTCTTGAAAATTGCTAAGATATCGGGGTGTGATCACAGAACCATCAAAATATTTCTGGAACAAGAAATATGTGAAGACAGATTTTTCAAAAGTTTCATGCACTGATGAGATGAGAGTGACTCTTGAGGGGCCAGATGGATGGACCCGGGGCTGGATCAGTCACAGACACAGACCTCCACAGAGCTTCAAATGAGGTGACAGCATGTTGGGAGGTGGAGTACTGGTATGGGCTGGCATTATTAAGGATGACCAAGTTGGACCTTTTCAGCCTGAAATTGGCTTAAAATCAATTCCCAAACCCACTTTCTTTAAGCAGTGGTACAGCAAAAAGTCCTTCAATAAGACCATTAAATTCATAAGATTCTAAAACCGGATGAATGTAAGTTGTAATTATGAAATATTGGAGACGGGGTAGGATTAAATTAATTTTACTTCTTCCTACCCCTTTTCAGACATGTATGTGTGTACATGTATACAGGTATGTGTATATATAGATAGGTGTGTGCACATTGGGTACAGATTTATTTTATACATTTGTATACATACATTTATACCAGATCCATTTATTTATATAGATTTATTTTCAAGGGGTTCTATTTGTTCAAATTTGTGTGTATGCACGTTTATATATGTATACTTCTCCTCTTCACCCTGCTGACCCACGACTGCACACCGATTCACAGCTCCAACCTTCATAAAGTTTGCGGACGACACGACTGTGGTTGGTCTCATCAACAACAACGATGAGTCAAACTACAGGAGCGAAGTGAGCCGCCTGGCTGAGTGGTGCAGCGACAACAATCTCTCCCTGAACGTGGAGAAGACCAAGGAGATTGTTGCTGACTTCAGGAGACAACACACCCAGCATGCTCCTCTGAACATCAACGGCGCTGCTGTGGAGAGGGTGAGCAGCACCAAGTTCCTGGGTCATATTGCAGGGGACCCCTCCTGGACTGGTAACACCGCATCACTTGCCAAGAAAGCACAGCAGCGTCTCTACTTCCTCCGCAAACTGCGGAGAGCCAGAGCCCCGGCCCCCACCAGGTACACCTTCTACAGAGGCACCATCGAGAGCATCCTGACCAGCTGCATCACCGTGTGGTACGGATCCTGCACCGCAACCTGCCGCAAGTCTCTCCAACGCGTAGTGAGAGCAGCTGAGAAGATGGTTGGATATTTACAGCACCCGTCTGACTCGCAAAGCCCTCAGCATTGTGAGAGACCCCACCCACCCGTGCCTCTTCAGCCTGCTGTCATCAGGGAGGAGGCTGCGGACCCTCCGGGCCAGAACCAGCCGACTGAAGGACAGCTTCGTCCACCAGGCCATCAGGAAGCAACACTCTCCCAGCTCTTCCTCCGTTTCCATCCCTGCACCGAGCGTTTAAGAGTAATGTCATTTCGATTCTCTGTATGAACCTCACATGTGGAAGAATAATAAACGTGACTTTGACTTGACTTTGACTTTGACTACTTGTGTCAACGTTGTTATGCTTCATACTATGGTTTTTGACATATCTGGAAAGAATCAATAAAACAAAACCATTATTTTTATGCAGGGCAATGCTTCAACCTCAGTAGATGAAGGCCTCCCTTGTCATAGACCATATTCAGCTTCACAATAACTAAAATGTTTTAATGGGAATTGTGCCATATTGTAGCCATATTGTAGCAGTATGCATAGACAGTGGTTTGACCGTGACATGCTGAAGTCAAAAAAGGCTCTAATCTAAGACCTGGATGGCAACAGTAATTGCACTAAAATCTGTACATACCTGGTGTTGTTTACACCGTAATGAAGCTCTATGACATCAAAGACTTTTATTTATGAGATGATACGCTTAATGGTTCATCTCTTATTTAGTGAAGATGGTTTCCAGAAAGTTTTTTTGATATTTCAAACTGCAGAAAAACTTTCCACAATGACTTTTGTGGAACTTCACATAGTCGTTTTCTTTTCAAGATCAACTTTCTCCACTTCTGAAAACTGAAATCACAAAAAAAAATCCATGCTTTTATAAATTCCTGTGGCCCCTGCAGTAGTCCACGCTGATAAACCCTTAAACCATCTTTAACCCTCTAATTCCAAAATGATCATAGTTAAAAAACAGGATAAAACAAACAAAATAAAAAAATCCAATGTATTCATAATGATATACTGATGTTTTTAATTTCAGTATATAATAAACACTTCAACACTTCGATTGTTGTGTAAAACATGAAAGACATTAAAGGGTTAATTCCAAAATCCTCTCATGTTACCGGCGTGTTGCCAGTCAACCTAATCAGATGTTTCACCAGGCGGTTTTCAGAGCTTAACAAAGCTTTTCCAGTCATATCACTCCCATGCCTTTGTTTCTGTAAATTTTATCTGTTTATCTTGATGTAGTGTTTTGTTTTGTGCACCATTGCCCAATTAAAAATATGTTTCAAATGAGAAAAGATTCAGTCACTGAATTTATTTTTAATTTATTTTTTATAAAATGATCTTATCTGATTTAAACACTGGTACATTCCCAAATATATGATGGGAATTTGTGAATGCTTAATTATACGTTAATTAATGTTCATACTAATTATCCATCTGTTGCCCATTTATTTGTCCCAGGCCAACATTAATCATTTGCAGTATGTAGTGCTTTGATGGAAAAGTGTTTTCTACTGAAGATTTAAGGCCAGATTCAAAGAATGATTGCTGCAATGTCAGTACAGAATTGCTGTTGCTCAACATTAATCAGCTCCAAGTCACTTAAGATGAGCTTTATAAGTACACAGAAGGTCAAGGGGACTGTGTCTGTAGATTTAGATCAAATATATTACAGTGTTGAGGGAGGAATTATGATATTATGTGAGGATGTCTGAGGTGGCAGATAAGTATATAAGGGCAGTACAGGACACGTATAAGGGGAGCATGTCAGTGGTGAGGTGTGCGGTAGGTGTATCAGAGAGGTTTCAGGTGGAAGTTGGACTGCATCAAGGATCGGCTAAGCCCCTTCTTGTTTCTCATGGTGATGAAAAGGTTGACAGATGAGGTCAGACAGGAGTCTTCATGGATCATGTTAACAGATGACTTTGGGATCGGTAGTGAGAGCAGGGAGAAGGTGGAAGAAAACCTTTAGAGAGAAAAGAATAGGCAGAATACATGTATGTAAATGAAATGGAAGCAGGTCCAAGACTTAAAATACACTGCTCCAAAAATGTAGGGAAAGCTAAAATGACACATCAGAAGATGACTAATTGAAAATCTTTACTGATTCATATTTTTTAAACTCTTGAACATGTAATGCAATATCAGTGTTAAGTAGAAACCAAAATGGTTATTCAATAAACATAATCTGCTATTGTAGAAGCTGAAGTGACTTGATTGAGTTATAATCTGAAAATCATTTATTTATTGAGTTATGTATTTGTGCTCTACTGTTCAGAGCAATGGGGAGTGTGAAAAAAGAGGTGAAGAAAACAAGAGTACATGCAAGACAGAGCGCTTGAAGAAGAGTGTCAGGAGTTATTTGTGACAGAAGAGTGGCAGCGTGTGTGAAGCGAAAGATTTACAAGGTGCTAGTGACACCAACCCATCTGTGTGGTTAGGAGATGGTGACAGTGATGAAAAGTCACCAAGCAGAACTGGAGGTGGCAGAGATGAAGATGCTATAGTTTTTGTTGAGGGTGACAGGGATGGATAGGAACAAAAACCATCACATCAGAGCAACAGCCCAAGTGGACAGTGGATACTTTGATAGAAGGGTGCTGCAGATGTAAATACCAGGCGGAGGAAAACTGAGGAAGACCAAAGGACATTTCTGGATGTGGTGAAAGATGTTAGGCAGTTAGTTGGTATACAGGAGAGGGTAAGATGGAAACAGATGATCTGCAGTAATCCCTGAAGGGAAAAACCAAATGAAGAGCTCTGTAGGGTTTTAAGTTAGAATATTTTAGGTCTGGTTCCCTATTGGGTTTTGAATCTCCAAAAAACCTCCGCTATACACACCTGTTTTCAAACTTTATTTGCTATTTAGTATTGGGGCATAGTGTGTACAGGGGATTTAGCAAAGCTTATTTCAAAAGAAATCAGCTGCTGGGTGTAACGTCAAATGGAATAAATTAAAACTTTCTTGAATTAATTAAAACATTGAGCTGAAAGACAAATCAACCACATTACTGAGTTGTGAAGTTACGCAAGCTGCATTTCACACTATACATAGTTACTTGATTTATTAACACGGCAGCTACAGGAATTAAACTGCGACTACACGAAGGGGGTAAAAGGTGGGAATAGATCAGTTAGTACGCTGGATTTTACCTGTATGTCACAACATTTAATAAAATGACTGCAATACATTTTGTTTCTTACACTGCAGAGAACCGCCATTCGCTTTGTGGCAAAGACAAAAATTCAAGAAGCGCTTGTCAGCCTTGGCTCTCCTGCTGAGCCTATTTTAGGCCATGGTCATGACGCAAGGCAGATATGCAATATGGTAAGATTCATTCAAAGTTAAAAAGAAAAAAAAAAGGAACTTCATGTCACAAAACAAATTACAACAGTGCTATTTTTCATTGATGATTTTAAAATAGAATATGTACTGGAGTTTGGTCATCTTCAGGTTTAGTCAAGGGCATGTAAGAAGAGCCGATACTTTCATTAAAAGTGAATTGAAAATTACATGCAAATATTGTTTATTCAGAAGGACAGTAACGTTTTTTTGCAGCATGTAAAATAGAACAAATACTGGAGAAGATGCAGAAAGGGAACATCAAAGGTTCGAACACTGATCCCTGAGGAATTCTTTAAGCTCCTTTCTTCACTGTTACTAAAGTATGATGACTAACACTGCCAAGAGGAAAGTTTGTTTCTGTTAAACTGAATTAGGAAAGCAACATAGTACACAAATAATGACAGCAAATGCAATCTTTTTGAATAACACACACCCCCAAAAAAGACAAAATAAAAACCATTTTATTCCAAAGCTCAAAGTCCAAGAAAACAGATGTTATAAATAGATGTGTTTATCAAATATAAGGATCAGTGTGCATTCTGTCTGTTCAAAAAAGACATAATTGCCACATGAAGAATAATAGTTTAAATGACATGGAATTATAAATATTTGTAAAAACCTGAAAAGCAGAAACGATCGCTTCATATCAAGAGGAATAACAGCTTCTTTGATTCATAGGACATAATGTCTTTACAATAAAGGCTCTTTTTGTCTTTGAGCAGCATGACACCAAGTCCACCTTAAAAGGAAGAGGCGGTGATAGTGGTATAAATCAAATTTCCAAGGCTTTGGGGTTTATGTACTATTTGATATCGTTATCACGTCTCACAGTAGGCCTATTATGTGCAGTATGGAGCCAAATACAAGTTATAATAAATTTTGTGTCCGCCACTTTTATGTACAGTATATTTGATAGGGCTCATTTTTGCTCATTTCAGCACAGAACAATAAATCATCTTTGTAGATACAAAAGAATTAACATGCAGTATTTTCTTCTGCACTCCGGGTCCTGTACAGAGCTCTGCACTCATTCCGCATCATTCGCCAAAGTGACCAATGCTGTTGCTTAACTGCTAGTAATAGCTAATTAATTATTTTTTTAACTTATATAAAGTAAAATATAAAAATCACCCCACTAAATTATCTTCTTTAAATGTAATAAAACCACCTAAATGTCATTTCACATGTCTCTTCCCACCTAAACGGCCCCTGCAGGAGGCCCAGCACTCGGTCGCCAGCCCTCCAGATAAAGTAGGTGACCTCATGCACTCATTTAACTAAGTGCATGCAAATCTCCATTAGTGTCAGACTGAAAACATTCATTCTTAAAGGCAGTCTAAAGTGCTTTTGGACTAAATACTTTGAATTACTAATGGTTATCGGGACTGGGGAAGTCCCCAAAGGATAACACACCTTCATGAGGTTTACATCAGTTGTTCATTTATTCACTCGTGTGCGAGAACACTCCCCGTCTGCCACTGGGAACATCACCCTTCCATATTCCTCAGTAAGCTTAAGTTCTTTCATTTATTGCAAACTTTGGGGAATTTCAACCACTAGCGCATTGAACATATTTAAATGTGTAGTGAAGTCTTTGGGACTTCAGCCGACAGATCAGCACCCTTAGTTTTGAAGTGGACTTCCTGTCCAGACACCCAGTAAATGTTGCAAAAATAATTCCCTTTTCAACCAGCATCACTATGACTTATTTAACACCCATCAAAATACAAAACAATCCCAAACACCCTGCAATGAGGCGATACGTTTCTCATTTCTTATCAGTCTTAGAGGCTGCCAGAGAGGCTGCTTCTTGATTATAATCATCTGTCATTATGACTGGGTTCATTACAACAGCGTGCTGCACTGTACTCTTGGTTAGCTCTAAACTATTGATGGTCTTTATGAACTATAATAGCATTCGACTCTGGTGATGAATAAGTAAAAGTTTTGTTCCTCTGAGAGGTTATGGTGTTTTGGAATAGCTCTGTGCTGGAGGAAGCGAAAACGTTCACATTATATATAGTTAATGAAGCAGAAAAAAAAAAGAAGCCCCTACAAAGGTAAATGATACAAGCTCTTTATTTATAAAAGCGAGAAATGTGTTTCGATGAAACGTATTCATGTGAGTTACCACATAGACTCGACTAGAGGAGGAGACTTTAATTGGCTGAGGTTAACGTAAGTATTGACGCTTTTCTCACAGGCCCTCCAAATTTAAAAGTGTTGAGCGTCACTCCAGCAGCGGTCCGTGAAAACCGACACGAATTTGACTTGACCCTACCGCCACACCGATCGATAGGAGAGGGCCAAATCCATGTTACATGCGCACGAATGTCTAGTATTTGAAAGCCTTCTGCATCACTGCCGCCCGAAAGTCAGTGAATAGAAGTTAGAGTGCACTTAGTGTGAATGATAACCACGTGTGTGGGGTCAACAGGTAATTGAACAAGTAAATTCTCAGCTGTAAATGTGGCATCTCACAAGACAGACTGAGGGAGTTTTGTCAGCTGGGGGATGTATTTTAGAAACATAAGTAACATCTTTATTGCAGCTGAATGAATAGTTTTTGTAAAGGTTTGTCCTGGTTTCACTTTTGCAGGATATTGATTAGATTTCTCTTTATAAATTTGACACTGTCTGATATGGAAAGAGTTTTTTTTCCCCTTCATCTTATTAATTTCTGCTGCTTCGATTTCCTTTGTGAGAGAACTTTTGCCTCGTGTTGATTACTTCTCGCCTGGTTCTCACAAGTTATTCTTCACTTATAGATTCTCCTTGTTTGTCGGCTCTCATTTTCCAGATCCTTGTACCTGCACAGGTTTGATCACCTCTCCAGTTTGGGATTGATGCTTTTAATCTGTTAGCTTTTGGATGTCATTTGGAATATTGGATTTCCATCCCTGCACTGTTTTGTTCAACATGTTTAATAAATCCTTTTGTTCTTTTACACCTGACTGCTTCCTGCTGTCAGGATGCCTTTTCGTTGTTCTCTGAAATAACCTGTGACAAGGTTGACAGCATGGACTAGATTGCTCTATTTGAAAAACGTCTCTCTTTTTTATGTCTTTAACTCACACATACACATGAGAAATTAAGCAGATGAAAGGTCTGGACTTGATATGAGGTACTGAGTTGACATTTGGAGCTACCGGCATGAAGTCCAAGGAGATCTTAATGGGAGTGAAGGAGGCTGAAAACACAACATAAATCTGAATGAGAGGCAGGTGTGGCCAAATCCACAGAGAAGTTCTCTGGTACAAATAAAGAAAGCGCTGGTAAACTCAACAACATCAAAAGGTCTGTGAACCTACAGAAGACGTTTGCAGAATCCTTTCCTCGATGGATAGGGGTTTCCCTTTACAGTAACAACAAAGGTCAGTGATGCTCTGGAGAAAACCTGGAAAATCTACAATCAAGAGACATCTCTGTGAATGTAAATACAGATGGTTTAAAAAAATAGATCCAAAACACTGGTAAAATTCAAGAACTGGAGAGCCAGATGAGAATTTGCCTGAAAATATTCTTAATTCTTTGAACAGATGAAACCAAGATATACTTGGTTTAAAGGACAGCCCTTTATCCAAAGCAAAGCACATCCCGTGTCAAACACGGTGGAGGTAGTGTTATGGTGTGGGCGAGTACGGACTCACTGATGTCTGTTGATGATGACTGTTTAATTTTTTCAATTCAATTTTATTTATATAGCGTCTATTACAACACAAGTTGTCTCTAGGCGCTTTCCAGAGACCCAGAACATGAACCCTGAGCAATTATTACATAAACAACGGCAGGTAAAAACTCCCCTAGTGGAAGAAAAACCTTAAGCTGTTGACAGAAGCAGTGAGGTAAATTTTTAGGTGTTCAGGGCTGTGATCTCTAATCACATTCAAGCAAATGCAACAACACTGATGAGACAATACTCCACAGTACAGTCGGTTGATGATCCTAAATATACCGCAAGAGTCACCCAAGACCTTCGAAGGTAAAGAAATGAAATATTCTTCCATTACAAAGTCAGTCACCTCATCAACACCGAATAGAACACGCTTTGCAGTTACTGAAGATAAAACCAAAGCCCACAAACAAGCACTAGCTGAAGGTCGCTTTAGTGAACACTTGGCAAAGCATCTCCAGGTATGTGGTATTATGCCACATAATTAATTTAAAAGTCAGACTTACACTTCCAGCTGAGCAACATAACTAGGAAATTATCTGTCTCTCACATAAACTCAGACCCAGAGGTGAGACTTTGATTAATAGAATTTAAATTCAAGTGCTGCAGCTTCATTATTTAACAGAAACGCTCTGTCAGGAGTACCTGAATAAAAAACTGGTCTGGTTTTATTAACCCACACAGGTAACTTTTTTCTTCTTTGTTTTTCTTTCCCCAGAGGAGCCAGGATGGGTTTTTATTCATGCATATAATGCAGATGCAATAACACACCCACTTAATTTCCTTTCTCTAATCATCCAAATGAAATCAATGAGTTTAAATTACTACATGCGCAGAAATCTGCAATTAGGCTTGTGTGGGTTAACAAATCATAATGATTGGCCAACAAAAGGGTTCATACAGAGCGTTCCCTCAGCTTGCTCTTTGCCTGACTGTTTCTTGACAGACTTCCCTACTGTCTTTTGTGTTTATTTAACAAGATACTGCCAACCCCTCAGCAGTGCTCTGCAGAGGCTTGTCAACGTGCTGCTTGGCTGTGACACCCTGTCAACGCTGCTGACCTCACACTGAAGAATCGCGGAGGACACTTTTATAAGCATCATTCTTCTCTTGAGGAGCATCTATCGGTTTCTGTAAATTCATATTTTCTTTGCTTCATGACTTGCTGCAGGTGAATTGTTCTGGATATGTGCTGACAGTTTTAATAGATCTGTCAACAAAACATTTCGGTCTCACCATAAAAACAAAATATGAAGGCCAAACAGAAGAAAAGCAAAAAGAAGTTTAATGTGCATATTTGTTTCAGGTAACTGCATGGCACATGATAACAATACCTGATGTGAAACGTGTGTTCAGGTTTAGAGTTCAAACCTTTCCACTTTCTGTGCCATATTAAACCGAATATCTCCTTCAGTCCTTTCTGTTTCTAAACAATCCTGCCACTGGCTCATCTTGCTGGGTTGTGGCTGATCTGCACATTAGTCCTGGATAAATCTTATTTAATTTATGCCAACTCATCACTGCGCAAGACAAATGCCTTTAACCGTTACAGCGGTTAAACTGCTTTCTTCTGTCGAGCAAAGTCAGGTCAAACTATTTTGAAGAATCCCAGAAATGAGGCGCACCAGAAATGAAATTTGCCACTTAATGTCAAAATGGTGATGCAAAGCCTTTTTTAGTAAACTAAGACACCCAGAGGTAAACCTTTCCCTGTGAGATGATGTACACTGACAATGGAGTCTGATGAGAGCAGAGGGTAATTATACATGAAAGGAGACGCAGCATTCCCATCATCTCAGACTTCCTCAGACAAACATGAATTGTCTTTGACAGTTGTGAGCTCAGCTCTCCTCGTACACGCTGAATGCATCTTAAACCCTGCAGGTCAAAACTACCTGATCTCCATCCTCTGTTGGAGAATGAGCATGTTTCCAGATGATAAACAGTACCGTATCGAGAGGGTCTGGCGTGCATCCAGCCTGGTATCAAGAAATGTTGTGTGCATGCACACCGGGTCGTGCCATATGTCAAATGTGAAATGAGTTGATGTGACGTGGCATTATGAAGCAATGTCGTCTTTGGTATATTGCATTATGCACTCTTAAAAGACAAACTTTTTGATGCATGTTTGAAGCACGAACATCACAAAGCACGGTCAGATGTGGGATTTGTGTTTCTTATGCAAGAACTTATGCAAGAACTTAGAATAATATGCACAAAACAAGACAAATTGTCTGTTTCAAAACGAGCAAAACAAACCAAACGAGTGCATCCTCATAGCAGTGCTCAGTAGAAACTAGATGCCACGGCGGGACTTTCTACCTTTCACCTCACTGTCTTGTGACTGCCGCAGTAAAGCAAATGAATTAGAACTTTTTTTGTGCTCATCTGGCAGCTCTGGATATGTGAAAGTGAACTTGGACCTGCAGGTATGTTGCTGGAAGCCGCTGGGAGCGGTCTGAGGAGACTGGCTGAGACAGACTTGTGACTGGAAGGTCACTGGTTCAACTCCCTGGACGAGCTTTTCACGATGAGGTAATGTGAGTGAGTCATGCTCTCGCCTCCCTTGGCGATGGACACTCAAGAGCTGGCGAGCTGCTTTACAAAAGCTGCGTGAACCCACAAACCAATTGCTCACTAAATCTCAAACATTTTCTTTCTTTATTAGTACAACGATCGTGATGAGATTAATTTAGCCATAAATGATACATGACAAGTTTCCCTTCATCCTCAGTTGCTCACTTGAATTCGGTGGTTCTCAAACTGTCAGACATTCAGTCACTGCAAGAGATTACGACATTTATTTCACTGTTATCAATATTTCATGATGTTTTTTTTTATTAGTATTTCACTTATCTCCACTCTGGGGCAATGTTAGAAAAGTTTCAGAACCATTAGTGGCAAGAAATGGTCTTTAAAGAAACAGTGCGTAACTTTTTCACCTGTATATTATCATTTCAGGTCTGACTTCACCCAACAGCATTTAAGACCAGCATGGAGGGGCTGGGTGGTGGGTGCAGCCCAACCGGGGCTGCTGTAGGCATTTCTGCCTTCGCCACCTAACTGGGCTGAGGCAACGCCAGTGACGGTTGACCAAAGTACCTCAGATGGAGGCTCCAGAAGTCCTGATTTTATCTCTGGTTGTCAGGTATCAGAATGACCCACTGCGCTCAAACTAATGTCCAGATTTGTGTCTGGTTGCAGTATGTTAAACTGAAACTGCTGTTTCTGCCTCAGTTCCTGTCAAGCCTTGTATAGTGAGCAAGGCAAGTTTCACTTCATGTTGGGTTGTCAAATTTAGTCATGGAGCTGCTTTAAGACCATAAAGAGGAGCAACGATAGACACAGAATTAAATCGGTCCAAATCTGGTAGAAAAAATAAAGCCCGACATCAACACGGAGACGCTGGAGGACCTGCTCCTGTTTAAAAATGCATACACCACAAGCACAAATAACAACCTTCCTGCTTGAAAGCTGGTGAATGTGTTAACGCCACAAAGCAGATGCATGCACGCCTCCACTGCACTGCCAGATGTTTGAGTCCAGCCCACACCAGTGCATTTACACGTGTGTGCATGAGCAGTGATGTAATTGATCCACGCGGATGTTTGAAGGTGTGCAAAAAGGGCAGAAATGCAGCAGACAGTGGAAGGAGCTGGTCCATCTTCTGCACCTGATTTACTCAGGCATGTGTTCAGGACGAGATTGGCTGTTAGCTGATGAGCTCACATCTTCAGCTGCTCACAGGTCGTCTCAGCCAGCCTTCACTCGTCCCTCTAAAGTGGTGACACTCTGACAATGCGATCATTCACTTGTCTGAAAAACTTTTACCTCATATTTCTATCCAACCTCACCTGACTCCACAACCTCTTTCCTTTAAAGCTTCCCCATCTCACACACTTTTCAGGAGGAACAGATGCAGCAATACTGACCTCCAGTGACTTGAGGTTTATCACGAGAAGAAAAGAAAAATCTGGGAAGGCTTCACGGATGCTCAAAACACGCGTGAAAATGTTGCCATATGATAACATTTTCATTTGGTTTATTTTAATGGTTAATCGCATAAATTTAACTCTAATAATTGTCAATTTCGGCAGATTTGGACTGAAATATCCCGGGCCACATTGCATTCCTACTACATAGAAACGACGTTGCGTGCCAGGGGAGGGGCAGCAGTTGGTGAGTTTTATTATAACACCACATGGGGCATTATTAGGAGCGAGGGCGCACCATGCTGAAGGAGGGAAAGCTTCGGCTGGACGACACTCAGCTTTTCACAAGCAGGAGACGCGTGACAGCCCATATCACGGTGCAAGGGGAGAATATTATATTTTATCAAGTAAGTTATAGCTTTAGCCTCACCTGATACGCAGGGTGCAGATAACGCCCAAAGACGCCGTGGAGTTGGAGCCTTTTTTTCTGCGCGCGTATCCATGGCATCAGATTTATAAATCAGCAGCGGAGCGGCGCGTTATTAGAGGACTCTTCTGTTATTAAAGGGCCGAATGTGAATTTATGCCTGCATTCAACTCTCCCGGAAAGGCGGCATGGATCCATTGAACGCCAGCGGGATGGATGCGTTCACGGTGATCCATCTGAATTCCTCCTGGAGCTTGGACAGTGGATATTCTTTCGCAGCGATAGCTGGCATTGCTGCACTCGTAAGTTTCCTAATTCTTTTTACCGTGGTTGGAAATATTTTGGTGGTTATTGCTGTGTTAACAAGCAGAGCGCTGAAAGCCCCCCAGAACCTTTTTTTGGTGTCTCTGGCCACCGCGGACATCCTGGTCGCCACTTTGGTGATGCCGTTTTCTCTGGCGAATGAACTTATGGGCTACTGGTACTTTGGGAAGGTTTGGTGCGGTATATATTTGGCTTTGGATGTTTTGTTTTGCACTTCCTCGATCGTTCATCTGTGCGCAATAAGCCTGGATCGGTACTGGTCCGTTACGCAGGCTGTAGAGTACAACCTGAAGCGGACTCCTAAGCGCATCAAGTGCATCATTCTTATCGTGTGGCTTATATCTGCGTTCATCTCCTCCCCGCCGCTTATATCTATAGACAGCAACAAGGAAACGAGCTCCCAGCCTCAGTGCGAACTGAATGATGACACTTGGTACATTCTCTCCTCCAGCACTGCGTCCTTCTTCGCGCCCTGCTTGATAATGATCCTGGTGTACATCAGGATATACCAGGTGGCCAAAACTAGAACCAGAACGATGTCGGGGAAAAAATCCAGACCCGATAGTTTTACACAAACTGAAAACGGACTGAGCAAAGCATCTCCTCCTTTCCCCGGGGAGAAAGAGAATGGTCACTGGCAATGCCCGCCCACGCCCAGCCAGCACGCAGTCGCCAAAGGCCATCAGACTGATGCTGACATGGAGGAGAGCTCCTCCTCAGAGGGCAAAGGCCACAAACCCCATCAGCAGGACTCTCAGAGAGAAAAGAAGGCCAGCCAAAAGAAAAGCTCCCTTTCTAAACACTCCACTCGCCTCTCTAGAGCCAGTAGCAAGTCCATGGATCTCTTCGCCTCCAGGAGGAAGCGTCGCAGGAGCTCTTTGGCCAGAAAAAAGGTCTCTCAAGCAAGAGAGAAGAGGTTTACATTTGTTCTGGCTGTTGTCATGGGGGTGTTTGTCGTGTGTTGGTTTCCCTTCTTCTTTAGTTACAGTCTGTATGGCATGTGTAGGGAGTCCTGTAAAATCCCCGACCCACTCTTCAAGTTCTTCTTTTGGATTGGCTACTGCAACAGCTCCCTCAACCCGGCCATTTACACCATTTTCAACCGGGATTTCAGACATGCCTTTCAGAAGATCCTTTGCAAGCCTTGGAAAAAGTCCTCTTAAGACGTGGAGCAGAAAATCTGACAGAAAATATCGAAATGAACCGTGTTTAATACTGCCACTTGTCATGCCTCATTGTCCTATTGTATGTCAATTCTGTTAAGGAACGCCATGAACCTGCTGAATTCAACATGCACTATGTTTCCATTACAGGCTCCTGAAAGGCTTTCCCACAACTGATTGATTGCTGACATTTTTTTTAAATTTCCCACACAGATGTGATGCAATGCTTTAAGAGTGTATTATCAATGAAAAAGCTCTCTACATCCACAAAACACACATGGCCAATTTATTTGCAGGAAGAAAATAAAATAAGTTGGTGCCAGCCGTGAGTCCTGCTCAGTTTGTCTCATTCTGTGTGGGTTTTCCATGTTGTCCTGCCGGGATTAGGAGTTGCTGTGTGGTAATTCAGTTTAACAAATTTGCCCAGTGAACATTTTAAACAAAAAGTGCTCTTATAAAGACAGACTGCCAGTGTGAATAAACAGCATTACATTTTGGGAAATATGTTTGTTCACTTGAGGCAATGTTTTTTTTTTTTTTACTGTAAATACGTATCTGTTTGGTTTGTAGTTTTTGTTGAAATCTTGTATAAACATTACAGCAGGCAAAGCAAAACCAACCAGTTTGTATTGGAAAACCCTTTTTATTTTTGTTAAATCAGAAAAATTCTCTTGAAATTTTTATAACCTCTCATATGGTCGAACTATAACCAAACAGACAACAAGAAGTTTCTTTCTGTGTCTTCTTTGTTTTCTTTTTCCCTTTTTAGGGGCCATCAAAGCAGATTATCGTGAACCAAATACTGAATTGGCATATACATCAGATGCACTTCCAGAAGCAACCTTCCCATTTATCCGGGCTTGGGGCCGGCACTACAAGAACTCTGGTCCCCTAATCGTTCAGCTTTTGCAATGTGAGGGTTCAGACGGACGACAAATTCATAATGTGTTACAGAAAACTCAAAATATTAGAAAACAGTGAACCAAAACATGTATATTGGAGTTATGCAGATTTATCTCTAAATATCACACAGATATGTGGAATCAGCAGTTGGGAATCCACTTGGAAGACTTTTCAGTGTTCTGGTTCAGTTTTTGTACATCAGTTAAAATACTGAATTCACTGTAGATTCATTTGTTTTAGTATTTCTACTGTACGCAGACTCTAAAACGTAAATATAAAGCTGGGATCTGTGAAAAGTGATTCGTCATGTTAATTTCCTAACACGCTTGACTAATGACTACAGCGAAACAATAAGTCACCGCAGACGCTATTGGCTGATCTCTGGCAGGACATTTAGGCTCGAGGAGGTGCTGAGAATGCCTGATGCAGAAGATCCTAAACTTATTTTCATGCGTTGTATCTAAGAGTTTGGGGGGAGGGTGTCAAAGTGCACGGCATTTTTTCCCAGCTTGAGCTGTGCACTACTGTGAGAAAAATTTAAAAAAAGGTTTGGTCACCTGCTGTACAAATGTTGCAACGTGGATCTCCAGTGATATTTGTCCAACAGAGCAACTAATGGTTCAGTGGCAATCATGAGGTTGGAAAATGCTGCTGCCAGTGTATCTCTCAAAAAACCCCGGCAGAGTCCATGTGCTCTAATCTTATTATTTATGACTTTCTGCTGAAACATTGACTAAACCCAGGGCAACAATGAAGTAACGCTGTCTGTAAACCTCTCCTATTCCACCTAATGAATATTCAGCAGATGTTAATTAGGTCCAACTCAGCAGTTTACTATCTGGCTTACAGAGAAAATCCCCATCTATGTAACGTCTGTGAGAGGTGGCCGTTTAATTGTTATAGATTGTTGTAAACAGTGTGTTAAATTGGTGGGACAATTACACAGTTAAGTTCAGATCGATGGGCTTAAAGCTGCTCATTAAAGGGCAGGGGTGTGGGTTCAACATGTGAGGTTCACTCCCTCTGATGGAGTGTGAGTGAGTCTGTTTCAGGGTGTTGGTGACCTTTCAGAGCAACAGGTTTGATGTTGGTTCTGGCAGCATCATAATCTAATATCCCCCGCAGTCCCTGTGGGTGAGACCGAGGAGAAACTGAATTCCCCACATTGAACTCTTGTTTTGCTCCCGTGGGTGAGTCTGTACGTGCAGCCAAGAGCCTTTCGAAATGGCTTGCAAACCCATCTGCTGTTGTTCCAAATGCCTTTGCCGCCATCAGAGCAAAATCAAAGGATGAAAGCAATGTCTCACCACGTGTAATTGTTTTAAGATCATTTAAAAAAAACATAGGCGCAAGGTGGGATCCAAGACAACAGACAAATCTGTTACTGTTGGTGTAACAAAATGCTGTTATAATTAAATTGCCTCGCTAATGATTTAATCAGTAATAAGGTGGTGCCAAGTCTGCTGCCACGTGAATCTCTGCAGTTAAACAGCCTGTGATTTTGGCATGTGGTGTATTTCAGCCTTAATTATAAATGTGCTGAAAAAGCTTCGTTTCTTTTTTTTTTTTTTTTTTTAAGCTCAAGCTATAAGTCATGTTTTACTTCTTCATATTTTACTGGTATTTTGTTGATTTATATGTTATGATAAAAATCACTTTCCAACTTATGTATTTACTAACATTCTTATAACATTATTTTAAAAAGAGTAGTGAGTCAGTGGATTGTACGACGCTGATTAAATCATTAGTCACCTTCTTATTTCTCACCACTGGTTCATTATTGGTTTCATCCAGTGAAGCCTTCGACACCTTTTAAAAATGTAAACAGTGTTGTTGCTCATGAAACCAGACCACGAAAGACAACCACACATAAAGAAACCCTCCCTTATCATTTTCTCTTTGGAATGTGACCCTGAAAAAGTAAAATAGGGCCCACCAATGATGTAGAAGTCTTGAATGTTGTTGACAAAAACAATCCACTTCCGCTATTTTGATCCCGGAAAATCAGCTTGACTTTGTCATTTTAGATACAGATGCTCTGGAAGATTCACAACATCAAAACAATCGGATCAAAAACTGAATATACATCACTTTATAAGATGTACCAGGTGTACTTTATTAATAATAAAAAAAAAAACCTTAACGAGAAAAAACAAGGATTCGTAGAGAAGAATTCGCCTCCACAAAACAATGATCCGAACATGGTGACATGAAGAGATAGAGATTACTGTCATGGCCTAAGAAGACGAGCTATTCTTGGAAAAAGCTGCCAGCCAAGAACTCTGTGTACCTGCAAGAGGTTTAAGGTTTGTGAGACTAAATATCAATTTGAATCACAATCTTTTCTGTCTACGGCACTGTGCTACTGATATTCATGAAGTTCTGGTTGAAAGCAGCGTCAGTGTACCGCCAGTGTTGAGTTTATTTGCACAATGGCTCATCTGTGGCAAAGAGATTTTCTTTTTTTTTTTCTGTTTTGAGGGCTTCAGGACTGACTGGTAATACTGCAGTAGTCACTGTTAAATGATCTGCAGCTAAGCCTCTCTTTCTAATAAGGTGTTTAAATGACCATTTTAGGGCTCTAATCGACTAAAATGAAGGCCGTTTCTTCTGAAGACTTACTACTAAAGCACATAATACTTTATCTGTGACATTACAGACGAGCGGCCTGAACAAGTAGCTCCTAAATCTGAATATGAAAACAATCACTCTGCAACGACAATAAAATATGATATGAATGCACGCCTGTGTCCGGAGAGCTGGCTGATCGTCCATTTATGCGTTAGTGTTGGCTTTTACAGCCTGTTTTCTCAGGCAGACGTCAGCATCCCTTCTCTCAAAGAAAACAAAGACAGTATATACGTTTCCAAAGAATATCCTCAAGAATACAGCAAACACGTCATGGGTATACGTATTGTGACAGAAGGCTTGTATTCTCCAAGTGGAAATTTGGTGTCTCGTAATTAATAAACCTTTTGCACAATTTGTGAACGTCCTAAGGAAATGATGCTCCAACACCTGACTACCTTCAATTTTCTGCAAACCATCAGACCACAGCAGAGGGAAATCTGGGGAAGTGTACGAGCTTGCGACAGTACAACTATTCTCAGAGAATATTTAGTGGCTGAGCTCGACGGAACAAACACGCATCCATCCACGCTTATGCATTTGCCTTTGAAAGGGAATTTGCTCTGAATTTTACTCTTTCAGCTGCAAAAATGCAAAATGAAAATAACAGTCTGTTAGTCAAGCTCTGGAAATGAAGTCAAAATAATAATCTAACATAAAAAAAGGAGTCGCTGTAATATGTACGTAATGTTATGGACTCCTTAGTGATGCTTCATGACATTATAGCTATACATCAGCTGACTTTTAGATTAGAGTCACATGAGGTGTATAAACTCCTAATTATTCATTCAGCTTCATTGTAAAAGTGCTCACAAACGTCCCCCTGAGCAGAAAACAAATTGAGCACCTGTCTACATTTTTCTCTTCGACTAAAATGAGCTTTTAAAATGCTGAAATATCAGGTTCTTAATGCAGATAAGAACATCACACACAGAGGTTAAAACGTTAACTGAAGAAACAGATTTACAAAACAGTATTTTATTCATTTTTGTTAAGACCTCGTTTCCGCCTCAACACATGCTGTTGCATGTGCACTAATTTGTGCACAGTCTTTGTGCATTTTCGTGCATTCGTAAAGCTTGTAATTACACAGTCATGGCTGAATGCCACGTGGCTTTAATAATAATAACAACAACAACAATAAACAACTTTATAATAAAACGGCAGAAGCTCTTGGCTCTTCATATTTCAAAATTCTAAATTAATTCCAACTACATGTGGTAAATGATGTTCACGCATCCTGATATCAGGATTTACACCTAAATGCAAGAGACTGAAACAACAAATCATTGGGTTTCTTGTTTCTTTACAAAAAAAAAAGGTGTGGAAGAGGGCAGAGAAGTAACAGAGAGAAGTAATGCAGGGAAACATGACAGACAGAGAGACTCCGGAGCAGCAGGGAAGTAAAGCAGGACAATTAACCGCCACGAGCAGGTGAGGCAATCAGGGAAGCTAAAAAGTCGCAGGGAACAATGATCAGACCACACAGGGAGGAAAGAAACTGGAAGAAACTGAACACAGATCAGTGAGGCTTTGTACCGAATTGTTATATCTTTGTGAGTACCGGTTCACTCACACACAGTGTTCTTAATGCACGATGTGCAAATGTGTCCTGATGACAGCAAACTTTCTTTTTCCTTCTTTCGGCTCCGCCCAAGTTACCACCCAGGTTTGACTTTTCGTCTGTGAAGTCACTTTTCCTTGTTACCTATATAACCTCTTTCCTTTTTCCTATGAGACATTGAAGCGGCGATGTCTCCTCTTTTTAACTGAAAAGGTAGTTAACGCAGTATCCACTTTGCTTTGTCACAAAGATGGTGTCAATGAGTTCATGAAGTGTCCAGCATTTTGATTTGGCATAGCATCTAAATAAGTTAAAAATATTTAAAAAAGCAATAATACCGCTGTCTGCAACAGGCGTGGTTTTAATTTAACAGACGTGCTTCAGTCAGGCTTCTAGTTGCACCTCGAAATGTCAACTCTTCATTGCTTTTTTATTATCTTGTTTTCACAAAGACTTACAGGTTTCATTGAGAAACAGAAGAACAAGCAGACCCTTACGCACCTCTTATGTCACCTTAAGTGTTTTGTTTGTGTCAGGGAGCTCATCAGCCTCAGGGAAGAAACGAAGGCAAACAAATTAATCTCTTCTGCATCATACTGCAAAGCCAGCTGTAACTGTTCAAATTAAGTTTGTGTTCCACTACAGGTGCCAGAGATCTTTATTTTTTCATTTTAATTATATGTAATAATTATAATAAATACTTAACTATAGTCGGGAACTTTAATGTCCCTGAAGCACAATGTGAATTTTGTAAATGGTTATTTAGGCAGGGTGCTGAATGCGCAGGGAATAAGATAGTCATTTATCATCTCATAATGAGATGGTTTTAATGCCAAACATGGCACTATTACTGTACAAAAGGAGAACAGCTGTACTGCTGTAAATCCAACAGGAAATATTAAAACGCATGTGTGTTGCGTTAGAAAACTCTTAAACTAGAGCCACTGTCAGGAGAACTGCACCTTCATCCCAGCAGCAACAGCAAATCACCAGAAATAAAAAGCCCAACGTGGGACTCATCGGCTCATCTACAGTATAAACTGGTTCTATTTTCAACTTCGCCCCGAAGCCTGGTGCAGTGATGCATCATTAGATCGAAATACTGCAGTTTGTGTGTCACTTATTCATCCCCTGCTTCAAGGTGTGTGTGCTCCTGGCTGTGGAACAGAAATATAAAGCATATTTATTTTAGAGTTAAACGGTCCAAACGTTTTGTCTTCGTTCCTCATCCTAAAATCTGTAGTAATTGGTTTTATTGGCCACTTGAGGGCAGTGTAAACAAGCAAATAAATGCACACATCCGACCAATTTTCACCTGTTATTTCACCCACTAAGGGCTTAGTTCAGCATGACTTTAAATGGACTCTAGTCTGCTTTTTTTAAAAAGAGTTGTTGTTGGGGTTTTTTAAAAAGTTTTTTTACCTGAAATAAAAAGCACATGACAAATGAATCTGTGCAAAAAGAAGCCAGAATATTGATGCTGTAAGATGCTATCAAACTCTGCAAGCTGGAAGTATCACAATTACGAGAGGTCTCCTCTGTGTACATATTTGAGCCATATGAGTGAACTTCATGTCCAAATTCAAAGAGAAAGCTTTGTTAGCCAATCAGGTGTCTTGTCTCCCAATAATGAGATCAGTGATTTGATCCCCAGCTCATTTATGTATTTTGATATATCCTTAGGCAAGTCACTGAACCCATTACCTTTAACATGCTCATTGATATAGGATTGCATGCATATATAAAGTGCAAATTAGTAATAAGACGCACTGTGTTACTAGATGATTGACAAAAAAACCCCTGTAAAACACTTTGCAGAACCCCAACAAAGTTAAAAGATACTAAATTAGTTTTTACCACATTTGGTTGTGGGTTGAATGCTTTATGGATGATCTGGATCATCTAAATCCATCCTTGAGTTCACTCGCATTTTTCCAGCTAATCTGTCTTTGATCCCTGCTCTTCAAATCCGTGAAATCTTCTTCCTCCCCTTCCTCCTCTTCATCACCTCATCCGCTGCAGAATCTCAGCTGATGCTGCTATCAGCAGCCTGCCGGCTCTCCTCCAGCAGCGACACGGAGCTCTCCCCCGTCTCCTACTTTTATTTGGAACCTTGCTCTATAAAGTCTACACTTTTTCACAGCCTTATCTTTTATCGTACTCAGCAATACACGTGTATTAAATATCAGTAAATGTTTTAATTACATTTTCAGGTATGAAAACATGGTCAAAATTGTGAGAACAATGTGCTGTACACCCGTTAACAGATCTTTTAAAAAGTACTTTTTCTAATGACTTCTTAGATGCGCACAAACTTGAATTTTGGTCATACGGATTTCTTAAAAATGAATTTACAACTACTACCTCTGGATTTATTAGTGGGTAGAGTAGTCATCCTCCAACCAGAATCTTCAGCCCAACTACGAGTCGAAGAGTCCTCATGTGGTTCGTTGAGCCCCACGTTGTCCCCCAGATATGTGGATCTAAGTATGACTGCAAAAACAAGGTGTTACTAACTGAATATGGTGAATGTATTTATGAATGAATAGTAAAAACCGGAAACATATTTTCAAGTGTTTTGCTCAGCCTTGACAAAGTTATAAAGGCTCTATATAAGTACAGAACATTTATTATTAGTATTTACCATTAACTTACATGCTCAAAATCTCACTGATTATAAATGTCACCTGAGCACACAACAGCTGATTACGTTACACGTTTAATATGGGGCCTCATTAAAAAACAGACTTGCAAACATCGATGGAAAGTAAACCATGTAAGTAATTCTCTGTATTAGCCCCTTGAAAACATAAAGTGCTGAAAAACTGACAAAAAGCAAAGCCGAAGGTGCATCAAGAGGGTATGTGAGGCTGTTCTGTTACTTCAGCTTTTCCTAACTGTGCAGGAGCGTTTTAACAGCGTGGCCCATTTCAATGCATTACTTAGAAGATGATTTCTTCTAAAAGAAGGCTCAGTAATGGCTTTCCATGGTTGAATTGCAAACAAGGGAATTGTCTGTCATAAGCAAGGTCTGTTGCGGGTTGACATGAGCTCTCAGGCCAGGCATCGTATGCCCTCCTATATCGAACGTGCTTTGAGCTGTCTTGGGAGTCATTTGTGTCCAAAATTGGAGGCACAAATCTGTAGGGCCAACCTGAAGGGACACTGATCCTGCTCAACAGATAGTTGTAGTGGAGCTGAGGATGAGATATCCAATCAGATTAAAGTTATATATAGGTTAATATTTCCATTATGCTGTGTTTTTTATACTGGTTTTCCATATGCATCCCTTGATACCAAGAGTTTTCTTTCCAATTTGATCCACTGGTACAATTTTACCTGTTTTTTTTTTTTTTTAACATTCAGAATAAACTGCCCTGAAACTAAATGAGCATTAAAGTACCAATTTTTAACATCAACTTGGTGTCCTTTCAACTGCTAAATATTGTAACCTAGATCATTTCCAGCTTGCCCTGCCAAAGAAAATGCGATTCAAGTCTTTTCTTTTAATTTTCCCATTCGGATACGGGTGCACAAACTGCAAATGAATTGAGATGACAGAGGAGGTCGGAAATTAGATGAGAGTACAGAGGAATTATTGACAGAGCAGTTTTACCAATTCACTGCTTTCTGCATTAATGGCCTTTCAGCTCTGGATGAGTCTTGGACTTTCAGCTAATAGGGCCTCAAACTACACCCAGCTGCACACGGGCATCAGAGCACTCATCTTCCATTAAGAATTATTGTTGGTGAAACAACTGCTCCAAGCAAATTGAATTCCAGCCTGCGTGATATAGGCAAGGCCGTCGGGGAAATCAGCAGAGCACTGCATCATGCTGTTCAGGCTTCAGTCCGGGCTGAAGCCTGAAGTGATAAATGACGGCTTTCAGAATAGCGTTTTTCTTTTTTCTATTTTCCTTCAGAGAAGATTGTTGTCGAAAGAAGATGATCCATGCTCAAATAATGGTAGGGTAAATGTCCTTTAACAGCAGCAGGTTATTGTGAAATGGCCTGTTTACATTTTTTTCAATGCCGCCTCCAGGTCTCACCAGGAGAGCAACTCCTCTTTGCGGTTCCTTTTGCCTGGACGGAGTTAAGGCTGTCATGATTTACGTTTGAAGGCAGGTTCTCTTCCACCATCCAACCAGGAACAGGCTTGTTAGATGCAGACTGACGGCTGTAGCTGAGCTATAATCTGACGGTTACTAAGCTGCATCTTTGTTTGTCACCAGTTTTTTGTAAAGCTACACATGAGTGCAGGTGCTTCTTCGATTTTGAAAAGAGATTATTATCCTCCCAGATGTCACCAAAAAAAAAAAAAAATGTGCAAAATTTAATGTGCTGTAATGTATATACATCATGCCAAAACAAACTGGGATTGTGTGCAATCATGTTGGACTAATACTCAGCCCCTTTGTGAGAAATGTGGCCCCTAGATGGCCTCTTTCCTAGAAAAATCCTAGATGTGTCTCTGTGCACCTTCCCGGTCTGCTCTGGTTGGTCAGGAGTGTGGGCCGCTGCTTGTTGGATCAAACTGCACGGAATAAGCAGCTAAAGATGAAAGAAATACAACAATATAGCAAAATTACAGGGAAAACAAAATCTTAGAAAAGAATTCAAACACTAAACATCCCATTGAAATGAGTAGTTTATACTGATTACTAGAAAGTCGTGACTCAAGCACCACCAGAGTCGTTCCCAGAGTCACAAGTTCACATTTTAAACTCCAGTTTTAAAGTCAACACAGTTGCCGATCCTTTAAAAGTCTCACAATCACGCAAAGTTCAAACATCTGCTTAGCAAATGTTGTCTGCTCAAGATGCCCGAGTGTGAATGTGGCTGAGAGATGCAGAGTGATATGAGTGAACCCTTCTTCTCAGCATTGCTTTTTTCTAGATGTGACTGCTTCTGCGTATTTATTATCAGTGTTTTCAAATTCATAGCTCACTCTTCTGTTGCTTATGAGTCACAAATGCGATGTAACGTGTCACAGTACTGACATATATACATATACAAATTCAAACGTCACTTATGTGTCTGACGTTTTATTGTTGTTTTTGTGATAAAAATGTTTCGGGAGTGATCAAATCTACCATAAACTCGTTCCTGGTCGTTCGCTTGCTGGATAAAAATCATTTCTCTCATGTTGTCATGCTGGATGATAAAAAAGGGATGCAGCTTGCACAATCAGAACATCAACAGAGAAGTACGGTGGAGGGAGCGGCCCAGGTCGCGGCCCAGGTCGCGGCCCAGGTCGAAGCCCAGACGCAGAGATGCTGGACGCTGACCTGAGGACAGCTGTTCACACCAGCAGCAGTCAAAGGAGCTCAACTCCTGTAGCTGCAGTCATCTTCAGGGGTGCTTTTACTTTTTCCTCCTGCACTGTGAACATGTAACCGAGGTGTTCAACGGGAATGTTTAACCGCGGGTTACCAGCTTCAGCAGGTTGTGTTTGTCTATCATTAAACGCTAGATAAAGACTAGATCACATTTTAGTGCAAATCAAAGCCAATAAACAAACAAACAAACAAACAAACAAAAAACAAAAAACAAAATGTAATATTTGTGACTCCAGTCCCAAATTTTAAAACACACCCCACGGACTTGTGAGACCTGTTTAATTAATCAGACTGAATAATAGCCTCTGATGCAGATTACCTTTCCCCTTTTAACCAAGAACTTAAATTATATTTATCGAAGATTTTCGTCTCCTAGTTCTCAAGTTCTTTTTAAAAAGTCACCGTAACATCAGATGCAATTTACACAAGGACTCCCATGAAGGAGGCAACAAATCTCCGAGCTTGAGAGTACATATGGAAGGGATTGTCCGTGCTGTTAATGGATGCATGAAAGTAAGAGCGAAAACCCCCGAGGCCATCCGGCTTTCGGTGTTCCCTCCACAGCTCCCTAATTACTTGGAAGGCTGAAACTTAGCAGGCGGAGCAGGCAAGAAAAATGAATCCTTTAATCATGGCCTACAGAGCGCTGTTCATCAACAAGAGGACTCTGTAGATGTGCGATGTGATGTTAAAAAGCAGTACCAATTTAAAAAAAAAAAATTGATTTGAACAAAAAAGAACGCAATTAAAAACCGACAGCGAATGTAAAATAACAAAATACTCAAGCAAAAACCTTTTAAATTTCAAGCTTCTTCAACCAGGGTTGGATATTTAAATGATTCAAATGTATGGGATAATTTAAGTATATAGATCTGCAGTTATGTTTGTTACAAATGGAGCAATTGGAAATGGTAATTAATCACTTGAGGACAGTTTATTAACTACAGCTTTGATTACTCTGCAGCCAGAATGTTATCTTTTCTTTTCTGATATAAGTTCCAACCAAAGTTAACAAAAATGTCCTTGTGATGTGTCTAATGCCTCCGTCTTTTTAAAATGAGAGACTAAAACTGTGCCGTCGTTGGTGGTGAAGATGAAGTGGGTGAAGTGTCTCCACACTCAGCGTTCTCTCTTTTCCGGGTATCTGTGAAAGGAGAACATTGTGAGTGTGTGACTGGGAACATAAAAAAAAACCAAACATTCAATTTAGAACCAACAGAGATGTTTTAAAATATCATTTCAACTGAAAGAGAATAAAAATAAGCCCAGTGTTGCTTGGAGCAGCCCAACTTTCACAGTAAAAAACCTTGGCTCTTGGCTCTCTCGATTTAGAGATCGTGGGTTATTTTCCCTCACAGGTGAGCGCAGCATTGACAGCTTCGGACACCAAGGACCGATTGCCTTTCTTCTTTTCTTTTTTCATAATCACACTGCTTCTTCCACACTTTTTCTTTCCTCGAATATCAAAAAGAAATTCCTTAAAAGCAACATTTTCAGTAAGTTGTCCGTGCACACCATGTTTATTTCATTTAATTTCATTTTTTTTCCCTCCCTCCTTCCCGTTTTTGTTAGATCCACTCAACAAAGCTGCTTGGTTGGGTTGATGTTACCTGGACTACGTGGGGGCGGGGGCAGGGGCGGGGGCGGGGGCGGGTGCGGGGGCGGGGGCGGGGAGAATTGCAACAGTATGTGCACTATTTTCACTTTGGGACTTCAAAACCGTGATACAAATTTTTTTTTTTTTCACTTCCTTGTACAGGCAGAAATTAAGGACGGTGCGAGGTAGTCAGGAACACACCCCCTCCTGGGAAAAACACAGAGTTGTCTCCCTCGATATTTAAACCTGAGTTTGTTATTTTACAGGACTCAATAACATGTACGTCAAGTACCCGTGATAATTACAGGGGCGAAACCTCTTCTGATTCCAAACTTTCCAGCAGCTTAAACTCTTCCGCCCGTCACCCCACACCCACCCCCACCTCACTGGGGATCTTAAGCACTGGTTTGTGTTCAAGCTTGTGCTCAAATGAGTCCAGAAATCAAAACTACTTATGGTTAGGAAAGGTTTGAGGTCTGCAATAATGCCGCTTTTTCTTCTCAAGTCAGAAATCAGGACTTTTGGAGACAATAATTCCAGCTCACGTATTTTTGTTAATGATGGGATTTTGCTGCTCACCATTTGCTCCCAATTTTACAACCTCATTAACCTTTTTTGAGAATTAAATACAGAATTTTGACAGCTTGTGGTTAATTTAAGATAGATTGCAGTTTACAGACTTTGCTTTCCATGTTAGCAGATGTTGTGCAGCTAAATTTCAACATCATTTTCACATTTTAGCCACGTTAATTAACAACGTTAACCAGTTAATTAATCAATTTTCAGGATTTTTGGTGTAATTTTTGTACCTGGCTTTGCACTTGGCAAATAACTAATAACTCTAGCAAGAAAAAAAGAAGTCAACTTTACAAAAAAACTAAAATAAAATGCTTCAAAGATGTTTTTGAGGAACCGCAAACATTGATTGTTCGATCCCTTTATGCAGAACGCTTTAAGGCATCGACTACTCTTGTTAACTAATAGCGTGCTGTGTACAAAAATGGTGCCTGCGTATTTATTTTGACTTATTGAACATCAGTTTTACACAATATTATTGAAAATGTGATGTATATAATGCCGTTCATTTGATATTGTACAGCATACATTACAGATAAAACACAGAAAAAGAAAAACAGAATGCTTGCTGGTCATGACATGCCTGTTGTGATCAAATCCTTTGAACAGAGGTGAACATCTGAACATGTTTGCTGCTCTAAAGGTAGGGTAAGTGATTTCTAAAGGAAGCTGCTTCCGTTGAAACAAAACAAAACACGAATCAGCATCTCTTTCCCTCAATCCAATGCTTCCCAAGAAATAATTCCCCATCACAAATCTAACACAAGTTTGTTTAGTTTATTTTGGATCTTCCTCTTCATGTGCATAAGCATGAGCACAAATCCTCCCTTTGTCACTGCTTACTCTCTGTTTGTGTCTAGTTTCTACGGGCAAAGTTGTGGAGGTGTGTAATGAAGGCCTTTTGTTGAGGAGATTTTTACTTCATGGAGGTTTGAAATCGTGTAGACTCGCTTACCCTGCCTTTAAAATCTTTTCTGGTGGCATCTTCAGTAACAACTCAAATAAACCACTTCAAAATTCCATCAAAAATTAATGAGAGCTAGAAAGAAGAGAAAACCCCGGTAATAGTGTTAAGTTGAGTTAAGACATGTTGGAAATCCTCCTTTACTATAATCAGGCACTACTTCCAGACTTAAGAAACATAAGAAGAAATAAAGGAAATTGAAGGTAGTTTTTTTTGTGTGTAACAGTGAAACAGAAAGCAAGTGTCTTACTATTTTTATTTCTGCACGCGTCTCAATTATCTCTGCATAATCTACAAATCCTTCACACTCACTAAGAGCTTCCTGCAAAGGTCACAAAACAAGGATGAGGTTATTTTTAAAATAATGAAGATGAAAATGTCTGAGAGGGTGGATTGTGGGTCCAGGTTATATATATATATATATATATATATATATATATATATATATATATATATATATATATATATATATATATATATATATATATATATATATTTTTTTTTTTTTTTTTTTTTTTTTACATTAGATGTTCAAATGCAGATTATGATGGCAACACACATAGTAGTTATTAGGACGGTGTTAAGTAATTCAGCAGCAAAGATAAAGTCAAGGTCTCGATGGGGGTGGGGGTTAATGAGACCACTAAGATGAAGCGCTTTCCTCAGCATAAACTAGTAGCTGGCAGCTCTTCTGACACAATGACAGAATATATACAGAAAAGAAATATAAATGAAACAACAGGTTCCACATTAGGAAATCTTTCAATATTGTTCAATAGTGAACAATCACAGTGTGATTTCAACACTTATTTTTACGGATAAGATCACACGACGTCAGGTATGCTGGCCTGCAGCCTCCCACTCTGTCAGAGACCAGTGGAAATCAGGGGCTGCACATCTGCAGCTGGCGTAACATTGCGTATCTGCAGGAGGAATTCAGAGCACGGATCTGCGTCTGAGCTGCGCAGGCTGCAAATAACCAGGTGTTTTGGAGTTTTGGCATTGACTTTGACACTTTTTATTGTGGGAGAATCTACTGCCTTAAAACATACACTATATTGCCAAAGGTATTTACATCAATCCAAATAATGGAAATCAGGTATTCCAATCACTTCCACGGCCACAGGTGTATAAAATCAAGCACCTCGGCATGCAGACTGTTTTTACAAGTATGTGTGAAAGAATGAGTCGCTCTCAGGAGCTCAGTGAATTCCAGCGTGGAACTGTGATAGGATGCCACCTGTGCAACAAATCCAGTTGTGAAATTTCCTTGTTCCTAAATATTCCACAGTCAACTGTCTGCTGTATTATAAGAACATGGAAGTGTTTGGGAACGACAGCAACTCAGCCACAAAGTGTTAGGCCACGTAAACTGACGGAGCAGGTCAGCGGATGCTGAGGCGCATAGTATGAAAAGGTCGCCAACTTTCTGCAGAGTCAATCGCTACAGTCGGTTGCAGTGGTGTAAAACACGTCGCCGCTGGATACGCCTCCAGAGCAGTGGAGTCGCGTTCTCCATCTGGCAATCTGATGGACGAGTCTGGGTTTGGGTCTGGGTTACTTGTCTGACTGCATTGTGTCAAGTGTAAAGTTTGGTGGAGGGGGGATTATGGTGTGGGGTTGTTTTTCAGGAGCTGGACTTGGCCCCTTAGTTCCAGTGAAAGGAACTCTGAATGCTTCAGCATACCAAGACATTTTGGACAATTCCATGATCCCAACTTTGTGGGAACAGTTTGGAGCTGGACCCTTCCTCTTCAAACATGACTGTGCACCAGTGAACAAAGCAGGTCCATAAAGACCTGGATGACAAGAGTCAGGTGTGAATGAACTTCACTGGCCTGCACAGAGTCCTGACCTCAACCCGATAGAACATGGGGATGAATTAGAGTGGAGACTGAGAGCCAGGTCTTCTTGTCCAACATCAGTGGGACCTCACAAATGCACTTCTGAAAGAATGGTCAAATATTCCCATAAACACTCCTAAACCTTGTGGACAGCCTTCCCAGAAGGGTTGACTAATGTCATATTGAACCTATGGATTAGGATATATACGAGTCAAAGCAGTGAGCCAATACTTTTGGAAATATACTGTACATCTTCACGAGCAGACAGGTTGGAAACTTCAATATCTCACTTTGGAGCCCACTTAGAGTCAGACTGCAGTTTTGCTCTTGCTCAGTCATTTCTTTTAGACACATAAAATACTTGGTTAGAGAAAGAAGAAGGTAATGGTCAACATATAATACACCCTTTCACAATTTTCCCCCTGAACGAGCTGTACAAGGTTTAACCTTGCAGCTTAATACTGAAGGTTAGCGACAACTCAAAGCTCTTTGATACAGTTTGTAAGGGACACAGCTAAAAAGCGACTTATCAGTCTCTGACCAGCTAAAAAAGTAAACTGTAAAAGGTTGTTGGAGACAGTTTATGCAGCTAAAATGCAGTGTCAATCCGCTCCAGAAAGAAATCTGTCCATTGTGCTGGACCGTCCCCAGAAATGTCAGTGGCTCTTGTCTATATGTGGTTAACGGGTCTTAAAGGGAATTTTTTACAGTGTGCAAACTTTACTTATTCTGCTGCTCTTTTTAATTGATAAAAACGGGAAGAGTGCGAGACAAAAGTAGTGAGAGATTAACGACAAGGAAATGTTACTGCCTGTAATGCGAGGTAATGTTTGGTTTGCTAAATCAGTCAGAAAGCATTTTACTGTCCCACTTCAAACGAGGGATGACTGCTCATGCATACATTGCGGTAATTCTGCAGAGCCTGTTCTGTGCTTCACTGCAACTGTGTCTCTTTAAATAAGAGGTTTTGCATCGAAGAGTGAAATAATGTTCTGATGCATGATGATGCTCAAGCTGCTGGAGAAACAGGACAGCTGGAGGCAGTGCAAATGACTGAGTCCAACAGGACTCAAAGGAAATGCTTCCTAACAGAGGGAATGCCTCTGACTGATTCTAAACATCTCATTGTTCTGAAACTTCCCTAAGACTCATCTGCATAATGATGGCGAGAGGTTTTCTCTTCATTTTCTCTCTGCTCATGCACATGCTTTGACAGATGAAGTTACTGAATGAAGAACCGTTTTCCTTTGACAGACTGTGGAGAGAAAAGACTTGGCGTGTGGAAGCAACGGGAGTGCACTGTCTCTTTGTAATGAATTAGGTTCCACATGATGCACAGAAGCGCTGACACAGTCAGAGCCCTAGACATGAACTCTGCTTGTCTTCAGCCAGCTATGCATAATTGTCAATGATGCATCCTTTAAATCGCACTGAGAAAAATGAAGATGCACACAATCTAAATTCTGTGCTCCAGACACCGTCTAAAACCGTCACCGTGCTACTTAGACTCTTGGGATGCACTACATTTTTCTTTTTTTTTTTTTTTTTAATCCACCCTGTTCCATCGTAGCAAGAGATGATGCTCATTGGTGATGTTTATGTGAAGATAACAGCAGGGTAACATTTTCTGAACAGAGATATACTAATGTAATTGTGTTCTGCGTTCAGCTCACATAATTTCTGTCATAAATTAGGTTATCCTGTTTTCTTCAACTAAATAATCTATTAATGGGCTTCCCATTGATTGACTGGTTGGACTCTGCTGAGACTGTATGGCCTCGCTGTGCACTTCAGGGAACAAAACACAGCGGGAAAATACAGCCCTAAATATAGCACTGTGCATACATTACAGAGTGATGGATGTCTACCCGTTGTTTTACACTTAAGATGTGAAAAATAAAATACAACAAAAAAAACCTTTAAAACTCAATATTGCGATTCTCAGTCAGTCAGTCTTTGGTTAGGACTTTGGAATCATTTTGTTTATCGAAGAATTTATGGTCAGCTCATTGGCGGTCTAGAGCAACCCCTCCACTAAATACTATGAAGTGTTTCTGCAGATGTGCTGTAGATATGGTGCTGTGCATTTAGGCCAAACTCCACTTTGGTATCAGCTGTCCAAACTTCATTGTTCCTCATCTGTGAAGAAGTTTAAATCCTAAGCTGTGCAACCAACTCAGTTACACACAGAAACGACTGCAGTTGAAGAGAAAATACGACGCGGCCATCTAGTGGCGGAAAATTGACATTACACAAATCAAATCTGTCCATTACTTCAGCACACTCCACTCTAGTGCAAATATCTGCCTTTGCTTCACTCTTCAGCATCAGGGAAGTGAAGTGGTCGGAAAAGACTGCCAGATGAATAAAACTGAAATTAATTGTACGGTTTGGAGATGGTGACACTGATCAAAGTCAGGAAACACAGCTGGAGGCGACAGAGTCCAGATAATAGCATGCTATAGAATTTTTGGGAAGAAGTCACAAAGATGGATAGGATTTTTATAAAATCAAAATTTCAGAGCAACAGCCAGTGTTAGATGTCTTGGAGATACATGAGAGAGGCCAGACTGGGCTGGTTCGGAGACATAAAGAGGAGGGATAATGAACACACTGATACAAGGATGCTGGAGAAAGAGCTGCCAGGCTGGGAAGACCAAAGAGGAGACCTTTGGATGTGTGAACGAGGACAGTTGCAGGTCTAAGATCTTTTAAAACAAGGGACATGATTCTCACAGAGGGCTCAAGCGTTTGACCAACATCCCTGTACACAAGCATCCCCTCTCTTCTTCTTCTTCTTTGGTAAGGTGTAAAGACATCAAGTAATTATGAAAAAATGTTAATAAACAAATGTTAACTTTCATGCCTAAAAGCATGTAAGTTTCTGCTAACTAACACTGTATCTAATAGTTGCTTCTTAATTTAATATTTGTCAGAACTGAGCTGAGTGACTGCATCAGTAAATATCCTTTTATGGATTTATGACAACCAATACGGGGATTTATGACTGTCAAAGTAGAATTAATGTTTCGTGGTGTTAACTGATCATGTCTGCCTGTTTCCAGTCTCCCTTTGCCAGCAGTACTAGTCGTGACTGGTCATGACCTCTTTCTTCTTCTATAAGCTTTATTTTTTAACTGTAAATTCCCATTATACGCATTAGTGCTGCTAATTGTTTGGTGATGGAACTGTAGGCAGCTATTATCTGCTCATCCTCACTGGACAAAGGACACTTGAGTGAAAGGACAAAAGCACTTCAGGGAGCCAATATAGATTACAGCTGGGGGCAGTGTCCCTTGGCCACGCCCCCGGTACCGCCCACAGACAATCGGCTGGGTGCTGTGACAGAGGAAGATGCAGAAGATGGACAAGATGCAGACAAATGATCTTCTGCGGGAGGAGGAGAAAGAATAACGCAATCAGATTTGAATACGTTGAACCCATCAGTATCCAAAAATGTTCACTTTATCATATTCTGTTGTCTTATATTATTCGTCATGATATGAAAGTGGACTATCTTTTAACATATCAAATATGAAGAGACGTCCTATTATTATTTTAGTTGTTCTTTGCTGCCCCCATTTGGCTGCTGGTGGTAAAACCCTCATTTCACTAATAAGAGAAGGCAGCTATTTGTTTCTTCGAAGTTTGCTTAGCATATAAAGCATAATATGTGAACTATTACTAGCCTTTTTTTGTGTTAAATATTTCCATCTATGTCCAAATCTCTGTGGCACATTGCATTACATTAGTACTTTTCATTTTACAGGCACAAATTAAACTGATCAAACAGAACTCGTGAAGCAGTCAAAGCTGAGCCATCGTGTTTTCCTTTTCTGTTTCTTCATTATATCCGCTGATACAAACCAGAATAACGTTCACAATGAGCAGCCAGCAGAAGAATGCGTATTTCTCCCTTTTCCCACAAACAAAATTAAAAAAAAAAAAAAAACAGTTAAAAATGAGTTGAGGTTTGGACCCTTCTCAGACTTGGAAACTGCTGCGGGTATTGCAGCGGTTTCCCCTCAATTATTCTTCTAACAGGCTAAAATCCGCCTGTTTCTTTTCTGTCACAGAATCGGAATTATTAGCGCTCACTCTGCAACACGTCCAAATCAAAGTGTGTGTTAACTCTGCACACGAGGCTGCTGAGAGCAGCTCTGCCCAGCTGAACTTTATAACTTGCCCTGTTCAGTGCGGGTGGGACCAGTTTCCTGGATCCGCTTGAAAGAAATGCACAAATTTACCATACCGTGTAATAATTGTTCCAGCTGACGAAGAGGACCAGCTTTCATAGAAATCCAAGTGAGGGGCTGACAATGATGGTGTAGGGTTCATGCTACAGGCAGGTTTTATAACCATCGAACTAAACCCAACAGCATCAAAATAGTAGAAATTAAGCAGCAAAACTTTAGATTTTTCATTGTGAAGCTAATTATCTCATATGTCATTATTATTAATTGACATAGATGCTTGTTTAGTGAAGTTTTTTTTTAAATCCGTGACTTAAAACCCATTCATTTTAATTAATTTTTAATGTAAACTGATATTTTCGAACTATAAAATTATTAGGATTTAAAAAAACAAAGCAAAGCAAAAAAAAAAACAAAAACAAAAAAACTAAATTAGATATATATTCCTTCATAAACGTTGCAGCACCGAAAAAGAAGTGAGAAAACGTGTCATGGCGCAAACGTGAGACAAAATCAATTCCCATTAGTCTTAGACAACATCGGCTTCTTTCCTTCCAGTGTGAAGAGGAAATAATTGCTGTTCGATCAGAAAAGTGGCGTTATGTGGAGTAATATTTCCACCTTTTTTTATGTGCTAAATATTTTTACATTTTCCCTCTTAATGTAAAGAAAAAGATCATGGGGCTTTTTAGCTGCTTCAGTATCCCGCAACTCTGACTCACATCAGCTTCATTTCAGTTTTATTTTATAGTTTATTTTAGAATTTTATTTAGGGGGGGAGGGGTATAAAAGGCTACCATAATCTTAAAAAGGCCACTAAATAGTTTTTTGTTTGTTTGTTTATTTGTTTGTTTTTAAGTAGGCTAAACCGTTGGAGAATGTTAAGTGCGAAGTAATTTGTCCCCGTTGTAACTCGTTAGATCGTCACAACTGAAATAAAATACCGACTTTTGAAAAGGAAATAGGTTCACGGTGTACAGAGTCTTTACGACCTGCAGAAAACCTGTCGGGATCCAGATAACACAGTTTTCGTGCTTTTATGCATAAATCCAGTCTCTGAGAGAGTTTTTCCAAAGTTAAATGAAAAAAAAGGCATCATCTGCAGCAATGTGAGTTCTTGTTTTGTTTAACTTATCTTCTTAAATTTAAGATATATTATAAACAAAAAAAAAAACGAGTTTCATTGCACATCGTTGCGGGCCATTTTTCTTTTAATGAACGATCAGAGCAATTAAGAAAAAATAAAATATCATGTCACTGTGTCGGCGGTGACCTCAGCAAAGGTTGCGGGTTGGATTCCCAGCAGGGCCGCAGCAGTGAGCGTAGAGAGGAGGGCTTGCGTGACAAGAAGAGGGAAAACAAGCCTTTCCGTGGAAATGTGTCCCGCAGGCAGACGCCTGTTATGGACTATTTTATGTTTCATGTCTCCTCTGGTTTCTCCTGGTCTATAAAATAGGTGTATGTTCTCACACTGCACACGGATGAAACGTGGACCCCAGCTTTAAAAGAGGATAAATTACCATTATTATTGCAAGTAATTAAATAAATAAAATCGTAATCATAAGACATTTTAAATCTGCTGCAAACTTAATCTCTTTCAAAGAAAGCCTCGGTCCTTGTTACTTCCCTTTTGAAAGCCGCCCGCCTTAATAATTCTTAAATGTCTTTCATTTGTGTCCTGTTTATGTGTGCTAAGCTTTTATTTTATTTTCTTGTCTCTGAGATCCATGAAAGCTCTTTTAGGCACATGCTTTACACATGAACATCAACTAAACACCATGAGGCTTTGAAAGGGTAATTGTTCTCAAGTTCATGCATGTTGTAAATTCAATAAACATGTTTAGAAGCAAATGATAAAATACTGTACCTCACAAATGCTTATTTTGAAAGTGAGCCAGTAAACTTTCCTCATTAGGTGTATTTCAGCAGAGCAGGAAGAGGAAGCCTGCACGCACTGACTGACTGACTGCTGCTCTAATAGCCTGTGTTCTCCCAGCCATCCTTCAGGGGCATGATTTATTGAAAAATATGGACCGTGTGTGTAAGCTAATATGACAAAAGTGCTTTGACCGGGGCGGGAGGGTGGCGGCGGCGGCGGTGAGGGGGTGCACTCTCCGAGATGGTCCACCTCCAGTGTGCTTGGCTCTTTTCTCACGCGATTCCACTATTTGAGGATGGACACGGCTCCTGTGTCCCTGGTTTTTGCTTTTTTACAACCGACACAATTATTTAAGTCTGAATGTAAAAAAAAAAAACAAAAACAAAAAAAAAAAAACAGTCTGAACCTGGAGGTCCTGGGTCAGACTGAGTATCTGACCTATACAAGGCGGAAAAAGCTCTTTTTAGGACTATGTCTATTTTGAAACACGTTTTTGCAAACTTTGATTGAACTTTTATCATAAAGTTTTCCTTTTTATTCTTATCCAGCTGCTACATTAACATTTGACCCTGGTTCTTGACACAGCTAAAGACAGAGGGATGCTGATGGGTTCTCATTGATCTGATGATCCATAAGCCTCTTATTGATAAGCTCCATCAGGAGCGTTGTTTCATCACAAAGCTGCACGGATGAAACATGCTTCCCCTTGTATCTGCATAATATATCCGCTAATAACGTCACTTTTACCACATAATTAATTGTGATGACTTTCAAAACATACTTTTGTCTGAAGAACAACAAAATAGACGGTGCAAATAAGAGCAAAAACCCATGTTTGAACATTTTCAAAAATATTTTTTCTGAGATTTTATTTTGCACTTGCTCAGACGGGTGGAGAAGGTTAGGGCAACAGCTCACAACGTGTTAAAAATATCAAGTGTTTTCCTCCTTTGTGTCGAGCTGACAAGCTGACTCTAACAGGGGTTAATTTGCCGTTCAAGGGTTAAACAAACAGGAATTAATAGTTTATTTCAGCCAAGTCTTGAATGTGTTTTGTCCTTACGCTCTGGTCAGGCAAAATGCAAACTGGCAAAACTGAAAAAACAACAAAGTTATTTTCTTAGCAGACTTTTGTGTGAGACAGCAAAAAGCTCCTGCAATAAAACAAACAGTTCCCAGAGTGGCTTTCGGTTTGTTCCACTGAATCGGGTTTGGGGTGCAGTGAGCTGAGAGCTAATAGGGATTAAGCAGGAAAACTATGTGTCAGTTTTAGTGATTGTAATCTGGAGTGGGCTTTTTGAGTTTCTGAGCAGGTATAAAACACAAATCAAGAAGCATTTCTGATAAGTGACAGCGGGAGCCTAGAGGTTTGTTTTCACGCCGGGTCCACCGCTTACCTATTTGACATGGGCTGGCAGGGGAACAGCATGTTTAAAATCACATCTGATGGGTGGACATTCAGAAACAGAAAGCAGAGAGCATGAGGGCTGCAGGAGAGCCGAAAACCCAAGACAGATTTGTCAATAACTCCATGCTCCATGTGGCATAAAGGGGCCTTCTAGTTGACTGACTCTGTTAAGGCTGACCTAAGATGTCTGGACCTTCCTGACCTCTTCCACTCTTGCATTGTGGGCCTTTGCTTTGACCTCAACAGCTTGCATCGTCACAGTGGCCCATTATAGTGCCAGAAATAATGATGTGGAGGATCCCCAGCAGACTATTAATGCACTGATTTCTTTCTTGCATATGGAAAGACAAACACACACGGCAGTAATGATACAGGATTAGACTCCAATCTGGATTAGACTCATGACGGTTTTGTTATGGCTGAGCTGTCCTCAGGAAATCAAAGTAATCAGCAGAGTAGACGTGACAACGTTTCCTGTCGTGCACATTTTTTTCCAATGAGAACTGTAGCTTTTATAAAACGGATTGTTTAATGAGTTTTGAATTCATTAACCTCCTAAGACCTGGTGCAATTTTTTTTTTTATCTTGTTGCTTCGGGCCCCCTTTAAAAATATGAAATATTATGACATTGACAACAAAACGTGTGATGTCCACACATGTGTACGCCAGGTCTTAAGCCAGGTTAAGCCAGGCTTTGATTGAGAACCCCATGTTCTTCAAAGAGCAATTGTGGACAGAAAATAGGTTGATGTTTTTGTTTGTTCTAACTAGCAATTCTTGTTATCATTTCATACAAAAAAAACAACAAAAAACAGGAGTAAAACATGGGCGACTATAACACAACGATGCTTCATCCGGTAATGCATCTGCATAGAAGTGACACAAGAGATGCTGATGACTTCTTAAAAAGCATTTAAACATTTGTGTTGTAATCAGACAAACAGTGATAGATAGATAGATAGATAGATAGATAGATAGATAGATAGATAGATAGATAGATAGATAGATAGATAGATAGATAGATAGATAGATAGATAGATAGATAGATAGATAGATAGATAGATAGATAGATAGATAGATAGATAGATAGATAGATAGATAGATAGATAGATAGATAGATAGATAGATAGATAGATAGATAGATAGATAGATAGATAGATAGATAGATAGATAGATAGTAGCACAAAACTGTACAGCATCATCAAATAAGGCACATCCAGCAGCAATGAACATCTACAACAGCTTCCATGGAGGAGCTGTAAAGACTATGTCCAAAAGGGAGCACCTGCAGCCTATTTGCCACAAAGTTCCCATATTTATGACAAAACAGGAAGAAAAGGGCCACGAACTCTCCTCTTTTTATCTGTATTGACAAAAGTTTGAACGAAAGATGGCAGTGGTGGCCGGAAGGACATGCATGTACAAACAATCCTTTTTATGTATTTATTCTGTACACTTAAAATGAAAATTCTCCCGTTTGTCCGAGGGGTCTCCATCTACACTACCACGAAAGCGGAAAGACATTTTTGAGTCTTGTCAGAGGATTAAAATAGCCCTTTATTTTGACACAGGTCAGTTAATGTTGGCACTTGTGGGCACCAAGTGTTAACATTAATTGTCATTTTGCTGCAAGCACACACCCTGTTCGAGCTAAAAGCTGCTCCAGTTCACGTCATTTTGATCTCTAAGGGAAGTTTACACTCCTTACCATCTAATAGTAGACCTAAGGTTGATTTAACTCTGGAATGTTCCAGAAAAAAAACGTTAAAAAACAATGTCCATCCATCCATTATCCATTATCTAGCTAATTCCTATCCAGGGTCACGGGGATCTGCTGGAGTCTATCCCAACTCTCCCCGGGTGAACGGGAGGGGTTCACCATGGACAGGTAAGAGCATAATGTGTCTAAACTTATTTTACCTTTAGTGCTGCTTATCAATTATCAGTATTGGGTCCCAATTAAAGCCACTTAAAACATAATGATTTCTAAAGTCAATAAATGTTGCATGTTTGATTTTTTATTATTGCTTTTGTCCAGATGTTTTGGAGATGTTGTACTCTAAGCAGGCTGCATGCAGCCAATTAGGTTCATAGGCTATTACTGGCAAAGAGGCTTTCAAAAAGTCAGCGTAGTGGCCCAACAGAGAACAAGTGTTGAACAATTTTCCTGCGTGAACGCAGGTTGTTGTCCTCCGCCTTCCGTCTAAAGAACTAGGCTGTAGGAGACTTCTCGTCTTCTCTGTGTTTACCTTTCTTGCCTCTGCTTATTTTACTAATACCTACTGTAGTGTGGCGTGGTGCTTTCTGTGAAAATAAAAAAATGAGTAGAAATGTAATGAATTCAAAGCGAGCGATTAACACGGAGACTGAAATCCTCCAGCCTGGAATGTTCTGAGCTTTTAAGCATTTCTTCAAAGCTGCTTACAGATGAAAGTAAACTTTTCATAGTGCTGAAATCTTATTACACCTCCAAACACGCTGAACAGTGGAGTAACAGCGTTGCAGATGACGAAACCGTTTCTGCTTTCAGTGTTAATTTTAGGCTGAAAAACATTTACAGACGTTAAGGCCAACATTTGCTCTCCTGATAGTAATAAGTAAGTTTTATATATGTGTTTCATGATGTCATAAAGTAAATCATACAAAAAAATATTTCAAAGCTTGTTGCAGTTATACTGCTGTGAAGTTTTAAAGGTGAATTATTTCCCTTTTCAGGCATAAGAAGCATCATTTAAGTAATAAAGAAAAAAGTTAGTAAAACCGAGACTTTAAATGGATCAAATAGATATGTAAACTTTCTATATAAAGGAACATATAATATAATCACTCAAAAAGTTTTACCAAGGGCATGGATGTGCAAAACACAGACGCAAAGTCAAACACACAACATCATCATAAAAACAAACAAACAAACAAAACAAAACAAAATACACTAAAACACAAGAAATCACTATTTAAAAAATGTATATCATAGCATACTGAATACACTTACAAATTGCAAAAATATTAGATTTCAAAATAAATAAATTAAAAATTTGAAAAAAAAAGTTCAATAAAAAAGAAATAAAAACACATTTTAAAAACAAAAGAAACAAAAAAACTGTAAAAAATAACAATATAGCAAAAAAGTAGAGCATAAGAAAATAAAAAATTAAATAAAATATTTTTTAAAACAAAATAGAAAACTTAACACAACTTTTCTGAAAAAAAATATATTTCACAAACACAAACTAATAATTAAAAAAACAAATGTATTGTTATTACTATTATGTTCAGCACTTTGGTCACTTTGGTGTTGTTTTTAAAGTGTTTTATAAATAAAGTTGAGTTGAGTTATTAATATTATTATAATGTTCTTCTAAATGAAGAGAACCTTTTAGAGAATTATTGATTTCTGGTCGTGTTAAAATAGTGGAACATTTTTTTCATTGATTTGACTTGTATCTCAGGAGTGTCAGAGACCTTAGAAAAATGTTTTTAAAAGCTGAGACGAGCTGAGGTTTCATACAAATACAGAGAACATTTTTAAATGTTGCATGAAAAAAACAAATAAATCAACTGGACTTGGTGACTATTGTGAACATTTAAGTGTAAATAAGAATGCATCAGGAGTAGAGAAAAGTTTTCTTTTCCGATTTTCAGCATATTTCAAAGTTTTTTCTCTGGTCTTCACAGCATAATGCTTGGTTTTATACTATGATATTTAAATTAGTCCTGTTATACTCGATTATAAACTCGTCTTTTCTCTTATATTTTCTTTGAACTGAGTGGAAAGTGAATATACCATTTTCTTTTTCTTTACTTTACTTTACCAGGAACACAACTGTCGGGATGTAAATTACTAACTAAAGCAAAAATAGTTGCGGGGAAAACTGGATATGACATTTTTAGATTTTGCTCATCGTGGATCGAGTCATAAGGTTGTAAAATGATGAGAAACAACAGATATACAAAGTGCATAATACATATAAAGCGTGCATGGACAAATGTAACCAATAGGCGGTACTGTGCCATTCCTCATGACGCATTCTCCATCTCCAGCCCTGAGGACAACGCCGTATCTCTGCTTTGGTGTGCTCCCTAATTGACCTAAATCCTGCATTTCTACAGTCCCTGAAGGCAGACTATCACACGGCTCTGAGGAACAACCCAGTGCCGAGCCTTTTTTATTCTCCCGGAGTAATTCCTCTTTGCCTTGTGCCCTCAGCTCAACCCCGAGACGAATTTTCTGTCCGGATCTCTTAAAACTGCGCAGGCCGTCCTCTTACGGAGCGCGTCGGGATGATTTACGCGGAGCAGGAGGCAATACTGACAGGAGATATGAAGCCTTCCGTGGAATGATTCTATAATATCCACCACTGGAGAAATTAAAGAAAAAAAAAAGGTGTAAAACCGGCTGGAGGGAGGCTCAAAAAAGTCAAGATGCTGGACCACAAAGCGCCCAGATCGAAGCTCGGCGCTCCGTCAAGAGGCTCGTCGTTTTACATTGAGAATTTGCTGGGCACTGCGGGCGGTGATTCCTCAGCTGAGGAGCGGCTGGACACTCCCGGCTTCAAGGTTGGTGCCCACAACATAGTCTGTTCGGGGCTAGCAACGAGAACACAGAGGGAAGGAGAGGAGCCCAACCGGCGCGCAAGGTTTCCAAACACAGTACACGGGAGCTCTCAAAGTAAGTTCTCGTCTTATTATTTGCTTTCTCCGACCGACTTTTGAAAGCTGCGGCACTAAAAAGATCCAAAACAGAGCAGATGATCGCACATTTACACCGGACACGCATGATTTTGGTTTAGATAAACATGGACACAGTTTCCTGCAGGGCAACGCATATAATTCTATTATGAAAACACTTATGTGCTAATTAAACTTTAATATCACACAAATGGCTTCTCTTTTACATCACTAAACCAAAGGCGTTGTAAATGCTTTGTGCACATGATGCATGGCCCGGTGTAGCCCCGTTTACTGCTCCTTAATGCAAACCTCAGTTCTCCAACTATCAGACTCCCACCGACCAATCAGAAAATGTTTTTAATTAAAAAAAAAAAAAATAAAGTTAAAGCCTATCTATCTGTCTTCTTAATTTATTATACATTCCGTAGGTCCTCTACACAAGCACACTAACTCGGATGAACACCCTGACCCTGCGCCAACCAGTGAACTTGCTTCTAATGATTTAAAAGTGAGGGTGGAGAAGGAGGACGCGGAGGACAAGGGAGACGATGGTTTGACGGATGACAGGGAGGAGGAGGACGCGCCTTTCTCATGCGTCTCTGGGGAGGACAGCAGTGACACTGGTGAGCCATAACACGCTTTGTGGACAACATTTCACCTCTCGAAAAATTGAAATCTGCACTGAGCAGGAGCGAGGGGGATTCGTCACTACACATGCGCACTGCGAGTTAAACCTTCCCTTTTACTTTCCAGAGAGGTTAAATGTCCAAAATTTCTTGGTTTGGTGAAGTTTTCTTCTTTTTTTTCCCTTGAAGTTAAGATGTCAAAAGCAGTATTTGTTCATTCCGTTAAAGTTGCATGATAATCAGGAATGTAGTAACACTTTCAGGGATCCAGGACCTCAACTCGCGTAGTCCCGTTGTGTATTAAAAGTTGAGGGAGCCAGTGTTTTTATTACTTTAAAAAAGTGTAAAACCACATTGATAAAATATTATTTTATTCAGTTCTAGCTCTGCTTTTTGTCGATCTCAGGTGATATCAAAGTGGTGCGGAAGAAAAAGACGCGCACCGTGTTCAGTCGGAGTCAGGTGTTCCAGCTGGAGTCCACCTTCGACCTGAAGCGCTACCTGAGCAGCTCAGAGCGAGCCGGGCTGGCCGCCTCGCTGCAGCTCACCGAGACCCAGGTGAAGATCTGGTTTCAAAACCGCAGGAACAAGTGGAAGCGGCAGATCACCGCCGACATGGAGGCAGGCAGCCCCCTCATCCCTTTCGCTGCTCACAGGGTCGTCAGGGTTCCTGTGCTGTATCGCGAGAACGCCGCTACACCTGTGGGTCTGTCCAGCCTGCCTCACGTGTCGCCACCGGTACTTGGGGTCTCAGAGGGTGTTAACTACCCATTGACTGGGCGCTTCCCCCATCCAGTGACGTTCCTAACACCTCAGATGTCAGGACTGGTGTGAATTTGGACGTGGAAACGAAGAGGCGCAGTCCACGTGTGGCTCAAACTAATCTAAAGATTCTGCAATATGTCAATCTTCGAAAAACAAGGCATACTCTATTTAATGCTTCTTTTGGATGTTTGATAAACACAAGCCAATTTAGAGTTTGATTCATTTAGCTGGCGATGGAGAATGAACAATCTTTTAAAAATACATTTATTGTCATAATCCCCCAAGAAATTGTAAGCACAAGCAGTTTTCAAGAGCAAGTGTTAAATGTTGTGTCTGTGATCATCATTATTATTGTTATTTTGACTATTTAGACATCCCACAATGTCCTCAGGGGTTCATTAAATACACTTCACAAGTCAGAGCTTCCAGAAGACTTTAATTTCTGTGAAGATGATTCTTTTCCACAGAAAATGTATAGATGATTCACTCACATGTGATAACTTAAGGGTCAAAGTGGCAGTCAGCCTGTGAGGTGATGTTCAGAAATGGTTCAGACCTTGTAAACCTCCTAAAAAGTGGGGCAACGTTAAGGTGAAGGTGTGCTTGAAAAGTATTCATGGTGAACTCATATCTACAGAGAAGCAACACAAACAGAAATGTACATGAATTCTATTTATTGAGCACTTTTCTAGTCTTGCTGACCACTTGAGAGCTCTTTTACACTACACGCAACAGTCACCCATCCACACAATGCTGTATTTGTCTATAGAGATCTAAACATTTATTTTTTATAGAATCTATGTGGACTATAAAACACACGATCACACACTAGTGAACGGTTCAGCAGTAATGCTGGGTCCAGTCCCTTGCCCAAGGACATTTTGACCACATGTGGACTGTGAGGCCAGGAATCAAACCACCGATTTAGCAGATGACTGCTCTACTTCCTGAGCCGCCGCCACCGCCCTGCACGCTTTGTGAGATAAGCTTTGATTCTTTCAACAATCAGGTTTTGGACCAAAAGCTGAACTTAGTCTTTCTATAAACCTAACAATGCTTTACGATTTCAAACTGTACCGAGTCAGTTTCGCCTGTCTCAGGCATCCACAAGGTTGGAAATTTCCTTAACAGCCTTTCACACAAACCTGTTCACATAACTGGAAACGTTGCATGAACTCATACACAAATTGTAGAAAGTTGATCATTTATATATTTAAAAAAAAAGGCATTTAGATGTTTGTGACTTAGGCCTATTTTAATTGTCATCAGCAGGAGGGCATTATTAATAATATTAATTCACTTTTTTAAAATTTAAGAGGACTTTAAAGCAGACTTTTGTACACTTATGCTCACTTGTGAATAAAATGTATGCACAATACTGTGTTGTTTCCAATTATTTGCTGTCCTTATTTCACTATAAACCTGTATACTTTGAAATAGAATTGACGTCGTAAGTTAAGATATGATTATGCATAATTATTATCTCATTAGAAATTGCGACGTTAAAGACTTTGACTGTGGCGGTGGGACATTTCAGTCATCATAAGTGTCCGCTGAACCCGCTCTCAGGTTACATAATTCTCATGACCCCAGCTGCAGGACTCGTGAAAGTGCCTTTTAAAAAGTCAACAAGAAGCAGTAGACATGATCCAGTTTGGATTTCCAGAGAGCACCGAATTAGACTAAATCTTAACTCCAAGTTCAAAGGAAGTTGTCATGACTTTGCTTTGTGTTCTGCCACACTGAGCAAGTGCGCATAAACTCGGACGACAGGGAAAATAGTTTGAAGCTACAATATGGCAGCCAGACGTAAATGTTCATCACGCCCTCATCGGCCCCACAACCCCACCAATCAAAAGCTGCTAATCCGCGGTCTTCCGGGTCGTTGAATTACGGAGCGGCGGCTCCTCCGTGTGCTATTCGCAGTCGGGCAGCGATGGTGCTCGGAGCGTCCGGAGACGTCGGTGTTGTTGGAATCTCGCAGGAGCCGATGAAATGCCGGGGAACATGAGCAAAGAGGATGCCCCGAGTCGCAGCGCGTGTTTGAGGTTCACCATCGACAGCATCCTGAACCTGAAGCAGCAGGACGAAGGAGATTCGGACAATGGATGTAAAAATGATTGTGGTGCGTGGGATGTCCCGAGAAAGTACGAGAACGGCTCGGAGGAGACAGGTAACTCTCAGAAGTCTCCGATTATTTACTTATTGGTGAACAGGTTTAATTATAGCCAATATGCCAGGTCTTGCTTTTAAAATGATGCGTAAAGATGCAGTGGGGTTGAGGAAGGCGCGGGGGTATTTATGAGAGGGGTGAAGGTCGGTGTTAATTCTTATTAATTAAACTGCTCAAATTATTTGCGCGAGTTTGCTCGGAGGGAAAATGTACGCTGTTTTAAAGAACATGTTGCCGCTTCCATCCACAGTGAAGCCCAGAGCCCACTCTGCGGACCGCAGGGAAAACTCCCCGCAGCTCCCGGCCGGCTCCTGTCCGGAGGTGCCAAGCGCGCCCGGCGCCGAAGAGGCCGCCGAGCAGCAGCGGCAGCAGCAGCAGCAGCAGCAGCAACCCGGTTCGGACAGCAAAGCCACTGTCAAGAAAAAGACACGCACCATATTCTCCAAGAGACAGATTTTCCAACTAGAAGCCACATTTGACATGAAGCGCTACCTGAGCAGCTCGGAGAGAGCCTGCCTGGCCAGCTCTCTGCAGCTCACAGAGACCCAGGTGAAAATCTGGTTTCAGAACCGCCGCAACAAGCTCAAGAGACAGCTGTCCACGGACACGGAGAGCCCGCTGGCCGCCGAGCACTTCTCAGAGGCGGGGAAAAACGTGCAATTACCACCTTTATACAAAGACAGCAGCCTGCTGGGCGGATGTTTGTTACACATGCCTTTTCCTGTCGTGTACCCGACTGCAAACACTGCGCCTTATATCTACTTCTCCAACGCTGGCAAATATTTCGGCCTGTTTGATGCAGACTGTTGAGGTCCTCCGTGCGGGTGCGTGGACATTCCTGCATATACTCTTTTCCATTTTGAACACTTTTTCTTTTATTGTTTTTCATTTTAAAACCCCTGGGCTAGTTGAGGGAATTTCTCCAGACCAACTTTAACATATCTAGTAGCCCAAGATATGCATGTGCCACTTTTTTTGTCCCACTCCAAATTATTTTTACAGTATTATTATTATTATTATTACTATTATTAATATTTTGCGTTATTACAGAGTGTTAACTATTAGAACAATGTTACGTAATTCCTCCAAGCAGTTGGGCAATTTTACTTTGCGCAGTAACATCATCTGAATGAATGTATAGGCCCTATACCTTTGTCTTACTGAGTTGCTGCTTCAGCTCTGTTATCCTGCAATATGGCTTTTTCCACGCCTCTGTGCGCATCCAAGAATTTCTGTGGATCATTGTGTTTATTTGTATTTATACAGGGCCTTATTATTGTCGTTTTATTTTCACCTGACCTTCATGTGACTGTTAAACTGTGAATGCAGTTATAACCACAACGATGAGGAATTTTGCAATAAAAAAAGTGGAATATTTGCAATTTTACTTATTTATTTTTACTATTTGCTCACTTAAAAGGGAAATATTCCCATCAATAGATTTGAATTAGCCTTGAAGTGTAACATTTTCATAGTGTTTGATTTTGTGTAGTTAGACTATAACAGGAGCTCAGCAGTTCCCTGTGAGGAACGACATGAGTGAAAACTTTTATTTTTTTAAATTCAAGTTTTATTGTTTGTCTGTGAAGAAACAGGGGGAAAAAAAATGATATTAAATCCTGACCACTTCTAGTTTAATTTTCACAGAAACAATTTTCCAGAATCTTATAAAGCATAAATTCTCATTTTATTCTGTTCACTAACTGAAAAGCAAATTACTTTTTTTAAAAATCTATTTCCCCATCTAACATAATGATTGCAAGTTAAGCCTGCTTTGAACTCCTAGATATTGTAATATGCAAAGAACAAAAACAGGTTTTCAGTTTTCTGATTAGATTTAGGCTGTGAAGATTCAAAGTTTGCAGAAACTTCCTGTCAGTGTTCGGCTCTTTTTGCTACCTGTCTGGTTACTGCAGTCCGTTACAGCGAGCAGACGTCAGGATCGAGCGGCTCATGCAAACTAATGTCTGTTGGAAGCAAATTCATGCAGAAGACAACTTTTCCTGGTTTGTGAAAAGACTGAACCACTGGCACCAAGTAAATCTCATAACTCTGATTTACAGCAGTGAAGCAAACATTTTTTTCCCCCCCTAAAATGAATAAAAAATTAATTTACAAAAAAGAAAACTTATCTAAACAAAAACTGCTGTTCATTTATTTTAAATGATCACCAGGTCACATGAATCAGTTCATCTTTCATGAGATGAGGAGCAGATGTGCAGGTGAAAAAAACCTGGAGCATCATTTAAAATCATGACCTCATTTATTTAATCCTTTTTAAGATAAAGCAGATATTTGTACCAAACCGAACATTTTTGGGATGAACAGAGACATTTTTGTTAAGATTGAACTTTTCCTTTTTTTCTTGAAAGAGAAAAAGAAATAAAATGTATTTATTTTGTTCGACTAGTAACATAATGTAGTTGCACAAGTTTGTTTAAGATCAGTGAGTTTAATTTCTTCACTGTTCCAAAACTTATATTGATTAAAAAAAAAAAAAAAAAAAAATCAAATGTGCCTTTCTCAAAAAGTGTAATTTCAGCACATATTACTTTTAAAATTGTATTTAAACTCATGTGAGATACTGAAATAACCCTGTTCGTGATGAGTTGCTTGATTTTTAGTGCCTCACACTGTAAGCTGAAAGATACTGCGACCAAACTGTCACAAAAGGATAGGGCGATCAATGAACTTGGCCATCGGCTTATAAATATAGAAATGGAAACTTTAAAATAAGTCTGTCCATATCGTAATAAAAATGTGCCGGTATCAGTGTGTGGGTCCACTGCTCTGATTTGTGAGTGACGTCAGGAATTATTTTGTAGGAATGTGAGGAAGAAGTCTGATTTGTTTCTTTTAACAACAGACGTTGTGTGCAGCACTGTGCAGCAAAATGTATATTTTCCTACTACAGGAGAAAATCTGCGTCTACAATCTTGCAGAGGAACAGACATTAGCTTTCACACGGTCTTGGGCCGGTCACTCAAGTCGAGCTTATGTCTTCTGCACGTGTATAACCTCGCACACTTCTATCCCCACCGAGGACATGGCTCATAATTTTTTATTTGAAAGCGGTAAAGGTCCCCAGTGTGTGATTATCTCTGCTGTTGGAGTTGCATCTCTGCAGTGAGACTGAGAGAATTAAGTGAAATGTGCATGTAGGTGGACTTGCATGAGTGCTTCTGGAGAGACTCTTTTTTTCTAAAGGGCCCAGCTAGCTGCACTTACTCGCCGTTTCCGGGTCACTTCACCCTTCAGTGCTGGAGCCTCTCGCTGCTTTCTCCCTGTCACAGCCATTCAAGGCCCCGTCACCGTTAACCTGTTCATTCACCCACTTAGTCTGCCAGCAGATCTGTTGTTTTCTCTGCTAAATTCCTGTCTACCTTTGCTGTGCATGTTCGACAGTACTGTATCTCCTCATTCCCACAGAGAACGGCGATATTTTCGCACCTAGCGAACGAGTAGTTGTTGCTCTGATGTCAATCTAGGCTCACTGTTTGAATATGTTGATTCTTAACTATACAAAAAAAAAACAAAAAAAACCCACAATTCATATTAAAATTGTACCATTACATAATCCCCACACACCCCCACCCCACCTCTCTCCGCCCCCCCTCGTCCCCATTGGTCATTTGGTCCTGTGATCCTGCGTTGGATTAAGCGGGAATAGATAATGGCTGTATGGTTGGTCATTTTGTACAAATTAAGCACAAAACTATGCAGACCAAAATTTATTTTTTAGGATCACCACACTGAAACTGTTAATTGTCCAATAGATTTCCTGCTGATGGTCATATGCGGTTACTGTGAGTGAAACAGCAAAGAGCCACCTCTGAACATAATGCAGGTCCTTCTGAGCATCTAAGAAAGACAAGGTTGGTTTGAATTTTTACATCCAGTCAACTCTTTGAGGCAGTTTTCAAACTCTCACCTACCCGCTTAGGCAACATTGACACGAATCCATTTTCAGATTTACAGCATTAATTACACTTAAGTCTAATTAAATGAGCATACACACTCTCACAGACTTCCTTTACTGCTTAACTGTTCCTGTTTGATGTAAAACCTAAGAGAAGATGTCCAGAGGATTACTAGTATTAAAGAACAATGAACAATATTGATCTACACAGAACACAACTGTTTAATGATTTTCTTGTGGATCTAATAATAAATCTGCCTTATTGGCATAAACGTATCTGAAAAAGGTTGTAGAATAAAATGTGTCCCCGTAAAGACACTAAACCATCTACAACTCAGATTATTCACATCAATCGAACTCACATTTGTATTCGAACCCTCAAGCAAACAGCCTGCAATGTGTTTTAAGTTTGTTTATTTACATAAGGGAGGTTTTGGTTTCCAACTAAATCATTTTTGCTGTGCAGTTTAAGGACAGGGGACTTACATTTAAACTATGCAGCCTGCAGTTACAAAAGCAGATACGTTGACTAAAACAAACAACAATAACATTAAAAAAAAAAGAAAAGAAAGCATTTTGAAGCACACCACCAGTGAAATCATGTTTCTGGGTAAAATTCTTTGTGGTATTTTGATATTTACATCTGACATACATAATCTTGTGTATCCCATGCAACCATAAATCCAATAAAAACCTATTTACTTGTTCAGATTTATTTTTTTTAGTAAGGAATTACAGTTTTGCTTCTACTTTGAACATCTTGTTATCATAGATAGGCTATAAATTGATTGCATTCACATTAGAGTAGTAATGTTGGTCTATGCGTATTAAAATGATGCCCACTTGGCAGGTCGAGGAGTGTGTCTGCATGTGTTTGTGTGAGTGTGTGTGTTGGGGTGGGGTTGCTCGGGTGGGGTTTACAGTCGCCAGACTTCCTGACTCTCCCTCTGTCGGACAATTGTGCATGCAGCGTTGGCTCTTTGCATCTCAGCATTCTCATCTGCAACCACAAGGCTCAAATGACCCCACTGGCTGCCTGCAGTCTGCCCCGAGCCAAGCTGAAACCCCACAGCCTCGTCTGCCAGAGGTGAGGACAGATCCATTAAAACCGCCACCTGATGAAAAATTCAGCCACAGCTGAGACTCTATTTGTTCAGAGCCATCGATGACCGGTGGGCGCTGTGAGGTAGTTGAACACGCGTGATTGACGGCCTCCCAACAGTTGCAACAAAGGCTGCTCCTCCCAAACCAAAAAGAGCAGGGTGTTTGGTGAGTTAATCTGCGATAATGTGCAGCTCAAGACCATCTTTAGCTGTTAGCACGCTCCTCCAGTTTGACCATCAATAAGCCACGAAACACATGGTTTCCATTCTGCGTAAAATGCATGATTGCACAGTACTATTGTTTGAATTCATTCATCTCTAACTGCAAGTGATCATGCGGTCCCTCTGAAGGACTGTGGTGGGAGTTTCCTTTGCGACTCTTGCATGCAAATGCACTGCTGTGACCCAACTGCAATGACTTCACTTCCCCAGTGCTGTGTCTAAACACCCTCATTCATCTTAAATTGCATCCAAAATTCATAGGTGGAGACCGAAGTTGTTAGATTCTACAACCACGTTTGGAGGTTAACGTGTTGTCATATCGAGTTTCATCACTTTAGCAGAGTGACAAGTCATATTGAGATTTCCATATTAATCATTCCCCAGTGGCCTTGTTCATAAAAAGGACCCGAATGTCTGAATAGTTGTTTAATAGTTCTGACAACGACCCATTCATCTACAGTCACACAGCAGGAAAGCCTACGCGGAAAAACAGGCCTGTTTTGCCGCTAGCTGTCCTTGTGCATTCTCAGATGGGATTTATAATGACTACCAATTACTGTTCACACTGCCTCAAGAAAGGCTGGATTGGTTGCAGCCACTAATTGTAATGGCTGAATTTAATTTGTGAAAATTATGCATTACAACTGAGCTCTAACTGCTGGAAAAATAAGCCAAATGGCTTTTAGCTAACAATTTGACAGAGACTGTAAACACTGGAGAGTTTACAAAAAAAACGCAAAGAACAATTCTAACACAGAGATTTTAGATATAATGCAGATTTTATTTGCATGTTTATCATTTGTATTTATTTATTCAGTTTCAAGGCAATAAAAAAAAAATCTGATTGAGTGGAACTTAGGATTAAGAAAGTACACCCACAGACGAACAGCCTGCGAGTTTTATTTATTTATTTTAGTTTATGTGTGTATGCATGTATGTATGTGTTGAGTTAGGGTTCTTACCTTGGGATATGTTTGCTGTGAGTTCCACTCCTGGGAAGACTGGGAACTGTCTTAAATGCTTTCTATTTGTGAATAATTTTTCTAACAATAGAACATTGAACTCAGAATTCTTTGGAAATTGTTTTAAACCACTTCCAGAATAATTTGTAGCATAACTTTTTTTTTTTTTTTTTTTTTTTTTATGCACAACTGCTTGGCTTCTTCCCTCTTGGCATTGTGTTACCATACACCTGAATCCTCCAAACCAGCAAAATATCCAAATCATCTGCTTTTGTAGAGGTCTGCATATCTAGTAATGATCAGTCCATCAAGCACTGTAGAATAGCAGGATCTGGCTTCAACCTGCACTCTCAAATCCTATCAAAGCAAAAAAAGGGGTACTTAGTATTGCCCACATGGCTTGCAAAAAGGTGAATAAGCTGTTGCTGGCTGTCAGTTATATTTACCTAATACTACTTCGATCATCTGATTTTTTTTTTTTTTTTAATCTTATGCTGCACCCAAATACAAGGATTAAAAGATGGGGTACTAACTTTTGCACATGACTGTATAAATACTGTAATTTTACTAATACACAAATAAGTGGTACTTGATTATTTATCATTTGGTTGACACCTTGCCATTGTTATTATAGCTAACAAAACTAAGACTAGACTCAAAACTAGCAGTAAAAAAATAATAATTCAGACAACTAAATAAGAACTAAAATGAACAATGCAAAACTAACTGAAACGAAATGTACAATTAACTTAATTTTTATTTTTGTTTCATGCCTTGTTTTTTTTTTGTTTGTTTGCAGCTTCATCTTTCTAATCGTTAATTAAACAACCTGAAAGTTGCAATAAAAATAAAAAATAAAAAAATTCAATACTATGATAACGTTGCACCGTGCAATACTAAGGAACACTACCGCACCGCGTTGTTGGTTGCAACAAAAGAAAAAAACTGGAGTAAAAGGAAAAGGGGGGGGAAGCAGGAGGTAAATGATCTCTACCTACGCCATAGTTGGTGAACGTAACATGAAATCATGGCAGAGAATTTGACAGATGCAGATGTCTGAAAAGAAAAAAGAAAAACATCTGCAGAGAGAGAAAGTTCTTGGAATTTCGTAATAAATTCACGCTTTTACCCAACTTTGCGGTGAGTGCTGATATGCAGTCTGGATCAAAGGGGAAAATGCCACCAACCTGGGCAAACACATTCACGCCTGTCATTCAGGATACTTTTGCAATGGCAGAGAGTTTAAGTTTGCCAGCCTTGTAAGGGGAAATGTTTCACTAAGCTCTTAGTTGTGTTGCCACAGCTAAGTTATCACGGTGTTGGGTTTTGCAGGTTTTGTTTTTTTTCCCCCCCTTTCTCTGCACCCCATGATCTATTAGGTAACGTGAAGGAGGTAAAAGGCAGCCATGCTTCAAGTCAGTCAATCCTGTCTGCAACACCAAATAAGGAAAACAGACGTTGGCTTCCTTCACTGCAGGATGAAACCATCCTGAAGCCACTGGACAGCTTCTTTGCTGAGGATATGATGACTATTAGATTCGTAAAAATGCCACGATTTCCAGAATTGATCACAAGTATGCACCTTAAAATATTTTTGCTCTGTTAAAAAATTGTATTGATGGCAGAAGTTTGGTGTTTTGGATCTTTTATTGTCTATGGCTTCATTTTCCCTCCTTTTTATTTATATGTTCTTTTGTACAGTTATGCATGACTCTTGAACTCTCAAGACTTATAAGTGCAGTTAAGTTCCCAAACAAAAAAAACAAACAAAAAAAAAAAAAAAGGGGTAGTATCTTTTCACGTTTTCCCCTTCACATCCTTGAAAACTCTTTAGTGGTGCACGAGGCTCTGGCTCAGAAGGTGATTTGTTCAAAGGACTCAATGACGTTGCACTTTACAACATAAACAACACCCCATTCATTATGGCTCGTAACTTGATACCAACCAGGGGGACCTGGAACATCCCACTAGGCTTTCAGTAGGCTTATTGATCCTTTAATTTTGTCGACTTTAGTGGTCTGCAGTGACAGACTGCCTCTGCAAATTGAAAGGGGGCTGAGGGATTACAATGACCGTATCTGATGAAAAGGTCCTGCGTGAATGGCAACGACATAAATAAAGCCAAAGGTCATTGTAATCCTCCTCTCTCAGGAACTGGTCAGCTGTGTCAAGGAATATCTAATCTCTGCCCCAAATCCCTCTCTAGTGGCAAATGCACACAGCTGTGGAGTGTGGCTAAATGTCAGCATCTGCTTTTCACACTTTAGAAAATGAGTGACGCGCGGTGGGGAGTAAGTAATATAACCAGAGCACCATGGAGGGTACTATTTTTGCATTTATGATTAAATATGTTGGTCTAGTTGTGGGTTGGTCTGAAGTAAGTGGTAAAGAAAAAAAGTTGTTCTGGACCATAAGAAGCCGGACAAACGCCACCAATGATCAGGACACAAATCAATTGTTCTTGTAAAATCTCACAAAACTTTTATTTAAGAGCTCCTCTGAAAGGTCATTCAGTCTTCATACGTAGAGTTAAGTGCCCTTAATCATTAGACGTTTAAATGAATTGAATAACAACATAAATTGAATAACAAGATGACTTATTACACATTTACACCATTCAGATACCAAAAATTAAACAAATAAGCAGAAGCAGTGCTTGGATAAATTAAGTGCACTATGTGATCCGACAGAGGATTCGACTCAATGACTGCAATTTGCCAAAGTCCTACAGCAGCAAAACCAGCCCAGATAATCACTCCTCCGCCACCATGCTTGACTGTTGGTATGAGGTGCTGGACCCTGTTCTAGCACTCTTCAACCCAAAGGCATGGGGGGCATCCTGGACAGGTCACCGGTCCATCACAGGGACCGGTTATAGACAAATAAGCACACACACACCAATTAACCTTACTGTGGGTGGAAGCTGTTTTAAATTAAAAGAGGAAGTCAGTCTTTGGGGAGGATCATAAAGACAGGGCAAAAAACTTGGAAAAATTGTTCATAAATGTGTTGAAGTTTAAAAAAAAAAAAAAACAGTTGAAAGTGAGTTATTTTATTTGAAGATATACATCTGAAGTGAAGAATAAAAACAGTACCCAGTCCTGGTAAAATGTCTTTGTGGCACTCATGCATTTATGAAGTGTATGGTGTGATTAATGTCACCTGGAAATTGTGCTTTTTAGTGACACGTGTTTTAAAAGAAATAGTGTCTCCAGGGATCCTAGACCATATTGTGTTGCTGCATTTGCTGTGATAGTCCTCTGTGTGTGCCAACAACAGGTCATGTAATTATGGCCTCTGAGATAAAAAGCCCTGACCTTCAACGGCACGGATCTGGCCCGTCATGACATCCGATCCGGGATCAGATGTCCGCAACAAGGAAACTAGGAGCAGAAATGGGAGTGAAAGTGGTAAACAGAAAAAGAGAAGTTATTTAATAAGTAGATTATGGAGAAACTGTGATGCGTCGGTGACAGACTCCAGGCGTATGAAGCTGTCCCCGTCTTCAAGATCCGTGTACATGCTCTGAACAAAAGACACACCGAAATCAATAGTACAAGTTGGAGGAAACAGATACTTGAGACTAATGGACATTGGGATTTGTGGCTGATGGGTGCAAAGGGATGAAATTCATATTGATACGGACATCACAGGCCAGTGGGCTCCAAGGGGGCGAGAGGAGGTCACAGGTTGCTTTGACAGCCAACCCCTCTTAATGGAAGCCTATCGACTGAATTGAGAAGAAGCTACTGTGAGTAACAACAAAGACGGAGGCACCCAGTCTGTGCATGTTTGCTCTGAAATAAACGTGTCTGTATGCATGCTTGTACATACGAATCCTTTATATGCGTGAATTCAGACATACTTGTGTCAGTCCTGAGGGATTCTTTCCTGTGATTAATAGTAGTCATCACATAATGCACCATCACCTTTTTCAACAAAACACCAAGACATGCTCAAGATATATGATAAACTGTCTGAAAACTTTGCGATTCTTTTCCGGACCGGAGACTGGAGCTTTTTCCAAATTTCTTTGATTAAATATTGCATAATGAGGAAAGAAATATATACTACAGCACTAAAACGTGTAAAAACAGCATTGCTTGAGTTATGTGAATCCTTAAAATTGTATAAAGTCTGGTACAAATAACCTAAAATGTCATTGAATATTGAAATGCTATGTAAACTCTTGTATGTTGGTGGGTTTGCTCATATGATCTGGTCAACTACAATATTAAAGTCAGGACTCCAAAAGGTTTCAGCAGATCCCCGTGATGATGAGGTGGGTATAGATAATGGAGGGATGGACTTTAAATACCTTTATTTTCCCTTTTTAAACCCATCTTTAGAAGAACTACATGTGCTGCTGAAGGTCCTGCATTTCCACTTCCTCTAAAGACTGCGTACATTCGTGCATTGTGATGGAAAGATTATACATTCCAATATTTATAAAAGTTACATAACTTAAAAAGAAAATCAAATTATTGCATTTGTCTGACTGAAATTGTAGCTTTCAAAATGCAGTAAACAGTAAAACTGCTTACGCTGAGGGAAATCCAAATGGACCAAAATTTCCAGTGAGATTAACGCACCTAGATAATACGTTGAAGTTTTGGAGTGTGGGGTAATATTGTGGAGGAATATTACATAATTGTGTCAGTAAAAGACTTCCCTTTACATTCATAAAACACTGTTGTTAAAAACTGATTAAATGTACAAAATTACATTTTCCTTTAGTCAACATTTGGTATTTGGGGTAATAAAAAGCTTTTTTGATTTGCTACTGAAAGCTCATGTCAGATTTTCTTTTTTTTTGATTGTTAGTCAAGCTTGAAATGCTGTCTGAGTGTCAAATAAAAAAAAAATATTTGTTCAGTCTGTGTATAGAAAGTGTTGAGTTCCTGTGAGACAGTATTATAATAACTGTTAATTGACAACTGGTGTATTTCCTGTCAATTTACCCACCTCTTCCAGGCAATTGGCGACGGGACGATAACCTGACCCACATTTCTCGCTGCAAAAATTTAACAGACTTCACTGCAATCATTTTGCTTCCTTTTGAATTGGCAGCATGTGTTCCCAGCTCAGTTCTCCCCAAGGGGATGAGCAGCTGCTCATCGCTGAGCTCATCCACTGTGACAGCCTGAAATTACAAGTGCAACAGCCCAGTCCTGGGAATTTATCATCTGTAAACACACATATCACTGAGCAATCAGTGACTGAGTGGAGCACAAGTTGAGCTGCAGTTGATGCAGCGAAAAGGACAACTACTCCCCAAACGAAAATCATCGGATTGTGGGTTAATAGCTTGAGTGGCAGCGTGCCAGGTAGATGCACCTGCGGCTTTTAACCGGCTTTTAACTGTGTCATCGCTGCATTTACACCATTACGTGCAGTACCACACACACCCAGAATAGCATTAATTCACAGCAGCTGAGAGAGAGCTCTGACACGCAAAAGAAGAAACACGGTCCTTTTGTGCCGAAGCAAAACATTTGTGTAAATCATATCATTTATCCACTAATGAGAGAAATCCCTCAGACTGTGCGACGGTCTCAGGCCATCGTTTAACTTAAACTTTCCCTCCAAGCAGTGACACAGTTAGAAGTCAAACTTTTTTTTATTTTTTTTTTTACTTTTTCCAAATTTAAATACTTAAACACTTCCACTTTATAACATCCTATGACATTTTCTGCATCTGCTTCAGTCCTGGTCAGGGCTATGGTGAGAGACGGGTTGCATTCTGGGCAGGTTGCAGGTCCGGCTACTGTCATTTCAATAAATTATGCATTTAATATGTACGATACGGTTTATTACTGTACCGAGGAATTAATGTTGTTCCCCATTTGCAAGTCCCTCTGGGTATAATAAGCCACTAAAATCAGCAAAATCGAATATAATGTAAATTCCAATCTACTCAGAGTACGTGGGGCTGGTCAGCGACTGTCAACAGGCTGGATGGAGAAAGAGGTGCCTCCTAGTGGAGGTGGGCTGCAGAGGTTTCGTGGCCACAGCCTTCAGCATTTTAGGCATCGAAGGAGAGAGGAAGAGGGGATCCAGCCCCAGTACCACTGGCGCAGCAGAGAGGGCCTCAAGATGGCTGCAGTTCAAGAGAGGAGATCCTTGGACTCGAGGTCGCTTGTGAGCCATCTGGACACCAGCCGAGGTTTTATCAGCCTCGCTTGGGTCACCTGGATGAGGGTGTATGATGCTAAAAGACCCAAAACATCCAATGTTTGCAGGCACATCACTAAAGATGTGTCCGGAGGCAAGTGAGAAGGAGCATAGAGGAGTATAGATTAACTGTTCTACTCAATGACTTTTCTAAATGCTTTTAAAACAGATCTGCTGGGAGCGTTTATAAGAAGTGAACGCTATAAAGTTCAGCTGCAGAGAGAAATAGATCAATCTGTAAATGTCAATGCTTGTGCTTCATAAACATAATCAGGGATTCATGAGTACTGCACATGAAAGGATTTGTTGTTGTTCATCAATTCATTTCAGTTTTATTTATATAGCGTCGTTTGTGTACAAATAGCCACCAGGCCCAAAAAGGAGACGTCTGTCCATCATGTTGTAAATTATTAGCAGAATTTTCGAACTTCTGACAACAAGGAGTTTGTTCTGAGCAGCGAGCCGTCTGCAGAGTTCCCACATCCAACAGTTGGCTCGGCTTTTCCTAGAACCGCGGCTGAGAACTGTGACGCGAGTTCACGCTACAAGCCACCATGGAAAATAACGGAGAAATGTGACAAGATGATGCAACCATCTTTAAATACATTTGAGACAAACAGATCATGTTTGGTTCCCAAAAATCCTTCACGTGTTTTATCTAAAGGCGGCTTATAGCTGCCGGTTTCATCCGAATAAATGGGAAAAAAAAAACACAAAGCCACGAGGAATAATTGACATTATTAAAGCGTCATAAGCATGATTTTGCTTATGACAAATACAGAAACTCAGTGATATGTAGATACAGATGTTGCGATGATTATTTAGGTATTCAGTCTGCGTGACAGACTCTCTAGTTATCAGAATCCAACAGCAGATGTTTATATAGTAAACGTAAAATGTGAAGAAATAGTGAAGAGAACCTATCTTTTTTTTTTTTTTTTTTTTTTACAACAGGCCATCATGACTGTGTGCTTTTGCTCAAAGGCTTTAAACCCATTTTTTTAGTAAATTTAAGCCAATGAGCGGATCCAATATGACAGCCGCCGGAGGTCGACTTCCATCAACATCTTGTTCTGATTCACAAAAGACTCATAGAGGCTGTCATCTACTATTCAAAGAACTATTAACACGGCTGTCAGCATCACTCATCAGCTGACTTGAATGATCTGCCGCAGCATGACAGTTCACAACCACCTCAGACTCTCGGCAAACATCAACTCAGTTCAACACAACTTCTTGACATATTACATATTACAGGTTTCAAAACAGACATGGTAAATATTGATGGTTGGGAAGCAGAACCGGTGAACACAGTAAGGCAAGTGTTAATATGCAGATTTTTCATGGTGTTTATATACAGGAAAGACAAAATAAGAAAAAAAATGTTTGGAAAAACTTTGGAAAAGCTGATTGACCTTTTCTGCCCACTGCTTTGCCTTTTTTCTTCATTTAACGTTCACAGTTTTATTATCAACCAATGGCGAAACTCATTGACTGTATTAGGATCTTTTGTTACGGCAGTGGATTATAAAGTACGTAGCAACAACTAGCCTTCTGGGTTGACTCTAATGTAAAGTGAAGTATAAAAAGCTGCAGTTCAACGTTTGGCCAGTAGGGGGTGGGGTGTCCACGATCCATTGACACCCATGTTAAAATGTCCAATACGACAATACATTCAGTGTTAGTGCGCACTTTGCCGATGTAAAACTACTTTTTTTGTAGGCTAGTCGGTGTGTTTAATGAACTGAGACTAGAAGAATAATTTGCTTTACAAGTCTAACACTTTAGAAGCACTGATTTTCCTTAAATGTGGTATATTACATGCAGGGTGTGAGCAATTACACAATCTGCAGTATGTGAAAAAAATACCCAGATCGTTGTTACATCAATGAAAATTTCTAGTGTGGAACTGACCTTCCTACGTCGCACATTATAATGAGAATCGCCAATTATAATGAGAGTTACAGCAGTCATGTGACCTGTCCAGGATGCCTTTGGGTTGAAGAGTGCTAGAACAGGGCCCAGCACCTCATACCAACATTCAAGCATGGTGGCGGAGGAGTGATTATCTGGGCTTGTTTTGCTGCTGTAGGACTTTGGCAAATTGCAGTCATTGAGTCGACTCCCAAGACTCTTTCATCCATACATTTCATGTCACAAACAATAGTGCAACATAACAAAGCGCCACAACTTTCGTTTTATAAATAAAACAATGAAACACCAAGATCTATCGTTTATTTTGTATCTCTTTACATAAAAATATGACGGTAAAGAAAAGGAGCTAAAGGATGTGCAGATCCGGTAAAAATGGAGGAGACACATGGCAACATAGCAAATAATGAAAACTTTGTTTTTCCTGCCCGTTATTTACTAAAACATAATAGGCATTAATAACACAGAGCCTCGTTATTAATTGCATTTAAATGTCTGACACCACTCTTCAATAATAACGATTACGACCAAAATGGGAAAATTGTTTTTATTTGGTTAACACAGGTCAATGAAAATCTACCTACCGATTTTTCTCTATTAAAAATAAAAGTTAAAAACTACAAAGCCAAAAAGGTGATCTCCATTTTGCTGGAAGTGCAAAGTGCTCTTAAGAACGGGTGAGTGGTGAGGTGAATTGACAGCATCCGTTTGTTCTGAATCAAACAACACTTGATAAAAATTTGTGCTTACTGGCCATTAGGTCCCCTGGTATCCAAGAGAAGATGCAGCTGGAAGAGACAGATGCTTTCAGCCATGAATTATTCACCACCGCAATTCCACAACCCTAGAAAGGAGAAAACGGAGGGTTTGTGTTCATTTTATTCATCTCTTAAATCCACAAATAGATTGTTGCAAAATGGTTCATGTTAAAAATTTATCACAGCCATCAAACAGTGGACACACAGTGCTGTCATGAAAGGGTTATGACCAGCATCTGTACTTCTTTTTACCAGGTTTGAACATGAGAAACAAAGTGGGAAAAGTGAATATGTAAATGATTTTATATGGAATCCTATACTTAAGGAATCAAAATAATTTAAAATCTTGTGATAAAACCATCAAAAAACCATCAAACTCACACTTACTCATCAATAAACCTAACATACATATTTTGGACTGGAGCCGAATTACCCAGAGGGAACCTACGCAAGCACGAGGAGAACATGTAAACTCTGGTTCATAACATCACATTCCAATCATTACTAATGCTTAAATGCTTTTTAATGTTTAAGTGTCTATACACTCCTCAGTACAGGGATCAACTAAACGTACAGCTTCCTTCGTTTGCATGTCTACAACTGGGTTCACCATAACACCACTGGGCACTGAACAAATCCGTGAAATCCTTCAGACCTTGAATTAAAATGCATCTTAGGAAACCTGATCACACGTGGAAAATGCTAATGCAAGATCGGGACACATGTCAAGACGAATTCAGATACGATCATTCAGGACGTAGTTGATGGTGGGAGACATGTGACCACATTCTCCATGTCATCTGAACATGAGAGCATCTTGGGAGATGGATTCAGGGACTGCACAATAAACTAACATCATCAGCTTAAATGATGACTTGTTTGAGTTTGCATGCAATTTACTGCAATAAAGCTCTTTGTCATGTGATATCTTATTAGTTTTTGGGGTTGTTCCTTGTACTTCTATTGCACATAACTTTCGTTGGAAATATCAAGATTTGCCACTAACTTATTTCCAATTTTTTCTTTTAACCCTTTTCTGCTATACAAGTTATTTTCATCTTTTGGTGTTTTAAAAAAAATTGCACATTTGGTGTTTGCAAGACAAAAAAAATGTGCGCGTTTATTTGCATATAAGTGGGAAGGTCAAATAGGATCACTCTAGACACATTTGGTTACACATTTTAATGCCACGTGTGAAAAGGGAGGATGTTAATGCAAGGTCTGAACGGAGCCAGTGTCCTTTTCAATAACCCATCATGTGGTGGTGGCAAATAATAGGTGGGATTCCAGTTGCAGGGATCTGGGACAGTTTATGGGGCCCCAATCAGTGGTGCATGTATCCATTACCAGGAACTGCTTCGCAACAAGAATTTGTGGGAACCTCTTCGGGAATGAGACAAATTCATGTCATGGGTTAGGTACTTTAGTGTGGCCTCAATAAACCGCTGGGTGGAAGGTGGTCTTGGTCAGTGCATATTGGGTATGCTGTAGGCAGGAGATGATGTTCAGCCATGTCAATGTTCCCTTTGAGATGAAGTCTTTTCATATTATTCATGACTACAAACAATGCAAACAATGGAAAAGGCACATTACCACCACCAAGTGGTATGGAGGGCTAGTTTGCAATGCCAGTGGATCCTGCCAGGTCCCGATGCTGTAATGTAACAACCGCTGAAAATACCAAGAACGAGGCTGGTTCTGTTACAGTTCAAGGCTCTGGGGTTTTACCCTGGAGTCCTACTAATGGAAAGCTGCCTAATGTAACAAAACTTTTTGATCGCCCACCAAAGCCAATGTCAAAAGAAAGTTCATCCAAGCCATCATAGTAAACCAATAATTTCCCACATTCACTTAAAGACCCATAACCCACATTTGAAGGCAGGCAGGGATGCTGATGGAGCATCAAATATGCAGGACTTTAAGTTAGGACACTCTAGTTTGTTTCCATATGTGATTCCAAGATTCAGCTGTCTTTTTGAATACATCAGTGTAATGCTGTTACTCTGACTTTTCATTAAGTGAATTAATTTAGGGATCAAACCTCTTTAGTCAGATTTAGGCACAAATACTAGTCTGTCACTCATTTCCAAAAATGTTCTAACTTTTACTTCAACGGTCTTCATAAAATGACCATCACATTTGTCAATCTACCAATTCTCCCAGTGTTCAAACATGCTAGCTATTTACATCTTATTTGCAACTTTTAAGGACAAGCAAAAAACAAAGGCTGCCAGAGAAGAGCATGTCAAAGCCATATTTCAAACTCAGTTGTGTTAAATTCACTCCCACTAAGAGATCTTGCAACCCATCCTGTCCTGCAGTCTAAAGCACTCTCTCAAAATGCTTGGAGATTTAGAGGGAAGCGGCTGAACAGATTGTTATGTCACCATTAGAGAGCTGTAATAAAGTCATATTTCTCTTGCATTTTGCATGACTAGAGGGCCCTCCACTCTCGCTTGTCTGCTCCTTTCACATCAGCCTACTTTAAGTGGAGCAGTTCTGGGCTGCAGGTTTTTGCCTCGTTGCCGCCAGAGAGTGTCTGTGCCAGATAGCGTTGCATGATTACACCCAGCAGCTCACAATGTTGTAGACAGCATTATAGCTGGAATAAAAAGTCTTAGGCATCATTAAACATCCACAGAGTTGGAAATTAGAAACCAGCTATTCATCACTGGGAAGGAAATGGAACTACAAAAAAAAAAGTGTCGTTTTTTTATCTTAATCCCTTCTATCATTAAAGAAGTTACAATGAGATGAGCTACTAGATAAAAAAACACTTCAAACATATCAGCTACAGCTTTGAAATAAATCTGGACAAAATGGACGGATTAAAAAGGTGTTTGGTTTTGTCCCCTGATGCAGGAAAGCTGCAAGCTACAAAACATATTTTATTGATTGCTTTCTGCTGCCGAAGAGAGAAAAAAAAAACACACAAATCAGACATAGCATGCATGCATGATAGTTTGAGGAATACTGGATATTGTAGTGATACTGATAAACTGTGACAATCAAATGTATGAGTGTATGTATTTCGTTTCCTCTGAGCTGTAAAACTCTAAAGCTGTTCTGACAGATTTTTTTTTTTTTTGCCAAGAGCCGACGCAAAGCCCCGTGAAAAACTCTTCCATCAAGTTAATGCCGTCCACATTTTCAAGTGATATATCTTGAAAATGTATCTCAAACCTCACCTGGTTTCTCATGAACGATTAACCCGGTAGTGAAATTTAAGGTAATCAGTGGTATATGGTAAATGTTTTCTCTGCTTGTTGCTGTTCTCGAAAAGAATGAGATGACACAAACCAAATAAATACCAAATAAACAAATAAATATGCGAGGACAAAGTACTGTATTGACTTTATATGTTACTTTTTTCAATCTTTTATTCATTTAGAATATAATCAGTAGTATTTTTCTTTTGTGGAACAAGTATATTATTGGACTCTTCAGCTTACATTGCCACCTTTCTGTAGGTGTTTTGGACAATTGTTCATCAGCTTCCTGGCATTTTTTTACTAATCGTCAATGCAGAAGTCCCTGTTAAATGATTTTTTTAGTGTTTTACTGGAGATACTACCCATTTTTTAAACCCTACTGCAAAATGTTTCCCCCAAAACATGTAAAAGTTATGTCTAACCTTTGATTTGCACACCCTTTAAAGTTCAGCTTCAGCATTAAGACTGATGACTTTACAGTATCATCACACACTCCTTTAGATGATACAGAGTTTATGAATGTTTATAAAAGTACAAGATCCTGAGTTGATGTGAAAGCGAAGCAATCGGTCATGATTATACTTCTACCGCCGTGCTTCATAGCTGCTTTATTATTCTTCTCTTGAAAATATGTTTGACCTTGCTTTTACTCATTTCAGTTTTTATTCCTCTAACTCATGAAAAAATCTCTAAACTGTTGTTTGAGTACATTAAAGAAATCCATCCAATGAAAACCAAACTAACTGTTTAAAAGAAATACTCACTCTCCATAGTATCCACTCATTGTGTAATCTAGCTGTATTTGTCCCAGTATTTGCTGTATCGCACTACACAACTATTTTATTCAAAAGCAAGTTACATTAATCACCCAACTATAACGGATCAGCACATTAATATAGTCCAAAGACATATGCTCCCTCAAGATGATTAATATTTAAGTTCTCAAAGAGACATAGTGAAAATGATGGAGAAATTTGAGAGATATCTTTCTTTGGGATTCAAACCTTCTCCACCATGTTCCAGCAACAAGTAAACCTTCCAAATCAACTCTTATGAATGTGGTTTGTTGCCCTTAAGGATCAACAAGCTCTCTCTCTTTGATATACATTCCCTAATGGTTGTACTTTATGAAGAAAAATGACTTGTGTTTAAAGTGTCAGGCTCATATTACCACCTCTGTGATCCCGACAAAACTTGTTGAAGGATTAGATTAAGCCTTTCTCAAGTGGGCAGGGCTGGTGCCTGGCTCTTCTTTACGTCTCTCTGGGTTTGATTTGAGACAAAACACCCACAGGATACAACTCTGAAGGCATTAGCATTCTCAGCGCTCACTTTAGTTTAAAGTGACAGGGTGCTCAAACTACAGTACATGAGAGTACGTAACAAAATGCCTGCTGCTAACTACAAACAGATTATGTAAGGAACAACGCTGGCCTTATGGCCTTTCGTCTGGAGAAATCAGTTTCTTACAATATTTCTCAACACTATAGTGTTACACCTCCTAGGTATGGGGGAACTAATGCCCATCTTTAAGATGTGGTTCAATAACACTCATATATGTGGTCAATTTGGACGAGGACTCCAACTTATTGCTATTGCAGTTTATCATACCTGAACCTGGGTGTTTATCTTGAATAGTCTAGGTGACTGGTAAAAACAGTTTGATTCGTGTACGTTTTCATTTTTTTTCCCTTTGTAGAATCATAAATTCTGTGTCTAAGATGTTTAATACAACTAATATTTCACTGATCACTGATATACATGAATCAGTTATTTGGCAACACCTTTTAAATCACCCGGGTGTGAATGACATGATGCATGTGTGGTTTCTTGCTTCCTTTAATTATCCCATCGTGCAACGTCAATTAATAACATCTTCATCCTGTGTTGTTTAAAAGGTACACCGGGCTGAAAACAGAGCCCCTGATCCATTGGGTCCACCGGTGTGAGTAATTTGGTGCAATTACACCAGGGTGAAACCTTTGAAAACCCAGTTTGTGTTGTGACTGAAACAATGATTATTTGAGCTTGTTCACTTGTCAATACTGATTAGGACTGCGACCACTTTTAAGAACCAGACGTTACTTTATGCAAATGTTACTATCAAACATTGAAAATCGGCTCGACGTAAAGGAATTGAAACACAGTGGTTTAATTATCGACTGTTTGTTTGCGCGTCCAGAGAATATGCAGGAGCGCATTTTTGACTTTAGCTGCAGGGAGATATCGTTTCGGTGACAAACGGTGTACAACCTGAGCAGACTTCAGGCATGAAAGACTGTAGCTCATAACACATGATACAGATTAAGTTTAGAGAAATCTGGGTGCCTATTAACACTACTGTTTGATCTCAATGGCACAAATTGATGCAAGGTGATGAAATTGTTGCTTAATTATGATTGATGATGACACGAAGAGGAAATGTTTGTGCCTCTAAAAAACCTCAGTGAAAACGTTGTTCCTTATTTTTGTTTTATAAAAAAAAAAAAGCTTCACAGCAGGAGCTTTGTAAAAGTTGTAAAATGATTTAGGCCACAAATAGTATTTCTAGTAAGGGAGATAAAAAAGCAGCTCATCTCATGTTGCACGTTTCCTTTTACTTCATTCAGAGCCTTGGACCGCATGACAATGGATTTTGAAATAAATACAGATCCCAATATTTAGCAGATGGAAATGCGGTAATATTTCAGCCTCTCTGTTACATAAATGAATAACAAACAGACCCTTTACAGCTTTTTTTTCTTCTTAAATCTGTGCTTTAAAGATGAGATTAAAGGTTCATCTTTTACATTCAGCTTAAAGAAAAGACCAAACCACAACTGCACAACTGCAGATACTTGGGTTTCATTTGAATATAAGTCACTTATTTTTTTTTTTTTTAAATTTGCATTTCAAATGTCAACATGAAAATGATAAAGTTGAAGGAACCTTTCAACTCAGACAGCCCTGCACATCAACAGCCATGTGTTTTTGTATAAGCAACTTATAGTCGTTTATCAGCACTTCTGCTATTTGTGTTTTTATTCCACAATTGTACGATTAGGGTTTCAGAGAATCACTAACCAGCAAGAAGATTACAGTACATGGATAGTATTTACTCACTAAACTCAAAGGGTAAATAGTCTGGAGTTATTTATGCGGTTTGTTTTTTTTTGTTTTTACAATTTCTTTAATAATCTTGCCAACAAAAAAAAAAAAAAAATTGTCATCAGTTTGGAGTCCTTCAACAACCTCTCAGTTTATCAGAAAGGCTCGAGTGCAAAATAGCAACAGAGACGACGCTGTTGCCGTTTCAAAGAAACTAATCATCCATGCAGAAAAAGTTAGCCGGCTAACCAAGAAAACAGAGGATAAAATGTTCTGCATATTCTCATACAGACGTGATCCCGACAAAGTGTAAAAAGTCCGTTTTTAGAGCGACGAATTGCCTGGACGCTGAATGCTGTCAGTGTGCTGTGCTTTGACGCGCATGTTGTGAAGTGTAGAGTCAACATTTGCAGAAGTGAGAGTTCTTTACATGTGCTTCTATAGTGCTTCCCTGTGCTATAACTGTACTTTTATACCAAACGGACCACTTTGAGGCCACCCAATAAGTCAAAGAGTACAGCTCATTCACCATTGAACTTTCATTCATTCATCACATACACTGTTATTCTGTTATTTTCAGATGAACTGGAAATATATTTTCAACAAAGGGTTTCGCTGTTTATCAGCTTAATTTAATCAGTTTTCAGTTCACCAAAGGTTTCCTGTCTTAGCGGAATAATTGACGTAGAAGCGGCTTCAGTCTCCAACACCGTTCTTGTAAATGTCGATTCTCTGAAAGAGTTTTAGTTTTTGTAAACTACATACACACCAAACTGGTTCCACCAGAGAACAGGATAGAGTAATCATTCAAATGTAACATTAATTACAGATACACCTGTCTAAATCGTTGGCCATCAGTTCAATTCAGCTTTATTTATATGGTGCCACATCATGACAAATTTGATCTCAAGGCACTTCAGATGACATGTAATCATCTATGCAGAACTATTGTCAGCAGGTAAAGTTCTCCTCCCTCTTGACCAAATGTGGTTGTGTTTATCTCTTGAAAGAAAAATGGGCAGTTAAAGGCCAAATTGGAGACTTCAGACCAGTAGACCACAAACAACTACAGTGAGTGGCAGTTCAGTGATTCTGGCGATTATACAAACACTTGATTTTAATACACTTTCATACAGTTTTCTGGTGGAAAATGGAAAAAAAAAGACAACTGGGACTGTAATTTCTTGGTTCTTAACAGTACGTACCAATAGCATCACATATGCATCTATTATGAGCTAATATCATCCATTAACCTCAGCAGAAGGAGATCTTGTACACACGGAGAGCAATGCAAAGTAAACCCTGAACTGCAGAAAACTGACAATATGGAACACATTACTTTAAACACATCCGGAGCACATTAGTACAAGTACATTTGTGTGCAGCAGCAGCCCGAGGCTGAATATTAGTGTGAGTAAGAGTGCACTGCACAAGAGATCCTGCCTATTAGCAAACGCATTGAGCTTAACCACAAAGACACCTCTTGTAGATGTTTAATGGTAAATGGTCTGCACTTATATGGTGACCTTCTTAACCTTGTCTGGGTTCTACAAGTGCTTTAAAATGTATTTTTGATTCACTCAAACACTTATTCAGGACTATATTATATATACTCATATACATTATGCGTTCTATGTAATATATTTACTATTTAAACCACTGAACCACAGCTGCACCATGGTTACATCAAAAGATAAAGAAATGTCATTTTTCCAACTGCTTTTATACTTCCCAGGGAGATCAAAGATTTCATCATCCTCCAACAGCCTCAATTGAGCACGAAGGATTTTCCTGTGACTTGGTGTCTAGAATAACTCTTTAAATAAAGAATAAAAGCAATCTGCTCTCGTTTCACTCAGTCGACCTTTTCCTTCCTTGTTGCCAGGGGGATGACCAAATGCATTTCATATGCAAGCATCACGCTCCGCTGCCTCCTGAGCGCAGCACTGAATCATGTTCCACTTCAAAAACGTTAATTTTACATTTTTAATGACTGGCTGATGGCTTAAGTAAGTGAGCACTGCTTACAAGGGAAGATGTGATGTTCTGGAAATCCTCCTTGTCCTGGATTAAATGATGTCTCCTGGTGAGCGAGGCAGGATAGAGGTTGCTCTATTTGCTCCTGTAAAAGAAAGAAAAGCGCTTCAAAACTCACAGGACATGTTATAAGCTTGTTTTTATACTGCATATTAATGTTAAAAGCTGTGCATTTTTACTTTTTTTGTCATATTATTGCACAATCCTGCAATGAGCTTACTGCAGTGCAGACTAGAGATTCCTTAATTTCATGGCTGATTTGCCTGATACCAGGATTATCTCTTGTTATTTTAAAGCAAATAATACAAGATTATGACTTAATGGGATCAGTGAAATCAGCTGGAAGACAATGGGGTTCTGTCTCAAAGAAATATCACCCAAACGCAGCTCAGACCACAGACTGTTTCAAACCAGCGCCATTATCACTGCTAACACAGATACTTGACCAAAAGTGTAATTTAACAAACTGTTCATTTGTGCACCCCATCTTCACAAAAGCCTTTAAAACAGCTCACAACAATCTAAAAATAAATTATGAATATTTCGTGTCAAAAAGAATATGTTTCAACATCTATTAATTGAGCAGGTTATATCACAAATTTAGCTTTTCATTTGGCAACGTAATTAGCTTGTGCACAATACCGTCATATCCATAGGAGCAGCTGCTTTTGAAAAAACAGGGTAAGAAAGCAAAAGCTCCGCCTTCCCCAAGGTCAGTGCCCACTCCTGCCTGGATTATAGCACTAAAGGAATCCTGGGAAGCGTGTATTGATTTGGCCTGACACTTGCTGCCACATTTAGCTTGGCCGCTGCTGACTCGCAAGGGCTTCAAGCAGTTATCTGCCATATCCTCTACTATCTTTAAAGAGCAGTGAAAAATTACCTCATGCCATTGGAGATTTATCATCACATAATTAGCTCAGTGCACCTAACAGCAGATCTCCACTGACTATAAATACAAGCTTAAAGTTCATGTGCACAGGACTATGCTTAATTAACTTGTTAGCATGAGCATGCTGTGATAGAAACACTGACCTTTCTAAACTGCATTTGTTTTAAAAAATTGTCTGGGAGCTTTGTTGTTCTGTCTGATATCTGCTGGATGGCATGAACCTACTGCGTGATACATAAGCACAGACAAGTTGTCGTGCAATTATACACGTTGCATTTTCTAGATGGTACTATTAAGGTTGTAACTGTGCAGAAAAAAAAAGACACCAAGATATGAGCTGAACCCAACCGAAGCGTCTCATATCCATAATATCCACCTGTTGCGTGACTGCTGCTGATCCCATGCCCATGTTGATGCATTGCTAGTTATCTTCCATGCCAGTAAGGATGAAGGGGATTAAAGAACAGTAAAAAGAAAACTAAAATGAGAAGGCTCATTTTGTATTGACTATGGATGTTCAAATAAGTATTCCCAAAAAATGGACCAAAGTAAGTTCCTTAGGTGAAAAAGCCACAGTTGCTCCATCACGAACTGCAAAGATCCAGCTGAATTCACCAATTTTCCTGATTGCGAAGAGAAGGGAGGCTTTGGTGAGTGTAGAAAGCTTGTTTGCCACGCCACAAATCATCAGAGTTCAATTTCAGTGGTTACAGTCAGGAATACCAACAGATGAATCTTTGCCGAATTGACAGATCCTGATCTCCGTCACAGAGACTGGACACGTAAACGAGCTGACCAGTCAGAGGAGCGAAAGGCAAATTTAATACCTCCTGTCCAGTTTAATTCATTAGGCAGATTTAAGTCTATGGGCAACACGGGCAGCTGCCTAAGGCTAGGTGTTGCCCACCATGACAGGGGCGATGCCAGAGTGGAAATCAGAATAAAAAGCATTTTCTTTTATCGCATATTAGATACCGCCTGGCAGACCTCTGAGAGTAAGACCAACCAACACAGTGGGTTTCTAGTTAGCCAGCTGTAACACTTACTGGGGGAGGGTGACAGGGATGGGGAAATGTCTAATACATCAGGTTTAGAGAGCAAAACAATAATTTTAACTAAGGTTTCATTCATGAAAAATGCATCTCTGCATCTCCATTCATGTCACACCACCGTAATCACGTATCACACATCAAACTTCTCTCTCTGGCCGTGCGTACACGTGTGGAAACAGCTGAACACTAAAATGTAAAAAAAAAAAAAAAAAAAAAAAATTGTTCCAGATTAATCATAAAACATCTTTCCTTTTGAACATGTCACCATTTGCAGTTCAAATCATTCAAGTGTTTGGCTGCATACAAGTATAGCAACTGGTAGCAATTTCAAACTACCGCTCCGGGATACGGGAGCATTTTCTGTGATGTCACCTACGGCAAAAACAAAGCAGGCTGTCTAGCACATTTTAAGTTATTGTGTTCTAATTCATGTTTATTTTTTTCCTCATATAAAGACACAATTTTTTTTTTTACACATTTTTCTATAATTAATTAATGCTGTAAATATATATTTATTTTACAACTGTACTGTAATCTAGCGTAAATATATCATGATTCAATCTTAAATAGGAGATATTAAACATTCAGTGCATTTACATTACATAAGAAAAAAAAAAAAGTCTGGGGCATGTAAAAATTTTTATTTTGTCAAACTGAAATTAAACTAGGCTTAACCCGGAAGTACCGGAAAAAACCTGATACAGAGTGATACAAAGTAAAAATAAATATGTAAAAACGCTATAAATAAAATTATTTGATAAGAAATCAATTGCATAAATAAATTAACAGTATATAAATAATAAATACACAAACTGAATAAAAAAAAACTACACAGGAAGTGTGAAATAAACAAATCTGTCTGTCCGGGTCAGCTTTCACCACCGTTTCTGTAAGCTAAAACATAGATATATCCATTTCATTGAGAGGCAAAGTAGAAAAACCAGAAAATCCCAATGTCAACAACCTAACGAGCAGATGTGTTGGCACCAATTGTGGCAAAGTCTGACATAGTTAATCGCTTGCCTGAATATAAGGACAAAGATAGAGTCCAACTATACAGCCTTGTGGAGCTTTAGCTGAAGCGTAACCCCTTTAGAGAGTTCTTCTGTTGAGAACCCATGTTCACACCGACAGTAAAAATCTGTTTTTCAGTATTTCCATTCCCGTCTGACATTTAATGTTAAATATTGCAAGTGATCACACCGATTGTGTTGTGGATGCTATGGTAACCTACATGCGCATAACAGATGTAAATAAACCAGAGTGGAGGAATTGCTACAAGCTTTGCAGCTTTCCCGAATGTTAATTTGGAGCTGGTGAGCTTTCTACAGATCACACAGTGCCAGAGACAGAATAAAATTCTGTTACTTTATTGCTGGTAGTTGTTGCCACCGGTATGGGGTGCATGCTCCATGCAGGTTAGTCGTTAGCCAAAGGACAGCTGAGGCTGGCTAAAGAAGGAACCCCCACCTCACTCTGGGTTATGTGGTCGACTGTTTCACATTGAAAATGTCACAAAAGACTATTTGAAATCTTATTTATGCAACCGGGCAGTTCAGATTGTACCATATCTGTGTCAATCTGGTTGGAAATGCATTTAAAACCATGATTAAAATGCTAAAAATCCAACTTTTGCTGACATTTTGTAAGCAGCCTTATGCAGCATCCATTATTCCTGTGTAGGGTCAAAGCAGTCTGCCGAAGCCCATCCCAGCTCTCTTTTAGGCGAAACGTGTGCCAACATTATATAGTTTGTAGAACAAATGGAGACCACAAACGTCCAGCCTGCCTGCATACTTACTGTACGAGAGGGCAGTAATGTGGTACAGCAGTAGGCAGGTCATCTTCACAACTTCTAAATCGCAACCCTCCCCACCTGTAGAAATGTTCTCAGTGAAACCACAAACCCCTCTACGTACACCGACAAAATGTTGGTTCAGGGCGAGATTGCTTTCATTAAAATTTTGAAACACAACATTGTCCTTGGTGGAGGATAAGCTCTCTTCCACTTTTCCATTCCACTGTGTAAAACAATGAATACTTTATTTTCCTCTTCTGCTTCAGTCAATCCGTCCACAGCTACAGCATTTTAAATCCATCATCCTTTGTCATACTTCAGTAGTTGCATTGCACAAGATGTCATCTTAAGCTTACACACCACATTTTATGCAGTGTCATGTGCAAATTGAACTCCTAACATGCCCAGCGTTAACATTTCTACTCAGCTGTAATCATCTCATCACCCTGTATCGTTGCTCTGCATGATCTCAGACAAAGAGCAGCTCATGGCAAATGTTAGGCTGAAACCATCTGACACTTTACCCTTTGGAGTACCCGTAGGCTTTAAGTGGCCAAATGCCATTGTACTTTATTTGTGTTACGGCACTTCTGCGCCCTTTAGTCTGGCACTCTAGTCAAGCAATTGTAAGGCTAAAGCTCTCTTTTCCTCTGCAACTGTCCGCCAGATCTGATTTCCCTTTTAATGTTTTTCATTTAATTTAATTCTCTGGGCAACTGTTGTAGGAATCGTGAAGCATCTTCTTCTGCATTTGTGTCAGGTTTAAATACAGTTGTGGGACCAGGCTGGATGAAATGAGAAAAGACAGCTTCACAATTGCCATGGGTGTTATTCTAAGATAAGGCTGGAATCAGAAGTTTTGTCGGTTTCAGTTAACCAGGGCGCTTCTTAATGGCTTAAGCCAAGCATCAGTGCACCCAGCGAAGGCTCTGAGATATTGCTGCATGACAGCTAAAGTAGTTCAACGCATCACGGACATGTACCCAGCCTAAAGAGCCCTTAGGCTTTCTCTTCTTCATGACTGACTTTTAAGTGTTTTATCCCTGGGACATAGCAATAATGTGCATTAAGATCACGAACACTTATTTCAGTAGTGCTTTATGTTTTATTCTGGCCTTGGATTTGGCTGTGTCTAGACTATGTTTTGCTGATAATAGCTCACATGGGAGAATCACTTATGAGAGGAGATTTTAGTTAAAGTATGGCAGCATAATCCAAGACTTATATTATTGTATAGAAAAAAGATGTCCCATTTGTCTGTTTCATGCCTAAAAAAGAAAAAATGAAACGGCTTATTTGTTTGGCAGATGGATTTAATACGATTGTACTCATCTTTATCTTTTCTCATATCATCACTGTGTTGGGTGCTGTCATGAAACAACCACATTTCAAAATATGGTGTGTGTTTCTGGTGCACATGATAAAAATATGAGTTTTTTATTCTCTATGTTTAACAGGTTTTAACCGGGTTGTGACTACATTCCTTGTAGTTAAAGCTTCTTTGAACAAATACAACATATATACAGTACACTGTAGCAATTTACAGTTTACAGCAACCATAATCTTCAGTTTTACCAGAACAGGACAGAAATGTGGACACCGTTTTGTGGGATTTATGCTGTCAACAGTTTTAATACATCTTTCATTTGTTACAATTTGGAAAAAAAAAAAATTGTTAAACTTTAATACAATTATCTCTAGTGGGGAATAAAGATATGCTGCTGAGCTTATAGATTCTGCAAAAAGATTTTATCAGAACACAAAAAAGGATATTAATAATGCATAAAAAAAACAAAAAAAAAAGTTAGGCATGCTAGCGGCTGTTTAAGCTGCCAAAACTGCTTGAGTAGCATATGTTGTTTTAATTCTGTCATTCACCAAAATCTTCCTTTTTGTCATCATTCTGATTTTTCTTTTTTCATTATTAACAGTAACAGCACCTGCATTAAGTGACGATTAAGCCGCCAGTTGGGAATTTATTTATATCAATCGCAAGCTATTATTTTTGCAAAAATCTTCCAACCAATATGATACATATTCATTTTTTTAATGATTTGATTTTTTTTTTTTTTTCCCCCCCAACAGTTGATTGGCTGTGGTGACACGGGTTGATCAGATCCTCAGACTGTCACATGCCAAAGTGTTCACCTCCATTTTTAGCACTACAGAACTTACCAAACCAATCATAATGCATCTGTTAGTACTGACCCAAGAAGTCAATTTCAGAGGGGCCACATAAACTCTTTGTATTGACAAGTGGCTGGGGAATGACCCAACCACTCATAGTGCCAGACACAAGCTGAGAAAAATGGCAGAAGTTGTAGCAGGAAGTGCATTGGATGTAAAACAAATCATTACAATTAACATAATGATCTGCTGTGGTGATCACTAAAAGGAAAAGGCAAAGACAAGTCGTTTTCTTGGTTTTATGTACTGTACCATTTAACAGTTTTCATTCATTCTGGGTGAGACTGTTACACCACATCTTAAAATATTTCTTTTCGCGTTCGCTATGAGACTAAAACATTGAACTAATGTATACATTTCCATCTCTGGGAAAAAATAATCACTTTTTCAATTACTGAGAGTATTCTGCCAATTTCATACTACAGTAGAATGCGTTTACATTTTGACAAAAGGAAAATAAAATTGATTTATTATAGAGGCTCTCCAAATTAGATAATCACCCAACTCTGTAGCTTCCTCCATTCAGACACAAAAACACAGGCGACAGAGCCAGCATCAATGCACGTGTACTGGAGAACTTAATAACACGGTAGATGACTTGAAACAACATTTTGTGGCGAAACATCCACAGGAATGTAGTACAAAGTGAGATTGTAGGGACCAGATGGGCTGCAAGCTCGAGGTCAATAAATTAAACATTTGCTGAGGTATATTCTCCCTCTTTGGCAGTTTTTCCTCCATATTCACTGGATTTGATAAGGCAGTTTTACTGAAAGCTAAATAAATCTAATGTATATGAGAAATTCAGGAATCTGTGCCAGGTTTTGGTAATATGAAGAAAAACAAAAAAGAACCACACTGGAAAAGTGTGCATATTCTTAAAAAATTAACATGCATACATGTTAGCAGCGAAGCAGCTTGGTGGTCAGGACTTCTCCCTCGCAGCTAGACAGTTCCTAGTTTGAATCCTAGCAGGGGTCTCTCTGTGTGGAGTTTGTGTGCTCCCCCTGTGCTTGCATAGAGTTTCTTCTTCTAATTGGTTATTTTTAAATTGCCCATAGGACTGAATGTATATGTGGCCCTGTAATAGACTGGTGATCCTTCCAGGGTGCAGTCCTGCCTTTTGACCAAAGGGAGAGCTGGGACTGGCTGCGGAAGACCCCCATGACCCTGACTAGGAAGAAGTGTGCAAAGGCAATAGACAGATGGATGGAAACACACACACACACAAACACACACCTCCAACTTCAAGGCAGTCATGGTGCCAAAGTGCATATGGTTAAGAAATATTTTGTTTAGTGAACCAGGGGACTAGCGCTAGTGTTAACTTTCAAACTATTCCCATGTGGTTCCGGGTCTGCCATCAACAATTATGCAGGAAAAAGATGAATAAAGCAAACATTAGAAGTGCTATGAGTGCCTGCAGGTTTGCTGCTCTGTCCACTAATTTACACATGTAACACTCCCTTCTTCAAAAAAGACAAAATATGGTAAACTACACCACCGTGTCCCACTTCCAATCGGTAATATGTTTATAGAATCGTTTTTATCTCTAAAGTAAATGTTAATTCTCCAGTTCATAAAGAACACACGCTTGAAACGACTCTGAGACACAAGGAATGTTTGCGGAAGTGGCAGGAATTAAAAGGTCACAAGGTTTGGACAAAGGTGCCAGTTCAGTTTGAAAACTTCATGAATCCTTAGTAAATAATATAGGTTACATGAGAATGGCTTCGCCCAGCAGAGATCACAGCCAGTGCACAGAAGAAAAACCAAATAAAATACAGATGAACATCTCAGGTCATACAAAACTGTTTCGGGTTACAGAGTTCAAAGCACCAAAGCCGAGTGAGAATATGAAAGGAGTGTAATTCAAAGCCTGACAATGTGCAAAACTTTCCCCAACTCTGACACAATGAATTTAAGTTCATGTGAGAAAGTCTCTCAATATCTTTCTCTTCAGTCATACACAGGAAAAGCTCCAGGTATCGTCATTACCTGAACACGTACCCTCTCAAACTGAAAGAATCCTGCAGCCTGAGAATCATGATTTGAAATGAAATATTAGAGCGTTTTTGCTCTTTGATGTATTCTTTTGAAAAAGTAATGCAGCAAAACTTCAAACTAAACACCAAGTCAAAGTTATGATCAACCAACAAGTCAAACAACTGAAACACATTGGCATTCATGAAAAAAGGGGATTTTGGCAAGCTAAATACACTCAAAGACCAAGGACTGATATCAAAAGACATATACATAACAAGAACTTTCTGAATAAAAATAACTGTCTGTAAAAATGTCAATCCCTGAACAAGTCGGTCTAAACTGATGCTTTTGACAGCAACTGTGGGCCAAGTATGTCCAATTTCTGACTTGTCTATCCAGAATCTATCATTCATAATTCTCTGGCGATCAGCCTGCAAGTTAAGAAGTCGGCTCTTTTCCATTCACCGCACGAGATTCGACTGAATGTTGAATTCAGACGTGCAATTAATCATTTCGTGTCATATCTACCACAATTTATAGATCCTTGTGTCCAACAAGGAAGATGTAAAACTGACAAAAGTTGCCATCCATGTGAAGTAAATTTGTGTTCATGTGCGATATTTGTAGGAACTCTACAAAAAAGAGATTAGTAGTAGCAAGAAGAACCACGTTATCATGGCTTAAGTGAGCAACTCTTACTAAGGAGGTTTGATTATTAAAACTCTGTTTGAGTCTGGGAGGACGCTTCACTTAAAACTGTTTAACACATTGTCCTATAGCTAAATCTATCTTTTCTCTTCTGCACTAAAGAGGATAACAATTATTTCATTATATGTGCTCAACTTTGCTTAGCACATGTAATTGTTAACACCTTTTTAAACTGCAGGTACATGACAAATGCGAAACTGAAGCCTATCCCAGACGTCATCGTGCACCCTGGACAAGTCACCAGTCCATTACAGGGGTAACAGACAACCCAGTATGAGCAATCACGTCTACATCCAGTTCAAGATCCCCAATTAACCCAGCTTGAAGGTTGTTGGACTGGTGGAGACAACCAATGCAGACATGTGAAGAACACGCCAATGCCACACATTCAACAGAATAACAAAAAGTACTGAACCTTTCTGATTATAATATTATACTTACTTATTATTATACTATATTATACTTACTGCAGCTGGAATACCTACTGCTACAGCACCAATTCCTTAATTAAAATTACAACCAGAAGCAAAGAAGACAATTCTTTTCTTGACCTAAAGATGTTTTCATTCTCCCTACTGACAACAGAATCTCATGAACCAGCGAGCTCAGCTTCGATGATCTGACTGATCAAAGTTTGCTCATGACAGACGACAGCTGACTGATGGTTAATGTAATCACCTTTCTTGTGTGTGTATAGTAAAGCATCAGACCAGAGACGCCATCTCCAGTCAGATCATCAATTTAATCCCACAGTGTAAGAGTACCAGAGCGTTGCGGAAATACATCAAAACAAATGAAAACAAGAGGAACATGACAACAAACAAGATTCTTCATCTGAGGCTGCAGGTCAGTTTAAAGCTTGTTAGGCCATGTTTTACAGCGACCTCTGACTGCCACACTGAGGAAACCCTAACAAACTCAGAAAAAGAAAAAAAAAAAAATACCACAAAGAACCTCAGTGCACCTCTCAAGTTTATAACCCCCAGCAGTCATTCAACCTGGATGCAGACTCCTGTTTTCAAAAGGAAATGACTTACACAAACGAACAGCTGCACGGTTATCTTGAGTTATATTTAAGGATCCCAGGACTATTAAAGTGAAATCACCTTAATCCAAGCAGACCCGTCTTTGTCATGGCTGAGAGGTTTCCTACAAGAATGATTGGTGGGGTTTTGTATACACTTACGCTCGACTGGTTGCATTATCTCGCCTTCAAGTCTTCCCCTGAGAGCTTGTTCAGGGTCTGTAACAAAGAAAGTGGCTTATTATCACCCACTGAAGGAGTTGTATGAACATGTATGTTTCTCTAATTGCTGCAGCTTAACAAGCAGATTCAATTTGACCTGACATTGACCGATTATTTGAAATGCTGTTTTTGCAGTTACATGAGCTCGGTAGGGTCCAGTGAACCTTCTCTTTAAGTATTATGGGAGACGAAACCAAGATTCACAAAGCACTGCGATCCTGGAAACAAGAATGTCACTGCTAACTGTAGAACATGTTAAAATTTAAGAATAAAAATTATCCACCCATCTATTATCTATACTGGCGTCTTCATATTGAGGGTCATAGGGGGTCTGCTGGAGCCTCTCCCAGCTCTAGTCAGGCGAAAGGCAGGAACATTATTTAAAGAAGTATGTCTCTCTATTTTCTTAACTGGAGATGGTTTCAAAGTCTTCAAAAGGTCTCTTACATATGCTTTCCTATTTATACAAGTAAATGGGTGGAATTAACTAAATTGTTTGTCGTTTCAAGGTGTAGGACTGCTTTTTTAAAGGCTTAACCTATGTTCACACTGATCGCCCAAAATCTGAATTTTAGTTTATCGAGATTATATCTAGATGTATTGCCTGACAGTCTCAAAAGACAAAAACCACATTCAAAAACGATTATAACCATGTGGCTTAGGAGATGATTGCAAGGACACAACTTGGATCTGATCCAATATAATATACAACGTAAACATTTAGTCAAGAAAGTTGCATGTGTCTTAAAATGTCTTATCCACTTGTTGCAGAGGACCAGTTCTTGCACCTATAAAGAGAGAAGAAGCTTAAATCTTGACCCTGGACTTAAAAAGAAATGAGATGGACTTTAATTGAACAGGACAGAAGGTCAACAGAGGGCAAAATAAACTTCACTATCTTCCCCCACTAAAACAACACAGGAAGTAGACGATTAAAGGAAAGAATGAGTTAAATGAAATTTCCAAAAGACCGAATGTGCTGAAGAAAACTGAAGCAGGAAATCAAAAATACAAACAAATGCGACTCCAAAATACAGCTAGACTTAATAGACCTAATTTACAATTAATCAGGGAATGTGAGCACACCGACCAGGCGTGAGAGACGGGACTTCAAGAAGAACTGACGAGAAACAGGTGGCAACAATTAAAACAGAGCCGAAAATCAGAGGTTAGGACATACAACCAGCAGGAAATTCATCAAATATTAAACACAAAACAGCAGACCCACACTAAAGCTTTGCAAAACACAGTTGACGGTCAACTTACTTTAGTTGACTTAAAGGAAGATTATAGCGTTAAAACAGCTCCTATTAGCCAGAACATTGGTGCAAATGAGAATTTGGTTCCAAAGTGAGTCAGCTAGATAAGGATCGGGTCAAATAAAATAGAATAAGAACATAAACTTTACAAACTAAATAAGTTTTGACTATGTTTCCAAAAAACAAAACAAAAAAACAATTGTTTGCGCAATGGGCAGTTGTCTTGTGCCAGGATTAAGAGCCATTTTAAACCTCTGATGAAACTTTCTTTGTATAAAACAATGGATTGTCAATCAAAGTTCGCTTTGCTCCCAGCTCCTTCAGTCGAACTCCGCCGAAATATCTGCAGCGCTGCTGTCCTTTCCAGCGGGATATACCGTTAAACATGTTGACTCAACAGCGAAATAAAAAATGAAAGTCGCATTTTCATTGGCTGAGCTGATTGTCAGCCAATCATATTAGAAATAAATGTAATGCATTATAAAAACTAAAAATTCACCCCCCTCAGTGTTGTAGTGGATGTGAAATCAAACGACTGAGACCAAAACAGCTTTTGAACCAGGCTGTGAATATGTTTATTTCTGCTCTAAAGTTGGACATTTTTAACATGGGAGTCAGTGGAGATTGACTCACTTTTGCAGCCAGCCTCTATCGGTCAGACGAGGAACTGCAACAGATCTTAACTGTTTCCACCCATACACTGTATATCCGGGGGGTTGTGCACTTTTTATTGTTCCCGTGAATATAAAAGGAAATGCCTCAAGGGGGAATTATGTGTGTCAGAGGGTTTTAGTTGGTTTAATTAATAGGAACAATTGGGTAGGATTCTGTTCAAAAATCGTAGTGTAATTGTGCGTGTCTGTGTATGTATATATTGTTTTAATTATCTGTAAACGCAGATGTAATTGTGCTTGTAAGTATCTTTATCCCCCCACTAATGGTATTTCCCAATAACATTTATAGGAAAAGGTACACAGTTGGAGTCAGTTTAGAAATGCTGGTTGGGGTTTTTGACTTACAGTTTGCTGAGAAACTAATAAAATAATGAAAAAAGGAAACTAAAAGGTCCTTCTTTTCCTTAGTTGTAATTACAGTATGTATCGCCTCCGTGGCTGCTAATTTCATATCTGTATGTCTACAAAAGGTGTATTTAAAGTAAGACTTTTTGTGCAGGAATCTGCATTTTTCTGCTGCTACATTCTCATAATTCTGTACAAGTCCAACACCAATTTGTGAAAAACTGTAATTAGTTGCAAAAAGAGGAGAATTCTTGGCCTCTGCCTCAATATATGTGGATTGATGCATTTACATTATTGACAAAAATAGGCAGTTGTAAGCAAAGGCCTTTCAATTTGTATTTTAGACCTCATTCCAACCAGACTGTTAATGAAAGTTTTTACCTCTTTTTTTTAACACCTCTATATTAGATTTTATCGATCGATCATTGTCTGTAGGCTACCAGCCACATAGTTTTAAGGTTGCTTTATTTAAACCTATCCTCAAGAAATCTACACTTGATCCATGACTGCTATTTATAGACCTATATCTAATTTCCCTTTTCTGTCCAAGATTTTTGAAAAAAATAGTTGCAGCTCAACACTATGATTATTTACACAGAAATGATCTGCTTGATAGCTTCAGCCAGGATTCAGAGTGCATCAGAGCGCTGGTGAAAGTCACCAGTGAAGTCCTCTTGGCCTCTGATGGTGGACTTGTCGACTACAGAGGCTTGAACATGTTATTAGGATTAAAGGAACCAGATTAGACTGGTTTAGGTCATATTGATCTGACAGATATTTCAATTTGTCAATGTAAATGAGGAATTTTCCTCAGGTTCCAGGCTTAGCCACGGAGTTCGGCAGGGTTCAGTGCGAGGACCGATTCTTTTCACCATATATTATCATCCCCTGTGTAATATTAATGAAATTTCTGTTGCCATGCTGATGATACTCAGTCATTCCTGTCCATGAAACCAGAGGAAACTAAAAAGCATATTTTAAAGACATAAAGACTTGGATAACTTAACATTTTTTTCAGCTAAATTCAGATAAGACTAATGTTGTTGTATTTGGACCTGAGTGCTTCAGAGACATAGTCTAGCTATAGAGTTACTTTAGATGACATTGCATTTACCTCTCACATCATGACGGTCATGGAGAGACTGATCCTGGCACACCTCAGACTGCTGCTGCGCCCATCACAAAACCCCCTGCAGTTTGCATATCAGCCCCATGTTGGGGTTGATGATGCAATAATTTACCTGCTGCAGAAGGCTTACTCCTCCCCGGATAGACGCAAACACGCATCATGCTTGCAGAGGTCTCCAGCGCCTTTAACAGCATCCACCCCAGACTGCTGAAGGCTAAACTGGAGGACATGCAGGTGAATGTTTCCCTGGTCACTTGCGTCAATAACTATCTGACGGGCAGACTGCACTTTGTAAGATTAAACTGTGTGTCTGGTCGGTACCATCAGGGACCCACAGGGAACTGTTCTGTCTTCCTTCCTCTTCACCACATACACGTCAGACTTTAAGGACTGCTCTGAGTCGCATCATCTGCAGAAGTTCTCTGATGACGCGACCATTGTGGGGTGTGTAGAGGAAAGAAGGGACACTGAGTACAGAGACCTGGTCGACCACTTTATGAGGCATTGTGGGGAGAGACATCTGCAGCGAAACGTGGGGAAGACGAAGGATATGGTGGTGGACTTCAAGAGGAACAAGCCCCCGCCCTCTCCTGTCAGCATCAGTGGGACGGATCTATTGGACTAATGCGATTATCTACCAACACACAGTCCATCTCCAAGAAGGGCCTAAGCAGGCATTACTTCTTAAGGAGGATCCGATCTTTTCATGTCTGCAACAAAATGCTACAGATGTTCTACGTCTGTTGTGGCGAGCACCATCTTCTTTGCTGCAGTGTCCCGGGGTGCGAGCATCAAGGTAAAGAACGCCAACAGACAGAGTCTGTTGTTGGCTGGAAACCTGTCACCCTGGAGGATGTGGTAGAGGAGAGGATGCTGGCAAAAGTCCTGGCAGTCAGGGACAATCCCTCACGCTAAAGAGCAGCTTCAGCAACAGACTCATTCAACCCCGCTGCTCTGACGAATGATTCAGGATATCGTTCCTACGTACTACAATAATCTACCTCTGTCAGAACCACATTCACACAACTGGACTAAATATACCTTTTTGCACTAAATACAGAAAAATATACTTGTATTAGGTGATGTGTGTTATTACTAATCGTATTGATATTATATATCACAGTCATACAACATTTGTATTTTACTTTTTTTTTTCCTATTTTACTGACTACTTTGACAACTTAATTTCTGTTCAGGGAGGAATAAAGCTATCTATCTATCTATCTATCTATCTATCTATCTATCTATCTATCTATCTATCTATCTATCTATCTATCTATCTATCTATCTATCTATCTATCTATCTATCTATCTATCTATCTATCTATCTATCTATCTATCTATCTATCTATCTATCTATCTATCTATCTATCTATCTATCTATCTATCTATCTATCTATCTATCTATCTATCTATCTATCTATCTATCTATCTATCTATCTATCTATCTATCTACGCCTTTTTGCCACCGTCTCAATGTTCCACAACCAGATCCCTACATTTGTTACTTCAAGATTCGATTATTGTAATCTTTTGTTATTGGGTTGTCCCACAAATTCTTAAAAAAAAAAAGTACTCCAGTTAATCCAAAATCTTGCAGCTAGAGCACTTTTGCCAAACTGGCAGAAGAGGGCATGCTTTTTCAGTTTCAGCATTTCTTTCTTGGGTCCCTGTATAATCCAGAATTGAATTGGATTTTCTTCTTCTCACATATAAAGCTCTATAAAGTCTGGGCTCCATCATATCTTAAAGAGCAAAGCACTTTGCTCTCTGACCGCAGGTTTACTTGTGGTTTTAGGTCCCTTTTTAATTTACTCTTCCCTCAACCTGTTGAAACAGACGGCCGCACTTCCTGAGTCTGGTTCTGCCAGAGGTGTTTTTTCCTGTTAAAGGCGAGTTTTTCCTTTCCATTGTCGCCTGGTGCTTGCTCAGAATGGGGCATTGTACCAAAGAAATGTTTTGACTCAATCTGTTGGTTACTTTTGCTTAGCAATTATTATTATTGTTATTTTTATTAGGTTTGTATCAATTGGACTACTTTAAAAATTAGTTTAACTGTATTCTTTAGTGCCTCGTGATGGCATTTATTGTTATTTGGCTCTGGATAGATGAAGTTGAAATTAAATAAATTATATGTGCATTTGAACACATACAAAGTTAATATTACTTTTATTGTCTGTAAGGACCTTATCCAAACTATCACTAAAGTGTATGAAAATTTTTGCGTCATGAAAGAGTGTTAATATTGCAATTTAATTTGACACACCTCCATTGCCCCTGTGCTTTCATTAATTACAAATTTGGATAAATGCATTCATTTCTAAATTAAAACTGCTTCAATTCACATAATTTTTGTTTAATAACATAAATTCGCCCTTTTTATTATCTAATAATAGACATGGGGTTGTTTTAAATTGATTTTCCTTCCTTATTAAGTTTACGATAACAGGCGGGAAAAGAGACACCTAGTGGTTGGTGAGATATTTTTTGGAGACTGCCCCTACCTTCCTCCTTAGTTGAAATAGTCAAAGGTGTGAATGGAAAGGCAATGGGGTTTAAGAGGTTTTAATCTTAGTGTCACTTAAAAAAAAAAAAAAAAAAAAAAAAAAAAAATAAAACCTTGGGAGCAGATTAAACTGTAACTCTCAGACATGTTTTCCTTTTTCCATTTTGTCCTTTGTCTGAATGAATGAATGAATGAATGAATGAATGAATGAATGAACGAATGGATGAATGGATGGATGAATGAATGAATGAATGAATGAATGAATGAATGAATGAATGAATGAATGAATGAATGAATGAATGAATGAATGAATGAATGAATGAATGGACAAAAGGTTCCCAGAACTCTCTTGTCAGTGTGGTGTCATGACAGTCTTTGATGCAGTTCCATCCGGATTCGCAAAGATCATTGTCTTGGGCTAAAGTATAAATATTTTTTTCCTATGTTTCTTAGAGGAGTAATATTTCTAAACACTTCAATCATTTTTTCACATATTTATTGACAAAGTAAGAACCTCTGCTCATATTTTTACCTGGAACATTCATGAATACGGCTTTTGTACCAAATTTATAATCACCCGGTGACATTTTTAAACATCATTACTAGTTCTTAATTTCACCTTTCTCAGCTTTTTTTTTTCTAAATGTGTTAAAGGCCCGACTTGTCCTGCGTAGTGGTCCATTGGTCATGCATCCGTTAAGGCTTTATTATCCCTCAAGACTTTGACTTTTGGAAATAAGGATCAAAATAAAAGCTTGACTTTTAAATATATTTTTTAGTAATTTCTAATCAGTTGTGTTATATTATTTTGTAGTTTTTGACATGAATTCCTGTTCACACCACTGAATAAGTTTTACAGTAAAGTTTTGTTTTTTTTTTAAGTTTGTGTGTAGAAGAGGCTTCAATTTAAGGAATCAAATGTGAACAAACAAAATCTATCATAACTAGTTTTCTTGTTATCCAAAACTTTGCTCACAAATGGGGGGGTGGGGTTGAAGGTGGCAGGGGGCAACGAACCATCCTGGACTGGATCCTTGCGGCCAGACGCCACAGTTTGGAGTAACTTGGACCAGATGTTGATGCAGTCTGCCCCCTAGTGTCCAACTATTTTCACTTCTGTCCGGGATTCTTGTGATGATATCAACAGGACAAGGATTTCTACACTGTCACGATAAACACCGGTCTCATTCTTTATTTTCTGCTGTAACTCTGCTGTGAGGTTACAAATCCCAGTGATTAAATCACTGTCACTGAAGTCAGCTGTCGAGACAAAACCTTTAAAAGTGCCTGTATTAGCATGTAAATGGGCACATTTCAATTCTTTTTCAACAATTCCACAAAAAATGTAAAAAAAGACAACATAAATGTGCAAGACAAAAACATTTTTAAACCTCTGATCTTATAAACTTTCAAATTTGTGAGAAAATCCTTACTTGGTCCATATCTGAGCCATGTGGTGTATTCGACATTTTCCACTTCAAGAATGTCTAAAACTAATGATCAAATGGTCATAATTTTGTCCATATTGGACCGGTACCTTCCCAGCAGCAACAAGTTTACTGCATCCCAACTAAGTAATTCTGTGCTTTTCTAGAGGCTTATTTGGTGGATGTGAGCTCTCTCTGGACGCGACTTGAGTGTGAGATGAGATGCATTTGAAATTATAATTTTCATGGTAAAAGGCAACAAAAAAATAACTCTGGCTGTGGTCTGGGATGTCGGTTTCTTTCTTCATCTAGAAAGCTTTTCAAGAACTGGAATTCTGCGGGTACAATTAAAGTGAACTGGACTAATGTGACGAGGAGTGGCTCCAGCACAAAGGCCAAATTGTGCAGTAATTAGGCAGAACTACACCGCACCGTTCTGGTTGCTGATTGTACAGGAATGTGGCTGAAGAAAATGATGCAGTAATAAAGAAAAGCTTTCTCTTAAATAGTGGCGCACTAGAACAGTTTCGCTTTTGCCAACCTTGATTCTTTTTTTTTCAGTTAGTTTCCTTTCTTGAAGCTGTTTGTATTTGACTTCTTTACTAAATGCATTTGTATGGCATGTGCAGCTGGTTGTTGTAGTTTGTGTTGTAATCAAACTACAATCTGGTGTGTTGGAACAGGAAAATTTCCAAAACATGCCCAACACTGGCTCCTGAGGACCAGAAGTGAGTGATTACTGCTGTACGGGCTTGACGTGGTCTTCGTAGAACAGAAATATTAGAAAGCAGCACATTTATCTGTCTTGGCATCACCTTTGTGCAGAAGAGATATTTGCTTCAATAAAATTCCTGTGCCTGGTAATGACTTAAGACCCTACAGTGAAAGTAGTTTGCTTTTCCAGCGCAACATATTGCTGTGCTGCTCCTGCATGTGATTTTTAGAGGAAACAGTGTGACTTTATCATAATCATGGATAGGGCAGTGCACCTGCTGTGGAAGAGGCTGCAATGAGACAGTGCACCCAAACAGGTATCATGATGTCACCACTGAGGAGGCACGTTACAGCTGTGAACGAAAACTGTCTAGAAGTGCTGGATAACGAGCTGTAAGAACAGGAGGATCATCTCAGAGAGAAAGAGTTTTCTGTGGCAGCATGTTCCAGTGATGGAGCGCTCCATTGAAAAATGTATGTTTTGCACTTTCGTTACACTGGTTCAACATAAAACTGTGTGGAACCTGTTGGCAAGAAAAACTTAAAGTCAGTGTTTCGTTTGTTGTTTAGTGACGTTTCTGTGGGGGTTTCTGTGGGGTTCCCCAACGTACACTGCAGTCAAAAGATGACGGGGGGCTACGGAGCTTCAATAAAAATTGCAAATCATTGCATTAAGGTTTTAATTTCATTTTAAATAGGCAAAACATTTTAGAAATTGTGTTTGTATGTTTCTGTAACTGATGCCACCACTGAACAATGTTATCTAAATGTGTATTGTAATTCTTAATAAACTTTTCCTTCACTAATTTCTTGTCTGTGCAGTTATATCAGCTATTGACGACTGGCGTCTAAGCCTCTCTCTGGTTTTAAAGGACAGTATGAAAAGGTTTTTCTTTGCGGAATATTGTTTTTATACAGTTCAGTACAAATTTTATTCACACATTTGTTGGTAAAATGAGGTCCTCACTACAGCTTTTCTCCTCAAACACTCATCCATACTGCTTTTGTATAACCTCAGTGCTGACATAAAATTTACTTAAGGTCTGAACGGCAGGAATGGATCTATAAAATATATAAAAATAGGATCCATAATAAATAGGATCAAAATTTGATGTGAAAAAGTTGTTAATTCAAATAGTCTGTTGTAAGTAATCTTTTTATTTTATTTATTGTTGAACTGTAGTGGTTTTTTTGTTGAGTAGTTTGGAACATGCATTCTTGTTAATATTTCTGAATGAGTTTTACTGCTCAACTTGACGAGCAACTGCAGCATTTGCAATAGATCTAATAACTTACAAAGCAACTGCTGACAGATTTTCCTTGCTTTGAAGCACGTTTACTCAGATCAGTAACGATCTACCTGGAAGTCAGAATTCTGCAAGAGGTTTGCTTTTTTTCTCCTGAAACTGTGAAAAATGTGTTCCGCCTCATGTTTTCCACAGTTTTTTCATCGCCTCGCACCGCTTAACACGCAAAGTGAATGTCTAAACAAGGCTTCACACTAAGGGGCCAAGTGCTGTGAATGAACAGAATCTATCATAACCAACTTTCTTAAATTATTTTTGTTTAGCGCCTCAGTTTAAAGAGGTGATGGGAAACCTTTTCTCACAGGGCCGCGTTCCCCCAAGTAAGCAAGAAACAAGCCAGCCAGCTCTATCAACCACTTTTTTTTTAAATTTAGTCAGATAAAGGCTAATTTCCACAAAGGTTTTTACCGCTCTTTTGTGAATGCTGGACTGTTCTGTGAATTTGCTCTACATATATACCAAGTTGGAAAACTTTCTGGGCTTTTTTTCTTCTTTTCATATCAAATTTGTGCTACAGTTAACAAGCCTGGTTGAAAAATAGTAAATAAAGTCCCAACATTCTATGTCCACTTTTTCCTTTTGTAAAACATTCATTTCAAGTTTGTTTCCGCCACAGAAAGAAGTTGAATTAGAGGAGTAACAGGAAGTTTTTAGTCCTGTCTGAACACAAACAGCAGCTATAGACTTTTAAAGTTATAGACTTTGTTTTCAATTACCTAAGGATTCTTCACAAAAAGCCATTTTATTTTATTTTGCTTGTATAGTGTCCATTTTTCTTTTTTTCCTTTAATTTTATGGAGGCCTTGCTTGAGATGGGGGCCGTGCTCTGCCCATGAGTTGTTTAGAGTAACTTAGCCCAGATGTTGAGTCAGCCTGCCCCCTAGTGTCCTTCTGCTTTCACTGCTTGTTAAACATTTTTGTAAGTCGACTAAAGTTCCAGTAGAGGTAGCGTTACACTTTGTCATGATATACACCAATATTATACTTTATTTCTGCTGTAACACTGCTGAAGTTACAAATGCATATATTAAACAAACTGATTAAATCATGAACATTATAAGTCATCCAAGTCATCTAAATTGTCAAGGCAAACGTTTTCAGATATAAGGTGCTTACATTAACATTCAAATTGAAGTTGGGACCAAGTAGAGCACATGTAAGTGTGAAAGGATGTGTTTAAAAAAAAAAGCTGCACATTTATGTCATGATTGTTCTTTTTTTTTGATAAAGAGAACATTATATTTCGCTTCTCTTATTAAAACGCTAATAGTGTTTGAGGAGCCAGGTGGGGGTAGAGCTTCCTGGTAAGATAAAATAACTCCACCACCAGGGCTTCTCTCCTCTCTCCTCGCGGTTCTGGCCTAAATCAGATATCTGGGTGTAGTGTTTGTACTGGTTGTGCGGGTCAAAATGCTCATAGTTCCCCAGTGTAGTAACGGCGATGTCTTTTTCCTGCACGTCAGACTGTGGAAAAACTTTCTTCAACACAAAGTCCACACGGCCTGCTGTTTGCATGCGAGGGGGCAGGTGCACTTTCTTAGTGGCAGAGGCGAAGCCGGGGGCAGAGGCGGTGACGATGTGGATGCCAGGGGTGACGATCCGCCAGTAGTCTCCGTTTTCAGCTGAAAAAGGACCGAAAACACACGGCACGTGGAGTCAGACAAGTTGTACGCATCAACAATGATTAATCAAAGGGAAATCCTGTGTTTAAGAAAACAAACAAAAAAACTATTGGATTTCAAAATTATGGGGTTGTGAAAGGCAAAAAAAAATAAATCAATAAAAGCTTTATTAACTTTCTTAGACATTTTCATGCTTCTACTGAATTTAAGATGGTAAAATAGTAACCAAGTGCTCCTAATCAAATAACCCTCATTATTGCATTCGTTAAACATGGCGCATGACTATGGCTGAAATAGGAACTACTGGATAATTCCTTTTTATGGTAATATAAAATAATTTTTTTTAAAACTGCAGTAAACGTTTGCTGCGGACAGGTATTACCTGAAGTAACGCTGTGCCGTATTCCTCTAACAGCAATCTGAGCGCCTTTAATCCCATTTCCCTCTTCATCTTTGACAATGCCTTTGATACCTTGATGCACCTGGTAAACACAAATATTTTAGTATTTTTCTTTAGGAATTGGGATAAATAGAGAGTTGTCATCCTCAAAAGTGCTTATATAATATATAAGAACTTCTTTTCTTGATTCTTGATGTCATTTCACCTCTAAACTGAATATACATCAGCAAAATTAATATCACAAAGTCCAAATATCCATAAGCTTCAGTTAAGATTTTGTTTTGCAAACATGCATCACCCAAGTATGAGATTAGGACAAACAAACAAAAACAGAAACGGTGTCTTACTGCCTCCAAGAATGCAATCAAAGCTTCTTGGTTATCATGCCAGCTGAGAAAGAGTTCCTCTTCAGGAGGGAACTTATCACAACCCAGCTCCACGGTCACCTCGAAGCAGTTGGTATGAAGATAGTTAAAGTCCTGCATACCTGATAAAACACAAACAAAAACTAAACTACTTTACTCATTTCCATTTTCTTTTTGTTCCTATTCGTATTTGGTCTCACAGCGGCCTCTGGTGGCTGCAGAACCCCAGTACAGTTCTACCTTTTCATTCTAAATAGACGATCAAAAGTTGAAAAGTGAAAAGGGGATTAGTTATTTTATTATTTGTCTTTGAATCAGATACCAAAATATGAAAAAGTGCTTATTTGTTCATACTTTTATGCTCACATCAAAAATACAAAATGGAAAAACGGGCCAAAGGACTGAATATGATTTTAATATTTAACTTGTCAGGTTTACGTGCCATCAAAATTTCTAGTTTCGATATTAATTAATAAATAATATCCCTGGGTGCATTGAGAGTAGTATTTTAATTCATTTAACTCTGTACAATGGTGTATCATAAAAAAAAGACTTTATCCTATTTCATCAATAATATATGAACTCATCATAGTATACACCCGTACTGGAAACTAAGAATATTACACACATTTGTTCCCTTGGCCAAAAATGGATGAACAACATTATTTGGAAGAAGACAATCAAAACTACAATTTTCAAGTCTTGACCTTAGAATAAAAGCAATTTAATCTAAAAATGTGTGATTGAATACTATAAATAACAAGGATTTGAAAAATTTAGTTTTCATAGGTTTCAATTGGCCAGAAGTGGCCACGATGGAACCAAGTGATACAACCGGTGTATATATATATATATATATATATATATATATATATATATATACACACACACACACACACACACACATGTGAGTCATTTATTCTTTGTGTATTTTTGTTTTGAGAATAAAATTGAAAGTATGAAAAACATGCTCTTTTTATTCTTTTTGTAATATATTTGTTTTTTCCTTTTTCCTAATTGGAAATGGTGACAACAAACAGTACACAAACAGTAACTCTAGCTAATAACCATTTCAGAAACCCTCTCATTACTACTTTGTTTTTTTAACTTACTTCCAGTGATGCTTGACCACTCTGCTCCATTAATGACCCCTTTCTCGCTGTCAGTAACTGATCTGCAGCGTTCATTTTCACGGGACATTGTTTGGTGCGCGTCAGCGTATGTTCTTGCAAGAAATTTAAAAACCTACAAAAGAAAAAACCATCATTTATTACGCTGTTTTGTTACCGTCCATGATCTGCTGTTCATTTGAAGCTCATTGCCTCCTAACACACTTCATTGATCAGGCTTCAAACCCCATTAGGTGTTTTAATGGGTCAAGTATGGGACAGGAGGTGATTCATACTCATGTTCATACTTGGCATGTAAAACTCAGGAAAGCGTGACTTGGAGGCTGGGACAGCACAGCTCAGCTATAAAGTTATATTGCAAGGTAATCACTCAGAAGTGCTTTGCATTAGTTTCATTTAGATGAGGTTTGAAGGTCTGAAACATGGTAACTAGTGATTTGCAGGTCATATCCACTAAAGGTAATTAATGCTTTAAAAAAAAAAAAATCGCAGCAGTTTTTAAGTTATGGAAAATCTTTTTTTTACCTTATCGTCTGGTGTTGGAGAGAACATGTTGCTCTGCAGCGGGTGTTTGGACAGGTCGTAGGGGTAAGACACCAGCAGGTCCCCGCCGTGGAAGTTGGCGGAGAGCACGAACGGGATGGAGCGGATCCATTTCATGACGGCATAGGTCTCTGGTGCAACCTGAAATACAGCATTTTAAATTCATTCGCCGAACTAACACAGTGTTCACTGTGAAGCGAGCAACACTGTTGCATAATAGGCCATAAAGACTCTTTCTGTACCTTACCAAACCAGTAATAGTCTGGGATTGGGATGTGGTCGGTGCGGTAGCCCTTTTGTCTGCGTCTGCCATAAACAATGGAAGTCAAATCGGGGAAGTTTCTGTTCAGGTCGATGTTCTGGGCATTGTTTCGGCCGATGTTCCAGGAACTGTAACCGCGACCCTAAGGATTCCAAAAACCAGCATTTTCAACAACAACAAAACATCATACAATGACAAAAAAACAAATTATGTAAGTTCTGTTTGTTTCGTTTACAGAGTTCATACTTCAGGATAAAGTGTTTTCAAGAAATTCCCTGTTGTTTGAATTTTTTAAAAAAATCTGAAAAGTATGATGAGCACATGTGAAGCCAGCATGAGTTTAAATACCTCGCAGATGAGAAGTAAAGAAGTAAATCATCTTTCATCTAAAAGGGTTTTATCAAGAGTTTCTACTCATCAACCCAAACCAGCTTCTATCCATCCATCCATTATCTATACCCGCTTCATCCGTTTCCGGGTCACGGGGGTCTGTCGGAGCCTATCCCGACGCATATCAGGCGAAAGGCAGGGGTCCACCCTGGACAGGTCGCCAGTCTATCCAGGGCCACATGGAAGACAAACAACCAATCACGCTCACATTCACACCTAGGGAGAATTTAGGAAGATCAATTAACCTACTCTGCATGTTTTTGGACTGTGGGAGGAAGCCGGAGTACCTGGAGGAAACCCACGCAAGCACGGGGAGAACATGCAAACTCCACACAGAAAGACCCACCGGGCCGGGAATTGAACCAGGAACCTTCTTGCTGTGAGGCAACAGTGCTAACCACTAAGCCACCGTGCTGCCCACCAGCTTCTATTTTTTTTTATTATAAATATATCAATAAATGTACAAATACTGAGAAATTATTGACTCATATTCACCACAAGATCCAATTTCCCTGGATGACGTCTTAATTTTTTAATCTTTTTTTGTTTAGGCACCATTACAAACTTCATATTTTACATCTAAGATCGATGTGCTCAAAACAAGATTTTACTACATCCTGATTGTGTTAGAATATGTTTTCCATCTTCAAATGCTTTTTGTGGCACAAAGAATTGTAAAAGTGCAGAGTACTAAATTGATGTTGCCATGGAGACGTCACCTCTTCATCATCATCATCATTGTAGTTATTGCCAGAGACGGCCACCTCATATCCGTCAGGGTTCATGGAGGGAAGGATGTGGATGCGGGTGGTGTTGATGAGGGTCTGGATGCGCTCGTTTCCCTGCAGATACTCTGTGCACAGGTACTGAGCCAAGTAGATGAGCAGTTGGCGGCCCAGGGCTTCATTTCCATGCATGTTGCCTATGTACTTTACCTCTGGCTCAACTACACAAGGGTCACATTAAAATTTTAAACTACGTAAACATGAGAAAAGGAAGCATATTTTAAACAGGGGTGACTGAGGTGTACTCACGCAGCTCATGTTCCCCCGGATTGTTCGAGAACTCAATCACGAGCAGCTCATTGCCCTCCAAGCTGCGCCCAATGCTGTAAGTTCTGGCTATGTCGGAGCATCGCTCTTCGGTCTTCTTCAAGATGCTGATCATTTTAGCGTTGGAGTGGTGGGTGAACTGGATAAAAGTTTCTGACTCTGCAGGAGGAGGGACTTCAGTGCCCTTAAGACCCTCTACTTCTTGCTCTGCAGCAAATGAAAAGTCATCTATTCATCTAATGATACTGATAAACTGGCGTGGTGATACTTATTGTAGTCGTGTGCAGCTGGAGAGAAAGCCCTTGGTAGCTGAATTCAGCAATAATACAGTTTACAGGGAGACAGAAACGATTTTTAAATACAATGTTCTTTTTCACTGAGGAAGTTTAGAGAAGGGGTTTACATCAAGAAGTGTGAAAGACATTACCAAGGATTTCCTCATAACAGCACAAGAACAAGAGCAATAAAGGCCACATCAGAAAAGACGACAGGTTTGAGCTCTCTAAAGATTCCCCTGAGTCAAGCCAGCACGTATCAGCCGAGTGTGAAATGTAGGGAGGCAGATCCAGGCTAAAAAAGACTTGTGAAAGCTACTCAAGTGGACGTTGTGGTCATGAAAGTCCAGAAGAATGCAGAGGTGATAGATGTAGAAATCCCAAAACAACAACAAAAGGAAGGAAGGACTTGGTGTAAAACATTCTGAGTACAAATTAAAAAAAAAGGTATAAACACGTCATTGTTTCACTTCTAACTTTTTCAAAGATCCTTTTTTTTTCATTGCTTAAGTTTTATGATCATAAAATCCCACGAATGCAAACACAAATCACTTCTGCCATGTGGTTCACACATGCTGCCGTTGGGAGCAGCAGCACGAGTCACTTCATCCTGAATAGAAGTTGTTTTTCTTCAAGAAGTGACTCACTTTTTTGTGTGTTTTAGGAAACGCCATGAGATGGTGTTTTAATTACCTGTATGAAACTGCTTTTTACAGGTTCTAATGGAAACGTGTGAACAGAACCACATCTCAGACTGGGTTTGTGTGAAGACAGAGCGCGTTCCAGTTGGATTACATTGAGGCCCGAGCCACGTGTGTGAACCAGCTGCCTTCAAAAAGGATGATTAGACTGCTGCTCCACGGAAACGTTTGAGGCGCGCTTGGGCTTTTTCTTTCAAAAGGTAGTCAAAGGTAGAAGTGTTGGGACATTTTGACTCGTTCTTGCCATCCCTCAAATAGAAAATAACAACTATAGAACAAGGTGACTAAAAAGGAGTTTGTTTTTTACCAAACTTCTTCTGAAAGTATAGAGCTTAATATTCTGAAAAACTATATGTTAGATCTGAACAAGGATCGAACAAGCCAAGGTCCAAGCAGAAGTCGTTTCGGCCAGCATGTTACATGTTTCTCACCTTGGAGGCCCTCCAGTGGGTCGTAACATCCCTCTTGTTCGCCGACAAAGAATCGATCACAGTCGAGGAAGTACGGCCAAGCCATCTGTATCCCGTCAAAAGCAGCGCTGCACTTTTTGTGCACTGCTTCACAAGTGCTGCGACAGGGCTTCAGCACCTTCTCCTTCTCACAACGTGGAGCGAGCACTGAGCAGCCCAGCATTCGTATGTCAGGGTTGCACTCCCCACCCAGCAGGGATTCAACCACACTTATCAGCAGGTACTCGGCCCCGGCTTCAGCTTCCTCACGGCTCTTGTGACCAATGATATTTGGGAACATGGTCTGGCTGTAGGCCATGTCCTCGCAGTAGGACAGCAGCAAATCTGTGCATTTGGCTACGATGGAGAAATCATTGAGATCAGGCAGATTAGGCGCATTTTCATAAGAAATGATCAATCATACTGATGAGCAGAAGGATGAAGAATGTACACATCTTATTTTGAAGGTTCAGTCTTTTACCATCTGGTCCAAAATATTTCTATTATCTCTGGAAATTAAAATGTGAATATTTCATGCTGCCATCGATCATCTAAAAATACTCTATGGCTTCATGGCTTTTGGGCCAGCTTCCATTAAAACTACATGGCCTGCGTGATTCATGAGCTCATGATGTTTGTTGTGAAAACATCTGACTGAAATCACATCCACAGGCCTCAGCTCAACCTGTCAGAGGAGGAGTAGCGAGAGAGGGCCTTCAGGGGCCTGGTTTTTGTCTCATGCAGACACATGGTTCTTAGCTCAAAAAGCCCAGAAAGTCCAAAAAGCGACTATTTAAAAATTAAACAGCACTGACACGTGATGGGTTGCTGCAGCAGCTTAGCCGGATGACAAACAGCCTTTGCATGACACGATTCTTCCTTCAAGCCAGAGGGTACTTACGCTTTTCTTCCACTGTTGGCTTGCACAGTCCTGCAGACACATCAGCCTTATATTAGTTGACACAGTAGCAGACACTAGATGGCAGAGTGGTTTCTATGAATGCCTCAAAATGTCTCAGAAAATATTTGCCTCTGCAGCTTCTGTTACTGCTTCAGCAGCTTTCTAAAACGTCTGTCAGTCTGCACCGTATCATTAAGTCACTAAAGCAATCATAATCCTTTTAATTTAAGTTGGAAAGCATTCTAACAACTAGAATAGTTTATTAATGCGACTTCACAACCACCAGGACAGAATATAATATTATTTATAAGCAAATTGAAAGTTAAAAAAAAAAAAAAACTTCACAAGACCTAAAAACCTTGATCAAAACTTTTATTGCATCAACAGACCATCTCGTCGTGGATCGTCCACGTGAAAACATGTCCAATTTCTGCAGATCCACAAGCGCACAGAGCAGATAGTATAAAGGTAAATATCAGCATGATGACAAACTTTACCTCTCACTTGTGGGTCGCATCTCGGCGGAGCAGAAGACACAAAAACCACCATCTGCAGCAGGACCAGCAACATTTTCTAACACTTTTATATCGTTTCGATGTGGCGCCTTACACACGCAGCCAAAGGGTGTGTTTTAGAGTGTGTGCGCGCGCGCGCGCGTGTGTGTAATTTTCCCAAGACGCAAGAAATTCCTACAGAACGTCCCTGAACGCAGCTTTATTACAAATATTACGGCGTAATATCAAATTACAAAGGAGTGTCTTCGAGGTAAAGAGAGGGTGACAGCATATTTTAAAAAATATGACGCATATTTTTTAAACTCTTTAAAGAAAAAGGTGGAAGCTGCTTAATGCAGGTTTTATTTCTGGATTGCATATAAAGTCAAAGTGCCCCGTCACATTTGGAGAAGCATAAATGTGAGTGAAATTTCTTGATCAACCAGTCTCCTTCAAATTTAGTAGTGATATCTTATTAATAGTAAATAAATATTACCTTGCAGTTTTCACCTGCAATCTGCAGCTCCTCTGGCTTCATCCGATCCCAGCTTATAGTTCAGCGTTTTCTCTCACTTCAAACAACTTTTGTTCACCAGAAGAATACAAAACCAGGACCTATTATCAGAAGTCAGACATGCCACCGCTCAAACAATGATTATCATCTATAAACTAATGTCCTGTCCTGACTTTCCTGTGTTTCTGTCTCTGTCATCTTGTCATCTCAATCAGTGGTCATATTTCATATTAATGTTTTAAAATATTGTATCTTCTTCATTTTTTTTTATCCTTTTATGGTTTGAATATACAGTAGGCTACTTGATATTTTATTTTGCTTTATTTATTACTCCTTTTTTGCAGGTTTGCCTGCAGGTGAGGTATGTTATTAATGTACAGTTCACTTGCTTAATATACCAATAGAAAATAAATTAAAATAAATAAATGCACTTACGGGCTTATGGGCAGAGAAACTGAAGAAATTCATGTCGGATCAAATAATACGTTCTCATGTTCCAAAAAGGAGTCGTTCCTCCAATGACCTTTAGAGGCCTGGCTCCAAAAGCGAATTAATTTCCAGTGAAGAGTTGTCTGACTGAGACGGTTAATTTGTCACAAGGAAATTGTTGGATGCACAGTACCGGTCAAAAGTTTGGACATAAACTTTCCCAAATGCTCTTTCATCAATGTAGCTAGATTTAACATCATTTAACACAGTGTGTGTGTGTGTGTGTGTGTGTGTGTGTGTGTGTGTGTGTGTGTGTGTGTGTGTGTGTGTGTGTGTGTGTGTGTGTGTGTGTGTTAAATTCTCGTTCACTCCACCTCATCAGTTAAACTCATATTAAACCACAAATTTATGCATCATTAGGGAATGAAAGCTCTTTATGGTGTCAAATGACTGGCTCTCATTACTTACGAAGTCGGCTTCTGCCAAGATAGAGCACCACAAACTGGGCTTCAAAACCTTTTTTTTATTATATTTATTTCATTCCAGACATGTCAAAACCATTGTATAAAGAATAACAGTGTTAACACTAGTATGTATCTATAAATTAACAAATTTACATACACACACATGCATACACACACATATACAACCCCTTAAATAAATCTATATAAATAAATGTATCTGTTACCAATTCATGTACAAAAACTAAACAAATCTATAAAATTAATCTATAATCAATGTGCACACACTTATCTATATATACACACCTATATACATGCACACACACATAGCAATACACATGACACAAACCTTCAAAAACTTATGAGTTCTGTCACAGAAGTGTTATCCAGGGTTCAATTCCATTCAATTCTCACTAAAGCAGTCTAATTAAGGGTTGGACACAGCGTAGGACCATAACGGCATAGCTAAAGGCATGACTTAGAGTCATCTGATTATAGTAAATATTTGCTTTACTCTTTTTCTCTACCAATCTTCCAAGACAGAAGATCCCAATTCAAACAAAAGCGAGGGTGGAGGGGGTCATTGTAGGCGAGGACGAGCCATTATCACAGTCTGTGAGATACAGATCCACCTGGAAACCAAGCAGAGACAACAATTCATCCTTAACGTGCTTACTAATGGAACAACGATTTACAAAAAATTGGCGCTGAAACAGTCATGTGCCTTAATGAGCTTCAGTACTGAGGAAAAGTGGTTGCCAGCAGCTCTGATTTACATCCACTTAAGTTTTGTAGACATTAACCGAGACGCTTACATCCTGCATAGATGTGTTCCAGAGAATTCCAGAGATGATCACTCAGCGAACATGTAGTAATGGCTTTTCTAAGAGAGCATGTTTTACTTATTCAACTAATTATAAGGCCTTTTCTTCAAGCTGAGCAGATCTGAATTAGCATAATGACAAGCCTGATTATTCATCATGCAGTCAGGCAGGCAGGCAGGGGGGTATGCAGGAGGTGATCAGTGGAGAGTTAAAATAATAATAATAATAATAATAATAATAATAAAAGAGACTATATCCTTCAGCTAAATGCAGAATATTGATTAGATCTCTACCATGATCATACATTATTCAAAATGACTTAATGACTGGGAAACTAAATGGCAATGAACCCAGATGGGAGAGCTGGTCCTCTGTGGAAGGCGTGCACATACTTGCAAAGAGTGCTTGTGATTACACGTTGTTGGAAATGATGCTGAAGAGAAAGATGTTAAAGCTGAAAATGTTTAGACACATCTGGAGATGTGAGTAAAGGGTTGGTTTGTAAAGTCTTTAAATTTGCATTCTTGTGTGTATTGTGAACACAAATCAGACTTACACACACACACACACAAAATCATTTACTTAAACAATAAACGAGAGCACAGACTCTTTCCAGACCTCTTAAATGCTTCTTTTGGGCTCCTGAGGTGGACAAACGGGGGAAGGGATGTTGGACGCCTGCACAGGAGCTGCTAACCGTTCAACCGTTTTTAATGGTTTTGGAGGCAACATGAAAAGAAATTATGAATTTTATGTCAGGAAATGTTGAAAGGATTCATCTGAGATTCTACAGAGATATTTGTGGTCTCGTGATGATGAATCCACAGACTCCAGTGATCCCCTGATGCTGTCCAGTAATCTCGTTTCTAACTTAATCAGCAAACAAGAAAAACAAATGATCCCGTTGAACATAGTGAATCAAATATTCTTACAGTTTTTGTAACTTCAACGTTTTTTAACACCCTAAAATTGGAGCGTATAGCTGAGGGTCTTCTACAAACTGCAGGCGTAGCTCTCATAAACAGGTTTTACTGCATGTTAGAGTCATTCGACGGTTTCAGAAGAAAATCTTGTTGAATTACCATCTCTGAAAAACGTTCTAGCTTGATGACGCTGTGATTCATCTTGGCGGGGTCAGCTGGTTGCAGGCATAGCAGAATTGGGTTCTTTATTTAGTAAAGTGCAAAAACAGAGTATTTTATAAGAAAAAAAAAGTCACAGTTAAATTTGCAAGCTTTGCAGGTATTACTCCAAAAGCTGGTGTAAGCATTAAACTTTGTTTTATGCAAACAGATTAGATAGATGTCAAGATTAGATGTATCAGATTGTCAAACAAATTTTTTATATCAGATCAGGATAACATGAGTAAATACAAAATGCAGATTTTACATGATTATTTCAAAAGCTATCCGAACCATCCTGGCCCTTTGTGAAAAAGTAATTGGCTTCTAAAGCTGCTGTAACTGTACCACCCTTGGCGCCAAGAACTGTAATTATGCATTTGCAGCAGCTTGCAATGAGTCTTTCACATCACTGTGGAGGAATTTTGGCCCAATCTTGTTTATGCAATTGTTTTATTTCAGCCACATTGGATGGTTTGTGTATGAATGCCATGTGCAAGGTTAAGTCACAGCATCTCAATCGGTTTTCAGTCCAGATGTTTGACTAGGCCACTCCTAAACGTTTTGGTTGAGCATTTCAGAGGTGGCCTTGCTGGTGTGCTTCATATCAATGGCCAGCTGCAGACCTGAGTGTGCTTGGGCTTAAGGTCATTAACTGATGGCTGAGCATTCTGCTTCAGGATATTCTGGTAGAGAGCAGAATTCATGGTTCCTTCAATTACAGCAAGTTGTCCAGGTCATAGGAGCCCCAGACCACCATCACACTGCCACCACCATGTTTGACTGTCGATATGATGATCTTTTTCAGAAATACTGTGTTAGTTTTACACCAGAAGTAATGAGATGCACGCCTTTCAAAAATCCAGAGAAGATTTTCCCAAAAGTCTTTGGAATCGTCAAAATGTTTTTTTGGAAAATGTAAGATGGCCCTCTAGGTGCATTTCCACTCGCAGGAGTTCAGCGTAAACTCGCCCGACAGGAACCTCTAGCAGGGCCGACAGTCTTCTCGGCCCCTTCAGCCGGCCTGTTTCCGTTGCACAGAAGCGCCACCGTAGCACAGCCTACCACAAGGTGGCAGTAATGCCCATTTTTTTGCTTTTCGTAAGCATCAAGCGGCAAAAAACTAGATTAAAAGAAAAATGTAGCAAAAGAATAAAGAGAACAAGAAAGAAGCATTTTTGTTGTGTGTGTTTTTTTTAAACATACACAGCGGTCTTAGTGACTGAGGTTAAAAGAAAAACCCCTGCCGGACCTCTACGTCGGCATAATATGCCAACATGACCTGAACCGACTCGTCGGTCTATCCATCGTTTTTTTTCTTGTAATCTCCAACTTCAGCAAATGTAGTTATTGTATCTGGTCCAAATGCTTAAATGAACTGTCATCACATGATTTATGTTCCCGTGAGAGGGCTGAACGTAATTTAGAAATCCCAATAAGCAGGAGGTTCCTGTTGGCCAACCCGAGTACCTCTCCTACAGCTGATCCATTATTTCCCCTGTAAAGGTCCCTCAAGGCTACTTTTACAGGGCCATTCCTGGTAATAAAGACACACAAAAACAGCCAACAACAAAAATCTACCCGGAACTCCCACTAGTGGAAACATTCCTCTTGTGTTGTTTTTGGTCAGCACTAGTTTTCACCTTAAAACACTCCCACTGATGCTGTTTTTGCTGTTCTTTCTTTTTGTCAAATCATGAACTCTGACCTTAACTGAGAGGAGGGAGGCCAGCATACATGTTGTAGTGGGTCCTTTTGTGACCTCCTGGATGGGTCATCGATGCTCTCTTGGAGTAATTTTCACTCCTGGGAAGGTTCTCCACTATTCCATGTTTATCTCAATTTCTTGGCTCTCACTGTGGCTCACTGGAGTCCCAAAGCTTGAGAAAAGACTTTGTAACCCTTGCCTGGACTGACAGATGTCAGTGACTTCTCTTCTCATTAGTTCTTAAATGTCTGTAGATCAGGACATGACATGTTCCTTTTTGCGCTCTTTTAGATTACTTCATGTTGCCACACAGGTTCTATTAAAGTGACGTCTTGATCCTACAGGTGTGCCAGTAGTCAGGCCTGGTTGTGGCCAGTGAAGTCGAGCACAGCTTTCCAAAAAACTGTTTGGTTATTCAAAGTTGCTTCACGGAGGGCAGCTACTTTTTTCACATAGGTCCAGGTTGGTTCAGTCAGGTTATCTTCGTCTGGCATTAAAATTAGATTGATGATCTAAAACATGTAAGGGAAAAGAAAAAAATTAAGAAAAAACAGAAGAAATCTGTAAAGTGGGAAAAGAAATAAGCATATACTTACAGAGACACAGGCATGAACATTCAAAGAGAAGTCAAAGCTGAGCTTAACGCACAAGGAATCAGACTTTCAAAACCAATGTCAAGCAAATACAAAACAGGAGTCCGAAAGCAAACACAACCAGCAGACCAACACCAAAGAATAACAAAACAGAGCAAAGAATCAAATAAACGCACAAATCGACCATTTTCTTTACCTGCTTAATCCTGTACAGGGTCACGGGGGTCGGCTGGAGCCCGTCCCAGCTCATTACAGGTAAAAGGAAGGGGTCCACCTTGGATAGGTCGCCAGTCGATCGCAGGGCCACATCTATAGATAAACAACCACCAGGAACCTTCTTGCTGTGAGCTAACCACTAAACCACCGTGCACTGCGAAAATCAAAATCCCAGGAAAGTGACACGCTTGATCTGTTTATAGAATGTTTCATCCCGAATCTCTCAACATGAGACACCTGTCCTTGTCTTTTTAATTAAAATATATCGTTTTTTTTGTAAGAACTGAATAAAATACTATGTAAAATGGCAAAGTTCACCACGACCCACAAGGAGATGCAACACTTTGGTTTGATATTCTATATCTGCAAAACATCAATCATTGTGAAACATTTGCCTTAACAAATGAGCTGCCTGGACAACCTCGCCCAGCCTTCAGATAGCTGTTTCAGTCACCAGTTTTCTCGTGCATGAGCCTCTCCGAGCCCCGGAGCTCAACCGCACTGGAAATCTGCTTCATTCATCAGGCTGTCAGGAAGCAACAGAACAGTAAGCATCTACTTAGTGCTTTTACACACTTCCTCTAGATTTAGGCCCAATTTCTTTCTCACTAAATAATAACAAATTGTTTCAAGTTGCGTTATAAAACCTGAAACAACTGAAAGCATACGTTCTTGTACACATTTACATAAAAAAAACATCATCTTCAGTGGATAAGGAGTAAAAACAAATCAACAACATAGGTAAAGTCTACCTGACGTCAGCTACAATTGAGCTCTCTTTTGTTTCACACTTGAGTTGAAACTACGAGTCAGTGACAGAAGAGTTTTGCATAACTTATGTTAAAGATATTTTCAGCAGGTGAATGATTACCTTGCTTCAGTCTTTCCGAACTTGAGCAGCTGCAACACATTTGCACCACATACATTTTCCATTTGAGAAGTTTTAATGACCGCTTCCTCCTCTATCAGCCTCCGATGCTCGGGGGTTAATTATGATGTGTTTAAAATAGCCGTTCCCTGGCTCCAGCACAACCCCGAGCTGCTTTTAACATTAACTGCTCGAATTCAGAGGTTCTAGTGATGGAATGAGCTGCACCAAATCTGAGTTTTCTTCACTGAATACTTCAAATAATTACTCCTGGTCTGGTTCCACGCATAAAATGAAGCCAAAGTCATTAGTGAGGTGGAATAAACTAACTGGCAAAACTGATCTTTGACCAGTCTCTTTAATTAAACTTGGCAATAATGCTGCAGCAGCAAAAGGTTGCTCTTGTGACATCGCAGCCATTTTTTTATGTCTCCTACAATATAATTAGGGTTCAAGAGGCAAAACGGATGCGACACGATGGAATGCAGAAGCAGGTGTGAAGCTAGAGAGAATAGTTTTATTTGACAGAGAATAATGAATTATCTTCCCTAATGAGACTTTGACAAAATTGCTCAGGCTTTGCTTTCAAATCCAGATAGTGGGCTAAATATTGCCTACAAAGTTTCCACTATCCTCATCGAATCATCTGCGTTATCTGGGTCCTGCCATTAATCTTCCAAGCATCCAAGGTTTTTTTTTTTTGTTTTTTTTTTACCTCTATTGGTAAAATTAAATTTACACACCTACAAATTAAATACTGAAATGAAGTATGACAGAAGTGAAGGACATTATCCAGATTCAAAGACATTACAGTGAAACCATTAATACTTTTAATAGCCTATAACTGACAGCTTTTATTGCACATATTCCACTAATAGATAATCACTCTGCCTAAGAACAGCAAGTGGCTCACAGGAGGAAAAAATACATGTGGGTAAAACACATCCAAATAAACATATTTTCTCATAATAAAGCAGCTGTTCTGATTAAAGTATAGAACATCTGAAAAAGTCACATATTCAAATCTGGCACAAACACTGAACAGTGTGTTTTAAAGCACTTTGAGACTGCTGCTATGCTACATCACATCGCTCTCCATTAATCTAGACAAAAAGTTGTTCCTGTACAGTGCAAAATATATAACATTGTGTAAATAACCATAGAAACATTTTTCTCCAGGCAACTGGCGAAACAAAGCACAGTTGTACAAATGCATCTCAGTTAAAAGTGGGCTATCTAGTACATTCAGATACAAATGCACACCTTGAAGGACGAGTCTGGTGATGTGAAATATCTTCTCGCTGTCAACAAAATCCATAAAAAATTTAAGAAATTATTCCAAACGTTTAAAGACTCCATCACTGATTAAATTGCATTCATTTTCAGGCTGTAACACTTCCCCCCTCTCCTTTTTTTAATGCGGTTTTATGTGCATGAGGTGGGAAGTTGAGATGCCAAGGATTAGAAGCAACATTTCAAGACTGTGATCTCAATTTTCCAGTAAGCTTGCGATCTCATTGCCACTTCTTTCTGAGGATCTGAGTGCACAGGTTCCTTCTGCTGTACTTTTAATGAAATCCCGTGTCCCACCGAGATGCTGTGCAGACTGAGCGTCACCGGGACTTAAAAAGAAAGTAAAAAAGGCCTCAACACCTGCTGTTCTTTAATAGAAGTGAGAGTGTGAAGCATTTTACATGTGTTTGGCTAATCACTTTCTGTTGCCAATGTGCCAAATGTTTACCACAATAACAGCCTGCGAACCTGTTTCTACATTAAAGACTCTCACACTAGAGTAAAATTTAGAATAATAGTTTACATACGATAAGATAAACCGTGCCAACAGCAGCAAATTACAAATGGCCTGGCCTGGGTTTCACTTCTGAAAAGTCTCCTATCAAATAGGTTTGACATCACTGCATCATAACACCTTGTACCTCCAAGCTTTTGCTGTTAAACACACAACAATCAATCACGTCCACTGTATGCAATTTTGGATGTCTCCTGCTGATTAATCTGATTATCTGATTGGTTGGATGTCGGTCCAGTGGTGTCCAAAGACAGTTTCTTCTGCATCTGTTGGTACTAACTCCTAGAAATCAAAGTTACATCCAGAGGAACCAAACTAAGTGTATTGATGAGTTAAATAATTAGGATGGCTGGCTTCAAATGACCAGCATCCAGCTCATTATGGTCTCAGCACATGCAGATGCAGGCACAGAAAACAAAGACTTGATGTGATATGATTTTGTCCAAGTGATCTAGAGAGTAAAATATATAATAGTTTACTGTATAAAATACAAAATAAAGCTACAATAGGGGTGTTTCTACTAGTGGGTAGTTTTGTCGGGGCCAGATCGTTGACGCATGTCTCCATTTCTAGGAAAGGACCTTCAAAAGTGTCAAAAAAGGAAACCTGTACAGGGCAAAAAAACGTTTCTGTAGTAGAAGAAGTACTCAGGTTGGCCAACAGGAACCTCCTGCCGGGGCTCTCTGTTAATCAGGATTTCTTAAATGGCATTCAGCACTCTCAAGTGAGCATAAATCATGTGAGAACGGCTCATTTGAACCTATTGGACCAGAAACATTTTGCTCTGTACATTTGATGAAGGGCCAATGAGTCACTTCAGGTCTTGTTGGTGTATAGGGTCCAATGTAAAGGTACGGGGGGGGGGGGGGGGGGGGGGGGGGGGGGGGGTGGGGGTGGGGGGGGGTTATACTTTCTTATATTCTCAATCGCTACAACCATTTTGTATATTAAAAAAGCAAGCAAAAACACAAGTAGCAACCATTGCTTATGTGTTACTTCTCCTCTTTATTCTTTCCCGGCATTCTTCTTTTTTGTCTCCTTTTATGCTGCTAGCCATTTGTAAACAGCAAGAAATGCACATTACTGCCACCTTGTGGTAAGCAGAGTTGTTTGTTCAGTCAATAGTTCTTGTGTGGCGCTTCAGTGTAATGGAGCCCCTTCAGCCGCTGAAGGGGCCGCGCAGACGGTCGGCCCTGGTAGAGGTTCCTGTCGGGCGGCTTAAGGCTGGTGGAAATGCACCTTATTAACAGTGTAACTTGAGCTACCTCGTCAAGCTTAGCCACATTTCACATCCACAGGCTATAAACAGCAAGTGGACGTAACTACCACGTTATTGGTTCGTGAACTGTGGTTTTCAAGTTCATATATATTGAAACAAAACAAGAAATTTAATGGGGATTCTTTAGTCATTTTTGTTCAGTTTCTGTGCGGACATAACTGCCGCCAAGTGTTATGGTATGTTTAAGGATGACTGCTCTGGCAGAGCACAACGACGCTGTAAACATTCAAGCAGAATTAATGTTTGTATGTAAGTAGAAATCAGGTTTCTGTGTCTGTGTACAATTACAATTAAAATTTATAAATAGAACAAAAAGTAAATATGGCTCTATATAGCCATAATAAAAATTGGGTATATTCACAGGTTTAGTCATGAAAATACAGTTTTATGTAGCTGTTTTAATCAGATATCTGAAGACTGTTTCCACATGTCCACTTTGACTCTGGTTGGTTAGGTTTAGTCATTCAAAAATCCTTGATCAGCATTGGAAAGATATCAGGGATTGACTTAAAAATAAACAGTTAAACAACTTCAGCGTTTCGGGAAGTGCCTCATTCTAGCGCTCTGAGTGACGAGTCTTGTGTCATTTGAAAAAGAAACAAACATAGTATACGTCACAGTCACACGCAATAAGCTCATTAACAAGAGATTGGGATATTTGGTCACTTTTTTAATGGAATGCATTTGCAGAATGGATAAGCAACATGTGTCAAAACTGTGATGTTTCCAGTTTGATTCTGGCTGTGAAACTAAACCTATTCTGCAATACACACCTCTCTCTCTGCCAGTCAAATGAAAGCTGAAATAGGAGTTTGTAAAATAATGAGAGACGGAGTAAATCCATGTTTATAGCTGTCTTTTTACGAAACTTGTTGACCGTAACAAAAATATTAACTATCACCAGACTTCCTGTGAATGTTAACCACTTTTGGCTCCTGCAGAGAAACTTGAAACAAAGTGCATAATTTTCAGTGACTGACAAGACACTGCAAAGTAGTCTAACACGGTCAATACAGAACATGGCTATTATGTGCAGCATTTCAGTCTCACGTGTCCCGCGTACGTCCCTTCACCGAGGTGATCCAGAGGCAGGAACCAAACATCTCCACTGACCACCGACCGCCAGCTTCCGTCTCTGCGACGCAGCCGGGCCAGAACGTGTGGATTTGCCAAAATAATCATAAGGTGGTGGGTTCGGCACTAAGCCCCACTTTTTTTTTTTCTTGTGTCTGAAAGTGTTGAAGAAGCCCGTCTCCTGCGTGTGGTCCCTCAGTTTCAGACAGTCCAAACCCATGACTGGCAGGGTGAAATTGATTGGTCTGATCCGTGTGTGCTTCTGTGTGGTTTGCTGTCTTTGATGAATCACAGATCCCTTGTTTACCAATACTATCCTATCACTCGTCGTCTGGCTTCCCCCTCACCTATCCCTGCTTCATCTTTTTTTCCGTCCATCCTCCCCCTCATTATTGCCTTTTCACTCTTCTCCACCCACAATCTTCCTTATTTTTTTCCCTCTTTCTTCACCATCCACCCACAATCTGTCCCTTACATTCACTTTATTTTCCCATCCCTAACAATATCTTGTCCTCTCTCTTTATTCTTTCCCTTCCACCCACTTTCTTTCAAGAGCTAACCTTTATTTTTGGCCGGTGCTGTGGTTTGTATCTGCCATATCTTTGCGCTTGCCATTAGCTGATCCTCTGGAGGCAGTAGTCGTTCTCGGTGTCTAAAGAGCTGTTATGGCCAGATGAAGGGTAGAGGTCACGGCGGAGAAGCCTGTTGACAACGGTAACCAGGACTTTCTTGTACTGCTGACGTAGGAGGGAGTAAGCAAAGGGGTCAGACGCAGCCTTGCTGTACGTGAGGCACTTACTGATGATTCCCCAGTGACGGTTGATGTCCACAAATGGGAGAAGCTCTGCCAACCTAAAGCGAAAATGCCAGAAACATCAAGCCAATTTTAGTTCAGCTGCAGTTCAAAGTTGTTTGTTGTCTAATAATCATCAGATGAAATTAAATCCAGAGACTTTTTTCAGTCCAAATGTTAACGACATGCAAAGGTACTCCATAAATAAGTTGGAATATAAGAAAAAGTTTGTACATGTATTTCCTTTTAGAAAAAAGAACAGTGCAACTTTAAAATTAAACAACCCAGCCAACATTTGTATGTTTTGTGAATTGGAGTCCACGACATTTCAGATCTATTTGCGCCGCTGTTAAATATTTTAAAGAAGAGAAACTTGCAAGTCAAACAACTGCTTTGTTGTTTTTAGGTTTGAACCACACAAATCTTTTTGTTCTGAGTACAACAATTTTGTGGGGGAAAATCAAATTTCTTATATAATTTTTAATTAAAATGTGACAAATGTTGCAATTTAGAAGCTAAACACATAACATGTGTGCCACCCTGGTCTAAATTAGACATCCCACTCCCAGAAGGACGTTTCCGGCAGGTCAGGGGGTTAACCCAACAACCTGGACAGTTTTCCTTGTGGATATGTTTCCCTCTCTCACTCACTCACCACAAACGTCTAGTTGATGTATCATCAGCACCACATCTGGCTCAAAGTGGATTTGTGGGTCACTGAAGCATTTCCTGTTTTCTCCCTGAATCCTGTTTAGCTATCTGCCTTGTATCTATTATGTAACACGCTGTATATTTTTGCATTAGAAGCACGGGCGCCTGCACAGTATGGCACACGTGACTGCTCTTACGCTTCAGCAAAATAAAAGTTAAAATGATGAGCAGAGCGGGCATGAATAGGGACAGCAGTTGCGCGTTTGTGCTGAAATGGAGAATGTATTGGTCTTTAGGGGAGGATGACAAAGCTAATGAGCCTGGATGCTCAGATGAGGGTAGTTACTCATTCAGTCAGAGTACTCTAAATAAAAGTAATTGCTAGAGCTGTATCATTGTATATAAGGGGGTCATTAATTTTTAAAATGTTGCACATGAGTTTTGCAGTGCATTAAATTATTTATGAGCTACTATCAGGTTGACTTACCTTGTAATTACATAAGGAGCAAAACAGATGATAAATGAGCCTATGAAGATGCTGATCTTCTTTGTGGCTCTCTGCTTTCTCCTCTTCTGCTCTGTTAAACATCTCTGTTTCACGCTGAAAACATCAAATAGCATTTAGTTTTGTCGAATACAAGTATTATATGTAATATATGATACTATGAGGCACAATTCTCACAAAGTAGGGACGCATGAGATGAACTACCTTGGGTGTATATCGACCAGCAGGAAAAGCGTCTGCATTGTGATTATGTCAATCCGCTTGCAGTGAAACCTGGCGACTTTCAACACTTTCAAATATGTGAAACACAAGATGAGCAGGGAGAGCATGAAGCTGGTGGTGTGGAAAACGATGGTGAATATTGTAAACTTAATCCTGTCGCTGCCTTCCTCGCTGGACTGCAAGGTGCAGGACGCGTAAACGTCGCTGTAGTCGACCCAGGAGAAGAGCAGCGCCGTGAGGGAGAAGGTAAAGGAGTGCAGCCAGGAGTAGCACACCATGATCAGCGCGTCCTTGTAGCGCATTTTCGTGGCGTAACTGAGCGGGAAGACCACCGCGATCCAGCGGTCTATGCTGAGAGCGGCCATGCTCAGCATGGTGTTTGCAGTCAGGAAAGTCTCCAGAAAGCTCACCGTGTGGCAAATACAATCTCCAAAAGGCTGCTGGTTCCTGATAATCCCCACCAAAGTGGCCGGCATGTTCAAAACAGTGATGAGTATGTTGCAGAAGGACAAGTTCATGGTGAAAACACCGGGCACCTGTCGGCGGATCTCGGTGCTGTGGACGAAACATAGCAGCACCAACAAGTTTGACAACAAAGACACGACCGCCACGACGAAGATGAAAAAAGCGAAAATAATTTCAGCAAAGTCCATGTCTCACGCCAAAAAACCCGCTCCCTGTTTACCTGTGCCCGTCAGTACTAATAAGCACTTAAAATCAACCATGATCAACACGCGTCTCCAGCAGATCCCCAATTTAATTTCAGTTAAATCCTGGACGCGTCCGCGCGCCGACGTCCCCTCCAACTTCCCCGAGCGCTATCCAGCGTGCTGAACAGAGCAGGCGCCACAGCCATCTCAGTCCTCAAACCTGAAGTCATTTCCCATCAACGTCCGACAAGTGCACGGGCGAAGCTTGGTAAAGTGAAGCAAGGAGGCAGGTCTTTGAACATCTAAGACCATTTACCAGCGTGCAGGCGGAAAACTCGTCCGTCAGATCTGACAGGACTCTGAGGAGGACCTCAAGGGGGAGGCAGCATGTCCACTGGAGTGAAAGAGCTGCATAACGCTGACAGAAATCATAGAGAGAAACGAGCCAAACGAAATCAAACCTTAAGGCAAAACACTGCTTTGCTATGGTGGCATAACCACCTTGTTTGTTTGTTGTTTTTTTTTTCCTTCCTTGGTCAAACTTTCAAGATAAATAATTAACCATACCCAATAAGTCTTTCACAGTTCCTCATATGTCCACCTACTGATCAGGGCTTTCTCACAACCAGTGTGATTACGGAGGTAAAGGGAGAGGAGCAACCCGGGGATGTGCTCCACTATAATTGGAGACGCATCTGCTTGACCAAATGGCAACGGGTGCGCGTTCACGCTAGAGAGGCACGAGGAAAATAGATCTCTTTTTTTCCCCTGAAATGAATTATTTATATATCCACATCGATTCAGTCTATCATAATTTGTGTCTGGTATTCAAAAGTATTAAAAATGTCTGACATTTATAAGACAATCCTGTCATCACTGTTTGTATTTTAATGCCCAGTCGAAAGGATTTTGAGATTAATAAATCTAAATGTATCAGCATTTACAAAATATGCTGTAACAAACAGGTTACAAACAGTACTGAACACTGCAAATTCTGCTTCTTCTTCATTCTTTCAGTCATTTTTTAATCATTTAACAAAAAAGAGCAAAATGCATCTTTGATTTTAAAAGTTGATTTTAGGTGCTTTATCAAAGAAAAAAATAAGAGCTTTAAGAGTCTTTCAAACCCACATACCTCCCCAAGGTCTATCAATTTATCCAAATGGTCCTGTAAGCCTTCACATCAGCAGTTATAAGCATCTACAAAGAAAGAGTTCCTCACTTTCCAACAGCCATCTGGTCTCCAGCTGTGATGGTCAATGTTGTCAATAAATATGTTGTAAATCACTTCCTCTTAAAACCTTTAATAGAGTGCTCTGAAATGCAATTACATGGTCAACTTAATACATAACTTCCCTTATTAATCACTTGTCATGTGAAGAATACATTACTTATTAACTAAATTTGCCATTTAATTACAATTTTTAAACCCCCTTTTTATTAAATTACAAAAGACAAAAAGACAGGTACTGCAAGTCATGCACGACAAAAGAGAAAAAAGCAGAAGGCATGCAAACAACACGAAGTCCACCCATTCATCCATCCAATAAGGAGGTGAAAGAAAAAATATCAAATGTTTTTATTACATAGATTATGTTTGAGGTGATCGTTTGGTACAAAAACAGTTTGAAGAGCAAAGATGGCAAGAAGACCACCACTTTGTCAGCAAGTGTGTGACAAAAAACGTTTAAAACAATCCCCCTCCAGTCAAAGTTGGACATTTGCATATTTCTCCTTCTAAAGCGCATAATGTCATTAAATGCTTCAAGGAATTTCAGTGTGTAATGTGCAAAAGCACGAGCCTAAGCTAGAGATACATGATCTCCAACATCTCATGTTGCATCGAGAAATATTCTCAATTAGCCACAAAACGAAGGGATTTCTTGAGGAATTCTTAATCAAGGTTCACAATATAGAGCTGCAAATGCCACTTAACGCTTTAATGTTAAAAAACAAAGCCTTATGTTGGCCTTTTTTAGAGGTGGCATTGACATTTCTGGATTTGGAAGTATCTAGGATGGACAATCACACGGTATGGAAAATGTATTCCGGGTGTTCTTTGGGAAAAGTACTGGAGGTTGTCATAAGCAGGCCTGACCTGCCTACAATGGAAAATAGAGAATTTTAAACAGATAAAAGGTACAGCAACATCCCATCATTGTTGTATAACTTAAGATGTGTTTTCATGGGAATAATGGGACAAAATACAACAGAAAGGCGACACCTTTTTGGGATTTTCTTTGCCTTTTAAGTGCTGTGAGAAGAAAATACAAACATGAAGGTATTTTGACAAAAAATATCAAGTTGACAAGAAGAAGCATGAACTAACTTGGATTCTTCTCTGCAACTTAATAAAAGAAAAAGCAGCCAACCTAAGACTCATTGCATTAACATATCAACCCAACTTTTGCTAACTGCAGTTTGTAAATATACAAAGCATCAGTTGGTCAACTACCATAAAAAAGACTTTAAATGCTTATTTAATGATAAAACTTGCTTTTTGATAAAGTGGTTTGAATAAACTGCAGAAAGTGAGCATCAACACAAGATGCCCACCTGAACCAGCTCCCAGGGGTCAGTTGGTGATTTGGTAACCATTCATCAAGACAGTACTTATTATTTTAAACCTTTGTAATATTTTCTTTATTATAAAGTGATATAATTTTTGTTTTTTTTATTATCATTATTCAAGGTTGACTTTGTTGAGAGAAAATGATCATCTCTTTAAATGTACATTTTCATTAAAAGGATAAAATACTGGACAATGTTCCTCATCCAGCGTGGAAGAACATACTGTGGTCGGGAATATATGTGTGCTTCAAAAATTTAGTGCATTTTACTGAGTCATGTCCAACTCCAGAGAAGCTCGTGTAGACGGTGACTCACTGGGGTCAAACACAGCCTGCAGGGGTTTCGTGTATCTTTTTTCATTTTCATTCGCTTCATACTCCCACTTGCGTAGAGGTTTGTGCCTGAGTTCCTATCTCCTCAAATTAAGCGCGCTGGTTTATTCATTTAAGAAGGATATGGTATCAGGGAAGTCACTTTATCACAGGCTCGCTGCTTTGTTCGTAGCAATCAGAGATAAGCATTTAAAGTGATGCGGGACGTCATCATTAAGTGAAGTTTAGGGGAGCCCTGAGACAAATTATCAGTGAGACGGCTGCCTCCTAAAAGCATCATCGCCACAGCAGCAGCCGATTCAGCTATTTCAGAACATTGTACAATAGCTGTAATAGCTCTGCTCCGCAAATGGGGATGTGCATCCGCCTGTGTGTGCTTACCTGTGTTTAAGTGCGCTTGTGCTTGTGTGCAGGAGTCAAAAAGTCAAAGAGGCAAAGCAGCAGAGGGTGATGTCAGCTCCCTACAAACCAGTGATCAGATGCCTGGGAGAGAGCTACAGCTGGGCTCCTTAGAGGGAAGTGCAAAGCTATTTATAGGCCTGACAAGGTGTCACTACCAATAACTCTCAGCACCGCTGTATTACCTAACTGATCTATCAGAGTGAAGCGGTCAATGCGGTTTTAGAGCCACAAATGAGATTGCTTCTTGGAAAATGCTTTTTATGATCGTCGTCGAGTCATCCCCTGCGGTTTTACGCATCCTCTGAGATGCCTCAAAGCACCAAAGGCAGCTTTAGATATTTGTTTAAATGCTTCAGAAAATCTGCATATCATCATTAAAAAGCATGAGATAGTTATGTACAGGATATGTTTAGAGACTGGGTGACATTACCTGAGAAAGCTTGACATGAGCTGTATCTGAGTTTCTTTTAATTACTGCAGAGCAACACTCTGAACTGGCAGAATACAGACTATAGTCAATTTTTATTATTAGTAACAGAGCTATTATAACTCTCTGTCTATAATTCAATAACACAAAGCCAGATGTTTCTGGAAGTTTTATTGTTTAGTTTTGATTCCTATTTGAGCCAAAAAGAGACGTCAAATTCTGAGAGGGAACATGTTACACTTTTTATATTTTGCACAAAACCACCTAAAAACCACATTTTATAAGCTTCTGGAGACTTGTAAGTTTTAAACATGTGCAAATTGAATCTACTTAGTCTAAAAATACAACAAACAATGTGCAGGAATGCGAGCGGAGGGTGTGCATCCTGGTGAACAGTCCTTTCTTGTGTTGCCGAGCCATGTGGATCTATGTTGCTTATCTTCATTCATTTGGTTTCGTGGTTTCATTTTGCTTAATTTCTTTCTATGTTCTATTTTGTTTTTTGACTTAATCATGTAGCATCAAGTCTGAGTTATTTGTTCCCTGACGTAGTCAACCAGTAAATCATTAAATACACTGATATTGATTGATAATGCCAAACTATAATCTAAATCAGAGGACAAAGAATAGCTCATTCTCTGCTTCAAAACGCTCAAACAAACCAATAATTGTGAAAATTAGTGCATGTACTGGAATTTTCTATATAACAGACAAGTGAGATTGTTATGTTTGTCACATCTGTCTTCTTTTAAATTCTTAACTGAGCAACACAATGAATGTTATGTTTTTGCTGCGAAAGCAACACTGGAACTGAGGGCACTGACAGAAAAACGAAACCTCGCAACCTCAGCCTTAAAACAAAGAGCTTTTCTGAAAGCTTTCTGATTTCCGTTGTAGACCGTGGTCTTATGTAACAGTGGCTGACCTTTATGAAAACCCACATCCTGATCACCTCCAGACAGCAACAGAAGTGCCTTAGCTGCTTGGAGCTTGGCGCATAAAAAAAAGTGTTATCTCAGCACAGTTGTGAAATCCCCCTGCGGCCCTGCTGTTACCTGGGTTGTCACTTTCATCTGGTTCCTGTGTTGCACCTTTTTAGCTTCACCGCTTTCACAGTGTCCCGAGAGCACGGAGCAGCGCCTGAGGACAGGTAGCAGGACGGGAGGAACTCGGGTCGCGCATTAGATAACGCAGGAGTTGGTATGTCTTGTCTCGTAGTCCCAACACAAGATACAGTAGATGGTAACGTGATGCTTTGAGACAGCTTCGTGGAATAAAAAGTCTCAAACAGCGCTCACATCCTTCCTGCTCTTCAGTGTGCAGTCACTGAAATATTTACAGCTGGATTTGATTGTTTTGAAATTGCTCGTTCTTTGCTGAACTGCAATAATTTACAAATACATGCCAACTCTTTTTTGACTGATTCTTTCTTATAATAGTTTGTGGTTAATTTATGATCACTGTGAGTGCTGGTGGAAAATCTTGTCTTGGTTTTTATGGTGAGGTCATTTGGGTTGCAAGAATGAGTGAATTTGAGGAAAAGTGTTCTTAATAATTTAAGTACGCAGATGCTCAAAAACTATTTTTAAAAAGAATTAATAAGAAGAGTTAAAGAATTAGTCTGGTTCCTTTGGATTGATTTTGATTTCCAGGCATTTCCTCCCTCTGGATGCCTTTAGATAATAACAACCAATCGGACAGAGATGTAGGCAGAACAAAAGCAAAAGTAGGTTCAAGACAAAACAAAAAAAAACACTGAAAATGGCAGGGAAGTCTGGGGAATGGTTATTATGAGTTTTTGCAGTAAACTCTTGTTTATTCAAGTTGTTTTTAGCAATTCTGCTGAACGGTGGCTCATGGAAGCTGGTATAAGAGTAACCGCGTGAAGCCCACTGTCGACCCACTGCTGGTTTTGTTCTGTACAGGTGTCAATGGCTGTGAAAGAGAAGGTTACCAGACAAGTGAGAGGGTATGACTGTCTAGGCGCATTAGCACTGGACTTATCTTTTTAAACAAAGCTATAATTGAAGCAATCAGAGGCATATAAGTAACTTCAACCCTGCTTGCTTTGCAATGAGACGTTAATAAACTTTGATTAACGAGGAAAGATTAGTTAATGTCACACACTATAAGTGCTAATCAGTTTCCTGTTATCAGCAAGCAGAATTTTCATATCGTAACATGCGATGTATTTGACCCGTCGCTGTACCAAAGGTCTGATATCAGTCTAAAATCTGTTGGAATTTGAATAAATTGAAAAGTGAATTAAAACGTGAACAAAGTTCATTATGGTTTTGATGTAGGAGCCTTTCAAGCTTGTCTCCCTGCACTGTTACCTCCAGATGTGTTTGGAAATAGAGTCAGTGTTCAGGTTTACAGCAAGCCTGAGATCACTGAAGTATGGTAACTAGGTAACCTCAGATCCCATTATTTTCTCTCTGAATATTGCCAAGACAACAAGGTAAAAACTTACTGCGTTTCACAAAAAAACTGTTTAAACAGTAGTTTGCACAAGCAAGGCCATCTTTGAGCAAACTGGCAGCAATGACAAGCTGAGTTTCACTTCCTTTTACTCTTAGAAAGTGAATATTAGGGCAAAAGTCACAGATTCTTTTTAACCCCAGTTATTTAGATTGATGCTTGAGGCTCCACTTAACTGATTTTAAGAAAAAAGGATTTTCTCTCGATTTCTGAAACATGAATTTACATTTTCTTCTCCTTCAATTTTTTTACTTGGTATAAATTTACTAAAAACTGGTGGCCTTTTACTGTTTTTTCTGCAGTTTTTTTAAAATCGTACTTAGTGATTGTTTCAATTACACGTCCATCTGCCACTTGTAAATAGGGCTATAACAGATAATCAAAACAATTTACTAAACAAATTGTATTAATATTAATACATCGGTATCATATATTTAAAACAAATCTTTCACTCAAAAAGAAAAGGAATAATTTATGATTTTCAAAAATGTACAAGAAAGATATTCATGAGGCCTTAAAAACTGCTATCTGTCATAGTTTTTGCTTTCTATAAGTCTTAGTTGAATTCTCTCTCTTATTTGTGTTTTGTTGTTTCACTTCATGTTTTTCTGTGCAACGTTTGGTCGACTTTACCCTCCCTGCCTGCCTCTAACTCTTGTTAGATTCCTGTATTTTAAAATGTGCCTCAGTCTAGCATGACTATACGGTGTCCTGTCTTTCCTCGCTCCCCTGCCAGTCCATTTGTGCTCCTTCCCAGTTATGCTTACTGGCTTCTCATTTTTGCATTTCATGGTTGTATTTTGGAAATCCTGCTGTGGCAGCCCTCTTTGTCCTCCAGTTTTTGGTTAATAAAGGACATTATTATTTTTCTTGCCTCCCTGGTCTCCTGGATTTGGATTATACACCTACCAAACTGCTTTTTTAAGCTCTTTATACGTTTCTTAAACACACACAGAATTCCACAGAACCACTATTGTGAACAATAATTGCAATATTAACACTGTGTATTTAAAAATGCATATTTTGTGGATGTTGTTTTAGGAAAAACACAATACGATATATAGCTACAAAACTCCATTTACCTGCTCAGCTATTTATTGATGCTTATAGTTCCTGTAGCTCGTTTTATATTGAGTTAATGCGAGAATGGCACCATATAATAGGGTCAGAGAAATTGGAAAGGCTTACGATTCCCCTACTTGGAGGAACATGATATGAATTTGATTGAAGGGCTTCATAATACAAGATGGCTTCTTCTTAAAAGAGTTTATTCCCACAGAGGTACAAGAAACAGTTGTTCTTCAGTTTTTTTGTTTGCAGTTCAGCAGTGCTGGCAGCTTTCCAGCTGCCAGTGAGGATAAAAAGACGTGGGCAGGCTGTGAATGGCAGCTCAAGGTTTTCTTTAGAGGGTTAGCAATGCTGTGACAGCTGGACCTCCCCCGCACCTCCGAGTGTAATGACAACATACCTGTAGCACCGCACGGAGACAAATACGAGCTTAAACACCTGCCATGGGTGTATGTTTCTTTTTTTATGGCGTAGCTGGTGGTGACAGGGAGTGGAGTTTACAGCACAAAAGCTACACACTCTTCATATTTGAGGAGATTTTTTTTATTTATTTATTCTTAATTCTCCGCCGTCACAAAGAGCTTTAGAGTGCGGTTTCCTGAACTGTTTGAAGCTTCAGGTTTGTTTTCCAGCCTGGATCTGGGAAGACCAAACTGACAAATCTCCAATACGACTCAAGTTATAATGGTGTGTTTTGTTTTTTCTTTCATTATTTATTATTTCATTTCATTATTTACGTTAAATATAACATAATATAACCCGTTTCAGTGGATGCCGTCGGCTCTACTCCTCTCGTTTAAACCATTCAGATTATGTAGTAGAGAAATGCAGCGACATGGGATCTGAAACTGTGATGTCACAGTAACCTGCACCTTGAGAAGCTCTTTAAAATTACATAATTTCAGACCAAGGTAGCTCCAAACTGACAGAGATGTGACATGTCATTTTTTTATTTCATTAGTTGTCATTTCCAACACTTCTCTAAACGCACCCTAAATGCACATTTTAATTTTTTATTTTTATTCGATAATGTCCTCTTCAGGATGCATCTTCAAATGGGTGCAACTGGGCTCTCAATCAAAAAGACACCTTTTAATTTTTTTAAAATAATTTTTATAAACCCCTTTTGATTAAGTAGAATATGTAAAAATTGTTCAGCTTTACAAACAATGGCTTAGAAACCCAATAGTGTAGGTTTTTTTTGTCACATTCATTTTACACAGATAAAGTGAAAATAATGATAATCATTTATTAAATATTGCATAGAAAGGAGTATAGGAGCTTTTAAATCCATCTGCGTTTTTTAAATCCATCTGCGTCAAACATTACATCCTTACATTCAAGCTTTATGTTAATGTTTCAAAGCACTTCTTTGCTCTTCTTCTACTTATTGTATCATTTAGTTCCTACATTACGATAACTGATGTCTAATATGATTATAAAGTAATGCAAAACCATACCAAAGAGCATCAGGATACAGAAATTGCATCATTTCCTTCTGGAATATTTTCTCTCAGCAGATCCCTGCACAGCTGGGACCCAATATGATAGCTCGATAGACTCATCCAGCCCAGTTTCACCCTGTTCAGACTCACAATTTATGTAATAAATTTGCACAAAACATATTCATAAACCTCCCAAAATAATGGGAACAGAACTCTTTTCAGCTCCCTGGTTTCATGTGCGCTCGCAGCCATCTGATACGATACGTTATTGAAAACTTGAGGCTCGGCACTGCAGGTTGGCAAACAAAAGAAGCACAAAATAGCTTTCATGAGCACTGTGCAGCTGCCACAGGTAAAGCAGAAGACTTGCGATGAGTCATGTTCCCATAGCAACACCTCGGCCTGAGAAGTTATCACAGCATCTCTGGCAGCCCATGCTGTCGCTGTGGATGTAAATATCATTTATATGGAGGTTGTTGTTGTAATTAAATGAGCTGCTAAAGCTTCTACTATCTCTTGCTTTCTAAAATTACATATCAAACGATGCACTTGCAATTTATCTTTTTTTGTTTCGTTGTTTTTTTTTCATGGCATCCCTGCAACACAACCGTCATCCAAAGGTTGAAATGTCGGCTCTAAAGTGTGCGCAAAGCCATTAGTTTGCAGTTAAACCTTCTAATGATCCTTCCTCATATTTGATATTACCTACTGGTATCCTCCAACCTCAGACAGTCCCTGTTTCATCCAGCCTGATCGCTCAGTGGCTCGACCCACTGCAGGTGACCAAAACTCTATCAAAGCTCTCCCGTGCTTTGTTCACACTGAACCCCCTTTTATCTGGAGACCAAACGGTGGATGGGGAGGTAGCAGAGGTGAGGAAGAGGCATAAATAGATTGCTTTGACCCAATGAGGACAGACCACATAAAGCCACATTTGAAAGGAGTCCTTTAGTGTTTTATTAATGACCCAGTGGGAAATGTCTTGCCCATTTATTGATTTATTCATCTATCTTTTTACAGAGACAGATTTTCTTTATGAAGAAAATCTTTGAAAATGTCCACACAGACTTCCTAAATGCTTTTATAAAGAAGCAGAGAAGTTCGGTCGCTGAGACTCGCTGTGGGCTGAAGTATTTGTCTTGGACTTAAAGAGCATTCCCTTGTCTCGGACCGCAGCATCCACAACACATTATTATGTCGGGGGGGGGGGGGGGGTTATGAACATAGACTGACAGGAAAATGAACCAGGAGAACTGGCTCTCCTGGTGGTTGGTCTTGAAGGGAGCGCGATGCAAGAGCAGACTGTAACCTGAGTCTGAGTGGAACAGATTGACAGTGAGCCTCCGAGCACACTGAGCAGACACAGTGCATTCATTATCATTAGGTGACAGGAGGGCTTTGAAGCCTGCCGGGACTCCAGCGAGCAGTCAAAGAAGGCCAGTGGGCACGTGGGACCACATTATATAATTAATACCTTACATAAAGATTCCCCGCAATGACTATTTATTCTATTGTGTACCACGACTATATAATTTCCCTTCGTGGGTTAATAAAATATCATTTAATTAAATCATAGCCTCTGCAACAAACTATGAAAAGAGCCTCATTAAAACATGTAGGTGGACTAATGAAGAAAACACTTCTTAACAAGCTTTTTGTATGACATGTTGTGTCATTGAGGCTTGCACTGTGTTGATCCATTATATTTAGACTTCAAGCAGTTCAGTTCAGTGCGCCGCGGGGTTGATAAAGTTCATTGTGCAAAGGTAAAGTAGGGATGTGTTATGTTTTGTAAAGCAGACGCTTCTTAGGTGTGTACTTGATGTTTTGCATGAAAATAGAAAAGTAACGTCAAGATTTGACAGGCAGAGTCGCTCAACAGTGGATCCTCTTCTGTCTGGTTGTATGGAAGACTTTGGGAAATGAACCTGCTTCCCATTTGGTTTATGACCGAAATAAATTCACTGTCTCTACTTTCAAGTCATCTTCAATAGAGCTTGGTAGTAATTTTGTAAACTATGACCCTGTGTTGACCGCTGCCTTTCGCTCACATGGATGGATTTACTGTGTTGACTGAAATGGACAGCAGGGGTTTGTAGCAGTGCTGCCTCGTGACCGACAAGCTGTGAACCCATGATTGTCCATTTCTGCAGTTCTTAGTCCGATCCACCGTCAGATCGTTTCACCAAGACTGATGACGGCAGCTAAAAGCTGAACTTGAGGATTCAAAACAGGGGTGATGGTTTGGAGACAATGTCCATTATCTATCTTTTTATGCAACTTGGGTCATGTAGTACCACTGAAGGATTTTCTAGTGTCAAGTTATCTCAAAAAGCATGGTGGTGGACAGAACTATAGAATTGGATTTTTGGAGATCCTGCAGTGTGAACAGAGGATACCATGTGAGGTACAGAAGTTTTTTGGGGTTTTTTTTGCTTGTTTTTTTTTTTTTTTACTTTTTCCATTTTTGTCCAACAATAAGCTCACAGATGCCAAACATAACTTAACCTACACTGAATAAATCATCTGTAATTATATCGTACCATTACCCTATTGCAATCTGACTCAGACAGATTTCATGGACGGATTTTCACCTCGTGGATAACTTTCATTGTTGGATGAGAAACACATGCTCTCAATCTGGTGCATTTTGCAACTGAGAAACTGGCCCGTGTTTATTGTTGAGGTCGTGGCAGTAAAGTCAGCAACTCCGCCAGCGCCTCCCTCTGCAGGCTTGTTTACTTTTTAGAAGTGACCATTAATCCTTTAGTGGCAGTTTTCCCAAAATGTGATAAGATTGCAGCCTTTAGTAGTATGTTCTCTACCTACAAAGTCAATACATCATACTAGTTTCTTGACAGTTTGAAAACAATAGCGAGACTGAGTTGTTGGGTAAAATTAAGTAAAATGGAACTGTAAAAAAATGATATTAGACATATAATTTAATAAATAATCTTTTGCCATTGTAAATATAAAATATCCAAGTACTGATTCATGCAATTCTCTGCCAGTTTTCTTTCTCTCTCTCTGTCCCTGAACACACACAAACACACAAATAAACAGACCCAGAGCTGAAACCTCAGCAGTAGCAGTTCCTCCTGTCTTTTTGCATCTCGCAGTACACTCGATCATACTCATCCTCACCTGACCTTCACTGCAATCCGTTGGCCTCCAGGAGAAGACGCCCCCCAGAATAGGCTGCATCTAAAAACATCTGCTCCAAACATTTGTCAAGGCGTCTTTCAGGCACCGATGCTCTCAAAGGTGTGGACCGCAGTGTAGTGACTCATGTTAAGTAAGTTGAATGAGTCACGAAGGACTGAGAAGAAAACAGCCACTTTAAAACAGCGCCTCATGTCGGGATGGCCTCTTTATGCTTTCTGCCACCTCAGCAGCAGACATGGATAGTCAAGATTTAAAGAGCGTATAGAGGAGGTTTTGTTTAGTATGTTCGCTGTACAACAGGACAGCACAGTGAAAACATGATGAATAGAGAAAAGCCCAGCTCTCCTTTCATCAAACAAGTACCATCGGGAGAAGTTCTCGAATCCATTTGTAGTCCCTGTGAGTGTGCATATGCATGTGTGCCTTCCTCTACATCTACTCCCATTCCCTGTGTCCATGAGTAAGAATGCATTTTTATTAAATATGAAGATGAAGATGCCCCTCTGCAGGAAGGGATTATTATTAAATGTTTTATACAAAGGAACAGAGACAGAAATTGGGGGCATTTGTCTGCAAATGCATTTTTTGCTCTGGGCAGGACGTCTTGTGGGCATAAGAGACTGAGCAGCTACGGATATCTGAGGATATCTGTCACACAAAAAAAATAAAAGCTATCCCCAAATACAAGGACGAAAACTGTGACAGAACATGAGTAGAAAAAGAAAACAGAAGAGACAACTATTTTTAATGGTAAACTGGCTATATGTCATCCGTGACCCTTACAGAGAAGATTGTCAGTGTTTGTCTAAAATTACAGTTAAGAGTATAAACAGAGCCACCAGATACCCCAGTAAAATCACGATGAAAACAACTCATGACTAATCGTATCTATCTCTTCTCCAGCAAACCTCCACTGTGGTCACATCTGGTTTTCCCTGTGACAACCGTATGATCAAGGAGACATTTTTTTGGTTTACCTACACAAATCAGAATCGCATTTTACCTCTAAAAATGTAACTGTGTTGTTACTCGGACAGATGACTCAATGAGATATGTCATAAATCATTTAATGGCCTGATTATATGTTTAAAAACCAGTTAACTAAGACTTTGATGCAGATCCTACACAAATGGAGATTTATGTGTCAATGTCAGAAGGAAGTTCTATTGAATTTGTGGTTACTTTAGTTAGAACAAGCAAGATTCCCAATGCACAGGACAAAGACATGGATATTCAAGAATTTTGTATAGCCAAAAAACTCAACTAAAGTTTACGACTTGGAGAAAGCCAAGATAAAACCACAACTACCACATAAGCCACATCCGAGTATGCAGTTCACCCAGGAAGGGGAACAGCCACATATGCAAGGAGAACCAGTACCAACATCCTCCAGGACGAGCAAAACTGAGAGATGAGAGCAGACCTGGAAAGAAGGTTGATTTCTACTGGATCATCCAGACATCCCTGAGCTCTGACAGAGTCATCTGTTCAGAGCTGGAGAAGGCAGCCACCACTGAGAAGGCTGTGACGAAGCCTATGAGAGGAAAACCTTTAAAATATAAAGACCTTGTCCAGGAGGGCTTTTTCCATAGGAAGTAGGGTGCAAAGGGTTTCCACGCAGACTGCGTAGGTGGCGCAGACTGCACTGGGAATATCAGGTAGGCAGGACAGGAAGGAGGCAGGAAAGGAGACTGGAGGAGGCAGGAAGAGAGCTGAAGTTCCTGGAGCTGGTGGGCGGGGATTTGGCCACCACTGCCGACCCACCAACAGGAAGGTGACGCAGGTAAAGGTCAAAACATCGTAGTAAATAAGCAGCATTTATTGTTTTTACAGCGTTCCTGAGAGTGACTGCTTGATTGGTACGCAGATTTGGGGCATGATACCAAGTAGACCAGCATTTCCCCAGATATCAAGGCATGAACAAGGTGAAGCTTTCTTACTGTATTTGTTATGATGGCGTGTATCCACGACAACGGACATTGTTTACATGTGGAAACAACAGACTGAGCTTTCAAAAGAAGGACTTCGCAGTGACCTCAAGACTCAGCTGAATTTTGACATCTTACAAAGATATGTTTGTTGCTATGATTTTGTTTTGTTTGTCTTGATGTGCAGTGGTCATAATGTTTGATTTTTGCCCATAAAGCCACATGGTTGGTTTATTTTGAATGTGATACATAAATAAATTTGACCTTGAACACATTTATCCCCTGACTCACCTAAGGCTACCAGGTTTAAGTCCAAATGTTGTTGTTTTTTTTTGTTGTTATTTTTGTTTTTTATGTTTCTTATGTTTTAGACTCAAATAAAAAAAAAACAAGTTTCTTGGACTCTTAAAAATACTTCTTCCACCAGACAAAAAGGTTTAAATAATATATTAGACTAAAAAAATGACAGTGACCTCACTTCAACTTCGGATTATAACGTCCAAACCAGAGCTTTTGGGTTTAATATAAACTGCAGCATGTTGTCATCACTCTGAATCACGTCGGTGCTTTAAACAGAGATGACAAATTTATCTGAATCCTCAGCCCTTTCTGTGCAAGGTTCATCATTAATTCAGATACATCCTTCACAAATTAGTATGATTTAAGTGATTAAACACCTGTCAGCCAGCAATTAATCAATATTCTGGCAATGCAGCAGCTGTAAATCTCGCAGCCTGTCAAGACAAGATTGATTTTGCCACACTGACGGATGCCATTACTTTTTTAGTAGTGCACATACAGTATTAACAAGTGTTACATAACCCTAATCAGAGGAGTAAAGTGAGGCTTTGAGAAACCTCCACACCGGCAAGCAATTTCTCGTTAATCTTTAATTAAGCATACGGTACAGCCATAAATTCATCCTTTCTCAACGAGTTCTATTTTCAGCTGGCGTCGCCCACACTCAACCTTTCTGGGAAGGCAAAGGAAGTCTTCATAAGCAGAGCAAAATCTACCAAATATTCCCGTCTAAGTCTGACCAGACTGAGGGAGGCCCCCTTTTTGGAGCTTATGCCTGTTTAAAGTGTAAACACGTCGGCTGGGTAAAATCAAAACACCGAGCTCGGCTTTTCGTGACTCTGATATCATCGCTGGTTGAGCAAAGAGGGGAAACCTCTCAGATCCATAATCCAACTGTTGTTTTTTTCTTTTTACATGATTATTTTAATGTTGCCATCAAATCTGCATTATCTGCATGCACTTGTGGAGTTAATCACAATCAGAAAAAGGACTGGTTAGTGCTTTCAAAGTGGCTTTCTTACCAAGAGAGGATCTTTTTAAAAGTATGTGTGATCCTTGCTTTGGTTACTATTATTTGGCATGAACTTTCATTGCTGTCAGATGATACTCAGGTATCCATGAAGCCAGATGAGGCCAAGAAGCCATCTGGAATACAAACATCGTTTAATGATATCATGAAAGTCCTGGATGACTGCTAATTTCCTGCTAAATCAGAAAAAAAAACTTGGATAAGACTGAGGTTACTGTCTTTGGACAAGCGCATTTCAGAAACAGACTGTCGAATCTCTCTGGATGCCATTTCCTTTGGCTTCTCGTACTGCTGTGGAGTTATTTTTCACCAGGATTTGTCATTTAACTGAACTGTTTTCTTTTACCTTCGTAATATTGTAAAAATAAGGAAAACCCTACATCAGAGTGATACAGAAAAACTAGTTCATGCATGAGCAGCCTCCAGCTGATCCAAACCGCCACAGCAAGAGTTCTGATGAGGATTATCAGGAAAGATCATATTTCTCCAGCCTTAATTTCCCCCCATTGGTGTCCTGATAAAATCAAGATAATTTTTCTTCCTACATATAAGAGCCCAAGTCTCTGGTGTCAATTCATTGCCATGTCAATCTACAGTGGGGAGGCGGGACATAGGTGAGCTCTAGACGCTGAATGGCTGAATGAGTCAGCGCCTTACATCCACGTCAGACTGACAAAAATGTGCTTGTCGTGGTCACGGTCACGGAGAACCAGCAAGCAGAGGTTAACTGCTAACGTCTGTCCCTTCCTTATCGTATATTAATCAGTTTAAAACTCTGTAACCAGAAAACAACAGATAACAAGATGAGCTCCTTCAGTAATAAATACAGTAAACAATACATGTGGTGATGAACTGACAACATAACTCCTCCCAATCCAAAGGATCTCGTAGTTTTTTTTTATCCCAGCCAAACCCTCTACACTATATCTGCAGGTTTACTTGTTCTTACACTGCAAAAACAGCACCTGCACAAATAAGCCTAATATTCCTAAGTGTAGTCAAAACTGCTCATTTCAAGCAAAGATATCTTTTTAAAGAAATGTTTCTTACCCCCTTTGGTAAATATATTTTTGCTTAAAATACAACAATTTTGACTGTATTTATGAATATTAGGCTTATTACAAGAAGGGCTGTTTTTGCATTGTGGAATTACATTAATTTTTACTTTTGGACTCAACTGAACTTAACTGGATTATGAATTAAAATTAATTAGATTAAGCATGAACCACAGTGACCGTGAACATTATTTAGGCTTAATTGGACTGTATTTATTGGACTGTATTGAACTTTGTAAAGTCTGAGTGCTTCTTGTGTGAAGAGCCTTCAGATTACCGTGTCGTGAATTCGTGCTATACAAGTAAAGTGAGATGAATTGAAAATTAAATAACTGAAAACCCAGAGCCAGAAGAGTTATATTTAGCTCAGCATAAAGGCTTCAGTTAAAAGCAGAGGGGAAACATCCCGGTCCTGTACTTCAAACTTAATATTTAAGTTGAAACGTTATACAAGTGCTGTTCCTGAGACTTTTTTTTTTTAGTTTTGTGTCCACGTGTGTTTCTGTCAGCTGACTTTGCAGCTTCGCTCAGCTGTCTGTGCACAAACATTAAGAAAATCTCTCCCTGTGCCTTTCCTCAGATACACTCACACAGTCAGTGGTCTCACACGATCATGAAACTAAGTGGACATCTTATTTTTATGTTTATTATTTGAGTTGAATTACTAATTTGGTGCAGTTCCAGCACAAAAATCCTCAGCCAAATTTGTTAAGTATTTGTTTAAGTTAAAGGTATTCTTAAATATCTGAAATAATAAAATTCATAGCTAAAATTAATAAATTAAATCAATTCATGCATAATTCAAGACAATTATCGTGACCAAACTACTCTCACTGATGAGTGAAGGATTGGTCGTCTTCTGCAGGGAGCAGGAAGGATGCGGTTATTTTGGGCACGGTCTTCATCCTCAGTCTGAGGTGTGACTGTTAATTGACAACATACATCTGTTCAGTTTTTCCACAACAGCAGCTTCGGTGGCTTTCTCTTGATCATATCAGGAGGACTAAGTATAGCTGTCAAAACAAAGTGGTCCTGTAGGCTCAGCTGCTTTTGTGCCATCTGGGTCATCTCAGCTTGTTGCCCATGGTAACAGCATCCTCTTCCTGGCGTGTCTTTGTCGTAACTCTTATTTCCACTTAACATGAAAGTGCTTGTCTGCTCCTATGCAAGCTTCAGAGGACCAGTCATTTACAATGAAGGGATGGGACACTCATGGCATTTTAATATTATTCACATTATAAGCAGTGAAAGAGCGGTTGTAATCAAATCTATATTGTATTTATATCACTTCATGTCTAACAGACAAATACTAAATGAAGCAGCTGATTGTCACACATTTCTTTTATGAGTATTTAACTTCATTTGTTTAAATTATTTAGTTCAAGTTAGGGAAAGGTATCCTGTATCAACACTGCAAAAACAAAAGTTTGAAACTGCTCACTTTAATGGTCTTAACTGCACTAAAATGCTTTAATTTACTTTTTTTTTTTTAAGTTTCTTGTTATTAGTCTCAGTGTATATTCTTTGTTGGCATAATACGAAACTTTAGCTGTCGAGACCATGCCATCTTTGTTGTGCATGCTCATTTTCACTGCTCGGCTAAACGGGGTCTCCCAAGGGACTCTGCAGGGAGACTTTTCATTTGCTTCCTCCTGCCAGCCAAGTATATGATTGCAGAGTTGGCTTTTAAAATGTTGTTTTAAACCATCCGTCCATTATCTATACCTGCTTATTCCTATTTAGGGTAACAGGGATTTGTTGGAGCCTATAGCAGTCTTCAGGTGAAAGGCACCCTGGAAAGGTCTCCAGTCCATCGGGAGGCCATATAAAGACAAACAGCTACACATGCTCACGCCTATGGGCAATTTAGAAATTCAAATGAACCTAACATACATGTTTTTGAACTGTGGGAGGAAACTGGAGTACCCAGAAAAACCCAAGAGAACATGCAAAGTCCAGACAGAAAGACCCCTGCCAGGATTTGAACCAGGAACCTTCCCGCGTGGATGTAACAGTGCTACCCGTTTAGTTTAAAAATGAAAATAGCTATTCAAAAATGTTATTGTTAGGGTTAGGGTTAGGGTAACCCTAACCAAAGATAAGTCATAATTTCTCTTAAGGATTCCACTTCTTAAGCAGTCCTAACTACCGATTACAGTTTTTTTTTCCATGTTCAGATTTATTGCTATAATTTGATGAAGTTTATCATTCAGTGATTCTTCACAAGTCAAACAATCGCCACTTTATTTTCAAACTCAAAGTCTCAGTTATTGTTACCTTTCACTATTGATTGTCTAGTAAATGCAGCATATTTTTAATATCGACTATAATACATGCCACTCGTCATGTAAGGCATGTCTCAGAAGGATTCAATGTGTGATGTAATGCAGGATTTGCCTTGAGTTTCTGTTCATCTTTAACATATTACGAGATCGCTGTGATTGGGTGATTATTTGTGAGTAATGCGTTGTTCAAATATGTTTTTCTTGAAAACAAAAGCGGTAACAAATGATTGCTGTTTGTGAAAACAGTTTTTGTGGACTTCACCATCACTACCCTCCAAACAGACTCTCACCACTGACTTTAAAACTGTGAATTTGTAACACTTTCTTAGTGAAGACCAGAAAAAGCATAACCTGTGGGTGTGTGACAAAATGAGTCATTCTGTGTGAAAGAAACAGCGAGCCAGCAAAACGTCATGTCTTATTATTTAAGCCCGGTGTTACCTTTGTGACACTGAAGCTGCAAAGCTGTGCACAGTTTTTAGGCTTTTATCTGTCTGGTCTGAGCTTACAAGCAGAATTTTGCACCGAAAAAAAAACAAAAACAAAAAAATCTCAATAAAAGCTTGATCTAAATTTGAAAATGACTGCATCCGGATACATAGGTGCAGGCTGGTATCGTTTCGTGGAAGCATCAAATGTGCTCTAATTTAAGCTGCACCGAGTGAATTAAGCGGCTGCCATGGCACAGCCCATATGTGTCATGTTTATTTCCAGCTCTCGCAAAGAAGTGCCATCCACACTTGGCAGGTCTCCCCCGGTAACGGCACGACGCTCAACTTTTTGAATTTCAAATGAAGTCGTATTGAATGGTGAAATGTCAAATGGAAACATTTTCAAACAAACCGTGCCTCCCCCTCTATGCGTGTGTGGGTGGGGGGGGGGGGGGGGGGGGGTGTTGAGGCAAAACCTGACTGTGGATGTACAGGGGGACAACAGCCAGAGGACCTGCAAAAATGTCTGCGTGTCAAGTCCTAGTGACTCCATGGATGAGAACAGTTGTGGCAAGGTGTGAATGGATGAGAAAAGGGTGAAAGGGAGCTTCCTCCTAGTACTACGTGAAATCTTGTAAGTAAAAAACCGAAGAAAGGGGAGTCATATGCCCCCATGTGATAAATAATATACTTCATATGATCAAGGCTTAAAAGAAGGGGGGGAAAAAAATCATTTATAACTTTAGGAATTCAAAATATCAAATCTAAAGCCCCTCTATGTAGCAATACCACTCCTAACCACATGGGGGCACATGGCTCCTCTGTGTTTAAAAAAAAAAAAAAAAAAAAAGTGTCCATTAATTTACTGCTAATTTTTAGACCCGTTAGAGCATTTAAATAGGCTTCAAATGTGGACATTGCATCATCCTCGCTTTCTTCTTCTGTACTGTGGCAAATTTGTTTTAAGGCTGAGAACATTTCAACCAATGAAAGAAACATCCTCCTCATCAACTTCTGCCTTTGACCAGATGGTCTCAAATTCTCTACGATCACTCGTTGTTACGGTGCAAAATACACAGTGTGAAGCTACAACTGTGAGGGTCTAGTCTCTGAACAGCAAAACAAGCCCAAACCATAACATTCCACCACCGTGCTTCACCACTGTGATGTTGTTCTGAAAATGCGTCTTTGGACAAATGTGTCTGCTTTTCAACATTTTGGACGATGAAGAGCAGTCTCCTTCCACGTGTTTTTGTTTTTTGTTTATCAATGTGTGGAATCAATGAGTTTAGGAATATTACAGAAAAATTTTAAATCGCAAATCTTGGCAGGCTTAAGGGCAAGTGAAAGATAAACTAAGAGGAAAACTGGAATGGATTTATTCTAGTCAAGCTGTTCTGGAAGTCAGACACAGATACCAACACTATTATGTAAACAACTTTCTCCAGAAAACACAAATCTTATAAAACTTTGGAGCAAGAGGGAGGTTTTCTGAGGCAGCGACAGCCAAAAGATGTCAAGGCTGTGACAGCTGTCAGCGACAAGGGTCCACCACGGTTTGCTTTGCTGTGGAAGACCTCTGTTCAAACACAATGTCTCGGAGACGCTGCACTACATCGATTCCCGCGGTGTCCCCATGAATAAACCATAAGGGAGACACAGGGAAAGATGTTAGCTCAGGCAAAGAGATGCAACCACTTTTCTGCGACCTAGATTGCAGGCACGGGGAGAAATGTTGTCTCCCAACATGTGCTTCTTCTTGTGGGGTTTTTTTCTACTTCACTTCATTTTTTTAAATCCTCAGTATTAACTGACACGGTCCAAACACTGGATGAGATCAGACGTATACCTATACAGACGTATAAACCTATAGATGAACGGCATTTACTCCCGATTATTGGACAAGATTAAACATCTGCAGCAGCAGATTAAAAAAAAAAGCATCAGGCACCGCGTGACACAGATCCACTTTTAAACGAAACCACTTGTTTACACAGTTCACATGATTCACATAGTTTAGCTGGACAGCACCAGGATTCGTCTCGCTAGAGGCAACTTAAACCTCTGCTGCTTGTTTCTAACCGCTGTATGCAATTATGTGACACTTTGTCACATCTTGCATCTGTAAGAGCAACGAAAAAAGGAAAAAAAAAAATCAGTTTGTAGACGAAGTAAATGACTTTCCTGTAAATGAAAAAATGTATTTTCCCAAACCAGTTGAATGACCGTGGCTCCTAAGAAGTGCCATCCTGCGTCACTAGATACGTTTTAAACCTACTGCAGAGCCTTTCCATATATTTTTCTTTTTCTCATAATCTATTAAAAGTGTCTACACTTAAAGCTGAGTGCACCAGATTGAGCTTGAATGGATTTTCAATTTCAAGGGTCAAGAATTAATTATTAGGCTTTTCTTTTGACTCAACTAGAGAAGTAAGAGCTGTGAGTTGAATTTTAAAAGCTTTTGCAAGTTGGAAAAGCTCAAGGAACTAATACAAACCATGCCATGACTGAAATATCTCCAGCAAGGTAGAAAATATGTTTGTCTTTTCTTAAAACCCTGATAATGATCTCATCAATTATTAGGGTGTCTGAGACTAAAAGTGACTTTGGTCCAAGTGCCACAGTCAGTCATTTTCAGTATCATAAACCAGAGACACTTGTTTTGTATCCGTTTCTTGCTCTGTATTTAATTCCATGCCTTTAATCAGAGTGATTGATGCATTTACTCGCCAAAACTTGAAACAAATTTGTACTTTGTGATATTGGCTGGTATAAAAACAATTGATGGCAGTATCGGGGGTAGAATGGCTCATTCAAAGCTGCAACTTATCGCATCAATAACTGCTTAAATAATTTATGTTGCAAGTTAAATGTTTCCTCTGAGAATTTGCTAAACTAACGAGGACAAACTTTACTGATGAACACAACAGAAGTGAAGAATCAAACTGCCTCCCCATGTAGATGATGGGTTTATTATACCTGTAATGTAGGCTTAGATTTCTAAAACAGAACTGTTTTTGTACTCAACTCTGTTATTTCAGTAATACTGAAGCCTGGTGTTAAAATAAGCAATGTTTTGCAGGCCACTTTATAGAGGAGTGGCAGCATCAAATTAAAACAGCAGCGTCACACAATCAGCTCACATTTTGGCTGTTTTTTCTTGCCTCTCAGAATTGTTTTATCATTTTTTTTCTACATGCATTTTGACCTGTAACCGTGTGGTGACCTTGTGCCACTAAAAGCCCGATGATGCCTTTCCACAGCCAAGTGAGTGACAGACGTCCTGTGATGCATTCGTGTGAGAGGAAGGTCCCGGAGGTGCACAGAGACTCGGTGTGAAGAAGTTGTGTTCAGGATCTCCTTTAGCCTCCAGGGCAGCAGAGTGAGGCGGATATACAGTAAAGAATCATAACGGTGCCGTATTTGACAGAAAGTCAGCGAGGGGCTGGAGGCAACACGGAGTGACAGGAGTGGCTGGTGGGGAAGCGGGGCGGGGAATGCCCCTTTTCCGCAGCCACGTCCCGCCCTTCGGTATTTAAATGTGGGGCAGCGGGTCGATTGCATTGCATGACCTTTTGCAGACCAGGACCAGAGAGTATCTCATGAATTTATGTCCTCTAGGAAGCATAACGACGTGGGGGGAGGGAGAGACGATTTAAATAGGTCATTAAAACCCACACGCATCGTTTTGTGCATGATGACTGAGTGCTGGCTGTCAAATCCACTCACTCACAGCTCAACCTCCATAGTATTTTACGTCAATCAAAACGTCATCGTGTGTGTCCACATATCCTGTCATCTAAGGGTTAGATTATCTCTCAGCCATCATTACCAAGAAAACCACCATTACTTACTTGGGCGCTGTCTTTTTCTTCTGAACCAGTTATTAAGCAACAGCGGCTATCGATGTCCTTTTCAACCAAGGTATCGTCTTATATCCAGACGTTTTTTTGTTTTTTTTAAATGACACTCTTCTGCCGTTTTATCGACATTTTTAAGCAGAAAAATGTCCAGTACACTGTTTTGTGCAAGTGTTTTTTTAAACCTCTCTTTTTCCAAGAAGTTTCAGTAAACCAGAAAGCCCAAGACTATTTAAGGCACATCAAAAAAATTTAAAGAGGTCAACAGTGAGAGATTCACATGTCATGCGGACACATCCCAAATCATTTCAGACATTATCTGCAAGAGCAAGATGTTGCCCTTCGAGGAGACATTTGGAAATTATTAGTCGGTCATTGCACCCAAACAATCCTAATTCCACTAATGATTTTTAGACGCAAGGGACTGAGTCACTCGTGACAACTGAAATGTCAGCTAGTTTGTCAGGCAAAAAAGATCTAGTAAGTTCTTGTTGGAAACTGTTACAAAAGGCCTGGCATTTAAAAATAAAAATAAAAAACTAGTGACTGGATGAATTAACCATCAAGGTCAACATTGGGATTTCCTCAACAAATTTGGCCAAATGAAGCAGGAACATCAAACTCTTGACGGGAGAAGATCGAACACACATTTTCAATCAAGACGATGTCTCCTGACCGTGAAGAACTACTCTGATTCTACTGCAACGGCCGCCAACGCAGCTGTGTGAGTGTAAACGTTACTCCTGTCATCACAGCGATGCTCCTGATACATGCTCATCCGGCCCAACGCGCACTTGCGACGTCTTAAAGGTCAGAAACACAGGAACCTGATGTCATCTGCCCTTCGTGGGACCAATATGTCCTTTCAGACACGTGCAAGTTGTTGAAATTGCATTTGATCATTTCCCAACCGAGTAAACTAGTTGCCAACAGCTCAAAATCTGAACATTTCTATGGTTTCCAGAAACTTAAATGAAATAAATGACAAAAAAAAAACCCAATCGGAGACAAGTAAAAGGTAGTCTCAGCAAGCCAAATATATCTTCTTTCTGAGTCTATACTTTCAAAAATGATTTTAATGGTGTGACCACTGTCACATAAACAAACAAATCCCAGAGCCATTTGTTTTGTTTCCTCTCTCTTTTCCACCTCCTTGCTCCGGTCCCTGGGAGAGCTTTACTGTCTCTGACCAACGAGGCACACAGCGATGACAAACTCATAGAGACGCAGCAGAGAGCACCCATCGAGAGGGGATGACACGCAGCTCACCCTTCACATCCTGCCAACAAATAATTCATAGCACTAACATTTACTTTGTTCAAACACAGTTCGGCCTTTATATGCTGCCTCGTCCGCCAACCACATCTGTGTTCATGCACACAGATGAGACACAGGTGAGACACAAACGTGAACACTTTTAAGCATGTAGATGCTTTTGAAGTTTTTATACAAAAAAAAAAAAAGATAACTCGAGAGCTGGGTGGATAGAAAATCTGCATCACGATTGACAGTCTTAAATAAAAACACTTTATCTTGTAATTGAATATTTCAGAATGTTTCTTTTTAAATAGATGAGAGAAAGACAAAGGAACTCTCTGAAATTAAATTTCAGAACATAAACCAGAGTTTTCAGGAAACCCCAGCAGTGAACTGAACTTTATTATACACGAGGCAGACTCGCGCAAAATGGGACAATGTGGGTCGTTTTGGTTTTTTTTAAACTTAATATTTTGTGAAATGATGCAACACGGCATCGATAAACCTCCTTTGAGTCTGATGTTTTATAGCAGATTCGACTGCTGGTGAAGAAGGTTTGGCCTTTTAATTAGGAAACACGTCCCGCAAGTCACAAATGAAACAAATAAAATAAAATGAAATATTCAAGAGGAATGATCCAGTCAAAAAGCTCCGTTCTTCATCTTCTTTGAAGGTGTGGTGGAGGGTCGGAGTTCATCTGGTCCGTGGGCAAAAGCACAGTTTTGAGCCTGCAGGGGGCATCCCTGAGGGTGGTGGGCATCAAACCAGCAGAGGCGAGTTTTCAGGGCACCAGGGGAAATTTGCTTCCTTCGACTATCTGCTCTGGAGGGCTTCTCCTCCCGCCAGTCTCTTATGTGGACTCTCCCTCCTTCCACTGAAAGAGATTAAACAAGGCCTTTTAAAATAAAGTACTCCTCTCTAAATTTCCAAATAAATCTTTTCCAATATAGCAGCAGAGCAGAGCAGAGAAGCTATTTCAGACATGCTGGCTCCCAGAAGTAAACAACCTGTCTGTTCCCTGCAACCAGACCATAATAGATAAGAGTGGTAGCGTGCTGAGGCTCGCAGCACCGGTTGAATCATCCGAACCTACGGTGAGACACTTTGTCGGAAAATATCTCCTCGTCTTTTTTTTTTTTTTTTTGGAAGCTTCACTGGAAACTGCAGGAAATTGGAAACTGGCACGAGGTCCTTGAATTGGACAAAAACATGACACCTAATTTGTTTTTACTACAAAGACCCGTAGAAAATGAGGTATCCTCGTCTTTTTATTGACAAATCAGTTCTAATGGCTCAGAGCATGAAAATGGATCCAGAATGCTTCAGACACAGTCCGTTAAAATGAACCATCTGGACCTCCAGAAAGACTGCAAAGTCACACAACCTTCTGGGTCTCAAGTGACTAACATCCTCGCTGCTCTCGGTCACGTCCTCGGGACAAACTGCCTGACTGGAGCAACCCCATGACCACAACGCTGCCTCTGCCGGCCTGCACACCAGCCCCAGTGGGCGTTTCACAGAGCTGGGTCCATCACTCTGGAACACGGTGAATCTGGACCCTCAAGGCTCACGTTTCCACCTGGAAGACAAGAGCCCACCACTATCCTGACAAGTTTAAATTTCTGCTCTGATCTGGATCTGTGATGTCATCGCACTCTCGCATGCGTCTCGCATTATTCTGGTACCAGGGAATCTCGAAAACAGACTTAGTTGGAAACGGGTTAAGGAATGAGGATCTATTCACTGCATCTCTTAGGGTTACATATGTTATTGTTGGCTGAAACATATTAATCACTGCTGTTATTTAACATTGCTTTTCCAATGGGAACCTTTCGCCTACTGCCTTCATTAAATCCAATAGTTGTTTTTTTGCTTGTTTTGGTGTGTGTGTGTGTATCTCTGTGCATGTGTGTGTATTACAGTGCATTGATGCTCTCTACAGAGAGCACAGCTTTTCTCTCCTGGTACCTTGTGTTTTCAGCTCATTAAATCTCTTCGTTATCATGTGTCAGTCCAGCCACAAGAACACAAACTCTCAAACACACACTCACGCACATCTCTTACAGAACAAGAAGTTTTACCTTTTTCATCCTTCATAGGTAAAAGGGCTTCCACAAACGCAATCTGCAACTTGATGTTTGGGTTTTTGGTCCCGCTGCTCAGACATCAAACAGTGGTTTCTTAAGGTTGTTATTATTACCGCATTAAATTACTCCTAAGTTTAGAGTCAGTCAGTCAACCTGTTAGTTGACGACAGGCTTTTTGAAACCTTCTTCATAAGAAAATGTTTTTTGTTTTGATGTGCCAGGGTTGATGTCATTTTAGTTTCCATTTTTTAAGATGTTTTTCATTTTTTTCTTTTCAGTTTTGACGCGTTTTTTGTTTTTTTTTTTCAGTCAAAAATATTTTCAAATGATGATTTCTTCTATATTAAATCAACAAAAACAGATAAAAATTTCTAAATTTTCATATAACAAGTTTAAGAGTCAAAGCCCTACAAGCCCAACTCATGTGGCCCATCTTAAGGATGTGGAGACGTGTACATGCAGACTACCTCTAAAGACTTGATAGTTGTTCTTGAGAAGCGTCTGAAGGCCTCCACACTCGTTCTTCAGCAGCTGCAAAGTTTCCTGCTCCAGCAGTCCGGCAACGTCGCTCAAAGACAGGCTGCCTGAAGAGAAGAGAGCAGAGGGAGGGAACTGCTGAAAAGGGATGGGAGACAAAAGGAGCAGAAGAGGTCTATCGATTTTCACATTCATCAATTAATTTAACACACTGCTTCAGGCATGCACAGGAATAATTGTAATCCGCTCTTTCTGACTGAGAAAGAAGCACCCAATAGAGTCGACTGGCTTGAGTCGATGCTACCGGCCTTATCTGGGAGCAGCACAGCCGTCGCTGCTGTCTGAAATGCTCTCAGCATAAAAGACAATCGATGCTACATACACACCATTTTAAAAGGGAGGGAGGAAAAAAAAAGAAGAAGAAAATCCCCACTGTCTTTCAGTGTTTATCGGTGCTCTGAAGTGTGCTCAATTAAAGCTGCTCCAACAAGCTGCCACAAGGACCAGCATGCATTTCACCACTGCCTCTCCCAAAGGCCATTTCTGAATTTCAGAGCATGACTCAGCGTTGTTGCCTCTTCTGCTGGAACACAGATTTTAACATGGAAAAAAAAAAAAAAAAAAAGAAACAAACAAACAAACAAACGGGGCACTTTCAAATTGTCAGAAGTTCCTCCATCTTCAGCAGCTTCAGCTTTCGACTTTGAACTTTGTTTCATTAGTTTTTGGGGGTTTTTTTGTTTTTTTTTGTATTTGCGGCTTTGCCCTTTTCCCAGGCCAAAGAGAATTAAATCAGAGCTGACCTTTGGTTGACACAAATGACAATCTTCCTCCCCTTTCCTCTGACATATCGCAGAGAGACGCACGCCGCATTATTCTATTGCTTCTATCCTTCTGCTCTTTCATAACTTTATTTGACCATAATCTGCTGATACGCAAATACAGTCTTTTTAACCAAATCTCCAGCTGCGCCTCAGGCAACCCCTTCTGTTCAGATTACTAAATATGAGACAACAGTATGTGCCTCTCATCCTAATTCAGCTGCACGCTTGCAATTTTTGAGTATTTCTACAACAAAATCTCAACTATGAGGGATTTAGAAAAATTGATTCTCTGCTACTGGAAACCATTAGAAAACAACAATAACATATTGTCCACCCAAATACATCCTAATTTCAGTTGGTCATTGCTGAGATAATCCCTGATATAAACACCACACTCCCACATTCACAGACAGAGTAAAGCCAAAACAGTCCTCTGCTAGAGTGTGAAAATGGGCAGACTCGCATCCCACCGCTCAGACGCCAGGGAGCTCCAGGCTTTAATATAATATCAATACAGTGTTTAGAGCTGCCCTTTACTGCTTAGGATGTAAATGGAGATTAATGACACAGGTCCGGTATTAACAGAGTAGACTTTACTTGGACTGAGTCCAGGTGCAGACAATCGTTAATGGTTGGACTTAATTGCTCACATGGACCCGTTTAAGGTCGAACGTCTCTGGGGCAACAAATGGCCGGCATATGATTGGACATTTTGAGAGGCATTATTTTCTGCGGCTTAAGCTGATCCACAAAAAAAAAAAAAAAAAAAAAAAAAAAAAAAACAAAAAGGGGCAAGAGGCAAAAAGAGTTGCAAAGTCACAGCGAATTTTAGGGGAGTTTCCCAAAATATTTCCATAAACTTTACAGTGACAGCTGGAAAATGTTGAACATTAAAGCAACGCTACGCACAAACACATGGAATATTCAGCGGCGGTTGAACCCCTTCATTCCTGATATATATAATAATACACAGAAAAACTTTTTTTTAAATATAAAATGTTCATTATATATTGAAATTTAAAAAAAACACTCACAATCCCGTCTTTAACTGCTATCGTTAACAGTTTTCTAAATATTTTTAGCTATACCTATATGAAACAATTTGGTCATTTTTATGAATTTTTTGGTCTCAGAAAGGTATTCATCATCAGACCTCAAGGCGTTAAATCCTTCATAAGTAATGTTGAACAAGTGAATAGATGTGCCCTCCTCAATTAGCACGCTAAATCACATAATATCCTTGTATTCCTCGATAAGAGAATTATTTAAATGTATCCGATCAGGTGTATGGCCACTTTATAAATCCTTTTCTTTTATTTTTTTTAATTTTTTGGCTCAATTCTAATACAACAAATTAAATATTTTTTCCCCTAGTATATTAGCAAACTTTATTAAAAACAGGCTAAGTGATATCTGGAGGATGTCACGTCTGTTGATTTTTAAAAACAAACATCAACAAAACACGCAGAACTAAGCGTCTCCCCCTCCTCCACTGTTGAAGTTAGAAATCATGAGAATTGGCGGCAGATAGCTCACCCGGTTGACCCGTTTTGACTTATATACAAAAGGCAAAAGACCTAATGTGACCAGCCCCTTTGGACCTTTTTTCTCCCCCCCTTTTCTACCCCCATTTCCTGTCATAAAAGGCCACCAGAGCTACAAAAATCTAAGAAGGAGAAATCTGAAAGAATTGCTTACCCTATCTTTAATTGGATTTGGTTGCTTATATTCAAATCAAATACTGTGCCTTAAATATTCCTGGTGTCATCATGGACAGTAGAAATCATCAGTGCAAATCCAACTTACAAGCTGAATAGGTGATTGTTTCAGGAAGTATTTTGCATTTTTAATTAAAAATAGTTTAATATTCCAGTAATAAATAATTACCTTTTGTAAGACTGGTGTGAAAAAAAAATCTGTCATCTGTGTAAGCTGAGGTGCTATAAAAGAAAAACAATTATTTTACTCAGGCTTAGGGAAATGACTGCCCGTTTCCGTGGCAGCTACCTGCTACCAGCGTTGTTGCCACAGCTGGTAACACCAGTCTTTTATACTGAAATACAGACGAGCTCGATGGCCAAGAAAGCCCCAAACAACTGGTGCACGTATCAAACCTGTAGCCTGCAATACTAAGCTGGTCGCCTCTTCATCACTCTGAGCATATTTGTGATTTCTGGAGGTGTGGGGGGAAAGGGGGGGGGGGGGGGGGGGGAGATTTTTATAAAAGCGATAACTTTCTGAGCGTTAAAAAAAAGCTGATATTTGATTTTAAAGCACATCTTCAGTTCAGTTTTCATGAAACACCTCATGTTGGCCAACAGTTTTAGAGATGCAGTTTCAGAGGCTCAGAGATGCAGTTAATGCAGGGAGTTAACGTTTAGTGATGCAGAAAGAACAGCCTGTTTAATATTCACCTTTAATTCGGAGCGTGATTGCATAACAACGTGAGCCCGGTCAGCAGTGCAGCACGCATAAATTAGTAACTCTCTTCAAAAGTTACAGCAGGCAGCATGTGATTCACACTTAATTCGTGAGACTCCAAGTTTAGTCTCTGAAATCACCTGATATAAACAGCAGCAAGGCTGGGTATCATTTCAAAGACTTTTCACACCGTTTCCTATGAAATATGCGAGACTCTTTAAGGGATAGAAACTTGTTTTTTTGTGCGGGGTGGTTCCATCTCAAAGATAAGCCAGGCTGTTTAAAAAAAACATGTGTTTGATGAAGATCACAGACATCATATAACACAGTCTAAGAAGGTAAAACTTTACTAAACATCGTATTAAAGTAAGATTGTAAAAGCTATAAACATTTCTGACACGTGCTATGAGACTGACTCAAAGATTTCAGTGAGAAGAGCTCAAAAAACTATGACAAACAGAGTATATAACATAAAGCATTTGGATCATTTTAACAATTCCACATGAGGATTAATTTATAAATCCAAGAGCAAACGTGGCTGGACAGATGGTTCATATGTGCTATGCTGTGTTTTTTTACTCACTGCAGACACTGGTACCGTTGGTTTAGTGTGCTGCGTTTTATTTGTACTAGAAGATTAAATAAAATTAAAAATTAAAAAAATGAAGAGAGCCAAGTTTGAACTTTGTCCAACGCTAGAAGGCCATACAACCAATGACTTGAAATATAAAAAAACACACCGAACAAGATACTGCAAGCCTTTAAAAGAGCCTTCTGAATCTATTCGATAAAAACTGGCTCCTCCTGATTTTACTCTTTGCTCTCACACATTAGATAACTGGTGGAATACCTCAATACAAATGCATACTCATACATAAATCATAGAGACAGTGGTGCATTATTCATCCCGTCATCTCCGTCCTCCTTCGTTCGCTCGCTCGCTCTCATATTCCCTACGTTTAATTTCAGAGCTGGCACCATGACGGAGAACTTTCTGTTTTAATCACAGGCCTCGTCATCTGTGTGTTAATGTAAGTGTGTGTGTTTCAGTGGGAGGTGGGGTGGTTGGGGGGGAGAGGTGAGTGCGAGTGAAACTTAGTGTGTGGCACTCTTTGAACTGTGCAATGCCGGGAGAGTCAGCCGGAGGGTGAGGCACGGAATTCAAAGTGGCGCCGCCGACAGATGCTGTGATGGGACAGGTTGGTGACGAGAGAGTCGAGGGGGTTACACAGGGTAATGAAGGGGAGGGATTAGATGAGAGGTTCATGCTGCAGGAGCCGCCACAAAGCAGCTAAAAATATATCTTGAGAGGTGCTGACAGAAAATGTGAGAAGTGATCCGGTTTTGATGTGGTGACAGATTACATCGACACCACCCCGCACAGGAAAAACCCAGCGACAACATATCTGGTCAAATCCTTCCAGCCATCTCTATTCAAGGCCACACGGGTCTGCTGGGGCCCATCCTCGCTGGGAACATGGTGGGATCTCAAAACTACTTTTTTATTTCTCAGAGACAGTAACAGATAATCATATGACTCAAATGATCAATTCATCAAAACAAATGTTTCCATCAACCATAAAAAAAACAAAAAAAACTACTGTACAGCCCACACATTTCTGTCACCAAACCTTTCTGGCTCTTTGAGCCAGCGTCTCTTTCCTGCTCTCATATTTCCTGTTTTTGTACGACATGAGCGCTCAGAGCTGGAGGAAAAATCAGTTTACGCCAACACAACAACAGAAGATCGTTCCCGCTACAACTGCGTTAAAGCGTACACAATTCACAATCTACTCACTATTAACACCAAAAGTAATGCTCATCCTTATAAATAAACCACTTAAACTTGACAATAATAATGAAATGGTTTCATACGTTGGGAAAATGCAAAAAAAAAAGAAAAAAGAAGCTGATTATTACACTTCACAGATGATGCAGCCAACGTTAGGTTTGATCCAAACCCGTTTATAACTTTATCAGTGTTTTGTAGCTGAAGTAGTATTTTTTTCCCCCTTTTTTCTTTCCATCTTTGGTGTTTTGTTGTTGTTGTGTGGCAGTTTACCTCCTTGGTTCCAGTTAGTGCCGGACCGCGGCCCTTCCATCATTCCCAGAAGAACATCAGCAACATGTAGGACCACTCTGTCCACAAGGTCCCGTGGGAGAGCGGCGCAGTTTCGAGTCACTTCAACCTTCTCTCTGGGCTGGAACCCGGCTCCCCACGTTCTCCCCTGGGTGCTGTCACAGTCTGCGTTCCCATGGCAACAGTTGCCCTCATTTGAGATGTTTGACCTTTGAACCGTGACCCCAGAGGAGGTTTGACGGCTCTGGATGTAACGATCTCTTCGTTGCTCCGTCGCCACCTCATCGGAGGGTTCGTAGTTCCTCGACTTTCCCACCAGACACACCTGCAGGAGGTAGAGTTCACATCAGACGACTTCAACAAAAACCTGCAAAACTTACAAGTAAAAATAACTTCTTTTTTAATGTTACAGTCAGAAGACATTGCTTTTATGCATATATTTTGTAAATGTGTACCTATTATTGATGCAAAAAAAGAAGAAAACGGCCCTGAACCATCAGCCTAGTAAAAATATATTCATGTTTATCTTAGTTGTCAGTGGCTTACAGCGATGAAACAAACATCTCTTTGGAGAACAATAAGAGCCTGATTTATTTATGTCAGTCTGCTTTATGAGGCCCTAATGGACACGAGGCCAAAACAAACGGCAGTGTGTGTCGCTACGACCTTCTAGGAAACAAACACTTTATTTATTTTTTTTTTATATCTTCCAAATGTTTAACTTAAGAAAGGCATTAGGCAACTATCTGGCTCTAATAAATGACTTCTCTTGCTCCATTTAGTCATTTAATTGCAAAATTAATATATTTTATATAATATTGTCTTTTTAAAATAAAAAGACAATAAAAAAAAATAAAAGGTTAGAGTAGAATAGTCTTCAAAAATTACTTTTAACTAAAAAAAGCCAGAAATGCCTAAAGTAGCCGCTTGTGACGAATTGGTTGCATTTACTGTAAAAGGTGCTGCTGGTCTCTGCAAGCCTACCCGTTTGGTGGACGGTATTCTTAAACAGTCTTCTTCCGTGTTGAAGCCACAGGTTTGGCTGATCTCACTGATGAAGCCAATATATTCTTTATACTGCGACTTCTTACACTGACGTCTCTGGTACTTTCCGTAAAAGTCAAAGAAACAGCAGGGGAGGACAAAGTAGCGGCAAGAGTAAGATGATCTGCAATTAGGAAAAAAATAAATAAAAATAAAGGAAAAAATAATGACAATCTTTAGTGGAAATGTGGTGATGGACAAGTGTGGAGTTTAAATATTTTCCAAACCATTTCTCAATCGGTTCAGACAGCAAGCGTTTACTGTAAACTATCAGTTAGAGGAAAAAGCAGATTCCTCAGACTGAGGCTCAACATCGCCACCAGGTGGCTGCCTTTTAAACAGACACTCAAATCAACCCTCAAAAGCAGCAAACACACACACACACACACACACACTCCATCATCATCATCTGGTGCTCATGTTATTCCAAATATGAGAGATCAGCTGGCACTTGAGCTGCTGAGTGTGATTGTGTTTCCTGATGACTCGCCTGGCTGCGATTACGGGGATCCAAGGTGTGAGCTCATCCGAGTGGTTCCCAATCAGCCAGTCTGTTTCTGGGAATAAGAAGTCCTCGCTGGGAGTAATTGCCTTTTCCTAAAATAGCAAACCCCCAAAAAGCCCAAGAGGTTCTCAGAGAAGCAAAGTTGCAAATGGACATGATTTAATTCAGAATAACTTAGTGGAAACTTTCTAAAAAGGAAAGACTTCCTACCCTTTCAAACTTTTAATGCAAGTACGCGACAATGCGAGATTTAGTCAAACTCATTTGAGTAAAATTATACTTTTGTTCAATTTCAACCATTTTTTTTTCCTTAATAACTCAAATGATTTCCGCTTAGAATTTATAAACCCTTTTATGCTCAAACGAGAAGCTCCATCAACGGCAGAAATGAAGTTCGTTGAGGGCCCCGATGCTCGTGAGGCTTCAGCACCACATGCTGCAGCCACGGGAGTCCAGAAATACAGGTCTGCCACACCCACTGCTAAAATCCAGTTAATAATAGATGACTTGAGATAAACGCAGTCCGCAGCCTGTTGTCAAATGAGCGAGTGAGGCTGGAGGCAGATGGGGAACAGCTGTGGTCTGGACGCCGGTGAGTTCGGCAGAAAGCTCCGGTTTTATAGCAGAACTTTCTTTGTGGAGGATAAAACAAGGTTGACAAGGATTTCAGAAGTAGATGAATACAGGTTTTATGTAAAATCTGTTAGAAACAAAAGACCTTTTTAAGTGTTTTTTTTATTTTTAATCAGCATAGCTTTAAACTAGAGCTGCAACTACATGCAACACTTTTACCTCTAAAATATACGAGGCGAGAAAAAGGATGCAAACCATTTAGGATTTGCTAGTTTTCTGCATGGAACTGCTATAAAATGCAATCTGCTCTTCTAAAGTCACAAAAACGAACAAGCACAATGTTCTGACAACCTTTCCTTTCTTGAACAAACCCATTAAAGACACTGCTGGAAGATTAAGTCAGCGAACCGTTGCGGTTAACAGCTGGTTGCACCTCCTTTGGCAGTAACGACTTTAAACAAGCACTTTCAGTAGCTCTGGATCAGACTATGCAACGTTCACGAGCATTTTTGTTTTTACTATTCTTCAGAGAACTGGTTCGGCTCAGACACACTTGTTATTTGTCTGGTGTGCACGGCCCGATCTCGCCAAAAGGTGAATTTTCTCTTTCTGAAGCCAATCATTAACTTTGATGCTTAAATTCGTCGTCCTGCTGCATCATCTGGCCTCTACCAGGCTTCAGTTGCTGAACAGCCAGCTTACAATCATCCTGTAGGGTACTACGGTGAAATTGGGGATACATTTTCCTCCCAGTGGTGTCAAGTGGCCCCACACTTCTGCCTGAAGACGGCTTTCCAAACGATTCAACTCGTCTTTCCTTAGTGAAAACACTTTCCCAGTAGCTCTGCAGATTCTCTTCAGGCATGCCAGTGTTTTATTTGGAAAACAGCAGCTTCCTCCGTGGCGCTCTACCATGGAAACCCTGCCTGTTCAGTGACTTATGCATGGTAGACTCATGAACAGAGCTGTTTGCCAGATGTCTTCAAGCCTTTAGCCGTTACTTACGGGTTCTTCGTTACCTCAGCACTGATTCTGTGTTGGGCCTTTGAAGTCATCTTGGCTGAGTACCCACTCGTAGGAGCATCAGCCACAGTACTGAGCTGCCGAATTCGCAGACATTTTTCTGACTTTGGACTGATGGATGTCTGAACACTCGTATACGACTTCTTATCCTTCAGGTCAACCACTCTCGACTGTATGTCTTGAGAGATCTCTTTTCTGGAGGGCGTGATTCAGATGCTCCTAACCAAGAGCCAACTTCAAATGTTGTCAATTGAGCGTCTTTTATCAATCAAAGCGGCTCTACGCCACACATCCAAACACCTATCAGTGATCGCTCTTCAGATGTGCAAACTACTGACTCCAATTAGCTGACAGTGAAGTAATTAATAGATGGATTCACTTATTTTTCATGCAGCACTGAGGGTTTAATGTGAGCATTCTGTTTTAGTATTCTAGGACAAATTATAATTATTGGTGCACAATCAGCTTAAGTAAATCATGCATATCTGTTATTAGGACTTAGATGAAGATCAAACCATATTTTATGGAAATCAGTACAGAAAACCAGTTAATTCTAAGGTTTCCATATGCTTACACAGGGATTGTCTTGCTGTTGTGTATATATTTATCCCCAATGTATGAAAATGTAAAGAAACAGCTTTCCAAAAGAATTGCTCGCCTTGCAAACAGCAGTAACAAAACAACCTCAGTCCGGTCTTCTAGGACCCAGTTAAGGAGCTTTCTGCAGACTGAGCTACCTACGGTATCCTTTTATTACCGCGGAGTCTTTTAATGGTTAAGAGACATTTGTGAGATGGAAAATCGTTCTGAATTTTAACACTGGGATTGCTACAGTTGGGAGTTATAATCAAAATATCCAGAAACATGATATGAACAAGCAACTTTTGAGTTGCATTTCTTCATTAATATATTTTCCCATGTTTTAAAATGCTTATCTCACATATACTTAGAACAAATAATATTTTATTTGAAAAGTGAAATTATTATGCAGTTAAAGCAAATGGGAATGATACCGATGTGGAAGAGACGTTTCATGTGGAAAGACCACAAAATTTAAGATCCATAATAAAAATTCCTAGGCCTGTCTAAGTCTTAAAAGCCTAAGTTTTAAAGCCTTTAGTGCTGTTACCATTATGTCCTTCAGCTGGCAATGCATTGCATGTCTGTCATATCTTTGTTGATTTTGAGATTTGATCAAAACAAAATAATTACTAAACCTAAAACAGAAAAGGACAGCTCACTCACCTCCAGCAGGGTCTGAGGCCCGTACGTGTCCCAGATCCTCCTCTTCCGAACGTCAATGCCCTTTCCAGGGTGCTGCAACACAAGTGGGCATAGTGGTCAGCAGCTGATCACGTCCAGCCACGCTGAACCTCCCACTGGTGTGTGCAATTTTAATTATAACTGTTTGAGACTGGCGCCGACAGCGTCACAGTGAAGGAGATTTAATAAACTCAGAGGCACGAGTCTCCCCACCTGGACTCAGACCAACTCTATCATCGATTTCCTCCGCCGAGAAGATCTGACTAATGGAATCAACCTCATCTCCGAGGTGTCAGTGTTCACCTAGAGGTACTTTAAATAGAAGTCACTTCAATGCTGGTTTGTGTAACGTTTGCTTTTTTTTTTTTTACCTGTACTATAATACATAAATATAAACCTTGAGAGCCTAGAGCCAAGTATATGTGAGTACAGCTCCACGTGGATCGTGTGCACCCAACCATCTCACACCAGGCTGCTGAGGAGCAGCGTCTTATCCCGTCTGGCGGAGTTGGCTTCTGTACGCTGGTTTACACGAGGAGCAGCAGGAGGCATCTCTGTCTGGCTCACTGGTCAACAGGAGCTGAAGTGACCCTTTCTTCAGGGATTTGGAAAGAATAAAATTTAAAAATTACAGGCATATACGTCTCTGTTTGGTCAGTTTGGTATAAACAATCTAATTAATAGCAACTGTAACCGGGTCATTTCTTTTAATAATATCAACCTCTGAACTCGTACTAGGGCCTCAAGTCATGCATATGTAATTGTTCACTTTGACTGACACCCAACGGACGCTGACACATGGACAAACGATTGACAGCTATCTAAAAACCCTCCTGTGACATCATAGTAGGCGTGTCTACCTTTAATAACCACTCTAGGGTCTGATCCTACCAAGCTGCAATAATGTCGTTAAACTGTGGTATGTTTTTTTTTTTTTTTGCAGTCGCATTTCAGCTGAGAGCTAGAAAAACTGATTCTTGAGGTTTTGATGTAACATATGAATTATTTTTATCCAAAAAAAAAAAAAAAAAAAAAAGAGCTCCTAACGTAGTAACGACTCACCCCTTCATTCGAAAGAATGTGAACCAGGAGGCCGTTGCCACAGCCGAGGTCCACAAAGGACTGCCTGGCGGTCAGGCTTTTCTGCTCCATCTCCTCAGCCCACAGCACCTGCAGCCACAGCGTCACAGATTCAATGCTGCAGGAAGGTCAGGGACCTTTTAATCATTGTAGTAGAATCCAATTCACAGCTGCAGTGTGACACCTGCTGCTGACACCCTTTCACCTCTCTCTAGCTTGTATTATGAACCGATTCGGTGCATTTACTCTTGGATCGACTGACCCAGCTGTAGCTGAACGATGTGACAGCATGCAGCAGATGAAAGACATTTCCACAAACATATGACGCATGCACATTTGTATTCCTAACACCATCTTCATTTCTCGCCACAATATTCCTGCTGACATTTAGGCATAAAACAACCCAATCTGACGTTAAACCCATTATGCTGGTGTTAAATTAACATATAAATCGAGTTTGAACCCACCAGCAGATATGTAGCGATGGCAACATCCTCATACACAAACTTCTCTGGATCTGTCACCTCAGGCCAAACCTAGACAACATATTATATAAAAAGATTTCAATCACAACACATCAGAGCGATCAGACCTGGCAGCCTGAGCGCGTCCACTTTCTTCACCTTGACCATGGCTTTGTACTTCTCCTTCAGGTGCTGGTACATGATGCTGTACTTCTCCACGGGCAGCAGAGACAAGGTGCTGCTGAACTCACTGCTCTTACAGTCGCTGGCCCAGCGCACCAGTTTAGGCAGCAGGTCTGAAGACAGCCAGGACAGCTTAGCGTAGGCGACGCCATCAGAGAGCCAGGCGTCCGACGCCAGGACGTGCAGCTCCAAAGTCCTGAAGATGAAGATTCAAGCACTCGTTTTTTTCTTACTGAATCAAAACTCACATCTTGAATGTCCCTCCATAGGTCCTACTAACATGTGCATCTTAATATGTAAATGTTTTGTTAAAGTAAATCAAATAAAAGAGCTACAAAACCTGAGTAAATTAAACGGATCCTGCCCGCTGGTTCATTCCTACAAAAATCAACATCTATGCCCAACCATTATTTTATTTTACTATTAAGTAAAATCCATTTAAGATGAGGAATATAAAATAAGAAAATAATAACATGCCTTCCAAAAAGAAAATGGCATGTTATCCTACCATCTAAATTATATACACAGCTTATGAATTCAGCGAATAGAGCAACATTCCTGATATTGGAAATCGTGGCTTTAGACTCAACAAACGGTGTTTTTGCACTTTTAATAGACCTCTTAGACATTTTACAAGATGGTAACACTGACTGACATCAGCTGACATTAAAAAAAAAAAAACAATAAAAGTGCCTCACTTGCAGCTTTTTGATAATATTGTGGAATAATTAACCAACAGGAAACTGATCCTAATGTTTTTGGGGGTTTTCTCTGTCCAAAGCGTCTGTGCGTTCTTGATTTTGTTCCCTCAACAGAGTTTTCTAGTAAAACCACTGACCTCACTGGGACCAGTAATGTCAGTACTGGTCACGATCTAAAATGAGTCATTTTAGGGGACCAAAGACCCCTCCTGTTTTAGGGGTCCCAACTAGAATTTAGTGTGAACAGGTTAGGTTAACCGGTGCAATATCCTGCATAAACGCGTCAGTACTTCTCTGACTTTACTGCAAACTCTTACAATGAGTTTCCCGTTACTGTGACCGGAGCTGACTGGTTAGCTCCAGTTGTTCAGTCAGGAGTGTTTGAATATAGTTTGAGTAAAAGCTTTATTTTTCCCCAGACCTAACAGAAAGTAAGCAAAGAACTAAACATGTATGAGTAGGATTTAAGACTTCCAATTAAAGACTCACTAAAGGCAGTAAGCCGGGATAAAACCAGCTCCAGGTGCAATCCATGCAATAAATGACTGCTTTCAAAAGTGGGCTACCCCCTGGTCTTTTTATGCTCTTTTCTACTTTCTTTTTTTTTTTTTTAATGAGCCAATTGGATTCTTTATTGCAGGAGGATCACAGGTGGGGCAACTTTTCTTAACAACATCTCAGTACCATCAATGACCAAGACTTTAGACTTTAGGCCAGACTTTTGAGGACACAAAAGCATATTTTTGAATAAAATAAAATCCCAGGATACACCACCACCCAAAAAAAATAAAAAAAAAAACAAGCTTCGTCACTGCCACCTCCTGTCTGAAATTATTAAAGGTTATTATGGTGCCAACTTCTGCCACCCACTCAAAAGGAAGTGTTTTATTAAATTACTCTTCTTGTCACTTCCATTTAGGTATAGGTACACAACAAGGGCTAATTGTTCACAATAACTTCTTTTTTTTTTTAAACTTAATAAAATTGCGTATATCCTCAAAGTCTCTGCTTTATTTAAATGAAATAAATTTAATTTTGCCTGTGAACCAGATTATCTGATCAGAAAGTACCTTCTGCACATGCAGTAAATCATCATCATATCCCAGAACAATTAATAAAACGAAAGCATTACAGACTAAAAGTTTCCGACCGCCTCTCGGCACCATGAGGTGCAGCCAGCTTCATCATTTAACACCTCCTTCTTGCTTCTTTAAATGCCCTCATTGGAAACCCCTTTTGCTTTTTAAAACAACTTGACGTTTCTACTACTTTAGTTTAATTTGAATGAGATGTAGATTTCAAACTCACCACTCCTCGCATCCACGAGTGCAGAGTCGAATCTGATAAATGTTGCCTTTCTTCAGTGACACTTTTCCTTCAGCATCCTCCTCAAACGGAACAAAGGTCACCTGCTGCCTGTTAAAGTCTAAAGATGTTGTTTTTTTTAATGTATTAACAAGGACATGGAGATAAAGCCGTCTTCAATTCTCTTACCTTTTAGAACAACTTCTTTCTGCGTGTTTGTGCCATAACAGTTTACTTTCGGGATGAGGGTTCGGACACTAGAAGACCACCGCTTGACCTCCGGGTGACCTTGTGGAGGGGGCGCTCCCCTGCAGAGGAACCCCACCACGTCCGGGACCGGTCCGGCTTCCCGCAGCAGCAGCCGCAGACCCGCCGGGCCGACGTCCCTACTCTCCGTCTCTGTGGCTCCACACAGGCGCTTGTTGGCGACATGGGGCTTTTTGATCCAGACGTCCGCGGCGGACCAGAAGCCTTCGGGCAGCGTGCGGACGTCCGCCGGGAAGTCAGCATCCGCCAGTTTGGGCATCGCTCCGAGCCACGTGTCTGGGAGCGCTCCCGGCGGTTCCTGCCTTTGTCACTCGGTGATAAAGAGTGACTTTAATCGTAGCTCGAACACTTTGTTCGTGTGTCTTAATCACAGCTGTTCGAAGAAATAGTATTCTTGAAGTAATACGATAATAGTCGCCGCATGATGACGTCCTCCAGCAGGTGAATTTAAAGGAAGACCCGGTAGATGGCGCTGTTTCCCGTTTTATAAAATCAGCTCATGATTATAACGTCATTTTTTGTTTAACTTTATTATGATTTACTGGATATAAATAAAAACTAAAGTTTAGTTTTAAAATCAACGCGAACAAGAAAATAATATAGCTTAAAAAGCGTAAAAACTAAGCTATTGTAGCAAATATTTGGTTGCTGTTGTGGTTGTTTTGTAAGGTTTCTTGTTAGTTGTGTATAAGTCTGTCATAAGTCTTGTGTCTGCTATAGATCCTTTATCTATACCTGTTTTTAATTTATAACTTGGTTGTATCTGTTGGTACCTTTCCAATAAAGAAAAAAAAACACTGGAAAAACTTTAAGTTGACAAATGTAATAACAAATATTATTTTCTTGAAAATGACAAAAGTAATAATACAAATTAATTCAGTGAATAATGAAGATCTGACGACGTTGATTTTTGGAATTAAGGTTCAAAAGAATTGTTTAAAAAATAGAAATTGTCCAGGAAAATTAGGTTGAGCCATTAAGTTAATAAGTAATAAATTACGTTTTTTGCACAACCTTTTGTAGTAACCGCAGCCAAATGATTTCTGTAACCTCTGCACCTGGAGACAGGTATTTCAGTCCTTTTCAGCTGTCTTGGGTTTGAAGGCGTTCATCTCCAGACTGCATGTTTCAGTTCTTTCCACAATGGTGAGTAGGGTTTGAATCAGGGCTCATGAAAGGACACTTCAGATTAGTCCAATGTTTTGTTTTTAGCCTCTCTCTGGTGTTTTTAGATATGCGATTGAAGTCATTGTTCTGTTGGAGAACCCTTGACCTGCAACTGAAACTAAACTTTTTGAAACTAAGCAGCACATTTCAGGTCAGAATGCCTTGATAGTTTATGTGATTTTATTTTCCTCTTCTCTGATTTAAGATATCCTGTACCACAGGGGTCTCCAACCCTGGTCCTCGAGAGCTACTGCCTTGCATGATTTAGAGGTTTCCCTGCTTCAACACGCCTGAGTCTCATTAATGGTCATCATCAGCATTTCATCAAGGTCTACACAACTCTGTTGGTGACACAGACATGTCTATCAGGGTTGTGTTGAAGCAGGGAAACATCTAAAACATTCTGTATAGGGACTCTCAGGAAAGGGTTGCCCACCCCTGCTGTACCATGTTCTGGCAGCAAGATAGAACATAACCGAGCCTCTCCCGTGTTTCACATTAGGTTCAGTATTCAATGGTCCTAAAGACAAGATATATTAGTATTAAATATCCGTGAGCAGCAGAACTAAGAGCTCTATGTATGTATGACTGATACGTGGTTGGTTGGTGGACTACAGAGACGACTATATAAACAGGTGTATCTCAGCAGCCTCAAAACAAAAGTAAGTATGTCTCTTATAATGGCAAGCATAATTGCAACACGTCATATTCAGTTATCAGACAACAGGTAATAACTTTACAGTTTAATTATTCAAAAGGACGTTAGACAAGTGAAAACAGATCCTCGCGGCCACTCCCATATACAAGCTGCTTTGAATGACACCTCTGCTTACGTGCATTGTGTGTGTGTGTGTGTTGAGTAACTGAGGCAGGTAGGAGTGTCGTTGAAAGATATTGTACCAGAGAGTGTAAAGTTCTCAAACAGGTCATGCATTGCGCTGCCTAGTTTGCATTGACATGAACAGCGACGTGTCGGGCTGAAAAAAAATCCCGTCAAACCTGTTTGACAACAGCAGGAATGAACGAGAGAAACAGACAGAAAACTACTAGCTCTTCTTTTGACCTGTCGCTCACGACAAGTTTCGTCTGAGACTAGATGTAATAAAAGAATAATTACAGAGATCAATAATGATCATTTTCAGCAACACTTTATAGCAAACATGCTATAAAACTGTACAATGAGTGTGTTTCCTTAATGGCAGTAAGCTTATTGGTTTATTATCCTCAAAAAACCTCAAAAATCAAATACACACATACACATTTAAGAGGCATAAATTACATTTTCTGATCACTCTGAGGTGTCTTGAGTTTTTAAATCTTATCTTAGCAGCCTCAAAACAAATATAATTATAAATTTTATGGCAGGATGAGCCGGGTTATGAAGGAACTCCTTGGAATTTGATCAGCCTCACTTTCATTATTCAGTGTCGGTGCATTTTTTGAAAATTTAATTTAACGTAAATTATGATGTTGTGACCAAAATCCTTATTTAAAAGTGAATCTGTCATGTGGGGATTTGAGCCAAGTGCCAAGCGATGATGAGGCAGCAGGAGTTTCAAAACAGAAAAGTTAAGGAGATAAAAAGAAAAAAAAAAAAAAGCCTGCTCTTAAAAGTTAGACAAAACAAAACAAAAAAAAAAACAGAAAGGCAAAAAGACCAGTTGCCAAAACAGACGGACCAGCAGGGAGGAAGAGAAAGACAAGACCAGACACCGGTGCAATCAGGACAGATGGGAACAAGGGAAGTCAGTCTACAGCTAAACACAAGGACGCTCTTTCAAAATAAAACAGGAAACTGGTCACAAACAATATCAAAACTAAAAAACACAATGACAAAACTATAATAGTGCAAAATCCAACCGCAACAACCCTACACCATAACAGAAACAACACCTGTATCATGAGTTTGAAGTTAGTCAATACCTTCTCAAAACAGCTGCCAGGAAATAAAATAAATGTTACATTTTTAAAAGAATAAGATGATAAGATATTTTGCTTGATTGTATTGTGCTTAACTAAACCCAAAGATATTTCATGAAATTACATATATTTACTTATCTAAGTAGTAGTCCATTGAACAACCTTAGTTGGAACTGAGTCTAAGCTTTTAAAAAAACATACTTGTTTTAGCAACTGTGAAGTGGCTAAAACAATCAATAAAGACTTCTGACGGCTCTATCTGAAATGTACATTTACTTCAGTTTGATTATTGGTTCTTCGAGCGTGTTTGTGGTTCTTCCAGTTTTCTAAAAGTTCCCGGCTCGTCAGATCCAGCTCCCAGTTTTGGTTTGAGAGGCCAATTCCCCACTAATACACCTATAAGATCACACATAAAACTTATTCAGTTATGTTTTGTTTGTTTAGTTTACACTGAAGACAGGGCCTGGTGACCCTAAGCCATCTGTTCAGTTAAACTGCTAAAGGCCTGCACTGCTGGGGGAGGTCTCACAGTGCACCAGCACTCCCTCACTCCCTTTACTCCCCCAGTATGAATATGACATCATTTTCAGCATTAACTCTTTATTTCACGTTCCCTCTATCTCTCATAGCAAATATTAAAAGGCCACTTTTACTCTCTCACTGCTGGCCATGAATGTTGTGTTTTCAGCTCAGGTGAGAGAAACCAGGAAGGGGTGTGGTCAACTGATAAACTGAGAGGAGGTGGAGGAAATAGTCGAATACAGGCAGGTAGATCCCACTTTTATCTGCTTAATGTACAAATAGGAAAACACAGATCTGTGGACTATATCTTTGCAGGAAAAAAGAAAAAAAACTTTGGACTTATCGCGCGGTGATTTATAAATAAGAAGTTCAGTGATCGGTCAGGATCTGTGATTTGTGGCAAAGCCCTCTTTCGACGTCGCTGGAGGTTTCAAAGACGACATGGATCACCTGTCTGGGAGTGTTTGGGACTGAAACTGTCAACAAGCGGGGGAGCGAGTCATTTTGATGAACGGTAAACTTTTATCTGCCTGTCCAAACGGATGTGATCAGAACCTTTTTATGGACCCGCTTCCAGTGTGTAAATAAACTGCGTTCAGTTTATTTTTTAGTTATTTTTTAGTTATAAGTAAACAGGGTCCTGTTCAACGAAAGTTTAATTGTGATAAGTCTTGTTTTATGTGTAGGTAGGTGCTGGTATCAAAGAATCATACTTTTGTACTGTAAGATAATATTATATGGTACTCTACTCTTTTTCTGTCATTGACATGAAAAACCTTTCACTTCTATAAGTTTAACAGTTTTAATTCTGAATATACTCTTTTAGATATTTTGCAGTATAATGTTTCTTCCTTCCACTGTAATGCTAAATGTATGACTCATACACATCCAGTAATATGATAGGACACTTTTAACACTCATGTTTGGCAGATATACACATAATCTTTCATAATATACTAGAGTCAGATTGTTAAGTAAGAGTTCTGCACTGTCTCTCAGAAGATTGGTTTTAATTTGCTCAGTCAAAGAAATCATCTGCAGGGTAAACAAATAGTTATACATGCAGATACACAACACTGCTGGTCATCTGAAGTTACTAATCAGCGTTTATGTCACAAACACCAGACTAGTTTCACAAGTGCCTTTTCAGGCACATTAGACTATTAAATAAATAACATAACTGTTGATTGCTCATGCTCATTGGTCAGTCTAAGAGGATTTTTCAGTAGCTGAACAGGTTAAACATTCATCGCTCTGTACACAGAAGGACTAACGACAGACCCCTTTGTTAACCGGTGTGCATCTCTGTGAAATCCGAACATACCCTGCAAAGAGTCTGCCTCGCTCTCACACGGCCTCAGTTCTAATTTAACTGTCAGTTGTCGTTGAAAATGAATGCACGTTCAGGCTTGTAACCTCTTGCACTTTAAGCATTGACTTTAAAACGAAGGCGCCTTATTGCATAAAACACCTGCAGTCTTGCTGAGTGTGTGGTGTGCTTGTACATTTTTCCCAAGGGGGGGCTGACGGGGGGGTGGGGGGGGTTGTTGAAGGTCCTCATTGAGTCATACTTGCTGTGTTCAGTGTGCTGATAACCAGGTGATTTATTGTTGTAGTAGTTCAGTAACTTTAAGAGTACAAGGCTGAGATTTTTTTTATCTGAGAGCAATTGAACAAATTCATTTTGCGGTAAAAAGGGAGTTTGTTTTTTGTGTTTTACCCTCTCATGACCAACTTCTAACTGGAAATGATGACCAAGGAGTCGTGCCAGGATTTAGTCTCGGTGTAATCTCAATACACAGTATCTGCCGGTAGCTACGTAGAGTGAGCAGGATCCGGTTGGACTGGTGGCCCTAAACAATCAGCAAGCTGAAGTTTCCACTGCTCAGTTTTTCATAATGCTGCAGAATTCCCTGCAGGATTGTTGTTGCTAAGGTTCAAAATGTGTTGCAACCTTTTCCAGAGTAAGAAACTGACACCACATGTTCATGCTTCGTAGTCTGTGTTTTAATTTACTCCTGAAAACCTCCATCTCTTTCACATCTGTGTTCTATCTTTTCCTTTATTCGTTGTACATTAGTTGATGCAGTTTTCTTTTAAGTGTGAATGTATTCAAGGGACTTTTATGTTCTTCACCCTGCCATCGGTGACACTAAGAACTAACCAATGCCCCCTCGGCATCACACACCAAAGGCTTTGTTAGGTTTCCATGGCAACCTTATAAAGCTGTAGTGGGTGTGAAGTTACTGTTGAAAGGGGTCTTTTAATGAAAAGATGAACACCAAGACAGAGTACCATTACATGATTGTTTTTCACTGGTTTTTATCAAACATCCACTTTTATCAACATTTATAATGATTTGCTTTAAATTTACAATCAGAACTCTGCAAAAATTGCAAAATATGTCAGTTCGGTGTTTTAAATCTTCTGCACCTTTATTCCCACAGGCTGATAGGCCGGGTCATGCTGATGGACCAGGACACTCAGTGGCTGTACCAACTCCTGGCTGAGGTCCAGTTGGAGAAGTTCTACCTACGCATCAGAGATGGCCTCAACATTACCCATGTTGAGCACTTCGCCTACGTCAAGGAGATTGACCTGGAGCAGATAGGAATTAGCAAACCTGGTAAATCTTTGATCATTCAATCTATGTTAAGAAGTAACAAGAGTCTTCTAGAGTCAAAGATGCCTCTGAGCTTTTAACATGGAGATTTTGCAAATAAGGGTAATCAATAAAAACGTTCCAGTATTTATGGGTTTATGGTCTATTGTCATTATGTTTCATCTCTAATGCCTTAATCTTAATAACATAATGGGTTTTGTTATAAGACGATTCATGCTGGAAACTTCTCAAACAGACTGATATTTTTTGTTTTTAATTCACTAAGATACACAATTTACTGATACATTTAATGTTTAAATTATCAGAGAAAAATTACAAATACATTCTTATATTTTCCTGCTAAACATCTAAAATTGTAAAGATGTTCAATAAACAATGATACCTATGAGTGTTTTCTTGTCTCACAGCTCAGAGAAGATTATGGGATGCCCTGAAACGCTACAAGACGGCCGGACGTTCGCGGTCATGGCTGCCCAAGGTTGGAAAACTCTAGTTGTGTTACCTTTTGTTTACGGTTCATTTTCATTTCATTTCATAACTTCTGTTATTAAATCGGGCATGTTTTCATATACATTTATTGATGCACACAGATGTTCGGCAGTCGTCTGGATGCTGCAGAGCAGTGTAATGGGGGTGTCCCGAGTCAGGCCCTGGAGGCCGGCAGCCGGGCTTTACCGTGTCTGATCCAGGATAGTGAGCTGATTCTGGGAGAGAAGTTGGGTTCGGGGTCCTTTGGCGTGGTGAGGAGGGGAGAGTGGCAAACACCTGTTGGGAAAGTGGTAAGAGACAATTTGGGAGCATTTTTAAATGGTACATGCCAGCACTGACTGTTGTGTGTTTAGTTGAACATCCATGCCACCTTCAAATCTGAAGACCATTAAGTCTTCCTGTATTTAAAAAAAAATTATGCTGATTTTCATCGTTCTCAGGTGATGGTTTCTACACAATAGCCGCAGTATTCAGGTTTCAGATCATTTGCTTGTAGTTATCTCATTTTCTGAATCGTGCACTGTGGTCTGGGGAAGCTAGATAGCATTCGCCACATGAATGGAGGCCTCAGTCTTCGTTCAGCCAGTCCACGCTTGAATCCTGGCCTGTGCTCCTTTTGCAGTCCCCCTCCCCCATTTCCTGTGTCTTTAGTGTTGATAAAGGCCACTAGAGGCACAAACTCCTTAAAATCATCCAAAACAGTATCCTGATTTCAATCAAAGTGCTCCAGGATTCATATTTAGATTTTCTCAAAGCCATTATAACTTGTAATCCAGTAATTGTTGGTTTCTCAAACCCCCTTTTTTTTCCAAATATGTATCCAAAAGACTGGATCCACTTCCACAAATCCATGGATGATTTTCTTCTGCATTATTTTATCCCGTCCTTCATCTTGTTAATTCAATTCAATTCAATTTTATTTATATAGCGTCTATTACAACACAAGTTGTCTCTAGGCGCTTTCCAGAGACCCAGAACACGACCCCCCAAACAATTATTACATAAACAGCGGCAGGTAAAAACTCCCCTAGTGGAAGAAAAACCTTAAGCCAAACAGTGGCAAGGAAAAACTCCACTTTAAGAGGGAAGAAACCTTGAGCAGGACCTGGATCATAAGGGGGGAACCTCCTGCCGAAGGCCAGCCGGGTAGAGCAAGAAATAAGAAAGAATAGAGACAAAGAGACACCGTCAAAGGTACAAGACAGGATACATTACTAACTGTCATCAGTAGTCCAATTAGACATCTGTGTATATGGGTGATATATGGATAGACGGTGATCCAAGGGGATGAGGACTGCAGGTCGGGGTGTCAGCAAGTATCCAACAGACATCCACACAGACAGGTGGGATACATACTGGGATGGTCAGAGGTGGAACTGCAGGTCAGCAAGCAGCTCCTGAGGTTCTGGTCCGCAGGACATGCAAAGAAGAGGAAAAGAAGGGCCAGACAAGCACAAAAAACTACAAGAACAATGGACCACAATTATGCTGATGGGATACTGTTAATACATGAGGGTTGAGGTGAAGCAGAGACAGAGAAGGCAAAGAGAAACAGAGAAGGTGAAAGGCACCACTCAGTGGATCATGTTGGTGCCCCCCTACAGCATAGTCCTATAACAGCATATCTACACCGAAGCTATGTTTAAAATGAGCTGCTCTAATCTGGTCCTGTAGCTGCAGCTTTGACAACTGGCCCTGTCACATTAAGGTACTAAATGTACACTAACTATATGCTTTATTAAACAGAAATGTTTTAAGTTTAGTTGAAAGGTGGAGGTGGTATCAGCCTCCTTAACCCAAACTGGAAGTTGGTTCCAGACTGATGGTGCCTGATAACAGAAAGCCCGTCCTCCAAATCTACATTTGGATCTTCTAGGAACTACGAGTAAACCTGCACCCTGAGAACGGAGAGCTCTATTAGGAACGTACGGTACTATCAGGTCTTGTAAATATCTTGGCGCTAGGCCATTTTGGACTTTATATGCCAGTAATAAAATTTTGAATTGGATTCTAAATTTTACAGGGAGCCGATGGAGGGAAGCTAAAACTGGAGAGAAGTGGTCTCTCTTGTTGATTCCTGTCAGCACTCGCGCTGCTGCATTTTGGATCAGCTGGAGGCTGAATTACTTGGACATCCAGCCAACAACACGTTACAGTAATCTAGTCTAGAAGATACGAACGCATGAATTAGTTTTTCGGCATCACTCTGCGAGAGGATGCTCCTAATCTTTGCGATATTACGGAGGTGGAAAAACGCGGTTTTACAAACCTGATTAATATGCTGTTTAAATGACAAATCCTGATCGAATACAACGCCAAGGTTTCGCACAGTTTTACTGGAGGCCATCACAAGACCATCTAATCCCTTCCTAAGCTGTTTGGGACCACAAACAACAACCTCTGTTTTATCAGAATTTAGTAGCAAAAAATTTCTGGACATCCAGTCCGTGATGTCCTTAAGCGTGAGGTGAGGGCGTATGCGACGGCTTGACTGATGCGTTTGTATTTAACTCCTCTCAGTTGCCCGTTGCGGTGAAATCCCTGAGGAACAGCATGTCGAGGCAGACGGACACACTGACAGACTTCCTCCAGGAAGTCACCACCATGCAGTCCTTAGACCACTCCAACATCATCCGACTCTATGGCGTGGTGCTCACACAGCCCCTCAAGATGGTAAGACGATATAGATTAATTAAATGTCCTAACTAATTTATTGCTTTCGTCTTAGCTGGAAAGCCTGTTAACCTATTTTTGCCTTCTTCCAGGTCACAGAACTGGCCCCTCTGGGCTCGTTATACGACACCCTCCGCTCACGTCAGTTTGAGTACCCTCTGGCCCGCCTGTGGCTCTTTGCCACTCAGATTGTGGCAGGTATGGAGTACCTGGAGACGCGGAGATTCATCCACAGGGATCTGGCAGCTAGAAACGTGCTGCTAGCTTCCAAGGAGATGGTGAAGATCGGGGACTTTGGGCTGATGCGGGGCCTCAGCCAAGAAAAAGACCACTATGTCATGTCGGCACACAAAAGGATCCCTTTTGCATGGTGAGAAGATGGTTTACAATTTGACGACAACATAACTTCTAATAATAATTCAATCATCTGGGAGTTTTTTTTTTTTGGTTTATCTATATGCTTTTCTTCCAGGTGTGCTCCAGAAAGTCTTCGTATCGGCTCATTTTCCCACTCCTCGGACGTATGGATGTTCGGTGTCACCTTGTGGGAGATGTTCACCTACTGCGAGGAACCCTGGTTTGGTCTGTCAGGCCGACAGGTACGCACATGTCGACATCTGGGCGTTCACGCTGCGCTCTTGCTCTTTCATCAGTGCCAATCAAAGTTATTTGTTCACAGGTTTGAAATGCAAGTCTCCGCTCATAGTAACGCGCTTAGGTGGGGAGCCGGCGTCTTGACAGCGAATTCATTTACTTTCTTCCCATCCAGATTTTGTGGCGTGTGGAACGGGAGGGTGAGCGACTTGACAAACCGCCAGACTGCCCTCAAGAGCTGTACGCCGTCATGAGGAAGTGCTGGGCCTGCTACCCGACTGAGAGGCCCAGCTTCGCCCAGCTCATCACCATGGTGTCAGAGGTCAGCGGTTAAATCAGAGCTGCTGTCAGATGATCTAATCAGCTACTGAAAATATTCCATGTAACTACACAGAAATTCACAGTTTTCTACATATTTTTTTCAATATTTCTCTCTTTTTTTTTTTAAAAAAAAGGCAAAACCCATGGAAGTACATGCTGCAAGAGACTTTGCAGAGTCCAGAAAACTCCCACTGATGGCCAACGATCCTGTGACCGTCATAGACCACGGGTGGGTGAGAGATGAGGTTGAAACACACAAAAAAAAGAAACCACTTCAACAGACACAGTAGGCCTTTGTTGGGATGAAACGTGGGGTTTAAATCAGGCATTTTCCATGATTCCACTGGGCCCTCGAATGCATTTTTGCTTTGTTTGCTGAACAAGTTCAGCTGCTTTCACAACCTTCTTATTGTGTTGCTCATCTTTTACATAATACATCTGCAGCAAATCTGATACTCGTTGCGTTGCTTGTTTTTTCCCAGTACAAACCAAAAGACATGAACCCTTCCATTTCTATTCGCTATAATGCGTCCAATGTTTTCACTCTCTGCGTGCAGTCTGGAGCTGAGTGAGTGGCGTGGCCAGAACCAGAGGACGCTGGTCGTCGGATGGTTTCCCGCCACTCTCGCCGTGCCAGCATGTAGTCCCAGCAGCGCGGGGTCTAACCCTGCTGCTAATCAACTCTTCATTTCAGCCCCACTGAAGGGCAGCATTCATCACACCGGACACGGAGATGTCAAGCCTGACCTCAGCTGGGGAGCACCCGAGGGACTGGACAAGTCAGTGATCATGTGATAGTATTTCTCTTTACGATAGCTGGCGTCCAATCAGAGACTTATTGTATTGTAACAGAGGAATAAACGGAAACTTCCACAGCAGTAAAATGACTCAGCAGTTAACTGGCTAAGCTGAAGTCTCAGTGAGACAGTCTAACTCACAATGACTTATTTACTTTTCCATAAACAGACCTGAGTGAGTTAAACATCCTGCCATCTCAAGCAAAAAAAACATTCTCACATTAAAGTAATACTTCCAGAAATACAACTCTGGAACTCTGATAAATGTTGTTGTTTTTTTTAGAAGTCACCTCTTTTGACTGCTTTTATTCCTTTGGTCATGACTTTACAGAATGTAATGCAGCGAACAAAAAGCACTTTTTCACATGCCTGTGCCAGAAAATGCTGAATTTATTTATTTTTTTATTGCTTAATACAAAGCGCAGCATACAGCTGAACTTTAACCTGCTTTCAGTCACCATAGTTCATAAGCTGAGGGTGTCGCTCTAATGTGTGTACTGTTGTTACGTGTGCAGCGGCGGCGGTTTGAGGCCAGGACCTGGCAGGGAGCGGGACAGGTCCAATCTGCAGGAAATGGCAGGTAGGAAGAAAGAAAAAGGAAAAAAAGCAAGAATACTCATGGTTTATTGAGGATCTTCAAATTATGCTTTATAAAAGTAAAAGTTTTTTTTAATATGGTCTGTTTACATTGGGCTGCACTCTTTCTATTTTATTGCTCATTTAATCTTCTTTATTATGTTTATATATTATATTGCCACTTTTTTTGATTTTCAAGTCACCTTTTATTATTTTTAGTTCTGCTCTTTAGCTACATTTGAACTCAACCTTGAGTGATGTCTTTATCAAAGCAGGACTATATTTATATATTTAAGCGCAAAATCACAACAAATGTGATGTCAGGGCATGTTCAACAACATGTTCAATTTGTTCAAAATCAGTCCAAGCCATGCAAAGCCAATAAAATAATAACAATTATTGCTTTGCTGAGGAAACCAACATCAAAATGTTCTTTGATAAAATCCCCCGTCCTGAGCAAGCACCAGGTGACTGTGGAAAGGAAAGACTCCGCTTTAGTAGGACGAAACCCAGACTAGACTACATGTCGTCTAGAATCTTCATATCAGATGTTTCCATTTTCCTGGTTAGAAGGCAGCCGTGCAGTGTATGTTTTAATCGTGAGAACCTTTTCAACATCATGCTTTTTTCTAATTAATTTACTGATTCTTTATTCAGATACCTGTTTTCATAATCATCAATTCCAGCTTTGACTGGCTGTGATGAAATATGACTTCTGGGTGGAGATCTTGATTGTATGTTGGTATTTTGCACTGAAGGAGTGGATGCATGCTTGAGACAAAAAACATGTTAAAAAAGACAAATATATTCATCTCAACAGCCTTGGTGTTTATTTTTAGTTATGGTTAAATGATTCTAACTCCCTTCCTGTTTGAATGGTTTCATTAGATGATCTTTTTTATTTTAATGATCCTACTGAACCACAATTCGACAGCAGTGTCAGGTTTTTTAATTAGCCACTTCAGTCAGTTTAGTTCAGTAAATTATTATCCATTGTTTTTTTATTTTTCAATTTCAACTTATTTCAGAGACTATTGTCTCATTGACTTTCACAGATAGGCTTATATTTACTCCTAGAAACTCTTTCTATGCTGTTCCCTATTGCTATATTTTTGTTTAAACCTGTTATTAACATATGTAATTAAGCTATAAAATCTATTTGGAAGCAGCTGCTAACTTGTCCCTGTGAAATTAATTTATAAGCTTGTTTAGATCCAATTTGTTGTCACGAATCAACATTTAACACATATGGAGGGTTAAAACAGAACATTTCATTTGTCACCTAAACTGCTAAGATGTTTTAAATTGTGTCCATAATTAGATTCTTGTTCTGAATCGATTGGCACACTTGGTTAATTTTAAACCTTTTGAATTAAGTCGGCATCTCCTTGATCCTCAGGTATGTCTCGGAGCCTGGAGTCGGTCTTAGGTGGACATTGGTCCCAGTCTCAAACAGTGGGGGCTTTTAGACAGGATCAGCAAGGAAGACTCATGCCTCCAGTGATGGCAGCTCGTAGCGTGGTGATGCAGCAGGATCCTCGCCGCTTCAGTGAGGCCAGCATCATCCCACCTCCGCGGCCGCCGCTTCCCAATCTGAAACGATTGAACATAAAAGCCCAAAAGCCCAAAACTACAATTTACCCAACCCCAAGCACCACGTGGCCTCAGCAGATGGTACACTCCCCACCACCACAGACTCAACTTCAGCTGGCACCACAGGCCGTAGGAAGCTCCAACCTGGCTAAAATGGCTCAGATCGCACGTTCAACGCCACAGCTGAATGAGGAGTCCAGAGAGAGAGATCTCCGGGGAGTAAGAGAGCGAGAGAAACACCCTCATGTCCAGAATACCAGAGACGGTCTTGTTGCGCAGGTCAGAGAAAATCTTCTTACAGTTCAAAATGTGTTTGTCGGTATGAAATTGTTCTGAGTGGATTGAAACGCGCTTGTTGCTCTGCTCAGGTGATGGAGGCTGTACATGGGGCGACCATAGAAGAGGTTCAACATGCACTCCAGCGTAATGACTGGAACCCAGTACGAGCCGAGCAGCAACTCAAGGTCAGATCAGAAAGGGTCTGTGTGCACACACAAAGAGAAAAGCCTCTGTATAAAATGTTTTAGCCTCTAGGTGATTATCTGGACTAAAACTGAGTGTAACCAAGTGCGGTCAAACATACAACAGGTGACTCGATGCAGGAATGACAACAATTTTCAGGTTGCACAGTAATTTGAATCTCACAGAATGATAAAGACTAAACAATAAGAAGTCACATCATGTGCGTGCGTCAGCAGAGCAGGGAAACAAGGACCAGACCAATATGAATCTGCACAGATCATAGATGCCAAAGCCAAGATATGCATCTGACCACCGGTCAGGTCACAGAAATAATATTTTCCATCACAGGAAGAAAAAGCTTATTTAAAAAGTAAACATGCTTAAAGTAAGATCAGTTTTAACTGTGAAACATGGCTAAATATACAGTTCGGTGAAGCTTAGAAGTCGTTAACAAATATATTTAGGCTCAGATTTGCTGATTTAATTCAACAGGAAACCTGGAAACGGGTAGAGTAGCCTACGTAATGCTTTGATGGTAACTTGCATGATGACCAGTAAAAGATAAGGGACTGACTCATGAGAATACTAAAGCACGCTGGTCCAAAAAAATGAAATATTACGGTATGCCAAAATCGAGGAAAAAAAATCCTGCTTGTCTTTTATGTTGGAGGAAGGACTTACTTGTCCATCCAGCTTGTTATCAGACACTAAATCGAGTGAAACACATGACTTGATTCCCGTAATTGTCACCGGTGTTGCTTCTTAGATCTACATGTAGTGCCATATCATCATGATGATTCCTATAAACCTGCCAAGTACACAGTGGTTGTGTAAAACATAGTAGAGGTGGAAGGAAGCATCTGAAAATGTCACATTTCTCACTGCAGAAGTATAGACTCCAAAAATCTTTCTAAATGTCCTTACAACCATGTCCTGGTGTTTTTGTCTTCTCAGCTGGAGCAGCTGTACTCACTGAGCCTCTGCTCCAGAGAGGACTGCATGAAGATCCTCTCCAGATACCAGTGGAACCTGCAGCTGGCCAGTCGTCACCTGATCCGAAGCTACCGGGACGACAGGCCCGTCCTCGGCGAAAAGGAGCGACCGCAGATTAGCGCAGAAAGGAGAGTGTGAGGGGATGTCTGCTGGATTTATCGAGCTGCACGGCTGCTCCGTTGTGTGGACCTCGCCAAGGCAACTGTCATCACCTGCTTCGATGAGGAAGCGGTCCAAAACTTGCGAAAGACAGAAAAAAATGAAGGAAGATGAATATAAAACTAAAATAATTTTTTTTTAAATTAAAAACAGGAATTTATCACAAAGACTTAAAACTACTGTTTTTATATTATGGACGTGTCATTAAGTAGCGCATTTTTTTTCTATATCTTAATACATTTGTATTACCTATATTAGAAAATGTTTTGTTAAATAAAACTGCTGATCAGCCTCATGATGGCTGCAGTTTTTTTCTGTCTCTTATGTGAAACTGCATACAAATCTTACAAAAGGTTAAGTACAGATTTCACACACCCTGTAGTAGTATAATAAATGTATTGTGACATATATCGAATAAGTATTTGACTTTGGTGAACCTGACTTCCATGCTGTGAATGAAGACCAAGCAAGGACAAAGCAAAAGCATTTTTATTTTAAAGTTAAAGACTATCTGCTATGTATAACGCTCTAGAAATGAGCTTTAGTTTTCTTTGTCTGTTGCTGTACCCCGTCTTGTTGTATATGCAATTCCTCACACTTTAGGTGAACTTGACTTTGGTAAAGTTGATACCCATATACGCAATTTTACGCCATCTGTTGTTTCGGTATGTTGACTATATTCACCTTTGAGGCTGCTGCCCCGGCTAACTGGAGGATGACCTCTAACTTACCTGGGAAGAGCAGGAACAGCCAGCTCCTGTTGCCAGGTAAAGCTGGATAGTACCAAAGGACTCTACAGAAAATGTATGAGTGATGTCACAGGCACAAGGCATGACGCGTTAAGCAATCATCTATTTATAGTGAATAAACAGGTGGAGTATAGACTTTCTAGTTTAAACAATGATGTAAAAGCTCAAGTATTACCACTTATGGGATGAATTTTAAAATCTATGTTAACATTTCAACAAAACAAATATTTTGTGAAGAATATGCCTATATGACGACATAAAATGCTTGCTTTTTCTTTTCTCCTTCATTGGATGTTTGACAGAGAAAGTGTAGACAAGGACAAGGATTCCCAGACTCGTGTTTACGACCTGTCCTTAAGGTGTAGGATTTCTGCAAACATAAACACTACTTTGTTTACCATACCTCCTGTGACACCAAAAGGTTTGACAAAGAAGAACAAAGACATCTGTTAAACCAGGATAAAGATATAGCCCCCTCTTTTGGGATTATAAAAGCATAGGGACCCCTCTGTCCTTTGCTCATTTCTTGATCTGTGCTTTCATGAATGAGTCGGCCGAATAAATATTTTGCATGACATTAAATAAAATTGTGTTGATCCTTAATCCTGCTCTATTTTTCTGTGGTGCAGTGGACAATATGAACACGGCAAAAATTAACATTTTGCATTATTGAGGGCCTCGGACATGTGTAGACATGTTCATCGATATGTATTTCTCACTTCTGTCCAGTAGGTGGCACACCAACATTACATCTTACCAGGGTTTTTTTTGTTTTTTTCTTTATTGTCTTTTATTGCCTCTGCGGAAGTACACATATCATATCTTGCTGTTAATGTTAACACTTGTGGAGGGAGATAAGACAACCGCACATTTAGTCCCGACATCAATAAAGTGCAGGATGCTGCCCCAGTTCATGACAGCATTACTTTTTGTTTCCATAAACCAAGGAAGTGAAACAAATGTTCCACTTGTTAAAAGCCATTTTCCGTATTTTCCTGCAAGGGAACAAGAGAATAACTCAGAGGTTTAACATGGCATTTGTTTTATTTCTGAAGTACATTTTTTTTTCCTCAAAGGAAAATACAATAATAAGGCTTTGTAAATAACAGTTGATAAAAACAAAACAGATCCTGCCTGTATTACTGAGGCATATGGTGCAGATTGACATGAAGAGTAGACAAATAGCAGCATTAACACTGTACATGCTTTGGATTCATTTCTCTATCCATAGAAGGTGAGATTATGGTTAATTGAATATATGCAACTTAAATAGGACAGTTTTAGTTAGTGGCAGTGTATTAGTTAGTTGCAGTCTGGCTTAGACAGTATTAGTTATAACAACATGTCAGTGGAGGCACAGCCAATCATGACAAGAACAAGGATGCATATTAAACAGCAGTAAATGTCATTTAGCAAAAAACACACTGTGAAGCAGAGTAAGGTCTAAATTCCCACACGGGTCTCTGGTAAACAACATACAACAGACGTTAATGTTACCTTGAACTTTTAACTACTGAAAGCCTCACTGACCTCAGCTTCTGCTTTTTAGTCCTACTTTACATAGAGTTTTCTCTTCCTATTTCCGCCCTAATGTGCATCATTTCGTTTCTATATTTTCATGCTGGCCTACAAAAGTACACACAGGCATGCAGGTGAGAAGCTGAAGGGGCGGGGTTAAGGTGTAGCAGTGACATTCTTGGCAACCACATGCTGTTACCAAGGCAACACAAGACATTTACATTGCGCATGCACTCTTATCAGTTTACTGTGCACAACAGGGTCTGAAATCATAGGTGTGAAGACCATAAAGAGATAAATCAAGCTCTTCGGTGAACGTGTGAGCTTGCCAAGACTATTTCCCAGCTTCTGTCTTGCCATCCTACTAAGACTAAGACTTCCACATATGAGCTGATCAGAATGGTTTCTGTTAAGCTTTAGAAAAACAACAGAAAGTAGACCCATGCTCAGGATTCTTTGAGTTAAATAGTGAAAATATTATTGTAGTGTAAAGTCAGGATGAACTGAGTGTCCACACTTTAAAAAAAACTACAGAGGTGGACCTAAAGACGACAGACCATTTTATAAAAACAAAGCCTTGGAAATATTTTTACAAAAAAAAAAAAAAAAAAAAAAAAAAAAAAAAAAAAAAAAAAAAAGGTATAGCCACAAGAATATTACACTGAGACAAGATGAGTCTACAATGTCTTTATAAAGGATTAGCAAAATTATAAAAAAAAAAAAAAACGGTGTCAATAGAATAAGAGTATATTTCTTACATTTGGGCAGGGGATTAAAAAAAAAAAAAAGAAAAAAAAAGAAAAGAAAAAAAAAACAAAAAAAAAAAAAACACACATTCAGGGTAATAGTGAATTCATTTTCAAAGCTGATCAAAGATTTATGGTCAGTTTGGAGTATAAAGAACAACAGTATCTACTGTTACGTTTCAAATAATATCCAAAACTATTAACTAAGTTAATCAAGAGTTGATTCGCTCACATGTCCACGCATCTATAAATTGATTGTAGGACCGACAGGTGTAAAAACAGAGTACGTTCTGAGCATAATATGAGAAGACCCTCGTGGACGAGCACTTGCTTCACCCCCAGCTACGAAAACACAGAGCTGCGCTGGTTGGCCTCTCCAACTTTCTCGAAGAACATAAAATCCTGCAGGGTAGCACAAAAAAAAAAAATGAATTAAAGAAAGAAACAGCAATTGAGAGATAATTATCCCACAGCACGATTGGTTCTGGTCACTAAGATCTGGGACTTACAATCAGGAAACAAGCGCCCATGAGCACAGCTTTCATCTTCACGTCCAAGTCCAGCGGGAACTGGATGCCAAAGTTATCGGTGTCGGTGAAGACTTCCTTCAGAAGGCCGCTCCACTGCTTGCAGATGCGACCGATGGTTTGGTCACCATCTTTCCCCTTCAGCTGAAAATAATCAAAATAAACACTGGTGTTCGTCACAAGAAGTCAATACGCTGTGAAGTTCTGTGGACATCTTTCTGGAAAAAAAAAAAAAAAAAAAAGCCTAACTATTCTTTCATCCTAATTCCCTAAATTCATATTTCAGTGTTCACCTCAAAGTTGACGTCCCCACAGCAGTTGCAAGCGAAGCAGGGCCCCTCCAGCTTCATCAGGGTCTCCTTGTTCGCTCCAAGGATGGAAAACTTCGGCACAAAAGGGTGCCAGTTCTGTTGGACATACCCTACGGTGGTGCCTGGCGGCGCCTGGACCTCCATCTGTAAGTCACATGCTTAAGCTTAGACACGTGCCAAAGCGCCCCACAAAATTAGAACGTTATCCTGACCTGGCAAATGACAACTATAAATAAAAGCATCACGAGGCGATGGCGTTTGTCACACGCGACAGCAGGAATGCGAGGCGAGACTTTGGCTGCTCCATTGCGAAACCTCATAAAGGTAACGCATCTCACATGGTTCCCGTCTGAGAACTGGACAGAGAGCTGCAGTATGTGGGAGCATCGTCTTGGGACGAAGGCCAGTGGGAACGCGCCGGGGACAGACGGCTATGATGTGATTAAACGGGGAGGGAGCTCTCAGAGGAGGGATGTCAGAGGATGGGAAGTCACGGAAATAATCAGGTTGGACAAAGAGCCATTCATGCTCCTGACAGACGGCTGCAGGAGGATACTGGTACGCAGGGACGTCGACACAACCGTCAGCAGCGAGGCAACAGGAGGATATGCAACAACCGCTGCATTTATAGTCACACCTAGTTTTGACATGCCAAATAGATCATTTCAAAAATGTATATTCAGATCTTTGTTATAGGTAATCGCATTGCCTGATAGTTTTTTTTTTTAAACTGATCTGTAGCGTTTGCAGCCATCCCACAGAACCTGATATGTCCTTTCACAACCTGTCTGTGATTTGCACCCCAAAACCACAGTGGTGCCACATGAAGACTCATTCTTTCCTGTACGGTTCATTACATTAACCCCATCCCTACCCTCTTCCCCGTCGGAGCTGCAGCCGTTTCGTGTGCTCTGTATTGATGGAAATGACACTGGGAGGGTACCAGATCCATTTCACAAAAATAAAAAAAACTAATGTGAAGTAAGTACGAACAGCTGGCCAGGCTAATGATGCATCTTGGCTCTTTGGTTAATTCGGTTATCGTGATATTGCAGTACCATTTATTCGATAACAGATTTACTCTCCATCAAAGCCTCCTCAATAATATTGGTCCTAATGCCACAATATGACCTCAACTATGTAACACAAACAAGATAAGCATATTTATCTACTGTACATTTGCATTGATTGCTTGGGGTGGTTTGGCACTGAATGGAGTATTCTGTTAAACATTGTTGGTTTAGGTGTGATTAATCAAAACGAAGCCATTCACAACATTTACTGTCATTTATAACCACACACACACACACACACACACACACAGTACAATTATTCAAACCTCTTGCAGGCAGCAGGGACACCAGCAAGAGACGCAGCGGAAAGGCCGAATGAGGCGGATGACCTCCCTGTCCATGTTGTCCTTGATTTTCATGTCGAAGCTGCGCAGAGAGCCGCAGCAGTTCCTCGTGCAGCAGTCGTTTTTCTCTTTGGCCATGTAGATCTTCTGGCCGAGGCTGTTCTTTATCTCATACTGGTTGTTCGTCTCGAAGCCAATGAATGCTGGGTGTGGTTGGAAAGCGGAGGGAGGAAAAGTTCAATCACAATATTTGGGTTGAACAGCTCAGCGGACATGTGACACGTCCTCGTGATTATGCAACGACCGGTGACGGAGAAATCAGCTTTACCTTCCAGGAGCTCAACTTTTTGATGGATCAGGATCTGGTCGATCTGAAACCACATAAGAAAAAGACTCAAAAGCCCAGTTTTAAACACATTTTACATGGGGACACATGGGGACATTTAGCAGAAGAGTTAGCACCAGCTCATCTGCTTCTGTCATTCATTTGCCCAAAAAACGTGTTGGTGCTGCAGTGAAATGTCAAAGAGCAAAACCAAGCGGGAGGAAAGTTTGGACGGGGCCGATTATTTGTTAATTCAATATTGTGATCAGTCAGATTCCTTTGAACAACTGATCAAGGGCCAAATGAAAGTACTGTTGCTGTGCGTGTCCCAGAAAGGCACCCGAGACGTCATGACTCGGGTAGACGACGGAAAATGGTTAAACGCCACCTACCTGTGTGAGATACTCGAGCCCGGGTGGGACCCCAACAGCGACAGCAGGAGACATGGTGGGGGCCAGGGATATCCCATCGTGCGGGCTACCGTACTCCGGCCCTTGACCCGGTTGATACATCACAGGAGCAGAAGGAGCCTGATTGTAGCCCATGCTGAAGCCCGGTGGAGGGGCTTGACTGGGGTCTCCATAGCCCCCCATGGGAACGGGATACGGAGGTGCGGACTGGCCCGCGTGCTGAGGCATCGGATAGGGTGGCTGGTTGGGAGTGCCCGGGTAACCTGAAGAAAGAGGCAATGACATTTAATCACTTTTTACAGATTTATACTGGCTGGGAAATGTTTAAATATTTGACTCCGTTCGTGTATTTTTGCCTGCAGTGCATGAATGAACAAGCAGTACAAGCAGGCCTCTCTTATTTACCATGTTTTGGTAACCAGTTCAAGCAACTGTTAGCGATAGCAGGAGGAGAAACAGGTCCCATTTTCATGACTTTGTTTCTCTTCAGTTTGGTAGTTGTGGTGGCTGAGGTTGAACAGGTTCTTTGGTCAGAGCAGAAGTGTCAGAATGGCTTTGCATAGTGATCCGTTTAGGTTTTCTTAGGATCTGCACTCTGTAATTAGTTTTTCCTCTCTGTGCTGTGTTTTTCCCGGTCTAAAGGCTGCACGGAAGAACCAGAAAGCGCTGGGGCTCTAGCTCACTTCACATGGATTTCTGGAGGAACCGTTTTGAGGAGGAAGATGTTACGCCCCTCTGCATCTCTGCTGGCTTTTGCAACAGCAATGTTGTGGTTGTAATTGCTTCATTTGCTGTAACCGTGCATGTGTGCTTAATGCAGTGCATGTTGCATTGTTCTGAAAGTACCACCAAACCAAATTATCAGCAGAGCCACAAGGCAAGCAAAAGAACATTTTATGCAAGTAGTGCATAAACCACCACCTCTAATGGGGTTTTTAAGAATCTTATCTACAGACTTCTGACTGAGCACCAGCAGCTTCACTCAGGGAAAAGATAGTAATCTCCAGCTGAGAGCAGTATTGCTGGTTTTTTTCTGTTTTTCTTTAAGCAGTATTATTGCATCATATTTAAAAAAAAAAAAAGACCTTTATCATAAGAGTACAGAGTACACCGTAATGCTTCTTTGTATATCCAACGTCTTCACCTTTCTGCTAATGACAAAGAGTTACTCAGTAATCAAAAGAAAATCATCGGGAATGCTCAGAAACTGTCTTTAAAACATTAATTCTTTCATTTTTAAGGCTCAATTGAGAGATATTTGCACAATTTAAAAGCAGTATTTCCCTCAGATTTCTCATTCCTGCAGCACCACTGATCACTGTCTGTCCAAAACCGTCAGTTTGAGCTCCTGACTCTTAAATGCCACCAACCTCAACAGGACTGGTCTGTTCTGATTGGTCGCCTGATAAAAACTTAAGACTAAAGACACATTCTGTTCCTGATTTGAGGTTTGACAATATAACTACTAGACGTTGTTTTTTTTGTGTCATGGAGAGAAGTTACAAATGGAAAAAAAAAAAAAAAAAGAGGACTACGAATGAGTTAATGCTGCATCTCAATGCAACTCAGTATCAGTGTAAATATATATACACATATACAAATAAAATACACACACACACACACACACACACACACACACACACACACACACACACACACACACACACACACACACACACACACACACACACACACACACACAACACTACTACAGAAGCAAAACCAAAGCCAGCGCTTTCATCATCCTAATCTTTATGACAGTCTGGAACATGTACAGGTATACCATAAATCCAGATACCAAGGATCACTGATATTGATGAGGTGAACCCAGGAGATTAAAAGAACAAAAACAAGAATAAGAAGTGTCCTTTGCAGCCACAGCGTGTTCATCCTAGACAGTAATACAAAAGTATTTGGTGCCAATCTGAGATTCTAGTCACTTTCTTGAAGTGAGTCTAAAGTTCTTCCTTTCTGAGTGTAAAAGGTCAGCATCTATAATTGTGTTTCACAGTTCCTGGTTGTTTAATCTTAATTAAATTAAACTTTGGATAAATGAGTAAACCCTTAAAGAGTTGTTTAAACAAAACGTGCCAAAGAAAACTCTGTAGTTAAAAGTTCCCAAATCAGATTTTCTGACATTTTTCTTTTGTCTAACAAAAAAAAAAAAAAACAAGACAAGTCACGCAAATTGGAAATTGAATTTGGTTTTGAGCTGTAATTCAAAAGAAAACACCAGTTGACTACCTGGAAATTAAATTTCACATTTATCTAACAATCAATCAACACGAATGAAAGAAGTTAAGATAATCACAAAGACTATTATTTTCCTTGGTACGCGAGGGTTGACTCATGTACACCTGTTAAGTAACATAAAACTGATACCAGTGTTTTCCATGTCCCATTATACCCTAAACCTTCAAAACCAGTGCCCCCATGTAAAAAAAGAAAAGTGTAAACTTTTCCATATTTCTGCTTGATACACACACAAACACACACACGCAGGTGTAATTCCCCTAATTTCCATGAAACAGAAACATCCGATCAGCGACTGTGATGACAAATGTGTTGGTTTTGGAGGGGTTTCATTTGTGCCTTTCAGCTGAAGCTTTAATAGTGACCCTAAACCAACATGTTAAATGCCACAAGCTACAGTTTAAATTCATTTCACACAGTCTGGAAGCAAAAATAAATAAATAAAATTCATTTTTTACACTAAGAAGAGCCTGAATTCGTGAAAAAAGGAAGAAGTGTGTATTGTGATATGGGAGGTACAGAGGTTGGTGCTGCTCCACCTATTTTCACATTCCTTTCCCTATTTTGCAGGAAGGAAAACACAAAATAAAGTGATACGACCCCCGAGAGTTATTTCAGGCAGGTAATTTCTGCAGCGCCTGCCTTTTTACCCCTCTGAATGGTTCGGTCCAATTACTCCATTTGTTATTTGACCTATTTGAAGAGCAACAAGTATGTGCTTTTAAATGCCTGGAATGCTTCACCTACTAGGCTGGCTGTCAATCCCACCTGTGGGCTCCGATTCAGGGGGTTAGTCCTGCACCCCTGTATTTATGTGTAAAGCCTGATCAACAATGCTTGAATGGAGCCTAAACACCAAAGCCAAGTATGTGTTACAATTAAAGTGTATAAAAATTAATGCGTTGAGTTGTCTGACTGAAATACAAAACAAATGGAATTAATTTGGAAGTGGGATACTGGCAGCAAATCTGTCTTCAAAAGCACGAGAACATAATAAAGCCACACAATGGCACTTTTCATTTCCTAAACCAGTTTTGTTTTGTTTGGCCACCCACAGGGAGGATTGTGCCTGAATAAAGAGACTTAAATGTCGCCAAGCTGGGAATTCTAGGGGAATCCGTCAAAAGCCACAACCCTGAGAGCATGAGATGCCTCTTGGCCAATGAAGGAATCCAGATCAGGACAAGGTGGGAAGCATGTTGAACAGGTCAACGGAAACTTTGAAGGAAGAGCCAAAACATTTCCCAAGAACCGCAAAGCTTCATCGTGGGATTTTTTTTTTTTTAAAATAATGAGCAGAGAGAAGCTCTCAAGAAAATAGAGAAGTGCTTTTTTTAAATAAGAAAGTGGGGCATACTTTGTTATTTTAAGTCACTTACCAGGAGCGGACATGCTGGGGAGGTGGCTTTAACTGGAGAAAAACTGACGTCACACTTCCCGTATCACTCCCTGGTTTTCTCTGGGAATCTGAGAGCGAGGGAAAAAAACCAGGAGGAAAAGAGGAGGGGTTTGTGATACCAGCCAGAATGATGGAAGGGGGTTTTCAGAAACAATAAAAATTAAGAGTCCTAATAAGCCTCACTATGAAGCTGAGTGGCTCAAATTGCCACGCCTCTGATACTCATTACACCACAAACGTTAATGACCGCGTTTTTACAACCCCGATCACACAGACCCAATGTGACCAATAACTTTGATGGTTAAAAAAAAAAAAAGACAAGAAAATGTGTGTTTTGTTCTTGAAGCAGTTTGTTTTATGTGTAAAAATTTAAACCAAAAGAAATGTTTACATGTTGTAGCAAATGAAGCGGTCTGATCGTTACTTTTAGCACTTTTTTCCACCCTGGCCGTTAGTAAAGGAAGTAAACGTATATGATGGACACAAAAACAGTCAGATCCTTTCGCAACGTCAAAAACCCCCCTAAAAAACAAAAAAAAGAACACCTCAACTTCTACCTCCAAATCTTCCACCCCAAAACAAACCCTTAAAGCTTTAAGAGCTGGGTTTAACTCGTCCTTATCACAATATACAGAAATCTCACCTTTCTGGAAGCTCTCCCGACAGCACTTAAAGTATAATCAGGTGTGATAAGCGTTAAAACCACCCGATCCACGGTGTAAAAGACGCGTCTTGGTGTCTCCTTCTCAACCTGTTTGTCATTACTGCTGCTGTTATGGCCACGCCTCCTAGTTGACCTGTTTCTCCTCCTCCTATTCACGAATCAAACGACATTTAATAAAGCTTCTGTAGACGGTCGATTATCCAAATCTATATATGTACTGATATATGAGTCGTCTCTGGTCGGAGGGAAATAATTTAACGATGGCCAAGTGCTGTTTTAGTGCTCTTCATTGATCGTTACAGATGCAGATTGCGAGTTGCAAGTGGGCGGGGTTTTATCTGTCAGACGCTGTACCAGCAACAACCACAAGAGGGCATTAAAAACCTAAAAGAAAAATACAGGTCACTGTTGGGTCTAGTCCAGTCTGTTGTCCAGTTTAACACTGAAGTGTTTATACTCCACATCCAATTCTTCTCACGTGATGGATGTAGTTTTCAAATTATTCCTAAATCATCTCTATTGTCTTGTTCACATTCAAGATGAGATGAGATTTCAGGATACAAAAGTTACAAAAGAGTCCACATTTTATTTAAATGTTGTTTTTTTTTGGGCTCGAGGACCCTATTATTATTATTTTTTTTTTTGAGGCCTTAATATGCTCAAAAACTCACAAAAGTTTGCACACACATCAGGTAAATCGAAAAATAACGTATTTTATGGGCGATGGACATGGGTGTACAAAAATGAAATTTATGTTACTGACGACTCAGACTACAACCTACAAAAAAAGTATTTTGGACCCATCCTCTAACTCACACGGGACGTTTTGAATAAAATATGTAATTTTTCATGTATTTTGGTCATTTCCAGGCCTTGCACTTTAACAAACTCCTCTTAAAAGACTTGATTGATCTGGTGCAAAACTGATGTGTATGATTGTAGTCTGAGCCTGAACACATTTACAGTGTAATATTCAGGAACGGTACCTTTAATCAGAGGGCAGCACCGTTTGATGTCTCGCCATGATTACAAAAGGCGTTCTAACTTGTCTGTGCCTTGTCCAATTTTAATCAAAATTTGTATGTTTAATTAGGGTTCCACTCTGAACAAGTGAACATGACAATCTTGGATCAACAATCTTGTTTTTAAAAATATAAAATAATAACCGATTATCATATTTTGGCAAGAAGCAGATATAACAGTGTTTGTTGAGTGGGTCGATGGCTGTAACTCAGCCATACATTGCTTAATCTGGCCCAAATTTGGTGCATATGTTTGCAGTCCAAGTCTGAACACATCTGCTGTGTTTAGAGTCCCCTCCCCCCAAAAAAAGAGAACCACATGCTCGTATCTACACATTGGTTAGTGCTCATAATGCAACTTTGTTTTGAAAAGAAAAATCTACCATAATGATTGCATGTGCTTTACCTCTCAAAACAATGTGAAAGTTATGGAGAACGTACTTAATAAGTTGATAATGTCTAACAGGAATATCAGAAAGTGTACGTTGGAGGGCATGGTTGACATGCTGTTGTTGTAGAATTCAATTCAATTTGACTTTTTTATTTATATAACGTCTATTACAACACAAGTTGTCTCAAGGCGCTTTCCAGAGACCCAGAACATGACCCCCCAAACAATTATTACATAAACAACGGCAGGTAAAAACTCCCAGAGTGGGAGAAAAACCTTAAGCCAAACAGAGGCAAGAAAAACTCCCCTTTAAGAGGGAAGAAACCTGGATCAGGAAGAGAAACCAAGGGGGCAGCAAATCTATGACGACACTTTGTTCAAGACGGGTCTGCTCTAGTCTTACCAGGGTGGACAAAAGTGAACAAAGAGAGAACAAATTATTACGTTTATTATGAGGTTTAAAACAAAAAACTGCCCCTGACTGGAATAATTTCACTGTCATAACTGATAATGCACCAGACTCCAACGGTAACCTCTTTATGCTTCTGTCTGGATCTACATGACAACATACTCAACATCTCCTTGCTGTCTCTACTCCACTTTAGAAAATATAATTCAGACTATTTCCGCACAATCAGTTGTTGTCACTAAATAGAAAAAGATTAAGAGTCAGTTTGTAAAACATCAAATTATATCAATAATACTAAAAATCATTGCATTTGTATATATATATATATATATATATATATATATATATATATATATATATATATATATATATATATATATATATATATATATATATATATATATATATATATACCAAGAATGTCAACTTTTCTATATATACATTGTCCAGAAAAACAAAAAAATGAAATGTAGTAAATGAAGAAACATTTTGAAAACCCATCAAATCCTAGTTTCTCGTTGCACTCGAGAGCAGACCGCGGTCCTATGCCACTTCAGGATACAGAACACAATAATCCACTGTGGTGACCCCTAAAAAGGGAAATTAAAACAAAATGAATCGCTATAACATAACGAGGGAACACTTGATCTTCACAGTGTAGGATCTAGTTAGTTACAGCCCTAGGGCGGTTATTTTGATATCCACCGGTATGGAAATCAAATTACAACAAATTATAAATGCACATCAGGAAATATTTTCAATAATTCCTTGATGTGTGACGTGAGCATTTTTTTGTTTCTTCCCCCCGGTTAACTTGTCTGGGATGCTCATGTTTGCACAGGGAACACTGAGTCTATATTTGGTACCTGCTGAAATGCCTGGTACTTATAGGGCTGTGGACTTGGGCGGGGAATGAAGAAAATTATTAAGCACACACACAGAAACACACTCACACACACACAAAAACAGTTTCGCACACACACCCAAAGGGAGAGAGAGAAACACACAGAAGTCATTAAACAGCAAATTATGTCCAAATGTCAACACAGATGTGGATGATAAAGCTTCGGTATTCTTTGATTTGTGACTTTACTACTTAGTAAGTATATTTATTCTGAAATAAACTAAAAAAAGAAATCTACATTCCACTGAAAAAAAAAGGAATGCATATTAAATCACTATCATAAATCATGTAATCTTAAAGATTAGCAATGGCAAAAAGGCAGATAATGCATTTAAAAACTACTACTGCAGATACAAAAATGATTACTCATGATGAATGTACTTACACTAGTATTTTGGGGAAAAATAAACGTGGGTGATTTTTGTTCACCCTTCTCTATGCTCAATTTAACACCCTCAGTGATGATTTAATGCCAGTGAGTTTGCTTGCTCCCTGTCACACTTGTACTAACAAAGTGAGATAAAATGATTTTTTTACTTCAGTTATCACAATTTCTGAAAATATTCTTCCTTTCTATCTCTTTTTTTTTAACAAGTGCATCATGCAGGTTCAAGAGGAGCGCAGGCATGTGACTAATCACCAATCACGAAGATGCACACGTTCTTATGTGCAAGTCTAAGTTCTGTGACTTGGTGATGAATCCAGAGTAAATTTTTAGTCAATTTCCATGAATGAGGCCCAATAACTGCAAGGTGTCCGCGTCTTGTAGCGCCCACACCTACCATGCTGTCATGCACATTCAAAGTGGAAGGTTTGTTTTGTTGTTAACGTGATACAAACCCCATTAAACAAAATTAAAAGGGTTATAAGGCAAAAAAAAACAGGAAAAATACATAAAGAACCAATGCTCTGTATTTGCCATCTCCACTTTAAGTGCACAGATTAGGGTGCTTTAATACTGGTTTACAAAGAATTTTACCATTTAATTACATCCTCTATTCCTAATCGTATCCTTTACAATAACGAAATCTAGCCCTAACCCTATTTCTACAATAAACTCAAACTCCAGAGTAGTAAGTATAAGTGAAAGCTAGGAACGCATCCTCCTTGTAGGGATTTGCTTGCATTGTTTTGTGGGCATTCGTCTCTATATTGTAATAAAACAACCCAGATGTCACACACCCAGTCAGAAGCTCCTAATGAGGCCTGCCTCTGATAATGAAGCTAATCAGTGCAGCCTATCTGGCCTCTGCCCCTGCTGAAATGCTGTCAGCCTTGTCGTGGTTTATTTATACTTGCCCGATCTATCAGCACAAGCTCTATGTTTGGTGAGCCTCAGTGTTCCGAAATAGAAATAATTAGGACGGGTCGGAAAAAGAGGAAAAGTGAAAACGTGTCTGAAAGCGCATTCCCGCCCCGCGCTCTGCCAATCTCTCCATCCACCCCATCCACCCCAGCTACTCTGTCTCCCCTCTGTTTTGTTTTCTGGAGACAGAGGCAGCAGGCAGGCCGGAGAAGGAGGGGTGGCGAGTATTGTGTGTGGTCTGGACAGGGTGGTGATCTGCTAGTGAAGTCGGGCGAAGCGCGGTTCTCCAGATTACCGCACACACTGGGGTCCAGATACCATCTTTGATGTCTGTCTGAGCCTTTTTTTTATTTTTAATTTTCATTCTCTCACAAAACAGCGCAGATACAGATCATTAGACGGGATTGATTGATTTGAGAACTGCCTTCAATTCTGATAGATCACCTATTGTTAATCATCATTTGGGCAAATCTTTAAAAAAATGTATATAATTTATTACTTAAATGAGTTTTTGAATATAATCTTTGAGTTGCACTCATGTGCTTTTCTAGTCTTATTGACCACTTAAGTCAAAATCACCTTTCATAGACAGATTCAAAAGACCTCTAGTCTATCCCAACCTACAAAGATGATTTAGTCTATGCAGCATTTTTTCTTCTATCATACATCACACAATTACATGTCACTTCATGTACCGAAGGCAATGTAGGATTAAGCGTCTTTCTTATGCCCACGTTGACACGTGGACTTATGAGAATCAAGCCAATAAAAATCCGATGAACATAAATCTATAGAACCACTCCCACTGACCTTTACATCAAACACATTTACACAAGTGCAAACATATCCCATGAAACCAAATGCAGACGAGCACCTGTGAGTGAATTTAGGACACAAATCTCTCTTGACATCCCGCCTAATTTCTTTTTCATCTGCTTGGTTCAGACTTTTTATTTTTTGGTCTAAAATCAATAACTGAGAAGGTTTTTATATGTGATTATGTGATGTAGATTAAATCACATATATCTACTAATTTTCCTCTGTTGTTCTAATTTCCTTTTGCCTTATCTTGTGCTTTTACAATTCATTGTTTCTAATGTTCTGAAGCACCACGCCTCGTCTTATAGACATCAAACAGGAGCCCACTATTTACCACTTAATTTTTAGAGATTTCCAGTAAGTCCCTTCTAATATGAAGCCAGTTGTAAGTCGCTTTGGATAAAAGTGCCTACTAAATGAATACTTGTAAATAACTTTGTAAAGAAATAGGAAAGCTGAGCTTTAATGGCCTGATCAGACATCTGCTGAAAAAAAAAATGTTTTTAATCAAAATACAAACTTTTAAAGTTTTGTTCTATTTTATCATCCACGTATGCATTGTTGACAAAAGGTGGATTTAGAGACCAGTCAGGTGATTCATTCGCTGCATGTCAGGGAGTGTCTGGTCGTAACAGCAGGTCATACTGGACAGTCAATCAACCATGTGAGGTGAACACCAAAATTACTTTTTTACATTTTTAAGACTCCTGATGACAATTTAGTGAGTTGTGTAATCGCATAAAAGTTTGGGGTAATTCAGGTTTACACTTCTGACCCAGAAAACGGTTCTCAAGAAGACAACGAAGGCTTCATGCAAGTGGAAGCATGAAAATCACAATATACTTACTTCCTATCTCCTCCAGCCTCAATATTAATGATAATAGTTCTGGATCGACGGTGTTGACGACTGACAATCTCATCCTACTGTTGCCTGAACTTTGTTCTTAGAAAAAACAACAATGTTTGTTTGTTTGTTTGTTTGTTTGTTTGTTTGTTTGTTTGTTTGTTCGTTTGTTTGTTTGCTTGTTTGTTTGTGATCTCACACAATAATATAACTTCCAGCTCAATTAAAATTATTTCTGCTTCTAATAAAGTTGTTACTGTTAAGTAGTTTGGTCCTGTTGTTGAAAAAAATATTCCTACAGCAAGTGAATCGAAATGTAAAACATATTTTATTTTTACGTGTGTAAAATATGGGCAATATAAACATGTAAGAATTGCTCTTTACTGTTCTTTCTCAATGCCATACAGATGCTTATGAACTTTATTAATTTCTCCCCAACTTTCCAGTATTACCTGCTGTTGCGATTTCAGAAGATCCAAAAGTGAAAACCAGCTCAAACTGGCCCCCGGGTAATGCCGTGCCCCGAGGCAAGTCCACAGACAGAAAGCTACAACATCCTTGACAAAGTGGCCTTATCAAGCTCCCATCTCTCCTCCTTGGGTGTGTATGTGTGTGGGCTGGGGGTGGGGGTCCGGAGGGTGATGTGTTATGTGTATGTACGTACGTGTGTCGAGGCATGTTGTCAGCACTTAAGAATGGCTATAGAAGATGGAAACAAATGACAATGGTGGCCAGCAAGGCGGCACATTTAATTGGCATGTCTGAAGTCAGTCTCTCTCTTTCTCTCTCTCGCTCCCTCTCTCTCTCACACACACACACACACACACACACACACATATTCACACACTTAGCCTAAACAGCCCCATAATAGTCCCATAATAAAAACCCACCCTTGATGGATGGCTACAAATACCCTCCACGCCGGTTTAACGCCACAGACTCCAAACCAGGATTGTGAAGGATAGAAATCCACCGAGAAACCAGAAGATTTAAGGTAGGGAGCAGTTTCATTTTAAAGCGTTTTTCCCCTCTGTGTGTGTGTGTGACTGCATCCTAACAATGAAAACAAGTCTGATCCTCTTTGTTATTGGGTTTGTTTTTTGTTTTTTTTTTACTCCATCCAGATGCTTTGCTCCAGATGTGTATTGTCTTTCTTGGGTATTTACCTGCTGCTGGAGGAAATTTCTGCTGCTGTTTTACCAAGCGGTGTCAAAAACAAAAGGGTAAGCCTTTACTCAAGCTTTCGGCATGCCGGAGAAACAAAACTGAACGTTGGACGGGATTTAGTATTGTTAAGTCTAAACGCTATAATTTATCTTCGCAGGAAGTTAACTGGCTGGACCGAGAAGTCTTTTCCCGCCTGTCTCATCTCTCGGATGCGGGAGACCTTTCGGTGGGGGATGCAGGAGAGATGAGCAGGGATGTTGACAGTCGTCCCCCACGCTCAGAGACTCTCATCGCCCCAACAGAGCACGTTTCCGTCCAGGTCCAGATCAAGCATAAACCAAAAGAGAAGAGGTGAGCACACAGGACAAGGCTTTTTACACTTGTGAGATAGTCAGAAGTTGTCACATGTATTTAGGTTTTGGCATAAAACTGACTGAAGTTGCTAGTAGTTACTTTATGTTTAATCATGCTGGTCATGTCTTGTATCAGTTATTGTTCTGTTATAGTTCTAGCGTAAGTTCATAATTGACGTTTAAGAGGGTCATGTTCAGAATTAGACATGAGAGGATAATGTTTGCAGGATGAATGACGCTGAAACGAGTTTGTCTCTGTCTTTGTGTCTGCAGGAGGAAAGTCGCTCCTCTGGATCCCATCGGCCGCTTTCAAATGTCCAGTTTCAGAAACCAAAAAGTAAGCAACAACCTGAGCAACACTTAATATGGTTATTTCATTGGCTTGGTATTAATTGAACTACTTTGGAACAAGTTGAACTGTACTGTTGAAGCGCATTCAGATGGCATTTGTCATGATTTGACGCTTTATAAATAAAGTGGAATTGAATTGAAAGAACATTTGCAACCCTGAAAAGTTACATTTAAAAATATGGGTCAAATATTAAATTCAAGGATCAGTATCACGCATTTCCCAAGCATTTAACCTGCATTACAATGGCATGTTTAAGCCAAATAGCTGCCTTTTTCATGCAAAACAGAGCGCACACGTGAGCCTGGAGGCCTCAGGGTACAAGTGTGGTGCTGATTTAATACGCAGAATGTCTTGGCTGACTTCCTACATTAACAAAATCAATTATCACTTTTCATGGCTAGTCAAGGTTTTCCATAAGTTTAGAAGCTACTTTTAGTCAGAACAATTGTTTAGTTTTAATAATTCACTTTGTTCAAATCCCACAAGAGGAACCAAGCACTCACAGCATCTCTTTTCTCTCCTCCCCAGGATGAGCCAGAGATTCACAAAGACTACAGGAACTAAATCAACGGTTGTTCAACTATTTGCTACAAATTCATGTGAAAACTTTGTGTATCTTAATATTTATTCATTAAGTATTTTATTTACTGCAATACTATCAAGATTCTTGTTGACCATCTCCCTCTAGTGGTGGGAGACGAACATGACATGTGACAATAAAAAAAATAAAGTGAAACCGTTTCAAATATCGTTTTTTCCATTAAAAAAAATTAGAAATATAACACTCATCGTTTCAAAGAATTTTATTTTCCAAGCTACAATTAAAGAAAACAATATTAGACTGCAGAAAATATAGAATTTGCTTGAGTATTCTCTTCACTTTCACATATGTACAGTTGTCAAAGAACAGGATATGTACATAGAATTGAAATTGTACAGAAGAGTGCAACTGCTACTGAAGACTTGCAAAGACTCTCCAAACAAAACAAAACAAAAAAAAAAAGCACATGGTAAAAACAAAAATAAACATGCCACAACCTACTCAGCCTCGACTTTTTTTCTGTACACTATAAACTTGCTCCTGGCGTGAAACAATCTTGTGTCCTTCCTCTGATGCGGGTGCATCTGTAATCCCGTTTCTCAGAAAACTAATAAACAATAACATGAAATAGTAAAACAAACATCTTACAACCATTTTATAAACAAGCTTCAGCGCCACTTGGAAAACAAAGCACTGTAACCAGTTGTCTTACAGCAATGTTAAGCCCCTTATCGGATGACTTGACAACACAAAAAAGAAAAAAATTAAATATATTCTGACGTATAATTTGTTCATGGTAGATGGCTCATGAGTGATTAATGAGCCAGGAAAAAAAAAAAAAAAAAAAAAAAAAAGAGAAACGTTAAAAGTTCAGTCATGTATAAACGCAGCCATGTACAGATTTGTATCAACTGTAGCTTAAATTCCCCCGTGACAGCCGTGTGTGCAGCCAAAAATCATAGATCTGAATTAGTATTTTCAAAGTGCATGGCTGAAACATTTGTCTTTTATGCAACTTCAAAAACAATTCTGCTCCATGAATTATTGTATATGTTGAATGATCTCTTAGAAAAGGAGTGAACTTTACATTTTTGGATTCAGTGGTCATCACTGACAAAGAAAAGACCCTCAAAATAAATTCGAATTAAAAAAAAAAAAAAAAAAGTGTAAAAAAACTGAAAAGAGCTGCAGGTCAAGCAGTACGACGTATTCTAAACAAATGACGGGAGTGACATTTTCCATCACTCAAGAAATACAATATAAGCTATAGTTTTGTCAGTGTGTAAAACTTGCATTGGTTTTTAGGTTTAGAAACAATGGCTAAGTAACTGAGAACTGGACTCATTCAGAGGCTTGTTTACAAGACAAAAAGCACCCTGAATGAGAAAGAAAACAAGTAAAAGATGCATGTGCACATCACCAGCACAGTAGATAACGCCAATTAATGCAGAAATTATTAGAAAATTATTCTTAACCATTTCTGTCTTCTGCCCAGTTCTTCACAGTAGCCAAAAAAAGATGAAAAAACAAACAAACGGATAAATAAGAATGGTTGCGATTGTCAAAATAAATCCCACAAACTGTCGGCGCAGTTGCCATCCATGTGATTATTTAGGCTGTTTTGGCTCTAGGCATCCAAGTAAGCAAGTGTAAGAGAACAGCAAAAACAGAAGGAGTGCTCCTCCCTTTAGTCCTCTTCATCCCTAAGTGTCCTTTTTGTGTCCTGACCGCCGCAAGTCTCTGCACTTGTGGCAGTAAAAGATGTCAGGAACATTTGACTTTTTGATCTTCGCGCATGACAAATGCACCCATATGCTGCACTGGTTGCACTCAATCATCGGCCGTCCTGCAAATGGCTTCCCACAGTAACAGGTAATCAAGTCCCATGAATCATCACCTGTTATGAAAAAGAGATGAGCATTAGAGAACGCGGTAGCTGAAAGGTGGTTGTCAGCCACCGTACCTTAAAGCAGCACAATTTCCAGTTTTTATCTCAGCGAGTCCCCCTATAGACAAGGAGGTTAAGTCATTTCTATGACAGAATTTGTTTTGGCTGGACTTACATTTAGCATTAAATGTTTTTCTTGCACTGCTTTAAGCATTAAGAGTGGGCAGTATGCAGAGAATTGTAGTTCAATACTAGATTTTTACAAATTAAATGCAGAAAATAAAAAAGCACAAAGTTATACCTGACTCCACCATAATGTCTTCGTCTGCAATCCATGTCTCACCCTCACTGGAGCTCATGTCTGCTTCCCTAATGGATTCGTCCGGCTGCATTTTCCCCAATCCCTGCATGCTTGAGGTGGGGCCCCCGTGCTCCGCCAGCTCCTCTCTGGCAGCTTTTATATCGGTGTGTGTATTCCGCGCCTCGGAGTCCGTCTCGCTTTGAACGGCTGCACTCTTGAGCTTCTTTGCTTTTGGTTGTTTGGAGGAGTTTTTGCTGCGCTTGATGCGCGCCCTTTTCTCACTTTCACTGCTGCCGCTATCTGCCGCTGTCACAGCAGAGCCGAGAGACAGCTTTTTCAGTTTTTTGTCCTTCTTGCGCTCTGCCTTTGTGCTGGCCTGGCTCTCATACAAGGAGTCTTTCAGGCGCATCTTGTCCAGCAGAGTGCTATCTGAGTGCAGGCGGCGAACATTTTTGCCCTTATTTGCTCGAGCTTTGCGGACAAATGTGTGGATGGTGTGAATGTCAGAGCTCCCATCTGGCCAAGTATTACCCATAGAGCTGCTCCCTCCACCACCTCCATCTACCGACAACCCTGAACTGTGAGCAGAGCTGGATGAAGTTGGAGACCAGGAACTTTCCTACAGTTACAAAAAGAAAAAATAAATAAATATTAGCCTTTTTTTATGCCTTGAACAAGACAGCTGATAACTATGAACATAAAATGAAGGGGTGGGGTGACATTTCCCCACAGTTTAAACACTAAACAGGTGAGTGCTGCAAACTATAATCTGAAAAAGTAGATTGTGTAAACAAAGACTTAAAATTTTTTTTTTTTTTTTTTTTTTTTTTTTTTTTAAATCACTGATCTAATTGTCTTGAGAGAAATTTTCAGCTACACCCAACCCAGAAAATCAAATCAGACACATCTGCTGTTAAATGGTACTTACTGGAAATATTTCTCTTTTTGTGCACATATTGCAACATCCATGATGAAACAACATTGTAACAATACACCTTCCAATTAACAGTCACTGACATTAAGAAGGGCTTACCTCTTTTGGACTTGGGATGTAACCAGCATAAGCCAGGACAAAGCTGCAGAACTTGTTGAAGTCTTCAACAGTTCTCTTTTTCCTCTCTGGAGGCTACAGAATGACATACACACACACACACACACACACTTTTATGAGGGGAAGTGATATACTGGACACAGCGACACAAGGCTCAAGCAAACCAGAACAATTATCATAAGGCAGCTTTACAAGATACTCACCAGAGGTTCCGTTTTACATGTCAACAGTGAATCTGGTGGAGAGACAAAGCAAACCTGTAACTTTGATTTGACCAACTTGTGAGCATCAACCAGCAGAGTATTTCTGAGGACACGGCTGCATGTGGGTGTATTCAGACCCGAGAGGACTAACGCCAGGATTAATATCCGCATCAATTCTGACCGTATGCAAACAGTCGCGCTTTTTAGTTGCACTTAACTGCTAACGAAGCGACGTTTTGTCACGAAATTCTTGCATTTTGTGAGCCAAAGTTAACGCCAGACGCCCGCGTCTCTAACAACCGCCACTTGGTGCAACTTGGTCACCATCTTTGAACCTTTTAACATTTTAACACCCAACGTTTTGTTTTTAACTAATAATAATACAAATCAGCCACACATGCACAACGATCGATTAAAGACGCCACCCGTTTGACGGAATTGGACTTTTATCGTCAGTGTTACAAGAAGTCGTCGTTTTGAAACAGCGGCTGCTAACGTTAGCTGACGATTAGAGGAGAAGCTAACAACAGGTTTCGGGGTTTGCACCTGTAACTACGAGCACGGCCACTCGTGGGCTTTTAAATCGAGCCCGGGCCCGTGTTTGTTGTACATTTGACTTGACTCCCGTGGGGGGGCATCGACTGAGCCAAAAATCGACCCGGTCCGCACTTCAAATTTGAAGTTGTGAGAAGCAAACTGGCGAATTAGCTCGGCGTTAGCAGCATTCTGCTAACATTGCAACGGGCGTGTCGGATTTGCCAGGTACAAGTTTAGCGTTACTATTTAAATTGAGGGTTTCTCTCGTGTATCAAGGAGCGACGTGGCCTTTTTAAAAGTGTCCGGTCGGGGTGTATTCGGCGAGGTGGAGGGATAACAAGGAGCTGACTAGCAGTTAGCTTTTGAGGTTAGCAGGTTGACTCGGCGCGTCGGCTAACTAGCGAGCTCACTGGAGCACACTACGCTGACATTTGGTTAATCATCTACAATAATCTTATCGAAAACGATGCACTGTTCAAAGAAACGCTGAGTTGTTGAGGGGTTTAACGATACCACTTTTTTGAATGTCAGAAAACAGCAATGTTGTGAATATAGCATACGCAAACGAGACGTAACACTGGCAATAGTCACAACTTAACGTTAGGTTAGCGATTTTAAAACCCTCAAAAAGGAGTTTTTTGACAATGGTTACAGTAACGTCACAGCATAGTTGTTGCGGCAATAACTTATCCGCGGTTCGTGTGAAACGTACCTTGGTGATCAGACATTATGTCAAGCATTGTCGCCTCACCGACGAGGCCTCAGTCCAAGGAGAAGCAGCTTGCGGGCTAATCGGCGAGTGGCGGCCGTCGCTGGGATCCTTCCCCGGCGTGGCTGCACCGTATGCCGGGTAACTTTAGCAACTTAAAGCCGACAGCGCAGAGGACCGGGGAGACTCTTGCTAGAGATGCTTCTCTTTGAGTTGAAGTTGCAATATATCCTCGATCAGGATCCGTAACAACGGCTTCTGTTAACGTCGGGAAACCGCTGTCCGTCCGTATTAATTCCTCTATAGCTTAACGCGGTACACTTAAATTTCCATTTTCTTCGCCCCTGTACTTATAAGACCGCGAACAGGATACATTAAACACATCAAAGTGTAAACTCTTGTTAAGTAAGTGCAGGTTCCAGTTGTATATCCATCTTGGAAACTTATCAGATGAAGTTTTTCGAGTCTTCTCAGTCAGCATACAAACGACTAGAGTAGAGTTCAGGTTTTATTCTGCACGATCTTCTCCTTGCGCGGCAGAAGCCTCTTGCGGAGCAGGGGCTAGATTGGATCCCTCAGAAGGACGCAGCGGGAGGGATGTTTTGCTCTGATTGGCTGATAACATTACGACGAATGAGCGGATTGGCTTATGGAGTTAGGATAGGCCGGTTCAGTCTTCAAAGCCGATCTAATCTGCCACTAAAATCTCCTGACGTCACTACCAAGATTCTTGTGATGAATGTTGGGTAACGTAGTTTGTAAGTGGTCATTCACCTTCAGTTAGACTGGGATCCTACATGTTGTTACACTTCATTTCCCATTAATAAGTGAAGTGGAGTCACATGAAGTATGGGATATGTAGTTTTAAGACCTAGAACGTTCTACTTAGCAAAGCATGCTGGAATTACATCGCAAAATAAATCTATACTGCCAGCGAAACATAGTTTGCGACATCGTTTGGTACACTTTGATTTTTACCTTATTGTTTTTTTCGGTTAAATCGCACTGATTGTTCCCTCTGAATATCTGTGTTTGGATAAGTTGGCAGTTCAGAGGCAAGTAGCTGAAGCTATCTATGTCTGCCATGAGCAAAGTGTTACCATGTTGTCGGATCTGTTGCAGTGTACTGACCCTGGAGTGTTTCTCATAATCCAAGGTAAAATGTTGAAAGTTGTTGAAATTAAGTATCGGTTGGTGACCGTAGTACATAGACAAAAACATCGTTTAATATATGTGTATTGATAGATTCTTGTAGTTGCTCTGGGCGAGACCTTCTAAAGAGCTTTATCAACGCTGCCTTGAACAGGTATTTTAACAAACGAGTGATTGGTTTATCATCATTTGTCATGTAACTTATAGATTTGTTAAAAGTGTAAGGATCTTTTTTTTATTAAAAAAACAAACAAACAAATGTTTTAATGCTAGGGAGGAGGATGTCCATGTTCTTGGCTTTGATGTGAATGAAGACGAGCTGAAAGATGGATTGAAAACATCAGTCATTCAGAGGTAATATAAACTGGTTATCAATGGAAATTGTATAGATTTTTGTTGCGTTGTTAATTTTTTGCGAATTTAACATGGAAAACAACCACTTGTTTAAACTTGTCCACCCTCAGTATTTGTCTTTTTGTTTGTTTGTTTTGTTTTTTGTGTCATTGCCACACTCTAGACATTTGACTTGTCAAAACTTATGTCAGGCATGTTTTCAGGGTTTTTGTATATCTTCTACACTTAGACCATTTTCAAAACTTCATATTGCATGCTGCCAAATAATACAGTTTTCAGTGTGTACTGCATACTGCTCACACTGACACAACTGTTGTTGTTAGCTCATAGTATGCCACTATAAAAGTGATGATGCTACAACACAATTACTTTGACTGACTTCCACTTTAGTGGCCAATTTGGGTTTATAGAATACAGTATGTGAGATATATTGGTTAGTTGCACAGTGGAAATTTCCAAAAGTAGTTCACTGTCTGGGTATTTCATGCATAATGCAGAATATGCAATTGCTTGTAACCTATATACTGTGTACCACATTAAAAAAAGAAGCATGTAATAGTGGTTTATTTTGTTGTTGTTTTTTTAAGGCATTGGAATTGGTGAAATTAAAAAAAAAAAAGATTCAGTATGCTTCTATGATTTAATTATCTATTATTTCAGGCTTCATATTTGCAACGCTTACCCAGACCCCCTTGCATGGACTGATTCCCCAACTTTCACAGTGGACCAGTTCAATTTAGAGGGAGTTTCACATCTGATCAAACAAACATCACAGCCCAAACCAGTTGTGTTAGTAATCGACTCTCTGTCATGGATATTGAGACATGCAAGTCCAGCTGATGTCTGCAAAACACTTCAGCGACTCAAGAAAGGTGAACACTAATTTTTTATCTGTTTGTCAGTGTCTTCACAGTCAAAGTCAAGTTTATTGTCAATTCTACCACATGTGAGGTACATACAGAGAATCGAAATTACTTACTCTCAAACCCTCGGTGCTACACAATAAATAAATTCTAAACACAAAGTGCAAATTAAAAAAAACAAACAAGTTATAACATGACATTGGGTTTAAGGCTCTTATTAAGGCTTTTGTGTATTCAGTAAGGTGGTGGGATAACAGTAGCTACTCTCAGTACTACTCTCAGGGTTTAAGAGTCACTTCTGTGTTTTAATCTTAATATTTCTTACAAAAATAAAGTCCATCTATATTTGCCTTCCATTATGAAATGATGGCTTATTTAAATGTAGGGTGAACTTTACTTTTTCTATCTAACAATTACTTTCTGTGTTTTCATTAGGGGGAGCTGTGAGAGCTCTTATTGGTCTTCTTCATGGAGACATGCATCAAAGGGGCACTGTAGGAAGTGTCTGCCACTTGGCTACTTCAGTAATCACTGTGGCACCGGGAATAAAGGGAGAAGAAGCAGTCGCGAAAACAACAAAGCGCTCAAAATCAGGGAAAGTCATGCAAGAAGTAAGGAGCACAAGATATTTGTTTTGTTTGTGCTCTCACCCTGTTTCAAATTATTGATAACTACTCTACTGTCCGTAGGAGGAAATATTCAGCATCAAAGAGGATTTTACAGTTACCATACAAAGTAAGCCCGACCCTCTTGGACATAAGCAAAGTGATGCAGAAGAACATCAGGTGCGATTTATCAGATGCATAGCTCCTTCTTGTTATGCATGGGTGAACAGAGTTTAAATTGTTATATTTGTTTTTCTACAGGCGGACCCAACAGCTAATTTGACCTTCAATCTTCGACTGTCCAACACAGAGCGAGAGGCTAAGGAGAAAGTTGCACTTCCCTTTGTCTTCAGCAAAGAGAAGTTAGTATATTTTTTTTAGCCATATTTTCAAGTGTCTAAGTTAATTTTAAAAGAAATTCAAAATAATCTGTTTTTTAATCTTACAGGAAAACAGCTCTGCTCCACTCAGGCCCCGGATCAGGAAGAATTCTGTATGAGCCTGATGCCAATGATGACTATGACCAGGAGGACCCTGATGATGATCTTGATGTCTAAGATTAGGAATTAAAAGTGATCAATTACACAGTTTCATGTCCTTCTTGCCATTTAAGACACTGAGCTATTTCTGTCAGTGGAGACACAGTTTTCCTTCATATCATCTTATGTAACTGTGGTGATGTAAAACAATTTTCTATATCTTAAAAAAAATTTTTTATCTGTATAAATTTTGAGATGTTTTTGTAATTTTATTCTTCACCTTTTTTATTTGTTTTTCTTTTTGCTTTTCATTAAATAATTGTAATGCAAAAGGTTGTCTGTCCAAGCCATTGCTCTAAAGTGAGTCACTCTACACAGAATTACCTTTTTGACTTTCAGGAAAATAATAGAGAGGAGTAAATCTTTCAGGGATATAAGGCATTTGTGTTACAGCAAATGTGTTTATTTGCAATGTTTTCAAATTTCCACTCTTCCTAAAATTTTATGATATGGTGTACTATACCCTTAAGTTATAGTAAAAGCAAAATAATTGTGTGAGATGTGAGAGGGTCACAAAGATTGTATTTTTGCCCAACATTATCACTTTTATGTCAATCTGGACTTTTTTGATAGTATAGCTGTACGAAGTCCTAACATCTTTTGGTAGTGTTTTCTTCCTGTTAAAAATTATGGAAAAAAGTGGACTTTCCAGCAGTGAAGATTTTGTTCTGTTTGTACTAATTATTATTTCTAGTGATACCGTTGTTAAATCTCATTGTAATTGGCATTTTCAGCAAATATGAATTTTCTTATAATACGGATTATTTCATCGGGTGTAAGATCATCTAGTATTAATTAGCAGTTGGCAAGCCCATCTTTATAAAAAACTACTGTGTAAGCCACCCCCTGTCAAAGGTTGTAATATGCATGGCGCAAATTTTTATGACTTCACCAACAAACTCGTCCAGTAAAAGAAAAGTAAGTAAAGAAAAACAAATCGTGCTCGGTGATTGTTTTTCATGTTTTATTGCGTAGTAAATACTTTACACTGGGACAATGGGTTCGTTGACACTAATTAAGGTAACTGTCACTAAGAAAGCAAACGTAGTTTCGAAACAAAATCACAACAAACGTCGCATTTAGGGTAAACTGCTTCTAACATGTCAGGGTGGAAAAATCCAACGGAAGAATGTAACAGAACTGGTAAATGTAAGCAGACTTCTCAATGGAAACAGACTCGCTCGTCCACGTAACTGTTTTGTTTTCTTTCCACGTGGACGTGCTGCGCGCGCCCCTGCGAGCTCGTCGCGGAAGTGACGGCAAAGCGACGATGGCGGCCCGCAGTTCCATTCCGGATTTCAACTGGACTACAAACTGATTTTAACCGGACCGGTTGGGCTTTGGGGGAACCTTTGCGAGACCGCCTGTCTTCGAATGCCGGACGGACTGAAGCGGCGTTGAACCGGTGCTTGTCAACGAAGGGTCCCGCGGCTTTTTTGGGGTGTTTCGTCCTCGGTTCAAGGTGGTCACCCTGTCGAGCTAGCGGTTAGCTCCGTGGCTACCAGCTAGCGGCGGTTAGCTCCGGGGCTCGCTTGTCAACGAGCTACGCGCTGAGCCCCACAGAGCAGCAGCAGTCGTCGTTGTTAGGAGGCTTTTCTTTTACCAAAGTCTTCGCCGCCCTGTCTCCATTACGACGAGAATGCGCTTCATTTAATGCAATTTGTGCCGCAAGTGTGCAGAGCGAGGTTCTCACACGTTTGCTTGGCCTCTCGATAATCCCAATTGCTAGTTTGGCGGCTCTGCTCGACTTTTGTTTCCCACATTTTTTTTCCTCTCTTTTGGACTGTGTAGCAGGCAGGTCCATTCTGTAATTACAGCAGAGACTTTGCTGAAGAGCTGTCCTATCGACTGTGAATTTAAGTTGACTTGCTGTGGGGTCTTTGCTTGCTCATCAACATGCTGAAGACCCGGCAGTGTCTACTTGGCATCCGCACTTTCCTCAGCGTTACGTCCAGAATATGGGGCTTCATAATGTACATCCTCAGGAAGCACCTACGAACGGTGAGAAGTTAAAACAAATATATGTTTGGGGCTGTGTGTCCTGTTGTTACCCTCACGTGTGATTCAAGTCTTTACATTGCCATGAGTCCAGGATCTGACACCACTTGGTACTTTGATTCTCACTCCACAAAGATTAGCCGTTATTCTTACCAAACGTGCCCGGTACTGCTTAATAACCTGCATAAACAAAGACACAAACTTTTGTCAAATAACCTTTTTTAATATTCAAACTTTTATAGTTCAGTACTACAATGGTTAAGAGTATTTCTAAACTATGGTTGAAAATGGGTTGCATTTTAAGTGTTAACGTCTTTTTAACAGGAATTACGTATAACTGTCACATATGATACTAAAGCGCACCAAATAATGTTTACAACCTGGCTAGTTTCAGTACTGAATTGAATCTACACCTGTCACTAGTGATTGCATGTATCTGTGGAAAAAAAAACATATCTGCAAACAGTGAAAAGTTTCTGTCTAAATTTTAAGAGACATTATGCTTTATTTTGTGTGTCAGGCATTAAATTAAAAAAAGCTTTCATTGTCTTTCAAAATGATTGCAGATTAATTTGACTTTTTTTTTTTTTTTTTTTTTTTTTTGCTATTTTCTGGCTAATCATCAATATGATTAAATTGATTGATCGACTGATTGATTTAGCTCATATCTCTGTGTTTCTGTGGTGCAATTGTGTGACAGAATGACCCATCCAACTGCAGGTCAAAGTCAACACCACGCAGGTATAAATGTTAAATTTTAGGTGCAGTTACACTATGCAAGTCACCTGCTTAAAAATGCCCCTACAATAAAACGTGTCCTTTTAATGTGACACAGCCCACCTGCTTGTAACTTAGACATGCACACAGTTGCTGCTGGGTATCCAATAGATCTGCAGATGTGGTGTAATATGAATGATCTTCGACTCCAACAGCATGTCAAACTAACAAAGCTTGGAGGAGTGCCTCGTGTGTTGTAATCATGTTGCTGCTCCAGGTTTGTCTGAAGTTTGTGCAGCTCTAACACTTGCAGGTTGTCAACAGGCCTGTGAGTGAGTAGTCCAGTCCATGCTATGGCTAAAGTGAGAGGGATTATGTCAGCACAGAGAGTGTACTGTTCTCTCCTTCGGTTTCTCTCATTCTTACTCACAGTTTAACTCTGTTGTTTACAGTCTATGATGCACTGGAAGAGTGTCATGAGCCATGGAGTGGCTTTCATATTGAGCATTGCAATGCTAGTGATGCTATAGACTGATTGGAGGAGTGTTCAGATTTTTGTGAAAAAAAATTATTTGCAAAGTTTAATACATTTAGTGTGCATCTATCATAACATGTTTTATAACTCTAATAGTCCTTGTTGTAATTCGCCTTTGTGAATCAGGCCTCAATACAAAGCAGCCTGATCCAAAAAGTGGGATGGATAAAGGCTTCATTCGATTATGAACATTAGAAGCTGATCATAATCCCACACATGCTACTTTGTGTACTGTCAACAAATGACGAGATGATTGTTTATTAGTCTTACTGACATCAGTGTTACATAATGGCTTTGTTCATTGTCCCACATGATGCTGTAATACAGGAATGGATAATCCAGAAATAACTTTTCATGGTTGATTGTAGAACTGAAGCAATTACTTTATGCATTTTGGTAGATTGTAGAACTGAAACGATTTACTTTATGCATTTTTAGTCTAGTTTTATTCCTATTTTGTTTTGGTCATCTTAACATGTTGTCTTTTTTTAATTGACTGGCCAAAATGAACAGAACAGATGATTGACTAGTGACTCAAGACTGTAATGGAAAAATTATTAATTAATCTTTTTTTTTTGGCAGTCTTCAGTAAATATTTCTTGTCCTTTAACTGAGGTTTCCTAGTTACAGCCCCACATACAACACATGCCTCCTACTTATTGCTGTTGCTTATACATTTATTGATTGGAAATTTTTCATTAACGTGTATATGTTATAATGATCAAAACAAAACAATTTGAAACAGCTTTGCAGCTTTAATGTAAAAGGAGAGGACTCTATTTGCAGGCCGGGGTCCATCCATGGGTCCTCTGGATGCTGTTAGAGCTGCAGAGAGCTAAGTGGGTGAGGTCTCAGTGTGGTGCCCAGCAGCTGCTGCCACGAGTAGGCTTCCCCTGAGGTCTGCCAGGCAGCAGTGGGGGTGGTGGGGGGCACAGGGAGGCCCTGATCACAGATAAGGTACCAAGCAGCTGAGGCTCAAAGCTCAAAGTCACCCTGCAAGTCTTCCTTTCTATGTGTGCTCCATGCTTTGGTGACACCCACTGACAGCTGTGAGGATAAAAATAACCCTGTGAGGAAAAGTGCAGTGCTCCTGGGCAAGAGCGGCACTCGGAAGGATCCTTACTGTAGCCATTCTGGTCGGAGCAGAGCAAGAAACTTACTTAAATTTACTTAGAGGACCTGCAGGGTGGATAAAATCAACTTTACTTCATTATTCTTCTAACAGTTACATCATCTGGTCACTTGTTTCACCTGGTCTACTAAAAGTTTTTTTTGTTTTTTTTTTTTTTAAATTAGAAAGCCGATTTAAAAAAAAAAAGAAAAAAAAATTATTTTATTTATTTATTTATTTTTCCAAATAAAAATAATTCAGGGTTTGTAAGAATTTCATTGGATTATTAGTCTTATCACTGATCTAAGTCATCCTTGTTCTAGGTCTGTTCATTTATGGGGGGAAAGAAACTTTTATCACAATTATGTTTGGTCAACATTGAAATCAACTTTTATTTAAGAACCTTTATTTACTGAACCGTTGACTTTCGTCCAAATACAGCTGAGATGGGCTCCAGTAGTCCCTGAACACAAATAGATGGATATTGATAATGGGTTGATGGATTATCCACTGACTTTTGAAGCACATTGCATTTATCAAACTTTAATACCAAAAATACTGAAATTTCCTAATGTAATTTTAAATTGTGGATTAAAAACTTTAGACTACATAGAAGTAATTCAGACTGCTGCTCAAATCCCCAGATACACCAGCATGACCTCGGTATTACTCCGGAGTCACTCACCAAGTGCGGCCTGAACTGCACGGTTTTTAAAACGGAGAGACGGAGTATAGGGAAAAATCATTTATTTTCTCAATTTCATTCATTTTAATCATTGACAGCCAAAATTAAACTTGTGATTGAAATTCAGTTATTGTACAGCCACACTGACTACAGATATGTTTAAGTTGTGAATAATTTTAAGTTTTGTGTGTACGTGGCATAAAAATCACACATCTTTAAATCACAGGATTCATAAAACAGGAATATATGCGTTAAGAGCACAGTTACTTCATTTCAAATGAAGACAGACACTTGGTTCTAAGTAGCAAATAAAGATCAGAGGCTTTTAATGGACTTCTCACTTATCATCTCCTTCTATTGTTATTTCATCCTGGATTGCTATTCTGTACGTGTTGTATTGGTGCTCTTGTCTTGTGAGGACTGTCCAATCTCATTTTCCCTGTCCATTTTCAGATAATCCAGTATCAGACGGTGCGGTACGACACATTGCCCCTGTCACCCATCTCCAGAAACAGACTCAGTGAGTACACGATTGTCTTCATGCTATGACCCCTCTGCTACATTGTCAGGGCTGCTTTGAAAACCTGATAAAAATTGCTATCATAATTGGGAAAATGAGTAATGAGCCTCCTACTACATTTTAGTTTTGGTTGCACACATAAAAATGTGGAAATTAAAAAACTTAAATGACTTTATGGAGGAGGAAATGTTTGTGCATTAGGGAAATTATTTCATAAACAGCAGCACACATTTCTGCACAAACACGTTTTGATCATCTTTACCACTTCCTTGCGTCAAAAGTGTGTGACCACCACAGATCTGTTTTTAGATTCATAATCATGGCTGCCATTTCCTCACAAAGGCAGCCAGATGATCTGCCTCAGACTCGTTTTTGTGTTGACTCGGGTTTATGCTATTAAGATGTATAAGATGGCTTGATTCAAACCACAGCTATGCTGCTTTGGTTTTTTTTAAATGAATTATTTTGTTATTGCACACCAACAAAGAATATTTCTCATAAGGCATTTGGGTCCAGCTCTGTTTCTCAGACGACAGCGAGTCCATGTTCTTACTTTAAAGGAAACGTTGGTGTATTGCAGAGCTATAAATGTCCTGCGTGAAATGAGAGGAGGTCCTGTTAATGAAACGAGTTAAAATCATAGCAGTTACATTTGATTTTGAGCTGGTCTGTTAATGGAAAAGCCTGCACTATAATTGCTGGTTAATGTAATCAAATTTTGACACGGTATATGATATACTATACTAACATTTATATTCTGAAAGTAGCTGGGGTTACATTTGTGAACCCACTGCTAGGTAAATTGCAGTATAAAGTTTTTTTTAACTGTGGCATGTTGACCAAAAAAAAGTGAAAAATAATTATTTTTGCCTGGAAATATAGTATTATAGTATGACCAGAGGGCATTATGTAGAGAAAATCCAGACATTACAGGCACCACTTACACTAGGATGTACCGTACTGGTGTGTGTGCGTGCGTGCATGCGTGCATACTCTGAATGAACTTCCCTTCTGTCATCAGCTCTTGACTTGCAGGAAGGATTTTATTTCATTTCTACTTGATTTCCCTCTCGCTCCACTGACCTCAGCTTGGGATCCAGCTCAGGTCTGCACTGGATGAGCAATTATTTTACATGCTTATAGCTGCAATGCAGAAGCTTCTTTTGGTACCATGACCAGGGAGTTAAAGTAACACTGTCAAAAGTACTTTTTAAGTCTCTGCGACCCATGATCGCCAAATGCAAGTCTCGACAAAGTCGATAAAACATTGTTTTGTGCTGTTTTATGAGGAATTCTTTTTTATATACCGGTGTATATATATTTTTGCCTATAAACTATAATTCTTTCCAGTTTTCCTGCCTGATAAAGACAGTTTTCTGGATCAAATGTACTTTTCTTATGGATGTACTGTGTTTACATGCGTAAAGTGTATCGTTATTACATAGATTTATATCCTAGAATTTAATATAAACTCTCAATTTAAAGTCCTACTCAAATTAAACTGGCATCAAGTAACCCCTGGAGGTTTTAGGAGATTTCAAGAATCCCTAAACATCTGATGATTATTAAACTACAAACCCCATGTCTGATTTAAAAAAAAAAAAAAAACCTATTGTTGTATGTCCAAATATTGACAAAAGCATTATTATGTTTAAAATAAGTTAGCTATGGTTTCAAAATAAAGTAGTAAGAAAGAAAGAGTGGAGATTACTGCCACAGATTACAGCTCTGGTTTTAGAAATGTAGTTGCTTAGAGGTTCTCCCTGTTGGCTTGGAGGTTAAGTTGATTATTCAACGTGGTTCAAGATTTAATCATGTTTGGGTTTTCTTTTTTTGCTCGATCACTCTCGTTTTTTTCTTCTGTCATTACTTTCTTGATTCTCTTAGTTGTGTCTACAATGACATCCAGTGAGCCAATTTGATCATTCTTGACTTGTGATGCAGTACTGTATATGATGAGAGAGATGCCTGGGAAGATATTTTGAGTGGTTCTTGGTGACAATAGAGATGGAAGACCCCAAGAGCTTGACATAGCTCTCTAAAATTAATTTAATATCTTTTCTAATTAATCTAATCTGATTCTTAATATTTCTGCAAGATTGGTGCTTTCACAGAGGTGCAAAGTATATGTGCAGCGATTCATTTACAAATGTTCGTTTTTGAACTGTAGACTGCTTGGAAAAACTTCCAATAAGCTTTTAATTTCTTATATAATATGATGCCATGCTCATGTTCACAGTCACAAATGCAAAGTTTTACAAGTGCTTATTGTCGAATAAACCAGATGCAGTAAAGAGGAAAATCCTGGTTCTGGACCTGGACGAGACACTGATCCACTCTCACCATGACGGGGTCCTACGGCCCACAGTGAGACCTGGCACGCCGCCAGACTTTATCCTTAAAGTATGAGCCATATATTGAATATTTATAATTAAACACAAGCACATTGAAGTGTAAATACTTTGTCCATCTAATAGTAACTGGGTTCTTCTGTTCACCTTCACATGCAGGTTGTCATTGATAAGCATCCAGTCAGATTCTTTGTACATAAAAGGCCACATGTTGACTTCTTTTTAGAAGTGGTGAGTGTCAATTACTCTGTTACTAACATAGTAATGAATAGTAAAGCACTCAAACTGTGCAATGTACAATGTTTTGGTTATTTTACACGTTATCACGTCTGTATTATACTGAACTGTTACACTCCATGATGATGAACCAATATTGGTTTTGTATAAGGACCCATCATCTGTTCCCTAAATGCTGTTATGTACACAGGTGAGCCAGTGGTATGAGCTGGTAGTTTTCACGGCCAGTATGGAGATCTATGGCTCAGCAGTTGCAGACAAACTGGACAACAACAGGAACATCCTGAAACGCAGATACTACAGACAGGTACTGCTCTACCCTGGTTATTTTACGTATGTTAACTTTGAAATGTTTTATCCTCCGTTTTTTTTGTTGTTGTTGTTGTTTTTTCTATTTGTGGTATTGACTTCAATTATTTCTGTCTCTTGCCAGCACTGTACATTGGATCTAGGTAGTTATATTAAAGACCTGTCTGTAGTGCACGATGACCTGTCCAGTATTGTTATCCTGGACAACTCACCTGGTGCTTATCGTAGCCATCCAGGTAAACCCATCATTCATTCTTGTCCATTCATGTTGTACATTCATGTCCAGACTACATGTATATTTCTGTAATATATAACAAAGACTCAAGTGTGACTGATAGGTGATTGTTGTATTAAATGTTTGTTTAGACTTGTCTTGGTGAGTGTATGAAAAAGAGGGTACACACCCTCCGGTTTTTGTCAGATCTTAAAATCAGGTAAATGGAGCCTCTGACATATTATAGTGTGAGATCATTTGTTTAATAAAAAACTAAGCCAAAAATCATAAGCATTTAACCACTACTTAAGAGGGTAAGGAGCAGCCAAGGGCTGTTATGTCATTCATCATTCGCACTTGATCAATGGTAATGGTGTGATCACCGCTATAAAAGCAGAAGTGTTGGCACTCGGCTGACCTGGAGCAGTCAGGTGTGTGTTCAACGCTGTTGTTCTGATATCTCTTCTCCTGCTCCACCTGGCTGGCCTTCAGCAGGAGGGTTCCCCCTCACGATCCAGGTCCTCCTCAAGGTTTCTTTCCTCTTAAAGGGGAGTGTTTCTTGCCGCTGTTTATCTTCAGGTTTTTCTCCCACTAGGGGAGTTTTTACCTGCCGTTGTTTATGTAATATTTGTTTGGGGGTCATGTTTTGGTCTCTGAAAGTGCCTAGAGACAACTTGTGTTGTAATATTTGAATTGAGTTGAAAAACGCAGTCATCAGTCTGGTTTTTAAACATCATACAGTGAGGAAAGAAAAATTATCCGCTTCCACCCACTAGTATGCTGTTTATCATATTAATAGGAATTTGATGTGGTGATGGATCAAAACATCCATCCATCCATCCATCTTCTTCCGCTTATCCGGGGCCGGGTCGCGGGGGCAGAAGTCTAAGCAGGGATGCCCAGACCTCCCTCACCCCAGACACTTCCTCCAGCAAAACATGTTAATGACAAATCTCTGACTGTAATGATTAGTGATTTACTTTTATTTGATTTAATGTCCAATGTCATAAAAATGGGAAAAATTGTATGTGTACCTTTTTGGTCTCTCAAAGGCAAATGTTAATCAAAAGTGTTTTCACTCTTGACACTGTTCACGTCAGCTCTAAAGCGCGGTCATGAGTGCGGTACACTTGGGTCAAGCATGAACGCAGCAACCACACTCGGCTGTACTGAGACCATCTTGTCAGAGACAGCTCATTGGTGGACTCTTTGTGGTGCAGCCAAGCTTGTGGTGTAAAAGCTCTGCAACCTTGATTAGAATACAACAGGATGTAATCCACATGTTTACAGGAGTCCTTATATTTAAGACAGCTGAGAAGTGAAGACAGTGAAAAAAGAAACACTAGCAGTCGCAGACAAACACAGCAAAATTATGCTGTGTAATCTGGTGTGCACGTACATATGTTAAAATGACCCAAGTGTGCAGAACTTTAACACAAACACAGCACATCACCACTGGCGCTTCATATCAGCTGTCAAGTACAGTGATTATGGTTGAGGAGTCGCACCTTGTACTCATTACATCATCCATGAACTCATAGTTGGTCAATGGGCCAAACCCAGCCGTGCGGCTGCTGCAGGTCCCTGCAGACTTCCACTTTGGTCCTGACATGATCCATATATTGGAGGAAATTGAGATGTGTAGCAAGACAATAATCTCAGGCACACCAGAAAATCCACAACACTTTGGCTGAAAAAGAATAGAATGCATGTTTGTTTTGTTGTTTTTTTTTTTTAAAGTCTTGTCGAAGTCCAGACCCAGTGGGAATGGTGTAGCAGGACCTTAAGAGAGCTGTGCATAAACAAATGCCTGCAAACCTCAATGAGGTGAAGCCTTGTAACGTTGTAAAAATGTAGGACAAGTAATTGCTGCCGAACATGATTCTACAAGCTATTTGGTCATATGCGTACCTATTTATTTATTTTTTTTTAGCTTTAGGTTTGTTTGTTTTTTTGAATAATCGTTAACTGTAAAACTATAAGTTCCAAATTGTTTGGAAATGGCTTTTTAATTCATACCAGGTTAATTTGTTTTGTTTTTTTGTTTTTGTTTTTGGAGATGAGAGGAAGGCAGGCTTGATCAACATACCCCCCAGACTTGAATCCAGCAAATTATGAAAATGCACTGCTTCTGTATTTCTGCTCCATTTTATATTAAAAATAACGACGACAGTGATGTTGGGTCATGTAATGTTTTATCTGTGGTTGTTGACCTGATTTTAACACCTGGTGCGATTTTTGTTTTGCCTTCCAGATAATGCAATACCCATCAAGTCTTGGTTCAGCGACCCTAGTGACACAGCACTTCTTAACTTGTTGCCTATGCTGGATGCACTAAGGTAACGGCTGTAAAGAAGTGGCACACTCCTCGTTCACTTGTTTCACTAATAGATGTTGAAACTACATGTTCTGAATCAAACATATCCGTGGTCATTTTAATATGTCTAAGCTCACAGGCATATCTGACTGGCACGATTTAAGTTACCAGTATATTTTAACACCTACCACACTGACATTAAGTAACACCTTTTTGACCTTATTCTGTGTAACAGGAAACTCCAAAAGTGTTGCATTATTCTTCAGAAATAAACTTTCACATTCATGCTGCAAACACAAAAATGTTTTACTCCAGTTGTTTACTAGCGCTGCCCTCCAATGACTTCCTCACCATTCATGCAACATCCTTTTAATGACCAAGACCGTACAACTTGCCAGTAGTTGAATTGAACTTGTCTCTCTGTCTCGTAGGTTCACTGCTGATGTCCGCTCCGTCCTCAGTCGAAACCTCCACCAGCACCGGCTCTGGTGATTGGCTTAATCAAGAGGGTGGGGTCTTGTTGACCCACCTCTTCCTCTCTGCTGGCCTCCATCCTGCCTTCCTTTCCCACTCAGACGATCCACCAGCCCTCTCTGAGCCTCTCAGATGTCTCCCAAGGAGAAGAGGGTTGGGGCAAGCGCCTAACTTGGGATGATCAGTGCAAGGATCACCAGGACCCAAAAACTACTGGGGAGGGAGTGGGAGCCAGCTTGTTTTGTTTTTTTTTTTTTTTTGTTTTGTTTTTTTTCTTCCTTATTGATTCTTTATTTGTATTTTTTTTCCAAAACAAAATGGAGTCTCTGCCTTAAAGCTCCTGATACTGACTGTGTGCATATGGAGGTAAGCTTGTGAATGTGAGTTGGAGTATGCTTGACGTTAGTCATTTTTAAACTTTTTTGAAAATTGGGAGGGAGAAAAAGGATCAGTGAAAGCAACAAAGACAATTCAACATCATTACTTCTTCCTTTTCTCCGTCATTGCACTTCAGCCTGACAACTCGATTTACGGTCCAACCCTCTCAAAAGCAGATGAGATGGGGAAAATGGAAAACTACCCCCTTTTTTCTTTTTTCAAACATGTTATGTCTGCAGTAATTTGTTTATCCCTCCTCATATTTTTTTTTTTTGTTTTGTTTTGTTTTCTCCCCAGCAAAAATGGACTGATTTATATAATGTAATTAATGGATCTTTGCTTGCAACAAACCATCTACAGGCATCTTTTTTTCCCGGCCATAACTGTCAGTCTCTTTCCCAAAACTTGCCATGACACTCTGTAATAAGGACTTAAAAGCTGTGAGAAAAAAGAATGGCTTGTAACAGCACATGGACTGCCATGCCGCCTTTCCATATCTGATTGTTTCTCCGATACCATAATATATGATAAAATGAATTCTGCACACCGTGACATTTTGCGCTCTCCCTTTGCCATTTGATGCCCTCCTGATTTAATCTAATAGGAATTGCACTTAATTTTTTTTTTCCCCCAGTTTTTCTCTTTTTTTTTTTTTCTTTTTTTTTTTCTCATCCATTCCCCTGACTGTCTGGGTTCAACTATAAGACCCTCTATCTTTAAATGCCTTCTGAACAATGTTGGTCTCGTCAAGGCTCACAGCAGCTTCTTATCAGCTCTGTCTCCATGTCTGTGTTACTAATAAAACACTTGTCAGTATCAGCCAGTCACTATTCAGTATTTTTCTTTTAATGTTTATAATCCTGCAGTGTTTTCCACATATTGGGCCTTAACGCTTCATTGCTCATCAAGTAACGTTGGGCAGCTAGAAGAAGCCAGAATTCAGTTTGTAAGTTTTGCTGCCACCCTGTGGCGGAACAGGAAACTTCGTGGGGGTTTTTTTGTTGTTTTTTTTAGGCCTTTCCAAACTCCAGAGCCTTTGGAGCCAGCGCCACAGATTGCAGTTAAGGTTATTCCTGTATGGTTTCAGATTACAGCAAGTAGCAGAAGTTGAGTATACATTCTTATTTTAAAAACTAGTGTTCCAGGTTGATGGTTCTAGTTTTGTGTGTGTGTAAATGACATTGTATAAAAGTAAATTTTATAGAAACGTTGCAGAGTTCAGTTATCACACAAACTTTATCAACATAGGTTTTCTGTTTGTACAGCTGATATTTAAATTGTTTTGAGTTGCAAAGTTTTTTTTTTTTTAGCATTATCAGCAGAACTAGTCTAACCTCATTATGCAAAAAGTAGATTGTTACATTTTATGGTCGTGGAATGTGATGCTGGTCCCCTGGAACAAACGGGTAAGCTTCAGGATCGGATGTTTCACATCGGCTGATTACCTTTTGATAATGAATGTCACTTTTTTTTAGCAATTAAATGTTATACATTAGGTTCTCATGTAGGAGGTGGTTATGGGGTGAAAAGCTGGCCTCATTTTTTTTATTTTTTTTTTACATACAGATTTTTTTCTTGCTTTACTCTGCAGCCCAAACCATCGGGACCAAAAATGACAACATTTATAATCATAATCACTTAGTAGAAATCTCCAAAGCTTTTTGTTTTCTCTACAGTATATCTGGAGTTTAAATAAATGAACCTTATTTAGTTCTGAAGTGGAAGTAGTTTCAGCACGCTATAACAGACAGGACTGTATCCTATCAGCATTTTTACTTGCGGTTTTATTGGATGCAACTTAAAGGTATTCTAGATACCAACTGGCTGAACAGACTGTGGGGGAGTTTTAAATCATATCAGATCGTGACTGAGGTTAAGTTAAATTTCTTACTACTAATGAAGATATTTTTGAAGAAAATATCAGTAAGAATTATTCAATTAAAAGTTGACATGGAGCTAGGGCCTCAACAATCTCCATCACCTTATGGGACTGAAGAAAACAAGGATTGTGGTCCATCCCATCCATTTTCCATACCCGCTTATTCCTTTGCAGGGTCACGGGGGTCTGCCGGAGCCCAGAAGGATTGTGGTATCTGTTACAAATTATTTTAAAACTAAGATTGTTATTAAAAAAAAAAAAACTAAAAAACCCAGAAGAAGGAAACTTCCACTCTGCAACAGACCAGATGAAGTCCCATGTTGAAATGACCAAAAGGTTTCAACACAACCAAATGACTGAGCAGGGAAACTCATACAAAATCACCTACATAATGAACTGACATTCACTTTGAAATATGTGGACAAATGCCTGGTAACAAGTACTGTAGCTAATTTTATTTATGCAATCTGACTAGTCACCTTAGAAAGATGTCAACTGGCTTAAAAACACAGGAGTGTCACATGATCTTGTTGGTTGGCTGAGTCATTAAGCTATTGATCATTTGGTGCAATAGACAGATTAGCATATGTTCTGAGAGTGTTTCAGGAAATAAGCATTTTAATGGCAAAAAGGGACCCAATCTTAGTTTCTTAATGATTAAACTATTACATTATTTTATACTTTAAAAAAACAGTTGTTACCTACATTTAAGGCTAAGAGACTCGGGGAATTCCCGAAGTACTATATATTTAAACCAATTCATTATACTTATTTTAAATAACCTTTAAAAAGGTAAGTATACGACAATACCTGACAATGTTCCCCTTTTAATCGAATGTTATTCATTATAGCTGAAAGTCTTCCTCACATGTATATCTCTCAGCCTACCAGGTATTGATACCTGTAGGTTCAGTAATAATTTTCAATGGTATTTTAAAAATATCTGTTTTATGTTACCGCATCACATTTTAGAAAATGTTATCGCTTGTTTTGGAGTTTCCTCGCGCAGCCACTGCAGCTGGGCCGCGGTCATATGACAAGGACAGATGCCTTGTCACTGCTCTGCCTTATGTGGCTACGCGCAGCAGCTGATACAATAAAAAGGTAGTTCCTCTAAAATATCCCGACTGTCAATGTCGCGGCCGATTTGTGTGTATCCAACACGCAACCAACGATTATAACGTCGTCGAGGTTTGAAACGGTTTGATTTGAAACGGCGAGAGCTACACCCTACGAACTAGACTTTCTCTACGTCATATTGTTATTGTATCCATCCGCCGCAGTCGCACTAGGTAAACAGCGGCGGCAGGCTAAAGATAGCTAGCATAGTCTGTGTTTGTGTGTCAGCGGTTTGAACCGATCCTCGAGGGGGAAAAAAAAGCAGCTGCCGCGCGACCTCGGAGTGACCGACCTGTTGTCTGTCATCTCTTTTAACCATGAAGTTTCAATACAAAGAGGAGCATCCATTCGAGAAAAGGCGGTCCGAGGGGGAAAAGATAAGGAAGAAGTATCCCGACAGGGTTCCAGTAAGTGGCTAACGTTAGCTTAGCAGCTCGGTTCGTGTTCGCAGTTTCACGACTAACTGGATTTCAGAGTACAAGGTCGGGCGTTTTTTGTTCCGTAGTTATTCCAAACGTCACAATTCGTTAAACAGAATTAAAATAATGCTATGCTTTTAGTCGTACACACCCGCCCCTATTTTGCGATCATGACAGCGAAAAATGGGTAGGAAATGCGGCCGCATTGAACGGGGCGATCGTTGTTGATGGCTTCATCTAATCCTTCTCTCTGTTTACTATTGGCCGTTTTCTTTGGATAGACACCACAATATTATAAATACCGGAGATATTTACATAGGTAGATGAGTGTCGTCACCAGCTGAACGTTTAAGTGAATCCATCAGTGCACCCAGATACTTGTAAACAAACGGGGCGCTTGTTTACGTCGTTCGTGCTCATTGCAGATAGGTTTAGTCTTCGCCTTAGTGACAAGACTGATTAAAACCTCCTCTGGCCTAAAACTTTTTTTTTTTCTTTTTTTTTTTTTTTTTTTTTTGCGTGATCAATTTCTCCTGCCTCTCCACTTTCTATATAGTTTGATAGATATTGCTTTTATTAATATCTTGACAACTGTGAGCGTGACACGTGGCTGAAAACAAGCGATTAATTACATTATCTAAGCTACAGTCACACAGCATCATATTAAGGGGAATAATAATAATAATTTCGATGACAATGTGTCATTAGACTGTTGTCAATAAATCTGCAGCCTAGCAACTAATCTAAGCTGTGCAAGGATATATCCCTGCTTGGTTTCTGGGAATGTAGTTCTATTTTTAGAAGAAAGTTAGGATTTTCTTAATTTTGTGCTCTTTTTCAGTCCCGTTCAGAGCTGCAGTTTTAAAATAGATATTGTTTTAATTTATTTTCTGTTTGACTACGACACGCTTGAGTTTCTTTGGAGTCTGAATCAAAGGCCGTATATGGGTAATTTTAGACCTGACTCGACTGACACCGTGGTACATTCTCAGATCCCTTTTCTGAAAATTGAATCATGGTAAAAGTCCTTCGGTCAATAGACACCGCCTTTTGAATTGGTAGAAAACGTGATTGGTTCAGTGGGTTAAGGTTCTTGCTTTTCTTTCTAAAAGGTGATTGTGGAGAAAGCTCCCAAAGCAAGAATAGGAGACCTGGACAAGAAGAAATACCTTGTCCCCTCCGACTTGACAGGTAATCATTACAGTTTATGTAAAGTCTGATCAAACATCAATGTGTTTCACTAAACGTTTTCTGCATGTAATTATACTCTCTTTGTCAGTGGGCCAGTTTTACTTCCTCATTCGGAAAAGAATCCACTTGCGGGCTGAGGATGCTCTCTTCTTCTTTGTAAACAACGTCATTCCACCAACCTCAGCTACCATGGGACTGTTGTACCAGGCAAGAGTTTTAGTCTTCTTTTTTTTTTTTTCTGACTGTCTTGCTTTGACACTTTATCTTAAGCCATGTATTTTCTTGTTTTGTCTTGCTTATATTAAAGTAAACTTTCCGACTTTTTCAGGAGCATCATGAAGAGGACTTTTTCCTCTACATTGCCTACAGTGATGAGAGTGTGTATGGGAACAGCCAAAGGGAAATCTGATCCCCTTAAACCTCTATCCACCTTTCTGAGACCTCCACCATTCATTCATTTAAATAGTAAATCCAGCTCAGCAGCCTAGAGTTCCCGGAGTAAATATGTCAAATGCACTTTCACTTATCATACATGACCTTTCTCCCATTCATTTATGTCTTTATTATTCTGCAGTCTGAATTATATTTGCCTCCACTTTCAGTAGTTACTCTGATTAGATGGTCTCATGGCCAGTTTTGTAGTGTCATGACTAATCATACTTTAATTAAAAAACAAACAGGGAATTATGGAATTATATTAGTGCTAGATTGTAATCATAGTTCCTTCAAAAATTAAGGGAAGAAAGTCTCATGTTGAGTTAAATCACCTCTTGCTGACAAACTTAATTCTTCAGTTTTGTCACTTGTTAAGGAATAACGTGTGTTTTGAGTTTGGGCTTGGAAATCAATAGGTCCACCATTAAAAGGCAGTTAGTTTTGTCTGGTAAAGGATAACTGTTTTGCAGCAGTTGTTTTCTTTGAGAAAAAAAAAAAGTCTGAAGTGGCTCACTAATCTTTTTTTTTTTTCCAATTTATCAACCATTAAATCTATGGATGAAAATATGTGTTGTCTCGCATCTGATCTTAGCAAGGAGTAAGATAGAATTCAGACTACACAACCATCCTCTGCTTTCAGTGGTAAGACTATTATGTTGACTGCTACTATGATTATTGTTATTGTTAATTTTAGATGGCTTTCTTTCTAAAGCTGTTGTAAAGCTGAGTGCAATTTTCTTTTTTTTTTTAAGTTTGTCTTCTTTTTTTAAAAATGAAATACAATTTGAACTCTGTATACAGCTGCAATACTGGTTCTTTGTCTTCACTCATAACCATATATGATTAAATGTGATGATAATAAACCTGTGTTTCTGGTCTTTATTGTGTATTTTAATCTGAACAAGATAAAATATCTTCCTAATATTCTTTCTGGATTTGTATGTTTATTTTTATTTTTTATTGGCTCCTGTGGCTTCTCAGATAAAACATGCGTGTTCTGTAAGGAAGCTGAGACCTTTGTTTTTTGATGCAACAAGCGCTATTCTTTTTCATCAGTTACTTTATAAGCATTGCTCGCATTTTGAAACAGTCATGCAGATGTATTCGCAAGGGTGGAGTTTGGAATTTCTGGCGTTTCTTACGCAAGAAAATCTCGAAACGTGGTGGATTGTACGTTGAAACAACATTTCCCAGATTGCAATTCGCAGGAAGCGCCCACGCCGTGTCGTCACCGGAAGTGTATCTCTGTAACCCGGGCAGAAAACCTCTCCATCTGTTTATATTTTCGGCACAAGTTTAGATTGAATTTCATTAACTGCGGCAGAGCCACAGACGGAAAACTGCTGATCGGATAGGTTCCTATTAAAAGTCAATTAACAGCGACAAAAGTGAGTATTTGTAACCCTCAGTAGCATTTTGGTAGAAACTACGCAGCGTAGTCCAGTGTCCTGCAGCTAGCTCGTTAGCGGCTCCTTTAGGGAGTACTTTAAAACTAATTTGTGTCACGGTTTCACATACTTGAGCTTAATAAGTGGCATTTTTATGAGTCGTCGTGTCTGTTTGTTTGAACGAGCAGAAGCTGCAGAAGGTGTCAGTTCAGTGTTCGTTGACCGCAGCTGGTTATCCAGGCCTCCGTCCTTTACACGTAAACTCGTGGGTGTAGATGACACCTGCATTGTTATGTACAGACGTGTTTGAAGTCTTTTAACCCCTTCTAACCGAATGTTCCGACCCACACCAGCTGGCCCCTCCACTGCCCATCACCATGCCCGCCCTGTTGGAGAGACCCAAGCTGTCCAACGCGATGGCCAGAGCCCTCCACAAGCACATCATGAGGGAGAGGGAGCGCAAAAGGCAAGGTCTGTGTGATTGACGAGCTGCACACCCAGCAGAATCAGGACTGTGCCCGGCACCGACCAGAACCGGTCTGGAACGCTGGAGTCCCGGTTCGACCGATGGCTAGAGCTTACAGCTTTCCATTATAGTTGTAATTGTTCTGCCTTCGTCCCAGGAAATTACTGTTATAGAAATAATACTTGCATTTATTTAAATATTTTAAAGCCGCCTTTTGCAAAAAACAGAAATTTTACTCCGAGATTATTATTTTTTTTTTTTTAATGAGTAGTTCACCTGTAAATTTTCAATTGATGAATACTGCGTTTATGTCATTTTCAGAGGAGGAGGAAGTTGATAAAATGATGGAGCAGAAGTTGAAGGAAGAAGAGGAGAGAAAGAGGACAAAAGAAATAGAGGAAAGGATGTCACTGGAGGAAACCAAGGAACAGGTTGGAGAAAAGTAATAAAAACACAGATAATGTATTTGGTAATTTACTACTCACTGTGTTTTAACCTCCCAAATATTCCACGATTTTCCCACCGGATCTTTGACATCAGGTATTGAAGATGGGAGAAAAACTTCAGGGGCTCCAAGAAGAGAAACATCAGCTTTTTTTACAGCTCAAGAAAGTTCTCCATGAGGAGGAAAAGCGACGCAGAAAAGAACAAAGGTAAGTTTGTTTTTTTTTTGTCTTTCTTCAGTCAAAATATCATTTCTTTTTAAATGCATTATCATAGCAAAGTCCTTTTGAAAGTCAGCTGTATTTTTCTGCTTTCCTCCCTCCTTATTTATTCATGAATTTACTTATATTTAGTGATATTACAACATTGACATCAGCCAGCTATCAACCCAGTCTGCCCATGCACGCAGGACAGCATCTCCTCAGTATTCAAGGTGAGATACCATACCATCCCCCAATATATATTAGAAATGGTTAGAAGTCTATTGACAGCTTAGTCCTGTTGCTCGGTTAATTTTTCTCTTCTTCTTTACTCAGGCAGCCCAGTCAGCCACAGTCGACCAGGTGCTCTCCTCGGAGAACGGAGCAAACAGCTGTTCCCAACTGCTGTGATCCCTGTAAGTTAAGAGGCGTTCCAGTCAAAGAGAAAACATGTATTCCTCTAAGGTGTGTGTGTGTGTGTGTGTGTGTGTGTGTGTGTGTGTGTGTGTGTGTGTGTGTGTGTGTGTAAAAAAAATCATCATTATTGCCAATCACATCGTTTCCGCCTCAACCTCTTCCTCCTTCAGGGACGTCATTATCAGACGCCTGGGTTCAGTTCAGGCTCAGCAGAACACGGCCAGTTCAGCGGGAGCCAAGGAGTCCGTGAGTCCTATGGGGTGTCTCAGGCCCAGCATCCCTCCACTTATGCTCCTGGACCCTCAGTACCAGTCAGTTTTGCAAGCAGCTCTCAGATCAGAGGTAAGATCACGTTTTACTCAGATGCAGAGATGCATTGATGTTCAGAAGTTGAACTTGTATCTTACTTTACTTGCCTCTTATAATAGTTTTAGGTGGATTTAGCCCTGTTTTCCACATTGATTTTGTTTGTTTTTGAGTTTAATAATTTTGTAGTTCTGACAGTTTGGTTTGTGCTTTTGAAAGTGATTTTATGAACTGATTTAAATTGTGATTATGAAGTCATACAGGTGACTGGTCATATGCTATTTCAAATTAAACAACTTTGTTAGGGCCATTATTTCTTTCAAAAGGGAAATTGTGCATAATGAATAATCCCACTAAGCAAAATAGCTTGCATATTCCACGGACATTGGTTCACAAGGTCAGAGGTCTGTGCATCCCCTTTCCGACGTGCAGCGCTTTGCATTTATCTGGTGTCAACTAAAGGTGTCCACATCGTATACTGCTGCATTTCCACCACATTTTGCAACAGCAGCCTAACGAGGTCGGTTTGTCTGCATTATTTTCAGGACAGAAAAAAGCCGACCTGCAGCAGTTAAATTGTTAGAGATGTACGTAGCAGTGACTTCTGATTAGCTGTTTTTACAAATCAAATTGCTTATTGTACTTAAAGAAAATGTTTTAAAAGCGCCGTTCAAACTTACGTCCTTCATAGATTTTTTCCTTCAAGTAGCAACATGTCCATCCATCTTCTATACCCGTTTAGATCCTTTGCAGGGTCACGGGGGTAGCAACATATAGTTTTTTTTTTTTTGTTTTTCACAGCTGGGCCAAAAGAATGTAATAAAACTGATTAAAAGTGTACTGTGCCCCAAAATCATTGATCACAGAGCAGAAACTCAGTCATAACAGCGCTGTTGCAGTATTGAACCAGCTTTCTTTGACCTCCAGGTGCTTCTGCATTTGAAGCTATGCAGTACTTCTCTCATCAGCAGGCTGGTTACCCCGTTCATGGTCACTTCACCTCTCAGCCAGGTAAATCACATAGCTGCAAATGCTCTCACCTTCCTGAATCTGTTTCATGCTTCTTTTTTTTTTTTAGTATGTGAAATGATTTTATAGCTTTATCTCCTGCAGGATACATCCCTGGAGCGTCAATACCCCTGCAGAAGCAACTGGAACATGCCAACCAACAGTCAGGCTTTACTGATGCAGTAAGACCATTTTACCTTTCGATGTGGCGTACCTCCAGGAAAGGGTTGAATTTTCCACATATTTCAACAGGAAAACATCTGGATCTATTCAAAATACTTTCTGTGTAAACGTTATATGGGTGGATGTCAAATCTTTTTTGGAAGTGGTATGACAGCCCTTGAGTGTAGTCAAGCATGTCGACCACATTTGTTGTCAAATAACTCCTTTGAATTTGTTCGTTTAGAGTACTTTATTCCAAAATGTTTGCTTCCTGTCTTTACATTCATTGACTAGCTGTGTTTTCCTTCTCCTACACCTTATTTTTGGAGATTAAATGGTTTCTTCGGCCATGTCTCTCGTACAAAACAGCTTTCTATCATTTTGTTTTTATTGTAGACTCATGCAGATGATAGAGCTGCAGATCCATTCTTGGAGACGTTTTTGCGTTAAACGGCCTGCTGAATTTGATTCTAAATAATTTTGGTTTGTGAAAAAAGCTGAAATTCTCATGGATGCAGTAATTCTTTTGTTTTTATTTTAGACCCTGACAAGCCTTTTTGAGCTTTAACACTTGTTATTTAGAAAGAAAGAGAAAGCGCTGCGTTTTGAATGTTGAATTTGATGCCATCTCTTATCTAAACACACAAGCTGGAGGTGTGCTCCTGGCCTGCACTTGGCCCGGTTTTGTGTTTATGTTTGCAGTGACTTCATTCTGTTGATGTTCTTTCAGGGCGGGTTGAGGCCAATGCATCCATCTGCCGTGCATCCTTCTGCTCCAGGTCTGCTGCCCACACCTATGGTCCAGATCCCCACTGCTAAGGTGAACTCCATGAGCAAACAGATGTTGACGTAATACTTTTTAGGTCTTCCCTATGATGCCATATAAGAAGAAAATATAGTCCTCCTAGATACACTTCGTGCCTCGTGATGTCACTCTTTATGTTGCTGCTGCCTTCATTTAATACCTATGTATATTGGATTTACTGGGGAAAATCTAGAAATAAAAAAACCACCATTGTTGTGTGATGTTTGAATCTTCTACCGTCAGACCCCGTTCCAGAGCTCTCCACAAGGTGCCCCACGTCATAGCTTCCTGCCCCACAGCCAGAGCGGGCAGAGGTTCTACCACCACGGCAAGTAACGCGCAGCCTCGTTCCAAACGTCTTTCACTGCGACTTCACAGCTTCGCTGAAGATCCTGGAGATCCCCGTTGCACATTGGAGTTGGTTTGAATATGCCATATGATATTGTGTTTTTATTCCTTGTAGAGGATGTTTTTGTTGATCTTTCTTTTGACTGTGTATACATTCAACAAGCAGTTCTCAAATGTATTTGCTTCTCTGACATTTTACTCTATTTTTTTTCATCACTTAAGATTATTTTGTAAAATAGCTGATTTTACCATGACGCCAGAGGTGCAAATTTACATAAAAATGTTCAATATTATGTACATAGTTGGACTGCATTGCCCACAAACATCATCAGTGCAGAGGTGAGCTTTGATTTTTAATTTTAAATCTTGTTTTCATTATCAGATATGTGGATTTAAGTGATCTGCTTTTGGTCATGTTCACCTTACTAACACTAGTAAGACTTCAACAGTCTTCTGGTTAATCACAAGACCTGTTAGGACTGACCACGTCCACCCACACATGATCACTATCTTTATCAAAATTATTGTGGAGATCCAGTTTTAAATCTCTGCTGCACAAATCAAGTTCACATCTGGTCTAGTTTGAAACATTGGCTTAAATGTTGCTAAATAAACAATAAACCACATTGAACAGTTTGCATCATCTTTATTATCATTATTATTATTCTTGGGTTTTTTTTTTTGGCTGTGGAGACATTCTGCACAGTTTGGACTGACTGTATGAACACACACTTCCTCCTCGAATCAAAGTTTTGAGCGTCCACAAGTACTTAACACACTTCCACGTGCGGGATTCTCTCAAGACATTCTTAGCAAATTCATTAAATTGGAGTTTTAGCTGAAGCACTGGAATAATTTGTACGTTATCACGTAGAGTTTTTTTGTCTTTGACATTTTTAAAGGCTTTCGGGCAAGAAGAAACGGAACCCTGTCGCACATTGGCAATCTTTGTATAATAAGTGTGCCGGGTGATGACATAAACAGCAGAGGGAGAGGCTTGTTCAGATCAACCGCTGGAGAGCAGAACCATCCTGAGGTACAAAATCAGTTCATGTATGGCACCTGCTGAACAAGTCTCGAGAGGACAACACAGATCTAGAGTTGAAGCCCTTAATATATCTGGAACATACATTTACACAAAAAAGTGATATTATCAACAGCTTGCCCCTAACGGGAGAGAGCTACAGGAAATCTGTGGACTGACGCAATCTTTAGAGACTTCTGTCTGGTCACCTGGATACAGATATGGTTTTATTATGTGCATATATATATATATATATATATATGTGGATTTTATTTTATTTTATTTTTTTTACTGTCTCCAATTATTCATTAAAGTTCTCTCAAGGAGGGTCAGAAAACGGTACGGGAGAGAAAATATAACAAAGCAAAGAAAAAAGAGGGAGAATAGCATTGACGATGCAATGTCCCCTCCTTTTCCCGAGGTCCAGTGCATTTCGATTGCCCCTGAAACAGAATTAAAAAGGTAGGAGGAATGAGAAGAAAGAGGGAGGGTCAGGAACCACTGAAGAAAGATGCTTAAAAAAGCAAACAGGAGAGGAACCATGTTTTAATGAGTGTTTTAACTAGCCTCTGCAGAGAAAACAACTGCACAACCAACTCTTTAAACATGTTTTTTTCTTTTCGTGGACACTTAATCGTACTGTCCACAGTTTGCAGGTGAAGTGCAGAAAGGAAAGTGCATAAAACAGTTTGGCCCAACAATGCTACAATCAGTTTATCAGGAAAACTAAGTAGAGAAAACAAGTGACTAAATGAGGCTATAAAATGAAATGCAACTCAAAGAAACAAAAAAGTAACGGTGCTCTGAAATATATGAACCATCAGGTCTCATTCATAATCCATGTTGCTACATAAATGACACATGCTCATAAGAGCGATAACATAAAATGAGAAGTATATTAAGGGGTAGGCAAGTCCACGCGTGGCACACTGTTTAGTGATCATTAATTCATACAATCTGGAATTTTGATTACTTAGTAAAATTATTACATTTTGTTGTAAATCAGCCTACTGTCTACTTCACACGTGTGTATACATAAAAATATCATTATACATTGCATTTATATGACAAACGGATATTTCCTTTATAGCAGACACATAAATGTAAATATTACCCATTTAAAATGGCATATAATATACCAGAGGTCCAATCTAAACAACAAACGTCAGCAACAGACTTGGATGTTGATGACTGGAGTTGCCTTCCCCTTGCTGCTGTATATGGTAACAGACACATACACACCGCCCTGGCATGGCACATGCTGGTGGCGTTGTAGCGCAAGATCCAAGCGCACGTGCACACATACATCAATTCATATAACACGCTCTCTTCTTCAGACAGGCTTGGGTCAGGCGGTAGTTGTGGGGTGAGAGAACAGCAGCGTGTTGCAACGGCTGTGGCTCTGTATTTACCTGCAGTGGCTTATTTACCCAGGGCTTTGATGCCAATTGCAGCTTCTTCGTCCATTGCATTTAGAACAGTGATCTAAAAGAAACGGAAGGAATTAGGATGAGCTTCTTTCGGCATTTCTGTTATGGTCAACACGAAAATGCGGCAGGAAAAGGGAAGAGTGAGCCAGTGAGGTGTAATACCAACCAGAATCTCCTCTCCAGCTTCGTGCTTGCTTTCTATTTCTTTTCCCAGGTCTCCTTCGGGTATCTTCAGATCCTCCCTCACTTCCCCGCTATCCTGAAGCAGGGACAGATAACCGTCTTGGATACCAATCAGCTGGAAGAGAGGATGGAGGAATAATAAGAATTTATCACATGGGTTCATGATACTTCCAGACTCCCCTAGACATATAAAGGCTGCACGAACTGGTAGTCTTCATCATCAAGGCCATTGCCGTTATTCCTAATAGCTCTTCCATGTAGTCCTGCTTCTACTTTCTTAGAGAGGCAACGTCGGGACCACGTAAAGATGTAGAAATCAGCATCTACAGACATGTGCATCCTGATGGGAGCACTAAAACTATGGTTTCACTTCTGCAGGAAAAATTAAACCATTAGTCGGCAGTTTGGCGGACACTCAGGATTCCACAGCACACATCTCAATATTAGTTTGTATAGTTTTACTAGAAGTGTCAGCACTCAATACCCATTTTTAATAACATATCAAGTCCCACAAGACGGGTTTGATATTAAAATAAAAGTATGCATTAACCTCTTTTTATTTTGGCAACAGTCTCAATAATGTCTGTGTCTAAAATCCAGAGAAAACCATGTGGTTATTTCTATTTCAGCCTCTGAATCTGATTTTATTTTTAACCAGTTGAGGAACTGTAATAAAAAGTTTTTTTTTTTTGGTAGTGGTGATTTGAAGTTTGGGACTGAGCAAAAACAAAGTTGCTGTATAAAACAAATCCATTACCTGAATGTCTCTCTGTGTAGCAATACCTATTTTGGCCACATGGGGGCATACAGCTCTGCCAATGACATTACGGTGGTAATGAATAAGGATGGTCCGGCACATCTTGTAAAACCGCTTCATCCCACTGTAAGTGTATGTCATTGTGTGTTATGCCAGGAGCCGACACACAAGCATGTGATCAGGCAGATGCAGACTGGAGGCATCTGCATGAATCACTTTGGCAAAACTGTGTGTCAAAGATTATGACTGAGATAGTTGAGTGTATAGGAAAAATTCCCCACATATACAAAATGATACCTCATTAGAGGTATTAAATACAATATTTGTTAACTGATTATGACCCTTTTCTTTCTTGCACTTTTCCTTCTGATCTTTTCTTGCAAACTTTTCAATTCTTTGCGAGTGTAACTATGATATCATGTGGATATATTTTCCAAGTAATGGCAACATCCTAATCACAACTTCATACTGGAAAAGAAATTATTTTATTTCCCATGAACATTTACACGATGCATTAAAAATGCACCCACAGCAGACTTCTCCAGATGCATCAACATTTTTGAGTGCAAGGGTGGACCTCCGCTGCTCTCACCTGGTAATCCATTCTTTTGATGTTGGGAACATCCATGTTGTGGGTGGAGGGACAAATATCTTCATACTTCTTGCCAGAGAAGATGTCGATACCGACCAAGTGAACCTGCACAAGAACAAATCACACATGAAGTATTAATTATATGTTCACGAAGTATTTGTGATTCTTTCAGTAGTTTGAAATAAGTGATGATCTTGCTAAGTGGAGCACATTTAACCACAATTCTGCACAATTGGTTTAAAAGATGAGAAATGTAACCCAACAGACTCACTAATGTTTATGTACTGACTGAAAGTGTCCATTAATGTGTATTAATATTAATGACTGTGTTGAGTGAATTGAGAGTACAGTGATAGTTCACCGACTCTCCATCTTTTTCCTCCTTCAGATGACGCTCCTGTGAAAACAGCTCTAAACCTGTACTATATTTTTATTGAAAGAAAAAAAAAAACATCCATATTTGGGAAAAACTGTATTGCTGTTGGGGAACACTACAATATTTTATTTACCTTCATTGGGTAAATCATCAGAAGTCATCTGCATCCACCATGTCACAGCACTTTGATTCACTGACCTTAGCGTGGCCGTGCTTGCCGGTCTTGGAGGTTGACATCTCCACGATCTTGCAGGGTCGTCCTTTCAGCACAACAAAACCATTTTTGCGCAGGGCGGAGCACTGCATAGGGTAGGTGGCGGATGCCCCCGCATCACCTGTCTGGAAGTCCAGGTCTGCATCTGCCATGCCTGTCAAAGAGGTAAAAACACAGGACACGCACATACATGAAGACACTTTTTTGTTTTATATGATCTCATGATCTTTTAATCTACCATGGAATGAAATGCAGCAATTTTTCCTGCTTAATTAATGGAGAAAAAAAAAATTAAGAAAAAACCCAAACACTCCCATGAAACATCTTTTGATTCAATAAGCATGCATGTTACACTGAGAAAGAGGATGCATTTATTTATAAATTTTGTTTTGCAAAAATGTACTATTGTGTAGTCATGTGGAAACGTTAGCGCCCCCTGTTTAATCTGGTGTTTTCTTTCCTGTGTTTAGAAAAGAATTGTGGGTCTTTTAGGAAAATATAACTTGAGATGATAATTTTTAGTCCTGTTGCAAGACTAGGTTTTGACCAAGCTTTACTTTTCTGACAGATAGACATGTTTGCCTCTAGAATATTTGTATATACAGAGAAGCTCGTGGTTGACTCAATGACTGCATGCAACAAAGGTCTGTGGCTGAAAAACAAGCCTAAATCATTCCCCCTCCATCGACCTGCTTGATAGGGGGTATGAGGTGTTTTTGCTGACATGCTTGTGGTTTGTTAAGAGGCAGTGTTGCAAACATCCGTCATCCTCCTATTTGTTTTATAGAGGAGAGGCTTTTCCCAGGAAAATCTTCAAAACAAAGTGTACTTGTTCAGTCTTACAATTCTGCTGTCACGGACGTAAACATTTAACAAGATCAGTAAGGCCTGAAGGGCCTAAGCTGTAGCTCTTGAGTTTTATCTTAGAGACAAAATGTTTTGCTCTGTACATTACACAGTGAGATTGGGCTACATTTGCTGGGATGCCACTCCTATGACAACTGACAACTGTCTCTAATGCTTTCCATTTGTCACTAATCTTTAGCACTGTAGAATGTTATACTTAAAATCGTTTTATAATCCTTTACAGATTGTTGTGCAGCAACAACTGCTTCATCAAGACCATTGCTTATGTCTGTCCCTCTTGGCATTGCCTTAACACGCACCTGAATGTTCTGGATCAGCAAACTGCCAATCCATCCAAAATTAGTCCATAAAAATACTCGGAGGAGAATCTAATTGACCGAGCTTTTCTCGGGCTGAATTTAATTGCCAGGTAAGATTGAGCTTTTCTCAGTGTTAGCACTACTATGATCTCAGTTTACCCCACAACGACTAAATAAAAGCAGACGTTGCCTAGAAAAAACTGTCAATATTTCAGCAGAACCAGCTGGAAATGCGTGAGAGTCAGCCAGTGAATCCAATAAAAACTTGGGAGATGGAGAGGAACAGACATTCCCATTCAATGCAGGGGAAGATGGGAAAAAGACAGAGCATGCATTTCTAATTAAGGCAACCAGAACCCTTGCACAAGTCTACTGCAAAAACAATTAACTTAATAGTAACACTTAAGTTTGGAATTTAAAACTGGATTATTGCTTGTAATAAAGAAATAATGTTTCTATGTTTAGTTGCAAACAAACAAACAGTAATTCCTGATAAGATACAGTAAGATCTTGCAGGATATGATTAAAGCCATTTACTTTTCTAACACTAGATTCGAAGCTATGAAGATATAATAATACTGATAGCTACAAAGAACTAGATTTAGTTATAACTTTGTCTTGTGCTAAGTAGCTTTTTTAGTTTATTGTAGCGCGAGCTAGTCAATTTACTTGATTGCATTAATGACTTACATTAGCAGAATTAAAAGAATGAACAGATCAAATGTAGTTGTCTTTGGTTAAAATTGCAGTTTAAGTCAGAGTATGCAATTAAGCTCATTTTTTGTGCGGATTTAGCTAATTGAATAAAATAAAATCTTGGAATACCCTAAATCTGTATTACAGGTACCCCGGACATATCGTTTTATAAAAATATATCAATAAAAAATGTTGTGATAAACTCCATCAAACAGATAAGCGTTCAGGATCGTCTAAAGATTTCTATAGAGTTGAAAAGTACAGTTGTCCGAGAACTGATCCCTGTGCAACTGATGCTCGACAGCCATTGGTTTATCTACGGTTGAGGGGCGTGGCCTACTCACGTTTTAATTGTTTGGTGGAGAGCACGTGGTACCATGAGCAGTCACATTCACTTGAGTCAGTAGAATAGGTTACTCGCCCTAGAAAATGTTATGTCAAAAGTACTTGGGGAGTACACGGTTACCCGGTGAAGCGGATAAACCGGTGCCGCCACACTTCAATCAAACTTCAAGCGGGCGTCTCCGGGTGACTTACTTCGCTAACTACTGGCGTTGTAAAGTGTCTCCACAGTGCTGAAAGGAAACGAAAGACTGGGAGCCTAGTGAGGCCTGCTGACTGAGCCGTGAACACGGCCCGCCGGCGGCTCCGTCTACCGTCGCTGTCCCCGCATCCACGCGGGGCGACGACACCCGGGGCCCGAGGGGTTAGGGCGTCATTAAAACAACAACATTTAAGGACGGCGCCTGAGCCCTGCGTGATAATAACGTCCTCCCAAGCCTCTCACGCCCACAGACATCGACTGAATTTCGGCCCGCTCGCGAACAGTGACTAAGCTAATACTTGCACGAGAGAGTATTAGGTACTACAGTCCAGTTACAGTCCAGGCTACAGCGGGCGGTACAACACGTAAAAGCCGCCGAAGGCACTCATATAGAAGCGGCCAAAACACGCGTAGACTCCTCTCCCGCTTCAGTTGACAAGTGACAACAAAGCTCCGAGAGTCGTTAGCAGGACGGTGTAACGGTCCGGTCCGGTCTTGGACCGTTTAAAGGGAAACGTCACAACGCCGCTCCAGACAGACATGTGCCAGGGACCGCTGGTCTGCTCAGGCGCAAACACGCCCCGTCTATTGGGTGTTTTGATGAGGAACTTACTCTGGCGGTAGCGGGCCTCTCCTTTTGTTAATTAACAACGTTTCTTCCTTTAATTCCTCCTCTTCTTTGCCCGTCGGAGACGGTGCAAACGGCTGGGTTCTGCTCCCTGCTCGGGGTCTGCTCCCTTCGTTCACGATATCGCTCCTTTTTTGTAAGCTTTAATCTCTCTCTCTCTCTCTCCCGTTATTATTTCTCTTTCATCCCAGTCGTTTTTACTCCCCTTCAGTGCAGTCCAGATTGCTGTTTTCCCCCCCACCCCCCCGCAGAGGTACACGACCGTTGGGGTCGAAACAGGATCCCAGCCCCGAACCCAGCTATGTAGGTACCGTCAGTACCTTACACTCCACCGTCTCTGTCTCCCTCATCCAGCTCACCCTGCGCCGCCTGGTCATGATGAATTTACAATATATTAACACGCGCCTTCCCTTTGTAGCTGTCACAATAAAATACATGTTTTTTGTTCAGGGTTTAATTTTGATGGTTTGGCCAATTTTAGTTCCACAATCACACAAATCTAACAAGTAAATACGTAAAATGACATATAATCCTGAATATAAAGTGGTGGTAAAATTTTCATGAGTATGAAAGTTTTGTTTTTCCTGGTAATTAAAATATTGACAATGTTTCAAAATATATGAAATCAACATGCAGACGACTTGTAAGGCAAATTCTTTGTCAAATGTCAAATTATACAGTTCTACACGGGTTATCTTCCTTTAAAAAAATGTTTTTCATAACATCCTATAAAAGTTTATTATATTTTTCCTCAGCTTCTCATGCCAAAACCAATATAAGCTGTTCCTTTATGATTCTGGATGATCACTATTCCTGTATCAAGTATTATCAATTTCAATTCAGTTTAGCATTTCTGTTCTAAAGAAAAGATGTAATAAAGGATCATTTAAAAAAATTGTAATACTTGAGTTTTAAATGTGTTTTTAACAAGGTAATATTAATGACTAATGACTATGTTGTTAATTAAACATGCCTGAAACGAGTTCTTTTCTCCGACATGAAGACACTTTTATATTGAAAGTGAAGTTACAGCTTGTCCGGTGTCCTGGACACTTTAAAACAGCTTCATGCTGCTTTTATACAAACGTCTGCCAAAGAAGCCTCAGCTCTTTGACAGTTTGTGCGCAAGCGTGACTTTTTATTGTCGCGCATCTCTGGTTTTCCAGAGTAGTTTTTGTGCATAAACTTAACTACAATACCATATTCTGATCCAGTGACATATTTTCCAGATAATTACACATCATTGTGATGCACTGCATGTTTAACTACATCAGATTGTATTAAAAAATATATGTAAAATGTAACATGAAAATGGGCCCAAATACCTCTTGTTATAGTAAATCATACATGATTGAAAGCTTTCCTAAACCTATTGACCTAAATACTTACTCACCATAAAAACATAGGCTTGATCACCTTGTTAAAATGCTGCGTTTCTTGTTGGACCAGTTTCTTTAGCGTTTGCTTCCCCCTACTGGCGAGAAACAGTACTGATCCAATTAAGCCAATCAACATTGTTGAGGTTAGTGTTTGGATCTGTTCATTTACTGAACGTAAAATAACTGTTTATTGCATCTCCAATGTTTCTTGTTAAAAAAACGATTACACAACTATATAAAAATTTATACTACACGCCAAAAATATTAATGCAATTAGTTGCACGGCCATGTCCGTCCTTGCTAAGACATAAGTCTTATTCATTTATAAAAACATCAATAGTCATAGTGTATAAACACGCAGTTCCTCGTGCCGGTTAAAACCATAGCCTGTATATAGGTCGGAAGCACGTCCAGTATTAAAAATCAGGCACTTTACTGTCTTACCTGTCCTGCACCTGTCAAATGTTCCCTCCCGATTGCCCTCTTCCCACAGCCAATCAGATTCCTAGTCCAGCTCTTGTCAAACCAATGAGGGCGCGGCTTCCCTCCGTGTGCCCAAGGGGACGTCGGGATAAAATCTTAAGCGAGGTGCACAGAAAAGTTTGGTGAGGAGCCGGAGGGAGGGGAGTGATCCTGTTGTAGCTCAGCAGCCAGCATGACTGACACCGAGGGTCAGAGCGCTCCGCCACCTGCGCCGGTGGAAGACAAGCCGCAGCCGGAGAGGAAAGTCATTGGTGGGTGTTAAGTAAAACTAATAAGACTGTTGTGGCGTTTTTTTGTTTTTTTACCACTTGTGCTACGCAAGGATAGTGGTAAGGATTGTTGGTCGTAAACAAGGTGAGACCCAAGATGAGCAGGCGGATGACGTTAAAAACCTTTCACGGGAGGGTGAGTTCGTTTTCGGGCGCAACACGTGTTACACTAATTTAAGGTGTAACTTGTATACATTTGTTGTGGGTTATTGCCGCATCAACCATTGAAGGAAAATCTCTATTTATATAGACACCAACACGGGAGCCTTTTCATTTGCCGGTTGAAAACTGTATAACTCCCGTCAACAACGTCTTGTTTAAACTGTGCGCACAAGTAAGTTATCGCACCTCATTTCCAGGTTTATGCACGTTTAAATAAGACGGAGCATTAATAAAGGAAAAGCTTGTTCTTCAGACCGTGAACGTATGACGCCTACCGTTTTTTTTTTTTTGTTTGTTTTTAATCTGATAATGCGCGTCGCGCAGCTGCAAATAATTGTACTGGGAGGCGAAAGCCCACTTTTAAAAGTGCGTGTGGTTGTGGGTTTTTTTTTTTCTTTTCTTGTTTTCCCCAAAAGAAAGGGGTCACTGCTTGGCACCGGGCAGAAAGTTGAACTATTGAGTTGTCTTTAGAGAGAAAAGTGTCCAACAGTTTGGGTCGATCACTCAAACTGTCTGGGTCGCTCCTCGTGACCCAGGACCGACCTGGTTTCAAAGTCTTATTGTTAATGATTGACTGTAAGCCAGGCTGCCATTAGTCCAAACAAGATAACTGGATGTTTATTTGAATGCATTGATGCGCTTTTAACTACGTGTTTCTCTTTCAGCCACATCGGTTCAAGGCACAGTTAAATGGTTTAATGTGCGTAATGGATATGGCTTTATTAACAGGTACCGTTTCCTTGTCTTTTGAGTCATTATTCCTCAACCCAAACCCATAAGTATCCAACTTGAAGACCCATAAGCAATTATGCTGCTACTCATGTTTGTTTTCATGTAGGAATGACACTAAAGAAGATGTCTTTGTTCATCAGGTAAAGTGCCTTTTTTTTTTTCTTTTTTTTTTTTTTTTTCCCTCATTTTATTTAATGGTACCACTTTGACAATAAATGTCTTGGCAGACTGCTATCAAGAAAAACAATCCTAGGAAATTTCTACGAAGTGTTGGGGATGGTGAGATTGTGGAGTTTGACGTAATTGAGGCAGCCAAGGTAAGAATTGGGAAATTAACTGTTTTCTCAATCATCCAAATAAGCAGTCGGGGAACGTGTCGTTTATATCTCTTGGTGGTGTCCTGCAGGGCTCTGAAGCTGCAAATGTGACGGGTCCGGGTGGTGTTCCAGTAAAAGGCAGCCGGTACGCCCCTAACAAACGCCGTTTTCGTAGACGATTCTTCCCCCGTAGCCCTCGGCCTGGTGACCAGTCAAAACCAGCTGATGGCCAAGCCACAGCTTCTGATGCAGAGAGACCAGAGGACGGTGGTGCAGCGAGGCCTCAACAGCGCCGGCGCAGGCCCCGAAGACCACGGCAGATTCCACAAAATGTAAGCACACAAAATTTTCACTGCTGTGAAAAACTGATCCAAAATTGACTTGTACACGCGGATGTGCTGGCTTTGTTTGCCAGGGAGAAGCGGAGCAGAGAGACGGCGTTGCAGAAGCTGATCAGACGCAACAGCAACCAGTACGGCGCCGATTCTGGCGTCCATATCGCAGGTATTCTAACATTGACAAAAATCAGAACTTCTAAGCATTTGAACTTAAACCTATGTTTAAAAAAAAAAAAACATAAAATTTCTATGAATTCAGACCGTTCCGCCCTCGTCCAGCTCCTGATCCTTCTGCAGATGCTCAGGCGGCGCCTGTTCCAGAGGAGGTCAAGGAGCAGGGTGAGGTGAAGCAGGAGGTGCAGGCGGAGGCCCCTGAGGGCCCCCAGACGAATGGAGAGGCAGCAGAGGGCCAAGGCCCGAAACAGCGCCGCCCATCTAGACGGCGCAGGCAGAGAAACTCTGACTCCTCTACCTCAAAAGCAAGTCAGGTAGTGAGCTGGCCAACTACACTAGACTTTGGAAGAGCCCGTTTGGCTACAGAGTTCTGTTTGGCATGAATAAAGTACAGCGGAGGTCTCACTGGAGTTTGATGTTAAACTATTGTACAAGCGCAGTCGCTGAGAGGTGTTGCAGCCAAAAGTTTGAAGTTTAGTATTCTACAAAATGGAATAAGAAACAAGGATAACCCAGTTATCAGTAGTGTGTGTATGTTTTTTGTACCTAAATTGTTAATGCAAGACCCGTTACCAAATTTGTCTTAAACAAAAACATGCCAGTCAGTTTGAGCAATTCTGTTTTTGAACCCTTCCAAACTATCAATCAGTTGAACCCCCTTGGCTTTGCCAGAAGATACTTGCCATTAATGTGTAAATATTTTCCTTGTCTCTGATGAAGAATGACACTGAAAAGTCTGCATCAGAGCCTGGTACCCCACCTCAGACATCAAAACCAGCAGACCTGAAATCCGCTTCAAAATCGCCAAAGACCTCTCCAAAATCCTCTCCTGAAACGCCAAAATCACCTGAGGTAAGGCGTTGAAACTTTATTTTGTGTGGAGGTTGTGGAGGTTGTGTCGGCGCACGTCAAGTTTCCTTCCCTCTCGACAGGCAGCTGCCACCACAGTCCAGATGCCGTCAGAGTAGCTTCCGGGAGGACAGTCAACTGACCCTGGGCAAGAGGTGGGACTCCACGTTATAGCTGAGCAGACCCTGGGTTTGGCGGGGTGGGACACTGGGGTGTAGAGGGTTGCACTCCTTGTGTCATCAACTGCCCTTAAGTGAATCTTGTGATGGACAATATTGGGCTGTTAAGTAAATATGTTTAAGGTGGAATGATTTCTTTAAATGGATGGAACATTTTTACATGGTCTTTAATGATGTGTTTGGACACCCTTTTTGTTAATTACAGGATTTATTTTTTTCCTCTTTTGCTCACTTTTCCTAAAAGGATTTCAGACTAAACCTTTTTTTTTTTTTTTTTTTTTTTTTTTTTTTTTTTTTTTTTTTTTTAATTTTAGGACTGGAGTTGTCTTGCATTTTTCTTCACTGTCTCTTTCAATCCTTGCCACCTTGGCTTTTATTTTTCCTTTTGTTTCATAGGTTTCCAAGGGTTGGAGGGCTGAGCTTATTTCAGAACACTTGCACTGCTCCCGCCCCCCCGCACTCCCCAATCCTCCAACCCACCTAGTCTTGCTGTCAAGCCTCTGACCTGTCGCTCCCCATCTTGTCTTGTGGCGTTGTCTTGATGCTGACATTTTGGAGAGGCACAGGGCGTGGAAGAAAGGGATACTGTTGGGTGCTTGTTTAGAAGTTATTAAAACGCCTTTAAAAAAAAAAAAAAAAAAGTAAAGAATGGACAATCTGCTTGGTAACCCAGTTATACCAGCCCCTCTTAAAAGAACATTTTCTTTAATTGACCAGATGGGGTACATCAGGTAGTTTAGAGGAACCAGCCTTGTATTTTATTTAACTTTTTTAATTTCTTTGAAAACCCCAAGCAAGTGTGCAGCTGGTGGTACATGTTCTGTTACCACTTGAATCAATTCTTGAAAGGTACTAATCTCCTCAGCTGAGGATGGATTAATGGGAAAAGCTTTATTTCCTGAGTTTTATTTGCGTGCTTTTCTTTAGAGGGGATTATGTGCAATGTCAGTACTTGGATGCTAATTAATAAATCATGTTTGCAAATCTGATTCGTTTGAGGGTGTGGGTTTTTTTTTTCTTTTTTTTTTTTCTTTTTTTTTTAAGAACAGACCGCAAACATCACACAGGACAGATGAAATATGATACAAACTAGACGCTTGTGTAATTTTATAAAATCTACAGTATCTATTCTCACCACTCAGCAGACTTGACTTCAGTTCACAAAACCAAACAACCGGAGTGCATTAAGAACTGAAATTTTAGACCCTCATAACTTGACATCAAAAACCAGACACTATATACACGTGAAGTACCAAAGTTGTTTTTAAAGTAGCGTTTTAGCAGGTTGAGCCATTAGGTTCTTTAAAATCTCTTAAATTAGATGGGGACATGCATAGTAACTTGCAGGATGCATCTTCAAATCCTTTCTGAAAATGGGTTGTTTTGAGAGGTCCATGCCTAAATGCAGAAACTTTAGTGAAATGTATGTCTATATACTGCCATCTGAATCTAATCAAAAGACTGAGTTAGACAAATTTTAAGTACAATGACATTAATACACTTTCATTTCTAACTTAAGTTTTCAGAGGCCCAAAAAGTTGACTTGGCTCTGCAGAGTTGTCTTGAGCGTTCCCATCTTAAGTGACAAGTTGCATAAACTTCCTGCAGTTTTACTTCTAAACCTGGAAAGCTTTGGTTGTCTTGGTTTATAAAGTGCAGGAATTCCAGTCTTTCCACTCTACTGCAACCAAACACAGCATGGAATAAAAATCCCATCACACTGGCAATGCCTCAAGTCCATGTGGTTCCTTGGAAGTTCAGCAGACTGTTTCTAACCGTTTTGCAGGTGATGACTCCCCCCCCCCCCCCCCCTCTAAATCTTGCACTGCGGTAATGCCAGCCAAGGATGGTTAAGTCAGTATTGTTACACACCTAACATTGCTTTGGCACCGCAATTTATATGAATATAATCAAATGCATGTCAGAAAATAATTGGATTTAGAGTAGAGCCCATTTCTAAGGCTCATCTCAAGTTGTATCAGTTCAAGCTTCAATTGTAATGGACCCTTCAGTTTTCCTCCCCCAAGTAGTCCAACTCGGTGCAGGGTTTGTCCAAATCCATGTCCAAATCCATCATCCCCCCTGCTGAGCGTTGGTTGAAACTGGCTGCGATCTGGTCGAAGGTCTTGCCTCGGGTCTCAGGCACCCGGAAGAATGTGAAGATGAGGAAGAACAGGAGTAGTACTGCAAAGATCAGGAAGACGTATGGGCCACAAAGTTCCTGGAAAAGAATAGGATGGTTAAATTATAATGAATGGGTTTAAATCAACTGGCAACGTGGCGTATCGAAAGTACTCACTGCAACATATTGGAAGCACATGCCAATGATGAAGTTGGCAGTCCAATTGGAAAACCCCGCCACGGCCATGGCAGCTGGCCTTGGACCTTGAGAGAACAACTCTGCTACAAAGAACCAGGGGATGGGACCTGGACCGACCTCAAAAAAAGCCACAAAGCCAAAAATAGATAACATACTTATGTAGCTCATCCAAGGAACGCTGTCCTGTGAAGCAGAAGGAAAAATGGTGTCAGAGATTAGTGGAGACTGGTAATACATGGCATTCGGTGCTTTGAGCTACTCACCAGTAAAGCTAGAGCTATGGTCATGATGATGGCACATATGCACATTCCTCCCAGCCCCAGCATGTGGAGTGTCCGCCGACCCATCCTCTCCACAAGGAAAAGCTGTTCACATGAGGAAAAAAGAGGGACTTGGAGACTGGTATCCTCTTTGGCCAGATTGAACCAAAATGTATGTATTCAAGTTTAAATATCTATGTAGTGAAATCTGATTCAGGACTGAAGGTCTGCTTGCATGCAAGTAGCTTTTTGAGGCAAAACATGTTCAATAGATGTGTTTACTGTCATGACTCATTTGCATTTTGCAGCCATGAATGTTCAGCTACTGGATACTTTTCTAATTAAATGGCAAATAACTTTTTTGCAGCAGTGGAAGAAATGTCTTGACTCATTATGAATGGTGGATCTCCAAATAGTGGCACATTGCAAGCCTTTGAGCTATGCTGGCAACAAGGCCAAAAGGTATTTTTCTTGACCCATTTAATGACATTGAAACCTCTTCAAATGACAAACCAAACTTGACCCAGTGGATAAAGTAATATCTGATAGGTGGGCACAAGAAAATGGGTGACCAGGCATCTCTTATCTTATTTACACTCTGATAACAGTGTTAAACAGTAATCGAGACACACTGATTGACTCACTGAGGTTCATAGCAGAAGTGAAGTCTATATCAGGTTATATCAAGCTGTGACAGTAGAGGAACTGCATCAAAATGCCAAGACATGTACAAGATGTGGCTTCTTCATAGGTATTTTGGTGTGATTTCTCACCGAGACCACAGTAAAGGCACAATTTACTACTCCCGCTCCTATGGTGGCATAGACCGGACTCTGGACTCCTGCCTTCATGAAGATACTGGTGGAGTAGTAGAAGATCTGCAGGACAGGTTGAGAATGTTTAGGCTCTGATTTCCAAATAATTTGTTTTGGCGCATTATTCAAGCCACTTGTGATGCCAAATATAATAAAGAGCATTTTCATAGTTTTAGATCAATAACTATTAAGAAATCACAGCAAAAACGCACCGCATTGACCCCAGAGAGCTGCTGTGAGAGCTGCAGCAGGATGGAAATGACGATGGGCTGGCGGTAAAGAGTGGAACGAAAGAGCTCAGGGATGGACACCTTCCTCTCCATGTCCATCCTTCTCTTCTCCTCCTTCATCTCTGCAAGCATGTTACCCACTTCCTGCCGACCTGTTAATCTCCTCAAGCCTGTAAATTGGACAAATGTAAGGAGACTTTATTTTTATTGAGTTTTTCAAGCATGTGTTAATGCAAAACTTGCTTATGGTCCACAGAATTTTATTTGGGTTGAGGTTTGAGCTTTGACAAGAACATCAGAAAGCCTTGATTCTTTTATTTTATTTTTTCAGTAATATTGTTGTGGATTTTCTGATGCTCTTGTGATCATTCTTGTGTTGGATGGCCCAGTTTTGGCCTAGATTTAGTTTTTGGATGGTTTGCCTTAAGAACACTCTGGTATAGGACTACAGATTAGTTCATATTTGACTCAATGGCTACAAGGTTACACAAAAAGCCCAAATGTCCAACCCTCCACCACCGTGCCTCATAGTTGGAGTGACGTTTCTGCATTCATATGTTTGGTTGGACACTGTTCACTGTGGACAAACATTCACACTTTGGTTTCATCTTTCTAAAGGACAAAATTGCAAAAGTTTTTTGCTTTGTTCAGAAGAAACGTTTTACCGCTGATGTTATTCTTAGGAAAAGAAACCCCTCCAAACAAGCCACATTTTAAATAAAGCTAAACTGTTTTAAATGTTTTCCATTTGTGAGTAATCTGAATTTTTTTTTTTTTTTTTTTTTTGGGATGGGGTTCTTGTAACCTCCTGTTGTGTCAAACATCAGCCTTTAAAAGAGGGGACACATTCTTTTTCCCACCACTGTGATACAGTAAGCATTCCTGGATCTTTACGGAGTACTCCAGTCATACTCACCACTCTTAGCCTGGTGCTCCTGGCAGCGGACGATGTAAAGGAATCGAGGGCTCTCAGGGCAGAAGGGCAGCAGGCCCATCTGCAGTACAGTGGGCACAACAGTCAAACCCAGCAGGACTGGCCACAACTGCTCACTGCCGAGTAAAGACTCCAGACCTAGGACCTGATCAAGGAAAGGAAACAAGTTCGAAAGAACATTAAGAAAAAAAAAAGCTTAGTAAAGAAAACCCTAAGTGTATCCTAATTGCTATCGTTAATAAAGTGCTGTTCAAGTCAACTCAACATGAAAGTCAAGGACAAGACTGCAAGGTTGAATAAAACCCAAAGGTTCAAGATGGTCTGGCTTGTGAGCAGGTCTCGTAATTATAAGGATATGTGAGGACTACGCCATACCGCACCTGTGCTATCAGAATTCCAGTGACTATAGCCAGTTGGTGCAGTGTTCCCAGCGCTCCACGGAGACTCGTTGGAGCTATCTCGCCCACATACATGGGTGTCAGGCCAGATGCCAGCCCTATGCAGAGGAAACAGTTCAGGTGTGAAGAACATCACCAACTGTGAGACAGCTATTAAAAAAAAAATACTTGTGATGTTACTTTTATCTCATTAAACGCATAACAAGAAAGAAAAAAGAAAGAGCAAAGCAAGGGGGAGCTCACCGCAGTAGGAGCCAATGATGAAACGACCAAGGATCATCATTTCAAAGGAGCGGCAGAGTTTGGACATTCCCATCAAACTTCCACCGATGAAGGCAAGCATGTTGTTTATGAGCATGGCTTTCCTCCTGGACGAAACACGGACAAGCAGTCATTTCTGCATCAAGTATTTAAAAGTGTGTAAAAGAGAGAGATACTCCGTTCAGTGACATGATACTGCAACAGCTATTTTTTCCCCCTCTTTTTTGTTGGTATTAGGCAGTGGTTATGAGTTTACAGATTAATAAACCCGGGTATGGTTAAGCCTCCAGGGGGCAGTGTCAAACTGAAACACAGAAGGACTCAATAACCTCGGCTCAACAGTCAAACCTCTTCTAGTACTTTATTTAAGATGTAAAATGTTATAAAAGGCCCTGGAATGACTGGAAAGAGAAGATCAGCAAATAGAAACATGAATATGACAGTTTTACACTGGATAATACGTCAGTAAAATAAGAGGAATCAGGATGAGTCCCACGTGATTTTTGAAGACACATCCAGCACAGCTTTGATTACAGAGACAAACATTTTAGTTCACACCTTGGGCTTCATAACGTGTACGGTTTAAACATTTGGTGACAAAATCCACACACTTTTCCCAAAGCGCTGTGTTGTAGCTCCTGTCAGACATACACGGTTTTCTATAATCTGATGGTGACAGTTTCCCCGGTGACATTAAACTCATGAAACTAAGAAGCCGGTCAGTCATTTATAACTTGCAACTTGATTCCACAAATATATGTATTTGTTCCATCACTGTACATTCAGTCATGTCCAAACAGATATGTGGTGATGTTAAAATAAACTATAAGGGCAGATGATAAAACTGTAATTCTGAGAGAACTTTGGTGGGTTATCTCACTTGATTTATGCATCTTCTTTTTTTTCTTAAAAGAAAAAGTGTAAAACTTGCCAGGAAACCGGGACGGTGCTCATGTGTGATGTCATTAAGGAACTAAAGCCGCGACTACAAATGTGCGGTTTCAGACAGGAGCATTCTTCTCTGCAGACATAAGTCCCGCCTGTGTGCTCTCGGTGCACGTGCACAGCCCGTTTCACACTTCTATTAGTGGCACATTCGGACTGCAGCTGGTTTCTGCCCTGCACGACACGTTCTGCATCTACGCTTTGACCTCAGAGGTCACGGTGGTCTCACCTGCACCACCAGTGACAGCTGCTTTTATTTTATTTAGGAAGACCATGCTCATAGTGCACTATAGATGAGCTCCAGCACACGCTCTACTAAGATCCTCTTTCAGCCTGTATGGAAGCTTTGGGCGAAAGTCCAGCTTTCATTCCGGCTCAGGTTACAGCGGGAAACTCCACTGTATGAGCGAGGCTGGACATTAGGGTCCATTTTAGTTTCGTACTTGACAGAGAAACGGATGTGTCATAGCTGGAGACTGAAATATTAAACCAAGTCTAAAGTAGCAAAGGAAAGAGAGGTTTAGAAATACAAATATGTAATAATTTGGTTAATTTTACAGTCTAAACCTCTACAGTAGCTGTATTATTCTTTGTTGTTCGTATAAATAAAATTGTTTATATATATGCATTTTGACTTGTTTTTACATTTTTCATCGTGTCAAAAATGATGGATCTCCTTGTCTTGAGGGAAATTACACGTGACAAAAGAACCTCTGAAAGCCTTGTTTTTCATGCAACAGCCGCTGGAAGTAGCTTGAGCAGTGACAGCACATTCTCCCACCTGCCGAGCCACTCAGAGATGAAGCCCACGCAGAAGGAGGACAGCATCCCCCCAATGGAGAAGATGGCGACGGACAGCGACCAGAGGGAGGTGAGGGTCCCTGTGGGGATGGACTCTCCATACCGAAGCAGCCATGTCGCATTGTAGTTCTGCTCAATGATCTGCAGGGGATGTAAAGATAAGGTTATAGATAGTGATAATATCTCATTTGTTTCAAAGTTTACAAACTCTGGGATAAGCATGTGGCTCTAATAAGTAAAATTAAGATTGATCAAATTCAAAGCAAGTTGTCTAAAATGTACATGTTTATATTACATGAAAGTATTTTGTCAACGAGAATGCTGATATATTTCTCATAGTTTTATTTTTCAAACTCAACTATTCATCCATCCTACTCACATTTGGAAGATGACAACTGCTGATATTTTATCCCTGGGCTAAAACCACATTAGTGTCTATGGGCTTATCAGCAAAGACATGCATAAATGTAATGCTTCAGTCTAAGTAATAATAAAAATACTCGGCTCTAACATGTTCAGCAATATTCTGGGATAAGACCCAGATAAGACCTCCGGTGACCTTTAACAGGAATCAAGCAGGTAAATAGATGACGAGCAAATCAAAAACGGCCACTACTCTTGTTAAAATAACTACTGCAATGTCCAACAAAATGGGCTGGAAGGTTAAAGAGAAGCAGTGGCTCAGCTTTTATTTTGGAGAATATGAATGTTTGCAGTAAACCAGGTTTATCAGCAAATCTGTGGATGCCAGCAGCATGATTCTCATGTGTCCAAGTGTCCCTCTGAGTAGCGCTGAAGTCTTTATTAGAATCCAAGCAGTGACATTTTAAATTACGCAACTTTGTGAAAGTATTTAACTGCTCTGCAATGCAATTGTCCAACATACTGAAACACCGAATGCATCTAGAATAAAAGCAGCGGCCTATTTTGTGTTTAACATGTCTGTCTTTGTGCTTGAAAGCGCGTTGTGGTGTATGAAATGAGGCTGAGGCTGCGTGACTGTGAAGATGAGAGTGAGCTGTTCAGATCTGCAGGGTGGTGTGACATCACAGACTCACAACAAAGTAAAATCATCCAACTGCCTCATCATTACTGTCTCCCAGTTTCCCAGTGTGCTGTGCCTCTGAAGTGGGTAACACAAAGCTACATGACTGACTGTAAAAGAGGCACGGGCCAACAGAGGAGGAGCTGGGTGGAGTGAAGATGCTGATCTTTACCTAAACATCTCACAGACATTTCAGACCGCTCAGTGGATGACCGGTTACATTTTTGTTTTTTTTGTGAGAAAGTCTGTAATGTTAATGATCAGTGGTGATTTGTTTACTTTCTGAGGTGCATTGATGACTCCGATGTTGTAGCCAAACGTTAGAGATCCCAGAACAGCAGTGAAGACTGAGAGTGCAAGGGTTCCTGTCACCGTCTGGAGAAGAAACACACACAAAATACACACAGGGAGGCAAGAGTTACATATAAAAAACGATGTTAATAACAGAGACTAATGTTGAGAAGTGGCTTCAAAGCTTTGTTTTAATAGCAGTTAAAAAGAGAACATAAATGGACAGCTACAATTGGTCTTAACACGGACACACTCACATCACTGCTTGACTAACATCAACTATATTTAACTGCGATCCTAATGAGAGACAATCCCTTTAGTGCTCGCCGTGACTTCTCTGGCCACTCGCCTGAACTTTAGCTTCCCTCCAGTTTCCCATCAGGCCACGGGCACCTGTCTCCACGGTGACAGATGAGATGACCTTGGGGAAAAGAGGTCCTCCCCTCCAGCAACGAGTCCCAGCCTCAAAGATACACTTTATAACTAACCTATAAGCTCCCGAACCTTAAAAGTCTGGCTGCTTCAGAAGGGAAAATTCAACTTTATGGAGAATTTGATGCTTTTGCTGTGCTATCAAACAAGTTCTGGCCTTATAAAGAGTGTAAAGACGTGCTGGATAAACAGAAAACCTCTGAGCCTTTGTGGTATCAACAAGACCTCCTGAAAAGTGGATATTTGTGTCACGTGGGCCCAGCAACAATCAGAGAGCGCACAGTGCTTTTATGGTGAAGTCTGGACCTTAATTTGCATCAAATAGTGTTTTGTGGTGCAGGAAACATTACATACATTTAGTTAATAAGTACTGTTTGAGTTCAAACAAAGGGTAATGATAAAATCTTTGGCGTAAAAAAAAGGTAACCTCTACCTCTCTCCATGTGAGGAAATTCACTCGGATATTTCTCCTTATTCTTTGAAGGATTTAGCAAAGTTTTGGCCACGCTTAAACAGTCTCTAATGTTGTGTCTTGACCTTGCAATGTTGAGTCTCGGGACAGGTGCTGTTTAGGATTTGAAAACCATAACAGCGGAGTTTGTGTTTGTGAACGTGTGCCCAAGCACACAGACAATAAAGCATCACAATCAGACAGTTTTGCTTCATAACATTTTAGCGATCTTCTGCCCATACAACCAGCTGCTCACTTATTCATTTAATGTCACATATCAGGAAATAATCTGCATCTGTTTAAGGCTTCCTGGTAGTCAAGTCACCGCACAGCAGTGGGTTGTAACTATCAGCAGTGGATGAATAAAAAGTAGATATTTAATATTCATAGTCTTTCAGCAAAATAAAAAAATAAAAATGTATATAATATAATATTGATACTAAAAACAGAACAAAAGACACCTGCCACAGAACCATTTGTATTAGGAAAACCCATATTTGCAGTCTTTATGGGTCCAGACTGGTCTGTCACTAGTTTATTAGAGCTGAAAGCAGCTTTATCAATAGTTACCTTAATGCCATCACAGACAAGCCAGCTTTGATGTTAAGAGAGCAATAAATGGTCCTCAAACAGGAATAATTTACACAAAACAAGGGTTCATACCTAACCTAACTTCAAAATAGCTGGTGGTGAAACCCAGCTGAGTTAGATGGCTGATAATAAACCCACAACACTAGCTCTGATCTGTTAACTCAGATATTTGACTGGTCAAGGTCAAAAGTTGTTTTTATTTGTTTGTTTGGGGGTTGTATTTTCATTAAAGATTGTTCACTAGCTTGCTATTTATTGCAAAACCCTTAATTACAGACTTGTAATGTTTTCAGTCTTTTATAATCTTGAATTCTACTTAGATTGTAACGGCGTAAAATCTAATAAGCGGAACGCGTAAATTCATTTTGCAGCTAATGCCCAGGCAGAGAAATAAAAGTTACCTCCCCTCCGAGCTGCTGAAACCCATCCGGCATGACTTTGACAGCTCCGGGCACCTGAGCAGTTGGTGACAGACGCGTCTGGTGCCAGGTGGAGACAAAAAAGTCCGGCGCAAAACTTGAGCGCTTCAGCGCCAAAGACCAAGGCGGGTCGATTAAATCCAAAAGTGAAGTCCGGAGTGGGGAGACCTGGAGCGTCCTGTACTGCAGCCTGTCTTCCCTCCTTGAAGTTTGCGTTGTCAGTCAGGCTGGCATAGAGTGACACCCGCGCACCCACGTGCATGCCTCTGGTATATGCAGGAGAGGGGAGGTAAAAGGGGAGGAGGGGAGGGCTTCTGCTTCAGAAAGTCCAGTTGGACTGGTCTTGAGGTCCCGAGACAGCAGTCTAGAAGCAAGCCGGAAGCTGTCTTGACCTTCATTGTCATTGGCTCTAGGTGCAGTGCATGAGTTCTGGATGAAGACCGTGCTTAAAGAGGGGTCATATACAAGAGGGTCTGTTATTATTATGCTGCCAGATGGATCACTGAGTGGTCGCACGCACGCACACACACATGCGCACTCAAACAAACAAAAAAACCGCTGTTTTTCTGTGCTTGACATCACTTATTAGGGTTACATCTATAACATAACACGTGATTCACAATCACAGAGTCCTGCAGATTTACAGGGTCCTGCTGTGACTTTACAAGCAGAATTATCCATCCATACTACTTTTATTTGCACCGATTTCCCCACTTTGCTGCTTTTACTATGCATATAAGTGGATGGCATTAGGCGTTACACTAATTTTAAGCAAGACTCAATGGTTGAACATGTGGGTAGAGTTGACTGGCTGACTCCACCCCTTCAAACCAGCTGCTGAACAGAGCTGTAAATAATGGCTCAAAGTGGAGTTTTTATACAATATCCACATGGTTCCTTGACTAAAGTATGTCACGGGTATGTTATTAAGACCCCAAGTAGTCATTCCAGCTTTTGAAAAAAGATCAGACCATGTCTCCTTTAAAAGTCATCTTTAAATCAGCAAACGTTTTTAAGCCTCTATGAGTAAGAGATTTGGTTGTGGTGCCTGTCTTTATAAGCTTTGTTACATAATGTTCCTTGACCTTTCTGAAGAGCTACAAAGTCATGCAAAAGAAATGTCCTCTCCCCTATGATGTGCATGATCTTTAATTAATTGTGAGTTAAATTATTTGATTTTGGGACAAACAAATATCAGAATCTATTAACGGTAAAAGTTGCAGGTCACGTAGGTTATATAGGTTATTTTTACAGGCGTTTGGCATCAAGTAAACTCAAACTGGAGTCCAGCAGCATGAGTCAACGTTTCTCGTTTGTAGCAAAGAGGGGCTCGTCTTGGCTACGATTGTTGCCATTGTCTGTCGTCCAAACGGTCCTTTCTATTTCAGATCACATGCCCGAGAGGTCACGCGCCTCTGCTCATCCTCCTGCCACCCCTCCTTCATGTTCCACAAACCCAGCTCCCCTTCACTTGTGCGCAACAAAGCTTAATCCACCCCTCCAGCGGGCAACAGGTGGACTTTAAATTTGGGCCGCGGCACCTGATTTAGCAGTGTAGGTGTGGTCAGGGGACGTTTGGGGTTGGACTTCCAGTGAGTCTGAGGCGACTGAGGGTGTGTTGTGAGATCTGCAAAAAGAGTTCTGGGTAAAGATATCTGCTCTACATCTCTGATTCAGATAACGCTCACCCGCCCACTGCAAACACACCCCCAAATCATGCCACTCTCTCCTTGGAGCTTACCTCCTTTGCTCTTTCCTTATCCTGCTCACATTGCGAAACAGTGAGAGAAACTGACACCCCCTCATCCAAAGCCAGGGCCCCAAGCAGAGTCATGTGTGACTCCAACTAAATGCAGAGAAACTTTACACCATCAGAACAGTGGCATAGAGCCCCTGCCAACATAGTTTGTGGGTTTACTTGCGCAAGCAAGGAGAGAAAGACACGATGGTGTGCCAAAAGATGGCATTTTGAATCCATACGCAGGAAGCCAAGTCACTAACAAATACACAAGTGGAATAAAGGTGTTGCAGTAAACATTTTAAACCTATTCAGTCAGTATTCCAATTAATAAATATGACTTTAAGAAATATAGAACCTGGGACATCTTTAATATTCATTAATGGGGTTTTAACTCTACTAGACTAGATCTTTGAAGAAGGTGGTGTTATGCCAGAAACGTTTGGACTACATCCCAAAATGTCACCAGTGTTATTTCCAAACTGGAACTGCCAGTGTGTGTTTTAGTGGCCAAAAACGTCACAACCACAAACACAAACACACACCACGTGACTGTTACCTAGTAATGGAGAAAAACAGCAAGTGTAAATACTGTTCCCGCTTATCATAACCTTTATATAAGTTGTATGTGTGTGTGTGCTTGTGTGTGGTTGGTGGGGTGAACAGGTTCAAAATCATGCCACAGGAGGCTGAGTCGCGTGATGGATGGCAGGTGTCGATCTGTACGTGCCTGCATTGCTGGTCCACTGGTTTCATTGAAAAAAATCCAGAATGCGTACGTTTATAGACTGAAAAACACAAACAAACAAGCAGAAATGTAATAATTGTATTAAAAATGACATATTATTTCATAGTTGTTATATTGTTAAGTATGTTCTGCGTTACTCTTCTAGACCATAAATAATGTGATCTGATACAAAGTGATCATATATTATACATCATTTTATCATTTCATTTTGCTGAAAGCTAAAATTAGCAATAAAATTTAAGAGAGATAGTATATCAAAGGACGTATCTTCGTTGCAGCAGCTTTTTTTTTAATGAAACACTGCTTAAAATATCTACGGCTTTAAAATAGTTACATTTAATATAATGATTTTACAAAATTTCAGAAAGTACAAGGATTTATTGGTTTTTATTAAAAAACAAGCTAATATGTTTTCTAAAAGGTTAAGACAGGAGCAACAAAACAGAACATGTTGTATATATATATATTCTTTTTCTTTTTTTTTTGTACCATTTATGCATTTTTAATAACTTTTAAGCCAAAATAAATGACTTTTTTTATGTTTGAGATTGTGTGTTCTGTTGACATACACACATTTCTTTTTTATTTTATAAATATTATTGTTTTTTTTTTTTTGCATATTTGTAAATGGATGCAAAGCCAGCTCTTCCGTCTCCAGCTGAATGTAGCTCTGTGATGCCAGTCAAATGTGCAGTTGATTATGCCTGGCCGGTGTTGCTGCAATGTGACGGTTTTGAAGCCAGCAGATCATTTCCTCTTTGTTCAGTCAAAGTCGGATGGCACATTTGAAGTTGGGATGAGCAACGAGGCAGCAACAATTTAACACCTGGAGCAATTACGAATTTTATTAGATTTGTTTTCTTTAAGTGGATAAATACCATAAACCTGAGTGCCTGTCCTCCAGTGAATACTCAGCAGGTTGGTTGGAGACAGGACTGCGATTATGGGAATGCTAATCCGGCAGAAAGTCTGTATTTTGACATGTTTGGGTGAGTCTATTTCAATAATTATAAAATGAGTGGTGGGGTTGCAGGGGGGTGGGAGTTTAAGATTTTTCTCTTTTTTTTTTGTTTAACCTGATAACATTTAAGTACTGGCTTCAGAAAATTTTCTTACTTTTTTTTTATATATCTAACCTAAAAATCAATTATTTGCCTAAACATTAAGTTCAGGAAGTCCAGAGGGAAGAAAAGACTAAATGTGACAGTTACTATCAACTATGCTGTGTAACTGACATTGTTTTAAAGTAAATATAAGGTTATCCATATATAGCTGACTTTTATTAAAATGGCAGTTTTTATTTTCCAGGTTATTTTTTTTTAAATTAAAATTTTAATGTTGAGGAATATGACAATTTGTGTATAAACTGGGAAGCAATGACACAAAAACATGTGTAACATAAATGGTACAGATGTGACTGTAGAACCTGAGGAAACATGATTTAATGGATTTGCTGTCAACATGAACAACCAGACTTTTGTCTCTCATCTGTGTTCCTCCTCAGCTCTGGTGCTGGTATGCACAGTTGCAGAGCCACAATACTTTGTCCTGCCCACACGACTCAGCTGGGATGATGCCAGGCGCCACTGCCAGGTTTTTATGTTTCCAGCTTGTTTCGTACAAATAAAAAAAGGGGGGGGGGGGGGGGGGGGGGGGGGGGCGTGTTAGTGCCATCCATTGGAAGTGATTGGTTGAAAGAATGTAGAGATACAGTATATTGCCAAAAGTATTCGTTCACTCAAATATTTGGAATCAGGTGTATAAAATCAAGCACCTAGACATGCTGGCTGTTTTCACAACTATTTGTGAAAGAATAAGTTGCTCTCAGGAGCTCAGTGAATTCCAGCGTGGAACTGTGATAGGATGCTACCTGTGCAACAAATCCAGTCATGAAATTTCCTCGCTCCTAAATATTCCACAGTAAACTGTGAGCTGTATTATAAGAACATGGAAGAACAACAGCAACTCAGCCACAAAGTGGTAAACTGACCCAGCAGGGTCAGCGGATGCTGAGTGCATAGTGGAAAGAGGTCAACAACATTCTGCAGAGTCAGTCGCTACAGACCTCCAAACTTCCTTCAGATCAGCTTTAGAACAGTGTGCAGAGAGCTTCATGAATGGGTTTCCATGGCCGAGCAGCTGCAACCAAGCCATACATCACTAGGTGCAGTACAAAGCATGGATGCAGTGGTGTAAAGCACGCTGCCACTGGACTCTGGAGAATCACCCTTCTTCATCTGGCAATCTGATGGACCAGTCTGGGTTCGGTGGTTGCCAGGAGAACGGTACTTCAGACCGTTCAGACTTCGGACTGCATTGTGCCAAGTGTAAAGTTTGGTGGAGGGGGGATTATGGTGTGGGGTTGTTTTTCAGGAGCTGGACTTGGCCTCTTAGTTCCAGTGAAAGGAACTCTGAATGCTTCAGCATACCAAGACATTTTGGACAATTCCATGCCCCCAACTTTGTGGGAACAGTTTGGAGCTGGCTCCTTCCTGTCAGAGAGAGAGTCAGAGTCAAGTCTATTGTCAATTCTACCACATGTGAGATACATACAGAGAATCGAAATTGCGTTACCCTCAAACCCTCGGTGCTACACAATAAATACATTTTAAACACGAAGTGCAAGTTAAAAAGAGACAAGAAACAAGTTGTGACATGACAACAACAGTTTTTCGGTTTGATTAAAGTGACATGGTGCAAAGCAGGCGGTCCAGTTCTGCCAAAAGTGCCTGGTGAAGATACTGAGATCAGAGTGAGTGAGGGGGGGGCAAGGCGGGAAACGGTGGAAGAGAAGGGAGAGTGTTAAGTGTCCTGACAGCCTGGTGGACGAAGCTGTCCTTCAGTCGGCTGGTTCTGGCCCGGAGGGTCCGCAGCCTCCTCCCTGAAGGCAGCAGACTGAAGAGGCTGTGTGACGGGTGGGTGGGGTCTTTCACAATGCTGAGGGCTTTGCAAGTCAGACGGCTGCTGTAAATGTCCTGAAGTGAGGGGAGAGAGACACCAACGATCTTCTCAGCTGCTCTCACGACGCGTTGGAGAGACTTGCGGCAGGTTGCGGTGCAGGATCCGTACCACACGGTGATGCAGCTGGTCAGGATGCTCTCGATGGTGCCTCTATAGAAGGTGTACCTGATGGGGGCCGGGGCTCTGGCTCTTCGCAGTTTGCGGAGGAAGTAGAGACGCTGCTGTGCCTTCTTGGCGAGTGATGCAGTGTTAACAGTCCAGGAGAGGTCCTCTGAGATGTGGACACCCAGGAACTTGGTGCTGCTCACCCTCTCCACAGTGGCACCGTTGATGGTCAGAGGAGCATGCTGGGTGTGTTGTCTCCTGAAGTCAGCAACAATCTCCTTGGTCTTCTCCACATTCAGGGAGAGATTGTTGGCGCTGCACCACTCAGCCAGGCGGCTCACTTCGCTCCTGTAGTTTGACTCATTGTTGTTGTTGATGAGACCCACCACAGTCGTGTCGTCCGCAAACTTTACGAAGAGGTTGGAGCTGTGAATCGGTGTGCAGTCGTGGGTCAGCAGGGTGAAGAGGAGGGGGCTCAGCACACATCCCTGGGGGGCCCTTGTGTTCAGTGTGATGGTGCTGGATGTGTTGCTGCCGACCCGTACTGCCTGTGGTCTCCCAGTCAGGAAGTCCAACAGCCAGTTGCACAGCGAGGTGTTGATCCCCAGCTGGTCCAGTTTGTGAATGAGCTGCTGGGGGATGATGGTGTTAAATGCTGAACTGAAGTCGATGAAAAGCATTCTTACATAAGCGTTTCTGGTGTCCATATGTGTGAGGGCTGTGTGGAGGGCAGTGGAGATGGCGTCGTCAGTGCACCGGTTGGAGCGATATGCGAACTGGTAGGGGTCCAAAGAGGGGGGGGAGAGCAGCCTTGATGTGATGCATGACTAGCCGTTCAAAGCACTTCATGATGATGGGAGTCAGTGCGACTGGACGGTAGTCGTTGGAGCAGGAGGGAGATGACCGTTTTGGGACCGGACGGATGTTGGTGGCTTTGAAGCACGTGGGAACCACCGCCTGACTCAGTGACATGTTAAAGATGTCTGTGAAGACATCCGTGAGTTCTCCTGCACAGTCTCTCAGTACACGACCAGGTATGTTGTCAGGACCCGGAGCTTTGCGGGCGTTGATCCTGCTGAGGGATCTCCTCACAATGTCCGGTGATAGCGTCAGCACCTGGTCGCCGGGAGGGGGTGGTGCTTTCTGTGCGGCGATGGTGTTGTGTGCCTCGAAACGGGCGAAGAAGGTGTTCAGCTCATTCAGCAGGGATGTGCTGCTCTCACAGGTCTGCGGTGGGGGCTTGTAGTCCGTAATGGTCTGAATCCCTCGCCACAGGCTCCGTGTGTCCCTGCTGTTGCTGAAACGGCGGGCTATCCTCCTGGAGTACCGTCTCTTAGCCTCCCTGATGCCATGGGACAGGTTGGTCGTAGCTGTCTTTAGTCCCACTTTGTCTCCAGCTCTGAAGGCAGCGTTCCGAGCCCTCAGGAGTCTGTGGACTTTCTTTGTCATCCACGGCTTCTGGTTGGCTCTGACTTTGATGGTTCTGGAGTCTGTTACATCATCGATGCACTTGGCAATGTAGGCTGTAACAGACTCTGTGTACTCCTGGAGGTCTGTGGTGTTGTTGATGGTGGCAGCTTCTCTGAACATGCTCCAGTCTGTGGTGTTGAAGCAGTCTCGGAGTGCCTCTGTGGACCCCTCTGGCCACACCCGTACCTGCTTCCAGACTGGTTTGACAACTTTAACCAGTGGCCTGTATGCTGGCATTAGCATGACAGTGATGTGGTCTGAGGCACCGAGGTGGGGGAGGGGGTGGGCTTTGTAGGCTGTCTTGTTGTTGGTCCTCTTCCAACATGACTGTGCACCAGTGCATAAAGCAGGTCCATAAAGACCTGGATGACAGGGTCTGGTGTGGATGAACTTGACTGGCCTGCACAGAGTCCTGACCTCAACTCGATAGAACACCTTTGAGATGAATTAGAGCGGAGACTGGGAGCCAGGTCTTCTTGTCCAGCATCAGTGTGACCTCACAAATGCACTTCTGAAAGAATGGTCAGAAATTCCCATAAACACTCCTAAACCTTGTGGACAGACTTCCCAGAAGAGCTGAAACTGTTATAGCTGCAAAAAGGGTGGACCAATGTCATATTGAACCCTATGGATTAGGAATGGGATGTCACTTAAGTTCATATGCGATTCAAGGCAATTGAGCAAATACCTTTGGCCATATAGAGTATTTTAAAAGAGGCAGCCATTTGTGACTTTGGTGGTAGTTGTATTAGATAATTGATTGCTTTCTGCCAACGACCATCTTTAAATCTCATTTACTAATACATTATATCTTATTTGTACACAACAGAAATGTAAGAAAATGACATTTGTGAGTAGATATAACCTAGAGTGTTTCCAGTGTTTCCAGAAGCCACCAGATGATAAAATAGGAAGTTACTTCATACATTACCTAATGTAAGAAAGTTGGTTCAGCAGAGATGTTAAATGTCTCCATTAAATGTTATAACAAACTGTAGATGAGAGAACAGTCAACTTTGAATAGTTAAAAGACTAAAATTCATCATCTTTTTAGTTTTATATCTGTCAGTGTGAGGTGGTCTGTGATGATACAGTTGTGTGGAAAAAAAAGATTTGTGCTAACTGTTCTTGTTTATAAAAGTAGGAGCATAAGTCTTACTGCATGTGTCTGACCATGAAAAACTGGATGGAGGAAAAAAGATGATCTTATTTTGACTGTTAAGCTCAACTAGAAAAAAAATGGCAGTGGTGTTTCATGTCTGGTCAGGTGTGCTTCAAAGACCTGTTGACTGTTACTGCGGACAACATCCTGGACATCTCTCGGCGGCTCGACTCTGAGCACTGGATCGGCCTGCGAAAGAATTTTTACTCCACCAGTACCTCCACCAGTAGCGCCTTCACCAATACCTCCACCAGCAGTACCTTCACCAGTACCTCGACCAGCAGTACCTCGACCAGCAGTACCTTCACCAATACCTCCACCAGCAGCGCCTTCACCAGTACCTCCCACAGCAGCGCCTTCACCAGCAACTCCCAGAGTAGCGCCTTCACCAGTACCTCCCACAGCAGCGCCTTCATCAGCAGCGCCTTCACCAGCAGTTTCACCAGTAGCGCCTTCACCAGCAGCACATTCACAAGCAGCTTCACCAGCAACTCCACCAGTAACTCCACCGGTAACTCAAGTATTCCCTGGTCCCAGTGGTCAAATAGAGAACCCCTTGACTTCCAGAATTGGTACCCTGGCAGCCCAGTGCCAAAATACCCTCTCCCACAGATAGAGTGCTGCACTTGCGCTTGCACATGTCCTGAAAACCCGATTCCAAGAACGACGGCCACAACAGGAATGACCACCTTAATTCCCACAAACACAACTGACCTGGACAATTCGATAACCACAAGCACAACTGACCAAGATGGTTCAATTCCCACAAACACAACTGACTTGGACAATTTGACTACCACAAGCACAACTAACCACGATAGCTCAGTTACTAAAAACACAACTGGCAAGGTTTATTTGATTACCAGAAGCACTACTAACCACAATGGCTCAATTCCCACAAACACAACAAACTTGGACAATTTGATTACCAGTAGCACAACTAACCACGATGGCTCAATTCCCACAAACACAACTGACGTGAACCATTTGATAATCACAAGCACAACAAACCACGATGGCTCAATTCCCACAAACACAACTGACATGGACAATTTGATTACCACAAGCGCTGCTAACCATGATGGCTCAATTCCCACAAACACAACTGACTTGGACAATTTGATTACCACAAGCACTACTAGCCACGATGGCTCTATTCCCACAAACACAACTGACATGGACAATTTGATTACCACAAGCACTAGTAACCACGATGGCTCAATTCCCACAAACACAACTGACTTGAACCATTTGATTCCCACAAGCACTACTAACCACGATGGCTCGATTCCCACAAACACAACTGACATGGACAATTTGATTACCACAAGAACTACTAACCATGATGGCTCAATTCTCACAAACACAACTGACTTGAACCATTTGATTCCCACAAGCACTACTAACCACGATGGCTCGATTCCCACAAACACAACTGTCATGGACAATTTGATTACCACAAGCGCTGCTAACCATGATGGCTCAATTCCCACAAACACAACTGACTTGGATCATTTGATTACCACAAGCACTACTAACCACGATGGCTCAATTCCCACAAACACAACTGACTTGAACCATTTGATTACCACAAGCACAACTAACCATGATGGCTCGATTCCCACAAACACAACTGACATGGACAATTTGATTACCACAAGCACTACTAATCACGATGGCTCAATTCCCACAAACACAACGGACTTGGACAATTTCATTACCACAAGCACTACTAACCACGATGGCTCAATTCCCACAAACACAACACACTTGAACCATTTGATTACCAAGAGCACAACTAACCACGATGGCTCAATTCCCACAAACACAACTGACTTGAACCATTTGATTCCCACAAGCACTGCTAACCACGATGGCTCAATTCCCACAAACACAACTGACATGGACAATTTGATTACCACAAGCGCTGCTAACCATGATGGCTCAATTCCCACAAACACAACAGACTTGAACCATCTGATTACCACAAGCACTGCTAACCATGATGGCTCAATTCCCACAAACACAAAAGACATGGACAATTTGACTACCACAAGCACTACTAACCACAATGGCTCAATTCCCACAAACACAACTGACTTTAATAATTTGATTACCACAAGCACTACTAACCACGATGGCTCAATTCCCACAAACACAACTGACATGGACAATTTGATTACCAAGAGCACAACTAACCACAATGGCTCAATTCCCACAAACACAACTGACTTGAACCATTTGATTCCCACAAGCACTACTAACCACGATGGCTCAATTCCCACAAACACAACTGACATGGACAATTTGATCACCACAAGAACTACTAACCACGATGGCTCAATTCCCACAAACACAACGGACTTGGATCATTTGATTCCCACAAGCACTACTAACCACGATGGCTCAATTCCCACAAACACAACTGACTTGAACCATTTGATTACCACAAGCACAACAAACCACGATGGCTCAATTCCCACAAACACAACTGACATGGACAATTTGATTACCACAAGCACTACTAACCACGATGGCTCAATTCCCACAAACACAACTGACTTGAACCATTTGATTCCCACAAGCACTACTAACCATGATGGCTCAATTCCCACAAACACAACTGCCATGTACAGTTTGATTACCACAAGCACTACTAACCACCATGGCTCGATTCCCACAAACACAACTGACTTGAACAATTTGATTACCACTAGCACTACTAACCACGATGGCTCAATTCCCACAAACACAACAGACTTGGACAATTTGATTACCACAAGCACTACTAACCATGATGGCTCAATTCCCACAAACACAACTGACATGGACAATTTGATTCCCACAAGCACAACTAACCACGATGGCTCAATTCCCACAAACACAACTGATATGGACAATTTCATTACCACAAGTACAACTAACCACGATGGCTCAATTCCCACAAGCACAACTGACTTGGACAATTTGATTACCACAAGCACTACTAACCACGATGGCTCGATTCCCACAAACACAACTGACTTGAACAATTTGATTACCAGTAGCACTACTAACCACGATGGCTCAATTCCCACAAACACAACTGTCATGGACAATTTGATTACCACAAGCACTACTAACCACGATGGCTCAATTCCCACAAACACAACTGATATGGACAATTTCATTACCACAAGCACCACTAACCACGATGGCTCAATTCCCACAAACACAACACACTTGGACAATTTGATTACCAGTAGCACAACTAACCACGATGGCTCAATTCCCACAAACACAACACACTTGAACCATCTGATTACCACAAGCACTGCTAACCACGATGGCTCAATTCCCACAAACACAACTGACATGGACAATTTGATTACCACAAGCACTACTAACCACGATGGCTCAATTCCCACAAACACAACTGACTTGCACCATTTGATTACCACCAGCACTACTAACCATGATGGCTCAATTCCCACAAACACAACTGACTTGCACCATTTGATTACCACCAGCACTGCTAACCATGATGGCTCAATTCCCACAAACACAACTGACTTTAATAATTTGATTACCAAGAGCACAACTAACCACAATGGCTCAATTCCCACAAACACAACACACTTGAACCATCTGACTACCACAAGCACCACTAACCACGATGGCTCAATTCCCACAAACACAACACACTTGGACAATTTGATTACCACAAGCACTGCTAACCACGATGGCTCAATTCCCACAAACACAACTGACTTTAATAATTTGATTACCAAGAGCACAACTAACCACGATGGCTCAATTCCCACAAACACAACACACTTGAACCATCTGATTACCACAAGCACTACTAACCACGATGGCTCAATTCCCACAAACACAACTGACTTGAATAATTTGATTACCAAGAGCACAACTAACCACGATGGCTCAATTCCCACAAACACAACACACTTGAACCATCTGATTACCACAAGCACTACTAACCACGATGGCTCAAATCCCACAAACACAACTGACATGGACAATTTGATTACCACAAGCACTAGTAACCACGATGGCTCAATTCCCACAAACATAACTGACTTGAACCATTTGATTACCACAAGCACTACTAACCACGATGGCTCAATTCCCACAAACACAACTGACTTGCCCCATTTGATTACCACCAGCACTGCTAACCATGATGGCTCAATTCCCACAAACACAACTGACTTTAATAATTTGATTACCAAGAGCACAACTAACCACAATGGCTCAATTCCCACAAACACAACACACTTGAACCATCTGACTACCACAAGCACCACTAACCACGATGGCTCAATTCCCACAAACACAACACACTTGGACAATTTGATTACCACAAGCACTGCTAACCACGATGGCTCAATTCCCACAAACACAACTGACTTTAATAATTTGATTACCAAGAGCACAACTAACCACGATGGCTCAATTCCCACAAACACAACACACTTGAACCATCTGATTCCCACAAGCACTACTAACCACGATGGCTCAATTCCCACAAACACAACTGACTTGAACAATTTGATTACCACAAGCACTACTAACCACGATGGCTCAAATCCCACAAACACAACTGACATGGACAATTTGATTACCACAAGCACTAGTAACCACGATGGCTCAATTCCCACAAAAACAACTGACTTGAACCATTTGATTACCACAAGCACTACTAACCACGATGGCTCAATTCCCACAAACACAACAAACGTTTCTGACAATAAGGAAAATGTGACCAATGTAACTCCGTCCTGGGGTTCTACCGTGGATAACATGGCAACTTCTAATCATTACACCAGCACCACTCATTCACCGTGGACAACCACAACACCAACACCAACAGAAGCAACATGTGAACAATCTCGTATGCTGCCGCTGGTAATACCAGAGATATATAAAAATTACATTGATGATCCCTGCGTGGCCATGCTCAGCTTTGGACCTTGGATTGAAAAGAGCTGTTTGGAGAGTCTTCCTTTTATATGTTATGAAGGTATACATAACTTATATACACCTACTATGTTACATGTATGTATATATATATATATATATATATATATATATATATATATATATATATATATATATATATATATATATATATATATATATATATATATATATACACACCACAGAGACATGCATCCACCCACACTCTTCTTATTATTTTGATTTTAACCTTTTTCCAATTAAAAATCATCATCTTCTCGCCAAAAAGATCGTTTCTATGGCCAAATCAACGTGACAAACGTAACGGTCAACAGCGCCACTCTGACCTGGATGGAAGCGCCTGGTGACATCAGCCATTACCGCGTGGAGGTCAAAGAAAACACGCAGATGACGGAAAATCGGACGAACTTGACCACTGATCTTGGTAACCTGACCGCAGGCACTCGCTACACCGTCCAGGTGTTCCCAGTGAAGTGCGGGAGAGACATGAACCCCGAGAACACCACTTTCTACACCAGTGAGTTCAAAGGAACATTGCTTTAATAACTTTCCAATAACTTTTTTTTAAATGTAAAAATAAACCAAAAACACCTAAACTACAAGCTGCTTTTACGTTGTTTTTTTATATGTAAGTAGAAGGTGATTTTTGTCTTTGAATCTGTGTCCATCTTTTGTTCCAAAAAAAATATGTCTCCTTTTGTGTTCGTCAGTACCTCACAAAGTCAAAGATCTCAAAGTTGTCAATGTGACTGAAAAGTCTGTCTTTCTGAGCTGGAACAAATCAGATGGGAACGTGGATCTGTACAGAGTGAGAACTCTTGAGAGTCCAGTACGAGATATAAAAACAAACGTGACAAATGCCACGGTTGATGGTTTGTTACCCGGAGGCTGCTACACAATCATCATCCTCTCCGGAGTCGAGGACAAGTCCAGGTGGAGCGAAGAATCAGCCATTGCAGTTTGTACCAGTGAGTAACGTCTCACTTTCCACCACAGACTGATGAGCATTTAAATCCTTTTACTGGAACACCTGAACATGCAGAGCGTTATAAAATAACACGTATATGAAAATCCTTTGCATGTTCAAATGAGGAAATTCAAATCAGCAAAGGCAAATTAGATCTGAACCAAGAAGCCTGTCGAGCTTCGTTCGGGATTGTTAGGCGTGAACTCGGTTTTCATACAGCACATTATCTACTGTTTGTTTACCTGCTTGTCTTCTCTTTCAGAGCCTGGAAAAGTGATCAACCTGCGGGCATCCAATAATACCAACAACTCACTGCTGCTCAGCTGGGAAGCACCTGAAGGAAACTTCACGGGCTTCAGAGTGATAGCGAACAGCTCTAATCAGTATGTACTTGTGTTTCAGGTCACAGATTATCTGCCCGTCATCCACCTCCAGAGCACAATACTTCTGATTCTTAAATATTGCAAATATTCCACAACATTTAAATTTCTGGTGGCCTGTTACTCTAGAGAAGATAAACTTTTGCAAGTTTTAGTTTCATAGTTAAATAACTGTGTCTCTTTATGATAGATTGTACTACGATGAAACTGTGAGTGGACATGAGCGTTCAGTGAATGTAACAGAGCTGCCGAGTGGCAACAAAATCTTCCTTTCTGTGACAACGGTGGCCAATTACACCCTGGAGGGAGAGAGTGTAAACATCACCAACTACACTGGTAACTACTGCTAATCATATTTGAATGTGGCAGTCTGATTTAACATCACCAATTAAACTTTGTGACTCTTAACCAGCTCCTGGACCAATTTCAAACCTGGTGTTGACAAGGGGACATTCCTCTCTCAATGCCACATGGGATCCTCCGGTTGGTAGTTCAAATCATTCAGTTTTCACTGTTGAGGTTCGGCGCGAAGAAAAGATTGTGCAAAACAGGACAACAAGAGAAACTCACTGGGAGTCTTCAAATGATCTGAAGACCGCAACCAATTACACAGTGGTGGTCTATGCTGTTAGTGGATGTCTCAAAGGCCCGGAAGTGAAACGTTCCATTTTTACCTGTAAGGACCATACCATTATTGATCACAGTTGAAACACCAATGAAAATCCTTTGAGCACAGTCTCATGTGATAACCAGTCTCATCCTGTATCTCCCTGTCTTTGTATTGCAGTGCCGAATCCTCCTGTTAACGCCAGATGCAGTTCGGTCAATATGAGCTCAATCACCTGTGAGTGGAAAGAGCCTGAACACGTAGGCGCAGCCACATACGAAGTAAACCTGACATCCAGCTTCTGGAACAAGCAGTGGATATATAACACATCTGAAACCACTTTCACATTTAATAATTTGAAATCAGGAACCAACTACAGCTTTCAAGTGTTCACACTTGGTGAAAGGGAGAAAAGTCAACCGGCATCATGTAATCAGGCTACAGGTGAGATTCTTACGTGTAAAAAAAATACATTAATTAAATAATGTTTTTATTTCTTGTGTTGGAGAAAAGTCATCAAGACATCAAAACTATTTTTTTTAAAAAAGCCATGTATTTGTGCACCAAACAATTGTTAAATTTGAATCAAAGTAGTTGCAGTTTGCGTTGATCATAGCTATGTACACGTACAGGTTTAAAAATATCTGTCAGGTTCTTGGTGTTTCCTGGCGTAAATGTTCTCTTAACACCCAGATGAACCTTGCAAGAAGTTGAAAGTAGGTTAAGGAAATTTGATATTGAATATTGAAATTTTATATTTGAAACAAAGCATCAGCAAAACCTGGAGATCATGGACCCGACTCTTGCATTCAAACTGTAAAATATGAAACATGATCCAGCTCTGTGTTTCAGCTTCGCCGTCACACATCTCACACCTTTTATTTGTGCCCCAGTTGCAGACTTGAGGATGGTGACTCTGTCGATGCTGTGCTCTGCTCACACACCTCTCCTCTGTGAGAACTCAAGCATGAGAGACGACGTAATTAAGCAGGTGAGGCGGGTGGCTCAAGCTGGAACTTTCACCAACGATGACTGGACATGTGCAGAAGGTGTCTTGAAGTGTTTGTGAGCAAGAGGCGAATAGTCGAAAGTAAACCTTTTGTTTTTGTGCTTTGTTGCAGTTGGATGAACATCTACGAATAAAGCTGGGAACTGAGGTTAATTGGACTCTCAATGTTTAAAAATAAAGTAAAGCCTAAAATAAAGCCAGCTTTGTTCACCATTTTCTTCTCCACATTTAAAGCAATCTCAGGACTTTTATAATCAAAAATGTGGGGAACAAACTATATTACATGACTTGTTTGCTTGCAGCTTTCCTGCTGTTTTCATGTGCTGTTTTGTGTATAAATGCTCGAATTTCTGAATAAAATTTATAGGCATGACTTCAATTGCTGTAAAAAATAGTCCTGGGAGCTCGGCACGTTTTTTTGCAAGATGCGGTTTGTTATGCAAAGTTATAAATGCACTTTTCTGTAAAATGATTAAAGGGAAGGAAGTCTTTTTTTTTTTTGTTATTTGCATAGTATTTGTGCTTTCCAGATCAGATGCTTTCCAAGTGTGAGATCATGTCAGTACAGAATAAAGATAGTTATATTGTGTTAATTATGTAAATGTTTATCCTGTACAGAACCAAAGGTTCATTATAGAAGGCGCTCGGATGGAGATGCGGATCATGTTCAACCCTTTCGTGTCAACTCATCCGGCCGTTTGCTTCAGTTTTTCAATAAAAAAAGAGCTTATTCTTCAAAATGAAATAGAATATCAAAGGAAGTGTCTTCATTGTAACTGCATTTTTTTAATTAAACACTGCTTAAAATATCTTTGGCTTTAAAAAAATGTTTACACATTATATGCATTTATACATACATACATTTAATATAATGATTTTACAAAATTTCAGAAAGTACAAGGATTTCATGCTTTTATCAAAAAACAAGCTATTTTCAGGGTGAGTTTGTCATTAATATGTTTTCTAAAAGGTTAAGACAGGAGCAACGAAACAGAAAATGTACATGTGTATGTACTTCAGCTGAATTGCACTCAGTGTCGTTAAAGACAAGCTTCCATGATTTTAATTACTTGGCACTTAACTCTTTCTTTGACCTTGACTTCTGAGCTATGACAAAAGTGTGACCCAAGTGTCTTTAGGTTGGTCTGGAAAGGCCTGGCTAGAACCTTGGTTAAGCTGCACGCAGCAGCTACCTTTGTTCATGGCCAAACACTACTAACTGGACCCACAAGTTATGACTACAATGAAAGAAAAAACAAGACAAAAAGAGTTGATCAAAAACTATTTTGATATTTTTGTCAATAGGCTGGGATTCCTTGGTAATAACTACTGTTTACAAATAATTTTCTAAAACTTCAGAGAGGACTCATTGGCTCCATCTGCCCATTCATTCAAACGTCAAACTGCCATCTATCTGCAAAATGGCACAAATAACCAACATGCACAGAGAGACATAGACGAGAATCGGCTTTTAGAAAGAAGAGTACTAGATATGGCTCCAGTTGACAAGACCAGCCAGAGGAGTGTGGCTGGTGTCTCTTGAACTCCAAGTCCAGAGGATGCAGATGGTTGTCTTATTACTTGCAAGACATTTGATCTCAGACAACATCATCCAGCCTGTAAGGATAAGATTATAAAATCATTGAGTGTTTACGTGTGACATCAGCTGATTTATACTCAGTCTCTGACTTTCATTACTGTCCACGAACTTGTGTAAAATAAGTGACATGACCACACGCAAGCTGAAGAGGAATCCTTCACTGACAGTCCTCTAGCGAGATGCTGACCCTGTCCACTTGAGGGCCTCTCGTTCAGAGTTGACCTCTGACTGAACTGGAGAGTGAAAGAAGTGTGGCTTCATCCATTAGACATAAACTTCTAAACTCCCATAGGTTTAATTGTGCCATGTATTTTCAACTAACTACAGTGCAAAATATCATACGGTCTCTTAAAATATGTTTAAATGCACAGATTTTGCACATTTTAAGATAAAAAAAAATAAAGATCATAGAACGTTCCTTTTTGAACGAAAGACTGGTGCGTTCGAATAATCGCAGAAACCATGATTAACAATGAGATATTTGACGGATCACGCAAAGGATGAAGAAGAAGAATGCATTAGAATTATTTAAAAAAGTTTAAAAAATCCCAGTAAAATATTGTGAAATTTATACATTAATGTTTTTGAAATGCTTAAAGATTCGTCTATCATAATCAAAGCTTTTACCAGTAGCAAACGCTACTCGAGTGTCGGTGTCAATATTTCCCACAGTTTGAATGCAGCAGTGTCACTCTACTTTTCCTGAGAGTAGATTGGAAGGTAAACGGAGATAAATCCCGCCTATCCCCGCTCTTCCTTCTGTGATTGGACGAAACTGGACTTAAATTCCCCTCCCATCCCCCTTTCCACGGGAATTTCCGACAATGTGCTTTTAACTGTGAACAAAAATATTTTGGCTTTTATTTTCGACACCTGAGCTTCGGTTTCACTGAAAAGACCCGTGCATTCTCTGTTCTGGACAGCGTTAGCGGGACTTTAAAGGTAGCTCTGTAGTTACAGCGTATCCCAAGCTAAACTGATAAAAGCCATTTTCAGCAACAATCAAAAGTTTTAAAAAGCTAACGACTTAGCTACGTGTGCTAATGCGAAGGCTGCTAACAAGAAAGACTGCGCACATATTCTCTATTATTAGGTCAATATTTCGTTGTTTTTTTTTAACTTTTTAAAAAAAAAATACCGATAACAAGCTTTTGTTTTTGAATATTTGTTAAGTGTCGGTTCTAATTTAATTTAACTGGTTTGGGCCCCCGTCTTCATAGGAAAACTACGGCGACTAGTAAAGTGTTTTGTTTGTTGTTGTTTTTAAGGTTAATGGTATACATGCTTCATATTGATGTTAAGATGCACATTTAAAATTAATTACAAAGAATAGTTGTGTATTTTGGGATGGCAGCTTTAGTGGCCGTTAGCGTAGTGTTGAAGCGGAAGGCCTACATGTTTTGAAATCCGAGAGTTGGATTTTTTTTTTTTTAATATATAATGTCATCAAACGTAACTACTAAAGGTTGTCAGCGGTGGAGAGACTTTGTTTAAGGGGGGGGGGGGGGGATATTCTGAAACTGTATCTCAAACTATTTGTGTCAGTACTTCAAATGTCCACATGACGTAAAAACGTTTGTTTGTGAGCATCTCGTAAGTCCTCACTTCGTGTTTATCTCCGCAGGTCTCCTGCGACTTGGCTCTGCCTTTTTATTTGTTGTTTTCCCAGTTGGAATGGAGGGAAAGATGATGAAGCAAGAACTTGAGAGTCTGCCAGGGAGCCAGGAATTTAAGGACCTGTGGGAGAACATGTAAGTTACAGCTTCAGAATGTCAGATCACAGTAGTGTGTATATACTTTTTTTTTTTTAAATTTATTTATTTTTTACAGAATTCCTCCGGAAATCTCCACGATTCAGACAGATAACGTGCCTGCGCAGTGGGAGCCTGAGTGTCCAATAGGCTCAATGAGTTTGCTGCTGGTATGTACATGCTGTAGATTGACTTTTTTTTTTTTTTTTTAACTTTTCTTTTAATTTCTATCAAACTGAATTACAGAGTCTTTGCAAGTATTTTTCGCTTGTGAACGTATTGGTTCTCTTTTCTGTGCTTGTGAAACTCTTGAAGGATCAGACGCTGAATAAATTTGATGAGAAGCTGTTTGATTTGCCCGGTAACTTGACTGCAGACGGCGTTAACCACTCTGTACCCACTGTTCCGGTTACAACCGACCACCCGGGTGATTATGAGTTCGAGCTTCGTTTTCAGAAGTCTGGCACAGCCAAGTCTGTCACCTCCACAGTAAGTGTCTGTCTGGTTTATAAAATACTAGTTAGTCTGTAGGAGGCTGAGTATATCGGTATTACATCATGAGATAAATATTTTTTCTGTTCAATAAGATACAAACCTGTGTATTCCTCTCCTGGAACCTCCGTCTAATGGGAAAAGTGTAATTTTAAAATGGGTGCAGAATTAATATTTAACAATTAAATGCTCCCCAAAAAAAAAAAAAAGTCAGGGGAAGACAATATCCTGCAACCAAACATGATCGGGAGCATATTGGGCCTTTCATCTGAGACAAAGGTGGATTTCAGTAGCTGAGGTGAGAAACTGCAGGAAACTTACACAACCCCCTCCTTTTTTCCTCCTTCCAATTCACTAAATGTAAGCTTGGAAATGTAGACTAAAAGAGCCCAGGGTTTGAAAATGAAAAGGTTTTTACAAAGGTAAAGTTTTCACTAGTTGTTCAAAATGTGTAAACTATATTAAGCTCCCCTTTTTCTTTTTTTTTTCTTTTTTTTAAGTAAATGAGTAACCAAACTCCTACCTTGACACCGCAAAGTTTAAAAGTCCATCGCCTCTTGTTGTGGCCTTTATGTGAAGTCGTATTCTACAGAAGCAATTCACCAAGTTTTAAAACCGAGAACCAGTCTCTGCATTGAAATGACCAATGGTGTACATGTTTCCGTGGTGACTCGTTGAGCTGTGTGACATGGTTGGTCAGTTGTGTTGAAGTTGGGGTGGTCTGCCCCGAAACACCCGCCTCTTGCTACTGGTACTCTGGTCCATGGGAGAGGTGCAGCCTGGTTGAAGAGCACAGCTCTGACATGACGGGACATGTTCCTGTGCAGACTTCCTTCAGACCAGAGGGTTAAATTGCTAGATAGCAGGTTGAATTTGTAGATTTCAGTAAATTTTACCCATATTTTTTTTGATGAGAACAGTTACAATTTGACATCAAAGTTAAACTTTAATGGTGTCTAATTTTTGGTCTTTGCTACTTTTTTTTATTTTTTAAAAACCAATCCCAGATGACTGCATAACTTGAGTCTTTATACTCTGCACAGATCTGACAAGTGCATTGATGACGATTAACGTGTTTGCTTTTGTTCCTGTGCTTTCTCATAGTATTCGGAGTCCCTAAATAAATTGTTCTGCCAGCTTGCTAAGACGAGCCCCATTGAGGTCAGGGTGAGCAAGGAACCTCCACAGGGCGCCATCCTTCGAGCAACTGCCGTCTACAAAAAAACGGAGCACATGGCTGAAGTTGTGAGGCGGTGCCCTCATCATCAGAACGAGGACAGTAAGGAAAACCTTGACTGGAAAGAATTTATCTGAACGTTTTATAGAAGCGTGAAGGAAGCTTGTGTCTTTTCTATAATTTATTTAAATTTTCCTAATCTCATCCTCCATTCAGATGTTGAGCCTCGCAGCCATTTGATCAGGGTACATGGGAGTCAGCTCGCCCAGTATTTTGAAGACCCGTATACAAAGAGGCATAGTGTGACTGTCCCCTATGAATCCCCACAGGTATGACTGCCTCAGTCGATTTTTTTATTTTTTTTATTTATTTTTTATTTATTTATTTTTTTTAAATCAATATTCTGTCCTGTTCTAAATAAAATCTTCATTTAAAGACGCGTATAGTACAACCCCCCTCCTTTTTTTTTTTTTTTTTTTTTTTTTTTTTTCACCCCTTTCTTCTGTGAAAGAAATGTCAAGATCCTCGAGGGCTTGTTTGAATTCATGTTTTTTGTTTTGGCTCCAGTATTAATCATGCATGACTATATTAATTTCAGTTCCTTTTTAAAAGGGCTGCTGCTGATCAAGACAGCAGGGTCTTGATGTCTTACTTTCTATTTCAGCTGGGCTCTGAGATGACTATGATCCTCCTCAGTTTTATGTGCAACAGCTCATGTATGGGGGGCATGAACCGGAGACCCATCCTCACAATCCTAACCCTCGAAACTTCTGAGTAAGTATTGTTTTGTTTTTGTTTTTTTTTTTTTTTTGTTTTTTTTACTAGACATACCAGGACTGCTCCCTTATTATCCTGAACCTGAAACACAAGTATTGTTTCTTCCTAACAAGACAAACTGATACCTGCTGGAGTTTGACTTAAAGGGCTTTAATTGTAGCAGCAACAATGTGCGTTTTTTTTTTATTTTTTATTTATTTTTTTTTTTTTTTGTAAAGTAAAATATTCCTGTTTGAGCTTTAAATATTGTTAGGTTTATGTACTTTCAAAAATCTCTTTTCTTTAAATAAAATTGACCATGTCATGAGTATTACCTTTTTCCTCCTGTAGGGGATCTGTCTTGGGGAGACGATGTTTTGAGGTTCGTGTGTGTGCGTGTCCTGGCAGGGACCGTAAAACCGAGGAAGGGAACAAGGTGCAAAATGGCAAGGAGCCCAAAAAACGAAGTATGTTCATGATTCTTTACGTTTGGGTTAGTCTTTCAAGCTTGCTATTACTTAATTATTTTATAATTTATTTTAGAGGCCACTCCATCCCCTGACACATCAGTAAAGAAAACAAAGTCTGGCTCAGGCACTGAGGAGGAGGAAAAGGAGGTTTTTACTTTGAAAGTGAGTAAATGTATTGACAGCTGGACAATTGGATCTATTCACTGGATCTTTATTTATTTTTTTAAATTGTGGGATTGTTTTGAATAACACTGATTTTTGCTGCAGATCCATGGTCGCGAGAAGTACGAAATGTTGAAGACAATTAAAGATGGCCTCGACTTGCTCGACAGGCAGGGGTAAGAGCTTTTCCTGAAACTATTTTAGGAGCTATGCAAATAAAATGAACGGAGTAGTCTGAATACGAGCTGTCCATGATGTATAAATGTGTCAGTCGAGTTGCTGTGCTTTCATCAAGACACTAGAGGTCCTAAAGCATATTTAAATCTGCTGGTTCGTGCCACTGAAGTGAGGAAGTACGGGAGTTTGTAAATGCCAGCAGTTGGGTTTGATTACATTTATCTGTTCATTTTGTGGGAGTTTGCAAAAACCTGTGATTGGTACTTCATATTCTGCAATCTCACATTGTAGAACCCAGTTAAATCATAGTTGGACATAAAAAATAATTTGGTATTAAACTCATTATTCAACATCTGTGATCGGATTTTAATCTGTAGACTGTCACTAATTAAGAACAGAATCTGTCAATTCTTTATGCTTCATGGTGCTAAAACCAGCACAGGAATATTGACTTTTTGAGTCCCTGTTCTGAAACTTTTTCATTGTAATTGTACAAGAATTTTTTTGATGTTCATCTAGCCAATTTAAAAGTACACTAAAAGCGAGATGACAGGAATCAGCAGAGTGATGAAAGGTACAGTAAGGAGCATGTACCAAAAAAGAAGAAAAACAAACTTGTTTCAGACCGCATCAGCAGCGCAGCTTGCGTGAGGTTGTGTTAGCGGGTGGTGTAATGGAGGCCACAGCTCCACGCTTCCCCGATGGAGGCGTACTGACGAGCAGTGTCCAGGGTGACTTCTGGGGCCGACTTCAACTCTTTGAAGTCGAAGGAAAAACTGAAAAGTCACAGCAGGCAACTCTGGAATTTTGGAGAATTTCTTTTAGTTTCCGAAAGTGAAAGAGTTGCATTGACGATGAGCAAAACTGAAGACGTGCATCTCTGAAACGGCTCTCCCCAAACTGGGTGACTGGAAGTATTTTGAACAAGCTCCAAACTCTTATCGACTCATACTTAAAACTCTACAGAAGGGGTATCAGAAAGGAATAAACTGACCTGAGCAGATGTTGTTCGAGCGAAAGCCAAAATGGTTTGTTTCATGCTAGAAATATTGAAGGAATGGTTCCCCCCTAATATAAGTTGCTGCAGTTGCATGTTTGAAGTTCAGTATTCACCTGAAGCTTGATCTCTGAATGCATTTTTTTGTCCTCCTCTAGTCAACTGTCTTTACCCAGGAAATCCAAGCAAGAAGTTCCACTTCCCTCAACTGGGAAGAAACTCCTCCATAGAGGAGAAAAGAGCGACACAGACTAAAATCCTTTCTGCCTGCCAGTTTTTTTTTTTTTTTTTTTTTTTTTTGTTTTCTCTCTTCTTAAATGCTTTCAAGCATTAAGGATTTTACTTTAAAAACCAGTTTCCATCCTGCCTCTGAAGAGAATTACAATAGTAGCTGACTGTAATCTCATTTGTTTTCTACAGTGTTTTTAGCCGTATAAATAATGGTTGGATGTGTGCAGAAGGAGAGTTCGTGGTGCAGTCAGGGATGCCGTCTGCTCGCTGTTCATTCCTTGTTAAGGCTGCATGAAATGGCTAACAAGTTTAACTTTGTAAATTACAAAAACAAAAGTTATGGGACTCAAACATTTGAGACTGGTCCGTTCTGAGTTTGTTTGGAAATTTTTTTTTGGACCGTTCTAACATTTCTGTTATGCATTTATAGTGCAAAATGTTTTGCTTTATATACAGTAATGCTCATGTGATCCTTAAAGGGGTAAAAATAACTGAATTTGTTTTGAGTGAATGGTTTCATAGGTGATGGTTGTAATCTAAACAAATCACTGCCATTTAAAAAAAAAAAAAAAAAAAAAAGAAAGTTTTGCATTATTTACAAAATGCATTTAGTCAAAGCTTTACTTCATGTTCATGAAATCTGAATAGTTTACCTTTATTAATGATGTTTTCATGCAACAGCACCACTAAATATATTAAAAACAACCAGACTCGTACCCCCTTTTATTTTTTATTTTAGTTTCATTTGTCAGGGAAACTTATATGTGCAGTGACTATTGAGTTAATGCAGACTTATGTATATTGTCTAAGCGCCTCTGCTGTTAGTGCATTTCAGATAATGTAGTTCATACCGAGCATCTTTGGCATTTTTGGTTTGAGGTAGAAAAACGCCTTTGGGGCTGCAGGATCACCCCGCAAAATTATCCCTCTTTTATAAAAGGCTTTTAACAGCAGAAAAAAAACACCATGTCTGAACTGAAAACAGGACCACCCCCTCCACTTTTTTTTTTTTTTTTTTTTTTTTTTTTTTTTCCCCTCCCCTTTGAGCCTTTTTAAGAGAATAATTGAAATGTATTAAAAGGCCAAAATGTAGCTGTATCAGGATTTCATGTTTCTTTTTTTTTGTAATAATCAGCACTTCGGTTGATTCGACCACTAATTTTTTTTTTTTTTTTTTTTTTTTCTTAAACTGCTGTTTTTTGTTTTTTTTTTGTTTTGTTTTTAAAAATCTATATTGTGGAACTTTATTTTGTATGAGAGCTTTGTTTTTTATATTATGGATTTTTTTTTGTACCATTTATGCATTTTTCATAACTTTTAAACCAAAATAAATGCCTTTTTACATGTTTCAGTTGTTGTGTTCTGTTGACATACACAAGGTTTATTTATTTAAATTTTTTTTCTTTGCATATTTGTAAATGGATGCAAAGCCAGCTCTACCGTCTCCAGCTGAATGTAGCTCTGTGATGCCAGTCAAATGTGCAGTTGATTATGCCTGGCCGGTGTTGCTGCAATGTGACGGTTTTGAAGCCAGCACATTTCCTCTTTGTTGAAGAGTCGGATGGCACATCTGAAGTTGGGATGAGCGACAGGGCAGCAACAATTTAACACTTGGAGCAATTACGAATTTTGTTAGGTTTGCTTTTTTCTTTAAGTGGATAAATACCATAAACCTGAGTGCCTGTCCTTCAGTGAATACTCAGCAGGTTGGTTGGAGACAGGACTGCGATTATGGGAATGCTAATCCGGCAGAAAATCTGTATTTTGACATGTTTGGGTGAGTCTATTTCAAAAATTATAAAATGAGTGGTGGGGTTGCAGGGGGATGGGAGTTTAAGATTTTTTGTTTTGTTGTAATATATCTAACCTAAAAAATCTGTTTGCCTATGAATTAGCTTCAGGAAGTCCAGAAGGAAGAATAGACTGACTGTTACTATCAACTAAAGTTATCCATATATAACTGATTTTTATTAAAATGTCAGTTTAATGTCTTACTGTTGACGAATAAGACCAGTTCTGTATAAACTGGGAAGCAATGACACAAAAACATGTGTAACATAAATGGTACAGATGTGACAGTAGACCCTGAGGAAACATGATTTAATGGATTTGCTGAGACCTTTGTCTCTCATCTGTGTTCCTCCTCAGCTCTGGTGCTGGTATGCACAGTTGCAGAGCCACAATACTTTGTCCTGCCCACACGACTCAGCTGGGATGATGCCAGGCGCCACTGCCAGGTTTTCATGTTTTCAGCTATCTCATTTGTATTTGTAAATGACAGAAATGTAAGAACATGTTTGTGAGTAGGTATAGTCCAGTGTTTCCAGGTTGGGGATGATAATCTTCAAATGAAGCCACCAGATAACAGTTTGATACAGTTGTCTGGGGGAAAAAAAAGATTCAACTGTTCCTGTTTATAAAAGTAGGAGCATAAGTCTTACTGCATGTGTCTGACCATGAAAAACTGGATGGAGGAAAAAAGATGATCTTATTTTGACTGTTAAGCTCAACTAGAATAGAAATGGCAGTGGTGTTTCATGTCTGGTCAGGTGTGCTTCAAGGACCTGTTGACTGTTACTGCGGACAACTCCCAGGACATCTCTCGGCGGCTCGACTCTGAGCACTGGATCGGCCTGCGAAAGAATTTTCTCCCCACCAGCAGCGCCTTCACCAGTACCTCCACCAGCAGCGCCTTCACCAGCGGCAGCTTCACCACCACCAGCAGCTTCCCTAGCAACTCCACCAGTAACTCCAGTATTCCCTGGTCCCAGTGGTGCAATGGAGATCCCATCACCTTCCAGAATTGGTACCCTGGCAGCCCAGTGCCTAAATTCCCTCTCCCAAAGATAGATTGCTGTAGCTGCTCCTGCACATGCCCTGCAAAACCGATTCCGAGCACTACGGTCTCTCATGAGTCAATTCCCACAAACACAACTGACTTGGTCAATTTGACTACCAGAAGCACAACTAACCACAATGGCTCAATTCCCACAAACGCAACAGGCATTTCTAACAATAGGGAAAATGCGACCAACGTAACTCCGTCCTGGGGTTCTACCGTGGATAACATGGCAACTTCTAATCATTACACCAGCACCACTCATTCACCGTGGACAACCACGACACCAACAGCAGCAGCATGTGAGCGATCCCCTATGCTGCCGCCGGTAGTACCAGAGACAAATAAAAATTACATTGATGATCCCTGCGTGGCCATGCTCAGCTTTGGACCTTGGATTGAAAAGAGCTGTTTGGAGAGTCTTCCATTTATATGTTATGAAGGTATACATAACTTATTAACACCTACTACTAAAATTATTTGATAATTTAAATGCTTTTAATATATTTTTGGCAGAAAGTAATGATTTTTTTTTTTTTAATTTCAGAAAATGATCTGTTGTAATGTACACAATCATGGACTGAATTATAATCAATGTCTGACTCTTATTTACTTAGTTAATATTCTGTATTTGACGCCACACAGAAACATGCATCCACCCACACTCTTCTTAGAAAGTGAACATAAAATGGATGTTCTTAATTTTTTTTTTTTCCTATTATTTTGATTTCAACTTTCTTTTCCACCTTTTCAATTTAAGTTCATCATCTTTTCGCCAAACAGATCGTTTCTATGGCCAAATCAACGTGACAAACGTAACGGTCAACGGCGCCACTCTGACCTGGATGGAAGCGCCTGGTGACATCAGCCATTACCGCGTGGAGGTCAAAGAAAACACGGAGATGACGGAGAATCGGACGAACTTGACCACTGATCTTGGTAACCTGACCGCAGGCACTCGCTACACCGTCCAGGTGTTCCCAGTGAAGTGCGGGAGAGACATGAACCCCGAGAACACCACTTTCTACACCAGTGAGTTCAAAGGAACATTGCTTTAATAACTTTCCAATAACTTTTTTTTAAATGTAAAAAAAACCCAAAAAAAACAGCTTAACTACAAGCTGCTTTTACGTTGTTTTTTTATATGTAAGTAGAAGGTGACTTTTGTCTTTGAATCTGTGTCCATCTTTTGTTCCAAAAATAATATGTCTCCTTTTTTTTCTTCAGTACCTCACAAAGTCAAAGATCTCAAAGTTGTCAATATGACTGAAAAGTCTGTCTTTCTGAGCTGGAACAAATCAGATGGGAACGTGGATCTGTACAGAGTGAGAACTCTTGAGAGTCCAGTACCAGATATAAAAACAAACGTGACAAATGCCACGGTTGATGGTTTGTTACCCGGAGGCTGCTACACAATCATCATCCTCTCCGGAGTCGAGGACAAGTCCAGGTGGAGCGAAGAATCAAGCATTGCAGTTTGTACCAGTGAGTAACGTCTCACTTTCCACCGCAGACTGATGAGCATTTAAATCCTTTTACTGGAACACCTGAACATGCAGAGCGTTATAAAATAACACGTATATGAAAATCCTTTGCATGTTCAAATGAGGAAATTCAAATCAGCAAAGGCAAATTAGATCTGAACCAAGAAGCCTGTCGAGCTTCGTTCGGGATTGTTAGGCGTGAACTCGGTTTTCATACAGCACATTATCTACTGTTTGTTTACCTGCTTGTCTTCTCTTTCAGAGCCTGGAAAAGTGATCAACCTGCGGGCATCCAATAATACCAACAACTCACTGCTGCTCAGCTGGGAAGCACCTGAAGGAAACTTCACGGGCTTCAGAGTGATAGCGAACAGCTCTAATCAGTATGTACTTGTGTTTCAGGTCACAGATTATCTGCCCGTCATCCACCTCCACAGCTGCTGGATGACTTCTTCCACAAACAGTCAGGATGATTCGTAAAACCCTTCTTCAACACAGACAGAAGGAGGGCTTTATATATATATATATATATATATATATATATATATATATATATATATATATATATATATATATAGTTGGGTTTTTTTTAGCGCTGCAGAGCTTTTTCAGGGCCTCAAATGTCAGTGTTGAGATAAAACTCAGACCCTTTCGCATATTTATTTGACCTTTATTGCAGAGCAGGGTGAAGTGTATTATCATTATTCAAATATGGTCATATTTCTAATCCTGTCGCTCCTCGTCAACATCTACAATAGAGAAATGCCTTGATGTGAATCAGAAGATCCAAAACACTGGTAACATTAAAGAACAGGAAATATTTGATCGAAGTATTAAAGGTTACGGTTACATTTTACAATTATGTCTGAATTTGTCGGGAAATGGTTCATTTGAGCCTCTGAAAGCTGTTTCGACTTAAAGTGACAATATTTTTGTGAAACTGCTCGAATTAAAGCTAAAAGACAAAAATGACAAAAACTCTGTCATTGTCCAAATACTTCTGATTCTTAATGTGCAAATATTCCACAACATTTAAATTTCTGGTGGCCTGTTACTCTAAAGAAGATAAACTTTTTCACGTTTTAGTTTCATAGTTAAATAACTGTGTCTCTTTATGATAGATTGTACTACGATGAAACTGTGAGTGGACATGAGCGTTCAGTGAATGTAACAGGGCTGCCGAGTGGCAACAAAATCTTCCTTTCTGTGACAACGGTGGCCAATTACACCCTGGAGGGAGAGAGTGTAAACATCACCAACTACACTGGTAACTACTGCTAATCATATTTGAATGTGGCAGTCTGATTTAACGTCACCAATTAAACTTTGTGACTCTTAACCAGCTCCTGGACCAATTTCAAACCTGGTGTTGACAAGGGGACATTCCTCTCTCAATGCCACATGGGATCCTCCGGTTGGTAGTTCAAATCATTCAGTTTTCACTGTTGAGGTTCGGCGCGAAGAAAAGATTGTGCAAAACAGGACAACAAGAGAAACTCACTGGGAGTCTTCAAATGATCTGAAGACCGCAACCAATTACACAGTGGTGGTCTATGCTGTTAGTGGATGTCTCAAAGGCCCGGAAGTGAAACGTTCCATTTTTACCTGTAAGGACCATACCATTATTGATCACAGTTGAAACCCCAATGAAAATCCTTTGAGCACAGTCTCATGTGATAACCAGTCTCATCCTGTATCTCCCTGTCTTTGTATTGCAGTGCCGAATCCTCCTGTTAACGCCAGATGCAGTTCGGTCAATATGAGCTCAATCACCTGTGAGTGGAAAGAGCCTGAACACGTAGGCGCAGCCACATACGAAGTAAACCTGACATCCAGCTTCTGGAACAAGCAGTGGATATATAACACGTCTGAAACCAATTTCACATTTAATAATTTGAAATCAGGAACCAACTACAGCTTTCAAGTGTTCACACTTGGTGAAAGGGAGAAAAGTCAACCGGCATCATGTAATCAGGCTACAGGTGAGATTCTTACGTGTAAAAATAAATAAATAAATTAAATAATGTTTTTATTTCTTGTGTTGGAGAAAAGTAAATGGCAAATTTCGAATGACATCACGTCTGTTGATATTTGAAACAAAGCATCAGCAAAACCTGGAGATCAAGGACCCGACTCTTGCATTCAAACTGTAAAATATGAAACATGATCCAGCTCTGTGTTTCAGCTTCGCCGTCACACATCTCACACCTTTTATTTGTGCCCCAGTTGCAGACTTGAGGATGGTGACTCTGTCAATGCTGTGCTCTGCTCACACACCTCTCCTCTGTGAGAACTCAAGCATGAGAGACGACGTAATTAAGCAGGTGAGGCGGGTGGCTCAAGCTGGAACTTTCACCAACGATGACTGGACATGTGCAGAAGGTGTCTTGAAGTGTTTGTGAGCAAGAGGCGAATAGTCGAAAGTAAACCTTTTGTTTTTGTGCTTTGTTGCAGTTGGATAAAGATCTGCGAACAAAGCTGGGAACTGAGGTTAATTGGACTCTCAATGTTTAAAAATAAGAAGAAGCATAAGATGCAGATATCTTTTTGATTTGATTTGGAGCTTTATTTGACATAAGATTTGTCAAAACATTGATTTTAAATGGTTTACACTGAAGCAAGGAACACAGTCAGGCACTGTTTTGTTACAGGTGAATTTTAAAAGTACACTAAATGCAACCTAAAACCAAATCTCCCAGAAACCCAGAGCATCGAATATGAACGTACACGGCCAGTGGACAGGTTTGATATGATCAGTCACACCAAAGGATAGAGCTGTTGAGATAGACTAACTTAAAGTCTGGGATAATCAGGGTTTAGCTCATGTTTCATCTGAGTGACAAAGCATCAAGCCTCCTGAACCATGTGTCAAATGTCAAAAGGTAAAAGGATAAAATTAAAATAAAGCCAGCTTTCTTCTCCACATTTAAAGCAATCTCAGGACTTTTATAATCAAAAATGTGGGGAACAAACTATATTACATGACTTGTTTGCTTGCAGCTTTCCTGCTGTTTTCATGTGATGTTTTGTGTATAAATGCTCGAATTTCTGAATAAAATTTAAAAGCATGACTTTAATTGCTGCAAAAATTAAAATAAAATCATATTTTTACTGACTTTTTCTTCACAATTTTCACTACCACAAAACCAATTTCCACTTCCACAGCAGCGGATACGGGCAGTGAAGGAGGTGCTACCTCTTCATCTACAACCAAAGAGGCCAGAACAATGTCGGACAAATACGTCAACTGTGGTGGTTGGATCCTTTTTGGGCCCCAGACACAATAATGTGTCTAGGCTGGACTCAACAGTCTCGACAGCCTGTCACAGATAAATCTACCCTACATTGTCTGTACCGAAACAGATGACGGGACAATGTGTAAATACCACTGGCCCATTGTTGGACAATGTACAGTAGTCTTACACGTCACTGTTTATAAAACAAGGGTTTATCTTTGTTGTATCTCAAGAGACCACTACATTACTGGGCAACTGAAGGTAGCCAACTGATGGAGCATTAGGAGAAATAATGTCAGCCGGGACCAAAATAGAAAAAGGGGATAGTATTAGTAATTTTCTTCTTTTCTTTGAGAAGATGAGAGAGTGAAGGGAGGGTCTGATAAGGTCCACTTATCTGGCCGCAGAAGAGGAGATCCCGGAAGAGAGAGCCTTTTTTTTAAGGAAGTGGGAATGGCCTATTTGAATCTCTGCCTCAAACCATGGTGGTGTTTCCCTAACACCTTCTACGAGGTGTTAGGGAAGGAAAGTTCTGCATTGTCACTACCTGGAGCTTGCATGAACTAGGTCTTTTGAAGGTGGACTTTCGTAGGCATTTTGCAAGGTACAGTAATGGGTAATGTGTGTGTTTTGGTGGGATTCTTTTTTTTTTATTTATTTTTTTTATTTTTTATAACCAAACTAAAATATACTATTTTGGTTGTTGTGTTGGTGAGTAGTTGTGAGAACTGGGATTAGGGAGTGATCCAGGGATCACTGTTTGGCCCCCTGGAGGTGTTGTGGAACTAACTAAACAAAACAAGGTAAAAGCGGGTTCCCATCTGTAGACCCCAAAGACATGTCAGTTATCGCTGCTCTCAGACTTATGTAGTCAAACTGTGCCAAGGTCTTTTAGTAAGCGCCAGACCTTCTTTGGAGCACATGTTTATGTGTTACTTTCATTTCAAATGGTGATGCTGTTTGTCTAGGATTTGTGGGAGGGTCTGTTCAGTTGTTAACAAACCTACACATCAATTATGTATTAACATGTACAGAATTTGAGTAACAAATTGAATGGAAATAATGACAGAGCAATAGTACCAAAGGGACATATTTATTTTATCTTCAAGTTAAAAAACTAAAATAACTAAGGCATTTTATGTATTATTGTACCATAACAGGAACACGATCCTGCAAAACCCAGCAATGGACAGCTTTGGCTGTTGTTATAGCAACGGTGCTTACTGTTGTGATTTTGTCCTTTGTTTTATTTGGTGAGTAGATATTTAAATATATTAAGACATGTTTGCCCAAGTGTCATACTTGACATTTAGGAGCTGTGAAAACTATAAATAAAAAAAGAAAAAGATAAAAATGAGAAAACCCTTGTGTGGAATCATGACCTGGTTGATCGTCTGCAAAATGAAAAGAAAACTGAACAATAGAGAGTAAGAATAGCAGGGCTACAAAGCTGTGGCGTTTTCACCCTGCGATGCATTTGGGGAAGGTATTGCCACGTTAGATGTAAACCTACTGCTGTTACTTCAGCAGGAAAAGGAAGCAATGACGAGAGGGAACACCCTTTAAAAAAATAACATTAAACTGTTAAAGTGGAGTAGTCTGTGGGGAAGAAATTGAGAGGAATAAAGTTACTCTGCCAGGAAACGATAAATACCAGCACTTAACAGTAGTATTTTGAGAAAATATTTTAAACCCAAAACATTAACTGTGCTTCAATGTGTGTGCAATAAAATAAAACAAACCCAGAACAGTAAAGTCATATAGCATAAAAACAGAATTACGGCATTATAGGGCTCATGCGCACATAAGGTTTCTTTTGTGAATAACAGAGGTTTAACCTGCATTTCTTGATGCCATGGTGGACTTTGTTCTTGGTGACTTTCTAAAGTGCCCCGAAGCCCATGGAGTCATTTCATTACATATTCCTATATTTATCTTTTTTCTTTTTTTTAATGCAATACCCCCGTGAGCACTCAAAGATCCAGTGTTAAATTTCAGATCTGTCCCTTCCACAGTGAGACTGTGGATCATTACATTCGGTTTTTATTTATGTTTTACACAGCGTCACAACTTTGATCAACTGATGTGGAAACGTTTTTGTGTTTGTTCCCGCTTTGACATTGAGGATGTTGTGACCCACAGTGTCAAACAGTCAAGTTCGAAAGCATCAGTGTAGTTCCCTGATTTAACAGATAAAAGATCATTTACAAAAACACACAGAGCTGTTTTATGGTGTTTCTTAGAAACAGACCGAAAGATTTCAGTTGCAAAAAAAGGAAAAAAGTTTAAGAAATGATTTTTTTAAACAGTTTTCACAACATCAAATCCAGAATGTGCAAAAGAAACTTTTAAAAAACAAAAATTTGTTTTTGCACATTTTAGATTTAATGATTAAATCACTCATATTCATTTATATTATATTGTGCTTTTAAAAAGTGGATTTTCAAGCAGTTTACGAGGAATATTAGTAGCTCTTTAAGATGGGAGAAGAAACATTTAAACATTTATTATATCTCATATTTTAAGATCTGTTAAAAAAAATTGTGAGCACAATAGACCTCATCAACATCTATTTAAAAAAAAACAAAAAAACAACTGTCCAGTAAAAAAAGTAATTTTCCTGATGCCAGGAGGAGCGGGACCAGAAGGGGATCAGGCTTTGACAGCGTCGGGGACGCAGCTGTTTGAGTGACTGCAGAAGTGTCAGAGGGAGCAGCAGAGTCTGGACATGATGCTCCACAGTGCCACTCATGGTCAGTTGCATTTCATTGTCAGTGTGGTGCATCAAGTCCTATTTTTTCTACATGAAACACAGCACATCCAGGGGACATGTCATAAAAGTGCCATCACTGCAAAGCTGGAGTGATTTATTTTTTATATTTGTCACCAGAATCAATTTTATTTTCCTTGTGTGTGGAGACTCCAGGTGCGTTTTGTGTTCTAATAGCTGGCTGGGGTGGAGGAACCACTGCTACTTCTTCTCATTTGCACAGCTGGAAAATCGTCATTGGAACGAGAGCGCAGAGTTCTGCCAGCAACTCAACAGCAGCCTGGCTGTAATCAAGGACTCTGCAGAGATGGTAACTGGGCTGATACTGCATGTGCTCCTCCACAGACACGTGAAATTCACCAGAGCTGGAAAAAACCACAGCCTAAATCAAAACTGAGATATGAAGAAACTCCAGAGACCATAGAGCAAATGTTTAACAGCCTTCACTACCTTCTACAATGCGAATAAATGCTGTAATAAAAATCCAAAATAAGGTCAGCATGTTAACAATCAACCAAAGTAAAAATCAGTCATCAAGATCAGCAGTGCAAGACAGCAGAGGCTGCAGACTGCAGGCTGTACTGGCTTTGTTTCTAGCCTCATAACATTTGTTTTGTAGCACTGAGCACGCTCTGCAGGCTGTGTTTAAGAGATGATTTAAGTTTGTTGTCTTAAACATTTGGCTTACTGTTACTCCACAAGTTATATTTGACCTTAAATGTCTTTCTTTGCTATTCTGTACCGTCTAGGTTCAAGGTTGACAACAGTAATAAATAAACTAAAAACACCAAACCCGAAACAGAGGAAACCAGACAAAAAAATGGCCTGATTTTAATCACCAGCTGATTAAAGAGTTTCTTAAATAACTGCAAGCTGTGGAATTGCTCCTGCAAAAGCATTATTAATTATTAGTTATATTATATACATTATTATTAGTTTAACAGTAGTCAAAAGAAAACAAATGAAACCGACATTCTTTACACGTGGCCTCGACTGCAGGTTTTTATTGAAGGAGTGATGGACGTAGCTTCAGTTTCAGTCCCATTTCACACAGCAGCACATCACGTCCACATCCGAACACGATACATACCGTACTTCGGCAGTCTAATAAGACGGGACGACTGCATGAAAGATGGTGGATATTAAAGTGTGTCATTGCTGTTGAGCTGAAATCTGCTCCATTTACAAAGCGCTGAGGTAAATTTTGCAAACATTTGTTTTTAACTGTTGGTCTTTCCAATAAACTTCCAACAGTTGAAACTTGAACAACTTGAAAAGGCATATAGAGTTTAAATATATGCAAAAAAAAAGTAAAAACCACAACATTTTTGGTTGCTTTCTCTTTTTGACAAAGTTACAGAAAATATACAGTATATACACTGACATGCATGGATGCAGAACTTTTTAACATGCATTTTTATACATTACATATATAAGTTTAACATGATTACACAAATGTAATGGGTTGAAGTGCTGAGTTTGTGATGGTGCTGTGGGATGCAGGTCACAGGGACTGTGCAGACCTGAGGGGAGACCGAGGTCTGTTTGCCGCCGACTGTGAGGAATATGGACCGTGGGCCCGTAAAACAGTCCAGAGAGCCCGGCAAACACGTTTATCTTTATGTCCTTACAAAGATCTAGTCGACACACAGCTCAGCAAGAGTTTACGCAAGAAGCGGTTTGTTATGCAAAGTTATAAATGCACTGTTCTGTAAAATGACTAAAGGGAAGGAAGTTTTTTTATTTGTTAAAGTGCATAGTATTTGTGCTTTCCTGATCAGACGCTTTCAAAGTGTGAGATCTTGTCAGTACAGCGTAAAGATATTTATGTTACGTTATTCATGTAAATGTTTATCCTGTACAGAACCACAGATTCATTATAGAAGGCGCTCGGATGAAGGTGCGGATCCTGTTCAACCCTTTCGTGTCAACTCATCCAGCAGTTTGTTTCAGTTTTTCAATAAAAAAAGAGCTCATTTGTCAAAATGTCCCTCAGCTCGGTGGCTTAGTGGTTAGCACTGTTGCCTCACAGCAAGAAGGTTCCTGATTTGATTCCCGGGCATGGCAGGAGTCTTTCTGTGTTTGTGTGGATTCCCTCCGGGTACTCCGGCTTCCTCCCACAGTCCAAAAACATGCATGCTGGGTTGATTGGTTAATCCACACTGTCCGTAGGTGTGAATGTGAGTGTGCATGGTTGTTATATGTCTACATGTGGCCCTGTGATGTCCAGGGTGGACCCCTGCCTTTCGCCTCTAATGAAATGGGATAGGCTCCGGCAGACCCCCGTGACCCTGCAACGGATGAACGGGTATAGAAAATGGATGGATATTTAAGCAAAGTTAATAGTACAATTTTTAAACATAGATACAAACAAACAAATATAAAAAATCTTCCTTGCACTGTTTTCTGCAAAGACATGCATTAACCTATTTAGAGTGCTGTGATCAGACACATGCATTATCTCTATTTACAACAGGATTACCATTTTGATCCAGTCCGTACACACATGTTTAATGGAGAATTGAGGGTATATAGTTTTAGTAACATTTAGGTAAATGAAATTCTAAATATTTTTTTATTTTAAGTGCTAGAGCACTGTACTGTATGACTTTTTAAAAAAATAATCTTGCTCTTTAACTCCATCCAGATTTCATTTGAGCTTAATTTGAGTCAGTCCGAGTAGAGTTTCAAAGGTTCGTCTCAGTTTACTGAGACTGCCGATGGCTGAACCACTGTCAAGAGAGTGCGGCCATCCATGGGTGCAAACAGTGGGTAAAGCTTCCCTTTGAAGTTTCCGGTGAAGGTGTAGATGTGGGATTTGGTTTCTGCGTTGTAGAAGGAGATCTGGCCTTCCTCGTAGTCTAAGTAGATCCCCATGCGGCGGGGCACAAGGCTGATGGGCAGCTCCATCTCCGGCTTGCTGCAGGCATAGAAATTATGTGTGCTGCGCCACAGGATCCAGTAGCCCTTCTTCGGGGTCATGGGGAAGTTTCCCTGACGCTTGGAGTCGGCGGTGGTCATTCCAATGCGCCAGTAGCCGTTGTTGGTGATGTCCACCTCCCAGTAGTGGCGACCGCTGATGTAACCCTCCCACCCCAGCACACAGGGCCAGCTGTCGAAGCGCTGGGAGCTGTTAGGCAGGTCAGCCTCTGAGAGGCCCTCCTGGACCTTCCGCTGGTCATCTGAGAGCCGTAGCCATGGGTGGTTCGTCATGGGGTTGAGTAGCACATCGGCTATGATGAAAAAAATAAACAAATTAGCTTGGTATAATTGAAATAAGTGTTGAGTTTTGTTGAGCGTGTGCGTTTGTGTTACCTGCAGCACTGCAAATCCAACTCCAAACTGAAAACAGATGCAGAGTCCTGTTAGAGCTCCAGTGTATCGACAAACACAGGCTTACATTCTCTATTTTATTATATTTATCAAACATACCGTGATTACAGTCAAAGTGCTTTTCATCATTTTGTTTTTAGGTATGTTCTTAGCATTCTGTTTCATGTTCACACCTGAATTGGGGATGTATCTTGGAATTCCTGCTTTCCAGGTCCTTTGCTTTGCCAGTAACCACAACTGAGGAACCTTTGTCTGAAAATGGAAAAGTCAAAAATAATATTACAAGATTGAGTCCTTCATATTCATCATGGCAAAGTGTTCAGCGATAACCAGCTATACCAAGGAAGGAAGTCCTATGGAAAACACTGTGTCAGGCTTTGAGGAAACACTTTTAACCCAGTCCGTAACTGGCTTTTCTGCCTTCTGTTGAGCTTTCAGCAGCAATCATGTCCAACATATGCCCGCTTTTTGTGAAAATAAAAAGTAAGTATCCAGTCCTCCATTTCAGTTCAGGTTTCCAGCCAGAGTCATGTATATGGCACAGTCGTCAGCAAACACGGTGATAGTGACTCAACAGAATCTTTACAGTCATTTATCAGGCTTTTATCAGCACAGCAGCAGTAGAGGGTCATATAAATGGATTTTCATTTATTGATGCTTCACACGAATGCAAAGAGCAGGGTCCACTCAGAATTGATGCTGTGTAAAACCTTTGTAACCTGGTGCACAAATATTAGTGGTTGCTTGGTTTGGGTTTCTCAAGAGATATAAACTAAACTTGGTGCTATTTTCCCTTTGATCGGACTGACAGAAACATTCACGTTTCTCACCGTGCTGTCTTCCTTGAGCAGAGACCAGGTGATGAACTCCATGAGAGGCAACAGCTTGACCAGACGTTTCTTCTTCAGGCCCATCAGACGCAGCACTTTTCCAAGGTCTTCGCTCGGCACTCCACAGCTCTGCACGCACATACAGTCATTAAGCTGGGAGATATACCTTTTCTGTTTTTCTGTTTTCTGCACTTCTGTGGGTTTCTGTTGAGCTGTCTTCCAGACTCACCTCAGTGGCTATCTGCAGCTCTTTTGCCCACTCCATGATCCTCATCTGTGCCTCCTCTTTGGCTTCCTTCTCTTTTCTTTCATGCTGTTGGTTCTCAGATGCCCATTGGTTCTCCTTCAGAAGCTATGGACACGACATTGTTGGAAAAATATAAACATTTTGCAATTTGATATGACGTAAATCACAATAAAATTTGAATGTACAATTGCGGCTGATGTGAAAGCGACCCGTTCATGAAGGTCCCTGTGATTCCTCACTCCTGATGTTCTTCATCGGGTGTGAGTACTGACCTTGTCGACATGACGGAGCTCATCAGCCCACTCCAGAATCAGTTTTCTGCTCTCTTCAAGACTGCACTTTGTATTCTGGTCCGAGTTCTGGGCGTCTTCTGTTTTGGTACCTTCCTCTGGCTCTTTAGTGCCCTGCGAAACACATCACTCGCTTTAAAAGCTCATATGTACAGCACTATGTTGTATCCCAAAAAAGCAAAATCCAACAAAAGTTTGAAGATGTTTGATGAATTCGGCAAAAGTCAATGTCCAATCTACATGTGCCATTTACATTATAGATGGTCATGTAACTAGGTTGTAAAAGTCTCCATAAACATACATCCTATCAGCATTCTAGTCATGCACTTTCTATGTGAAAAAAAAAAAAATCATTTCCATAGCAACACTAACCCAATCAGGTACAGCTATAAATCTTTAAACATGATAAGGTAAAATGCTGCATCATTGGGAATTAAAAGAAAGGTAAGTGGGGGGGAGCAGCTGACTGGAATTCTTGAATTGCAATTAATGATGACATGATTAACCACATATATAACAAGCCTTTAGCGTATTCTGTCATTTTTCTTTTAAAAAGCAGCGAGGCCAAATGCTTGACAAGAAGTGGGGAAATTCCGCAAATTAGGATGGTGTGTAAATATGCCTCTTTTTTCCATTAGTATACAAAAAAAAAGAAAAGGGGCTATAACTGAAAACGCAGTCTTCTTGAACGATTCAATTCAATTGAAAAGGTCTTTATTTCGAACACAATAGCAAGTAACAGACATGCTTGAACATATTTAACCAGGAATGCCAGAGACACACATTTTCTGTAGCAGCAGCATCATGTTGGAACAGGAGTAGGAAAAAAGTAAAAAAAACTTGTGAACACAATCATGTTTTCAGATGGACGCTCCTTATCATTTCTGTGGTTTAAGAAATAAAAAAAAAATCAAAAAATCTTGACGTACTTAAACGTTATACATATTAATAGTGAGAAATTTGCACAGTATAAATATATATTGTGTCATACCTATGTATAAATTAGCGGTTACCTGAGTTATTTTTGATGATTTATGATGCTGTTTTAGTTCTAGTGAAAACTAAGTAAACGATGTCTAACAGGTCCTTTATTTTAGGTTAACCTCTCTACAACTTCCTGTGATTTTGCCTGTATGTGCAGAGTAAAATGAGGATTTAAACCTTTAACATTAGTACTTTATAGTCTACCTAGTCTACCTTTAATAAGAGCTTTCAGCGGTTTCGATCAGGTCCTACCTTGCACACCTGGTCCACTTGTTCCCTCCAGTGATGGATGAACTGCACACACTCCTGAAGGCTTCGGAGGTCCTTCAGGCCGCTCTGACGAGGGCGTTGCTGCAAAGACGCACGCCAGCTTATTGACAGAGCAAATACTAGATGACAAGATGATGGAGAAATATGGGTTTAAACATGAGTAGGGATTAGAGAAAAGGGATTTACCTGTGAGTGACTTGTGAGGTTGTTTGGGTTGGCAGGTATACTGGGGGCCGAACTGTGAGCCTGGATACTCTCATCGGGCAGTGTCCAGCGAACGGCACCGATGGAGCTGCTCTGGGTGGTGCTGGCGTTCTCCCCGGTCAGCAAAATGTTCACCCCTGCAGGAGGAGAGTATCAGTTAATACCTGTTCATACGAGTTCCACTATAAACATGATCTATGTGCACCAGACAGAGACATCAGACTGATTACTTCTAAGAATTATAACAAATGAAAGAAAACCAACTTTTATCACGCCTTAGAATAGGTTGCATTTCCATGGTTGTTTCCTCACTTGTCACTGTGGAGAAGAAGTTACATAAAAAATATTAAATGTTTGCTGTAAAGAAAAGGAAGAGTAGCAAAGTATCAACACAGCAACATTTAACTGGAATTATGAATCAGCTACTAAGAAACATTATGTTTAGTTTAGTTTATATATATATATATATATATACACACACACACACACACACACACACACACACACACACACACACACACACACACATAGAGCTCCTTACCTTTTGTCTGGCGGAGCGGTGTTGCAGCTCTGACGATGAAGACAAATGGACAGCAAGCCCTGCCTGCTCAGTCTTTTTGTCTCCCTTCTCGGCTCCCTGACCCTTGGACCTTCACAGCCTCGGAAACGTTTAAGGAAACCTTATACAGAGCTGGCTGGCACGTCATGTCATGGACCTCCTGGTCCCCGCCCCTGCAGCCACAGAGTGACCTGATGTGTCACAAAAGCGATAAGAGTGACGTGCACGGTCGGGTTACAATGTGGTGTTACTGTAAACTGTAAAACAGTTTCTGATATCGAGCTTGGCTAAAGATAAAGGGAGCTGAGCTGTGATGTAATTTGCAGTTGAGGTATTAAAAAGCATTTCATTCTTAAATCCTGTGTATATACATACAGATAACATAATAAAAAATAAAAATAATTAGGTTTTACTAATATTTGTGACTCCTTGTGGCCTGATGATTGTTTTCCAGATATTTGATAACAGAATGGACATTAAATCTGTAATTTTTATCATAGGTACTCTACAACTGTGAATGACAGAATCTAAAACATACACCCAGAAAATCACATTGTGTGAATTTTAAATAATTATTTGCACTTCATCGCATGACATAAGTATTTGATACATGAGAAAAACAGAACTTCATGGTTGGGATGGTGTTCTTGAGGGTGGTACTCATCCTTCTTCTTCCTCTAAACACCTCGAGTTAGACCAAAAAGCTCTATTTCTTTCTCACCAGACCACATGGATTTCTTCCATTCCTCCTCTGCATCATCCATATGGTCATTGGCAAACATCAGACGGGCCTGGACATGTGCAGGGGGACCTTGTGTGCGCTGCAGGATTTTAAGTCAAGACAGTGCAGTGTGTTACTAATGGTTTTCTTTGAGCCTGTGGTCCCAGCTATCTTCAGGTCACTGACCAGGTCCTGGCGTGTAGTTCTGGGCTGTTCCTTCAACCTCCTCATGATCACTGATGCCCCACGAGGTGTGATTTTGCATGGAGCCCCAGACATTCTCACCAAGCTGCTTGCCTATTGTCCTGTAGCCCATCCTAGGCACGTGCAAGACTACAATTTTATTCCGGATGTCCTTATACAGCTTTCTGGTCTTGGCCATTGTGGAGAGGCTGGAGTTTGTTTGATCGAATGTGTGGACAGGTATCTTTTATACAGGTAACAAGTTCAAACAGGTGCAGGTATTACAGGTAATGAGTGGAGAGCGGGAGGGCTTCTTGAGGAACTAACAGGTCTGTGAGAGACAGAATTCTTACTGGTTGGTAGGCGATCAAATACTTATGTCATGCAATAAAATTCTAAAAAAATCCTACCTGTTATTTTCTGGGTTTTGGTTTTAGATTCGTCACTTACAGTTGAAGAGTACCTATAACAAAAATTAGACGTCTACATGCTTTGCAAGTGGGAAAACCCGCAAAGCATGAACCTGCAAAATCGACCATCAAAATCAAATACTTGTTCTTTCCACTGTATCAGGACCACCTTAGAGTATTTTCCAATTTTTTGCCCTGCCTTCATGACCTTAAGTCTTCACACTCATAAAGAGGCCACATGCTTTATTGCCTGTAAAGCAGCCTTGCATATTGTGTCAAGGCCTAAAAGGATTTATTGCTGCGTTTCCTGGTAGCAGTGCTGTGGTTTACGTAAAAGAAAATAAAAGAATGCTTCAAAAAGGATGAATAAAAGTAAAACGGAAGATACAAAATGCTGTATGTTTGTGTTAAATCCTCCAAGAGAATCAAAAGAATAGAAGGGACAGTGCAGTCTAAAATTATTATTAATATGGATGGGTTTTACCCAGAATCATCTCGGATCTGCACGAGAGCCAGCTGAGGCAACCCACACCCAATTAAGTAAAAAAAAAACAAAAAAAAAAACAGATTTAATTGCATGCCTAATAGCATGTTGCAAATGTTTTATTATCTGTAAACTTCTATCTGAGACAGCTAATCATAGTTTACGAGGCAGTCCAGGAATATCGGAAACCCCTGGTTATATATATATATATATATATATATATATATATATATATATATATATATATATATACACACATATACATACATACATATATAAAATGCTCCAGTAAAGTCAGATCTCTTTTTTCTTTTTTTATTATTATTATTTATTTTTTGAGAAGAGTCTTGGGATAATTTATTTGTAAATTGGCACTTTCCAAGTTGAGTGAATTGAATCAGTTGACTATGATTAAAACCCCCTTTTGTTTGACATCTTCCTAAAATAAAAGCACAGAGAGTTTATTGAACTCCTTCCCTGAAAGCTGAGCAACTGTCAGTCTTTTATTTTATAATTACAGAAAAGATGACTGTTGCTGACAGTGACTGTGCAGGCGCGGCTGCAGATAGGACATGGTTTAACTACGCTTACGTAAACACCGCTGTGGTGGGTGGAGACAAGTCTCGACTGTCAGCACGTCTCTGAGTTAACTGGAAACCACCTGGTAACATTTGTTCACATAAAATATAATAAAAATTTAAAAAAAAACTTCACAATTAGCAAGCAGATTCAGATTTATTTGTCATATGCAGGAAGACCTGTGACACTACGGAACAAATATAAAATATCTACTGGATGTTCATTTTGAAATGATCTTAACATCTTTACAGTCTCGCCACAGGAAAACAATCCTGCATTTATTAAAGTGGCATTGCACGTCTGATTCTATCAAAATCCCAAACTAGCTGCAACATGGTCTGTCTGCATCCTGCCTGTCAAACATAAATGACAGTGAATGCATATAAAAAGCTAAATTTTCAGATTGTGCAGCTTCTTCTTAAGTGCAGGATTCGTCAGAGGTTCCCAGGAAGCGTTTAGTTCCAGTTCTTGAAGAACTGTTTGAAGATGATGGTCTCCTTCCCCTGTGGCAGAATTTCAACCTGCAGCAAAACAAGCATGGACCTTTACTGTTTGTTGGGTTTATACAGAGATATCAGTAAGTGACTTTTGGTTTATTGAGATAAAACAATCACAACAACATCATCTTTGAAAGATGAACAAGCCTGACCTGTGTTTTCATTCTGGGGTAGCTCATTTGTTCGATGAAATTGTCCGCCATCTGCAGGGCCACCCTCTTCTCATCAGCATTTGCTCCATTACCTAATGGTTTAAATATTATCATTATTATTAGCTCAGTAGATTTTGAGTTTCTCAAACATGGTCACACATATACAGACAGTGCAGGTGCAGATAAGCGATCTTTTCCAGACTTGACCTTGTGGCCATGTGTAGTAATAACATGCTGCATATCTGTAATCATTTTACGCAATTTAAGTGGAAGTTTAAAAGAATAGGCTGAGCTGTCATTCTGTCACAGTACATGAGATTGAAATAATGAATGATGAAGAGTACACAGGTTTTCCACAGTTTAAGTTTGAAATTTAAGCAAGGAAATATTGCTGGCCAGTCCAAAACACTGCATCTTTCTATAATCTTGTCATTCTTTCATAATGTATGCTGTGCTCTTTGAGTCTTAATAATTTATCAACATTATCAGATTTCTTCAATTCCTTAAAAGGAGCAAAATATTTAGTCAAAAATCCCTTAGGAATTTTCTGAGCTCACCATTTGTTTAATCTTTTTTTTTTATTATTAATGCATTCAGTGCAGATGCAGCAAAGCCTCCCCACAACATGATAGCGCCTCCACCATGTTTCACTGCAGGGTTCTTACTTGCTACAGAATTTTATTAAATAAAAACAAACTGATACTCTACTGTGGTTTTATATGCCCAAAGCCCATAAATTCTAGAGAGTCTACTTGTTGTGTAAAATTTTTTGTAAACATTATTTTTGCCTGTTTTTCACCTTCCTTCAACAGTGGTGTAATTAGTGACCTTTGCTCATGGAAACGTATTTGTGATTTTCACTGTCGGCATCAAAGCACCAGATCCTGGAAGTGTCTCCACAGGTTAATGACAAAAAGGCTTCATGATATTGTTAGAATGCTGAATTCAAGATTTGCACCAGCTGTGTTGTAGACTTTGAAAGGTACGTTTTTTGGTAAACATTAAAATAAATAAATAAAATGAAATAAATAAATAAATAAATAAATAAATATTAGAATTGCATACACTGCTTTTAAAGTAATCAGATACTGTATATACTTAATGTTTTGTCATGGGTTTTCTTTGTTTGTATATTTATTTCAAATGTTCAATTTACATAATAAATCCTCCTGTTTTTTTAATGTTAAAATAATTTTATTTCCAACACTGGTTGATCTGCATTTATTTTTAAGATGTTTTTTTTTTTAACTACCCAATTGTGCACTTATGTTTTCTGTAAAGAAAAACATACAAAAATATGGGAGAAATATTTACTCCATAAAATGCAGATAAGCAGATGCAATCAGAATGATGAACAACACAATATAGTGAGGGTGTCTCTGCATATGTCTGGCGTCTCAGTAAGAAGCGATAACATGCTTATTGGATCAGCCATGAAGTTCTAGTCAGCATTTCTGCTCTGGATGAGTTACATCCATTTAATGTGACAGCTGTGCTGTAAATCATTTACACTTTGCTTTAAGAGAAAGTAAATCTGAAACCATTTTTGTCTTTTCAGATCATTTCAAACGCAGTTTGCTTACAACAGTTCAGGTTTGGATGGAAGTTTTATGGAAGTTTATATTCTCTGACCTGAAATAATTGACTTCTTTGTAAAGATCATGAAGCTGTGCATCAGTTTAGATCATGATGTCATGCTTGAAGAAATGCCTTTACTTTACCACAGACAGAACTTTATCTGAAACTGGATATTAAGTTCATTAAATTTTAATTAAATCAGATACTGAATATCTTTGGGACATAACGACCACATCAGTTTCGTCCGCTTTCCAGGAGGAACGTGTTTGCTGGTTCAGGGCCATATCGTGTCTCCTCACCTTTCCAGACAAAGATTTTTCCATTTGCGCCATTGTCCAGGATGAAGCAGTCATCACGGACCAGCAGCTCATTGGCAAACGGGCTCTTCTCAGACACTTGGGTTATCGTCATGGAACCTGTCGCATTAGAGACCTGCAAAGCATAAACAGACGGTCTTTGCTTTACATGTGAGCGGGTGGGGGGGCAAAATCAAATACAACATATTAGTAGAAGTGGCGAGTTCTGGCGTTAAGTTACCTTGTACAGGAAAGCGGAGTTGGAAACGTCAGCTTTGCTGTCATCTTCTGGTGTGCTCTCTGCCAATGCTGGCTTCTCTCCCAGGACCTGCTCAGAAATTATTATTATTATTATTAATATTAGGCTAACTTGAAAAGTATGTAAGTTACAAGAATATTTGTCAAATTCTTTTCTACTGTCTCGTGAACCTCACAATCTAATTGACTGTAACCTGAGTTGAAGTCCTTATTACCTTGAGCATCTCCTCTGGTTCCTCGCCCTCTGTGGTGTCCACGATACGGGCTTTGCCGTGTCTGTCCGTGTCTCGGATCAGCGATGCGATCTCGCGCACTTTCTGCTTTTCAAAGATGTTGGCCTGTGATCCAATCCACGACACAATAGTCTGGAGAGCAGCAAGTCAGCACCATCAGTTCAACGCCTGATGATTGACGCAGGTCGTGCTTGAACTGTACAACTAAGCGTCACAAATTACTCTGCAGTGGTGTGCACCATCACCTCCACCACAATCCACATATGTAAATTACTATTACTATCAGGCACTCCTGACCTTCCTTTTGCATACCCCCCCACACCACACAGATGAATTATCTCACCTCTCCGAGGTCAAGAATGAAGCAGTCGCCCTTGTTGAAGCTGTTCCAAGACAGTTCCACCTCTTTGGCACGGATGTTGCGCTTCCCTTTGATCTGGTACAACCTCTGGACCGTCCCACTGCCCTGAGGCCTCCTGAAGCCCGACTCCACACCACCATCCTGCGAGGGAAAGAGGATGTCACTCAAAAGTTTTTCTCATTTTTAATGTTTTGGTTTGCTTGTTTTATGTTAATAAAGTTGATTTTGGCTTATGCATCAATGTATTTTTTAACAAAGTCAACTAAGCGGCTGTAAAAAGTATGTTGAGTGCACTTTGTCACTGAAGTCACAGCACTGTTGTCTGCTGATAAGATGGAGCCAAACATAAAAACGTGAAAGATAAACTTTACAATTTAATTACATAAACTTAACAAATCTTTTGATATTTAGAAGTAGGTCATACTTTTAATACAACCATTGTTTAAGAGCAAAAATGCCATAAAGAGTTATATATATCAAAATATGGATTATTTCTTTTCTCATGTTCCCCTTCTTCATGCAAGTTCTTGCATGATTGTCTCCCTCTGACCATGTTTTGGCTCTCAGGCCTTACTTTCACTCGTACCAGTCTGCCTTTTCTCTCCTGTAAACCATGTTACGGTCTCATGTAGCCCTCACCTTGTAGCTGACCCCTCTGGGGAACAGTTCCATGAACTCCAGGGACTCGAAGCCCTGAACCTGCCTGTGCTGAACGGGATCACCGCCAAGAAAGTTGTCCAGCTGAGTGGCCAGCATGGCACATGCTACCTGCTCGTCTCGAGAGGACTTCTCACCTGCAACACAGAAAAATTAAACTGTCAGAGAGCAAGAAATTAAACCGGAAAAGGGTTGAATTTTAATTCATTTGTTTTCTGTTCCGGTTTCATCGTGTTCAGAAATCAATTGGGGGGCTGTCAAGGGCAGGTGTGGTCCATTACAAATATTTCAATCTAAACGGATATAGCTCTTTTTTATTTTGCACATTTTTTTGCACATATACACACATATATATATATATATACACACACACACACACACATATATATATATATATATATATATATATATATATATATATATATATATATATATATATATATATATATATATATATATAAATCAAGCTCTGAAACTGGCATTTACCCATAATAATGTGATTATGATGAATGTAATGCTGCTGCATGACGGTGCTTGAAAATAAATGTAATCCTGAACTATTACAGCATCTTTGCACAATATCAGACTAATGATCACCTCCTCTCGGCTCTTTCAGCCGTTCATAAAACTAATCCAGGGTGTGCAACTCCAGTGAGTAATGTTTTTGTGCAACTGTGGTACATATTTTTTAATTAAATCCAATGAACATGAAGTTGATTCTGTGAGCGGCTGCTTCGGTGGTGCTGTGTTTTACGCCCTTTGTCTGTTGCCCATAGTTTTTACCCAAGATAAGTGATTTGAGCCTCACTCTGACCAAGATGCAAACATCCACCAGAAGCAGAACCAGAGTCCAACTGACAGACTGCAGATGGGTAACCAACCGGACATTGTGGTGGATGACAACAGAAGAAAAAGCAGAAGAGACAGACGCAGCAATCCCAAGAGACAGCAACATCAGAAGCTGGAGAAATACCAAAGGTTGAAGGACGATACAGCGGTGCCGGTGGTCGTTGGAGCACTCAGAGCTGTGACCTCCAAGCTGGGAGAGTGACTCCGGGAATAAAGTTAAAGATCTAGGTCCGGAGGAGCGCAGTCCTAGGAACCAACAAAAAATACTGTGCAGAACCCTCAAGCTCAGGCCGAGGGATGAAAAGCAAACCAAGCTCGCACCAAGACACCGCAGGGTTCGTCACCTGTAGACAAGTGGAGGAGAACGGTCCAGCGCTTGAACAAAAGGGAGCGCTCCTCAAACCGTGACAGTCGGCTTAGTGTTACCTAAGCACCAGATACACACTGGAGACAATCGCCACATTTGAGTACCGTAATAAACCTCCTGCATTTTTAATGGGCCTTTTCAAAAGTTAAAAAAAAAAATCATCCCCTTTTCCTTCTCAGCACTTCTTTCTCCTTCCAATCATCCCTCCATCCCTCCCTCCCTTTGCGCCCTCTTCCCTCCTAACAATGCTGCAGCGGGTCAGCGCCGCGTCTCATGTGTCATCACCATTATTGCAGCTTTATTAGCTATTCAGCCACAGCACTTGGCCGGGGTTAAATGTGTAGTAAGCACCACATGGCACTTGCCTTTTTTGTTGGATGGAGTGAAACAGAAATGAGAGAAACATCCACGTTCAGGTCTAAAGGGTTTGACTCATATCACTTCTGCTTTAATCCGATTATTTTATGTCCTAGGACCCCTGTGTTCAAAAAGGTATTCTGCCAGAAACAAACTAAACAAACATTCAACATCCTACTCACGTGACACTATTTTTATGTACTCATTCAGACTCTTAATACCCAAAATAGTGCCAATGATCCTTTTGATTGATAGTGACACAAACATGGTACAAAAGCCAGGGGAGTCCCAAAGTCCCTCACCTATCCACATGTGGAGGTCGGCTCCCTGGTCGCCGCGGTTGTCCAGCACCAGGTAGGAGTCTCCGTTAAAGAAAGCTCCCACCTCGGAGGGATCCAGCTGCACAGCCTTCATCTTTTCCACCCTCCACACCCATAGACCCGGCTGCTGAACTTTGGGGCCGAACTGACCCGGTGCTGCCTGGAAGGGGAGCATACTGCACGGAGAGAAGAGAACAAACTGTTATGAAAAAGAAAAAAAGGAATGTGTAAGCTGGTGATTTTATTTCACAATGGAAAACCCTCATGTGATGTCTGAGTAACACTTCCTTCCACCTCACGGGACGAAGTTGGGCTCAAACGGGACATGTATATGTGTGCCGTTGAACAACTGTATGTGTCTGGAAGCAGACGCTCCAATTTTGAGAGGAATAAATCGAAGCAAAGGAGGAAGTAAAACTTAAGAGTTTGGGTGGAGCATAATTTTTACGTCTTCCCTCAGTGAAGACAGAAGCCGTCTGCTAACACTCACTCTTTCAAAACAGAGACAGAGTAAAAGCAGGCGATAATTAAACCATTTCGCTGAGACTTGACACAAAACCAGGGGTTGTGTTTCTGCTTAATGATCACTTTTATGCAACACAACACCAGGGAGGTCGCGCACAAAAGCAGGTGTGGTTAAAAACAAGCCGGATCTGAAAGCAGCTGAGAACCAGAAAAGCACGTCGCCTTCGCTGCCACTTCTAGGACGCTTCCAAACAGAAGAGACATTTGCAGATGTTAAAACCGAAAACATACCCACCGACCACAAGCCTGCTTCTTCCGGTCTGCTGCCGGTTTTCTGTGCTTTTTTTTTTTTTTTTTTTTTGCAGTTACAGTTAACTTTCATTATTCTGTTTCTCACTGCCCCTCTTTTACTTCTGTTTTATCTGCTGCAAAATAATCAGCACATCACTACAGTTTTTTTTTTAAATAAGAGAGAATGCCACTGCCTATCTGGTTCAGCTTTAACATAACATTATTTATTACAATTACACTGTATTTGATTGAATTAGGTGAGTGGGGACAGGGGGGGGGGGGGTCTGGGCTTTGGTTCTCAAACCCAAATAGACAGAAGATAATGGATGAATGAACTGAACTGGACTTGGACTCAACTTGATTACTTTCTCAGTAATATGCTCTAAGATGATCTTTGCTGTGAACTGCTGCTTTTGAAAAAACTAAAATCAAAATGTGCAGCAGTCCTCAAATGCATAAATATATACTATAAAATGTAGTTTAAAAGACAAAACTTCAGGTATCACAGGGTTCATACTGTCAGCAACAAAATAAAAGACCTACAGAGCTTTTAATCAACATATGTAAGCTGGACAGGCCGGAATATAGCTGCACTTCATCCAACTGACTTACATCTGCGAGGCAGTAATTCCACTTTATCCGTTTTACAGAAATTAAAGTAGCTTATAATACCTTTGACTTCAGCACTGGAACCAGGAGTAAATTTTGCAACGCCTTCAGCTTAATGATAGACAGACGTGCAGTTTTGCTTCTTCTGATAAAAATCACAAGGCTTTATCTGGATGATAACGTCCGTTAAAATTTGAAACCTTATCATGATCGCGCTGCAGTACATGAAACCATTAATGTCTCCTTTTTTATATAGATAAGACCCGCAGATTGACTGAGGTTGTGACACTTTTCCAATAAGCTTTGACAGTTAACGGCAACATAGATGAAGCCATCAAACCTTATGTAAGCCAGTAATTCGTGTTTAAAGTTTTGCTTCTCCCCAGGCATCAACCACAAATGATTAGAGAGGGCCGGAAGACAAATATTTAGCTTATGACAAAGACTTGAGTCAACTAAAGACAGTGAACAACCAAGCAGCTGCCAGTACGTGCAGAAAACAACTCCTCAGGCAGCGGGAAAACAGTGAAATTAGTGCTGCTCATCAGCAGGAGCTCTGGAAAAGGAAACAAAAAAAAAAAAGCAATGCCAAGATGTCACTGCAGCCACTCCACCCCCCAACTGATAAAAACCAAATGAGATAGAGAGGGTTACAGTGCTGTAAAGTGAATATTTAAACGTGTGCAGTATGGTGGCGTAGAGAACGAGGGGTAGAAGAGTACAGAGATGGAGAGAAGGCCTAGGTACGGTTACAGTGTTTGGGAAAGATGCTCCAAGATTACAGGAAAATAGGCCCAGTCCACTTAACTGCAAGATCTCCTCTGGTACCTCCGGCATGCTGTCTGGGTCCGGCTCCATTCTGCGTGACCACTGGAGTGTGTGTGTTGGAGGATATTGAGAGGCCTGCCGTGGCGGAGTGCTTGAGCTCACCTGGCCTGGTTAGTTTATATGCGGGGGAAACTGGAGCCGCAGTGATGAAAGCCTACCTGTGGCATGTGGATAGGGTGCTGTGTACTGGAGGGTGAAGTTGGGTTCCTAGTGCCTGACTTTAGCCAAAGCGTGCTCTTCTACATCATTTTATTAAGTCCTCCATCATTACTCTGGCCTGATCCACTCGCTTTCTGCACAAAGACGGCAGATACTGTTTTCAGATGTGGCCTGTTCCGCTGGCACGGTGCCTAATCCAGACACGGGTCCCTTTATTTTAACAGAAAATGACCGCTTTTGCTGCCAAACAGCCAGGTCTACTGACAACTGTGGCTTTGGGAGGGGACTGCTACAACAACTGCAGCTACATCTCTAAAAAAAAAAAAAAAAAAAAAAAGAAAAGACCAACTCATAATGACTCTTCAACATGTCAGCATGCAGACCTGTTTTTAAAAGGCACCACATCAGAAGTGGCACCTGGTCCTGATAGAAGATATTTAACAAAAACTCACGGTCCATTTCTTCTTTCTAGTCAACCAGCGCATCGAAGAACGTGGCTGAAAGCAGCTCCTTTAATGTCATTAATAGGAGTCATCCAAAAACCATACCCACAGACGGCACAAAAATAATCCAGACACACTGATCTCAACTTTTGGACTTTATTTTAAAGGGTAAACTGTTTCTCACGTAGCTCAGCCCTCGAGCAAGCATTGCTTTACTATCCATCTTACAATTAAATTGGACTATAATTTATGAAATAAGCATCATGCTGTAATAAAGGCGGCTTAAAATTATTATCTGAGCCCATAAACTGATTAGACATTTTTTACTGTGATATTAAAACAGAGAAGCAGGCTCATTGGCTTGTTTACAAATCTTCCAGCGGCTGCTCAATAACTTCCTTCAGACAAAATAAATTAATAAATAAAAAGGAAATTGACTTCACCTTCCGGTCCAGAGGCCTCATTTGTACTCTACACATTAATCAGTGGTGACATTTTTTATGTGTATTTTGTGTGTGTTTTCGTAATAATTCGTTTGTTTTTTTGATTTGTTGTTTTTTTTTTTTTTTCCTCTTTAACAGAATTACATGCATTGGTTAACGTCAAACTACTGACATATATACAGACCAATTTTCAGAGAAGCACAAATAGTTGTCAGTATCTTAAAGTCATTCTATGTAGCAAAGTAATTTCTGACCACATGGGGGCAGCATACCAGAAGAAGTTCATGGCTATGTTCCAAATACTTTCTGTAATTTACACTCTGTTTTAAATGCAAAAGTGCATTTACACCGTGCATACAGTACACTGTATTTGAGTGTTATCAGAAAAGTATGGCATTTTGAACATAGCCCATGTATCAGCATAAGCCAAAGCAAATGCATCTGTAGTGGGACAAAGAGGCATTACACGTCATGTTGGACCATCCCCATTTATTAGCAAAGTATTGCCAGTGGCTCTTATTAACTCAGCGGATCCACATGACCCCACGGAGTCACAAGTGGCATTACTACATATAGTGGCTTTAATGACGAAGTATTTTAGCGTTCATGAGCCCTTCTGCAAGGAGGCTCATCCTTGTCTGGGCTCGTTCTTAAGTCACCAGAGAGGTCACTTGAAAATCACTTGAACTTAACTACTGGAGCGTGAAGGGGCCTCTGGTTAGATGGAAAAGTTAAGGTAAACACACAGGGGCGCAGATAAGCTGCCAGGGTCACTGAGCCAATCAGTCATTCCTGGCTTGGTGAGCACACAGAAATACGTGAGCAGACAACATGCGGGCGTGGTGAGGCCTGAGAACAATCTGTCAATTGTTGACGAGCATAAACGATGTGACGGTGGTGAGCTATTCTGAACATAATCCACATCTGACGCTGCTTTACCATTCTTCCTAACTTAGAGGAAGTTGTAAAAAAAAGCTTCTGGACCTGTGATATGCAGGAAATTAAACAGAGCAACAGTCGCAAACAAATCAAACAGGGTTTTCCCTGCTGATAATAGGACAGCATGGCAGTAATAAAGATGCCTGACAGACAGACCGGAGCCTAACTGGAACGGTACTGGCAAAGCCGTTGTTTTGGCGAGATTGTTCAGGCGCTTTTAGCAGAAGGAATGTGCTGAGTAAGCAGAGGAACGGTGAAAGAGTCAGTGGGAGAAAAAGTGAAAAGTTGAAGTAAGAAAAGTAACAACAGAATCTGGGATGGAATGTCAAAGTTTCGAAAAAAGGTCATGTTTGGTCTTACCTTGCAGAGGAAGTTGGTCGTAGGGTGAAAGCAGGCTGAGGGTAAGGAAGCAAGTGCTGATGCGAGAAGAAACACGTCCCTAAATACGTAAATGCACACCCACACACCCAAAATATTTCCTGCCTTGCTCTGTGGCAGCCTTAGCCCAGCCCTTTGACCCAACTACAAAAAAAAAAAAAAAAAATAAAGTACAGAAACCCAACTGCACCAAGTCTTCAAGAAACAGAATGTGGTGAATCGTGTCTTTTAAACCAGATAATATTCAAGTTGTGATTTAAAAAATTATACTAGAAAAAAAAGATTTATTGAAACAGTAAGAATCTACAAACTACAAGTAATGATTGTTATGCTTTTGTGAAAATCCATAAAAGAGTTTGTCAACATTTTTCTTCTGAAGAAACTTAGTCCATGATTCATCTACTGTGCCTCAACGGTTAACATCTCCATGGCAACAAGCCCAAACAGCTTAAGTCATTCATGGCTTCACGCAGCTTCCTATAAGGACACACTTGTCCAACGTGACCTCCTGCACAGTTTCAGCTGTCTGAGGTGGGAAAACCTGTGATTCATGATTTCCACAGGTGAAGGGTGGGGTTGAGGGATTTCCTCTCAACAAGACGTGAGAGCAAAAAACAAAAAAAAAACCAGACGAATGCATGACTAATGTGTACATTTCACGGCCTTCACCTTACTGGTAAAACAGTTTAGACCTGTCTCCACCTGTACATGTGGTGGAGAGCAGTGAATGAAACGTAACTCATCTCGTAGTGTAACTTTATTTTTATTTTCACAGGGATTTAGATGGTTTTGATTGCTGTTTTGTTTTCTCTCCGTTTTGTAGTCCACAGCTGAAACTACTAACAATTACAGGTCTTGAAAGGAGGGTTTCTTTCTTTTGTTTGTTGTTTCTTTAAAGTATTTAAGATCCTGTTCAGTAGCTCTCTTCTTCTTTTTTTATCTTTACTAATGCAAAGTCATGTTAAAGACCTTTGTGAAGCGCATATGTGAAACGTTGGGCTCCGCCCCATGATAGTGCAGCAACAACACCACTGCAGGAAACCTCCGAAATGCCGTCCCGGCAAGAATTAACATGTTTGTACTTTCAAAAATACACAACACTTACTAGCTCCACCAACTAGAACTGCATAGTAACTTGCGAGCTACTTTGAAACCTGCTGACCCTAACCCTTCATTATGCTTAACAGCTTAAAAGACAAAGCTTAGTTTTTATACTTATCTGCTCCCAGCAGGCTTAAATAGCAACAAGAAATTTTACAAAATGCAACCAAACAAGCGCTCAGGTGTTAGGATTAGCCCAGATTAACCCTATAACACCGGATTATATTTGATACCTTAATTTCTCTACACCATAATCAAAACAAACAAACAAAAAAGTTTTATACTGTAAATAAACATACACAAAAATATTCATAATAATGCAAACATTAATATTTAGAAACTTTTATAGACAAAATTGGCATTTAAATTTGGGATTTTCTGTGTTTCTGTGTTCTTTTATATGTCAGGCATTTTCAATATTAGTTCCATAAATATCGGCCAAATACTGTCACGCAGAGATTCAAATATACACTTTTAACTGGAACTTCCTAACACATCTTATTTTTAAAGAGAAATATCTTTGCACCAAAGTCGTCTCCACTATCCAGAGATTACCCGTAAATTTTCCAGATTGGTGGCAGGCTCGGAAAGAACCTCCACAGGTGAGTCATGAGCCGACTACCTGCCGGGGAAGAGCTGGCGCTCACAGGCGGGCAGCGAGGTCAGCGCGCCCTCAAGAGGTGGGTATGTGTAACTACGACTACCGTCCACTTCTACGGTTTTACGGACTTTGTAGGACAAAAAAACAAAACAAAACAAAAAACAACAAAAAACTGATTCTGATAAGTGGTTGAGTTTTCCTTAATTGTAGACTTTAATTGCTCGTGACTAAGAATGTCAGCTAAATTTTCCTTTAAATTAAAACAGTGGAAAATACACACATGGTGCTCATTGCAAAAAAAAAAAAAACATTTAACAGGGGGCTCTTATAGGTATTTAAAGTTAGGAAACATAGCACTTGGGGGACAAACAGAGCTCTAAAAACTACCACAGTTGCTTTAATGTTCAATAGCGAGATCACAACGTCAAAACTGTTTTTAATTCCAGTCCACAAAAAGGTATATACCTACCTGTGGTAGTTTTTAGAGCTCTGTTTGTCCCCCAAGTGCTATGTTTCCTAACTTTAAATACCTATAAGAGCCCCCTGTTAAATGTTTTTTTTTTAATGATCAGCCACATTACTATACTTACATGTGTAATTTTTTTTACCAAATTGTGCAAACTCCCTGCCAACAGTTGTAAGCAAGGCCCATCTAATATAAATACATAATTATTAATATTTTAGGTGAATTTCTTTTGATGGTTATATTCAGGTACATCAGTGGTGAATAAATGACGCCCCAAATTAGTTGCATAAGTGCGACCGTTTTCTCCAAAGTCCCCATTTTTCAGCTCATTTACATCATATACAAACATCTGCAGTGACGTCAATCAAAACCTTGAATGTGTAAATAACTGGTTCAAAAGTCAAACACATATAGTAAAATTTTTATTCAGATTTTTACCAAGGCAAAAAACAGATACAGAGAAAGAGATAACTTGACTTCTGTACAGTGGCAACTTTAAGTTAAACCTTCCTTTACCCAGACATGAAGCCTTTAATAGAGTTTGAAACCCTGCATCGCCTTCCAACACACACACACACACACACGCACGCACACACACGGGCATACACCCATTCATTCATTCACCCTGGGAGTCCTGATGTCCATAGCTGACAGAATGGCACACACTTAAGACAACAGGGCTGGATGCAAACAGAACAAAATGTGACGATATCTGGGAATGACGCCCACCAAAATAAGTGCAATTTCCAAATCTGCTTTACACTGAAGACCAGATGCTTTTCTTTCAATTCAAATATAAATGTGAAGCAGTTTTCTCCATTGAATCAGATAGTTTTTAGCTTTCAGAACATAGCCATAAAGATTAAAGGATGTTATGTTTTTGTTTTAAATCTCCACAGGACTCCCAGTCAAGTCAGAGTCAATATGTACTCCCTTCCCCGGCCCCAGGATTCACCTCATTACAGGTACACACACCAGTAGAAAAATACAAGGAAACACTGATTTCTGAAATGAGGATCAGCTGTGGATGAAGAGGGAGGAGACTCGGCGAGTTCAAGAAACTCAGAAACCGTGCTGAATGATTGAAACGAGGAGAAGGGAAGGAAACCTTTCACCTTCGTCAGATGCACAAATGTTCTCACTAATGTAGTGGGTAAAGTTTGAAGACAGAGGCCAAAAGCGATGTTTCTTTGGAAAACCTCTGCTCGTTTTAAAGAGAAAAGAAAAAGAAAATAAGGCAGAGCCTTCTGCGCTCTAACATTTAACTGAAGCAAAGTCAAAAACTTGGTAATACAATGCAAGAAAAATGTTGAACTGCACATGAAAAGAGCAGATGCCATCATAGCAAAAACTTCAAGGGGGTTTTAAGAAAAAAAAAAAAACAAAAAAAAACTCCCCCTTCTCAGTCCCCTACCCCCTCATCCACAAAATATAAACACGAGCCTCCTACGAACAAGTATACATCAGAAAAAAAAAAAAAAAAATCAACTTCATTTTTCTCGATTCATATTCATACAGAATAGTAAGCAGTTTAACTGAGTCATCCAAATAAAACTGGGTACAATTTAGCTCATCAGAAATGGGGCAAAGATTAGTAAAATATGTGAGGGATGTTTAAAACATATTAAACGTGCTACTTCTGCAAACGGCGACAAAAGCAGCAGAGCCGAACTAGTATCCCTCATCGGTGTTCCCCATTTCCTCCGAGATCCAGAACCAAGACGGAATAATAAATGCAGCTACTTCTCATTAGAAACTTTTTAAATTCCCAGAGTGAAGAGAAAGTTCACATCTGAATGAGTGTTTGTCTTTTTTTTTTTTCATGCTTTTGATGAACAAGTCTCCAAAAGTTTTTTTTTCCCCGTTTCATTTTTTTCTTCCTTTTGTGACATCTTTCAGATCTTTGGGGCATAAAGGAGGAAGAGAAGCGGGCGGTGGTGCCTACGTCTACGTAGTTCGCTCAGATAGAAAAGTTCTCTCTCCCTCGCAAACCAGCTTCTCTCTTCCTTTATGTGCATCTCTGCAGAAGACGTAGACAATGTGACTCAAATGTTTTTAGTCACAGTCATCTATAAACACCAAAACTGGCAGAAACTGTTTTTTTGTTTTTTTTTGTACAAAAACAGTCAAAGGTCTAACAAGAAAAACCTTTGTGAAAGATGCAGTAAATAAAAGTCTAAACCATAACTTCTTGACAGCTTATGTCTTAGTGATAAATACAATCTACTTAACTTCTTAGAAAGGCTTTTGGAAACATACGTCGTCCAGGAACAACTAAACAACAACATTTAGAGAATGAGAGACTGGATGCAGGCCTGTAAATTAAAAAAAAAAAAGGGATATTTTGTGTTTATTCCCTTAAATGTTCACATCTTCCGCTCTTGTTCATTTCCTCTAGGGATTTTCAGTTTTCCCCTCGTTTTTAAAAAGAAAAAAAAAAAAAAAAGAAAAAAAAAAAAGGAAAAAAAATCTAAAGGCAACCTTTTTTTCCCTTCAGGCAAAGCAGTTCAAGTCTTTCACATAACAGTTCAACACTTTTGAGGGGGGAGGGGGATGCCACGGTGGAAAGGAGAGGCAGCTTTCCAACAGAAACCACAATTCCAGAGTTGAGATCTCCGCGTAGTGAGCGACCACAGTTGGGACCCTCGGTGTTGAGGCTTCGCCACCAGTGGCTGGTTAAAGGGGCTGCTCTTCCAAATGAGCACTGCAAGGCGACGTTCCTTCAGCTGCCTCCCGTTCTCCGCCGCAGCTCAGTTGTTCTCCTCGTCACTGTCGTCAGGGCTGATGGCCGGGCTGTAGGTGGGTGAGGTGGGGCTGTACCCGGGAGAGGTGGGGCTGTAGGTGGAGCCTTTGGGACTAGTTGGCGAGTACGTAGGAGACGTGGGGGAGTATTTGGGTGAAGTCGGAGAGTAAGTGGGAGACGTGGGAGAGTACTTGGGGCTGGTGGGGGTGTAGGTGGGAGAAGTGGGGGAGTAGGTAGGAGAAGTGGGGCTGTATTTTGGAGTCGTCGGGGAGTATGTGGGAGAAGTGGGCGAGTACTTCGGCGAGGTTGGAGAGTACTTTGGTGAGGTGGGAGAGTATTTGGGAGAGGTGGGGGTGTACTCTGGGGAACTCGGGCTGTACGAAGGAGAAGTTGGGGTATATTTGGGAGAGGTGGGGGAGTAAGAAGGGGAGCTGGGGCTGTATGAGGGCGAGCTGGGTGTGTAGGTTGGCGACTGTGGGGTGTAACGGGGACTTGAGGGGGAGTAGGAAGGAGAGGTTGGGGAGTAGGACGGAGAGGTGGGGGAGTAGTTTGGGCTGGTTGGGGTGTAATTGGGGGAGGTTGGGGAGTAAGAGGGCGATGTCGGTGAGTATGAGGGTGAGGTAGGAGAGTAACTGGGGGACGTTGGAGTATAGTTCGGTGACGTGGGGCTGTAGCTTGGACTGGTCGGTGAGTAGGAGGGGGAGGTGGGGGAGTAAGACGGGGAGGTAGGAGAGTAGGATGGAGACGTGGGAGAGTAAGAAGGTGAGGTGGGGGAGTAGGAAGGTGAAGTGGGCGAGTAGCTAGGGGACGTCGGGCTGTAGCTTGGGGACGTCGGGCTGTAGCTTGGTGAGGTGGGAGAGTAGGAAGGAGACGTCGGGGAGTATGATGGGGAGGTGGGGGAGTAGGAGGGGGAAGTCGGGGAGTAAGAGGGAGATGTGGGCGAATAGGAAGGAGACGTTGGGGAGTAACTGGGCGAGGTAGGTGAGTAGGAAGGAGATGTTGGGCTGTAGTTGGGGCTGGTCGGGGAGTAAGAAGGGGACGTTGGGGAGTAAGAGGGGGACGTTGGGGAGTAGCCAGGGCTCTGTGGGGTGTAGCCCCCCGGGGAACGAGGTTCGTAGGCAGGGGAGGTGGGCGAGTAGTTCGGTGACATAGCTCCACCTGGAGAAAAAAAGGAAAAACAAAACACAGGGGGGTAAAATACCACCGTTTATAACAGAGCAAGTTTATAATAGAATTAAAAAAAAACAACAAAAAAAACTGAGGGGTTGTGACGACTGAGTCGATGTCCAGACCTAAAACATTTAAAAATAAGTCCCAAAATGTCTCCAAGGTGGTTTTAACACCCTTCTCTGCTTGAAATGCATCATCTTTTATTTTAACTTTCACATTAATTTAAAAAAACAAAAAAAAACAAAAACATTTCCACAGTTTCTAACCTGGAGATGGGATGTAGGGGCTGACGGGTCCCGGAGATCCTGGAGACCCGGGAGTAGGAGACCAGGCTGGGGAGTAACCCGGAGAGAAGCCACTTGCATCTGATGCAGCACTGGGAGAGAAACCTGCTGCTCCAGGTGTCATGCCGCTGCCTGAAGACACAAAAACAGGGGTGACAAATGTGAGCAAATGGAAAGAAAGACTCAAAAATAAATAAAAGAAACAACGAGGCAATGCAAGGTGGGTATACACGTACCAACACTGGGAGACCAGGCGCCATAGGCCGGGGTGGCTCCTGTATTCCAAGGAGTCATGGCAGGAGACATGCCACTCATAGGACTCGGCACTGAGCCAAAGAACATTCCGGTGGCTGCAAGGAAATAAAGAGGAAAGAAAAAATGAATCCAGGTTCTTACATCACCAAACATCACACTCAACACGGATTTCTCCACTTACGTCCAGCCACACTGATGCCAGGTATGTTTGTTGGGATCTCCATGCCGTATTTGCACTTCTCAGCATCCAGCAGCAGGTCGAAACAGCCGGTTCCCGCTGGGGCCAGCTGGCCGAGCATGATGTTCTCCGACACGCCCTTCATAGGGTCACTCTCGCCGTGGGACGACGCCTCCATCAATACATCCACCTGGAGACCAGAATGACGGAGAAACAGACATAAGAAACTGGAATTTTTTTAAAAAGTGTTTGCTAAAAATAACAGAAATGTAGTAATGACTTATGATGAAAAACTAAAAAATAATCCTTGTACCGTCTCCTCAAAAGAACATTTCATGAGCGGTCCGGTGTCTTGGCGGTTGATGCCGTGGCGCGTGATGGCCATCAGGTGACCGCGGCAGGTCATGGTGTCACAGAGCAGAGCCAAGTGACGGTAGTTGACGTAGGAACCATCAAAGGAGATGACATGGTACAACTCCCTCTCCAGTGCCTTTCGCACAGCTTCAATCCCCAAAACCTTCACAGCACATAAGATTTTATAGCAACACTAAGAAAATGAAAACAAACATTTTCAGCTGAAAACAAAAAGAAAAAAGAAAAAAGAAATGCTTTTGTACCGTGAAGATCTCCACAATGTCGTTGGAGGTTGTCCGGACAGGATCCACATCCTTTTCACTCAGGACCCTCATGAGGCTCACTCCGTCTGTCTCCAGAATCCACTCCTGGAGGGCCTTGAACTCTCCGTCCTCGGTGATGATGATCTTCTTCTTATTGTCGGTCTGAGGCAGGTGCATGTACACCTGCGGGAGGAAGACGGTTCACACATCAGACGGGTCATCTAGCTGATGAATACTGGAAACCCTTGTAGTTGGTGTTCACAGTCTCTCCATCACCTTGCTGATTTGCTCAATGCCCTGCAGAGTCATGTCCGTCAGCATGTTGGACTCGATGCACCTCAAGAACACGTCGTCGTCCATTTTGTCCACCACCTCTTCATCCTGGACAAGCAAAGCGTTTCTTGTAATCAAAATGAAAACAAACCCCAGTGCACTCGTTATGTAGGACATCGCCACTGCTCACTTCTTGGAACTTGTTCTCGTCGCTGTTCATGATTCGGATTCGCAGCACGAGCTTCTCGGCGTTGTCATCATTGAAGATGCAGTTCAGGTCATCTCCAAAACCTTGAAAGGAAACCTTAGTGTTTATCGGGGGAAGAGGAACCACTTTCTGTAAAATATAATCACCAATTAAACTGTTGCACAACCCACCGGCGTTGATCTTCTCGGCAATTTGCTCCATGGTCAGTTTGCGATCAGTCATGTGCTTGCGGTCGAGCTCGATACGCAGCAGCCATGGCGAGATGCGCGTCACGTCAAAGTCAGGCATCTCGTAGTAGACGTTGACCCACTCCTGGTCCTCGGCCACTACAGTGTTTTGCGGGTTGGGATCGTAGTAGATGGCGGTGTTGGCGGTCACCTTGGAAAGAAAGGGTTTCATTTTTAATCTAAGACTGTATTTAATACGGTAAATTAGGACAACTTGTAGATTCATCACTTAAAAACCCCCTTAAGGAATGCGACTTACTTTGCGCAGTGTGGTGTGCTCCAGTCGACAAAGGATGTCCTTGGCCCTCTCGGCGTCTCGTGCTGCCTGACCCAGCAGGAAGACTGTCAGCGAGGGTGTCTTGGGCCTCTTTGATATGTTGATCAACTCCTTTAGACGGGGTACACCAAGTGTCACGTTCTTGGCGGACACACCAGCGTAGTGGAAAGTGTTCAGTGTCATCTGAGTGGCTGGTTCTCCCAGCGACTGAGCCGCAAGAGCACCAACCATTTCACCTGGGTGAGCCTGGAGGGGACACACAAGTCTTTTAGTAAAGATTTATTTCATTTTTGAGATTCAAAAATGTAAAAAAAAACTTTTAAACACGTGTGCTAAACATACGATGGACTGGTTGAATTTGGTCTCTATCTCCCCCAGCAGCCAGTCGAAAGCTTCAGTGGAAAGGCGGAACTCCTCCGTCATTCGTTTGGAGCACAGCGTGGAGCGCAGGTGGATGTTGAAGAGCAGCGTGGCGTTCTCCTGGGCCTGTCTGCTTAGAGGGTCGTCACCATTCACAATCACCAGCTTCTTACTAAGTTCATGAACACCTGAGGACGAAAAACAAAAAACGCGTGTTGACCGTCACGTGGTGCTTCAGTTGGTGAAAAACAGGTACCCTCCGCCTGTGTAAGGTCTGAGAGCTGTTAGTGATAATCTCTCCCCAGCAAAAACAGACTTAAATTGATCTGTTGTCTTGCTACGTTAAGCCGTCTAATGACTGCCTGTTGTGCAACATCTGAGGTCAGGCCATGACCTCTTAACCCCAACTCCACAAGTATTTTCCTCCAAACCAAGTGAGTGACTTTTATAAAGAAGCATGACAGCTGTTAATTTTGCCCTTACCCTCCACCACCCTTAGAGGATTCAGGTCTGTTGGGGTTCGTGTGTTGATTCTGAAGATCTTCTGAGCATTCCAGATCATCCTGGCCAGGTTGCAGGGCAGCACCACCTGCAGGCGACAGGGAGGATTGCAGGTAGTGAGCACTAAGGGATGGACCCGTCATTCACATAACTATCTTCACAAAGCACTGCATACTGTCCATTAAAGAGGGCCGTTTCATTACCAAACATTAAAAACGACAGCCTCTCCCCAAACTATTCCCCTCGAATCAGTCAGCTGCAAAAACCTCCCAAAAATGAGTAAATCAGTCAGAGGAAAAATTTTAAATGAACTGAAGGCAGGAGCATCCATACACTGGTGGAACCGACTTGTTTTGACCTGTAAAAGTCGCTCTGTTTCAGATTTTAAGTTCATGTAAATGCAGAAATGCGTCTGCATTTTTGATCACCTTGCTGTCCCCAGTGGGGAAAATGGCTCGCAGGATATCCCTGTCCTCCTTCATCTTCTCAAACTCCCTCTCCAGAACGCTCTGCACATGTGCGTTCGTCTGTACGTCTTTCACCACGTCCTCCTGCAGAATCCGCCTCAGTGCTCGCTCGTTTGTGCAATCAAATTTAAACCTGGACAGATCAGATGAGGTGGTTGAACCACCGATTCAAAAGAAAAAACAAAAACACTGGTGTTTGTGCTGCATCTCAGGGTGCTGCTTACTTCTTCTCAAAGGCCTTGTGAGAAGGTTTCAGTGTTGCCAGGTTTTGGAACTCCACATTCTCTCCAGCCAGGCCGTCCTCACCGTAACGCAGTTGCACCACCTGGTTGATGGAGTTCCTCACCGTGGCATCGTATTTCACCATCACAGACTCCATAGATTTGATCAGACGACGCTGGATATAACCTGGAAGTAAAGGAATTAACTTTCCTCTTGTCCTGTCCGATAATTCTCAACCAAATTTACCCTGTATTCTTTGTCCATGTTGATAAACTCTGCGCTTACCAGTCTCAGCTGTCTTGACAGCCGTGTCAATCAGACCCTCTCTGCCTCCCATAGCGTGGAAGAAGAACTCTGTTGGCGTCAATCCAGCCAGGTAGGAGTTCTCCACAAAGCCTCTGCTCTCAGGACCATAGTCATCCTTGATGAAGTGAGGCAGAGTTCGGTGTTTGAAGCCAAAAGGGATTCGTTTACCCTCCACGTTCTGCTGCCCCACCACAGCAATGACCTGAATGACGAGCAAAGACGAAGTCAGACGATGTAACCTCAGCGTTACCTCAAGTTTGTCTTCTCTACAGAGAAGAAAAGGTGGAGGCTAACCTGCGAGATGTTAATCTTTGAGCCCTTCGAGCCAGCCACCACCATGGACTTGAAGTTGTTGTACTCCGACAGCGATTTCTGGGCAGAGGATCCCGTTTTGTCACGAGCATCGTTGAGAATACGATTCACCTGGTTTTCAAAGGTCTGCCTCAGCGTGTTACCAGGAGTTGGCTCCAGCTCGTTGTTGTGAGCTTTTTCAATGACCTGGCAGACAAAAAGCAAAAAAAAAAAAAAAAAAAAAAACACTTTTTCTACCATAATTTACACTGAAAATCAAGTAAAATACAGTGTTAACATTTGAAAAAAAGAGTGTGCATCAGAACTGTTTACAAATATACAAAATATTTCTTACTTCTATCACATCCTGTTTGGCTTTTTTGATGGTATTTTGGATGTCGAGGTATGTCTTGGCATCAGCAATGGAGTCTCCAATACCAATTGAATGACCTATTAACAAATAATAAATAAATAAAACCTTTGAATCAAGAACCATCAACATCACCAAGCACGTAAACCCCCCACCACAAAAAAAAAAAAAAACAGCTGATACATTATCTAATGTTCATACAGCTATTAAGGTGAGTTCACTTTAGCTTTCTTACCCTCAATGAGCAGCCAGTTGTTGACCACCGTCTGAATGTTTGAATAGAAGAGTCTGGTGATGTCATGTCCCATCTCCAAGTAGGAAATGTGGACCAAGGATCCAGCTGAGGTTCCCAGAGATTTCTTACACAGGATTCCCATGATCAACTCGCCATTCTCCACTATTACCTATGAGAGAATTTATTTTCACGTTAAGCACTTTGAAAATCAATTTCAACTCTTTAATTTACACATGCAAAAATCTTCAGTCTGTACCTTGGTGTCGCCTGGTGAGATGTGTTTGTATGGCCCGCTGTCCTCGTCGTCTGGGTGGGTGCTGTGCGTGCGGATCACATTAATGTGTCCTGGAATGATGAGACTGAACACCTGCTTTCCTGTCCACAAAGGACGGGGTTTGAGGATGGCAGGCTGGGGCATTTTTCCATCCCAAGTGGAGAGGAACATGAGGAGGTTCATCACTTCACCCTGTGGTTGGGGCAAAATGCAATTTTACAATAAATGTAAAGTTACTGAGAGCTTAAGGGCCCTCCATACAAGGAAATACATCTATTGCTGGTACCATCACAACTTCCTTACCCTTTCTAAGAAGACATCCCTCTTTGTGAATTTACGAACAGCTGTGAGTGTATCCTGCACAATACCCATGACGGGTCTGTTGGACTGGGGTGTGACAATCATACGTGGCACCATGGCCAGCTCCTGAATCTCTGCCCTCGTCTCCAGGGACTGAGGCAGGTGGAGGTTCATCTCATCCCCATCAAAGTCAGCATTGTAAGGAGTGGTGACACTGTATGGAGACAAAGTGAAGGGGTATTAGAGGCGATACATCACAGTTATGACTTTTACAGAAAAAAAGACAATGGAACAGTGATGATGGCTGGCATTAAGACTAGTTGCATCCAGTGAAAAAAAAAAAAAATTATATGACACGTAAGGGGTTTCAGACAGACTTGTACAAAATTAAAGACATAAATCACACTAAATCTTAACTTTGGTTGTTATGTGAATATTGCATCAATTACACCAAAGTTTTAGATGATTATTGAAAGAAGTATCATTAATAAAAGCCAGTTAGGGCTGGTGTGAAGCTTGCACCTGAGGTTGAGTCGAAATGTTGACCAGGGCAGAATCCGAACTCTGTGCCCCATCATAGACATTTTATGTAGTGTAGGTTGTCTGTTGAAGATGACAATGTCGCCGTCGCACATGTGTCTTTCTACCTAAAACAGCAAAAGACAAAGCCAGAAGTTATATTTACATTTTATTATAAAACTACACTTACTATATTTGATATTTTATCATCTTGCCTTGTATCCTATTTGTAGATGAAGATCACTCGGTTTGGGGTGGAATCGCAGGTCGATTCTGTCTCCATTGTCACGGATGATATATTTGGCCCCAGGATACTGGCTGTTGCCTCTTCGTACCAGCTCTTGCAACCTATTACATTTCATAAAAATAAATTAGTTTACACTACAATTTGGAAACGCCAGTAAAAAAAAAAAAAACAAACAAAAAAAAAAAAACATACATTTTAACAGATCCGATGAAAGTTAGTCTGTCAACCCATTACCTATCAATATTAAAGGGCGTCACTATTTCTGGGAAGGTCATGTTGGCCGCGATGGATCGCGGCACACCGACTTGGTCAATCTGGAGGTTGGGGTCAGGGGTGATGACAGTTCGAGCTGAGAAGTCCACACGTTTGCCCATCAGGTTACCTCTCACTCTCCCCTCCTTTCCCTTTAGGCGCTGCTTTATGGATTTTAGAGGGCGGCCGGACTTTTGCATTGCCTAAGAAAGAAAAGAATAATAATTTGTAGCTGTAACAGCTTGCAGTAGGAGAAGAAACCTAAATCTGTGATTAAACATGCTTATACCCTTGGCAAGCCTGGCAGTTCATTGTCGACCAACGTTGCCACATGAAATTGAAGCAGCTTCACATCTTCAGCAATGACGTGGGCGGCCGCACCGCTCTGTTCATTTCTTTTCAGCTGGTTGTTGATCTTCACGATGTCAGCCAACTTGTGGGTCAAGTCATCCTTTGAAACAGAAGTGAAAAAATATGATTCGTCAGCCAGCGATATCTTCTTATACACAAGATGCGCACACAGAAATAGCATGGGTAAAACAAAGCATTGATTCTAGGAGGACATTACTTTACCTGGTTGCGAGCAGAGCCCTGCATGACAACAGCAGGTCTCACAGCCAGCGGAGGCACAGGCAACACGGTTACAATCATCCATTCTGGTCGGGCAAACTTGGGGTCCATGCCCAAGATGATGTCTTCCTCATCAGAGATGCGCTTGAAGATCTCGTGCACACGCTCGGGGCTCAGCAAGATTTTCTTCTCTTGTGAATCCTCGTTAACATGCTTCCACTCAGCATACAGCTCCAAGCCAGTGCGCCTGATGCGTGGCTGGTAGCGTCCACAGCCACCATGGCCCTGCATTAACAGTTGAGTGTGGGAAGATTTGATGAGCCTTTCCACAGCTGCAATGGTGACACTAACTTACAAAAAGAGATGCCATGTAAATACCTTCTCCTTGGTAATATCCTCCTCTGTTTCCTGCTGCTCCATTCCAAATTTGTTGTCCATTTCCTCCCCTCCTTCACAGATATTTTTGCCCTTGCACAGCTCATAAACGTGGGTTAAACGCTTCCGTGGCTGCCCTTTAGATTTTCCCAGAATGTCCTTGATCTTAGGATTGTTCTGTAGGGAAGGATAAATAAAAAAAAAATAGGAATCAAATTAAAAAGAAAAAAAAAAAAAAAAAGACAAGCTGAAATTTGATATTCGTTATTAAAATATCTACTTAAAACAAGCATGTGTTATAATATGATGAAATTACTTACTGAATCCACTAACAACTTGGAGCAAAAGAAGCAGACACATCGAAGAACCTTCATAATCTTTGTTATGAATCCGACATGAAAAACTGGCTTCGCCAGCTCTATGTGCCCAAAGTGGCCTGGGCATTCTGTCATGTTACCTAACAGAACAGAAAGAAATAAAAGAGTCAATGACCTCAGATAAGAACAATGGTCCCAGAGCAAAAACATTTTTAATAAGATAATGTACCTGCACATGTCTGGCATCTCCCGCTGCGTTCTATAACGCCTTGCCTTGGGTCCATAAGGCCACCAAGTTTAGGGCGTCCTCCCTCCGTTGTCTCGGGGTACAGGATCCCCTTTTCAGTAACTGACATCCGTTTCTGAAGAGAAAGACAATAAGCCGATGTCCATTAAAGTAGATGATTTAATAATGCAGCTGGAACATAAATAACTGATTTACATTTTTTAAGTTACCAAAATTATTCACCCACTAAAATTGACATATTTACAATAAACCACGACACTAGTAATAAGTCAAAACAAATCAATTGAACCAACAACTGTTGATTGTGGCTAAAACGACATTCTGTAAACCAAGTTTTACTATAAAACACACACCAATTTGAGTCAACTTGCAAAAGAAAAAAACATGGATTTCTTAAATTTATTAAGTTAGTTTTTATTAAATGTATTGTACGAAAAAGAAAAAAAAGAACATATGTAGATCGAGATAAATAAATAATGAAATCCAACACGTAATGCCAACATAAATATGTCGAGCAACCAAAACTTCAACCTTCTAATGGGCCCAAATGTCACGTTGCATAGATAAATGAGGGGTTTAATTCATGTGATTGCATGTATCCTTTGTTAAATGTTGTGCTTTAAGTTTTTTAAAACTTACTGCAACATGCTAGTTAGCTCGAGCTCCAGCCTTACACAGCTAGCTAGGCTAGGCTAACAGCAACACGTCTCAGTTGCAAACAGAACCATGTCTTTGCCAAACACGTTACACTACTCGATCAACCGGTAACTTTAAAAGAGACACGTGTGATCCGCCGGTAAATTAGTTTAAAAATATCCCACCCACAAACAGAAAACCTACAAGCTCATCTGGGCTGATGATGCCGAATTGAACTCTCTTGATCGTGCGCAATGGGCATGCGCTGTCACCGGAGGGCGGTCCGTGCATCCCGTCTATTCAAAGAGACGCGTCCTTCCTCTGCACGCTGCTTTGTGAGCAGGAACAGCCTTGAAATTGTCACCACGACTCTGGTCAGGCCGCCGACGGTGACCGGAGAGTCTCCGAAGGCGATATTCCAGGAACCTCAACTGTCGCTTCCCTTTAGAGTTGATATTTTTACGTTTTGAACCCACTCACACTGAACTCCTTCTATCCCCCTCCCCTTTTCCGATTTGTACTCTGGAGCGCTCTGAGCGCTTCTGAGCGTTGAAGTGCCCAACGCTTGGTTATATAGACAGTGCGCTTACTACGGGGCTGCTCACGCATAAAGACAGGGACCAACTCTTCGGTAGGTGGGACATGGAAGTCTATAGTAAAACTCTCATTGGCCATTCCAGACAGATATATAAATAATTAATTTGGGTTTACGCACAGCCAATTAACGCACACGCTTACGTCGTCTACGAATCAAAACTAAAGGCGTGCGTTGATTTAATCTTAGCTGCTTCGCATTGGCTCTGCTGAAAACCAGAAGGCGGTACTTAATATATTCTGCATGAAAAACATAAATATTCAATCCAAACTCCCTGGATTGGCCTTTTTCAATATTAATATTTAGTGTTGCGAAAGAGAAGGCCAATGGGTATGGAGGAATCACCCTTATTGGAATATTTTCAACAAAACCCACCCTGATTCCGATATTTGCCGAGTATGGCCGATGTAACTTTCTTCCCTCAGAGCAAAAATAAAAAAAATCTCTTCCCTCGATCGTCTCGCTCTGGATCAGCCTGTGCTCTAAGAAAAGAGACTCAGAGCTGAGGCCTGTTAAGACCTTTGATGAAACTGGGGGAAATTGTAAAAAAAACAACATAAATTTAATATCAAAACTTCGTACAACGGAATATCGTGCCGCTATTTATAATACGCAATTGTTTTTTTGGTTTTTACTTTAATAACTTTTTGGATTTCTGGGATTGAACTGCAAGCACCGAACTTGAGTGCCACAGACGGCCGATCGACGGACCGGATTTTCAGCATGCCCGGCAGGAAATTCTGGGAGAAGCCTCCACTCTTTATTTCACGGTTCTTTTTGCACGGAGTTTGACCATTTTTGAGATGTAGATGTCTGGTATGGAATTTTACCTCGGGCTGTGTTGTCCACTTGCTATCTTGTTTACACAATTTTTTTCCTTTTTTAAAGGACAACGTTGTTTTAGGCCACGTTTCCACAGAAGAGTAAAAAGCAACCGTTTTTGGCGGTTGATTTTCATTTAATGGACAATTCATGCCATTCGAACCCTACTTGAATTTAACCTTAAAATATTATGTTTACGATTCATTTGCAGATCAGCTGGTTATGTATTTATTAGGTTATTTTTTTATGGTGTTTGGGTTTTCTTGTTGGCTAAACAACCACTGTATGTGACAAGGGTTTTTGCTACGTTACCAGCTTTTTCTTTGACGGTTTATGTCAACATTAGTTACATTATATATATTATATGAGTGATTGTATATTATTCGAACTGTGAAAAATAATTCGGCATTCGAAATTATGCCAAGTCTAGAATATGTGAGGGGAAGGAGGCCTGATGGTGTAGGGTTGTGTAGGACGTTACGCGACGTTTATCAATAGATGGCTGACAAACTGCTTCTGTTAACCACTTCTCGTCTCGTCTCTATTGCGCTTGTATAATTTACAGTCGTGACTGGAAGCCTGTTTTTCCTGGTAAATGTTTAGTCGGACCGTCGTTTGTGCTGCTGCAGCTGGCGTACCCATCCGTTAGCAGCCAACATGGCGGTGCTCGGCGACGGGCTTCTTGTTGTGAAGAGGAAGATGGACTCTGGAACATTCCCTCCAGCTAACTTGACGAACTAGGCAGCCGTAACATGCTAAATAATCAGCCCAGAGCTCACAGACCAAACAATACAGGACCAGGTAAGTATTTTAATCCGCCACTGTACACTTGGTTGGCTCATATACCGTCGAAGCCGCTCGGAGATTTGCTACACGGGATTTCAGTAGTTTCTAGCCCTTCGATATAGAAACTCGAAGCCATTTTGTTTGCTAAGTAGGAACATGTTGACATTTTTATTGAAACCGTAAAATCAGTTTGGTACTATATAACCAACAGGAGGAAAAAAAACGTGATTATCACCGTGGTTGGTACTAAATTAGTTATTCGTTTGACTGTACAGTGTTAGTATTAGTGTGTTGGATGAGTAGGAAATGCCTTTTACTTGTTATGCAATATACTGTTACCAAGGTAAGAGACTAAATTACATTTGGCGTTTTCTGAGTCTTGTCGACTATTCATGAACCAATGTGTGTATATATGTATGTGTGTGTGTGTATATATATATATATATATATATATATATATATATATATATATATATATATATATATATATATATATATATATATATATATATATATAAACAGTTTCAAAGTATTTGAAAATCATAGTTTATATATTAAAATAGTAGTAGTTTGATTTGAAGTATTGAAGTCATTCTTTCTTCTGTCATTTGTATTCATTCTTCAAAAAGGAAGAAGTGAAAAGGGATTGAATATCCTCATTGTTGTGACCGTATAATCTCAGTCTGCTTAGAAGAACATTGTTGTCACGTTGTAACACACTTGTTAACAGCCTTTTTGTTGAAATAAAGACACTAAAAGAAAAATGATGGGCCATGTGTTTAATGCTTTGGAGATCAAGTGAGTTATTTCTTACCCCCTTTTCGTCATTAAATCCAGATTAAAACGCAACATGCAAGTTAATGTTTCTAAATGGGACAGAAAAGCGATAACAGTATTGTGTTTATTTATTTTAATTTTTTTTAACAGGCTCCATCAACAAAAACATACTTGAATATGTGAATTCAAATGACATCTTCCAATATCCATATGTAGTGTAACCATGTTCTGTATAACGTGTTGTAACAATTGACACATTCATAAACTGGCAACCATACGAATGCAAAGACCCGTGTGACAGTAAATCACTTTGTTCTAACATGTACCATGCCATACCATGACTATACAAAGGATTCCTTGTTGACCAGTTGGCTCCCTCCTCTGGTTTATAGGGAGAATGGCCACCATATTGCACAACTATATTTTCGATTCAGACCCAGGAGGTTTTCAAACACTCCCTCTACTGCTCCAAGGGGGTTGGTGCACAGGCCTGCTGCTGCCAGGTATGTATCCACAGGAGTTCACGCAGTTGACATCAACAGTTGTGAAATGTTGATGCTGCACTGCCTCTGAAGCGTGCGCGCAAAATGTCAGTACAACGGCAGCAAGTTTCTCTGGAAATATTGTACCTTTTATTTTTATATACACACATATGTAGGTTTGCGTAGTTACTGTTGCAGATATTCTTCCAGGTTTAACATTTCATGTCTCATATTACATTGGAGATTTAATGGAAAGGAGATAAAATGTGCTTAATGTATCTATGAAATATCAATTCTATATAATTCAGATATAATATTCAGAAAAATACTATTTCCAGGAGAAGTTTTAGAACATTATTTTAATGATGTGAATGTGAATCGTCCTAAATGTTTTGATGTAGGTCTTTTTAATGTACTTTAATATGTTATGTAAAAATTTGATTTACTTGGAACTTTCTTACTTTAAAACATGCTTAGAGTTCATTTTAAACTTCATATAGTTTACTTGATGTTTGCAAGCAATGAGGAAACCTTGACGTCTTTAAAATGTTTATTTATAGTAATTTTCATGCTTTAAATATAGCTTAAACTGTATAGGAAATTGTGCATTTAGTTTTGCCAACTGGCATGTTTAGTTATTGCAATTTCTTTTGTTTGGTCATTTTATTAGGCGCAGTTTCTTGTCTGAATTGTATAAAAGTGGAAAAAGAGCAACACATGATCATTTAGGTGTAACAGATTATCCAGCTTATGAAGTACTGTATGATGATCTGTTAAGACTGGATGGTGCTCGGTGAAGGACACCAGTGACATCTTTTAGAGACGCTACATCAGTGATGGTAAATAAATGAAGAATAAGTGTGTGTTCATGCAAGGACTAATTCATTTTCTATCTCTTTGTATTCGATAGTTGTTGGCTGGTGGCAGCGTAGTGCCATGTGTCTCTCTTGTAAAGAAGTTTCTGATGGGTGAGGATTCGCGTATCTAGGGGGAGCTCTTGTCTGGTGATGTCAGCTTGACGGCGAGTGTGTTCTCATGGGCTGGTGAAGAGTCAGGAGGAGGAGGGGCTGCTTTGAAGCACAATACAGTCAGCGAACAGGGAGGGAGAGAGGCAGGCGAGCAGATGCAGAGCATGGTAGGAGGAGCAGATATTTATTTTTTCAATCCAATTCACAAGCAAGAAGGCCAAACTTTAGCAAAACTTTACTAACTGTAGATAAATAGACTACCTTTCCACAAGAAGAACTACCCGTCAGAGACGATGCATATGCTTAAAAAAACAACTAATCTGTCTGCTTATAAGCAGGTATAACCCAGCCTCTTACATAAACCTTAAAAGCGTTCCAGTTCTTTGAATAAAACATATCTCCTGACTACTGAATATCATGAAATTTAATTTCAGCTTCAGAACCAGACTGTGGGCAGCTATTCCTGTAAAAACAATTTCACGTTTAGCACCTTAATTAATGTGCCTTAATTTAAAGGAGGGGGGTGGGTCGACCAATACTGGATATTTGTCCAGTTATGGATTTCATAAGTCTATATCTTACAAACCGAATCGGACAAATCTTTTCAAAGGTTATATTTCCATTTAAGTTATGTACCAGGATGCCATTTTGTAATAAAAACTGGGTGACGTAGGGTGGGAGGCTTGCTCAGAGAGCTCGTAGGAACAGGCCAGCCCATTTTTGTCCACAAGAGAATGTCCTGTTCTTTGGATGTTTGTTTTGGCTGATGTCAGCCCCTGCCAAGCATCTTCATCTTTCTTTCATCCTTCCCTTCATTGTCCAAACACTCTTTGAAGCCCTCCATGTTCTCAGCTACTGTCTTTCATACAAGGATCCTTTTTTAGGTGACTCTTTTGCAGAAAATGGAAGATGAAGGTAGGAATGTTAAGTGAGTTAGTGTTTGACACATCAGAAATGCCAAGCGTTTGTGGGTTATCTATATTTCAGTGAGGTTCTTTCAGACCCTTCCTGGAACTATCTGGGTGCTAAATTAATTGCTCCTGATCCCACGTCGCGCTGCAATCGGCTTAGTGCTAATCTTGGGCTCTCATAGTGCAGCCAACTCTCGTCTGGGCAACGCTGCTGCTCTGAGCTGTGCTGTGCTCTCTTCTTCTAAAGCTTTAACCCCTGGCAATGTCTTTCATGCTCCCCTTTTCCCATACACCCTGTTTTTCCACTATCATTCACTTCTCATTCATGAAGCGACTGGGAAGCTTCTTTTTTATGCTTGTCACTGTGAATCAGCTGACATATTTACCTCCTTCTATGCAGGCAAAACTTTAAAAAAAATGCTTTTGCTCCCCTCGAATATATGTATCTCTAACTGCTTGGACAACTGAAGCGGTCTTTGTGCTTTCTCTGACCCCCTATTCTGTTTTCTCATCTTTTAATTTTTATTCCACTTCCTTCTTCCCTCTCCGTACGCCTCTGAGATGGCCACATGTTGTCTCCAACGATTCTCTCCCGGACGTATCTCAGTACTCATGTTTTTTTATTGAGTTTGCTCTGATGTTTCCCCCATCATGATGCTCTGACCATCTGCCTCACGTTCTCATTTTCCTGCTTTCCTTTTTTTGCCTTTTTCCTCTGATGTCAGTGCAGCAGTTCATGATTTATGATAAGATTCTTGTTTACAGCGTTGTCATGACACATATGCCCTTTTTATCTCTCGCTTCCTTTTTTTTTTTTTTTCCTTCCGAGCTTGGCTTGTCTTTCCGGGCGGTTCTTATTGAAGTGCCTGTGTATAATTTAAAAAAAAAAAAAAGCATGCATAAAAAGCAGGGTTGTTTACAGTGCCCTCAAAACACAGGCTGTCTAGAAACAGGAAGTACCATCGCCCAGGAGCACAGCGACCCTCAGCCAACATGTAGCCACTTCCTCCTCCTCCTCCTCCTCATGGCTGAGCTGCAGCTCCAGCAAAACAACCCTCATGCTTATCAGAGAATTCTTCACCCCTCCCCTCTGCTGTCTGTCTTCCTGAATGGCGCACATACACAGCAGGCTTTTCAGCTCTCCACAGTGTCCTATCACGCTTTCTCCCCTTCTCTCATGCCTACTGTCTCCCCTTGCCAGTTCAACATGCCTGAGTAGCTGCCTGGAGATGGAAGAGCTAATTAATTTGATTTAGCTGTTCTCTGTCTCTCCTTCTCTCTTTCTCTCTCTGTCAGGCAGTGGAAAAACCAGCCGTCCACCCCACCTTCCACCCTCCTCCACGCCATATCAAGCACCCCTCCCAGATAATTTTCCACCTATCCTTTCTCGTCTCCTTTGGAAACGTCCGCTCTCCAAACCTTCCCTTCCTCTCCTGCTCTGCTGTTTTCTTTCCTGTTACAAAACCATATTTTGCCAGTGGCTCCAACACACTTCCAATTCCTTTTAAATGAAGGTGCCGACTGTAACTCGTATGTTGCCTATGGCCAGCTAACATGCCATCTCTCATGCACCCACAGAGTTCGTGTGACTCAGCAGTGTTATAACCCTCAAACAAACACGCTTGTTATAGTTCACCGCGTCTGCAATGTGAAAGTAGGCCTGTCAAACGTCCGGGGATGAAATTCCGTTTGTGTCATTTGACACTTCCATGGATCCGCCTTTTGAGTTAAATCCATCACCTAGTTCTAACACAGCTATGTTATCGAAGATCCCCTTTGAAATAGCTAAATGAAAAAAAAATATCCCTCTTTTTTTCATTTTGCCGATGGGACATATTTGCAACCTTCATACACTGCAGGTCGAGGACATCTGCTGATGAGAGCTGATGAAAGCCTGTGTGTGTGTGTGTGTGTGTGTGTGTGTGTGTGTGTGTGTGTGTGTGTGTGTGTGTGTGTGTGTGTGTGTGTGTGTGTGTGTGTGTCGTCTTGCAGTTGAGAAGAGGTGCAGTGTTCAGTCAGCTGACTCCTCTCCCAAGTTTCAGGCATTCAGAATTTTTAAGGTTTCCTTTAAAATCCAGTTTAAAATGCTGAGAAACTTCCTCCTTAATCTTTATGGAGTCATTAAAAAAAAAACTTTGGGATCTCAACACAACATGTTGATCTCATTTTCTTCAGGTCTTAAAATATGTTTTAAATCCCCATTAAAAATATATATATTTTTTTTAACTTTTGTTATGCCTTTAATTATTTGTTGGGTGATTCTGCATTCAGGTTAAATAAAAGTAAACCAGAAGAGGGATTATTTTTTAACTTTTAAAATCATCTTACCCAGTCATTCATGAAGGGAAATCAGTGTTTCCTTTTTAAGGTTTTTTATTCTAATTAAAATAAAGAAAAGGCTTATTTTTGAACCTGCTTTTATATGTTCAACACATGCAATTTAATGCCTGCTGCATAGCGTCGTTTTCATTAGTTAACGTCAACTGGAAAACAAAATATGATATAATTTTATGATTTAGATAGTAAACACTAAGTTATATACCTTTTTTAAATTAGATTAAAAAGCACAATATACAACATACCCTATACAGAAGAGGTAAACAATCTAGTTTTTATATATATATATATATATATATATATATATATATATATATATATATATATATATATATATAATTATACACAATAAATAAATATGTGCAAAAAGTAATTGTAAATTAATTGTTTGTAACAGAAATCAATCTTCCCTCTGAACTTAGTGTAATAATTTTTTACATCCACCTTGGTTCTAATCACATCAAAATTTCCTAAAAGATTTTGTTGTTTAAATTTGTATCTCTGTGATATATCGGGAGAAGATGTGACTTATCATGAATGAAAAAGGAAAAAAGTAAGTCATTCTAAATATAGCTTCATTTCATAAATAAGTCAGGTGGTGTGTTGGTATCTGTGATTAGTCTGGGATCTGTTTGTTACATAGATTTTCTGTTCCACATCACTGGGCTGCTGGCCTGATATACGGTTTTTTTGTAAACAGCAGCCAAGTGTTAGCTGAGGACAAGCTCCAGCATGCTTCCCACCCCCCCACCCCCCGACCGAACGTTGTATCAAGTTACTCCGTACACCCTACTGTGTCTGTGAGACAACACCGAGGGAATAAACACCCTCTCATCTGAGACGTCACATGTAAACATCTGTGCTGCTCCTCTCTTGGTGTACTTGCAGAAAATGTCAGTAGTCTAGTGTCATTGTGCGTTTCCGTCCCTCGTGTTTCTCTGTGCAGGCCGCAGACACATGACTTGCTGCATCTGCCTGGTAAAGCTGCTGCTTCCTCTTTAAGAAGCCACCGACATTTGAACTCCTCGAATGTTGTTTGACTTCCCACTTTGATCTCAGTCCAAGTCAGCTGGAGAGCAGGTTAGTCATCCCTTCCTTGAGATGACTGAGGATGTTTACCAACACTTGAACATGCTTTAGGATATATTCACACAAGTATTCGCGGAAGGAGGGACACAACACAGGCGTAAGAAGAAGCCCATATTATATACTCTAGAAGTTTGATGTGTAATATGCATGAGAAAGTGTTCTTGAAAAGGATTTAACACATTCAATGCTTCAGTGCACTCAAACTAAAACAGCCTGACTGCAGGGGTGGCTGCGCGTTTTGGGAACCGGCGGGGGATGGTGAACTTGTCCTTCCTTGTCAGCTACGAGACGGCTGAATCATGCAGCCTTTTTACTGGAAGCACAAAGCTCAGACTGCAGGTCAGTAAAGAGTCCGTTTGAGATAGAAAATATGACATTAATAAAGGCTCCTTGTGGTTTTTAATTGCAGTCAAAAAGTTTCAGGGAAATCCGATATGTTTCTTTAAAGTTGGCATCAGCAATATATTTATTTATACTCATGATAAAATTGTTACATCTAATGAGAGAGGATTTGATTATATAAGAAAAAGTATTTCACTGTAAAGCTCTCTGCTTTTTTGATTTTTGAAAGTGCTGTCATTCTGGCTCTCCGTTGATATTTGCCATCTGCAAAATAAACACTATATCAAGTGATGCAAAGGTTCTTTGAGAACAGGCAGAGTAATTTAAGAGCTGTTGCTTCTGGGTAATCCCGCCACGCATATGCAGTCCTGAGGAATACTATTGTACTTGTGCATCGCAGTGTCCTCACTTAGGTTCGCCTGCACAGTATAAATACAGTGTGCGACCTGAGTTCTGCTCCCAGTTAGACAGCCTTTTCTTCAGCTGAGATAGGTGGGGCCAGTGGGGCCTCTGCTTTGGAGAATCAGGGTATGAAGCAGAGTCAGAGTACTCTTTCCCTACATTGACTTCCCCCTCTGGGTTGGGAGGATCCGAGATGTCCCGCACCTCTGCCTGCCTCCAAGAAGTTGTCTCGCCTTGTCCAGGAGTTGAAATCGTCATCATCCTCCAACAGCACCGCGAGACAGCAGCTGCATAACACTGCTTCTCCACCTGAGGCAGATGTGCACAGTGAGGGCACACAGGTTCATGAGGTCATTGCGAAGGCGAGTCTCAGAGTAGGGGTGGGGGTCAAAGTCTACAATGCAACCTGTTTTACAGGAGGGAAAGAGTGAGTGGATCTCCGAGCTTCAAATCTTTGCTTTTAAGGACTCAATGCTGAAGAAAAAGAGGAAGCAGAACTCTTGTCATGCAGTGTAGTTATTCTGTGTAAGCCAGTGTTGTCCAGGTCCACTCCTCAAAGCCGCTGACATGCCTGTTTTAGATCTTTTCCTGCTTCAACACACCTGATTCAAATGTATAACTTACCATTAGCTTGTCATCACGCTCTGCACAGGCCCGTTAATGACACATTCATGTAGGCAGACATAAGTGAGGTCGCTGCGATGCACAAGGCATAAAAGATTTATTCAGGACTGTGCATGCACTTGTGAGGGGATTACCCAATATCCACAGCTCTTAGAGGGCGGAGCCTATATGAAACCGTAATTATAAAACGTAGGGTTTGGCAAAAGGGAAGTTTAGCCTAACAGGTGTTCTGATTGGTCAAAATATGTATATATGTGAAAGCACTGGATGTTGTTTGTCTACCTCTGGTTCAAGTTGAAGTCCATTTTTTGGTATAAATATAATGAAAAATAATGCTGTTTAAAAAGCATGGTTAACAAAACTTTATGGAACTATAATATATGGATTATAATTGTGCGTGCGTGCGTGCGGACAGTTCAAGCTTGTTACGCAGGTGGTTGTGTGTTTTCTCCCTCACTGTCCTCCCACTTGTGAAGCTTTTATTGAGCTGTCAGTAATGAGTGTCGTTCTCATCATATCTAAACGAGTGTTATCTTTCATTTCACCTGGCCTCACTGGCTCCTCTGACACTCTGCATTGTGTGTGTGTGTGTGTGTGTGTGTGTGTGTGTGTGTGTGTGTGTGTGTGTGTGTGTGTGTGTGTGTGTGTGTGTGTTATGAAGAGTAGAGGCAAAATAAGTAAACTAAATTAAATGGCTGCAAGTTTTGTTTTAATGCAGCATTTAATGTTTGTTTAAAAAAAAAAAAAAGGCATTGCACGTGTGTAAAAGATATTTCTAGGTTAAATCTTGTAAGATTTACTATAACCTACTTATCTCCCTTAGCTACAAAGAGCTACAATTCTGCATTAACTATTTACTCAACACATTAACAGAGGCATAATATCAAGAAAATGCTGAAGTTGACCCGTTTGCGGGTGTGTTGAGTCATTGTGATATTTATGATGTTGCAGATGAAAAACCCAACTATTATACGTTTAACGAGCAGTTTTATAGTTATTAATATTTTCATGTTACTTTTTAAAGAGCCACTTTGAGTTGATTTAGAGTTTGAGAACCATTTGAAACGAACTGTAACAGATGATTGTTCGTGTTGTCATAAAGCTGCATGTGTGTCTGAATTTTCCCGTGTTCTCCGTTGGTACCTGAAACCAAACTGGGTACTATCTGTCAGGCTTCCCGTCAGGGTCTTCGCCGCATCTCCTCCCTCTCTGAAATCACCATCGAGCGTAGCTGTGTTTTAGACTATAAATGCAGCATTGAAGAAACTGCAAAAAAAGAACAAAAGCGAGAGCTTGTAATCATGATATGTTGCATTTTCTCCAGTGGGCACAAAAACACAGAAATTAATCGTTATGACAAATCTGAGGCAAAGTCAGCAAGAAGACCAGCTCACCGCATGATAAACCACTTCGGCTCGCTGCCACCTACTATTGCACTCTGCACACCATTGCATGGTTGGGAAAAACCCATTATATGACATCTTATAATGATGGATGGAACAAAAGACAAATATTTTAAGAAAACCCTTTTTTCTGCATAAAAGGATGCAGAAAAACTATATGAGAGTGGCTTGGTCGTGAGCACTGTCGCCGTAGTGACAACTGTTCAAACAACTGTTTTTCTTGTGATTCAAATCTGTCTGTAAGAGCGAGTGTGAACATCTGTGGTCGCCTTGCAAATGTACGCACTGGTATCCACCACATTCATGTACACATGTAATGATTTAGTGAAAAATGCAGTCTGAGTTTGAACTCTGCATTGTGACTGGACCACTATCACTGCCCAGTGTATTGAAATATGTTTTATCTTTGTCCTCAAATGTACATGTTTAAGTAGACTCCTCATGTACATGGTATGAGATGTTGAAACACAAACACGGAACCTTCTGAAAATCTTCTTCCGCATAGCAAACCAATGAGCAAACCGGCTATTAAAGTTCCTTTAATAGCCTGAGTTAGTTTGGATTCGTCTGTGTAATGTAATTGTCTCTTCTTCGGAAAGCTGTTCATCAGAGGTGCTCAGTTGGGGCGGTGAACCCAAAAACCTGTCCTTTGGACATAACCTTTTAGATAAATCGAATCAATTTTAATCTTGCAATTTAAATCTATTTAGGGTACAGTCTTTATACAAACCTTGTGACTTTCTAACATTTTAACTCTGATTTTGCAAGTGTGTTTTTTCTTTTCATTCTGCCATGAAAAACAGTTAAATAAGTTTTGATCACATAATGGCTGAGACTTTCCACCAAGATGGTTTCTTTGGTTCCTACATCTGCGTGTTAATAGCACAGCATGAAAAGCTGTGATCACATTTAGCCAAACAACAATGAATAGGCGTAGATGGACAACGGGGTGTCTCTGAATGCAGAACTGGTGGCTGGCTGCAGCCAAAGAACAATGCCAGTACACATGTGTGGACTGAGCGGCTGCCCGCCTGTGACACACATGCACAAACGCACGCGTACAACGCACCCGAGAAACTCATTTTGCTTTGTGCTGACATAGTTTTACTTCCAGTTTTCATTTTCTCATTCACACTCACCCCTGCATGCTTTGAAGACGTGCAGGAGTGCATAAGAGAGGACGGCCAGGCGGGAAGAGAGAAAAAAAAAAAAAAAAAAAAAGTTTGTCCAACTCCACGAGCCAAAGAGGTCACAGGAACAACACCCAATCCCAGAGCAGTTCCCATGGAGACAAGAGTGGCAACGTACAATAAGGAGGGTGAGAGGGAGAGTGATGAAAGACAGGGAGAGAGGGAAAGGGCAAGGGGGGGAGTAGGTAGTAGGTGGAGGGCAGGTTGCTGGCGTCAAGGTTCAGTTGGTGTGTTCTTGTGGGAGAGTTGATGTTGGGTGGGGGGGGGGGTAGTGTGGACAGAGCAGTCCCCACTCAAAAGGACAGTGGGAAGTGTGGTGTTGCTGTAGCATAACAGGACTCGAACATTCTTCAGCTGGAGCTGGCATTTTCTGCTCTCAGCTGAGCGAGTACTTCCTGGTCTAAGCCCGCGGTGTGACCCGTGGCTGAGATGTATGGAATTTCCACTGATCGTGACATCCGTGGCCGCCGGCAGCCGGGATGGCGGGGGGTTTTTTTGTTGTGAAGTGTTTTGCAGGAAACGATTAAATCAGAAACGACGGTGGTGGAGTGGCAACGGTAAAGCTCATCTGCCAAACAGAATGGGATCCTTTAGCAGTTCCCGCGTGGCCTGAAATACACCCACTGACCTAAAAGCAGTTAATTGACATAAGCGCCATCGTCACTGGTCGCACTTGAACCCTTTTAGCTGAGGGTATGGACAGATGACGAGTGTCCTGGCCCCAGTTGTGTGTCTTGCTCCTCTCAGCCCCCCCACTCTTTTTTGGACAAGGCATTCTGCTCATTATGCTACTTAAGCCCCTTTCAGACGTATGCTGCTTTCCATTAATCTGGTGGCATTTGAATGTGTTGGTGTCTCGTTTGAAAGACTTTTGGAACGGTCAAACCTGACGACACAAACGTCATATTAACAAGCAGATGCACAGTCGCAACAAGTTCGTTTGGATTCTGATTAACTTGTTTCAGGAAATTCTGCAGATTCTAACAGAAAAAAAAATCGCTTGGTTCCAGCTTTTTTTTGTTGTTCTCAATTGCTCATTGCTTTTATAATAATTTTAATGACAATATTATAGTTGTATTATATTGTAGTTGTAAAGAGTCTTCATGAAACATCACGGCGCTGTTACTGTCCCCTGCTCAGAGGTGCTGCTTCATACTCTGCTTCATACTCTGCTTCATACTCTGTCAACCTTCATGTTGCTTTCCACGTGCTGTTGATCTTCAAATACACGTGTTATTGATATCAACGCAGAACCCAGTCGTCGGAGAGCCTCACCAACTACCCTCAATTTGCTGTAAAGACAACACAGAGCTTTCCGCAGTGTTGTATTTGCATTGGTTCCTGTGTCTTCTGCGCTCCAGAGTATTTCCAGCTGTAGGAACGCTTCTCGGACTGAGAATCTCCTTCTCTTAGGCGCACAACTCTGAAAGAAGTCTGGACGGGATTTTTCACACGTTCTCTGGAATCTTCCGGTGTTCGCGTCTGGAAATGTCTTATGTTGCAAAGTGGGACTGACCTTGGAGAGATGGGATTTCAAATTTTGATCAGTCAGTGCCTAGACCAGTGGTCTCGAACTTCAGTCTTTGAGGGCCGCTGTCCCGCGCGTTTTTAGATGTTTCCCCGCTTTAACACGCCTGATTCAAATGAATGGATCACCATCAGATTGTCATCAAGGTTTGCACAAGTCTGTTAATGACACAGTCATTTATATCAGGGTGTGTTGAAGCAGGGAAACATCTAAAACATGCAGTGCAGCGGCCCTCGAGGACCGGAGTTTGAAACCCCTGGACTGAAGAGTCCTCAGACTCGCTGCCTGAACATGAAGTCATTTGGAGAAGCCACTTATGCGCTGCCCTGTCAGTATTCCCGTGTTTGGTGAGGTTTGGAAGTCGGCGAGTAAGCATGTTTCTCACAGCCAGAGGCCAGGCGACCAGAAGCCACGCCTTGCGAGTCCTGAGTTGACGGGCTTGTCATTAGTTCTTTGGTGGTGCCCGCTGGACCCATTGTTTTAAGAGAAATTGTAACGAGCGGATCGGGCCAGTTACAGGAAGTGTGGAGTCCAGCGTTTTCTGTTTAAAGCTTGACCCAAAACAGTGACTTTGAGTCGGGGCATCTTGGCCTCTGTGGGATGGATTTTCACCGTTGTTTTTATGACGTGGCTCTCGTCAGTGCTGAAACTTTACCGAAGTGCTGGAGCGCCCCTTTAATGCCTCCAATTTTCCACCAACTTCACTTGTTTCGCAGAGTGCTCCCATCCGCCATTTGACTGCCGCCAGTTTGTCCTCTCCCCGTCTCACTTTCCTGCTGTCTCTTCTGCTCACTCCTCTCTCACTACCTCACTGTCTGTCTGTCTGTCGGCCGGTCTGTCTGTCCTTGTGCCCAGGTTTTTTGAGTTGGCGTGGTTCCTGTTTGTTTTCAGCCATTTTGGGGACTTGCAGCGCTCGTAACAAACTGCTTAAATGGCGTCCTCTTGCTTGCTTGCTTGCTCTCCCACTCTGTCTCCCTCTGCCTCTCCCTCCCTTTCCCTATCACTGGGCTTTGTGTATATAAAGTAGTGTGTGCGTGTGCGTATGTGCGTGTTAGAGAGAGGGGAACAACACTTCCAAATAAAAAGAAGATTGGATTCAGTGGGGGTGTCAGTTGAGGGAGTGCAGGGGCTGTGGGGGGGGAATTCACTTGCTGGAAAAAAAAAAAAAGAGCAAAAACACCAAGAATCGTGTTTCTAAGGCAAAAACTGGTGCGAGAGAAGAGAAAGACAGACGGAGAGCAAGAAAAGGGGAGTGAGTGAAGGAGAGCAAGCAAGTTCGAGTGTGAGAATCGCTCCTGCCCTCTGTCTTCACACACTGCTGCCTGTATGTGTGTGCATGTGTGTGTCTGTGCACCGCCTCTCCCTGTGCTCTCCCTCTCCCCTCACACACACTCAGACGTGCGCACACACAGACCGAGGGGGAGAGAGGGAGTGTGAGGGGAGAGAACACATCGCAGCAGAGATGCAGCAGGAGGTTTTCCGAGGTACGTTCTCTTGTATGCTTGCCTTCCTGAGAGACAGAGAGAATTAAGAGGAAGAGAGGCTGAATTCTGTCGTTTTTTCCTGCTTGTTTTTCTGCTTCACTCCTCTGCTGAGGCGGCGATTGCTCCGTGCATGAAGAGGAGGAAAAGGTTTTTATTTTACTCTGCGCGTGTCGGGGTGTGAGTGTTGTTGAGTGCGTGTATTTATGCTTCTGTGTGTTTGTGGAAGCGCATTTATGAGTGTGTATGAGTGTGTGTGTGTGTCTGTGCTGAGTCTGTCTGTGTGTGTGTGTGTGTGTGTGTGTGTACCAGTAATAGGCCTTGTCTCCCTCATCCTCCCCTCTGTTGCTGACGCACCACGCAGTTCTTTTTCAAGAGCGATGACTCGTTCCGAGATTGTGATGAAACTTTTAATTTATCAAAGCTTCTCGCGTCTTTGTGATTTACCGCAGGTGGGATGGGAGGGGGGGGGGACGAGGGGCGGGGGGGCGGCATGCACAAACAAGAACATGCGATAAACATGACGAGAGGTTTGTTTTGGATTTTAAGGCTCGTCTTCTGAAAATGGTGGGCCAGTGCCCCCCCCCCCCCCTCCCCTTCGACCACTGCGTGTGAACTTACACCAACAACATCAGTGGAAGTGTTTCGTGAGGAGAAAAGTTAAATATCAGCGGTGTCTAAAACATCTCCACTTCCATCGAGTGCTTCTGTCTCCTTTTCCAGTTTCGGGCCAGTTTGTCCTCCATTTTACCAGCCTGTTGTTTTGCTGCTGGTTTTCTCATGTGCAGCAGCAGAGGGGCATATTCGTGTCCCGAACCCTGTTGTTGCTGCCTGAAGCCTTATTTCTTTTTCAAAACAGCAAAGCATCTGCTGCCAGCTACTCCACATTCCTGGTGTCCATGGGATGCCAGCTGCCTCTGCTCAGTGTACGGAAAATATGACCTGCGCTTCCACGGGACTGGGGGGGGGGGGTCATAGGTCAGACCAGAGGAAGTAAAGTGTCTCTTTGCTCTGATGTGACAAAAAATGATGATGTTGTCATAGCAATTTGATTTAGTTATTTATATGAGTGTCACTGATTAGATTAAAATATGCACCTTTCTGGGATTTATTTCAACTTGACATGGAAGTCCATGCACTTGTCACCTTTTGAGTTGGTTGACTCTGATTACAATACTATTTGTTTCAAACGTGGCAAACATAAAGGATGCAGACACATTCAGGAAGCTGCTGCAGCTTTCTCTCCTCTACCACAGTTATACTTTCAGTTCATGGTGACCGTTGTCACACTTCGCGTCAGCTTTGCACACACTAAATGTTTTTCTCTTGTTTAAGACTGCAAATTCCTCCGGGCTTTCATGCCTCCTTCAGCGGAGAACGCAAGTGTAAATTGAAAATGATTTGGGGGAAATTACTTCAAAAAGGTCACCGGTATTGTGCTACTGCTCTCCAGGGGTGCTGTTTTTTTGGGGTTTTTTTTTTCTTCTTTTCTTTTCTTGACTTCTTTTGGGTTTAAATGTGTCCTCTCATGGCTCTCATGACTGTGGCAGTGAGCAGAATTATGGGAGTTAGGTGCCGAGCTGAGAGCTAACAGAGCATGCCGAGTACATCGTTTTAGACATGGGCAGGGTTGCTGGTGTGTGGCCTGCCATTCAAAAGCACCACGACACAGTTTACACATGAATTGAGCGCAGGGAGCTTGTCACACTGAGGGGGATCTGAAAGACAAGGAAACCATAAAATGTGAGCATGAGATAGATGTGTTTGAAGTCCCCTTGCATCCCCCGCTCACGCCACCTCAACCACCACAACCACTCCTCGACCCGTACCAACTTCCCCTCACCTCCTCCCTCCCTCTGTCCCATCTGGCTGGCTCCAACACGCTCTCTTGGCCTGGGGGTTGTGAGGAGTTCAGTTGCTGCTGTTGCTACCCCCCCCTGAATCTACACACCCACAATCACACACATATAGAGTTGTCTATACACATAAACTGCTGCCTGATAGTTGGGCCCTTCTGGCTGTCCCTCAGTAGAGAGAAAAACCAAATGCACCTCACCACTGGTTCACCTGCTGGAAGACCGACGACAAATTAACCCCCCCACCAACACCACCATTAGGTGATTGTAATTTCACACGGTTCCTCATCAGTCGTGATGCACGAAGACATGTCAGCTGTGTGTCAAGATGTCAAAAGACTCAGATCCAGACTTCATCAGAAGTTGCCCCCCCCCCCTCCCCTCTTTTTTTTTTTCACCTGTAGCACATAGCAGCTGATTGTTCATGTCAGACATGTCCTCACGGCTGGAAACGCTCTGTTTGGGTTAGGCCAGGGTGGCGCCTGGTTAGAGCGTTCAGAAGGCAGAACATAATGCCCACTTGACCACTTGATTTCCAGCCAGTTACCTGCTATTTTCTCACATGGGCCCAGTCTGACGCTACGCAGACTTTGTACTATGAAGCTGGCACTGTGAAAGTAGAGTCAGCGTCTGATCACAGCGATTCAGTGTACGCTACGTACTTTTATCAAAAGCTCAGAGCTGCCGTGCCCATGTAAAAGAAAAAAAACAAACTGTTTCACTTTCAACTTAAAATAAAGTGATTAAGATCATCACTGGACTGTTGGCTCGTTTGCAGACTGTCGATTGCTTCAGTGCCAAAGCTCTTTGCAGCGACATATTTTCTTGTAGAGATTTTGTATTGCAAGATCTCTGAAGTTTTTTTGTTTTGTTTTTTGTTTTTTTTTTAAATACAAAAACGGATGAAGTTGTAAAAAATAAAAGCAATAGATGGGATTTAGTCCTTGTAGCAGTAATCTTTTTAAAATTTTTTAATTAGTAACAGACACAAGTGTTGGGTATTTATAGCGTACCACATTAGGTAGATTTGAAACCATATTAACATATAATTTACTTTACCGGGTCATTAATCTTTTTATAAGAAGCATTGGACAAACCGGTTCAAAACAATTTGTCTTAGTACACAACTCTTTGAAGTACAAAAAAAAAAAAAAAAAAATCTCTGCGGTTCGACTTTTGCAGAATTTCTTTTGAGATGGAAGAATGCCAAAAAAGGAAAGAAAAAGACTCCTAACAGCGGTTCAACAAAGCACCATTTTTTCTGTGAGGAATAAACAGATTGCTCAATGTCTAGTTCAAGGCCTTGAGCTGATGTACCAGCCAAACTCCTCCACCGTCCTGCGTTCTGTTATGCAAGTTCACTTCAGCAGCGATGGTGCTCCTGGTGACGGATTCTCTGCTTAAAGACGGCAGATCGCACACCAGGGGCTTTACTGGCCGCAAATTCAGGTTCAAGGATCAAGTGGAGAAGTCAACTGCAAAAATATATTTCTAAGAACATTAAAACACCTCGCTTTAAGAAAATTAGAAGACTGTTTTAGACTATTTTGCAGAAAAGTTTTGCTTAAAATAAGGCCATTTTGACTATATTTAGGAATATTAGGCTTATATCTAGTGGGGTTGTTTTTTCAGTGTATCTCAGAGGGAAATTGTAAAACCTTTGTTCTTAATAAGTCTCAAAATCCTAACATATAAAGATTAATTAGCCAAAAATCTTTTCATTCCCAAAGAATAATTATCAGTAAAAATAAAAATAAACTGTGCTAAAAAAAAAAAAAAAAAAGGAAGACTTATCTGTTATATTTGTTTTATTTTTTATGATTCAAGACATTTTGACTGAAAGTTGAAATAATTAAAAGTTGGCATGGGTCACTTTTTCCTCATATTTACCTTTTGATTTAATATACAAATCAAATCAGTGAGTGCTAAATGCGTGCCTCTGTTCGAGCACCCCGTCAGTGAAGAGCCTGTCATATGAACGCTAACAAGTTTGGCATAATGTGCTTTATTTACATGAGTGTAGTTTGTAATTTGTCCTGCACCAGCTGAGCACCTGCTCATGTCATGCGATTTTGCAGAGCCACGAGCCTTAATAGATGCACACTTTGTAAACCAACCGCTGTGTTTATTTGTGCAGAACATCCTGTTGCAGAGACGTTGTGAAGAACAGGGCAAGTGTTTATTTTGATTTTTTTTTTTTTGCATTTGTGTGGCTGTGAGTTGTACCCACAGATAAATGTGCGTGTCCGTTCATTTGCACAAATGAGAAAGAGGATTTAAGCGTGTCCTTTGCATGTTCTATCTGTATATGAGAAAATCCAGCACATCTGAAGCGTGCTAAAAGCAGGCTGTCACAGTCAGACAGCGTGTCGTGCAGCCTCTGCTTGTGCAGTGGCTCTGTGCGTCACAGGGAGATAAAGAGACAGAACGAGGGGGCGTCATACGTATTTTCCTGTCCGCGGAACAAGCATCAGATGAGAATGTAAAATTTTTAGCCTCGGCATCGTGTCTCAGTGTTTCACCTTACTTGTGGCGGGATGGCGCTTGTCATGAGGGATTTTCAACCCAACATCTATCGCACAACAGATGTGAGCGACAATGAAGGCCTGTGTCAGTACTGAATGGAAAAATGTACAAAACCTAGTGAGACTTGGTTCTGTTTTACAAATAGATCTTGCGTAAGAATTAACTGTTTTATGCAATAAGTCAGCGATGAAGAGTCACTTGTGTTCTCCCCTTGATGACTGATCAGTCCGGCGGCAGACACTCGGCTGCACTCAGATTCACCTTTCAGCTTTGAATATCATTTACAAACGGGCCCGTCCATGTTGAACTACTTTGTTTATACCTGTGTGTCATGCAAGCCTGTGAGACCGTATGAGCAGTGCATGTGCAGTATGTGCAGCTCCCGTCTGTGTGTCTGACAGCGTAGTGTGTCTGACTGTTCCTGTTTCAGTGCCCCTGTCTCTGCTCCCTCACTAACCCTCACCCTCTTTCTCTTTCTGTCATCCTTTCACACTCCCTGTTCCTCGCCCTCTTTCTCCCTCTTGCTCTCTCACTCTCTCTCTCTCCCTCCTCTTTCCTCTGCAATAACAGTGCTGACCTAGTTTCTGCCTGTTCAGGGCCGCCTGTGGAATTTTACAGCGGCCTGCCTTCCTGGCTGCTTTGCTGCCTGAAAACGAAGGCAAAAAAAAAGCATGACTGAGGATTTTTCTTCTTGTCGCATCATTATGGTCTTATGGCGTCTCCGCTCTTCTCCCCAGTCTGTCCGGTTAAACAAATAGGCCCATTTCAAATGACAGAAGCAAGCGGACTCTTTTACGTGCATCTACAGCTTTGCTATGTGAAATTGCAGCAGCACGGCCTCCGCTAATGTACCAGCCGAATCAGAATGGAAATGAGAATAGTCTCGCTCGCCTTCTACAGCTTAGGTGAGATTGTAACAGATGCAAAGTGCAGAAAAATACCCCGTCTCAGTGCACATGCATGCAGTATTCCTCCCTTCCCCTTCCCCTCTTCCTCTTCACTTCTTTCCCTCCCACCACCTTCACAAATAAATGGGTAGAATCATGCCTGGCACATTTTAGGCTCTGCCAGAAATGACTAAAAAGGCTCTTGTTCAAACAGCCAACGAGTGGGACTATTTTTATGAGTGTTAGGGCCACAGATCTAAGTCAGCACTCTTTTTCTGAGGGAATCTTGATTAAATCTTAACGTTTTCCAATTAGGCAAAGGGAATGTTGTGTCACAGCCGAGTGAGATGGATCTCTGGAATGTGTTTCTGAAAGCTTGGCTTTGGCACGCTGAAATCTAAACCAGGACCGCTGCAGATTCATTCCTCCCCCTGCCCTCTCCCTCCTCTCACTCGCCATTCCTGGCGAAGCTCGTGGAGTTCAGCATTGCTCGGGCATTTAGTTTGCTTTGCCGTTTCCCAAAAGCATTCCCTCGGGGTCAAAACGGCTTGTGCAAAAGCTATGGGCACAAGTTGGTTATTTAGTTCATTTTAATGCAAATGTAAACATGGTTCGCTTATTGTGGATCATTGTAATGTTAATTGTTTCTTTATGGCTTTTTCTTTAGATTTCAGGGGCAGGTCATGGTGTCCGGTGAGAAGGTGTGGGACCCCCACCATGCGGGCCTTATCCAACCACATCTGAGAGAGCAACACCTGGCAACTGGCCTGCCACCCCTCAGCGACCCGTCAAGTACTGCAGCTAACGACGCCACACTCCACCAAAGTCAGCGGTCATCACCTTTGTCTTCCCCGTCTCTGCCGCTGGTGGACCTCAACCCCCTTCACACAGTTCAAGCTCCATCACAGTTACATCCACCTGTGTGTTTGTACGCCTTGAGTAAGACTGGTGTGGCCTTTCAGTCTGCAGAAGAGGACAAAGAGGAAGCTGAACGGCTGGACATGAAGGGAAAAAGGCTTGGAAGCCGTGGAGATGCCACACTGGAGGACAAGCTGGAGGATATGGGCGATGGACCTAAAAATGCAAAAATCACCCTCAGCTTCCCACTTAGTGCAGCCCCACTCCCAACATCTCTGACCTCATCAAACCACTGTCATAGCTCTTCCTCCCCCTCCCGCTCCCCCCACCGTCGGCGACAATCCTCTAAGAGCTCAGACAAGGGCTCGCTGTGGAAACTGGATGCCACCACAGATGTAAAGCACAGACCTTTTAAACCCCCAAGGCACGACAGCTCTCCGTCCACGTCACCCTCCTCCTCTTCTCCCATGACTGTTCCAGCATTTATTAGGAAGGATATCAAATCTCCTCCTCCTCTTAAATGCCCTAAACTTAATTCAGAGACTCATATTCACAGGTCACCCCAGCGATCTTCCAGTGGACCTTTAGGGGGTACTTTTGGTGGAGACGAATGGGATGAGAGGCCCAGGATGGCCAACGGTACAGCTTCACCCTCTCAGACTGCTCAGATTCTCTTCAGTCTGGGCACATCAGCCTATCAGAGAGGTGGGGATGCAGAGAGGAGAGAGAAACTGACAGGAAGGCCAGCTGGGAAAGCGGGAAGCCCCCACAGACCAAGTCTACATCCACCCACCCTCCATCTCCCTCCTCCCTTACCTCCACCACCTCCCCCTCCGTCTGAGGGTCTTACTGCACCCCCTCACTCTTCCTCCTATTCCCCTACCAACAACCTGAAGCCAGAGCTGATTTGTGGGGTGTGCCATCGTCTTTTCAGCTCAGCCTCCTCCCTCACAGTCCACATGCGGCTGCATCGTGGCAGCCGCGCCCTCAGTTGCCGCTACTGTGGCAAAGTCTTCATTCACAGCAAGAGACTGCAATCCCATGAGGCCTCCTGCAGGGTGCCAGGCCTGTCCTCAAGCAGCCTGTGCCCTCCTTCTCTCTCTGTACAGCCAAAGGAGGAGCCACTGGAGGAGGGTGAGGTGAGAGTGGAAGGAGGAGTGATTGTGGGAGAAACAGACAGCAGTAAGGCGCGGCCTGGGAAGAAAGCACGAAGCCTCCTGGCCCGTATCCAAGGTGATGATGCAGCAGGCACAGAGCTGCTGGCGGGTGATGAGAACCATTTTGTGAAGGTGGTAGATGGCAATGTCATTTACTTCTGCTCTGTGTGTGAACGTTCCTACATGACCTTGTCCAGCCTGAAGCGTCATTCTAACGTACATTCATGGCGGCGCAAATATCCATGTCATTATTGTGACAAGGTCTTTGCCCTGGCTGAGTACCGCACAAAGCATGAGGTGTGGCACACAGGAGAGCGACGGTACCAGTGCATCTTCTGTTGGGATGCCTTTGCCACCTACTACAATCTAAAAACTCACCAAAAGACCATTCATGGGATTAATCCTAGTCTCATCTCCAGTGAAAAGACTGCTAATGGGGGTTATAAACAGAAAGCTAATGCCCTCAAGCTCTACCGCCTTCTCCCCATGCGCTCCCAGAAGAGACCCTACAAGACCTACAGTGACAGCTTGCATAATGGCCTTCTCTTGCCATCAGCTGAAACACCTTCCCTCTCCCTCCCTGGCCTGGGTTGTGCTTTGGGCCCAGGGGACCTACAAAGCCTCATCACAGGACCCCCTCCTCAGAGTGTAAAGCCAGATCCCGATGCCTTCCCTGATGGTTTTCCTGTTTCCATTACCGCTGAGCACAGGGACCTCTCTGCATTGACACACCTCCCTCTGACCGATGTCTCCCAAGTTAGAAAACGTGAAAGCGAGGTCCTAGAGTCGGAACAGGGGAGAAGTAGTGGCAGCTTCAAAATATCTAATAACAGCAAAACCAAAACCCTGAAGAACGGTAGAGGGACAGAGACGAGCATGACCTCCGTGATAACCTACGGCCATGCAAAACCCTCCGTCATAGTCCATGGAACAGCTGTGTCATCCTCTGTCATTGTGCATAGCAACCAGGTTACCTCTGGTAGCGAAAAAAGCCCGGTGAACAGCCCGTCCCCTGAAACAAAAAACAATCAGACTTTACTCAAGGGCAGTCCTCGTCCAATCAAAAAGCAAAGGGAGAGCGCAGAAAATTATAAAAAGAGGTCTAGAGACAGTTCGGATACAACAGAGGAGGGTTCAAGAGGCAGACAGGAAACAGACCCAGGCAGATTATTTCACAAATCACGCAAGTCCCACAGCAAGAGTAATATCTCGATCTCAAAGCAGCTGTCAGCATCCGTGGGGTCACAGGTCAAAGAGGCAGGGCCACTGTGCCAGATTACTGTCCGCATTGGTGAGGAGGCCATAGTAAAGCGCAGCATCTCTGAGACAGACCTTAGGAGAGACAATAGCCTGTCTCCTCCAAAAATCAAACATAGTGAAAAATCGTCTGGGCGGGAAGCCAAGGAACCCCGCCAAACTCAGTCTCTCCACCATCACCACAAAAACCGCCTCCAGAGCAAGGCCAGCCATAAAGCAGAGGATGATAAGGAAGCAGGAGACTGTGAGGAGGAGGAGGAGGACGATGAAGAGGAGGAGGAGGACGATGAAGAGGAGGAGGAGGAGGAGGAGGGCAGAAAAAAGAGCTCAAAATTCCCTGATCAAGTGAGGGAGTACTATTTCCGTAAGGAAGTGCGTGAACAGGACAGTGACAATGACATAGAGGATAATTTATGGCGACCTTACTACTCTTACAAACCTAAAAGAAAGGCCCAAGCGCATCTACAGAGGGTTAAGATCTGGCAACGGAAACTGAAGTACAAGCGCTCTATCCGACTGAAGAAGAGGGCAGAGAGACTCAAAAACCTTCTGAATAAGCAAACGGATAAATCACAAGATGAAGACGAGGACAGAACAACCGAGGAAGCTGAGAAACGATTAAAAACTAACAAAGATAAGCAAGAAGAAAAAAAGAGAGATCACTTTCCAGCACCTTTAAAGGAGAAAAATAAAGATTCTGAAAAACAGGTTAAAGAGGACAGACATGAAGTTTCCACCCCACTTGTGCACTCTCGAAAACCTTCTCTGTCTACCTCAGTGGCACCCACAGGAATAAAGCAGCGGCCTTGGACTAATGGTAACGCAGCAGAGTGCAGTACATGTGGCTGCTGGTTCTCAAGCCCCAGGAAGCGAGACAAACACGAACTGAACCATCTGCTAGAGTTTGTATGCCTCTTCTGTCGAGCCACTTTCCCTTCAAGAGACAAGCTGGAAGACCACCAGAAAGCCAAGCATCCTAAGCCTACTGACCCAACCTCTGTCGCTCTTAAAGGTGGCGAACAAGTCTTAGGGGCTGGTACCAAATCTGTGCCTGAGCTTTCCAAATACGATGAAGATAAAGGTGGACAAGGAGGCTTAGGAGTGAATAACTGCAGTCCAAGTCGACTAAGCAGAAGGGCGCTATCACGACACACCTGTCCACAGTGCCACAAGGTGTGCAAGACATCTTCAGCACTAACTCGTCATATCCGGCGCCATGAGCTAAGCAGTTCTCCAGAGAGAGAAAAGGAAGACAAGGACCAAGAGCCAAAAACGTCAGAGACATTTGTTAACAATATTAACAAAGTTTCAGAGACTGATAAAAGGCAGACTCCTAGTGCACTATCTGTTTCAGTTATCAGCTACTCAGCACCAGAGCCGCCCAGCAGTGGTGAATGTTTGACATCACAGCAGCACGAAAACCGTTTAAGTGAAGTCACAGATGAACATCTGAAGCCAGATTCCAGTGAAAAACCTGAACTAACAGAGTACACACATCCAGCTCCAGAGACGGAGCCCAGACCAAATATTGCAGACCCTCCATTAGATATTCCCGTTAACCTTACACCTACTAAACCTGAAATCCTGCCTGCCACACCCCCCACTCTCCAGAGTGTGTTAGTCATGAATGGACCTGACTGTCTTGACTACCGCACCCCTGGCAAAAAGAACTTAGACAGCCAGATTCACAGAATATCCAGCCCTTTGCACTTTGTGACATCCGCCAACACCTCTCCAAATGTGCCCATGACATCACAGACCAGAATAACCACCACTGCTCCTCCTGTTTCCATGACAACGGCTCCCATCTCCGAGGGGGAGTTCCTAAGACGAGAAGGGGTCATTATGGACAGAGAGAGGCAGGGTGGGAGTGGTGCATATCTACATTTAGGTTACAAGGAGTCAACTGTGGTCCAAGATCTCAGAGTCCAGTCCCTGTCCAGGAGTCCCTCTCCCAACGAAGCACAAGATCTGACCATGTCGTCGATGCTAGCTCGAGAGAGGGAGATAGAGAGGCAAAGGGAGGCAGCGAGGGAGCTCGAAAGACAGAGGGAACAGGAGAGAAACAAAGAAATTGAAAAAGAAAGAGAAAAGGAGATCGCAAGAGCTCAGCAAATCAGTAGAGTTCCTCACACCCCACAGGACCAGATTGGACTCCTGGTTCCTAAAGAGGAGCCCTTGAGCCCTGTACCATCTCCCCAACATATTCCCACACAAACCACAATGAATGGATCCTCTTCACACAGGCAGACTCCAAAAACCCCCTGCCAGTCCCCCTCAACCATCGGACTGTTAGCTCAAGCCAGCCGGCAGGTTCACTCCAGTTCACAAGGACATGACAGGCTCACACAACCCACTGGAGCAGCTGGTGCAGGTGACCGGCCCTCTGCACACGCGCTGCTTCTGCCCCGAGCCCCCCAACCGCCTGAGCCAGACCACCAGGACACTGTTTCTTCCAGAGAACCGCAGGAACGGGATGCCACCTTAGTTGGCTATCCTGCCCAGGATTATCCACTTCCACTTATCGTGCCGGACAGCTACCGCACTGCTAAGAAGCAGGAGGAAAACCTTCTCATCTCCTCGTACCCGCCTGGAGCTCTTCCTTTTGACCCACTGGGAAAAGTGATAGTACCTAGTGGCGGCGACCTGGCCAAGCTGCCTTTCTATCCGGACCCTTACCAGCTGTTCTACGGGCCCCAGCTTCTAGCCTATCCCTATAACTTAGCAGCACTTCCTGTGGCTCTGAATATGATGGGACCTCGGGGGGACAAGGTGGAGCCTCTGCCGTTCCTCCCTGCCATCTTCAACTACGCAGCCACGCCTGGGCCCTACATGGGCGCAGCTCCTCATCCGCTTTCAGCAAATCCCAGCCTCTACAGCAGCAGCAGCGGCAGCAGCAAAAAGCAACAAGACAGCAGCAGCAAACAGTAGGACACAAATGCACTATGAAGAGTATAGTTCAAAAGGGACAGCCTCGTCTGTTTCGGCAAAGGATGGAAAGAGTGCATGCTCACTGGCTCACTCAGTATGCTAGCACAGTACCAGCCAGTCCCCCCCCCTCCCCCTCCCTTTTTATTCTACAGAGATCAGAGCTAGACATTACAGGAGTGGATGGAAAGGGAGGAGAAGGAGTAAAGAAACGGGGAGGAGAAGCCAACGTTGTAGTGACGACTCACTGCTCCCTCATCTTTACGCCGGCTCTTCTTTCTCCGCATCTTTCCCGTAGTGTGTTGTAGTTCTAGAGCTAGGTTAATCTTCCCATCTGACTCACCATACTACTCTGTAATATAAGAATAACAACTGTTAACAGGGTGTGCGTTTTGTGAAAAATTAGTTCAGTCTACTTCCCTTTATAGTCCGTGCATAACGAGGATAAACGCTCTTCAGGGAAGGCTTGCGAGGGCTTGGATGAGGGATGAGGCAGGAGTCCTCACTCAACACAGTTGGAAGTGGAGCACTAAGCAACTCATAGGTTGAGTATTTTTGTATTGGCGAGGGATGAGCAGGTGCGTCCTGTTGTCATGCTGTCCATGAAGGTTGCACATGAGCATGTACATGCACATGTATGTTAGGGATACGTGGATGCAGCGGTAGGTTTAAGCCGGGTGTTCCTGCATAAGCGTGAAGTGTGTGTCTGTGTTTGCGAGCGACTGAATATGCGTGTGAATGTCTAGATCATTCCATGAGAGGCACACAGGATTCCTACTCCAGTTGGAAAAGCTATACTGTAGGTCAAAGTGTAGAAGTGCGTTTAGAAGTGAGTCTTCATATCCGAATCGTTAAGAAGTCAGATCTGTGGCTGGATGTGTGTATGACAATGACAGGTCATCTGAGCTCCATTAAGTGTTGACAAACCTGGCATCTTTGTGGTCAGATGATACTGTAGAAACTGTATAGCATTCACCATAGTTTATACCTTTTGTGCACAAAATAGAAAAGTAATGGTCACTTAAAGAGGACATATGTAGCTGCTGTGAAATGTAGCTGGCCACTGGGTAAGAGTTAAAGGCTGGTAGACCATTGCACTTCCATTTTTCATCTCATTTCCTTTGAAAAAAAAAAAAAAAAGGAAAATATTTTTTTTAAAAGTCAGCCTTCATTTGTTTAGCTTTTTCCTCTTTGATTGGAAGAGGACAAGGCCCCATTTCCTTAGCCAGGAAGAAGAAAGCAAACAGCAAAGATGGAAAAAGAGAATCGTTTTCAGGGTATTTAGTCATTTTGGATACAAAAAGAAATATATGGGGACAAACTGTTGGACTCTGAATCAGATGGCTCCACAGAAATTATGCTTTAGATAAAAAAAACAAAAAAAAAAAAAGGAAAAAAAAAATCCACAAATGAGGGAAAGTTGGGAAAGAGTCCGATCCGTTTCCCGTTCTGCCCGGTATAATTTACCAAGCGATAGGAAAAGGCTGAGCTTAACAGCCAAAGTGGGCCGAAACCTTTCAGATGCCCGACTGGGTCCTTTTTGTTGTGTCTAATGTTGTCTTTATGATTGTTTTCGTTAAACTATGATGTTCTTTCTGTTGTTTATCCCTCTTACCAGATGGAAATGGGGTCAGTGAAAAGGGGGAGGGGAGTAAACTTAAATATATGAATGTAAATTTAGTCATGAGGTTAATGAAGTACAGCTGCATTAATGGTAGAGTTGGTTTCAGTTCTTTCTTTTTTCTTTTTTTTTTGGTTTGTTTTTTTTTTTGTTTGTTTGTTTTGACACAAATAGCTTGTTAAAGAACCATATAACGTCTGGTAAGCATATATACAGTAGTTCTAGGAACATGTCAGTAAACTTGGGTTCTGTATCCACAAAGCATGTGCAACACTAACCTAACCGTTTATATCCTCAGCAAATCTGGCATTGTGCACACAGCTTTTCTTTGTTTCCTTTTATAGTTTCAGGTCTTTTAATCTTCCATGTCTCTGTAAAATTTCATTTGTTACTGTTAAACAAAAAAACCAACAAAAAAAAAAAAAAAAAAAATGGAAAAAAAAAAAAAGAAAAAAATACCAACAACAACTCAAAATTAGCAGCCACATCTATGTCTCACATTTAGGAGCTGTTTAATTGTCCCATTTCCCTCAAACGTACTCTGGCTTGCTGCACCTCCTCTGAATGAACTACATGTGTTTCAGTGTGTGTGACGGTACTGGGGCGCCTTTCCGTTCTGGCGGGGGTGTTAAAACCGAGTGTGACTGGCTGCAGGGGCACATAAGCATCCCCTCGGGTGTGGTTACAAGCCTTTTGCATGTTTGGGATATATGTGTAAGAGTGAGTGACTGCGTGAATAGGAAAAACCAAAATAAATCTGCCTGAGCAGAGTATCCCTTGGCAGTACATGGGCCACCTGTTTTGTTTGTTTTTTTTTTTTGTTTTGTTTTTTTTTTTGGGGGGGGGGGGGGGTGGACATGTTTCTGTGGGTTAGTTTCTGTGTTAAAGAAAAAAGAAAAGAAAAAAAAAAAAAGAAGCCTCGCTGTCTCCAGTACACTATCTCAAGCCATTCCTGTAGATGACATGTCAGTGTTTTTGGACCATTTCTTATGCCATACTTTGCCATTATGGTTGTCATACAGACCAAAAGCATGCAAAATCGACATATTGTAGTGACTGGACTGGAATCTGGTGGTAATATACAACTATTTACTGTATGTTTTAGTTCAAATGAATGTGCCTCTGCTTTGATATTTAAATAATTATCTATAGTGAGATGCGGATCTGCCAGATTTCAACTGTTAAGGTGCCTTGTTATGGCATAAGAAATTTCAGTATAAGAGTGTTTTCTTGAGAAATAACAGTACGACTTGGAGATAGATTTCATGGCTTTGTTTGCTATGGAGATGTTAATAGATGTAGGAGTGTGGCTAAACTGTTTTGGTATTGTGTACATGTCTAGGGTAATACTGTGCCATATAGAGCCCACAGAATATGTTAATGTTATTTTTAAAAGATGTTTTAATGTTGCCTGATGACTTTGTCTTTAGATTTGATACAAAGGCTTGTAGCCACAGCTCTCCCAAAGTCTGTAGTCTCCTTTTCCAACATTCTTCTCGTCTCCTTCTCTCCTTGTTTCTATCTCCCTTTCTTTCTCTTTGCTGCAAACAAAATAAAGTATTAACCTGATGACCCAATTAAATCAGCTCTTGTCTGGTGTCGCTCTCTTTTTTTTTTTTTTTTAATTATTTAATGCTCTATCTTTACAAGTTGTGAAACAGTTCCTCGTATAAACCATGTGTTCAGAAGTGTTGGACGCCGAGGCGTTACGCCGGGACATTCTCCTGGACATTTGGTATTTAGTGAGCTGTTAAAAGTGTATCTGGTACAATAAAGTTCCATAATTTACATTTTTATCTCCATGTTGCATCACTTCTTCTTTTAAAAACACTCATTAAGTGTTTTGGAGTTAAAGGGACCAATTTCTGTTCATTTAAATCTATATGTTTTCCTCTTCTTTTTTTTTTAAGTATTGCAGGTGATCTTCAGGTAGACACCTTCTGTGTCAGATTTTTGCTGTCTTTATGGTTTTAACTGGTGACTGGTCAATTTAGTATTAGATTGTGGTTTAGCATGTTGTGCGAAAAATAAATCAATAAATTTAAAAAATCATATTGTCAGCTTATGTTGCCCCAGAGACGGTCCAGACACCAGTCATCATTCAGTGTTGATGTAGTTTCATGTGTGATCCATTCTCGCTCCATCACAAAGGCTGGATCTGAACCCTGACTTGTGTCATGTTTGTTGTTAAAACCGTGAGGACATGAGGATCAGCTTTTTCACGCTGAGCAAACCTGTTCTGTTCTTTACTTCCAGGAGCCTCGATGGGAAGCAATTTACAAACAAGCATGTGACTAATATTTTCATACTAACTTTGTTGGTTCTGACATTTATTTTTTTTGGCATTACAAACCTTTATATATATATATATATATATATATATATATATATATATATATATATATATATATATATATATATATATATATATATATATATATATATATATATATAAATTAAATTATTATTATTATTATTATTATTCTGACATGTATGTAAGAAAAAAAATCCCAAAGAGCAACATTTCAATTTTTCATATTTACACACATATCAAGTGTGGGGGGTTTTAATTGTTTACAAATTACTGTATTTTAACTTTCTTCCAAGTTTTTTGTTAAAACCAAAGTTATATTTTTTTTTAAATTCCACATCAAAACATGTCTTGTAACTGAAGCCAGAGTGTTTATCCGTTTTCTCTCTACATTGAGTAGAAAATGCAATAAAATAAACACCATTTCTCAAGACAAATGAACTGAGACTGATTATAGTTTTGTGGAAGCAGAATTAGGAATTGACGTCCTACTATCACTGAGAAAGCACTTTCCCACTAGTGACACTCTGTGGTTTAAACGGGAACCATCAGTTTGGTGACTTACAAGAATTTTTTTTTTTTTTTTTTTTTTTTAATTATGTAACAGGCAAAGTTTTTCTATAGATATTAAAACTGATTGTAGTTGAATTCACCTCTCAAATCATTAAACATCAGATGTTGAGACTGGGAAGAAAAAAGGTTAAATGGTATTTATAATACTTTAATGTGAAGGGCTTCAAATTTAAATAGTTCATTCAATTTTGAGGCCAAACAAAGCAGTAATTTGTGACCTTTCATCACAGGCAAAGCACAGAGGCTGCTACAACCGTCAATGATAGCTCTTTTCTGTGCATGTGTCACAGCAGGCCAGAATACACAGTACAAGAACACAAATAGACTGCATCCATCAATATTCCTATCATTTACACCTGCAGCGTCACCTATTGTGACATCCGACAAAATAAAAAATCCATTAATAGATTTCCCGCTGCGAGGGCACAAAGGAGTAAGAGCAATTTCATGTTCTGGTTTGATTTGACATTTCAGATTAACTCCTAATCCTCAGCAGCTGATTAACAGATTGCAGCTTCTTCCCGCGTGTATTTGCACGATGCTCTTTTCCCTGTATTTCCCAGTTATCGCAGCCTTCCTGGAAGGAGATCGTGTCAGGGGATTGCAGCCATCACAAGAGAAAGAGAGAGCTCTGGGACTTGAAGCGCAGTTCTTGTTTCTTTCTCCTGTTTCTCTGAAGTACACGGACACACACACCAACACATGCGCCTGCTGACTCACAGCCAGCGGCGGTGAATCAAGGTTCCTATGTCATGGGTAAACACAGCAGTAGTCTGGCTGGGGTCATTGACCCGGCCTGCAGTTGTGTCACTGCTACATAAATATCCATGACGGTGGCTTACTGTGACACTGGTTTTAAAGCCTTTCATCAAAAGGAATGGAGCACATGTGAAAAAATAAAAGCACAGTTAGGTCTGCATGCAGTTGTGAAAACTGTTAGAACAGGTAGATTCATCTTCCTTTCACTCCGCTCTTTCTCGTCTCTACACCCTTGTTTTCCCGCTATGCGCCGTGTTTCTTACCCACCTACGTTTTCACAAACACCCCATCAGTCACAGCCGCGCAGCCATGAAGCACTTCCTCCCAGGGATCAATAACCTGCACTGACCATGCTCCACTTGCCCTCTGGACCCCAGGACAGTGTGCCAGCTCACGCCTACGCTCCACACACACACTCTGTGGCAGAATCTCTCTGCTCCTCATCCCACCGTTGACGCCTTTAGAAAACTGTCCGCGCAGACCACCCAAGGGCTCTGGAGAGTGCACGCTGGGAGGCCTGGGTGGGTGACTGCACTGAAGGATGGCCGCGTTTTGGAAAGCAACGGCAGGTGGACTGCTCCTCGCTGCGATCTTACTGTTGTGGCAAGCTGAGGGGCAGGGGAACGGGCGGGATAAGGTAAAAACCTCCACATCATGCTTCAAATGAACATTTGTAAATGTATAAGTATAAACATTGTCAGACGTTCCAACATGAATTATTCTCACTACAATTTTGCGTTATTAATTTAGCAAGCATAACCTTTTACATGTATTATTTCTGCTGATTGTACAATCTGGAACATTCAGTTATCTAATATATGTAACTTAGAAGGTTTTTTTTTTTCTTTGTGGAAAATATCCTCTGTGTTTGTGAAAATGCAGCATGAAGACTTAAAAAAATAAAATAAAATCAAAAACCAACTTGTCCCGTGCAGAATTCAGATGCCAACTGAAGAAGGGCATCCATAGACTTAGGACTTTGCTCAGTTTGTAGACAAATCAGCACGACAGCTGTTCTTCCCTAACGGATTTTCTTTTTTTTTTACCCCATTAAATTCACATTTTAATGCCACACAAGTATTTACAATACTTAAATGGCATTAAAATTGATTTTGCGCTTCATTACTGCTTAAAAATTTGACCACACATCCCTTGTTACGCAGTAATTATGCTTAAAGTCGGATCAATACGGTTTTAACCACTACCCCAATCAAGATATCTGATTGCGAAATACAAAGGCAGCGTTCAATGAATCTGCACGGTGCATAATGAAGAGCTAATGGCTTACTGTTAAATGAGTGCATTATGGTGTTGTTGTAGAAAGAGGTCTCAGGCGACTCCACCGTCCACCTCGGTCAACACAGAGACCTCTGGAGGCCGCTGATACACACAAGAGTAAACCTCACAGAGATCCGCAGGTGAGCAGGTCCATTTTAATGCGCTTTGAAAGCTTCAGCTGAAAATCTGTGGCAAAGGGGAACATGTGGATGCCTGGCAAATCAGAAGATATGAAGGGTGATAAATCATTAATCTCTTCTTCGGTGATCTAAAGGCCTTCTTACTTGATTTATCGGGTGTACCTTCATTCTGTTCACGCAGCATCAAGTCATCCTTCCAATTACGGACATTTGACCCTGAAGGGGTAGTTTTCTATGGAGACACCAAAAATGGCGAGGACTGGTTTGTTTTATCCCTTAAAGATGGAATCCCCCTGATGCAGATCAGCAAAGAAGACGTACTTGTCAGTGTGGCGGGTGGGCCGAAGCTCAACGACGGGAAATGGCACACTGTGAGTCCAGCACAATCTCGGTAACGAGAACATTTCCCGATGCAACTATTAAAAAAGGACAAACTCTTTTCTTGCATACATTTTGTCTTATCTTGACAAACACTGTGCCGTTGTTTTTTATTCCTTGACGTGGCCAAGCTGGAAGTGAGCAATCACGAGAAGTTTGTCATTCTGGAGGTGGATGGCTCAGCTGGACTGGTGGTGGGCATGCAGTCCAAACAGATGGAGGAGGTGCTTTCTGGTGAACTTCGACTGGCCCTGGGCGGCGTCCTGATCAACATTGACCAGATGATTGTGCAGGTGCCGCGTTGTACGCTTTTACGCTGTTTGAGATCGTTGGCTCCTCCTCGCCCAGTAGTATTTAATTAATATTCACCTTTTCACCTGCATTTACATGAACTGCTTTTCACTGCCACATGCAGAAAGATTCTGTCTATGTTGTGACACCTGTCTCGAGCAGTCACGGTTTAGTCCTCTACATGCTTTGTTGGGTTCTCTGCTGTAGTTCGAGCCACAGATGGACGGCTGCGTGAGGGGAGGGAGCTGGCTGAACCTCAGCATCCCCTGGGAGGCGGCAGCAGAGGTGTTGTGGCCCTGCTATCATAACATTAAACCTGGCAGCTACTTCCCCGGCACTGGACTTGCCATTTTCAACACCTCAGGTGGGGGTGCAGTACTACGTTACACAATACAGCAAAGTGTTAACATCACTTGCTCTCCGGCTGGTATGGATTGTTCATTTTTGCATGTCAGGAAATGTTGGGTAGCATTATATTGTTTTACTCCTGTTGAGCCATCAGTAATCTGTAATCAGATTTAACATGTTAATGAACAATAAACCCAGGCCCTATTCACTCACGGGGTTCGTAATCTCATGATTTGTTTTGTCTGTTTGCAGCATTCGCAGTCAAGGAAGATCTTGGGTTCAGTATTGAATTGTGGGGCGACTTCAGTCGGATGGACGGGACCGTTCTGAGCATCAAACCTTCAAAGGAAGAACTGATGTTTACCATTGTAGCCAATAATAACACAAAGGTATGCACGTAAATCTGTCGCAGGTTAAACTGAATTGGCATTTACCTCAAACCGCTCGAGGACAATAATGCCTACGCCTCAGAGCTTACAAGAACATGCGTTTCATGAAAATTCAGATTGGAGTCCCGTAGGTATTCAACTTGTCGCTCTTTCTGCCTTTCAGGAGGTCATAGTTACGTTTAGGGAAGAAAAAATTGTCGTGAAAAACACTTTCAACAGAGTGCTGATTACCTTCCTGAAGGATTTACTCAAAGTGCATCAAGATCAAGATGAATCAAAAACGATTGTGTTACCTGTCAGTCCAGCGAACCAACCCGATTACCTGGCAACATGGCGAGGCGCTCGCCTCGCCATCGGAGGTCTTCTGGGTAAGAGTACAGTGCATGTGTGTGCATTCTTGATTATTTTTTAAAAAGCTGGTCACTGTCTTAAGTGTCATATTATTTTTCAGCAGTTTACCAGAGCAATAGAAGATGTAGAGATGAAGAAAAAAAATGCTCTCTCTTTCCTGTTTTTCACTTTCAGGGGACAGTGAAGATAGTGTCGGCTCCCAGTTCTTGACGGGATGTCTGGAGAAGATCCAAGTCCAAGGAAGAGAGTTGGATCTGGATTTAGCTGTCAAACACATGTCAGTTTCCTCTCACAGCTGCCCTGTATAATCAACAAAGGCACGCAATCGCTGTGCAAGTACTGGATGCAGGATATTGATACCTTTATTCCACTGCCTATGGGCCCAAGTGACATATGAATACAATGTAAAAAGATTGTAAACCATAAACAGAATGAGACGCATGTGTTTGGAGAGATTTTTGAATGCACCAAACGAGCAAAAGCCAAAGAGGCCAAGAAGTTAGTGAGTCCTTGGTAAGATTCTTGGTGATTCTTGAAATATAATTCTCTATATATCCTAGAAAAGAAACAAAAACAAAAATAAAATGACTTCAGAAGAGATGTAAATGAAAGACTGAGATGTGAAATAAACATAACATTTATAAAATGACCAACATGAGTTAGAAGAACGATCATAAACTCATCAATAATGAGTGACAATAAACAGGTAACGCATGTCAAAATATTTGGTACCAATACAAGCCAAAAAAAAAAAATCTTAATTAAGAACAAAGAAATAATTATCTTAATTTGTCAGTGTAGATCTCATGAAACACACTAAAATTAGTCATCTGCTTTCGACCCATCACTAGTAACACTAGGAGAAGTTGGCCACCTTTTTTCCAGCCCCCAGGGAGTTAACACCCACAGTTGCTGTCTGTTGCCAACCCAGGGAGTTGAACCTGGGTCCTCCAAGCCCAAGGCCACCTCTGTAAACACTAGGCTGCCACCCACCTCTATACAGACATACAATACATAGAATGCAACACAAAATAAACAGAGATTGGGAAAAGGGCCAATAAGTAAGGTAAAACAGTCAAAATAAGACAAAACTAATCAACGCAAAGTCATCTGTGCAACTTTGAAAATATGCATAATTCACTATCAAAATTATAATATCCTCAAAAGTATATCTTTAAAGTCCCTCAAGGTGACCGAATGTACAGATTCACCACAGACATTGTGACCTTGATAAAAACAAATTAACGTTTTCCTTAGAATGGTTATTGATTAATATTGATGAATTGCGGACATATTCTACCTTTATTAGGGTAATTTACGAATAGAGGAGCTCGATGGACCCGAACTGAGTTCAACTGACTTCTGAATTCAGTGATTGAATTCCGCCCTCTAGTGGACGATCAAATATAGTGTTAAATTATAGTTTGTAAATGACGTCATCACATCGTCAACCATAAAGGTGACGGTCTAGAAAGATTATTCAATAAATATTAATGTTTCGGTATTTTTGTTTATGTGACCACTTTGACTGCTGCAGTCCTATGTTTAACAGGAAAAAAATAAATAAAAATAAAAACTGCCCGATAGTTACGTTACTGTCGCAAAACCTGAGGTGTCGTGAGTACTGGCCGCCCACCGAAGATGGCGGCGGAGCTGCATCCGCGGAGCGGAAAGCTGATCGGCCTTTCTAACTCGAACCGAACCGCCCGGCGCAACCAGCCAGTCCAGGAGTTCAACCACGGTCTGGTGCTAAGCAAGGAGCCGCTGAGGGACCGGGATGTCTTCACCGTCCGCATCGACAAGAAGGTAAACAAGCTTGGGCCCGACGTGGCTGCGTCCCCCGAGCGGCCGTGAAGGCAGCAGGAGCTCCGCCGGAGGGTCGAGCCGGAGCCGCCGCGTCTCCGAGCGAGGCTCCGCTCCACACGGCGCAACAGCGGCCGCGTTCTGCTCGTGTTTTTAGTGGCGGGTAGAACCCTGTCAGAGCCTCGGCGGGGGTGCAGCGTCTTGATAACCGGCTGTAGATGCTGTGAAACGCTCCACTTTACCCCCGACAGCCCGCTCGGTAGCCAGTTAGCCGTGCTAATGAGCTATTAGCAGCAGAAACAGAGGCGAGATGTGACAAAAACCTCTGGAAGGTGCTGCCAGAGACGTCTGCTTCTGATAAGGAACTACTACTATTACTACTACTGCTGCTGCTGCTGCTGCTGCTGTTGTTGTTGTTGTTGTCATCGTTGCATGACAGGAGTCCGTTTAAGCGCACGAACGCGGCTCGGTTTGGTTTTGTTTACGAGGGGTCGCAGCTTGCCAGCTCCCCCGCCAGTGTTTCCTAACGGTACCGAGCCTGCGACGCTTCTCCAAGTCCAGATGGCCACAACTCAGAGGTTCTGTTTCACCCCCCATCACACGAGAACCAGCACTGCTGCTGCCTCCTGCCCTTGTCGTGCGTGATATCCCGAGTTTGGACTGAGTTTGACCCCCAATCTGTAACTGTATTTATCCACGCCAGGTTGCTTATGTCGTCCCTTGTCTACAGAGATGTAATCTAGTTTATCCCTTTTTAGAGAAAAACCTGTTCGTTTAGATAACGATTTTCTTCTGCAAATACAGTATATTGTGCATATACATCAACTGTTTACAAGCAAGTCTTCTCATAGTTGTAACTTTCCAAACAACAAGAGATGCATGTTTCTAAATCTTATTGCTTCTGATACGAACGCTATTTATATCATCATGCAAAGTTAAATCCACACTTGCCCTGAAAGAGACCACATGTACTAATTTGTACATGCAGTCATCAAGCGAATATATAAATTGTTCATGTGTGTTAAAGCCAACTTACGTTTCTTGCATGGGCAGCAGGATGGCGTGCCTGGTTTGAGTCTTGGCTATAAATATAAGTGTATTTGGTTGTTTCTGCGTGGCTTTGTTGGCCATCGGTCCAGAGTGTACTCGGATTCCTGTCTAACGCCTGTTTAGAGCAGTGGTAGAAGGATGGGAGGACGTTTCTTCCACTTTTTAGCTCTTTTTCTTCCTCTGTAATAGCAAAACCATTACAACATCAGTTTGGAAAAAGCTTTTCTGTTGTAATGGCTTCTACTTCTGCAGTCTGCCACCCAACAGGGCTCGTCAACAACACGGCAGCTCTGCGGACTGTGCCAATGTCAGCCGGGCCACATGCATTCTTAAAATGACAGTGTTCTCAGCCAAGACTTGGAGAGGGGCTGTTCAGAGATGCTGCTGGGCGGCAGCTGAGCTGCACGTGTGCCAGTAAAGCTGAACGTCTCAATAGCACCTGCTGACTTTATGTAAATGATGATGCATCCCTTATGGTGCTCTCTGTCTGATAAGGGCCGTCATAAACAGCATCACACTCTATCAGGACTGCCTGAAAATCAATACTTTTTCCATCACGGAGCAGCCACTGGCCTGACTACAAATCCTGTATGCTGATAGCCGACATCCTCCAAGCTACTGGGGAAGTTGGGAAATGAACACAACTGAGGAAAGGACGGAATTTATTGGAGATAAAGGTCAGTACAAGTAAAGAATTGTGATTGGTTTGGGGTTTCTATATAAAGCAGGAAGAATAAAGTGCAGTGTGGAACATAAAGGGATGCAGTAGAAAGAATCAACTTCGTACGAAAACAATACAAAGTTTGTTTATTTTTTGTACGGTCACAATCGGTTCAGAAATACTCAGATACTCCCAAAACTAGGAAATTGGTTTCAGTGATTATTGTACGTCGATGCCCCACCAATATCGTATATCATGTTATTTTAGGCTGGAAAGTCCCACCCGAAAAACTGTGACATGCTCTTTATGCAAGGCTGTGATTTCCAGACTTAAACCAGAGTAACAGTGGTGGAACACCTGTCAAATTCATTTGCATGGATGACCCGCACCTGTTTTCACTGTGTAATTAAACATGTGAAGCTGTGGTTGTTCCCCTAGTGAGAAATGCAACTCTAAAACTGCTCTGTATTTAATAGTTAGTCTTTATCTGATGTTAATTAAGCAAGAAAATGTTTAAATGTTTGAGGGATGACGCTTAAGCGTCTGCTGCTTAACAGCGTGACATCAGACCTGTGGGGCATAGAGAGTGTCCCATCAGTAAAAGTAAGGAAGAGGAGGACATTGTCAAAGGGCATCCATCCTTTGTTCTTGGCAAAAAGAAGCAGAATTTTGTTTAGGGCGAAGACTTCAAATTGGTGCATTTTGTATTTGTATCTATGCCACATGGAAGAGACGATTCTTTGTCGACCACAGTCTTTGTTTTTAGATCCATTCAACGCGCACCATAGCACTGGTCTTGGTCCTCCAACAGAGGTCCTAAAAGCCGGCACGATTAGTGCACAACTTTTAATGATGGAAACAGATATTTGTGTGCCAGACTGTCAACGATAAGTTTGTTTTATTGTATCTGCATGGAACATTTTAGGGTTCTAAACTTTTTATTAAGGGGTAAAAAAGCTTTTGTGCAACAAAAGCAAGTTAAACAGACATGGACCAGATAGTAAATTTCTTAAGTAGCTAAAGTAATCAGTTGTTGCATCTTTGCAGGAGTGCAGTACTCCTGGCAGTTGGGCCATGAGTTGTGTTATTAAACCCTTAATTATCTTGCAAATGATGCAAAACAGTGTGTGAACTATTTCAGTCCTAGCTGTGGCAATTTGTTGAATTAAGTGCTTAGAGCTCAGCTTGCCTTAGCCTTGTTTCTTCTATGTTCCGTTTAAATTTAACATGCAATGAGTTTTTCATCATTTTCAAAGTCGCGCGGTGACCCTTCTCGACATTGTACAGTTGTCTGTTGAGCAGAAAGAGTGAGATGCTGAGAAGCAAACACCCACAGGCAGTGGTTGCGTAAATGAGGGAGTGAAGGAAGAGGAGGTGTGTCTCTCCTCCACACGGTGGCACGGTCTTCTACTACTAAATCTGTTAACCCAGATTCACCGGCGGTCGTAGCACACTGCCTTACATTGCAGCTGGCAGGGTAGCTGAGGAGGATGTTGGAGGAACAGGTGAAGAGGAGGAGGCTGGCTGCATTTGTGAAATAATACCATCCTGGAGAAATCTTTCAGATGCAAGATGCAGACAAACGGTTCGGGAGCTGGTTGGACTTCAGCGCCCCTTTGAAGGCTTCCGTGATTAAAGATGGAGCAAGTAACGAATTTGATCTAATTACTGCTTATTTCTTCATTCGATGCCCTTTCTTCTGGTGGAGTGCAGCGAGCCACGAGATCACTGATTCAGTGGCAGGAACATCAACTCTGTCCCGTGTCCCTAAGAAAGATCTTTTGAAACTCGACTCTGCAGCTCCAGATCCACAATCCTGAAGCTTAAACTATGATGAGAAAATAGTTTATCCCCGGAAATCAATAGAGTATGACATTGTCAGCTCATGGTGACCTTAGTGTTTCTGGGAGAGAAATGGATGTTGTGGTGCTTGTAAGGTGATACGAGTCCGATGTTGTACAAAGAGACGAGGATTGTCCCGTGAAACAGCTGTGTGATGGAAGAAACGGAGCCTCTTGGATTTTTGGTGGAAGATATGATCCTGGAGGTGAACATTGCATGTTTTACTTTTGTGAGCACTGGTTCATTGATCGCATAAACTAAAGCACTTGGGCACCTTTTTTTTCTTTTTGTAAAGTTATAGATCTTCTGGTTTTTCATTTTGTACCTCTTGCACACCAACTGCAGCCTTCACTAATGTTCACAATTCATAAACAGACACACTCATGATAAATCATTCATTTATTTATTTATTTATTTACTTACTAACCCAGCTGTTACTTGCTGTGCTTACCCCTCCAAGACTGTATTGCAGAGGTTTATATCCAGGGGTGCATGTAGTCGGTCCTCGAGGGCCGGTGTCCTGCAGCTTTTAGATGTTTCCATGTTTCAACACATGATTCTAATTAAGGGTCATCAACATCTGGAAAAGTCTGTTAATGACACAGCCATGTCTGTCAGGGTGTGTTGAAGCAGGGAAACATCTAAAACCTGCAGGGCACCGGCCCTTGAGGACCAACTATGTGCACCCCTGTTTATATGAATAATATTATTCAATCATTTGGCTGTGATGCCAGCAGGATGTCTTGCTCTTAATCTTATCATGTGCTTGGTCTAAATATAGAACAGGATGTGCACCTTTCTGGATCAATACATTTGTAACGTCCCAATTTGGAGGGTGGATGCTGGTGTTACAAGAGTGCTTGATGATGATGTAGCTGCTGTACTTTGGTCTTTAAACAGCCCAACTGCTGACAAGTAATGTAATTCATTTATTTATTGTGCTCATTGCTTTTACCAACAGACTGCGTGTAATTCTTTTTCTAAAGCAGATAATTGTCAACAGATACAAATTTTCTATTTTTTGCTGCATTCAGTGTCCTTTTTTTGTTTTCAAAGGAGCACAAAGTGCTCCCTGAGCAGGCAGTATCGCTAAAAATAACTTTGTTTAGATCTGGCTGCAGTTTTTAGCTCAGACTTACAACATCTTAACTCAGCTTCCAGATCAGAGCTTTGTCACGTCCACACGACGTCTTTTATGATTACAGCTGACAACAGTTAATTATTATTATTCTGTTGTCTGCCCCTGGGTGTATTATTGATGTATCTACATTTTCTGTACATTTCACATTATCACAACATTAATATCATATTCATAAATAATTGGTAAAAATTGTTTAAATGTTTGTTTGTTTTTTAGGAGCTGATTTCCTGATGTTCTACTGAAATGTCTGTGAGATGATCTCCTCAAATGTCACATATACACAGTGCATATTCAGCCCTGTCTTCATATTCGTCTCAGAGCTGCTGGTTTTAGGGATTAGCGACTCCGGCTTGGTTAAGACCCCGATTATTAAAAACTGCACTGCAGATAGAAACCCGCTGGTGTTCACTTTTAAGTAGTTGTTAGGTTAACGTCGGTACTATTATGCCGGAGGAGAGAGGCATGCTAGAACAGGAATGTGAGCTGCAGGAACGACGAGGGAACTGTGAGTGCAAGACTCTCTGGTCCAGTCAACGGTTTGATAAATTTAGGCAGGTGAAGGAGCTCTGTTTCCATAGTAACTGGTTTAGTGTTTACTTTCAGCTTAGAAATGATCATCCTGGATGGATACTTTTTGTGCTTGGTGTCTGTTGGCTGTGCCGGTGTACTTCACAGTGAGCAGCGGTCAAAGCCGAGTCTAGGTTTGAACTCGTAGCTGGTGTGGCAGGTTCACGCGCTGCTGAGCCCGCGATTTGCTCGGCGCTGCTGAGCCCGCGACTTGCTCGGCGCTGCTGAGCCCGCGACTTGCTCGGCGCTGCTACCGACCATCATCTTGTGGTGAAAGTCATTGAAACAAATGCGTTTTGTGTGGTTCTCGCTTTGAGGCTTGGCGTTTAGATGGCTTCAAACAAAGTGAAAGGGTTGAAATGGAGTAATTTAAGGCTCCTGAAAATACGCTTTTTTTTAAATATGATCCCTTTAAAATATTGCTGATAAACATGTAACATTTTCTTTAGACGTATTAGAGGTAAATGTTCATTGGTGACATAAAAACACACTTCTTTCCTTTCTTCCTGCCAGGTGAACTCGTGGAGCGGTTCAATAGAAATTGGTGTGACGGCTTTGGACCCCGCTGCCCTGGATTTCCCCAGCAGTGCCACAGGCCTTAAAGGTGGCTCCTGGATCGTGTCGGGCTGCTCTGTGCTACGCGATGGACGCTCCGTGTTAGAGGAGTATGGCCGCGACCTTGACCAGTTAGCAGAGGGCGACCGCGTGGGCATCCAGCGCAGCTCGCGTGGAGAGCTGCACCTCTGGGTGAACGGACAGGACTGCGGAGCCGCCGCCAGCGGCTTGCCACCCAAACTCTGGGCCGTGGTGGATCTCTACGGCAAGTGCACCCAAGTGACGGTGGTCAGTTGTGAGCCGCCGCCGCCCTCTGCAGAGAGGGAGAGAGAGACAATAGAGCAAGACGAAGAGGAGGAAGAAGAAGAAGAAGAAGAGGAGGAAGAGGAAGAAGAAGAGGAGGTGGTAGTGCATGGAGGTCGGGAAGATGGGGGGATTGCAGCACTGATGAATGTGGCAGCAATGAATGGAATGATGAATGGCGTTGAAGGTAAGGATCCTTTTTAATCCCGCATTTTTGTTTTTGTTTGTTTTGTTTTTGTTTTTTATTTATCTGCATCATTTTTACTCCACCTCTGCCAGTGCCTGACCTTAGCTGCAATCACAGCAGACCAGACAAGTTCCCCAACAACCTTGAACCTGAGACTGGTAAGAAGAGCCCCCTCAGATATTACCATAGGCAGCATGACCAGCACTGATAACGATTCTTCCTGCATCTTCTCCCAGTTCTGACGGAGCACCAGCTCTTTGACGTGTTCAACAATGCAATAGTATCCTTTTATCGCTCTGAAGATGAGGGCGGAGGGGAAGACGGTGGAGGAGGAGGTGGCGGCGGTGTTGAAGGCGGAGGAGGAAGTTCAGGAACTGATTCCTCTCCCAGAAATGGCAGAGGGAGCAGCAGTGGAGGAGGCGCAACAAATGTTGACAACGGCTCAGGAGAAGGAGAAGGAGGAGAAGCAGCAGCAGGAGGATCAGGAGGAGGAGGCGGTACTGGTGGAGATGGCGGGAATTCTAACAGCCCTGCTGGTAATGGCGGGGTGGGGCTGGGACCTGTGACAGGCGGCATGACCACCAACGATGCCCTGCTGTTCCATGAAAAGTGCGGCACACTGATCAAACTGAGCAATAACAACAAAACGGCGGAGCGAAGAAGACCGCTGGATGAGTTCAACAACGGCGTTGTGATGACCAACCGGCCACTCCGACACAACGAAATGTTTGAGGTATTTGCACTTTTTCACCCATAAATGCTGATTTATGACAATAAAACCCCTGTTGGCAGTTGATTACCGTGCTTGTGCAGGTGTGTTTGGGCTAAAGGCTGCACCTAAACAGAAGACCTGACCTGTGACTTCTTTATTGTCAGATTCGCATTGATAAACTGGTTGACAAGTGGTCAGGCTCAATCGAGATTGGCGTGACCACACATAACCCCAACAACCTGGACTATCCTGCAACAATGACCAATCTGCGCTCAGGTAACCTACATTTGAAAATGCAGAGAGCTTGAATGAAACAAAACCTAAATCACAGCTAAATTACATTTCTTTGGCTTCCTTATCAGGTACAATCATGATGAGTGGCTGTGGGATATTAACGAACGGGAAAGGGACCCGCAGGGAATACTGTGAATTCAGCCTTGATGAACTTCAGGTTTGTGGCTGCGCAGACGGACGCATCACATCTACTCCTGTGCTATTTCAATTATGTTTTTACGTTGTTCGTCATCTAATTGTAGGAAGGGGATCACATCGGGTTAATGCGAAAAGCAAGCGGTGCGCTTCACTTCTACATCAATGGCATCGATCAAGGTGAGGTGCATCGACAGCTGAGGCGCTTCTGGGCTCTAACTAACTCTGTTGTTTAAATTTGTGAGGGACTAAGAAGCAACTAATGGAAAGGTTGGAATGATGCTTTAATTATGAATGTTACAGGTAAATCTTGCACCATTGAAGTACCGCGACTTCGTTTCCTGACCACAGCATGTCTCTCTTCCAGGTGTAGCAGCGGCCCAGACCCCCGGTGTCGTCTACGGGGTGGTGGACCTCTATGGCATGGCCGTCAAAGTCACCATCGTCCATAACCACAACCACAGTGACCGCCTCAGACGCAACAATGCCATCATGAGGGCTTTGTCGCCTGATGTAGGCCGACCCCGGCCGTCCCTCTCTCTTACTCCGGAAACCGAAGCCCTCGACCGTCTGCTCTTTCACCCCAACTGCGGTCAGAAGGCTGCCATAATTTGTGATGGCAGGACTGCACTGCGGCCACAGTGAGCCACCTCCTTCTCTGGTTATACTCCTTTTTCTTTCAGAAATCTGACCGGCACTCTGTGCATTAAATGTCAGTGTGTGGAAACCCTTTCCAGGAAAATGCACATCAAATGAACTCATGAATCAGAGGCACAGATTTACATCGCTATACTTTGTATGAAAGCGGTTTTGGAGAATATGGACCGCATCTCGTGGCATTTTCACTAGTGATACAAGTTTAACGGTGGTGCTCTTTACAGTGCGACGGATGATTTTAACCACGGCGTGGTCCTGAGCAGCCGGCCTCTGCGCTCCAACGAGGTATTCCAAGTTCGCATTGACAAAATGGTTGACAAGTGGGCTGGTTCCATTGAAATCGGTGTCACAACGCACAACCCTGCCTACCTGCAGCTGCCCTCCACCATGACCAACTTGCGCTCAGGTAAATGAACATAAAACCGCTTTGTTGATGTCTTTATTCCGCCTTCCATCAAGAGGCCTGATCAGTGTGTGGGGGGGGTGTTTTCCAGGGACGTGGATGATGACGGGGAATGGCGTGATGCACAATGGAACAACAATACTGGATGAGTATGGACACAACCTGGATCGACTCAAAGTAAGTGTGTGTTTTGTTTTTCTTTTTGCTCATTACGATATGTTCTGAGTTTTCAACCGTTTTGCTCCATGTCTTCACCTGCAGGCAGGCGACACAGTTGGGGTGGTGAGGAAAGAAGACGGCAGCCTCCATTTCTTCGTGAACGGCGTGGCGCAGGGCCCAGCGGCCTGGAACGTCCCCCCCAGCGTCTACGCCGTGGTCGACCTCTACGGTCAAGCTGCGCAGGCCACCATCATGGACGACATGGGTGAGAGCCAGAGCAGTTTCATAATAACACACCTGAGACTGGACTTCAGAGGGAGGTTTGAGCATCACGTTCACGCCCTCTCTTCTGCTCGCTCCTGTCTTAGTTGACCTTCCGCCTCTTCCAGAAGACAGCTCGGAGGGCCCCACAGCCATGTCCCCGGGGAGCCCCTGCTCTGTAGCGGGGGCCACCACAACCAGTGACCTGCGTTTCCACCAGCTTCACGGCACCAATGCTGTTATCACCAACGGGGGGCGCACCGCCCTGCGACAGAACTGCCGAAGCGAGTTCAACGACGCCATCGTCATTTCCAACAGGTGAAACTCGTGATATTAAAGTAACTTGCAGTGACACAAATGTGGATAATCAAATACAGTTGCTTGTGTATTAACTGGGGTTAATGAATCTGTTGACGACATACAGTCACCTTTCGCAAGAAAAAAAATGAACGGATGAACTATTTGAGGATCAAATTGACATTAAGTTATAGATTCCACTGCAGACTTTTATTTGTATAAATGCACAAACTAAATACTTGGTAACAGCAAGGTGTTTACAGATGGACTGACAGGTCTAAACTTCATCTATCTGGTGAACTACCTAAACCGGGGGTGTCCTTGAGGGCCGGCGCCTGTGTGTTTCAGATGTTTCCCAGCTTTAACGCACCTAACTCAAATTAGTCGACCATTGATTGATGTGCGCAGAACAATCCAAGCTGATGGGGATCCAATCAGGTGTGTTTGAGCAGGGAAACATCCAAGACATGCAGGTCAGAGGCCCTCGAGAACCAACATTGGACACCCGCGACTTAAAACAACGAGAATCGATTTTTCCTCCTTGAACCTGTAATTCCCGTCTTGCAGGTGCCTTCGAGATGGGGAGCTGTTTGAAATCGTCATTCAGAAGATGGTGGACCGCTGGTCAGGTTCAATAGAAGCAGGTTTGTGTTGCGTCCACTGGAAACCAGCTGCTCTTGTTTTAGTGTTGCTCCACATGTAGAGCCGCAGCTGCAGCATCATTTTTGAACTTCACATTAACCATCTTTTCTGCCGTTTGTGCATCCAGGAGTGACGGCCATCAGACCAGAAGAGCTCGAGTTTCCAAACACTATGACTGACATCGATTATGACACGTGGATGCTGAGGTGCTGATGCTTCGAATTATTTTTATTTTTTTTAACCAGATTCTTAAGAGTGTGAGCTCTTCTTACCTAATGATCTGTGAGATGTTCAAGAATAGTTATAGTTGGAAAATGTTATGAAATGTTAATTTCTTTTGTCACAGTGGAACAGCCATCATGCAGGACGGCAACACAATGCGCAACAATTACGGCTGTGATCTGGACTCCCTGACCACGGGCTCCCGGATTGGCATGATGCGTTCAGCCAGCGGCGACCTCCACTATTACATCAACGGCGTGGATCAGGGCGTTGCCTGCTCTGGTCTGCCACCAGGTAGAGGATTGTCTTTGAGCAGACCGTTCACATCCGGCCATCTGAAGCTTCGATCGAGAACAGTTTGGTTAAACGGCAGGTATGCGTGTGTCTCTTTCAGAGGTGTATGCTGTGATAGACCTGTATGGCCAGTGTGTTCAGGTGTCCATCACCAGCTCCTCGGGCCCACTGGACAACAGCTTGTGTACCAGCAATGTCACTGAGAAGAGCTTCCCAATCCACTCACCAGGTACGCGCTAGGGAAACATTATTTTTGTAGCAAAGTAGGTTTGTGCTATTGATGAATAAATATTTTTTCCCCCTGGCTGTGTCTGTAGTCGCAGGTGTTGCCCATCGGCTCCACAGTAAACACGGTAAAAACGTGGTGCTACTAGGCGAGGGCTGCCAAGCCGTTAGAGTCGGAGGTTATGCTCACGGCATTGTATTCAGCGGGAAGGAACTCAAAGCGGATGAGTTGTTTGAGGTATGTAAAGGTTCACACCAGAATAAGCTCTGAAAATTGACAGTAATAAGGCTCTTGTTATCTTTGCTGCTTTCTCTCTCATGCGTCTCCGTCTCTGCAGGTGAGGATTGATGAAGTAGATGAGCAGTGGTGCGGTTCGCTGCACGTTGGTCTGACCACAATGGCACCTCCGGAGCTGCCGTCCTGCCCGCTGTCGGGCCTCTCCCCCTCCCTCCCGCAGCTCCGCACCAAGGTCACCTGGTTGCTCTGTGGCTCTGAGGTCCGTCGCAACGGTGTCCTACAGCGGCAGAATTACGGTTGTTCGCTGGACCGGCTGATGGTGAGCTGCACTCCTGTCCTATTTGGTAGGACGTGAGTTTGAAGATGAAAGTGTCATCAGTAGAGCTGTTGCAGCTGATCCGAGTCACCTGTTATATTTACCTCAAAAGCTTCCCACAGAAGCAAAAACCTGTCAAATGTTGTCATATGATCTGCCGTTGCCGTCTTCTTGTAAAATGTCCTTTTAGTCTTCTGAAATTGGAAATGGCCTTTAAAATAACTTGCACATAATTTCACTGACAATTAATAAAGCTGAGATACAGAGAAAAACATAGTCAAAGCAATACCAGTTGACTTTATTGTTCCCGACATTTAACCGACTAGTTTCTATTATTTTTTTTTAATAAGTTAAAAGGAAAAAATGTTTTTCAGAATGTAGTAGTCAGAATTAAGAATGTCCATCTTCACATTACTACACTTGATAAAGTAAATTTTTCAAGTAACTTTTAGAAAGCTGAGCAGCTGTTTGTGTGGCGAGGAATATTTACATGCGTAAGACGACCTCAAGCAGGGAACACTAAGACTGAAAATGTGCTTCCAGGTTGGGAACCGTGTGGGTGTGAAAAGGTGCAACGATGACACGATGCACATCTTCATTGATGGCGAAGACATGGGACCGGCTGCTACTGCAGTTGCCAAGGTACACACTGTCACGCATGTTTGAAACACTACAGGAAAGTGTAGTTCTGAGACGCCATCAGCAGTGCTTGGTTCTTCCTGGTTGCAGAATGTTTATGCGGTTTTGGACCTGTATGGACGGATAACCGCGGTCTCCATCGTCAGCTCGTCGCTGCTGGAGGACACAGAGAGTCTCAAGGCACCTTCGCTCTCCTCTGAGAGCTGCAGTGAAGGTGAAGAGGACATCAGCCCTGTCCGAGAGGTATGAGACTAGAAACAGTTGATGATTGTAGAGTTTGATCTTGGAGAGGAAATCTTAATGTCACCTGTTGTTGCATCCAGGTTGAGAGCGAGCCGTGTGCTCTGGTGCCTACGATCATGGCCTTCCTGGAGAACCATGGTAAAAACATCCAGCTGTCCAATCAGAATCTGACAGCGGCCAGAGTATCGAGCTACAACCAGGGTCTGCTGGTCACCGCCCAGCCGCTGGCTCGCCAGCAGCTGTTTCAGGTGACTGATGTCATGTTTGGGGGGGTGCTCGTTTGTTACTCATCATCTTCCTTTTCACACTTTTGACAGAATTCTCTTTTTAAATGTTCACAGATTTTTTTTCTTTAAAAGTCATTTTATTTTCCTTCAAGATGTACCACATCATGGCATAATCAGTACTTTTTAAACTTTTTCAGCACCCTATTAATGTTATTTGTGTTTGTTTTTTTTTTGGCATCAGTTTCAGATTGACCGTCTGAACCCGTCATGGACTTCATCGCTGTCGTTAGGGGTGATAGGCCACTCCCCTGACCGCCTCAACTTCCCTTCAACAGCGTGCTGTCTGAAACGCTCGGCCTGGCTGCTGCAGCGAGACTCCGTCTTCCACAACTCCCTAAAAGTACACACACACATCGTGTTGGAAGCTTATTGATTTTTTTTTTTTTTTTTTTTTTTTTTGTCCTACAAGACGGACAAACTGTCCTCCCACCTCATTCAGTTATTGATCTCTTTCAGTTCCTTCTTTTTTCTTTTTTTTTAAATTGTGTACCAGCTAGAAACACGTCCACTATTGTTTCGCTTCTTCTTTAAACTCTGTACTGACCCTCTTCTTTCTCTCGTTCCAACACTTTGCACTCTCGCCTTCAGATATGTGAGAACTATGGTCCTAACCTTGATACTTGTCCAGAGGGGACAGTGTTGGGTCTGCTGGTGGATGCCAACAGTTGTCTTCACCTCTATGTCAACGGCATGGACCAGGGAGTGGCGGCACAGGACATCCCTTCACCCTGCTACCCCTTCATCGACCTCTATGGCCAGTGTGAACAGGTCAGTACAGATTTGAACTTGACAAGGCTCAAAAAAGTCAAATGTGACCTGGTTTTTATGGATTTTAACAACAGCCTGAAAAGGTTTTACATCGCTGTACATTGATACACTAGGTGATATTGCACTAATAAAATGTTTTCATGACTGCAGGTTACTATAGTAACAAACAACGTGCCAGCTGTGGGCGCAGAGAGCAGTGAAACCCGCTGTCAGGGCGATATGGAAAAGGCAGACATGGTTGACGGTATGAAGCGAAATCTGTTGGGGGGGGGGGCTTTTTTGTTGGTACTTTTCAACTCTACTTGAGTCTTGAGTTTTTTGTTTTTACGTCGTCTGCACAAGCAGGAATCAAAGAGAGCGTGTGCTGGACACCCCCTCCAGAGGTCAACCCCAACAAGACCTGCGAGTACCAGGCACTGTGCTCCCGCTTCAAGGACCTGCTCACGTTGCCAGGTGAGTTCTTGCGTCTCTGTCACGTCTTCTGCTTCATCGACACGCAAAACCTTATTTCTTGTCAAACGTTGTTCATAAAGATGGATACTTCAACGAAGATGCAAAGTACAACCTGTGCTATTGCGAGTCCTGCCACAAGCTCCGGGGTGACGAGGCATACTACAAGAGAGGAGAGCCACCCCGGGATTACGCCCTGCCCTTTGGATGGTGCCGCTTCGCCCTCAGGTGAGACGATGTCCTCAATGCTGGAGATAAGTGATTACAATGAAGTGTGGAATCTAAAAAGTGCTTTACGTTACTATAATGCCACATATAAACGATGAAACCTTTGGCTTTATCATGTTTGGCTGTAAATCAGTTTGTTTTTTTGCGCAGGATCAAGTCCCACTGTGAGGTTTCTAATGCACTAAAGAAGTGGCACATTGCGTATCACGGCACCAGCGTTGGAGCCCTGCGACGTACACTGGACCACAGTCAGCTTCTTCCTGGTAGAACTATCGCTCATCACCCGTTTTTTTCCCTTTTATGAAAATGCGCCGTCACATATATTGTCTGTTTCATCTGCCACCGTTTTTGCCTGTATTCTATTTTAGGTTGACAGTTGAAGATAAATCTCAATCTGTTTGCAGGAACGTCGTCGATCTTCTCAGTGTCTCCGGTGAAGGCAGAAGGGCCGAACGGCTACAGCGAGCCAGAAGAAAACAGCACCCCCGACAGGGAGGTTCCCAGAGTGCGGCTCTCCCCCACCATGCGCTACTCTGGATTGGAGTTCTTTGCTCCCAAAGTGCAGTAAGTCAGTTTTTCATCTTATGCATGCTGTTATGTACTCTATCAGAGCGCTAAAAAAAATGAGTCTGGAGAGAGCATGCACTGACAGTTCTTCTCCTCAAACAGATTTCGGGACCCCCGTTCTCATCGCTGTCACCAGGCTCAGGTGGGATTCCAGGTGTGTGTACGTCCAGGCTCCTACAAGGTGGGACCTCATTCGCTTGGCCACAGCGAGCCCCTAGATCCTCGTTTCAGCAACTCGGAGATCGAGTGGATCACTAAGGAGCAAGGCGGCACACTCCTCTACGGATTGCTCGTTCGGATTGAGTGAACGAAGCAACACAGGAGGCATAAGGGTGGACTAAGAAGGGCTCATACAGCACTTCTCATACTTAAACGAAACTGATAACCAAATCCAACCCATGCCTTGAGTGAAAGACTCCTCTGGAATCCAGCTGGTCCTACTGTGGATTGTTGACAATTCAGCATTTTTGTTTTTCGTTTTGGCTGTTTGCTCTTGGACTCTTTTCATGGCCAGGGGCAACGGCGGTTTCAGCGAACACACACTGCCTGCACTTTATGTTTGGACACTAGTGGGCGATTTTTAATCTTTTCATTGACATGACACATTTAGTGATGACATGAAGGTTGTTTTTTTTTTTGTTTTTTTTTATTAATATTATTTTTAAAGCCACGTTTAGTTCTCATTTTCCAATCAACATCCCTTCTTTCATCATCTTCAATAATTTCTTATTCTTTTTGGCACTTACTTTAATTCTTACCACTTCTGGTCTACTAAGTGTTTATTTCATTTTATTTGATTTCTTACCACCTGCACGTTACCAAACTGATATTTAAAGTGATCGAAACGTGGTTTTAAGAAGAAGAAAAAAATTACGAGGGACAATGTTCAAACAATATTTAAAAAAAAAAAAAAGAAACTTAAATTTGAGAATTAACTTTAGAGTATAATGTGACTGACTTCTTTCAGGGGGAGATTTTAAAACTGGAGGGGGAATGTTTACACATGTACCACTGTATGTTGCTGCCCACTTCATTTCTACACATTAGGAGTCTGGGTTATTATCAGTTCAGCTTGCTTTTCTTTTCTGGCTCAGCATCCCTTAATTCATCTTGTCAAATAGAGAAAACCCTTTTAAAGCTTTAAACTGGGGAGGGGGCTGCAGTGGAAAATGTTGCTGCACCTTTTGAGAATTTTGTATTGCTGCCAGATGATGATAGGCAAATTTTACTTCGTCCACATATTACAATTCTGGCTACGAAGATTTAGCCACTCTCACATTTATACATGAAATTTGAAGCAAAGCGAAGCCGGCTGGGTCGTCTGCCCTCTCACAAATGGCAACCTTGGTGGAGTGAATCTAAAAACTTGATGCAGAAAAGAAGTGACACCTATGCCTTATTTTAAGTGTTTAAACTAACAGTTTGTACATTTAAAAGAAAAAAATATGAAAAACTAGGGTTAAGAAAAAGGATTTTTGCGCATTAATGCCAGGTTGCCCAGCCGCCTTGTTCTTGTTGCTATGGGAACCACCTGGAAGTGTCTCGGGTCATCGGGACAGTCAAGTGGCGGGACCCGGCCGGCTTACAGAAAACGGATGAAACGCGTACTTAACGGACTTGTAAGTAGCAAATTGCATTTGCCAGCCAACCAAAATATCACAGTGTTTCTTGAATCCCTACATGAAGCTACTCCAAAGTAGTTACTGGACTGCCGTTACTAGACTAGTGGGAGCGCTCCTAGTTTGCCTGACTTTACCGGTAATGGTAACCGGTAAAGTCAGCCGTCAAACGAACGACAACTCTTTTGCGCTCCTCCAGTCTTGTCTAATTATGTACATGTTGAGAGCTGTGTTTCAGAGGTGGTGGTCGTAGCCGGGTTTACTCGGCCCAAACCCCCGTCAGAGGTTTTGTTCAAGGCCAGGCGTTAGCTTCCTGTTAGCAGTTACAAGTTTGCCAGCAGTCCAAATACTTCACGCGTTTCCCCCCGTGATGTCCAACTTTCGTTTTAAAAGTGATAACTGAACTAAGTGACAAAAAGGTGCACGCCCCCCCCCCTATAACAATCTCGTCATGGTTTACACTCCATTCACGTACACCTGCACCCTGCTCCGTCGTGACGTCACGTCTGACGCCGTTTACCTTTGGTCAGGAGTTGAGAAGGAATCACCTGTGAGTTGTTTGCATCCCACGGCCTACGCTGGTGTTTACATATGAATGTTATTAATTATGGCTCTGCACGTCATTTACTCCATATTTTATTTACAAAATGTCAAAATGTTTATACATGGGGATTTGTTTTCTGTCATACACATCGACTTAGTTGTACGTGAACAGCTTTCCATCAGTCTTGTGGCTATTTCGCTAAACCTGCTACAGAACATAAAACCCCAACATTTTCAAGGCACAGTTTTCATGAATCAAACAAAAAAAAATTACAGCTAAAGAAGCTCAATCTTCTAAGAGCAGCTGTGATTTGACTGATGGGAGATCAGTAATTTTTGGCAGAGGAGGAAGAGAAAAATGTGAAAAATATTATTTCATGGGTTATTTACATCCCAGTGCTGCTTTGTACACTTTAATTTGTTTTTATTTTATTTGATTTTTTTTCTGTATGTTGCTTTGTACAGGCTGTTACATAACAAATCATATCTTCCGGATTTATAAAAAATAAAACAGTATGCACAGAAGGATGGTTAATGTGTGAAGCTTTTTTTTTTTTTTTTTTTTAAACAAAAAACCAAACCTACTGGAACTCTTAGTTTCTTTCTTTTGAATTTTATTTAAAGTAGGAAAAAAAGTCTGGTCACTGACATGTTATTGCAGTGTTGCACTCAATCACAACTGGCTCAAAATGTTGTAGAATAATAACTCATTAAGGCCAATAATGGGATTTTTTTTTTTTTTTCATAGCTGTTCACAGAAATAGTTACTGCTTTTAAGGGCAGCTTTGTCTTTCCATGTTACAACAAACACACATTACATGTTGTGAAATAGCCAGGATTTCAGCCATTAAGACTGGGAAAATGAGTAGTAAAAGTACCAGAACAGGGGGTGGGTATGGTAACGTACCACTGAGACAGATGAGCTGTGCTGTGATCCTGTTGGGTTGCATAGTCAGTCTTTAGTTACTTAGCCTACGTCTTCAACAGTGATGAGTAATTTCTGCACCAGTTTTGACTAATAAATTGGACCCTGAGGTTTTCTTTTCTTTTTTCTTTTTATTTATATTGTTGCTTTTCTGATGTCTCCTAAATGAGCTGTTCCCTCTGTTCCTGCCTTGCCAGTTAATTTCATTTTCTGGGGATAATTTTGATTGATTTTTGAGTTAGATGAGAAGATCAGTGGCACATTAACCACAAAGAGAAGTCAGGTGACAGCTTTAAAACTGGAAACACTGAATAGACAGTGAGTATGACTGTTCACACTGTAAAGATACACCTGCCTGACTAGCATGACTAATATGCTTTTAATTTGGTTTAGGGGGATCCAACATGCTGTCCACTTGTGAGTACTTAAGTTCTGAGAAAATGACAGTATTAAAGGCAGGTTAAGTAATTTCAGGATGACTTTACATTTGTGGATATCAATGAATCAGAGCTAGCTTTTTGCTCCAGTGCTTCCCAAGAAAACGCAACCCATCCTGAACACACATTTCCAAACCGAAACCAACTGCAGAACCACAACCTGGTTTCAAGCTTTGGGCTGGGTGCAGAGCTACTCTTGAGTAACCTGGCCAGCTATCCTAATTCTTTTCTTCTTCAATAAAAATTAGTGTGATTCCTCTGAATTTGACCTTGACTTCCAGGTGGTGTTATCAATAGACGCAGAAGAAGCTGCCTCTGCACGCCATTGGATAAGTGTTTAGCCAATCAAAAGAGCAAACCATGGCACTTAGTCAGAGCAACACCCAGACTAGCATCAACAATAGACATCAAAAAGGGCGTGTAATGGACTAGGAACACCGCTGAATGACTTTTGTCTGTTCTACAGTAAAACCTCGTTACTAGCAGTTCTGTAGCCATCTAAGTTGTTCTGAATAATGGCCCTCGGATGCTCCTGTACGAGTCATCACATTACCCACTTTAATTCCACCACGCACTTTAAGTGTGCATGTTAAGCCAAGATATGCTCCTTTGATTGATCTTCTCATCTAGTTCTCGTAAGGAAAGCTACTCGGGATATTTGCCAAAGTGTTCAGCTATTCCTCCTTTGACACTCCAGGCACAAATCGGGTTTAGCTGAACAGACTGAAGTCTGGGCCAATTCCTACATGGTAGTAATAGGACACGAGTTGATGCTCAGAATCGGAGAAGGGATTAGAAGCATTCCAGGTTTTTGCTACAAAATATCATTAATAAGGAGAAAACCTAAGAAAGGCTCCTGATTGTGAGCTTCTTTTTTGACAGGAAAAAAAAATCAGATGTTAAGCAGCAACTTTGAACGACAAGCTGAAGAGGTAGAAACCTCTACATGAGAGACACAAATGGACAAAGATGATGTAAAAGTTTGGTTCAGCTTCATTCAAATATACATCTTAACGTCCACGCACACATACATATATACATACACAATCTGTCAAGTATTCCATAAACCAACAACAACAAAAACAAATAATCCCACAACGTTTAAAAAAATAGCAAAAAGTTTTTTGTACACTTCAACGTAACATGATCCAAACCCTGTTGCACGGCATTCATTCTCAGACGTAAGATTGCAAGCTACAGTGAGTGCTTTTATAAAAACAAAATGATCACAGTAGTTGAAATAAAATGGCTCTTTTTTGAATAAATAAACAACCTTCATAGCGGGACTTCCAAATCTTTCAAGTTATCATGAATTAAAAACAAAGTTGACTACAGCAGCTGCTTTTATTCCCAGCTTGGAAATAAAAATAATAAAAACGTGTTTATAGAAAACACTAGTGGGTGAAAAAGCTCTCTTTAACCCACCAACGTGCACAAACACAGTTCATTACTTTACCTGCTGCGCAAAAGTGACAGGAAAGGTGAACCAATGAAAAAACTACCTTGTATAAACCACAGGAAAAGAACAATAAGAGATGTTTTTTTGTTTCAAAACTATTCTTGCACTATAAAACAGACGAACTTTCACATTTTTAAGCTTAAAAATCCATGAATTAGCTGTCATAACTTGTTACACGCCCCTAACCTTCCTGAAAGCATCACACTCCAGATGTCTGAGGACACTTTTCCCCGTCGTCTCTGGCTCTACCTCCCTGATTCAGCAGACTGAACAACTGAAAAGTTTCTTATGTAATGCAGTGAGGTGACCGAGTTTGAGGGGACAGTTTGGCAGTCTGAAGAGGAAAACGGATGATGGTTTCTGAAACGCTTCGGTGAGGCTGGCAAAGATGGTGCGACCAAAGGGCATAGCAGTACAGCAATACTATGAAGAGAGGACTCATTGTTCTTTTTGTTTTTCCCCCACTCCAAGGAATGAGAAGAAGGACCTAGAGCTGAAAGACTAAAACAAAATTAAAAAACAGAGGGGTACTTCTCCCAGAATTCTCTGTGGCTGGTTGTGGGAGAGCAGTACTGAAGAGAGAGACAAAAGGGACACCGAAGAGACGAGGAGGAGGACGAGGAGGAAGGCGAGCAGCAATCTGATTCAAGATTTGTTTTGTCTCTCAATCTACTTTACGGACATTTTTTTTTTTTTTTTTTTTTTGTTTTGGTTTTTTTTTTTTTTTTCACATGAACAGCTTCAGAACTTCTTGGGGCCCCAGGCCGACGTTTGCTTCGGAGCCACACCTGTCCCAAATGTGGGGAAATCTTCTGCGCTACTCATGTCCGGAGCCTGGAACAAGCAAACAGAATCATAAAACCTTATATAACCTCTCACTTCCTTCCACTTACTCCTAACCCAAGTAACCTACTTAACATGCATAACCTATTTTCATGTTACTTTAAAGAGCCATCCTTGCTTCTTGTTCCTCCAAAACATTAATAAATGAATGCTCAGGGGTGAAAAAGAATGAAATCACTTTTCTTTTAAACTCAGAACATCCCACCTTGTTCCCTGATGCATTCCAGGGGGCATCCCGCACCACAAAGCCCTTAGCTGGACCCCCACTGCTGTCATCCCCTCCTGCGCCCCCTCCCCCACCATAACGAGATGGCGGCTTCATGTACGCTGCCAAGGTCTCCGTTTCTGTCACACTGAGCATCTGAGAGAGATGTGGGGAAGGAGAAGAAAGCTGCTTTCAACAGAACTACGTTTCCTTTTCCATTTTCTTTTGCATATTCTCTCCATTTGTGTTTTTTGAAGACTGAAACTATTTGTAATTTTCAATTTCAATTGCAATTATTAACACAAGGTTTAGTTTGAGGGTGTTTAACCCAATTTTTCAGGGCAACAAAAGTAGTTGAACAATGCACTAAAAAGCTCACTGTTTTAGAGGCTTTTTCTTCATCAATTCAACATGTACAAACTGCAATTGACTGATTTGCATTTTTATTTTTAAAGTGTTGCTTGGAAACAACATGCTGTAAAAGAATATGTAAATATAAGCATATAAAGGAAAGATTATAATTAATCTATCACTGTCAAAATATGACCAGAACTATTAGTTTAATGTATCAATGCTCAGTTAACATTGGCTATAACTCTGTAATTGTAACTGTAACTTCAACTAATGTCTGCGTTTGTAAACTCACATATTCCTCCTCCAAGTTGAGCAGGTGATCAATAGCAGCGTTGACGGTGTCAGGAAGACCTGTTACAGTCACTTTGTCGGGCTCATCAGAACCTGGCTGAGGAAATCGGATATCGACCTGGATAACAGGATGGCAGATTGGCATGCGTGGGGATCAGCTTCAGTGTTTTTTTATCCTCCATCGTAAAAGCAAGAGTAGTTAAAATTCAGCAGTAGGTCAAACCTTGAACTCCTCCATCAGTTTGCGGATGGCTTTGCCACGGGCGCCTATGATGCGAGCGTGAGTTCTCGGGTCCAGATGAACATCCTGGCTCACCATCTCCTGCAACTCTGCCACCAGCTGCTGGATGGCCTGACGTGCATCTTCGACGTTACGCTCGTACCCCAAGATCACGATCAGATCCTGTGAGGAGAGACAGAAACAAAAAAAAAAAAAAACAAAAACGTGGCATTTAAAGGGTTCTGGTGTATTCAGACTAAATGCAGAACAACCTCGTATGTTTTGTAAGTGTGTGATTACACATAAAGACAATAAGGGTGAAAGGGAAGGAAACATAAAACTTAAAACATTAAAGAAAACACAAATAAGATGTGTGTGTGTGTGTGTGTGTGTGTGTGTGTGTGTGTGTGTGTGTGTGTGTGTGTGTGTGTGTGTGTGTGTGTGTGTGTGTGTGAAACACACCTGCTGCTCGTCTCCTTTGTCAGGGAACTGGATACTGACATCGTGGTCTTTTCTGATCTGAGAAATGACCGCTCCTTTACGACCAATAATCTTGGGATGAAACTTGGGATCCACAGACATTGTAACCTTGAAACTGCGCAGAACCTGAGATGAGATAGACACAGTGATATCGTCCCTACAGTTTACACACCGTGTAAACTTTCAATACTATAAAGATCAGTTTGAAAATTGGTGACACGAGCCACTATGACAAGACTCCAGGTGTTTTAAAGAGGGTCAAGTCAAGATCAAAGAAAGTAAAAGAGCCGAGTTCCTGTGGAACTTCCAGATCCAGATGGTGAGGACGAACCAACGGGACATTGTGGTAGTTGACAAACTCCAGAAGAAAGCAGTGGTGATAGTCCCAAATCCCAAAATAGCAGCAGCATAACGAGAAAGGTACAAAGGAAGCACTGCGTCCACCCATGTTCTCCCACTTATCTGAGGTCGGGTCACGGGGGGAGTAGCCTGAGCAGGGAAGCCCAGACCGCCGTCTCCCCGTCAACTTCATCCCTCTTGTGTGCTGGTATCCCAAGGTGTTTCTCCCCCCACCCCCCATCTACCCCGACCTCGCCCACCAGAAATAATGCAGGCAAATACATAAACATATTACAAAGAAGAAGAAAAAAAGTAAGAACTTGACGTGAAACTATCATGACCGTGTGTGTTTTACCCGGTCCTCCTGCTCGGCCTGCAGTTCTTTGACTCTTTCCAGCAGACCCTGTTTGGCTCGCTCCACATTGCTCACCAGACCTGTAACCTTGATAACATCCAGCTGTTTCTCAGGCTGCGGCACCCAGATGTTCACCTGCACATGTAAACCCCACCACCCACACACACACACACACACACACACACACACACACACACACACACACACAGTATGTTCATTTCATCAATCAAACTAGTTAATTATAACCACAACATAAACAGTAACCAGTAAACCTTTGATTTAAAAAACATAATTTTATGAGCAGATATCACACAAAAACTAGGTGGCCAGGAAACCTCATATTCTTCCATCATCTTCCTGATTCCACTGCCCTTTTGACCGATGATGTAGCGGTGCAGCTCATAAGACACTTCAACATCCTCTGTTATGGGAACCAATGCCTGCAGAAGGACAAGGTCAGAGAGACAGTAGACATTATAAAGATGATCACCAGCAGAGAATTCATTCAGAAGTATGCTTAGCTGAACTAAAACCGTCTGTACCAGGAGGGCTGCTTTCGCCAGTTCACACTTCTCTGCCCGTCCAGAGATGGTTATGATGTCACATTTGCGGGGAATAAACTCTGCCTCTGTAATGACCTCGCCATTCTCCTGCTGTCCAGCCTCCTGACCTGCAAGTTTACCACAGAAATTATACCTAACAAATATCCACCTCTTATCTAGGAATTAGGTTTGTCCATTAAACTGGCTTCTAGGTAGATAAATCTGCTTTGAATCTGAACTGATAATCAATCAAACATATATATTGCAGCAGCATAATAATATCATTAATGTTCTGGCTGCAGGTGCACAGCTTCTGTGTGGTTGTGTTTCTAACCTGCAGTGCCGTCGTCTCTCTCAGGGAACTTGATTTGGACCTCGTGCTCCCTGGTGATGTGCTGGATGCGGCAGCCTTTAGGTCCCATGATGGCTCGGTGGTAGCGCTGAGGGATGGCCACCTCCATGCTCACCTGCGACTCCTGCTCAAGACGGAGGGAGAAGACAACATACATCTTTATTAGGAAGATTATTTTCATCATTTTAAGTTGTTAATACAACATTCATTTTTCTCACGCCTGGTTTTACATAACAAGCCAGTTCCTATGAAAAGATGAAGTCTACTAATTACCTTGAACTTGATTATTTACTTTAATTGACTTTTAAATGCAGATATTGATCTGTAGAGAGGATATTTTGTCTGGGGTAATTCCTCTAAAAAGGGTAAAAACATATGTCTCTAACCAGGTCCTCAATGATCTCCTGAATCCGTTTCTTTGCCGCCTCCACGCAGTCTTTTGCTCCTTTCAGAGTGACCTTCTGGCTGTTGGTTCCAGTACGAGGGAAACTCACGGCCACGCCGCCGTACTCCTCTGCCAGGTCCCGCAGCACCTGACCTCTCCGACACACAAAGTAGCGGTGGTGGCGAACATCGACTTCCATGCTGTCCTCCACCACGTCATCCTGGAAGAGATGCAACAAGACTGCAATCACAGGAGATTTTTCAAGTACATAATAGGACTTCCTTCATATCGTGGCCAAAAATATGATTTACATATTACATTTCAAGGTTAAAACCAGCTGGTAAGGTCCTGCTTGGTGACTAACAGCCTCTACACTTCTGGAGTTTTATATCTTCAGCCTTATTACACTCCATTTTTATTAAATGACAAAATAAGTAAAAAAAAAAAAAGGAAATAAGTCGATGGCTAAAAAAACCCTCAAAAACAAAAAATGTGTAAAATTCAGTTCAGTTTAACTATATATAATTTACCCCAGAAGGGAAATTATATGACAGGATTCAAGTTTCAGTGTTAAAGTTGTAGATGGTTGTAGCTGTGGGCAGGAAGGATCTCCTATAACGGCCTAAAAATAACAGATCAAAAGAAATAATGAAATAACTGAGTATATCCAATGTGGAGGTACTTACCAGGTTTTTGACCAGAATTTCCAGCTCTTTTTGAGCCTGATGAACCGCTTCCTCTTTCCCTACGATGGTGATCAGCTCCTGCTCTGTGTCATCAGGTGATGGGAAGATGATGCGGGCCCCCGTCCTGTCGCGAACACGCCGAATGTTGGCCCCTCCGCGTCCAATCAAGAACTTGTGGTATTCTGGTTTGGCCTGTAGCTCCACAGTGAAGTTGTTGACTTGCTAAAAGGTGTAGGAAGGAAGGAAGGACAAAGAGACAGAACAGGAAAGGGATGTAAGTATTTTGTCCATCGACTAACACATTTCTGAATGAGGACAAGTCACCTTTTCCCCTTATTCTCCCTGTAAATCCATCCCCAGTAACCAAGCATCTGAATTTAACCATCCCCACTCCCACCAACCTTCTCTTCAGCCAGCTGCAGCAGCTGCTTCTTGGCTTTCTCCACTTCGCCAGCAGGGCCTCTGATCGTGACCTTGTCTGAGCCAGAACCCTCAGAGGGGAAATGGATGTGGACGCCACCGCAGTCTTCCATGATCGAGCGCACAAGACAGCCTTTGGAGCCGATCAGAGAGTTGTGCAGCTTGGCTGGTATGGTGACTTCTGCCTCCTTAATGTTGGCCTGAATCCATGAAAAGAAACAGACTCAGAATAATAAATTTGCCTCCCAAAACCTGCAAGCATTCGACAAATTAAAAAGCTATCAGGCCATTAAGTTGTCTCACCAGTTCTCTCTGGATGGCAAGAACTCGATCTCTGGCAGCCTCGCAGTTGCTCTTCCTGCCTGTGATGACGATCATCTCAGAGTTACTGTTTTCTGTTGGCAGGTCAATCTTTGTGTTCGTCTCCTCACGGATCTGGTGGCATAAATGTTTATTATTTTCTGGTCTTACACATAATGAAAGCTTAGATTTACCATAATTGGTTTAATTAAATGTTAAATGTAAAAGTCTCACCTTTTTGATGTTTGCACCGCCCTTTCCAATGATGTTCTTGTGAAACTGCTTAAAGATCGGAACGGAGAGCGAGAAGCTGTTCTCAATCTACAAAAGAGAGAAAGATTAAGAGAAACCATTAAGTTGTGAGCTGTGCACAGAGAGACGGAGACGGTCAACAAGACAGGAACAGGATGTGGTGAGTCGTACCAGCTCTGCGATGATTTTCTGAAGGAACTTTGCACATTTCTCCACCTCATTCTTTGGCCCTCTCAGCTGGACGATATCGCTCTTCTGCGACGGGTCAGGGAAATTGATGATGACCTAACACCCAGTAACAGTAATTAGTCAACCTGAATTAGAGCAGAGTTAAACTAAATCATTTGTTAGTAATAGTGAAAGTGAGATAATCCGTCAGGGCTCAGAGAGATGCCTCACCTCGGGAAACTTGTCCCGGACTTCCTTGATCTTTTCTCCCTTCTGTCCGATAATTGTTCGATGGAACTTCTGATCCACAATCAAGTCTTTGGTGCGTTCATTTTCCTAGAAACGTGAAAAACATGTACGCAAAAGCCCAAAGGACTGTCCTTAGTTTGTGTCGACCCCTACAACAGACACTACAACTTTGAGTGAACCAACCAACGTGAACTTTGACCCCATTCTCACCATCCTCGTGACCATCTCGATGAGCTCTCGTCGTGCCAGCTGCACTCCTTTAGGGTCTCCCTCGATGCGGACCAGGCCGCTTCTCTCCGAGTCCTGGGGGATCCTCACAGACACTTTGTACTGCTCCTTGATACGATTGACTTTAGGGTGAAGTGGAAGGATTTGATGTGACAGAAGAGTCGTTTTAGAGACAAAAAGCAACTAAAATGACTTAACTTACAGAAATAGAGCTAAATGTATGTCTATAAGTCAGCGTGCACTGTCCAATGACAGATATGCTACTCAGACTGTTTACACTACCTGACTGAAGTCATCTATAACTGATTTTTTTCTATTATGTGATTTTATTTCTCTTTTATTGCCCATAAATGTACTTACAGCATGCGTGTCATTGGACATTTCAAAGATTGCAGTTTTTTGCATAAATGTGAACCAGCAAATTAAATCTTTCGCACTGTGTAGAATGTGGCTGATGGCGTGAACATAGCTTTATGTTCTGCTTTTATCTAATTTAGTCTGCAATAAATCAAAGATAATAGCTTTTTTGATGTATTATTCCCATTATTTGATGGTATGCTGGAACAAAGGGATGACAAATTCTGTAGATGGAAAAGACAAAAATGCCTCCACGTTCATCACTCTTCAGCATGCATTCCAGTACGATGGTCGCTCCAGCAGTTCAACTTTTAATCCCGGCAAAGATTTTCTGTTATGATCAGCAGAAAACAAATGTACTCACTGTTGGCTCCGTTCTTTCCAATGAGGTGTCTGTGGAAACGCTGATCAATCATGACTTCAGTGTAGTCCATCCTCACCAGCTGCACACAGAGGCCCACAGGGGATGGGAAATGTCTTACTGTGTGTGTAAACGGCTTTAAACAATACAGCACTTATCAAATGTTTTTTTTTTTTTTTTTTTTTTCAGTGTCTCAGTTTTCCAAGTGTCTTTACTTTCAGACTCAATGGGGATCAACTTCCAGCTCAGATGCAATAAATCATATATTGGGTGGAAGTATCCAACTATCTTTAAACACATAAGCTGCAATTTATATCACCTTATTAGTGCTGATCATTATAGTACTGCAGACAGTAATATTCTCAGTCATCAGTTTAAGATGCAAGCTTTGAAAACCTGCTTTTTGTCTGAAAGCAGCCCCCTAAAACCTTGTGCTTTTTTGGAAAAACAGCCAGTGTACTGAAAACGTTACAGGCTCTGCTCTTGTTCAGATGGTTTGAAACATTATGACATGAAAAATGGTCCTTAGCACTCTATGTGATTTAGTTTTAGTGTGTAATTTTGCAAAAGTAAAGGTTCAGGAATGTAACCTTTAATGTTTGTGTTTGTGTGTGAGAGAGAGCATGAGCAGACAGAGAGTGTGGCATTGACCAGGTCTTTGATGATCTCCCGTATCTGGGCCTGAGCCTGCTCCACCTCCTCTGTTGGCCCTTCCAGACTGATGCAATCCTCGCCGTCCGTAAACTCTATGTGAACCTGCAGACGAGACAGCAAAATCAGAGAGATCAAATCACCTCTCAAATGATGCCAAACTTTAAAACTCCAATTGCCAATTTTTACACCATAATTTTGTCTTTTACTGGTCCCATTTTATAAAGATGCCAAGGAGCTCAAACTGCTATTGATACTTATCCAGCACACTGAAAGTATGCGTTTTATATTTCTGGTGCAGGGAGAGGCATTAAATTGTGATCTATGTAATTTGTGGCTTCCAACAGGCATCATCATCCCCGGCGTCTTTCCTTACTCGTGGCAGCTGCTGCGTGATCCGCCCGATGTTCTGCCCTTTCTTGCCAATGATGAAGCGATGCAGCCAAGCTGGAGCACTGACCTCCACGATCATCACACTCTTCGCCTGCACAGACAACAAAAAGAAAAAGAAATGGGGCACAGAAAAAACAAGGTTTCCTTTAATTCTCACACAAGTCTATTCAGTCTCACAAATCACTCATTAGCAGTCTGTAACAATGGAGCTGAATACTGCATGTAATTTAAGGAGGACTGCTGTTAGTGGGCGCTGCTTTCCAATGAAAAAGATACAAATGTGAACATATCTGGAAGGAGGGTTGATGTTTTTCCATTTTTCAACCCACACTTAACATGAAAGTTTAAGTCAGTAAAAGATGTCCCGGTTAATAAAAAAAAAAAAAAACGGCATACAGACAAAGCTCTGAAGTGGCTCCAATACCAGTCCAGGGAAGGGGGCATTAAAGTGTAGCTCCGTACATAGAAGAGCACCGAGGAGACCCGGAGTCCTGCTGGCTTTTCATCATGAAAGGACCATCAGACAGTGTTTGTTTTTCTCTCCGACAACAAAACCCTGACAACACATCTCTACTTTAACTGGTGTCATGATACGACAAACGATCGTTTCCCTTTTGCCTTGCATATATTTGTCATATTTCCTTTTGTTTTAATGTCACTTTTCCGCCATTAGTACCAAACGGAGGACACGTGCCCTCAGATTTTCAGTTTGCTTGTTACAACTCAGTCTGACAACCATATTACAAAGACGCTGTCCAAGCGATGTAATCAAATATGATTGAGCCTGTTTGAGTTAAATGTGGACAGTGCGGATTCGTGGTACCACTTCCAGAGATCAATGTACAGGTGAGACAATAAGCTGTGACAGAACTGTGGGCCGTTTTTCTTTTAAAAGACTCCTGCTTCGCTGGCATCACATTACCGCCATCATCACCAGCAACGGTTAGCGTCTTAAAGATCTGCTCCAACAATTTTCTCTCTTTTTGTCTTTGCTTTTCCACCCGTCTTACACAGTAGGCCGCTCAGGGGAGGTAAACACCACAAGAAAAAGCTTTTCATCCATGTTCTTGGTTACCACGATGAAGATTTTTTTTCTTGCCCAAATTGCTGGTTGTCTGAGAAAAGCAGCACTCAGAGTTGTTGCACAAAAAGAGAGTGCTGTTAAAAAAAAGCGCTGCGTGTATAGCTGCTCCTCTCAGTGATTATTTCTACTCTGTCTTTGTTGAGAACAATTTTAGTCCTTTAAATGAGTCAACTTCAGTTTAGTGATATTGTAGAAAATTGTCAAGACGAGAAAATTAGTTAATTAACTACTGAAACTCCATCAGCATCCAAAACCACTTGCCAGTGTGTCACAGCAATTTTTCTGCCATTTTTGTGTTTGTAATTTTCAGCCTTATTTATGTAGCTGTTACTGGGTGATTTTAGCAGACTTTCCTATAATATTATTAACGACTCACCTTTTTTTTTTTTTTTTTTTTAAATAAACACTCTTTTTCCCTCCTTACCTTAGCATAGACCTGTGTGAGTGCAGGTCCCAGTTTGTCAGGCTCCCCTCTTAGGATAATTGTTTCTGAGCCGGAGTCAAGAGGAGGCATTTCCACTGACACTCCGGTGGCTTCCAGGATCTCCTGTAGGGTGTTTCCCTTTGGACCTATGATGTACTTGTGCTGAGACTTTTTCACCTCCACTGAAATAGTCGTGGTTTTTCTCTTCTGCAGAGTGGAACATAAAAGTATAATTGATGAGATGCACGGAGGCGGCGAGGTGGTGGGGGAGTGAGCGCAGTGGGAGGAGGAGGACAAGAAAAACGATAAACGGGAATACAACAGGAAAGGAAAAAAGGAGGAGGTGCAGAAAGACTAACAGGAGGAAAAGGGGATATGTGAGGAGAAGAGGTGAGCACAAAAGCAGAGGAAGGTGACTGTGGCTGAAGTGTGAAGACACTACAGGATAAATTTGGTTTTGTGAGTCACAATTATGCACGAAAGGAAATTAGATTTCTCATCTGCTGTTTTCTTGTGCAATCCTCATTTTCTCTCTGCATCATCTCCATTTTGCCAATCAAAGAAGCCCATCAAATGCACATAGAATCAGACACTTATTCTTTGTATTATAGCCTTCCATCCTATATATTTCTTTTTATTAGCATTAGTGCATGCAACACAATAAAATAAAAACATAGCCGATAAATATAAACAAATAACTCAATTTTATTGATGGTTTGCATTTCTTGTTTTGCCATTTGTGTCAGTTCCTAATTTAGTATGCTTTTGAAATAGACTGAATATGTTTGTAGCATTTACTCAAACAAAAGAGTGGACGGTAGAGTTTTTAAATCTATGATTTTAAAAAAAAGCAAAATTAAACAATAAACAGACAATGAGCATAACAAGTCTTCATTTTAACGCTCACCTTGTCGTCATAGATGGCTCGGATGCGGTTGACTGCCAGAGCGACAGCCTCCTTCTCCCCGGTGATGACAATTTCATCCTTTGGCAGGCTGGGCGGAGGGATGCTGATGCGAGCACCAGTCTCCTGGTTCAGCTCCTGAACCAGCCTGTTGTGGGCGCCGGCAATGAAGGGGTGGAAGGCCTTCTCCAGGGACAGACGCTCCACCGCCCGTTTGTCCTGTCCAGTGGGAAAGTTGGCAAACAGGGAAGGGATTCATGCAATAGTTTTCCCAATGAATAAATATACTACTGGAAATGTTCACCAAGGTAATCACAAATAAGTAGTTAGGTGAGATGGTGAAAGTGGAGCAAAGTGTCAGGTGTGTGTGCACAACAGCTGTATTTCACCGGTACCAAAGAAGCTCTGCCTTCGTCATGAGCTGGAAACACTCGGCTGGATCCCATGTAAACGATGTCCCACAATGAGCAGAGTCATTAAGTTGGCACCTTGCTCCACAACAGAGCTTCAGTTTGAGTTATGCTTCTCAGTAGTTAACTGAGTAGTCTTAGACACAGAATTTTATCATAGGATCGTATGGATAATTCAACACTAGCGAGCTCCTACACGTCAGCATTGATTTACAGGAAGACCACAGCTGCAGTTTTGTAGAAAAGCGTCTTTGCTCTTGCTGTTATTTAAAAAAACTGTGAAGACTTGCTGTATTTCCCCTGAAGCCTTTGGACTGGATACTGCAACCAAAAGCAGGCCCATGTGGCATTTAATCAATAGTTTTACCGTTAAGCAGTAAAAGCTGTCACATTATTGAAATGGTTACTATCAAGCGTGTGCAACTTGGATGATTGTTATTGTTTGTTTGTTTTAAACTAAACATTTCATGTGGTTTTGATAATGTATTTCAGTAGAAGAATATAATTTCTCTCATTACTTAGGATTCCTTTTAAACTAGACTTGGGGCTGGATAAGATTTTGCTAAAATTGTATCTAGTATCGGATCCTGACAGTCCCTCAATGAATCCTACTAAGCTGAGAAAGAAAATTCCTAAGTTAATTAAACATAGGGACTCAAGATTTGTCAATTATTTTTGCTATAACTTTTAAATCAGTATCATATAAATGTTAAATAATCCAGCTGTACCTGTTTTTAAATTGGTAAGAAAATTAAATGTGGAGCACAAGATAAGAAATGGTGAACTGCTGATATTCCACAAGCTGCTTGAACTAAATAATGGACTCTATTGAGCTACGATTTAAATAATAAAAAAGTTTACTGGCAGTTGCACCCACTGCTTTTGGCATTGTGCAGTAACTAAAGAAGCACTTGAACCTCAAGGTTGGAGTTTCACTAAATTTGTGGCCAAATTGACATCAGCTACATGTGAAACAGTCAGTGACATTTATCACTTTAAGCAGTCACAGCAGTGCCGGCAATAACCAGCCTGCTTATGTTACCTGTATGTTAGAATAACGCTGGTTCTTGCTATTGAAAAAATGACATGGCTCGATTAATGTTTAATGAAGAGGTACACACTTCGGATGAAAACTGAATCGGCTTTAGAAAACCAATCCTACTCCTGACTGACCTGCTCGGCCGAGATCAGAAGGATTTCATGGCGAGCCTTCTCGATGCCTTCCTTGGTTCCAGTGATACGGATATTGGTGCTGGGGTCGTCAGGTCGGGGAATAGCGATCTTGGTGGCAGTCTTCAGCTCCAGCTCCTGCAGCTTCTCTCCGTTTTTACCAATGACAAAACGATGGTGCTCCTTAGGGATGGTGACCGTGGCCGATGCCTGAGGAGTCAGGAGGGGTTTTAGGGAAAACAGTGAGTCGCATTAGTTTTGCAGTGGAATTAGACAGTAGGGAGCTGGATGAGGGCGTATTACCATGACCTGGCAAGCATTATTTAAAACTTGCATGTCACACACAGTTCAGACACAACAGTGAAAGGTTGTTTTTTTTAAAGGCACGAATTTGCAAGTTACTACTTGGTATTCTTAAAAAAAAGCATTAAACCGTGCAAAAAGGACTAAATGTTTTTCTGCACAGTTGTATCAATAGCTGCAGCTCAGCTAAGCAGGTGCGCCTCAGTGCACAAACCGAAGTGGAAATCAGCATGTTTGTTGCTGAAGCCTTGAAAGGACACTCCTGGGAGCTGACAGCCATTTTTAACTCAACTTTTTGTCCTTAGCTGACCTGCCAGCACACAGGATTTTTCAAACCACAGCAAGCATATACCTTCTCTGGGAACGCCTGGGTTGAGTTACCGTCAAATATTAACTGCTGTGATATAAATTTGTGGGGACTGAGATATAGATTACTGTTAAAAATATATCCCACGGGTTTTAGCGCATCACAAATCTGAATGATACATGTCCAGAGTTTAACTGCAGGGGAGATCTTTTGGATTTGTAGGTTATGGTTCTTAGATTTTCAAACCTGTAGTCTTATCACGAGTCTTATCAACATTATTACGCACATGTGCCATCCATCTATCCAGTAGCTACACCCGCTTATTCCTATATAGGATCACGGAATCTGCTGGAGCCTATTCCAGATCGCTTTGGGGGAAAGGCTGGGGTACACCTCGAAGGTGTCGCCTGTTCATCTTATATAAACAAAAAGAAAATGCACACTCGCACGCACGTTCATGTGCAATTCAAAAATCACCAGCATGCATGTTTTTCAACTGTGGGAGGAAGCCGAAGAACATGCAAACTGCACACAGAAACCAGGACCACCATGCTGCACACACAAACTACTTTTTTATAAACATTTTTTAACATTACAACAAAGTCAAAAGCTTAAAATAAAATCATAAGTTTCCACTTAACAAACAGTGATACAATATTGTTCTAATTTCTTCAGATGCTGACAAATGTAATGTTCCAAAAAATGTGGAGGCTTTATGAGGCTTTTCTTTATTTTATTTTTTTTAAATAGCGCCTTCATCATCATCATAAGTTAAGTAAGATATAAATCTTTGGCCAGTGTTAATTGTTTTGCTGCAAACACCAACAAGGAAAAACTCCCTGAAGGATAATAGAAAAAACAAGCAAGTAAAAATTCAAAAGAGGGCTTTCAAGTTGCAAAAAGAAGAAAATAATGCCAATATGCTGACAATTTCATAACTGGGTAAAGTGAAACAAAGCTTTTCCAGGTAATGAAAGTATTCAAATAGATTAAAAAGCCAAAGTAAATCAATTACCAAGATATGCCAAACATAACCTTACTGCACTGTTATAAGACACTGTTTTTGTGAAACTGAGCAGAATATTAAAAATTAAAAGAGAGAGAAAGAAAATAAATAACACACATATGCAACAACCACAAAAAAATACCAGCAAATATGGACTCATGCGAATATAATCTCACTCAGTTGTAGTTTGTGACCCACTGCTAGTGTGTGGTGGTGTATTTTTCAGCGCAGACGTAGCCCTCTCCTTGAAATCCCTTTCTTTATATACATTTTTTCTAAGTTTGAAAAATTTCAGGGCTGTAGATCTTTGAGTGAATGTGTGTAAAGACCAGTCAACAATAATATGTGTTATTGGCTGATCGGTTCAATTTCTCTCTCCTGCTTCTGCACTGTCGAAAGACACCAAAGAGTATATATTGAACTCTATACAGTCTACTCTTTAGACATCTATTGCTATGTTTGAAAATACCAACTGAAAATAATTTATTAGTTTACCCACTTGCACACCCTGGAATTGTAGATATCAGAAAAGAAAGTAGAAATCGTACCTGTGTCTGCAGGCGAGCTACGATTTCTTTGCGAGCCTTCATGACAGAGTCCAGTTTGCCAGTAACCATGATGGACAGGCCCTGGTCCTTAGCAAGAGACAGCTCAATGTGCGCCCCTGTTCGCTGCATGATGTCCAGGCACACTTTGGCCTCCTCTCCCTCTCCAAACTGACTGTTGTCCTTGTACCGACGCTCCTCCAGGGGCACATGGAACACCTGAATGGAGGTTGTTTACATTTGACACAGTAGAAAAAAAAAAAAGAATTTGAGAGAGAGAATTATAGTAAAGGTATATCCTTTTATTCTCTTCTTTAGTGTAATAGCAATCAAAAGGTCAAAATCTTTGTGTCTATGCTACAGCAGCTTCTGGACCTGGGTGATAACAGAGGCTTTGATGGGCCTGATCTTGCTCCCCCATGCAGAAGTCGGCTCCCCAGTCTTCTCCCCGGGTGCCCCTTTCTCCGGCAGTGGAGGGAAGGCCTCCAGATAGGTGGGGATGTAGGCCTCATCTTCTGGGACGCAGCCTGGTCCAGTGAGGCCAAGATTAAAATAAAAAAAGAAAGAAAAAAAAGGTAAAGGTGAACGGGAAAAAAAACTATAAGAAGAGAGGATCATATAGAAGACAAAGAGATGTTCTATTGGCTTGTATTATATATATATATATATATATATATATATATATATATATATATATATATATATATATATATATATATATATATATATATATATATATATATATATATATATATATATATATATATATATATATACACACACACACACACACACACACACACAAAAATTGGAATAAAGGACGTTACCTGTTATGCTCTGATCCTTGAGACCACTGCGGTGCTCTGCAAAGCTCTCTGGAGTCAACACTGCCACTGAGCTCATGGTTAAAGACTTATTCCACTATTCGACTAAAACAAACAAATAGGTACAACTGAGTGCAAAAAGAAGGGTTGATTTACAACCAGTCAGATGAGCACATTAGTGTATGTGCATGGTTTAAATTTAGTAAAGTATTGACATCACAGCAGCAAAAAGCCAGAAGCAACACAAAAGCCCATGACAAAGAAAGTTTCTTTTGTCTTCTCCCTTCCCTTGAAAGCGCCATGCCCCTCTGTAGGATTGCTTTCTGCAAGCCCCTGAAGAAAAATGCTGCCTCTGTGGCATTGCAACATTGCACCACTGTTCTGAGCTACACCTGAGGTACTCCAATTAACACCTTACCAGCCTCAGAAAAACACACCATGCCACAAAGCCTCAGAGACGGTTAAATCACAAGTCAAAGACCAGGAGTGTGTCTGAGGCTAAAAACAACCTGCTGACATTCTTGTGATTCACCATCACTGCTTGTATATAAACAATAGATCAACCAACTTATACCCAGAGGAGCTCAAAGAAGGAAAATGCATGAAATGAAATCTGCATATCAGTAAATGCTTCGTTAACGTTTGTTTCAAAAACACAGACATGTATGACAGCTAATTGTAGAATGAAAACTAAATTAAAAAACATCACATAAAAAGTGATAAAGTAAATTTCATACTACTCATTTGTTTCCTACATCAAAACCAATGGCTGAGCTGTCTCGAATTATACTTTATATTTTGGCTTTAATGTCTTTGACATACAGGATGTTTTTCTCACTTACGAAGTGGCTTGTAAATCTGTCCCTTTAGCGTGTGAACATTAAGCACAGCAATGACTTTGTAATATTATCTATGATTTGGAGAACGTTCCAGCAGTAAATATTCATCTGGAATACTGTGTGCTCTCTGTAAGCATTCATTTCAGAACTGGAATGCAGATTTCCACTGGTAAATGACGTGACCCAACCCTTACCAAAAAACCCCCCCTATGCTTACACCACAAAAAAAAGAGAAAAAACAAGGCACATCAAAAGGGGCATGAAGAAAGCCATGTGAGAAACATAAAAAGATGCACTACGTTTAAGTTGTGTAAGAACCAAGAAAGCAGAAGTAGCCTCATGTGCCTGTACTATACAGTGCAAAGTGAGCTCAGGCTTACCTGCAAAAGGTCAATTACCAGAGAGTCCGTCCAGTTAGCGGCTACCGTGGGCGCTTCAGTGTGAGTGTGCGTTTCAGCTCCTGGGTGCATGAAAAGAAAACAAAGAGACTGAAAGTGAACACCGTAAATCAAACACCTCAATAGCACAGAGGCTGGGTTAACCCTGTAAACATCCACACGGCTGTACACGTTTTACTGTGAGTACGATTCACTCCCCTCCTTCCCCAGCCTCCTTCCTGCCAAGCTCTCTGACAATCATCCAGTCTTTGATTTATATAGAATTTCAGTAGCCTGGGAAATGTGAGGGCAATGCAAAAAAAAAAATAATAATGCACTGCAACCAACAAAATTAAAAAAATTAAAAAAATATCCATGACTTCCACATCAAGGAAAAGAAAAAAGCAATACATAAAGAATAAAGTTAAATTGACAGTCATTTAAAGGTTCTGAGTCAACAAAGATAATCTAACAGAGGAATGGACAAAATCAAAATAAATAAATAAAAAAGAAATATTAGTAGGTGCAGTTCAGAAGATGCACACTCAGCATCACCACAGCACCCCGTCTGCTCTGCAGTGGGCCGGGATGACTTCCTCTGCAGAGGATAAGTTTCACCATGTGTCTAGTTTGCATGACAGATGCCGTCCTTCAACTGACAGCTCAACTTAATGACTCAACTCTAACTCCGGTGTCTGTGTCGCCCGAACAGAGAACAGCTACAAGCAATAAGCTCGCATAGCAGAATTTCAAACCAAGAAACAGAAAGCATAGACTGGAGTGAGTTGCAGCTGATTTATACCGGTCTGAGGTCTTTGGCTCAAGCTGTGGTGTTTATTTTAGTTATGAAAGAGATAAAAGCAAAATTCCGCAGTTCTTAAGTTTACAAAGCCCACTGCGGTTAAACATCTGAAGAGTCAGTCATGCTTTTGCAGGTGCTTTGCTGCAGACAAAACTGGCGATCTTGAAATAACCTGCATATCACGCTATATTACAGTGTAAAGTTATACTTTTAGGACCTCATCTGACTTCTAGAGTCTGTCTCATCCCCCAGTCTGAAGGACTTGTAAGTTTTAATTTATATGCCATAATCATCTGACATATAACAATGAGTTCCATACTAATTCCATCCAAGATTCACAGTCTCACATGAAATCAGTCCATGTCGTATGTGCATTGTGTTTATCAAAGAAACTAATGGCACTAAAATGCCAGGACAAAATGTCTCTCGATTTCTTGTGTAGTGGTAAAAAACAAAAAGGGCACTGCCGAGTGTTTCATCTGTAAAAGAACCAGATGGAAGAGAACTTCCAACTTCAATGGTCACCTGGCAAGAATCCACCCAGATACGCAAGCGCTGCAATACTGTTTTTTTGCTCAGTTTACAGCAGGGTTTGAGCCTGGTGCTACCATGCAGAGCTGCAGGCATAGCCTTGTGATGTAAAGATAACAAGTGACTTAAAATGACGGGTAAAACTTTTGATTGGTACATTTTGCTGACCCTAGATGCTGACTCTTGTTCTAACAATCTGGGCCCTTGTAAAAATCTATCAAATTCCTTTTCTCTCCCATTTTTTCAGCTTGTGGCAGAGTACCTTTTAGAAATGAATGTTCATGTCCTGCTAAAGATTTTCCAGTCTAACAAGATTATTAACTGTCACTGCACCTGTCAGGTTTCAATGCTGTGACTAGTCAGTGTGCAGATGAAAGTAATACACAAAACTAACTACGTCTAAAGCAAATATAACTTTTAAAATACTAATAATTGATCAAAGATTTAATTTCGGATGTGATCAATTTTGTGCATGTATAACTATCTTAAATATATTTTGAGAACAATTTGATTTAAAAGCAACACATTTTAAAAGTCATGCATTCTCTCATAGTGGATCATCTTTATATTACAGCAGCATCACTCTGGAGAAAAAAAACCAACCACATGTTTGAAATTCATTAAATTAAACAGAACTTAAGATTATTATTATTATTGTTAGGCATTTTTCTATGGATTTATTCCTTCCGTTTGTAATGGTCTTGGATGAGGGAACAAAAGATCCTTTTGGGGCTCGTCGTCATCTCCTGATAAATCTTTGTTAACTAATCCCTGAACTAAGAGGAGCAAAGAAAGGAAACGAAGCATCCTCTCAAGAGTAAAAATGCAAACTTGGCTGGTGGTCACTATTGGTCCAGCTGAGTTTTAACCCTCAACAGATGAAGAGGAGACACGGGCGCCCACATGCATCCAGGGACGTCCTGTGTTGTTCCCTGCGGCTGCCGTCGTGAACGCGCCTCTCCGTGAGTGACTACATGACTGGTCCTGGTAGCCGACGCGGCTACTTCTGCTAACGCCCGCAAACACGCAACTGGAGCCCATCGTTTATGCGGGCGGTTTCGCTGAGCCAACGCGTCGTTGTGCGCCGACCTCAGCCAGAGATGATTAGGCGCAAGGACTTTCCGATAATCGGCTAAAAAAACAAGCCGAACAGGCTGACAACCAGCTCTAGCTTGCTAGCTCTCGGGGTGCTAACCTTTCCGTTGGTCTCTCTCTCTTTCTTCACAGTAAACGAACTGGCTTTAACAATTCTGCGGCTCAATTCTTACATCATCCATCGTGTTTACATCTGAATAAAAAAGCGTGGATGGAATCGATTCAGAAATCCTACCTTTCAGAGAGAAATATAGCAGAGGGTGTGTGTTTGACAGGTGATGGTGTAAACACAAATGTGATTGGTCTAGGTGCATTTCCTCTGCCTGCGGAGGGATACAACCCTGCACCACGGCCTCAAAGTATAAAGCAAATGCCGCAGTATCTTTGCGCGGCAAGCGCATCCGATTGAAATAGATCTTCGTGCTATCTTTCTCGCATTACTAACTCAGAAATAACGTGTAGCTGAAAATAATTGGATTTGGTGCCCTGACACGTTTCCTATTCTTTGAAAAATTGACAATGTATCGAGCGAACACAGCTTTAGCTGCGTCTCACCGTCATCAAACTGACTGGATCTACTTCTCATTCATCATGGCCAGAAGGCTCTTTGAGAGTCAACTCATCATATTTTCACTAATATGCGCATCCTGCAAATGAAAGAAATGAATAATGCATTGTAATATATCCATTATAAGATATTAATGAACACGGGAAAATGTTATTTAAATAAAATGTCGTACACTGAAGTTAAAAGATGTGATGTAAAGTCATTTCTTTAACAATTCGAAATGACAATGAGTTTAAACTTTTATCGTAGTTGACAGTTCCTAAAAATGTATTAGTCAAAGTTTACTTTTGCAGTCAAAATGATAAAAAAATTATATTTTTGAAAGAAACTTGGTTTATAGTAAAATGATACAGTAATGTTTCAGATTGTATAGGTGTATAATAAATTGAAATTTAGGTTATGGTCAAACATGATCCATCTTCTTAAAGATTTTATTTAAAACTTTAGTCAATTTATACAATAAATAAAAGGTTTTAGACTAAAAGCAAATGTAGGAAATGTTAAGTGTAAAATTGTTGATTTCCCAAACCATTGACGTCGCAATTTATGTTACCAGTTACAGACCTTAAGTAACATTTTTATATCTTTCATCATTAAAACATTAACTCGTTAATGTAACCCGAAATTAATAAATCTTTGTATTAAATGCTCACTACATGACAATAAAACATTGTAGGTTGGGGAGACAAAAAAACTGAACAGTCTACACACAACAGTACGCATCCCGCTGTGCCACATGCTATGACGGACACGAACTAACAATGCAAATAAATAGAGGATTATCTTCGCTTTTATGGTCTAAGTGGATTTAATGACCATAGTTTACAACAAGAACGCAGCAACGTCCGGAAATATAATAACTAGACTTTCAAAATAATAGCCTGAAAAACGTGCAGAACAATTAAATATATACCGTGGAGCCTCCAGTACGTGGGCAAATGCTATGAAAAACAAAAAAGAAAAACAACAACAAAAAAAAAAAGAAAAACATAAGCCTGGGATCAGGCAGGCACTAGGTGAACAGGTGAACTTTCGTTTTGCATGTCCCTGCATGTTTTGCCCTAACATTTTCAGTACGAACGAGTTTGGATATTTTGCTTTGACAGTATGTGTCAAATAACTTGAGGAGAGAACATAACAACACGTTCAGCTGTTTCTTTACTACTTTACTACTTTTTTATATTTAAAAATAGTAATTTAGAACGCTTGAAACATTAAAAATAACTGTCTTAGTCACATTTTAATAGCAATTTCCTTTAATCAAAATGATCACCAATGACTGTAGTGGCATGGGGGCTTGTTTTTTAGTCTGTTGCTACACGGTAAGAAGCCTCCTTGTCTGATTCCTGTCAGGGGCCTGACTGTGAAGAGTTTGAATATTTTCCCTGTACTTCCATGGGTTTTCTTCTGGTACTCCAGCTTCCTCCCACACTTAAAAAATATATATATTTCAGTGTAATTGATGATTTTAAATTGCTTTTAGAGTGTACCCCTAACTGAGATAGGCTCCGGCAGATCCCTGTAATTCTGAATAAGAATAAGCAAATAAAGGTAAAAGATGGCTGGATTACCGTTTGCAGTAAAAATAAATTGATTCCATTTCTCACATTTCATACTGAAAATGATAAGTTCATTTGATTGTATTAATGCAATGGCTAAGGGATTTGATAACATCTTTCATTGCTGGGTTCTTTTTTCCCCATTACATGTTCTTTCTTAAAGCATGGCTTTAAAATAAATAAATAAAACACGCGCGCGCATTTTATTGTTCTTTTCCTTCAAATATTTTGAAATCACCAACCGGAAGCTGAATGCTGCTGCGTGATTAGTGACGTCGCCTCGGGGGGAGGAGGAGGAAGGGGAAGGGCTGCTGCCCTCCTCCCGCCCCCGTGGCTCCTCCCTGGTCCCTCCCCCCTCCGTTCTCTCTTCTCCCAGCTCTCAGCTGCTGGTAACAAAGACGAGGCAACAACAGAGGGGTGATGGGTGCACAGACAACAATCCTGTCAGAGCAGCATTTATGAATTTAACCGGTTTCCTTTTGCTGGATACGTTCATTTTCATAATTGGTCTTTTTATCTTTCTTCGTGATGAGTAAAGTTTAATGTACACTAATGTAGGACCAGATCAACTCTGAACCTTTATTACTGGCCAAAACCAAGTACAGTGTCTTGGACTCAGGAACGTCTAGTTTATGCTGGTAAGTTTGTATTTCATGTTTTAAAGGAGTTAAGTTTATTACAGACAGTTTAGCAAATGCAAACTGGTGGTGTATGTGAGCACCTGTTCCTCATTGAGACCACTGGGAAAAAAACTTGCAAAATACAAAATTATATTATATTATAAGACTTTGTTTTAATTTAAATAAATGATTCTATTTCTGTAGTGCTTACGTGTGCTATTTTGAGTTTTCTGAGTTAGTTTAGATGAAAAAAAAAACAGTTATTACTGTTATAAATTACATGAATATAACACCAACAAGACGGTTTTGATTTTAATCTGTTATGGTCTTTATAAATATGTGCTTTGTACCTTTAATGTCATACTTTCCAACAGAATAGAAACTCTTGGGTGCGTTTGATGATTTACATGTGCCCTTTCATTACAAACCCATTATGTTTAGACTTAGTCAACATTTTGAAATCTTCTGCTAACACCCACATCACCACGAGTGTATCAACTTTTCCCTGTATTGCCATCCCCTCTTTTCCTGCCTTTTCCATCTTCCGGAGACATCTTTTCCGTCTTCCTGGCCAGCGTGGAGCTCGCGCAGTCATCACATGTGTTGCACTGTTTGATAGTAGTCATGTTCTCTGCATGCAGAACTCCGAGAGCCTCTCTCCTCTTATTAAGTATATACAGTAAAGCCATTAGACTCCAGAGCAGATGACATACTGTATACACAACACACACACACACAGACACACACACACACACACACACACACACACATGCACACACAAATACACACAGGATTGTGTTAATGGTCTCTTTATGCACTTATGTATTGTTCTGAAGCTGTTATGGTTTAAGGCATCACACTATAAATAATATTGGATTTATCAACCCAAATACCATAACAGAGACAAATGAGTGGCCCACTGACCCAGCGTGAATGTGTTCAGGATCCAGGACAGTTGTAAACTCGAGAATACAGCCATTGAACTAAACAGGTCAATAGAATAGAAGGAGACAAAAGAGGGGACGTCTGGTTGGGATGGCTTGAAAGAAGGGGGGTGGGGGGTGCAACCTCAAATGGCTCATTTAAAGTGCATTGACACGCAACCAGGATATGTTACTTCAAATGTCTAGATGCATGCTTTGCGAGTGGACACACCCTCCTGCTGGGGTTTTATATGTCGGTGCACAGTGATAATAACCAGGACAAAAGTGAAACCTGGAGAGACCTGCGTCACACACACCCACTGCTGCACTTGATTTTGGTTTCCTTGTGTCTGAGAGTTCTTTTTAAGTTCCTCAGATATTTGCTATTTTAATAAGTCTTTACTACAAATCTGTGTTTCAGCCCAGAAGCATTTCCTTATCAGTCTGAAATATGAATTACTGCTGGTCTCTTTATTAGCTGTATGCGCATCTCTTTGAAACCTGTCTGACCAGTTAGTGCAGTTCTTTACAGTTACTGGTTGCACCTTTTTGAATCCTGTCTGCTTTCAAGTCAGGATCTGTCCTAGTAGTTTTAGGGCCGCCAGTCTTAATCTCTCCTCCAGTATTCGTCTGTTTATCAGTTTCCTAAAACGACCTCCTATGAATTTGTTGACACTTTGCAGGGAGAAAGATCAGCCTGCAGTTTATGAATGCCACGTGATTAAACTTCTTTAATGTTTGGGGACTAATGATAGAATAAGTAAAAAAGGCATTGTAGTGACTGAATTGTGCTTTTGTTAAAAACAGTTTGCCATAGTTAATGTTAAGTGACATCAGCCTCAGGGAGTGTCGCCGCTGTTACTGCCCCTATCATGTGCTCTGTATATCTTAAATGTTTGCAGCCCCATGTTAAATTTACTTAACAAAGAGTCTCACAAAGCAGAGATGTGTAACCTTATTCTTCATGACTCAGAGGAGGGCTTACCCTGATATGGGTGGGATTACATCAGCTGCTGCATACGTATCAAAAAAACATATGGTGAGGAGAATTTGCAGTGTGGCCATTTGGCCATCCACCCCGAGTGGAAACTTCAGGGTTCCCATTTTTGTCATCATGTTTCTATTTACAGACGTGGCTGTACAGTGAGGGGAGTTTGGTGTGGCTTTTCTATGAAAATGACTAGAGCGCTTTGAATATTGAAATTTCTCTGCATTTCCCTTTAAAGGAGTGTAATATGCAGATTAACTGGATGCATGACTCGCCAGCATGAACAGTTTAGGGTTTCTGTGAGTGAGTGCAACATTTTTAACCGGGCCAATCATCCTAATTCATCTCTTCTTCAAGGTTTATCTGGAGTTGACTTTTATATCCAGGGGCAGTACCATGGGCTTAAAAACAAAACAAAAAAACTGCCTCTGGACACCACTGGATAAGCATAGAGAAACAAAGCATGTGACACAGGCGGTCACATGCTTAAGTATTAAGAAAAGGCATCAAAAAATGGAGTCCAGAGGAGTAGGAGCTCCATTGAATGACTGCTGCTGGTCTTTCAGTAGAAACTTGTTTATCCAAGGTGTTGAGTAATTCTGCATGCATCTAGATGTGTTTTTTGTTGTTGTTCTTTTGTGGCTCTTTAATGACTCCTATATGAGTAATCACATAAAGACCACCCTCACACAATTGCATTTGGTTCGGTACATTGCGTACCAGTGGAAATAAATTGAGTTGTGAATGGGAGGGATACCAGACACATTTTATGAGAGAAGTATATGAAGTAAAGTAGAACTATATGGTTACTAAACAGTTTAGGATCCCCTAAGTAAGTCAACAGCACAGTAGAGGGTGGAGTGATTGTTAAACCTCACTTCTACTGAAACAGATGTTAACTATTAACCGTACTAAACAACCATGAATCATCTAATCCCATAAATGCCAGCCTGTTGTGAAGCAAATACAGCCGGTTTCATAGTATATTTTGTTTGATGTGTTGAAAAGCAGTCAGTTGAAAGGAGAGGGTCCTTCACGTGTAAAGTTCATTTTCACTTTTTTCCTTCCAGCTACGGATTTATAGCTCAGAGTTCCAAGCCTGCCTCAGGATTACACTGTAGTGGTTGTATTCAGTGATGTAGTTTGTATTTGTAGATGTAAATGTTTATTTCGGCTGCACATTTTTTAAAACTTTGTTTTCCTTCCTGTTTGCTTATCAGGTGAGGATGGCATGCTCGTATTGTCACCCGTCCACGAGGCTTTGCTTGTGACTGGTTGAGGTGGAGACCGAAACACAAAACAAGTGAAGGCAGCCTCCCGCTAACATGTCCGTCCAGGAACGGCACATGTCTCTACTACCCCACAAGCCCGAGGTCAAGCCAAAACCCGGGATTCCTCAGAAACCATCGTCTCCTCCTGGAGATGGGAGCTGCACTTCAGGCCTTTCTGGAGGAAAGGTCAAGAAAATAGTGGACAGGTTTAGCAAGCAGAAACCCGGTGAAGCAGGAGAGCAGACAGAGAATGGTACAGCAGGGTCCAAAAGGGCACCCACGATAAAGCCCAAGCCAGGCCGCGCCAAGCCGCTTAAGACGGGGGCAGAGCAGGCACCACCGCTGCCCATGAAGCGGAGCCGCGTCCTGAGGAAACAAACGAAGAGTCCGGGAGGAGAGAAGACTGACAGTCTGAACATGGAAGGAGGTCGCTCAGGTACAGTTAACTCCAAAACCTGGACTGTCATTCCAGATCTTATCTTGATGAACTTCAGAGTTGTAAAGAGTTGTATTTACATGATGATGGTCTGCTGAGATCAAAGAACATGTGGTTGCTGTTGTGAGAAAAACAAGGTCTTTACAAAAGTGGTCTGTGGATGCACTTGTTGGGAAACAGCTCAGTCACACCCATTAACTTAGTTTTACAAGGAAAAATTAGTTTGGCAGGGAAAAAAAACTCTTATGTGTTATTTTTTATTTAGTAGCACGGGGGAGAAAAGTAAACATTGCAGTTTATCTCTTTTCTTTGTTGCAGCCCCTGATGGAAAGGAAGTGGAGGTTCATCTGACTGGCGGAGGTGCGGAGGAGGCTGAACACAGTCCGGACGCTCCCCTCAGTCCTCACTGCGACCCGAGCTGCAGCTGCGTGTGTCATCTACATCGACCTGGCATGAAACTAATATGGGTACCTGTGAATGCAGAACACGGTGGACAGGAGGGTGCAGGCGGAGAGCAGGGTGACGTAGAAGAGCCAACAACAGAGGAGGAGGAGGAGGACTGGGAGGAGGATAAGATGGTTGACCAAGGAGGCGAAAGTGACAATGAGGGTGGGAATGAGGTGGACAGTACTTCTGTGGTTGATGGGAAACAGGAGAAGAAGTTTCATCAGTCTTTAAACGTATTACTTGCTGAGACTCACAGGAGGCGTTCAGACCCGGGTCCTCCCACTGTTCTCACCTCCCTTGCCATCGCTCGCTGTCGATCTCCCCTAGTTCCTCCAAAACGTGGACAATCACCACCAACCTGCCAGCTCTCCCTGGAGGAAGATATTTATGAGGTCACACTTCCAGTGGTTGACCCTGTTGCTAATAAGAGCACAGCTCAGTCTAAGGAACAGCTGGATATTCCTCTGATAAAAGTACGAAAACCGGCACGTCAAAGTAAACTTTCCTGCAGCACCTCAGACACCGCATCTGAACTTCAGAATGTCACAGAGTCCAAAACAAGCCCAGACAACATTCCGCCTGCCATCCCGCCGAGGATTCCCATAACCACGGACAGCCGCAGCCTCGCACAGTCACACCAGGGTGAGGTGCCAGTCTCCCCGCCATCGCTGGAGGAGCGGCGCTCCTTATTGTCCTCCTCTCCCAGCAGCTCCACTACCAGCACGCTGAGCCCACAACATGCCATCACCCCACCCTCGAGCAACTCCGTTCTGCCCCAGAGACCCCCTCCTCCACCACCAAACACAGATCCAGTCAGGCTCAGCAGTGCCTCGCTGCAATCCCTCTCTCAGAAAAAAGGTTTGTCCAGAGCGAACAATTCAATTATATCAAATATTTCTGTGTTCATGTACTTCCAAAATCTAAACTACGACCTGCCTACTTGTGTTTTTTAATAGAAAAGGAGAATGAAAAGAATGATGGAGAGAAAAAAGACACAGAACTGTGAGCTGTCACTCTATTTAATTAATGCAAGATTTTTAAATTTTCCGTCATCAATCAGCATTTACTTTTAAAATGCTAATGTGTATTGACCCACAGATGAAAGCAGTTTCTAAAAAAAGATCCTGTTTACTCGTGTTTATGCTAAAACTAGAAACCTAGTGTAAAATTTCTAGTTTGAATTTAGATGCTTTAGGCTACAACAGACTGTGCTGATTTAAGGTGTTCATTTGGTATACTTAGATGTTTCTGGGAGCATCAAGGATCACTAACTGTTTCATGCTTTACTTCTTATTCCTGTTTCAGGTCTCCATTGAGGAGAGACTCTCTCAAAAGGGAGATTGCGTTCATTTGGAAGTCCCGCCTCCAGAATGGTAAGATAAAGCACGCCAGTTTCCGTATCATAGTGATCTGTTCAGCAGAGTACAACATAGATGTGTTAGATATGCACAAATAGCTTCTGAGGAATGTTTGGTATGAGTCAAGATGTTTGTGTGCTTTATCAGCTTTTTCATTGGCTTCATACAGGCAGTGAAGCATGTTTTCAGTGTATTTACCTCCAACCGCTTGAACTCAAACACGTCGCTGGGTTCACTTTGTTACCAAGTCACACCTGTACCTGACATATTAGTAGGGTCCACTTATCATAACCGCATTGTAGTTGTCATTCAATAAACACACATGTGACGTTTGCACTTTTAATTCAAAGATTTCCATGTAGCGTCCCGTCTCATATGTTGGGAACAACGTGTTCAGCAGCCACATACGCAGGGTTCAGTGATATTTTCACTTGTTTGCCCTCAGAGCCCCTCTACCAAACGTACCGCGCCACTGTCATCACAAAGGAGATCCGTCGGCAGACAGTATGTCGCAACATCAGCAAAACTAGCGCAGACTACGCTATGGACTGGACAGCCCGTCGCCAGGGGAATGGATCTGGGCTCGCGGCTGGAAATGGAGGAGCCAAAGGCAGCTCTGTGCCACCGTCGGGCCAGAGCACCCTGTGGCAGAACCTACCTACTGTGCAGGACAGCGGCGTGCTGGAGAAGCTCACTGCTGAGCAGTGCAAGTACCAGGAGGTGAAGAGACAGGAGTTAATGTGCAGAGGGAAGTTCCATCAAGAGAAATCAATAAGGCAGAAACGAGAGACGAGACACGCAGGGTCAATTTTTAAATTGCATTTTAAAGTGATAATGTGACCTTTTATGTGGATTAAAGTGCACTCTATCTAACTACCGTATATAATTTACTGCTGTAACATTCTATTGATTCGCCCCAAATGGACTTCATGAAAGCTTTTACAGTTAAAGTTTTAAGCCTCCAACATCAGTAAAAGTTTTCTTCAGAGGCAATAGCTGCTTTTATGTAAAAGATGTGATTCTTATGTCATAAACAGCAAAACGAAAGCCTCAATTCTGCTTGTATGTGTAACTCCTTTGTATGTAAAATGTATCTCACAACCTTTTCCCTCCTAGAGTATGTTTGAGGTCCTGACCTCGGAGGCCTCTTACCTGCGATCCCTGCATGTTCTGACCGAACACTTCCTGGAAAACAGGGAGCTGGAGGAGACAATTATCATCAGAGACAGGAAAACCCTCTTCTCCAACGTCCTGAGGGTGCGCGAGGTCAGCGAGAGGTGAGAAGGGGCAGCAGGCGGGATGAGGAGATATGAGATGAAAGGGGAATGGGGGAATGACTACAGAATACTGCTGAAAGCCCTGATCTTGTTTTTGTTATTATTATTATTACTATTAGAGCTTTTATTAACAGATATGTGCACTAATATTTGTTGTTGGATGCTACAGGTTCTTGAAAGACCTGGAAGACCGTATATTCGAGAACCTTGTCTTCTCTGACATTTGTGATATTATCCACTACCACGCCCAGCACAACTTCCCCGCCTACATCGACTACGTCCGGAACCAGATCTACCAGGAAAAGACATATACAACACTCATGTAAGACAGAGGAGTAGATAATACCTTGAAGACTGCATGGAATGCAGTCGGTTTTTTGACTGTACTGACTTGCAAATATATATAAATGATGATAAATATGATAAAGTACTCTGTGCCTCTGCAGGAAGAACAACTCACAGTTTGCTACAGTCATCGCTCGTCTCCAAGAGTCACCTCAGTGCCAGCGGCTGCCTTTCATGTCCTTCCTATTGCTGCCCTTCCAGCGAATAACACGCATCAAAATGCTTATTGAGGTGTGCAGCTTCATTCATTTTTTGCCCCGTTTTGCTGCCAAATACAACTTGAAGACCGAATTTACTTCCGTTTGTATATTTATGCAGACAACCAAGCTTTTAAGTAGTGTAGCTGATTTGTATTAGGTTAAAATGAATTCTGCAACCCTTTTTCATGACTCCAGTTCTTTATGCAAAGCTTTTGCTCAATGTTCAGTGTTGAGCTCGGTCCTCAACTCTTCCTCCAGAGTGAACAGCAGTATAACTATATTCACTTCACACTGCGTTTGTGGAAACGTTGAGCTTGCACATTGACTCTTAAGCAAAGGTATTTGTGTAAAAAAAATATTTGAGACCCTCCTGGGCTCGTGATAAAGTAAGAATGGCTAGTAAATATATGCATGTTTACTTCAAGTGAAAGTGCACGACTGTTACTGGAGGATGACAGCCATTAAATTAATGTTTTTAAGCTTTAATATTAAGCCCCCCTTAAGTTTCTTACAAAATGTCTTTTTTGCAGAAGTGTTGTTTCTCTTTTCCATCTTATGGCGTAATATCTTCCTCTCAAAATCCTTTTACATTCTCACTTATAAGTAAATACATGGACACACTTTGACACACTTTTTTACAACCTTGTTTGCATCCAGATGCAAAGGTGTACTGCAGTAATGTTGCAGAAAATGACAGGTGGTGTTTGTGCTTTCAGAACATCCTGAAAAGAACAAAAGAGGGGACAAAAGAGGAGCAGATGGCCTCCAAGGCCTTGGCTTCTGTTTCGAAGGTAAACACCTCTGATTCTTTGCCATCCCTTCAGCAGACCAGTCATAATTTGACCCTGAAGTGTTTCACAGGACTCAGGAATGATGTGAGCTATTGTATGAGTCTGAGATATCCTGCTGGATGAGCTATTGTGAGTCTTTCAGCTCACTGAGAGCAGCATCAGGGAGAGTTTGACTTTTCTTCTGTTTTTACGCAACCATTCACAGATCATTGATGAGTGTAACACCGAGGTGGGAAAGATGAGACAGGTGGAGGAGTTGATTTATGTCTCCAAAACACTGGAGTTTGATAAGCTCAAGGTAAGCTCAAACATGCACGTTTGATAATGTGAATGTGGTTTAACGGCCAGCGTTTAGTTTGTGTAATCTGTTCATTTCGAAAGTGGTAGACAACTGTCTTCTCCTCAACAGGCCATTCCAATCATCTCCCAAAATCGATACCTGGAGAAGAAAGGAGAGCTCCAGGAAATGTCCAAAGGAGCAACTCTGTTCAGCATGAAGGGAAAGTTCATTCCCGTCCACCTTTTCCTTTTCAACGACCTGCTCGTCATTGCTGCCAAGAAGGGGTTAGGAATAATTGATTTATTTTTAAAAATATGAATCAATTAAAATGTGCATGATGCATTTTAAACATTAATATTGAGTGACATCACCATTTATAGGGAAAGTAAGGATTGTGATCTTTTCTAATTGGCTCAAAGAGACAAACTTTACATTAAATACCACAATAGTATAATTTTATTGTTTTCAATTTACATTGCCATTCAAAATCATGAATTGTTATAAAAGGAAGACAGTGGTCTTGTAGGTTTCCTTTTGATGAGCCAGAGGAGAACTTCCCATTAAAGACTCGTGAATCAGCACGTGCATATAAAAGCCACTTTCTGTTTTGAACCATGTTTCCAGCTGTGTCCTCTGGCAAGCCGTCATACAACCAAAACTGTGAATCTGACCACAAACAAATCTATGCCCTAATACGTGTCATAACTAATGAAATGAATCCCAGCTTCCTAAAACTGAAGAGGAAGTGATACCAACTGAGTTTCAGGGAAGAGGAAAAAGAAAATACAGAACTTACAACGCATTAATTCACTGGGGCACTTTGTTTTCTTTCCTTTCACCCCTACCTTGCATCTTCATTTTACATTCTTTTAATTCATTTTGTCCTGAACAGTGCAGAGCGGTTTGTGGTGCTGGACCATGCCCATCGCTCTCTGGTGCAGGCGCATCACTTAGAAGAAGAGGGGAGCAGCGGCTGTCCTTACGAGCACTGCTTCAACCTCACCCTACTGGAAAACCACCAAGGTCGCATGATGGAGCGGCTCCTCAAAGCTCCCTCCCAGTGAGTAGTTCTGCGCACGCACTAACTGGCCAAATATTGTGGCCCCCTTTTTGCTGCCCAAACAGCTGTGATTTGTTGGATTATAGATATCTAGTTTGAGAGGTAGATGTCAGCAGCGGGTCTGCAAAGAGGGCATGACCTGGCAAAGGCCTGCTCAATTTGGACGTTTACTTGTATCCCTAGATGAGTTTTGTGCATTTTTTTCTCCCTTAGATACCCAAACTTCACCAACTGCCACCAAAGAAAAAAAGACACTCACATTGGTGTTCGAGAGGATTACTTAAATTACTATCGTAAACAAACTAGAATTAAAAATGTGACATGAAATCCTCCCTTGCTGCGTGTCAAGGATGCGTCATTAGCACGCGGCCTGGTTTATTTACTCAAAGCCAGTTTCCGTCTACAGGTCGGACATGCACAGGTGGTTGGCAGCTTTCCCTAACCCAACCAGCACAGAAGGAAGTCAGGATGAAGTGATTTATGAGGACTGGGGTGAGGAGCGTGCACACACAGTACGCCAGCACATACTGTGTTGTATAGACGTACATGCTGACAGTACAGTGTGTCCCAGACTGCCCTCAGGTGCAGTGTGTGGAGCAGTACATCGCCCAGCAAGCAGACGAGCTCAGCCTGGAGCCCACTGAGATCATCAACGTCATCCGCAAAACCAATGAAGGTAGGAATGTGACAAAAGTATGGCACAGAAGCGTGGAGACATCTCTGTATCTGAATCCGTAATGACTAAAAGCTACTTGCTACATTTTAATTTTTTTATTTTTACATTTGACAGTCTCACCTGTACAGATTAAGATGGTGTAAATTGTAAGATAGGTTACCTAAGAAACCCGTACTGACGTATTGATGGCATGCTCCCTCCCTTGACTCCATTTATGAACCCTGCATCAATCCACAACCCTTCTATTTAGCAGTTTATTGATTTATTTTTCTTACTTTGATGCATGAACAACAGAAACCTCCAATCTTCCCATGTACTCCCCCCCCCCCCTTTTTTTTTTTTTTTTTGTCCCAAGGCTGGTACGAGGGGACTCGCCTGTGTGACGGTCAAAAGGGCTGGTTCCCCATTGCAAGCGTCATAGAGATCACCAACGAGCACGTGAGAAGGCGAAACCTCCGAGAACGCTACAGGGTCATCCAGGCTGCTGGTTGGGTCACTAACAAGACACGCACCCTACAGTAGGATCCCTGGAAATAGTACGTTTACACTAAATAACCGCTGCAAACGGAACTAAACAGATTACTCAGCATTTGTTTCTGGCATCCACCAACAAACAGGTGACTACCATGAGACACAAGAATCATTTCTCAGTTATTTATAGTCAACTACAACTCGTTGCAGTTCAGGATCTTGGAATTTGCAACAGACCCTTTTTGCGGCTGATGGTATGTTACCTTTTGTCGCGTTTGAGAAACTGCCAGAGCCACATGCCAATCGTGGTACTCACTGCTCGAGCAAGATGTACAAATGTCATTCTCCTAAGAGTCAGGAGTTTCTGTAAACGCCTCTGGCATCGCTGCAATGCTGCACATCCTCTCACACCTTCAACCTGGAGTTTCACCCGGGTGGCCGAAAGAGAGAAGAGCAGGACGCTTCTCTTAATACCACAAGAAAATGAACCTGTCTACATTCAATCGGGAAGTCCCTTTGACCAAACGCAAAACGACACTATGTGGAAGCACCAGAGCTTTGAAAGTGCAAGTAAGAGGTAGGCCAGACCAGTTTCTGTACAGTGTGTTTGTCAGTACCCATTTTATATTAAAATCAATGCTCTAGCTCCCCCTGCAGCTTGTGATCAATCAAGACTTCGTGGATGCACTGTAAATGTACAAAATGTTGTAAATTAAGAGATGTACTCTCCTTATAAACAATGGTACTAATTTTAATAAAAGTCCTTTGTCTTTTTAGTCTGCTGTTCCTTTGTAACAGAAGCTCAACATTTTAACTTAAAGCTGAAACAATTCACTCAACCAGTGGTTTTAATTAACAAAACCCAGCAGTCCTTTAAATACACTGTTTTGAAAGAAATCACTGCAAAACATCAAAAGTTACCACATCCTTGAGACTCAGAAGCGCACGCACAGCATCTCCCTCCAAATCAGTGCACATCGATTCAGTTGATCTGCTCCTCGTCTTTAAATTTAAGGAAGCTGAAGGTGGTGACAGACGCTTATTCTCCAGACATCCAATCCTGTTCTCAGACCAAATCTCTGCTTTTCCCCTGACACAACTAAAACAGCTGGAGGGGGAGTCATTTTGGGCTCTGCCACAAGTCAATGCTGATAAAGTTTCACATTCTTCTGGTGTCCCAGTGTTTTGGCACGTTAGTGGAGATAAAGGTGACTGACATCGTTTTGGGGTTCTGGACAAGTCCTCATCTTTCTGATTAAAACCCCTAAGTGTGTTAGCCACCTCAAGCTCTATTCCTGACCAGGCTCTTCCCTGATTCTGACCAGTACAGACATGCTTGTTGGCTTCTGCAGCCGAGGGGCAGCCTTTAAGAGTACTGTCCTGGTCCATATGTGCAGCAGAGATGTTATGAATTTGTGGGACGTCTTGGTGATGCAGTTTTAGCAGGTTGGTAACAGCCTCGTCCTCCTCCTCCGTAAGCTGAAGGATAACCCACGTTGGACCCACCAGAGGCCATCTGGTGCATGTCCTCCAGGCGGAGCTGCCCAGGTCTCTGGTTGGATGTGGTCCAAATCTGAATGGGTCTGGACAGTTTGGGGGGACTAAGCAAGTAGACATGATGGGCCGTGGAGTGTTCAGCTGGGAGCAATCAGATACCTGCATGGAAGAGATTAGTCCAATAAGTTAAAACATTTGCATAAAAACCACACACACACACACACACACACAGTATTGTACACTTAAGCTGCACTTTTAATCCTGGTGGGTGTTGATCACGAGTCCTTCAGCCCCATTTTATAAAACGCAAAACATTTTAAAAAGGCAATAAAAATGAGTGCAGGGTTTAATCAGTACCAACTGCAGGTTTGTGCTGGAGTCAGTTTAAGAGTTATAAAAAAGGTCAGTTCCCATTGAATCCAGTTTTGTCCCATCCCATGGACTCGACAATTGCAGACATGTCAGCTTCTCCATTTCAGCCGGTTTAAAGCCTACCCTCATTCCCGTCAACTTATTAGGGATCCTCCTGCAGCCCACAATAGGGTCACTGTAGTAGACTTCTGGTGGAGTGAGTGGATGCACTGGAGAGAAAAATCACATGTACCTTATACTTGAAAGCACTAAAACCAGTTAAAACCATGTGGAAGTGGCACACCTGTTTGGGCGTTTTCTCGATGGGGAAAGCGGCCCGTGAAGCTTTCGTCCATGAACAGAGACATGAAGGAAGGGTGGAGGAGAGTCCTGCTGGAGACGTTTGGCAGGACCGTCAGCTCGGGTCTCTGTCGAGTCACTTCAAGTTTAACACTGAACACGCAACTCCGGACTGTTGGTTAAAAATAAAAACCTTACCACTAACAGGTGTTCACGGTCCATCGTTACGTTTGCGCACGTTGTGTTGGAGGAGCTGAGCTTAGTTTGAGCGACAGCTAATGGAACTCTTGCAAGTCTCCTGGAGAAACCCCGTTAAATTAGTTCGCACTTATACAGGGAGTGTTGTTGTTTTTAATACTTTCTCCCAGTAGAGGGCGCAAACCCAACGTCCCCGCCGGTCAATGCCAGGCCGTTTTTGCCATCTTCAGGTCTTCTCAGCCAGTACTAATACGTCATTGACCCCCAGCAACCGAGGCGGAGTAGGTAGTGGAATCAATACAAGTGCTGCTCGAGGGTTAAAGCTGCCTTCACCATGGGGAGGGGAGAAGAAAAAAAAAAAAAAAAAAAAAAAAAAAAAAAAAAAAAAAAAAAAAAAAAAAAAACCCACGTTTTACAGATAACCTGGTAACACTCAAAAGGGAATGCAATTGCCACCCAATGGGTGATTACTATAGCACAGACAAAATTGCTGCACAAGAGGTCCAGTATGACAAGTGGTGCACATTGATCATGTCTATAGCAACTATACTGTGGTTTAAGGCATGTTCTGTATACCATTGGTTTATTTAAAAAATAAAAAACCATGCAACCTTCAGAATTTGCGATCAAACTTTATTACATAAAGAAAAAAATTGCAACCTTAGACAGCATTTTCCTGAACTCTCAAGTAGCCACTAGTGCCTGTAAAAGATGAGGCCAAGTCAATATTGACAAAATGCAAACATCTTGCAGATGGTACAGGCTTGGACCATTACCTTTCCTGGAGGCACCAGCAAAAGGAAACTTTGAGACCTTGATGTACCGAGCAGTTGGGTAGTAAGCAGGCATGTACACTGATGGCATTCTAGTTTTTTGGGTAGCAGCCGTGGTCTGAGGTTCTGTAGTGGACTCAGTGGGACTTGGACCTGAAAGGAAAACCCCATTACAAAGTCTACAAATGAAACCACCACCTGGTCAAGAGCTTTCTGTACCTGCTGTGGGCTGCACAGTGCGGATGATCCTGCCAAACCCTTCTGTGTCAGAGTCAAACGTATACACGGAGAAGAGACGGTTGAGACCAGCCAGCGGATATGTGCACTGTACAGTCACCCTACAGTGGGGTTGGGGGAACACATTTTATATATTTAAAAAAAATAAACTCAGCTGTCCTGGAAGACAGGTTAGTTGTACATACCCTTCTGTATCATTGTAAGCAGCAACGTTGATGGCAGAGCTGTAGAAAATCTTGTTTTGATAAGTCACATTTTCCTTCACAAGCTGGGGAGGGAAACTGAAGTTACTTGGCCGCCAGGTATCACTTTCCATGTCATTTTAACTCTGCACAGCATTACCTTCACTATAGCACCACAGCTGTTAACCGGAAAAGAGAAGAGAACCCTAGTGCCACTGACTTCCTTGGGTCGACAGTGGTCATTTCTGAGGTGGAAGGCTGCTGGGATCTGCCCACTTGGGATGATTGTGGACAGGTCCGCCACCACAGTCATCCTCCCATCAGTGGAGCACACTACACAATTGAGAAGTGGCTTAAGCACAAGTCTACAGTGATACCTTATTTAGAAACACAACTTACAAATGAGTTCCCTCGGATTGAAAGGGCACATCCTGACACTGGATGCTTGGACTTCTGATGTCACACGGTCCCTCACAAGGATTGCAAACGTACCAAACAACACCTCCAAAGTAATATTCTGCAAGAGAAGGTAAGTGGCATGAGACAAGGGGGAGTCCTAGAGTCACCCCAGACCAACTGTTCTCACCCTGTATTTATAGCCGCGAGTAGCAAGTGGAATATAAAGCAGTAGGCTCTGGCTATTGTTGGTCATGATGTAGCCACGCTCAGCCGCCAACGCAGACGTAAGCAGGTCAGAGCCAATGCTGAATTGCCACAGGTAGTCGAAAGGCCGAAATTCCAGCTTGAAACTGATGCCAGACGACGTGCAGTTGCTTTCAAAGACTGGAGGAGCTAATGGCACAGCATGTTATTACCTGCAACGCTATAAACAGCCCATCTTCAAATACAGGGTCAGGACTTACAAACATTCTGTAGTGCCACAAATGAGGCCGTGTGGTAGTAAGGTTCATTGCCGGGCATGGTCAGCATGTAGTCGACAGCCAGCTTGTGCAACATGGCGCCGTGTTCCCTGGAGAACTGAGAAGGCACGAGGTAAGCCAGCGCAATAGGAGAGGATGTCACTGAATGAGTGTCCAAAGACAGTTACCTCCTGTATGACAATGGGGTCATCAAAGGACACCTTCAGAGTGTAGCTGTGGGTGTTGTTGGGTTCACTTGCTTCTGTGAGGATGATGCGCTCATTGCTAATGGGCACAGTAAAGTCATTCCCATTCAACTGGACTGAGGTCAAGTCCACATCGTCAGGGATCTGCCCAAGGTAGATGGTGAACACGCCCTCTTCCAGGATGGTTTGGTTCTCAGTGAGGAGCTCGCAGGGCAGAAGGGGAGTAACCACAAGCCTGTGACATGTGATCACGGTCTCCTTGTAATCCTCATCCACCAACACTTGCTTGAAGTACAGGTGGAAGACATAGAACTCGAAGATGGCACCCTTCACAAAGCTCTGAAACACAAGACGAGCTTTTAGGTTCCACCTTAAGGCTTGTGTGGCACGGTGGTGCCAATGTACCTCACCTTCCTGTACCCTCCTTCAGCATTATAGGGGATACCAATGTGGATTGTGGTGTTGCGCTTCTCCATGATGAAGCCCTTCTGCTCTGCAGCTGCCTGCCCCATAAGGTCAGCATTCAGGCCCACACTGATCTGAGAGCCACCAAGACTGGGATACAGTGCTTCTGGGGTCTCCCATGTCATGTAGCCACCATCATGTGATGCCTCATCTGTTCAGAAAGCAAGTTTACATCATTATGATGCATGTACATTAAAAGCAAGCTCAGCTAGAGACTGGGTCACCTACACGTAGAGCAAGCAGCAACTAGGTCAACCATGAGAACAACCCAGCTTTGCCTGGAGAAGACACTGGCATGGACCACCTCCACCGGAACAGTCACCTGCACGGACACATTAGTCAGACCCAAACCGGGGCCAAAGATGTTGCCAGCAAGCCATCCTCAGATTACCTCAGTGCTGTGCGAGTCAGGTTGCCCATATGGGGTACGAAACACAACCCGCTCACGTGTCACTGCAAACACATAGCCCTGTTCCCGGGCCTCAGAGAAATTCATGGGCGACGGCTGCTTATCTGGTCCTTGAAGGATCACTTGCCACTCTGAAGCAGATGAGCTATACACCTACAGAAGAATAAATAAATCTCAAGTCTTCAAGTGTTGGACCATAGAAGAGGACGTTGGGGCTAACATACAGGCCGGAGAGAATTCCAGTCATTCATCCCAGAAAAGCAGCCAGCGTCTGCCTCCACAGACACCTGCAGAGAACACAAGATGAGAAAAAAAAAAACTGGCACATTAGATTTGATGTCCCCCACACCCACAAACAAACCACTTACTTCCATGTAGTTGAGCTCACAAGAAACCTCTCTGGGAGACCAGGGCAGTTGAGGAAGACAGGTCCTTTTCAATCCATAGCTGGTCTCCTCTCCGTCAAGGGTTGCGATCAGGTTAAAACTGAATGTGTACCCATCATCCTGGCAACAGAAGCATGCAAGAGGTTTCCTAGCCGGCTTCACACGGTTGCACAAATTAATGCGACTCCATATTTGTACATACGTCCTTTTCTGTGTGACAGCTGAAGTAAGAGGCTCTGAGCTCCACAAGGCCCAGGAATGGGAGAACACTGATGGTGTAGCCACATTCTGCTGCATACTGTGCAGTGAGGGCATACGCACCTGTCCCATCTGAGATCATAGGACAGGTTAAGCATAAGCAGTTAACCCAAATTCTTGCCAAGTCCCTTAAATGTAGCATCTAGTACCTTTGAAAAGGATGCCAATTCAAAAACATCCATTTAAGATGAGACCAGTTCATTGGGCTTTTAACAGCTCAGAAAGCACAAATGACTCACCAACAGCCTCAAAGTGAGGATCTTCTCCAGTGACGGCAAGATCAACAGCTGTCATGAAGTAACGATCATGACACTCCATTTGAAGAACTCCTGGGAACAAAACAAGCTCCATAACCAAGACCTCTACCAAAATTATTTTAGATGACAGATGACCAACCTTCCAGAAGACCACCACATCTTGCAGCTGACCACATAGACAGGACCAAGACCACACTGCAACAGAGGCATGTGTGACAAATACAAAAGAGCTATTTAATATGCTGTTGAGGACTTACAGATCAACAACATACCCAAAGCTAAACTTGAAAGCCATAGCTGCTGACGTGTGGCCAGTGTCTAAAGCCAGCGTGACCGCTAGCAAACTACACCTACTGACCAACACAAGCTCAAGTGAAGCACTTGTTCCTGAACAACAAAAGCACCATGTAAACCAACCAACTGCATCTGCTTTTATGAGCCCATTTCCTTTCCAACTGACCAGCAGCTACACAGGTGCCAGCTGATGCAAATCAAATCACTGCGATTCATCAGAGCACAGGTGCTGCTAAATAAATCCTCACAGTTCCTTAATGCATTAAAGTAGCCTGAGTTTCAAGCTGATTTGAAGGAGAAAAAAAGTAGTAAAAATAAAATAAAATGAGTTTTACAATTCAAAAAGAGCAGGGTGGTTAGCAATGTTACATAAGATATAAATATTAAGAAGGTTCTTGGTTTCATTCCTTGCAGGACCCGTTATGTGTGGTGTTTGCATGCTCTCTCTGTGCTTGTCTGGCTTCAAAAACGTGGATGTTCAGTTGTAAGTTGCTTTTAATGAAAGTGTCTGCTGAGTGAATTGTAGTAATAATTCAGCCTAATCCAAACGAAAGCTGTGTCAAATTTACTTTACTGCCTTTATTTTAAACAGATGTTCAATAAATATGATACAACTGCATCCTTTCACTATTGTTTGACCTCCAATATACCTGTATGTTATTTTGGTAAAATTAACATGAAAGATTGATTTCAATGATATATGCATGTGAAATCCTTTAATTCACGTTGCTGAAAAACTGGAAGGATGCGTATCAATGAGTATGGCACCTCAAAATCTTTTGTTGATGCTGATCTTTGGCAGTAAAATGTTAAAATAAAAGCAAAAAGGAAGCATAAATGGGAATAATGAAATTAGCCATAGGATGCCTCTTAGGATATGGAAGAAGATTTCCACATTGTAAATTGTTGCAAAAATTGGTCACTCTTATATTATGAATGATTAAGTCTGTAAAATGCACAGAGGCGTGAAAGCAACTGAGTGTACAAACTCCATGAGGTGAAACTTGCTACAGCGTTATGATTTTCCTCATGAACATTAAATGTATTTTTTTCCAAAAGAAAATCTGGATTGCAGATTCCAAAAAGAAAAAGAAGCAGCTTTGTACCCTGGTTTATTGCTCTAATTGTGGGCCTCCTCTCTTTGCTCCTTTTAGTGCATTTTAAGAACAGTCAGTATGATTACATGCACACCTAAATTGAGCTGTTGGCAATAATCAAGCCAAGGATTTAACTAGTTTCAGAGAAATTTGATTATAAATGTGCAGGAAGAGAATCAGATTATTGAGTGAGGTGCGTTCTACTCTACCCTTTTGTGTTGGCGTTACCTTGGTTAGACCAATTAGTAAACAAACGTGGCAGATGTGAAACAGGCGTAGGAGGATTACAATATGCAAAGATATGGTTGCCAACGATGCAGCAGCTATGTGCATTTCGAACATACTAAGCCTGGTTATGTTGGATTATGTTGATGCACGCAACTGTGTTGTCATGCCGTCACTGTTATTCCCGTTTTCGTGGTCTCATCACTTCCAGAAGTTGGAGTCCCAGGCTAGTCAATAGCTCGGCTAACCGTGGTTTGTATATACATGCCTGGAATAGCTTGATTTCAAGAACTCAAAAATTGGTTCAACTACAGCCCGATTAAGGTGTATACATTGTTTTTGAAATTTCAGATGGACTAAGGCAATTATCCATCCATCTATCTTCTTCCGCTTATCCGGGGCCGAGTCGCGTGGGCAGGAGTCTAAGCAGGGATGCCCAGACTTCCCTCCCCCAGACACTTCCTCTGTATCAGAGGTATCAGCACTTCCGGGGGAACCCCGAGGCGTTCCCAAGCCAGCCGAGAGACATAGTCTCTCCAGCGTGTCCCGGGTCTTTTTCCTGGGCCTCCTCCAGGTGGGACATGCCTGGAACACGTCTTTAGGGAGGCGTCCAGGAGGCATCCTACACAGATGCCCAAGCCACCTCAACTGACTCCTCTCTTGATGTGAAGGAGTGGCGGCTCAATCCCGAGCTCCTCCCGAATGACTGAGCTTCTCACTCTCTCTCTAAGGGAGCACCCAGCCACCCTGCGGAGGAAACTCATTTCGGCCACTTGTATCCGTGATCTTGTCCTTTTGGTCATACCCAAAGTTCATGACCATAGGTGAGTGTGGGAGCGTAGATTGACCGGTAAAATGAGAGATTCGCCTTGCGACTCAGCTCTTTCTTTACCACGATGATTCTGTACATCGACCGCATGACTGCAGATGCTGCACCAATCCGTCTTTCAATCTCATGCTCCATCGTTCCCTCACTCGTGAACAAGATCCCGAGATACATAAACTCCTCTACTTGAGGCAGGACATCTCCACCTACCCGGATAGGGCAAGCCACCATTTTCCGGTCGAGAACCATGGCCTCAGATTTGAAGGTGCTGATTCTTATCCCAGCCGCTTCGCACTCGGTTGAAATCCTGCCCATAAATATTAAGAACAGAATCTGTGACACGGGGCAGCCCTGCCGGAGTCCAACATGCACTGGGAACAGGTCTGACTTATTGCCGGCAATGCGAACCAAGCTCCTGCTCCGGTTGTACAGAGACCGAACAGCCCATAGCAAAGGGCCCCGGATCCCATACTCACGGAGCACCTTCCACAGAATACCACGAGGGACACTGTCGAATGCTTTCTCCACATCCACGAAGCAAAATTAGAATGGTTGGGCATACTCCCATGAACCCTCCAGCACCCTGCGGAGAGTATAGAGTTGGTCCAGTGTTCCATGATCAGGACGAAAACCGCATTGTTCCTCCTGAATCCGAGGTTTGACTATCGGCCAAATTCTCCTCTCCAGTAGCTTGGCTTAGACTTTCCCAGGGAGGCTGAGAAGTGTGATCCCCTATAGTTGGAACACACTCTCTGGTACCCCTTTTTAAACAGTGACCACCACCCCAGTTTGCCACTCCAGTGGCACTGTCCTTGTCCTCCATGCAATGTTGCAGTTGCGTTTCAACCAAGAAAGCCCTACAACATCCAGACACACCCTACCACCAAGGAGTTTACGGACTACCTCAGTGACTTTGGCTTGGGTGATGGAACAGTCCACTGCAGAGTCCCCACCCTCTGCTTCCTCAGCGGAAGGCATGTCGGTGGGATTGAGGAGATCCTGGAAGTATTCCTTCCACCGTCTGACAATGTCCCCAATTGAGGTCAGCAGCCCCCCACCCGTACCATAGATGGTGTTGACAGGGTACAGCTTCCCCCTTCTGAGGCGCCGGACGGTTTGCCAGAATCTCTTCGGTGCCATACGATAGTCTTCCTCTATGGCCTCACAGAACTTCTCCCAGACTCAAGTTTTTGCTTCCCGGACCGCCCGAGCTGTGGCTTGCTTGGCCTGCTGGTACCCATCAGCTGTGTCACGAGTCCCATGGGCCAACAAGGCCTGATTGGACTCCTTCAACCTGCAGCATCCTTTACTTCAGGTGTCCACCACCTGGTTCGGGGATTGCCGTCACGACAAGCACCAGAGACCCTGCGTCCACAACTTTCAGCTGCCATGGTAACAATGGAGGCAGAGAACATGGTCCACTCTGACTCAATGTCCCCAGCCTCCCTTGGAATCTGGGAGAAGCTCTCCCAGACATGGGAGTTGAATACCTCCCTGACCGAGGGCAGACATTCCCAAAAGACCCTCACAATACGTTTGGGGCTGCCCGGTCTGTCCCGCTTCCTCCTCCGCCAGCGTATCCAACTCACCACCAGGTGGTGATCAGTTGACAGCTCAGCCCTTCTCTTCACCCAAGTGTCCAAGACATGCGACTGCAGGTCAGATGAAACAAAGTCAATCATTGACCTCCGGCCTAGGGTGTCCTGGTGTTACGTGCACTGATGAACACCTTATGCTCAAACTGTGTTTGTTATGGACAGACCGTGACTAGCACAGATCAGGGAGGTCGTTCCAATCAACCCCCTTCAGGTTTTACTGTCATTGCCCACGTGGACATTGAAGTCCCCCAGTAGAACAATGGAGTCCCCAGTTGGAGCACTATCAAGTACCCCTTCCGCGGACTCTAAGGCCAGGTACTCTACTGTTTTTCGGCCTATAGGCACAAACAGTGAGAGACCTTTCCCTGACCCGAAGGCGCAAGGAAGCAACCCTCTTGTTCACTGGGATAAAACGCCAACACATGGCAGCTGAGCTGGGGGGCTTTAAGCAGAGCTACGCCAGCCCATCACCGGGGGCAACTCCAGAATAGTGGAGCATCCAGCCCCTCTGAAGGAGCTGGGTTCCAGAGCCCAGGCGGTGCATAGAGGTGAGCCCAACTCTCTAGCAGGCTTCTCAACCTCTCACACAAGCTCCACCCCCCACCCACCAGCAAGGTGACATTCCATGTCCCCATTGCTAGGGTGTTTGCCCAGGGATTGGGCCAACAAGGCACCCCGCCCTGACCGCTGCCCAAACCACATTACACCGACCCCTCATGATTCCTCCTGCGAGTTGTGAGCCTACCTGACTGCGGCAGGCAATTAGACATTTGAACAAATGGCTTTGATGTATACTTGTGCTGAATGCAGCACAAGTCTACATCAAAGCCATTAAGGAATGCTCAATAGGTTTAGTTTGTATTGCTCGTTAGGTTTTGCAACACTGTCTTCTGGAATTCAATGTTCACATTAGATTACAGATGAACCGCACAAGTGTGATTTTCTATTGGAAAGCTGAATGCTTGTCTCATTTGCATCTTAGTGACCCCGTAAAAAGGTCAATACAGGACATATGATGCCCGTTGCCTGAAACTCAGGGTGAAGTGGGTACCAAAAGTGTTTGGATGGATGAACTACACAACTATTGATAAACAGGTTAAGCATAGCAAGTAAACCTTAAAGGAGCCATCTGGTCATTTTTTGGGAAACTTGGGGGGGTGGGGGGGACCAAAAAAAAAAAAAAAAAAAAAAAAAAAAAAAAAAAACAAAAGCCACTCATGGTCAGTGTGCTGAGCCAAAACTTCCTTTTAAAAAGGTTTCAAATTCAAGCTCTCCAGTTTTTCAGAGGAAGTTCTTGTTCAGTAAATCCTTTAGCATCTAAAATGTGCCAACGCAAGATCTATTATAGTGCTTTTAGATGTACATGATTTTAAACTACTCACTTTGTATTTAAACTGAGCAGCTCACACCTTGAATAAGCTGTGAAGAAAACAGAAGCTACCATAGTATGTTGTACTTTTCTGCCAGCATGTCTCCATTACGCCCCAGCACGTAACTGACGTTACACAATTGTAATATGCATTTTTTGCTGTCCACAAACAGTATGAGGGGGGGGGGGGGAATAAAACCCTCAAACTACAAGTTTAAGAAACCAGCTTTATTAAATTCTTCAAATTTCGAGTTAAAAAGCCAAAGTTTGCCCTCTCAAAACAAGATGGCATTTCTCTGTACTTTAGTGCCTGTGGGAAGAGAAAACGGAGGGTTAATGAAGCACCAACATCTCAAAGCTCAACTGTGAATGCTTACCTTTCCCAGAAGGACCACCAAGATTATGAAGCCTTGAGACCTTGACGTAGCGAGTGGCTGGGAAGTAAGCAGGCAGCTGCATGATGGGCATTCTAGTTTTTTGGAAAGCAGCATGTGTCTGAAGTCCTGTAGTGGGCTCAGGACCTGAGAGAAAAGACCAGTTATACTGCATCCCATTAGCGGACGAGTCACAGGGCAAGAGCACAGTACCTGCCGTGGGCTGCACAGCATGGGTGATGGTGCCAACACCTTCCATGTCAGATTCAAATGTGTAGACAGAGAACAGGCGGTGGAGTCCAGCCAGAGGATATGTGCACCTGACAGTCACCCTGCAAACACATTAGGCAGCATCATTGTGGGGTGGTTAGAGAACGAACACCTTTACAAGACAAAGCTTGAGGAAAAGGTGCAAATGGTACATACCCCTCTGCATCGTCACAGTAGTTTGCATTGATGCTGTACAAAATCTTGTTTTCATATGCAACGTTGCCTTTTGAGAGCTGCAGGAGGTACATACCACAATCAGGAGGCAGAGTACTGTTGAAATCCAACCTCATTTTAAACATTGCACATGCTACCTTTACTATGGCGCCACAGCTGTTTACTGGGAAAGAGAAGAGAACCCTAGTGCCATTGACATCATTGGGATAGCAGAGCTCATTTCTGAGGTGAAAACCCGCTGGGATCTGTCCACTTGGGATGGTTGCGGACAGGTCGGCCACCACAGTCATCCTCCCATCAGTGGAGCACACTGCAGAAGTCGCAAGGAAGATGAAGTTGAGCATCCACAAGCTGTATGCAATGTCCCTACCTATTGCAAACCATGTCCTTACTAATGAATTCTCTGGATGTGAAAGGGCATGTCTTGACACTGGAAGCCTGCACCTCTGATGTCTCACCATCCCTCACAAGGATCTCAAATGTGCCGAGGAAGCCCATCAAAGTAACATCCTGCAAAAAATTTAAAAAAAAAAAAACACACACACCACACCTCATTTTCATCAACCGGGCACACGCCTTTAAAGAGCTATTGTTCTCACCCTGTATTCGTAGCCATGAGTGAAGAGTGGAACGTCGAGCAGCAAGCTCTGGCTATCGTTGGTCATGAGGTAGCCACGCTCAGCTGCCAACGCAGACGTAAGCAGGTCAGAGCCAATGCTGAACTGCCACAGGTAGTCAAAAGGCCGAAAGCCCAGCTTGAAACTGATGCCAGATGACGTGCAGTTGCTTTCAAAGACTGGAGGAGCTAAGGGCACAGCAAGTCATTACCTGCAATGCTACAAACAGCCCATCTTCAAATACAGGGTCAGGACTTACAAACATTCTGTAGTGCCACAAATGAGGCCGCGTGGTAGTAAGGTTCATTGCCGGGCACGGTCAGCATGTAGTCGACAGCCAGCTTATGCAACATGGCGCCGTGTTCCCTGGAGAACTGAGAAGGCACGAGGTAAGCCAGCGCAATAGGCAAGGATGTCACTGAATGAATGTCCAAAGAAAGTTACCTCCTGTATGACAACGGGGTCATCAAAGGACACCTTCAGAGTGTAGCTGTGGGTGTTGTTGGGTTCACTTGCTTCTGTGAGGATGATGCGCTCATTGCTAAAGGGCACAGTAAAGTCATTCCCATTCAACTGGACTGAGGTCAAGTCCACATCGTCAGGGATCTGCCCAAGGTAGATGGTGAACACGCCCTCTTCCAGGATGGTTCGGTTCTCAGTGAGGAGCTCGCAGGGCAGAAGGGGAGTAACCACAAGCCTGTGACATCTGATCACGGTCTCCTTGTAATCCTCATCCACCAACACTTGCTTGAAGTACAGGTGGAAGACATAGAACTCGAAGATGGCACCCTTCACAAAGCTCTGAAACACACGACGAGCTTTTAGGCTCTACCTTAAGGCTAATGTGGCACAGTGCCATGGTACCTCACCTTCCTGTACCCTCCCTCAGCATTATAGGGGATACCAATGTGGATTGTGGTGTTGCGCTTCTCCATGATGAAGCCCCTCTGCTCTGCAGCTGCCTGCTCCATAAGGTCAGCATTCAGGCCCACACTGATCTGAGAGCCACCAAGACTGGGATACAGTGCTTCTGGGGTCTCCCATGTCATGTAGCCACCATCATGTGATGCCTCATCTGTTCAGAAAGCAAGTTTACATCATTATGATGCATGTACATTAAAAGAAAGCTCAGCTAGAGACTGGGTCACCTACACATAGAGCAAGCAGCAACTAGGTCAACCATGAGGACGACCCAGCTTTGCCTGGAGAAGACACTGGCATGGACCACCTCTACCGGAACATCAGTCACCTGCACAGACATTACTTTAACCCTGTTTTAGACCGACGCTTGGCCTATAATAACACTCGCCATTTTACCTCAGTGCTGTATGAGTCAGGTTGCCCATATGGGGTACGAAACACAATCCGCTCATGCGTCACTGCAAACACATAGCCCCGTTCCCGGGCCTCAGAGAAATTCATGGGTGGCAGTTGCTTATCTGGACCTTGAAGGATCACTTGCCACTCTGAAGCAGATGAGCTATACAACTACAGAAGAATAAATAAATATCAAGTCTTCAAGTGTTGGACCATAATGGAGGGAAGTTGGGGCTAACATACAGGCCGGAGAGAATTCCAGTCATTCATCCCAGAAAAGCAGCCAGCTTCTGCCTCTACAGACACCTGCAGAGAACACAAGATGAGAAAAACTGGCACATTAGATTTGATGTCCCCCACACCCCAGAACAAACCACTTACTTCCATGTAGTTGAGCTCACAAGAAACCTCTCTGGGAGACCAGGGCAGTTGAGGAAGACAGGTCCTATTCAATCCATAGCTGGTCTCCTCACCGTCAAGAGTTGCGATCAGGTTAAAACTGAATGTGTACCCATCATCCTGGCAACAGAAGCATGCAAGAGGTTTCCTAGCCGGCATCACACGGTTGCACAAATTAATGCGACTCCATATTTGTACATACTTCCTTTTCTGTGTGACAGCTGAAGTAAGAGGCTCTGAGCTCCACAAGGCCCAGGAATGGGAGAACACTGATGGTGTAGCCACATTCTGCTGCATACTGTGCAGTGAGGGCATACGCACCCGTCCCATCTGAGATCATAGGACAGGTTAAGCATAAGCAGTGTACCCAAATTCTTGCCAAGTCCCTTAAATGTAGCATCTAGTACCCTTGAAAAGGATGCCAATTCAAAAACATCCATTTAAGATGAGACCAGTTCATTGGGCTTTTAACAGCTCAGAAAGCACAAATGACTCACCAACAGCCTCAAAGTGAGGATCTTCTCCAGTGACGGCAAGATCAACAGCTGTCATGAAGTAACGATCATGACACTCCATTTGAAGAACTCCTGGGAACAAAACAAGCTCCATAACCAAGACCTCTACCAAAATTAATTTAGATGACAGATGACCAACCTTCCAGAAGACCACCACATCTTGCAGCTGACCACATAGACAGGACCAAGACCACACTGCAACAGAGGCATGTGTGACAAATATAAAAGAGCTATTTAATATGCTGTTTGAGGACTTACAGATCAACAACATACCCAAAGCTAAACTTGAAAGCCATAGCTGCTGACGTGTGGCCAGTGTCTAAAGCCAGCGTGACCGCTAGCAAACTACACCTACTGACCAACACAAGCTCAAGTGAAGCTCTTGTTCCTGAACAACAAAAGCACCATGTAAACCAACCAACTGCATCTGCTTTTATGAGCCCATTTCCTTTCCAACTGACCAGCAGCTACACAGGTGCCGGCTGATGCAAATCAAATCACTGCGATTCATCAGAGCACAGGTGCTGCTAAATAAATCCTCACAGTTCCTTAATGCATTAAAGTAGCCTGAGTTTCAAGCTGAATTGGAGGGGAAAAAAAGTAGTAATAATAAATAATAATTAAAAAAAAATGGAGTTTTTCAATTCAAATAGAGCAGGATGGCATGGTGGTTAGCAATGTTGCTTCATATTAAAAAGCAGTATAAAAGTATCCAGAGATGTGTACATGTAAAAGATGTTCTGTATCTTACATAAAAAACTAAACTAAACTAAACTAAACTATGTGTATCACATTGAAGCAAACCTGTAAAATGAAAAACAGCCAATTATCCTGTACACAAACTATTCATAAATATGTGAATCCAAAAACATAAAAAAACAATCCTGCTAAAAACAAATATGCACTACAGGTATATTAGAAAAACATACATGTATACATACACTAAAAAGTGACATAAAAAGAGATTAATCATACATGTATAACCAGACCGATAAGCTGAACAGCTGCAGGACTATCACACTCCTTTAAAAACTGTTGTACATTTCACCATCATTATTACAATACAGTCCATCATAACAATAATGTCTATCATCATACTGCCATTTCATTGTTTTTGCTGTAATTTAATTGCCTTTGGCTCTTAAACCCAACATCATGCTATAACCTGTTTCTTTTTAATTTGCACTTTGTGTTTAAAATGTATTTATTGTGTAGCACCGAGGGACTGAGAGTAACGTAATTTCGATATTCTGTATGTATCTCACATGTGGTAGAATTGACAATAAACTTGACTTTGACTTGACTTGATAACAATAAAAATAGTTGTTATATAGCAACCTGAACAGGAAAATCATGAAACTAAGGTATTAATCATGGCAATAAACTACAATTAAATACTGAAATGAAATTAACCACACAATAGACAGTAAGCCTTTTTTAGCCTTTGCAAAGGGGGAGTGCTGGTACCGCTGTTTACACAAGCATATGCCTTGCCTTTCCATTGTAGCAGCCTTTTTTTATTCACACTTGAAGCAGGGTGGTTACATGACAAGTTGCAAGCAATAATTAGATCATTGGATTAGAATAGACATTTAGTTCTTGGGTGTGTTAAGGCAATCATGTGAAAAAGCAATCAAGGGATGATGTGATAAAAATGTCAGTATTCTAACATTTCCCTGCTGTTTATCACATAGATAGCCTTTTAAAAACATGAATACATCCTGCAACATTGATTATATGAAGTAACATAGGCATCATCGCAAACACCTCGTGTTTTCACATTTTCTGTGTAGAAATCATGGTGGTTACTTATACAGCATCATCATAGTTCAGAGCACTATCATATCCTTCTCCAGGATCTCTGTCAGCAAGAGGGACATAGTCTCCTCTCTGACCTGGTGAACCTCTGGGTCCTGGAACAATGATGCTGCATCCAGTGGTGTTCTCTCTGGGAGTACCAATTTGGTTTGTGATGTGGGCAGCAAATCTGCCATAGGAGTGCACTTGGTTGTGGCCAGCGCTTTCTTGTGGTTACCTGGAGGGATCCAGAGTAGTTTCTTTTTTGCCAATAATTTGTCTTTGCAGAGTTGTGTTGTTGTATCCTGGGTGTGTACTCAGAGCATAGAGACACGGCCGTTTGTCAGCGAAGTTGTCGACTGGTCGGAGGTCTGTGGATACTTCATGGTTGCTTCTGCTGCAGAGATGCTAGATTACCCTGCTCCCTGTCAGGGCAGGGATCAGTTGTTTTCTTCACTAACGTTGAGACGAGTCACCCTAAGAAGTGGCTCCCCTTTGTAATCAGACTTCCCCACTGCCCTGAATTAGGGGTCCATTACTCTCTGCACTTACAGTGACTAAGATGTAGCCAGCTGGGCCGTTCGGCGATCTTCACTGCTGTTGGAGTGGTCAGGAGTACTCAGAATGGTCCCTTCCAACGTGGACTGGCTCAATTCTTTCGCTTGATGTCTTTGATGTACACCCAGTGTCCTGGTTTCACATGTGGTGTCTCCTGTGGGGAAAGACACTTAGATGGCAGTAAATTTGCATTGGCGATCTCTTTCTATTTTAGTGTTCGATCGTGAAGTTTGCTACTATCTGTTCGTTCTCTATATGAGACCTTTGTTTATGTTTCTTTGTGGGTTGTGCTTTATGCATGTGGGACAGGCTTTACAAAAATAATTTTTTACAAAGGATTGTAAGCCAAAGGTAGTGAACTGCTGCTGTATTATGTTACTCTAAACTGCATCTCTTGTAAGGCGTGATGTTAGATTCTAGTCACGCAAAGAAATTAGATCTACCTTTAACCCTCTAGGGGCCTTGAAGAAAAAACTTTTGATTCATACTCATAGTTATTATCTGAATAGAACACGTCTGTCCCGCTCCCTTTTCGACCACTTTTTTGGCATGTCTGACCCACTGCATCCATTGAGTAACTGATCACAAAGAGCTCCCCACTGCTGGCCATAAAGTCCACCCAGTTGCTGGTCTGGGCCGGGAGGATATGGGAAGGGACCTCGATCATCTCTGTCAGTATAATTACTTCAGACACAAGCCCAATCTTTCCCTAATGAGGACTGAGCTGCCTCTCCAGCCTTATGTCTATTCAATCTTTATGAGTGTAGCACTCCCTCCCTATCTGCTATCCAGTGTTCTGAGTTTTCTCTGGCTGGAGTCACTCCTTCAACAGCCTTTCTAGCTTCCTCCAAAGTCCATGGTCTAAACACTGGATGTAAGGGGGATCACGCTCTCCCCCATGGGGACTGGCTACTTGGACCATGGGATACTCTTCAGCCTCACTCAAATGTTTGAGGTGAAGGTGGTCCTTGGGGATGAGGTTTTTTTTACCCTTTACACTGCTATCACTGGAGTGTGGTTTGATGGTGGAGCCGAGTAAGAGGGGTGGAGATGTAATCCCTGCAATGAGGGGTGGAGAGGAGCCACGGTGGCTGGAGGAAACGAAGGAGCCGAGGCCACTGCAGCTCCAGCAGGCTCCGTGCTCCATCCTCCACCAGCGCCTTGAATGGCGACAGGTCTGGGTATAGCAGGCGTTTCATTTTCTTCTGGTCTCACATACTGCTCGCTGCCTGTTCAGTTTTCTCTCTTATTTTGGATTTCTGTAGCTGTTCTCTCGCCTCTCCAACGAAGCTTGTAGCCACAACTTTGCATATTTCAGCTTTTCCTCCTCTCTTTCCGACCTGTCTTCAGTGACGCACTTTAATACTTTTTCCATTTGGGCAAGTGCAACATACTTTCAGGAAATCTTCCTGCCATATACTTTTCATCACTTATAGGTACCTCTCAAGAGGATTTAGTATTACCCATGTTCACAATACTTTGCTTTATAACATTTTATCCACAATGTAGGTATTGAGCTTACCTACCAGTCACACCAAAACAGCTCTTTTCCTATCATTCAAAAGAACACCTCAAAGAAAGCGTATTCCAAACCAAAGGGGGACTAACCATTTCTCTCTTGGGACTCAAAGGAAGATTCTTGACCCTTAGACTGGGACTCGGGGTTTAAAAACTCTTGACCCTTCAATCCTAGAACTTAGTCACTTCTCTGGTGGTTTGTTTTTCCTCCGTCCAGAGCTCATCAGTCCACCGTTGCCAGGAGCTGACCCAAGACACCGGCCTGATGAATTTAGCCTCAGGTCTTTGTTTCAACTCCTGTAGACTGGCCGTGCACAGGCTTCGGCGTGTTGTCTCATGTTGAGATCCAGGTCACTGCACCAACAAATTTTTCCCCTTACTCCACTATAGATAGAAATAAACCACGAGACAGTAAGCCTTTGCAAAGGGAGAGTGCTGGCACTGCGGTTTACGCAAGCATATCCAGCAACTCCACCTTCCCATTGTAGCAGCTGGTTTTTCCCCACACTTGAAGCAGGGCAGTTACATGACAAGTTGCAAGCAATGATTAGACAGTCAGTTCTTGGGCATGTTAAGGCAATCACGTGATAAAAGCAAATCATTGGATTTTTAAAAAAAAAAAAAATTCCAACAATGGGTATGGCAGCTCCATTTTTAATAGAACAGATATTCACAATAATCTGACATGTAGCAGGCTCTAAAAAGTTATGAAGCATTAATGAGATAAGCCATAGGATGCCTAAGATATGGAATATTTCTGCATTGTCAATGGTTGCACAAATGTCACTTTTAAAAGTCTATAAAACTGGTTACAGCCTGGTTTTCCTCATGAACATTAAATGCATGTTCCAAAAGAGTCCCGCAGCTTCTGGATTGCAGATTTCAAATAGATGGGAGCATTGTGGTTTCTGTACTTGTGGGCCTCTTTACCTACCCCCCCCCCCCCCCAGCAGATTGAAAGGCCACTTCAAGGGGTTGTTTCTGGTAATGAGATTGGCTGACTTGTTGATGCCAATTCCCCCCCCCCCCCCCAAAAAAAAAAAGCCCTCACACCACAAGTTTAAGAACACAGCTTTAATTCTTCAGAGTTCTAGTTAAAAAGCAAAGTTTACGCCCTCAAGACAGGATGGCATTTCCCTGTACTTGCGTGTTTCCTTTAGTGCCTGCAGACAGACAGACAGAAAACGGAGGGTTAATGAAGCACCAACATCTCAAAGCTCAACTGTGAATGCTCACCTTTCCCAGAAGGACCACCAAGATTATGAAGCCTTGAGACCTTGACGTAGCGAGTTGCTGGGAAGTAAGCTGGTAGCTGCATGATGGGCATTCTAGTTTTTTGGAAAGCAGCATGTGTCTGAAGTCCTGTAGTGGGCTCAGGACCTGAGAGAATAGACCCATTATACTGCATCCCATTAGCGGACGAGTCACAGGGCAAGAGCACATTACCTGCCGTGGGCTGCACAGCGTGGGTGATTGTGCCAACACCTTCCATGTCAGATTCAAATGTGTAGACAGAGAACAGGCGGTGGAGTCCAGCCAGAGGATATGTGCACCTGACAGTCACCCCTGCAAACACATTAGGCAGCATCATTGTGGGGTGGTTAGAGAACGAACACCTTTACAAGACAAAGCTTGAGGAAAATGTGCAAATGGTACATACCCCTCTGCATCGTCACAGTAGTTTGCATTGATGCTGTACAAAATCTTGTTTTCATATGCACGTTGCCTTTTGAGAGCTGCAGGAGGTACATACCACGATCAGGAGGCAGAGTACTGTTGAAATCCAACCTCATTTTAACATTGCACATGCTACCTTCACTATGGCGCCACAGCTGTTGACTGGGAAAGAGAAGAGAACCCTAGTGCCATTGACATCATTGGGATAGCAGAGCTCATTTCTGAGGTGAAAACCCGCTGGGATCTGTCCACTTGGAATGGTTGCGGACAGGTCGGCCACCACAGTCATCCTCCCATCAGTGGAGCACACTGCAGAAGTCACAAGGAAGATGAAGTTGAGCATCCACAAGCTGTATGCAATGTCCCTACCTATTGCAAACCATGTCCTTACTAATGAATTCCCTGGATGTGAAAGGGCATGTCTTGACACTGGAAGCCTGCACCTCTGATGTCTCACCATCCCTCACAAGGATCTCAAATGTGCCGAGGAAGCCCATCAAAGTAACATCCTGCAAAAAAACCACACCTCTCATTTCATCAGCAAACAGTGCACACGCTTTTAAAGGGCTATTGTTCTCACCCTGTATTCGTAGCCGCGAGGTAAAAGCGGAACGTCAAGCAGCAAGCTCTGGCTATCGTTGGTCATGATGTAGCCAACGCTCAGCTGCCAACGCAGACGTAAGCAGGTCAGAGCCAATGCTGAACTGCCACAGGTAGTCAAAAGGCCGAAAGCCCAGCTTGAAACTGATGCCAGATGACGTGCAGTTGCTTTCAAAGACTGGAGGAGCTAATGGCACAGCAAGTCATTACCTGCAATGCTACAAACAGCCCATCTTCAAAATACAGGGTCAGGACTTACAAACATTCTGTAGTGCCACAAATGAGGCCGCGTGGTAGTAAGGTTCATTGCCGAGCACGGTCAGCATGTAGTCGACAGCCAGCTTATGCAACATGGCGCCATGGTCTCTGGAGAACTGAGAAGGCACGAGGTAAGCCAGCGCAATAGGTGAGGATGTCACTGAATGAGTGTCCAAAGACAGTTACCTCCTGTATGACAACGGGGTCATCAAAGGGCACCTTCAGAGTGTAGCTGTGGGTGTTGTTGGGTTCACTTGCTTCTGTGAGGATTGATGCGCTCATTGCTAAAGGGCACAGTAAAGTCATTCCCATTCAACTGGACTGAGGTCAAGTCCACATCGTCAGGGATCTGCCCAAGGTAGATGGTGAACACTCTCTCTTCCAGGATGGTTCGGTTCTCAGTGAGGAGCTCGCAGGGCAGAAGGGGAGTAACCACAAGCCTGTGACATCTGATCACGGTCTCCTTGTAATCCTCATCCACCAACACTTGCTTGAAGTACAGGGTGGAAGACATAGAACTCGAAGATGGCGCCCTTCCAAAGCTCTGAAACACATGACGAGCTTTTAGGCTCCATCTTAAGGCTAATGTGGCACGGTGGTGCCATGGTACCTCACCTTCCTGTATCCTCCCTCAGCATTATAGGGGATACCAATGTGGATTGTGGTGTTGCGCTTCTCCTGATGAAGCCCCTCTGCTCTGCAGCTGCCTGCTCCATAAGGTAAGCATTCAGGCCCACACTGATCCGAGAGCCACCAAGACTGGGATACAGTGCTTCTGGGGTCTCCCATGTCATGTAGCCACTGTCATGTGATGCCTCATCTGTTCAGAAAGCAAGTTTACATCATTATGATGCATGTACATTAAAGCAAGCTCAGCTAGAGACTGGGTCACCCACGTAGAGCAAGCAGCAACTAGGTCAACCATGAGGACGACCCAGCTTTGCCTGGAGAAGACACTGGCATGGACCACCTCTACTGGAACATCAGTCACCTGCACAGACATTACTTTAACCCCGTTTTAGACTGATGCTTGGCCTATAATAACACTCGCCATTTTACCTCAGTGCTGTGTGAGTCAGGTTGCCCATATGGGGTACGAAACACAATCCGCTCATGCGTCACTGCAAACACATAGCCCTGTTCCCGGGCCTCAGAGAAATTCATGGGTGGCAGTTGCTTATCTGGACCTTGAAGGATCACTTGCCACTCTGAAGCAGATGAGCTATACACCTACAGAAGAATAAAAATATATCAAGTCTTCAAGTGTTGGCCCATAATGGAGGGAAGTTGGGGCTAACATACAGGCCGGAGAGAATCCAGTCATTCATCCCAGAAAAGCAGCCAGCTTCTGCCTCTACAGACACCTGCAGAGAACACAAGATGAGAAAAACTGGCACATTAGATTTGATGTCCCCCACACCCCAACAAACACTTACTTCCATGTAGTTGAGCTCACAAGAAACCTCTCTGGGAGACCAGTTGAGGAAGACAGGTCCTATTCAATCCATAGCTGGTCTCCTCGCCGTCAAGGGTTGCGATCAGGTTAAAACTGAATGTGTACCCATCATCCTGGCAACAGAAGCATGCAAGAGGTTTCCTAGCCGGCATCACACGGTTGCACAAATTAATGCAGCTCCATATTTGTACATACTTCCTTTTCTGTGTGACAGCTGAAGTAAGAGGCTCTGAGCTCCACAAGGCCCAGGAATGGGAGAACACTGATGGTGTAGCCACATTCTGCTGCATACTGTGCAGTGAGGGCATACGCACCCGTCCCATCTGAGATCATAGGACAGGTTAAGCATAAGCAGTTTACCCAAATTCTTGCCAAGTCCCTTAAATGTAGCATCTAGTACCCTTGAAAAGGATGCCAATTCAAAAACATCCATTTAAAATGAGACCAGTTCATTGGGCTTTAACAGCTCAGAAAGCACAAATGACTCACCAACAGCCTCAAAGTGAGGATCTTCTCCAGTGACGGCAAGATCAACAGCTGTCATGAAGTAACGATCATGACACTCCATTTGAAGAACTCCTGGGAACAAAACAAGCTCCATAACCAAGGCCTCTACCAAAATTAATTTAGATGACAGATGACCAACCTTCCAGAAGACCACCACATCTTGCAGCTGACCACATACAGGACCAAGACCACACTGCAACAGAGGCATGTGTGACAAATATAAAAGAGCTATTTAATATGCTGTTTGAGGACTTACAGATCAACAACATACCCAAAGCTAAACTTGAAAGCCATAGCTGCTGACGTGTGGCCAGTGTCTAAAGCCAGCGTGACCGCTAGCAAACTACACCTACTGACCAACACAAGCTCAAGTGAAGCACTTGTTCTGAACAACAAAAGCACCATGTAAACCAACCAACTGCATCTGCTTTTATGAGCCCATTTCCTTTCCAACTGACCAGCAGCTACACAGGTGCCGGCTGATGCAAATCAAATCACTGCGATTCATCAGAGCACAGGTGCTGCTAAATAAATCCTCACAGTTCCTTAATGCATTAAAGTAGCCTGAGTTTTAAGCTGATTTTATAGAAAAAAAAGTAGTAATGATAAATAATAATTTAAAAAAAAAGGGGTTTCCAATTCAAATAGAGCAGGGTGGTTAGCAATGTTGCTTCATATTAAATAAAAGTATCCAGAGATGTATACAATAAAAGATGTTCTGTATCCCCCTTTTTATATAAGTTTTTTTACATAAAAAACTAAATCAAACAAAACTATGTGTGACATATTGAAGTAAACCTGTAAAAAGAAAAAAAGGCCAATTGTCCTGTACACAAACTATTCATAAATATGTGAATCCAAAACACAAAAAAAACAATCCTGCTAAAAACAAATAAGCACTACAGGTAAATTAGAAAAGAAAATACATGTATACATACGCTAAAAAGAGACTAAGCATACATGCATAACAATAAAAATAGTTGTTATATAGCAACGTGAACAGAAAAATCAAGAAAACTAAGCTAATAATCATGAAAATGACTTACAATTTAATACTGATAAAAAAACAAAGTGTCTCTAAGGCATCATACGAATATTATAAAGCAATTGTCCATTCTGGTGCGGATCAAGAGAGCGCAGATGAAAAGCTCCCAAAAATTGTCCAAGTGGCAGATGATAAAAACATAGGGGGTCTTTCCGTGTGGAGTTTGCATGTTCTCAAGTGCTTGCGAGTGGTTTCCTCCGGGTACTCCGGCTTCCTACCACTGTCCAAAAACATGCATACTAGGTTAACTGAAACTTGAGCATGTATGGTTGTCTGTTTTTGTATGTGACCCTGCGATGGACTGGCAACCTGTCCAGGGTGGACCCCTGCCTTTCACTTGCTATGCGTCGGGATAAGCTCTGACAGATGCCCGTGAGAAGGAGTAAGTGGGTATAGATGATGGATGATAAAAAATATTTAAAAAAAAATCCTCTACAGTCCCAAAAGTTATACATACATAAAAAAAAAGCATAAAATGGAATGGAATGTAGCTGTACTGCAAAAACCTCAGCGTTTACACAAAATTATTAAGTTCCAAAACCTTCAAACCCCTACACTCCTCCTAAAAATAATCTACATAGAAAAGATATCATGCTCCTCCGCCAGCTCAGAGGAGGGGCACAATGGAAGAGTCTCCGACCTAATCTGAGCCAACTGAGTATGAGGCGTCTGTGGGAATTTACCATATATGACAGTAGTGATGCATTTCAGGCACAAACGTCTCATGCAGGGTATGCAACAACATACGCATAATGTAAGGACAATCACAGCTACCACAAGAGAAATAAAAATGTATAAAATGTGGCCTTGCTATCTACCGAAATGTTAAGACAGCCAATCTTCGAGTACATAATGGATGCCAGAATTAGCTGCCAATTCTTCCGGGGGGTTCTAAGACCTGTCAAAGTTGTAGTCATGGACCCATCCGGAGCCATATTATTTGGGATGAATACACAAGTGTGCACAAACTCCACCGCTATCAGCAAGCAAAAACTCCAATGCCATACGGTTCTGATAAGTCATGAGAAGTAGCTGCCAACTGTTCATGTAAACCAGCTGTTGTGGTAATTTATGTGGTCCACATTTTTATTCATTGTAATAATCGGGAACATAGATTTAAAACCAGAGGCCACTTGATCGGCCAATTTATATTCATCAGAAACCCCTCTAGGTTCCCCTGTTGCATCAATGTAGTAGGAGAATCAGCATATAGATCAAACATACGGTATCTGGATCTTTGTACAGGTTGCACATTAGATTGCCACCTGTAGATGTTCGAGATATTTGCATTAACCACAATAACAGGTGCCTCTAGTGACAAGAGAGTACAAACACCAATTCAATCAGATGGGAGGGTGTAAAGAAGTCTTCAACCACCACAGTACCAATAAACATCAGATCGTGCAGAAGACAACTTGGTAGTTTTTTCCCATGAGGAAATGTCACTGGGGGCCCCTGAGCAAGGCCCTTAACTCCCAATTGCTCCCCGGGGCGCTGCCCTGCTAGCAGCCCCACTGCTCACTAGTGAAACTAGTTGATGGGTTAAAAGCAGAGACTAATTTCGGTGTGCATCGTACATACAGCGTGTGCACGATGTCCACACTGACAAGAAAGGGAAGAAAAAAAAAAAAAAAAAAAAAAAAAGTCAATAGTTTTAATGCACCAATCTTCTGGAATGTGACCCACTATTGTTCCAGAGTTACCATTTCAGACTACACACACATGATTATTTCTATTGGAGTGAAAATAGGAATTGCTTTCGGAGGAGAAAGACAATATGGCTTTCCAGATGTGCACATGCTGCAGGGGATTTTCTGTTAGACATAAATGAAACATGCACTCAGTGTTATTCTCTGAAAATGGGGATGGTACTGTAAACTGTGTCTGGCCTGAGAGCTTGCAATACAATCCTAAACTAAAGCCAATTACACAGCAGAGGTTATCAGAGTCAAACATTCCCCTCTGTGTAACCAGTTTCAATTTGGGTTAGTATTTTATATGAAATTTTAGAAACGCTTTTAACTACATGTAGACCAGGAATGGAACAAACAAAAAGGCCTGTCGACTAGGTACGAATACTGTAAGTCCCTGCTAAAGGGACCGTCCAGACCCTTCAGACTTGTGTTGGAAGTCATTTGTGTCAATGTCAGGTGTAGAGGTCCTTAAATCAGTCCAAACCTCAGTCTAGGTGTGTTCAGTCGGGTCAGTAGCTGGAGTAGAATGTGTCTTGTGTATCCAGGTGAAAAATCTGTATGCAGTCAGCCACTTTCAGTGTGATGTCACCTCTGCAACCGTATTGGTCCTTTCCACCTTGGTTGCGACCAGTGGAGTTTAACCTTCCTTTAGACCCATGAACCTACAACAGGTGAAGCATCTTCTTGCACCTTAGGTTCTAACCATGAGTCTAGGAATCCTTTCCTGTGTCTCACACTTGACTGGAGAACAGCATTTTCATCAGCATACACCATAAAATATTTAAGCCTTGGTTTAACATTAACATGCCAATGAGATCCTTTAGTTCACATTGCGGAGAAACTGAAAGGATGAACATCCATGGGTATGGCACCTTCATTTTTGGAGACCAGATATACACCAAAATCTTGATGCTTTAGGTGGAAGACAGTAAAAGTTAGGAAGCATTAGTGAGATTAGCCATAGGATGCCTCTCAGGATATGGTACAGCATTGCCACATTGTAAATTGTTGCAATAATTTGTCACTTTAGTCTGAAATTCACAGAAGTAACCAAGTGCCCTAATTGCTAGAGGTTAAAGTTCTCATGAACATTAAATGCATTGTTCCAGAAGACTGTCCCACATATGATTGCAGATTCCAAAATAAGATGCAGCCATGTAATTTTATGGTTCTTCTTATAGGACTCCTTTGCTCCTTTTAGTGCATCGAACAATCAGTATGGTTACATGCTCATCTTAAATTGAGCTAAGAATTTAACCAGTCATTTTCTGTACCAGTGTTATTTTGAAGGTCGGTGTGCATGTGTGCCGGAGCCTATCCGGACTCATTACAGGCAAGGGTGGTGTCAGGACAGGTCACCAGGGTTTAACGGATTTTTGGGAAAAGGTTCAAGTTCAGTGATATGTGTTCTACATGACAGTGTGTCAGCATTCTCCCAGTTAGAACAATTACACGTGGCAGATTGAAAGGCCACTTCAAGGGGTTGTTTCTGGTAATGAGATGGGCATCAACAAGCCAATTCCCCCCAAAAAAGCCCTCAAACCACAAGTTTAAGAACACAGCTTTATTAAATTCTTCAGAGTTCTAGTTAAAAAGCAAAGTTTACGCCCTCAAGACAGGATGGCATTTTCCTGTACTTGCGCGTTTCCTTTAGTGCCTACAGAAGGACAGAAAACGGAGGGTTAATGAAGCACCAACATCTCAAAGCTCAACTGTGAATGCTCACCTTTCCCAGAAGGACCACCAAGATTATGAAGCCTTGAGACCTTGACGTAGCGAGTTGCTGGGAAGTAAGCTGGTAGCTGCATGATGGGCATTCTAGTTTTTTGGAAAGCAGCATGTGTCTGAAGTCCTGTAGTGGGCTCAGGACCTGAGAGAAAGACCAGTTATACTGCATCCCATTAGCGGACGAGTCACAGGGCAAGAGCACAGTACCTGCCGTGGGCTGCACAGCATGGGTGATGGTGCCAACACCTTCCATGTCAGATTCAAATGTGTAGACAGAGAACAGGCGGTGGAGTCCAGCCAGAGGATATGTGCACCTGACAGTCACCCTGCAAACACATTAGGCAGCATCATTGTGGGGTGGTTAGAGAACAACACCTTTACAAGACAAAGCTTGAGGAAAATGTGCAAGTGGTACATACCCCTCTGCATCGTCACAGTAGTTTGCATTGATGCTGTACAAAATCTTGTTTTCATATGCAACGTTGCCTTTTGAGAGCTGCAGGAGGTACATACCACGATCAGGAGGCAGAGTACTGTTGAAATCCAACCTCATTTTAACATTGCACATGCTACCTTCACTATGGCGCCACAGCTGTTGACTGGGAAAGAGAAGAGAACCCTAGTGCCATTGACATCATTGGGATAGCAGAGCTCATTTCTGAGGTGAAAACCCGCTGGGATCTGTCCACTTGGGATGGTTGCGGACAGGTCGGCCACCACAGTCATCCTCCCATCAGTGGAGCACACTGCAGAAGTCGCAAGGAAGATGAAGTTGAGCATCCACAAGCTGTATGCAATGTCCCTACCTATTGCAAACCATGTCCTTACTAATGAATTCTCTGGATGTGAAAGGGCATGTCTTGACACTGGAAGCCTGCACCTCTGATGTCTCACCATCCCTCACAAGGATCTCAAATGTGCCCAGGAAGCCCATCAAAGTAACATCCTGCAAAAAAAAAAAACCACCACACCTCATTTTCATCAACAGTGCACACGCCTTTAAAGGCTATTGTTCTCACCCTGTATTCGTAGCCGAGTGAAAGCGGAACGTCGAGCAGCAAGCTCTGGCTATCGTTGGTCATGAGTAGCCACGCTCAGCTGCCAACGCAGACGTAAGCAGGTCAGAGCCAATGCTGAACTGCCACAGGTAGTCAAAAGGCCGAAAGCCCAGCTTGAAACTGATGCCAGATGACGTGCAGTTGCTTTCAAAGACTGGAGGAGCTAAGGGCACAGCAAGTCATTACCTGCAATGCTACAAACAGCCCATCTTCAAATACAGGGTCAGGACTTACAAACATTCTGTAGTGCCACAAATGAGGCCGCGTGGTAGTAAGGTTCATTGCCGGGCACGGTCAGCATGTAGTCGACAGCCAGCTTATGCAACATGGCGCCATGGTCCCTGGAGAACTGAGAAGGCACGAGGTAAGCCAGCGCAATAGGAAGGATGTCACTGAATGATGTCCAAAGAAAGTTACCTCCTGTATGACAACGGGGTCATCAAAGGACACCTTCAGAGTGTAGCTGTGGGTGTTGTTGGGTTCACTTGCTTCTGTGAGGATGATGCGCTCATTGCTAAAGGGCACAGTAAAGTCATTCCCATTCAACTGGACTGAGGTCAAGTCCACATCGTCAGGGATCTGCCCAAGGTAGATGGTGAACACGCCCTCTTCCAGGATGGTTCGGTTCTCAGTGAGGAGCTCGCAGGGCAGAAGGGGAGTAACCACAAGCCTGTGACATCTGATCACGGTCTCCTTGTAATCCTCATCCACCAACACTTGCTTGAAGTACAGGTGGAAGACATAGAACTCGAAGATGGCACCCTTCACAAAGCTCTGAAACACATGACGAGCTTTTAGGCTCCACCTTAAGGCTAATGTGGCACGTGCCATGGTACCTCACCTTCCTGTACCCTCCCTCAGCATTATAGGGGATACCAATGTGGATTGTGGTGTTGCGCTTCTCCATGATGAAGCCCCTCTGCTCTGCAGCTGCCTGCTCCATAAGGTCAGCATTCAGGCCCACACTGATCTGAGAGCCACCAAGACTGGGATACAGTGCTTCTGGGGTCTCCCATGTCATGTAGCCACCATCATGTGATGCCTCATCTGTTCAGAAAGCAAGTTTACATCATTATGATGCATGTACATTAAAAGCAAGCTCAGCTAGAGACTGGGTCACCTACACATAGAGCAAGCAGCAACTAGGTCAACCATGAGGACGACCCAGCTTTGCCTGGAGAAGACACTGGCATGGACCACCTCTACCGGAACATCAGTCACCTGCACAGACATACTTTAACCCTGTTTTAGACTGACGCTTGGCCTATAATAACACTCGCCATTTTACCTCAGTGCTGTATGAGTCAGGTTGCCCATATGGGGTACGAAACACAATCCGCTCATGCGTCACTGCAAACACATAGCCCCGTTCCCGGGCCTCAGAGAAATTCATGGGTGGCAGTTTGCTTATCTGGACCTTGAAGGATCACTTGCCACTCTGAAGCAGATGAGCTATACAACTACAGAAGAATAAATAAATATCAAGTCTTCAAGTGTTGGACCATAATGGAGGGAAGTTGGGGCTAACATACAGGCCGGAGAGAATTCCAGTCATTCATCCCAGAAAAGCAGCCAGCTTCTGCCTCTACAGACACCTGCAGAGAACACAAGATGAGAAAAACTGGCACATTAGATTTGATGTCCCCCACACCCCAGAACAAACCACTTACTTCCATGTAGTTGAGCTCACAAGAAACCTCTCTGGGAGACCAGGGCAGTTGAGGAAGACAGGTCCTATTCAATCCATAGCTGGTCTCCTCACCGTCAAGAGTTGCGATCAGGTTAAAACTGAATGTGTACCCATCATCCTGGCAACAGAAGCATCAAGAGGTTTCCTAGCCGGCATCACACACGGTTGCACAAATTAATGCGACTCCATATTTGTACATACTTCCTTTTCTGTGTGACAGCTGAAGTAAGAGGCTCTGGCTCCACAAGGCCCAGGAATGGGAGAACACTGATGGTGTAGCCACATTCTGCTGCATACTGTGCAGTGAGGGCATACGCACCCGTCCCATCTGAGATCATAGGACAGGTTAAGCATAAGCAGTGTACCCAAATTCTTGCCAAGTCCCTTAAATGTAGCATCTAGTACCCTTGAAAAGGATGCCAATTCAAAACATCCATTAAGATGAGACCAGTTCATTGGGCTTTTAACAGCTCAGAAAGCACAAATGACTCACCAACAGCCTCAAAGTGAGGATCTTCTCCAGTGACGGGCAAGATCAACAGGCTGTCATGAAGTAACGATCATGACACTTCCATTTGAAGAACTCCTGGGAACAAAACAAGCTCCATAACCAAGACCTCTACCAAATTAATTTAGATGACAGATGACCAACCTTCCAGAAGACCACCACATCTTGCAGCTGACCACATAGACAGGACCAAGACCACACTGCAACAGAGGCATGTGTGACAATATAAAAGAGCTATTTAATATGCTGTTTGAGGACTTACAGATCAACAACATACCCAAAGCTAAACTTGGAAAGCCATAGCTGCTGACGTGTGGCCAGTGTCTAAAGCCAGCGTGACCGCTAGCAAACTACACCTACTGACCACACAAGCTCAAGTGAAGCTCTTGTTCCTGAACAACAAAGCACCATGTAAACCAACCAACTGCATCTGCTTTTATGAGCCCATTTCCTTTCCAACTGACCAGCAGCTACACAGGTGCCGGCTGATGCAAATCAAATCACTGCGATTCATCAAGCACAGGTGCTGCTAAATAAATCCTCACAGTTCCTTAATGCATTAAAGTAGCCTGAGTTTCAAGCTGAATTGGAGGGGAAAAAAAGTAGTAATAATAAATAATAATTAAAAAAAATGGAGTTTTTCAATTCAAATAGAGCAGGATGGCATGGTGGTTAGCAATGTTGCTTCATATTAAAAAGCAGTATAAAAGTATCCAGAGATGTGTACATGTAAAAGATGTTCTGTATCTTACATAAAAAACTAAACTAAACTAAACTAAACTATGTGTATCACATTGAAGCAAACCTGTAAAATGAAAAACAGCCAATTATCCTGTACACAAACTATTCATAAATATGTGAATCCAAAAACATAAAAAAACAATCCTGCTAAAAACAAATATGCACTACAGGTATTTAGAAAAACATACATGTATACATACACTAAAAAGTGACATAAAAAGAGATTAATCATACATGTATAACCAGACCGATAAGCTGAACAGCTGCAGGACTATCACACTCCTTTAAAAACTGTTGTACATTTCACCATCATTATTACAATACAGTCCATCATAACAATAATGTCTATCATCATACTGCCATTTCATTGTTTTTGCTGTAATTTAATTGCCTTTGGCTCTTAAACCCAACATCATGCTATAACCTGTTTCTTTTTAATTTGCACTTTGTGTTTAAAATGTATTTATTGTGTAGCACCGAGGGACTGAGAGTAACGTAATTTCGATATTCTGTATGTATCTCACATGTGGTAGAATTGACAATAAACTTGACTTTGACTTGACTTGATAACAATAAAAATAGTTGTTATATAGCAACCTGAACAGGAAAATCATGAAACTAAGGTATTAATCATGGCAATAAACTACAATTAATACTGAAATGAAATTAACCACACAATAGACAGTAAGCCTTTTTAGCCTTTGCAAAGGGGGAGTGCTGGTACCGCTGTTTACACAAGCATATGCCTTGCCTTTCCATTGTAGCAGCCTTTTTTATTCACACTTGAAGCAGGGTGGTTACATGACAAGTTGCAAGCAATAATTAGATCATTGGATTAGAATAGACATTTAGTTCTTGGGTGTGTTAAGGCAATCATGTGAAAAAGCAATCAAGGGATGATGTGATAAAAATGTCAGTATTCTAACATTTCCCTGCTGTTTATCACATAGATAGCCTTTTAAAAACATGAATACATCCTGCAACATTGATTATATGAAGTAACATAGGCATCATCGCAAACACCTCGTGTTTTCACATTTCTGTGTAGAAATCATGGTGGTTACTTATACAGCATCATCATAGTTCAGAGCACTATCATATCCTTCTCCAGGATCTCTGTCAGCAAGAGGGACATAGTCTCCTCTCTGACCTGGTGAACCTCTGGGTCCTGGAACAATGATGCTGCATCCAGTGGTGTTCTCTCTGGGAGTACCAATTTGGTTTGTGATGTGGGCAGCAAATCTGCCATAGGAGTGCACTTGGTTGTGGCCAGCGCTTTCTTGTGGTTACCTGGAGGGATCCAGAGTAGTTTCTTTTTTGCCAATAATTTGTCTTTGCAGAGTTGTGTTGTTGTATCCTGGGTGTGTACTCAGAGCATAGAGACACGGCCGTTTGTCAGCGAAGTTGTCGACTGGTCGGAGGTCTGTGGATACTTCATGGTTGCTTCTGCTGCAGAGATGCTAGATTACCCTGCTCCCTGTCAGGGCAGGGATCAGTTGTTTCTTCACTAACGTTGAGACGAGTCACCCTAAGAAGTGGCTCCCCTTTGTAATCAGACTTCCCCACTGCCCTGAATTAGGGGTCCATTACTCTCTGCACTTACAGTGACTAAGATGTAGCCAGCTGGGCCGTTCGGCGATCTTCACTGCTGTTGGAGTGGTCAGGAGTACTCAGAATGGTCCCTTCCAACGTGGACTGGCTCAATTCTTCGCTTGATGTCTTTGATGTACACCCAGTGTCCTGGTTTCACATGTGGTGTCTCCTGTGGGGAAAGACACTTAGATGGCAGTAAATTTGCATTGGCGATCTCTTTCTATTTAGTGTTCGATCGTGAAGTTTGCTACTATCTGTTCGTTCTCTATATGAGACCTTTGTTTATGTTTCTTTGTGGGTTGTGCTTTATGCATGTGGGACAGGCTTTACAAAAATAATTTTTTACAAAGGATTGTAAGCCAAAGGTAGTGAACTGCTGCTGTATTATGTTACTCTAAACTGCATCTCTTGTAAGGCGTGATGTTAGATTCTAGTCACGCAAAGAAATTAGATCTACCTTTAACCCTCTAGGGGCCTTGAAGAAAAAACTTTTGATTCATACTCATAGTTATTATCTGAATAGAACACGTCTGTCCCGCTCCCTTTTCGACCACTTTTTTGGCATGTCTGACCCACTGCATCCATTGAGTAACTGATCACAAAGAGCTCCCCACTGCTGGCCATAAAGTCCACCCAGTTGCTGGTCTGGGCCGGGAGGATATGGGAAGGGACCTCGATCATCTCTGTCAGTATAATTACTTCAGACACAAGCCCAATCTTTCCCTAATGAGGACTGAGCTGCCTCTCCAGCCTTATGTCTATTCAATCTTTATGAGTGTAGCACTCCCTCCCTATCTGCTATCCAGTGTTCTGAGTTTTCTCTGGCTGGAGTCACTCCTTCAACAGCCTTTCTAGCTTCCTCCAAAGTCCATGGTCTAAACACTGGATGTAAGGGGGATCACGCTCTCCCCCATGGGGACTGGCTACTTGGACCATGGGATACTCTTCAGCCTCACTCAAATGTTTGAGGTGAAGGTGGTCCTTGGGGATGAGGTTTTTTTTACCCTTTACACTGCTATCACTGGAGTGTGGTTTGATGGTGGAGCCGAGTAAGAGGGGTGGAGATGTAATCCCTGCAATGAGGGGTGGAGAGGAGCCACGGTGGCTGGAGGAAACGAAGGAGCCGAGGCCACTGCAGCTCCAGCAGGCTCCGTGCTCCATCCTCCACCAGCGCCTTGAATGGCGACAGGTCTGGGTATAGCAGGCGTTTCATTTTCTTCTGGTCTCACATACTGCTCGCTGCCTGTTCAGTTTTCTCTCTTATTTTGGATTTCTGTAGCTGTTCTCGCCTCTCCAACGAAGCTTGTAGCCACAACTTTGCATATTTCAGCTTTTCCTCCTCTCTTTCCGACCTGTCTTCAGTGACGCACTTTAATACTTTTTCCATTTGGGCAAGTGCAACATACTTTCAGGAAATCTTCCTGCCATATACTTTTCATCACTTATAGGTACCTCTCAAGAGGATTTAGTATTACCCATGTTCACAATACTTTGCTTTATAACATTTTATCCACAATGTAGGTATTGAGCTTACCTACCAGTCACACCAAAACAGCTCTTTTCCTATCATTCAAAAGAACACCTCAAAGAAAGCGTATTCCAAACCAAAGGGGGACTAACCATTTCTCTCTTGGGACTCAAAGGAAGATTCTTGACCCTTAGACTGGGACTCGGGGTTTAAAAACTCTTGACCCTTCAATCCTAGAACTTAGTCACTTCTCTGGTGGTTTGTTTTTCCTCCGTCCAGAGCTCATCAGTCCACCGTTGCCAGGAGCTGACCCAAGACACCGGCCTGATGAATTTAGCCTCAGGTCTTTGTTTCAACTCCTGTAGACTGGCCGTGCACAGGCTTCGGCGTGTTGTCTCATGTTGAGATCCAGGTCACTGCACCAACAAATTTTTCCCCTTACTCCACTATAGATAGAAATAAACCACGAGACAGTAAGCCTTTGCAAAGGGAGAGTGCTGGCACTGCGGTTTACGCAAGCATATCCAGCAACTCCACCTTCCCATTGTAGCAGCTGGTTTTTCCCCACACTTGAAGCAGGGCAGTTACATGACAAGTTGCAAGCAATGATTAGACAGTCAGTTCTTGGGCATGTTAAGGCAATCACGTGATAAAAGCAAATCATTGGATTTTAAAAAAAAAAAAAAATTCCAACAATGGGTATGGCAGCTCCATTTTTAATAGAACAGATATTCACAATAATCTGACATGTAGCAGGCTCTAAAAAGTTATGAAGCATTAATGAGATAAGCCATAGGATGCCTAAGATATGGAATATTTCTGCATTGTCAATGGTTGCACAAATGTCACTTTAAAAGTCTATAAAACTGGTTACAGCCTGGTTTTCCTCATGAACATTAAATGCATGTTCCAAAAGAGTCCCGCAGCTTCTGGATTGCAGATTTCAAATAGATGGAGCATTGTGGTTTCTGTACTTGTGGGCCTCTTTACCTACCCCCCCCCCCCCCCCCAGCAGATTGAAAGGCCACTTCAAGGGGTTGTTTCTGGTAATGAGATTGGCTGACTTGTTGATGCCAATTCCCCCCCCCCCCCCCAAAAAAAAAAGCCCTCACACCACAAGTTTAAGAACACAGCTTTAATTCTTCAGAGTTCTAGTTAAAAAGCAAAGTTTACGCCCTCAAGACAGGATGGCATTTCCCTGTACTTGCGTGTTTCCTTTAGTGCCTGCAGACAGACAGACAGAAAACGGAGGGTTAATGAAGCACCAACATCTCAAAGCTCAACTGTGAATGCTCACCTTTCCCAGAAGGACCACCAAGATTATGAAGCCTTGAGACCTTGACGTAGCGAGTTGCTGGGAAGTAAGCTGGTAGCTGCATGATGGGCATTCTAGTTTTTTGGAAAGCAGCATGTGTCTGAAGTCCTGTAGTGGGCTCAGGACCTGAGAGAATAGACCCATTATACTGCATCCCATTAGCGGACGAGTCACAGGGCAAGAGCACATTACCTGCCGTGGGCTGCACAGCGTGGGTGATTGTGCCAACACCTTCCATGTCAGATTCAAATGTGTAGACAGAGAACAGGCGGTGGAGTCCAGCCAGAGGATATGTGCACCTGACAGTCACCCTGCAAACACATTAGGCAGCATCATTGTGGGGTGGTTAGAGAACGAACACCTTTACAAGACAAAGCTTGAGGAAAATGTGCAAATGGTACATACCCCTCTGCATCGTCACAGTAGTTTGCATTGATGCTGTACAAAATCTTGTTTTCATATGCAACGTTGCCTTTTGAGAGCTGCAGGAGGTACATACCACGATCAGGAGGCAGAGTACTGTTGAAATCCAACCTCATTTTAACATTGCACATGCTACCTTCACTATGGCGCCACAGCTGTTGACTGGGAAAGAGAAGAGAACCCTAGTGCCATTGACATCATTGGGATAGCAGAGCTCATTTCTGAGGTGAAAACCCGCTGGGATCTGTCCACTTGGAATGGTTGCGGACAGGTCGGCCACCACAGTCATCCTCCCATCAGTGGAGCACACTGCAGAAGTCACAAGGAAGATGAAGTTGAGCATCCACAAGCTGTATGCAATGTCCCTACCTATTGCAAACCATGTCCTTACTAATGAATTCCCTGGATGTGAAAGGGCATGTCTTGACACTGGAAGCCTGCACCTCTGATGTCTCACCATCCCTCACAAGGATCTCAAATGTGCCGAGGAAGCCCATCAAAGTAACATCCTGCAAAAAAACCACACCTCTCATTTTCATCAGCAAACAGTGCACACGCTTTTAAAGGGCTATTGTTCTCACCCTGTATTCGTAGCCGCGAGTAAAAAGCGGAACGTCAAGCAGCAAGCTCTGGCTATCGTTGGTCATGATGTAGCCACGCTCAGCTGCCAACGCAGACGTAAGCAGGTCAGAGCCAATGCTGAACTGCCACAGGTAGTCAAAAGGCCGAAAGCCCAGCTTGAAACTGATGCCAGATGACGTGCAGTTGCTTTCAAAGACTGGAGGAGCTAATGGCACAGCAAGTCATTACCTGCAATGCTACAAACAGCCCATCTTCAAATACAGGGTCAGGACTTACAAACATTCTGTAGTGCCACAAATGAGGCCGCGTGGTAGTAAGGTTCATTGCCGAGCACGGTCAGCATGTAGTCGACAGCCAGCTTATGCAACATGGCGCCATGGTCTCTGGAGAACTGAGAAGGCACGAGGTAAGCCAGCGCAATAGGTGAGGATGTCACTGAATGAGTGTCCAAAGACAGTTACCTCCTGTATGACAACGGGGTCATCAAAGGGCACCTTCAGAGTGTAGCTGTGGGTGTTGTTGGGTTCACTTGCTTCTGTGAGGATGATGCGCTCATTGCTAAAGGGCACAGTAAAGTCATTCCCATTCAACTGGACTGAGGTCAAGTCCACATCGTCAGGGATCTGCCCAAGGTAGATGGTGAACACTCTCTCTTCCAGGATGGTTCGGTTCTCAGTGAGGAGCTCGCAGGGCAGAAGGGGAGTAACCACAAGCCTGTGACATCTGATCACGGTCTCCTTGTAATCCTCATCCACCAACACTTGCTTGAAGTACAGGTGGAAGACATAGAACTCGAAGATGGCGCCCTTCACAAAGCTCTGAAACACATGACGAGCTTTTAGGCTCCATCTTAAGGCTAATGTGGCACGGTGGTGCCATGGTACCTCACCTTCCTGTATCCTCCCTCAGCATTATAGGGGATACCAATGTGGATTGTGGTGTTGCGCTTCTCCATGATGAAGCCCCTCTGCTCTGCAGCTGCCTGCTCCATAAGGTAAGCATTCAGGCCCACACTGATCCGAGAGCCACCAAGACTGGGATACAGTGCTTCTGGGGTCTCCCATGTCATGTAGCCACTGTCATGTGATGCCTCATCTGTTCAGAAAGCAAGTTTACATCATTATGATGCATGTACATTAAAAGCAAGCTCAGCTAGAGACTGGGTCACCTACACGTAGAGCAAGCAGCAACTAGGTCAACCATGAGGACGACCCAGCTTTGCCTGGAGAAGACACTGGCATGGACCACCTCTACTGGAACATCAGTCACCTGCACAGACATTACTTTAACCCCGTTTTAGACTGATGCTTGGCCTATAATAACACTCGCCATTTTACCTCAGTGCTGTGTGAGTCAGGTTGCCCATATGGGGTACGAAACACAATCCGCTCATGCGTCACTGCAAACACATAGCCCTGTTCCCGGGCCTCAGAGAAATTCATGGGTGGCAGTTGCTTATCTGGACCTTGAAGGATCACTTGCCACTCTGAAGCAGATGAGCTATACACCTACAGAAGAATAAAAATAAATATCAAGTCTTCAAGTGTTGGCCCATAATGGAGGGAAGTTGGGGCTAACATACAGGCCGGAGAGAATTCCAGTCATTCATCCCAGAAAAGCAGCCAGCTTCTGCCTCTACAGACACCTGCAGAGAACACAAGATGAGAAAAACTGGCACATTAGATTTGATGTCCCCCACACCCACAAACAAACCACTTACTTCCATGTAGTTGAGCTCACAAGAAACCTCTCTGGGAGACCAGGGCAGTTGAGGAAGACAGGTCCTATTCAATCCATAGCTGGTCTCCTCGCCGTCAAGGGTTGCGATCAGGTTAAAACTGAATGTGTACCCATCATCCTGGCAACAGAAGCATGCAAGAGGTTTCCTAGCCGGCATCACACGGTTGCACAAATTAATGCAACGCCATATTTGTACATACTTCTTTTTCTGTGTGACAGCTGAAGTAAGAGGCTCTGAGCTCCACAAGGCCCAGGAACGGGAGAACACTGATGGTGTAGCCACATTCTGCTGCATACTGTGCAGTGAGGGCATACGCACCCGTCCCATCTGAGATCATAGGACAGGTTAAGCATAAGCAGTTAACCCAAATTCTTGCCAAGTCCCCTAAATGTAGCATCTAGTACCTTTGAAAAGGATGCCAATTCAAAAACATCCATTTAAAATGAGACCAGTTCATTGGGCTATTAACAGCTCAGAAAGCACAAATGACTCACCAACAGCCTCAAAGTGAGGATCTTCTCCAGTGACGGCAAGATCAACAGCTGTCATGAAGTAACGATCATGACACTCCATTTGAAGAACTCCTGGGAACAAAACAAGCTCCATAACCAAGACCTCTACCAAAATTAATTTAGATGACAGATGACCAACCTTCCAGAAGACCACCACATCTTGCAGCTGACCACATAGACAGGACCAAGACCACACTGCAACAGAGGCATGTGTGACAAATATAAAAGAGCTATTTAATATGCTGTTTGAGGACTTACAGATCAACAACATACCCAAAGCTAAACTTGAAAGCCATAGCTGCTGACGTGTGGCCAGTGTCTAAAGCCAGCGTGACCGCTAGCAAACTACACCTACTGACCAACACAAGCTCAAGTGAAGCTCTTGTTCCTGAACAACAAAAGCACCATGTAAACCAACCAACTGCATCTGCTTTTATGAGCCCATTTCCTTTCCAACTGACCAGCAGCTACACAGGTGCCGGCTGATGCAAATCAAATCACTGCGATTCATCAGAGCACAGGTGCTGCTAAATAAATCCTCACAGTTCCTTAATGCATTAAAGTAGCCTGAGTTTTAAGCTGATTTTATAGAAAAAAAAGTAGTAATGATAAATAATAATTTAAAAAAAAAGGGGGTTTTCCAATTCAAATAGAGCAGGGTGGTTAGCAATGTTGCTTCATATTAAATAAAAGTATCCAGAGATGTATACATATAAAAGATGTTCTGTATTCCCCTTTTTTATATAAGTTTTTTTACATAAAAAACTAAACCAAACAAAACTATGTGTGACATATTGAAGTAAACCTGTAAAAAGAAAAAAAGGCCAATTGTCCTGTACACAAACTATTCATAAATATGTGAATCCAAAAACACAAAAAAAACAATCCTGCTAAAAACAAATAAGCACTACAGGTATATTAGAAAAGAAAATACATGTATACATACGCTAAAAAGAGACTAAGCATACATGCATAACAATAAAAATAGTTGTTATATAGCAACGTGAACAGAAAAATCAAGAAAACTAAGCTAATAATCATGAAAATGACTTACAATTTAATACTGATAAAAAAAACAAAGTTTCTCTAAGGCATCATACGAATATTATAAAGCAATTGTCCATTCTGGTGCGGATCAAGAGAGCGCAGATGAAAAGCTCCCAAAAATTGTCCAAGTGGCAGATGATAAAAACATAGGGGGTCTTTCCGTGTGGAGTTTGCATGTTCTCAAGTGCTTGCGAGTGGTTCCCTCCGGGTACTCCGGCTTCCTACCACTGTCCAAAAACATGCATACTAGGTTAACTGAAACTTGAGCATGTATGGTTGTCTGTTTTTGTATGTGACCCTGCGATGGACTGGCAACCTGTCCAGGGTGGACCCCTGCCTTTCACTTGCTATGCGTCGGGATAAGCTCTGACAGATGCCCGTGAGAAGGAGTAAGTGGGTATAGATGATGGATGATAAAAAATAATTTAAAAAAAAATCCTCTACAGTCCCAAAAGTTATACATACATAAAAAAAAAGCATAAAATGGAATGGAATGTAGCTGTACTGCAAAAACCTCAGCGTTTACACAAAATTATTAAGTTCCAAAACCTTCAAACCCCTACACTCCTCCTAAAAATAATCTACATAGAAAAGATATCATGCTCCTCCGCCAGCTCAGAGGAGGGGCACAATGGAAGAGTCTCCGACCTAATCTGAGCCAACTGAGTATGAGGCGTCTGTGGGAATTTACCATATATGACAGTAGTGATGCATTTCAGGCACAAACGTCTCATGCAGGGTATGCAACAACATACGCATAATGTAAGGACAATCACAGCTACCACAAGAGAAATAAAAATGTATAAAATGTGGCCTTGCTATCTACCGAAATGTTAAGACAGCCAATCTTCGAGTACATAATGGATGCCAGAATTAGCTGCCAATTCTTCCGGGGGGGTTCTAAGACCTGTCAAAGTTGTAGTCATGGACCCATCCGGAGCCATATTATTTGGGATGAATACACAAGTGTGCACAAACTCCACCGCTATCAGCAAGCAAAAACTCCAATGCCATACGGTTCTGATAAGTCATGAGAAGTAGCTGCCAACTGTTCATGTAAACCAGCTGTTGTGGTAATTTATGTGGTCCACATTTTTATTCATTGTAATAATCGGGAACATAGATTTAAAACCAGAGGCCACTTGATCGGCCAATTTATATTCATCAGAAACCCCTCTAGGTTCCCCTGTTGCATCAATGTGAGTAGGAGAATCAGCATATAGATCAAACATACGGTATCTGGATCTTTGTACAGGTTGCACATTAGATTGCCACCTGTAGATGTTCGAGATATTTGCATTAACCACAATAACAGGTGCCTCTAGTGACAAGAGAGTACAAACACCAATTCAATCAGATGGGAGGGTGTAAAGAAGTCTTCAACCACCACAGTACCAATAAACATCAGATCGTGCAGAAGACAACTTGGTAGTTTTTTCCCATGAGGAAATGTCACTGGGGGCCCCTGAGCAAGGCCCTTAACTCCCAATTGCTCCCCGGGGCGCTGCCCTGCTAGCAGCCCCACTGCTCACTAGTGAAACTAGTTGATGGGTTAAAAGCAGAGACTAATTTCGGTGTGCATCGTACATACAGCGTGTGCACGATGTCCACACTGACAAGAAAGGGAAGAAAAAAAAAAAAAAAAAAAAAAAAAAAAATGTCAATAGTTTTAATGCACCAATCTTCTGGAATGTGACCCACTATTGTTCCAGAGTTACCATTTCAGACTACACACACATGATTATTTCTATTGGAGTGAAAATAGGAATTGCTTTCGGAGGAGAAAGACAATATGGCTTTTCCAGATGTGCACATGCTGCAGGGGGATTTTCTGTTAGACATAAATGAAACATGCACTCAGTGTTATTCTCTGAAAATGGGGATGGTACTGTAAACTGTGTGTCTGGCCTGAGAGCTTGCAATACAATCCTAAACTAAAGCCAATTACACAGCAGAGGTTATCAGAGTCAAACATTCCCCTCTGTGTAACCAGTTTCAATTTGGGTTAGTATTTTATATGAAATTTTAGAAACGCTTTTAACTACATGTAGACCAGGAATGGAACAAACAAAAAGGCCTGTCGACTAGGTACGAATACTGTAAGTCCCTGCTAAAGGGACCGTCCAGACCCTTCAGACTTGTGTTGGAAGTCATTTGTGTCAATGTCAGGTGTAGAGGTCCTTAAATCAGTCCAAACCTCAGTCTAGGTGTGTTCAGTCGGGTCAGTAGCTGGAGTAGAATGTGTCGTGTATCCAGGTGAAAAATCTGTATGCAGTCAGCCACTTTCAGTGTGATGTCACCTCTGCAACCGTATTGGTCCTTTCCACCTTGGTTGCGACCAGTGGAGTTTAACCTTCCTTTAGACCCATGAACCTACAACAGGTGAAGCATCTTCTTGCACCTTAGGTTCTAACCATGAGTCTAGGAATCCTTTCCTGTGTCTCACACTTGACTGGAGAACAGCATTTTCATCAGCATACACCATAAAATATTTAAGCCTTGGTTTAACATTAACATGCCAATGAGATCCTTTAGTTCACATTGCGGAGAAACTGAAAGGATGAACATCCATGGGTATGGCACCTTCATTTTTGGAGACCAGATATACACCAAAATCTTGATGGTTTAGGAGGAAGACAGTATAAAGTTAGGAAGCATTAGTGAGATTAGCCATAGGATGCCTCTCAGGATATGGTACAGCATTGCCACATTGTAAGTTGCAATAATTTGTCACTTTAGTCTGAAATTCACAGAAGTAACCAAGTGCCCTAATTGCTAGAGGTTAAGGTTCTCATGAACATTAAATGCATCGTTCCAGAGGACTGTCCCACATATGATTGCAGATTCCAAAATGAGAAAGATGCAGCCGTGTAATTTTATGGTTCTTCTTATAGGACTCCTTTGCTCCTTTTAGTGCATCGAACAATCAGTATGGTTACATGCTCATCTTAAATTGAGCTAAGAATTTAACCAGTCATTTTCTGTACCAGTGTTATTTTGAAGGTCGGTGTGCATGTGTGCCGGAGCCTATCCGGACTCATTACAGGCAAGGGTGGTGTCAGGACAGGTCACCAGGGTTTAACGGATTTTTGGGAAAAGGTTCAAGTTCAGTGATATGTGTTCTACATGACAGTGTGTCAGCATTCTCCCAGTTAGAACAATTACACGTGGCAGATTGAAAGGCCACTTCAAGGGGTTGTTTCTGGTAATGAGATGGGCATCAACAAGCCAGCCAATTCCCCCCAAAAAAGCCCTCACACCACAAGTTTAAGAACACAGCTTTATTAAATTCTTCAGAGTTCTAGTTAAAAAGCAAAGTTTACGCCCTCAAGACAGGATGGCATTTTCCTGTACTTGCGCGTTTCCTTTAGTGCCTACAGAAGGACAGAAAACGGAGGGTTAATGAAGCACCAACATCTCAAAGCTCAACTGTGAATGCTCACCTTTCCCAGAAGGACCACCAAGATTATGAAGCCTTGAGACCTTGACGTAGCGAGTTGCTGGGAAGTAAGCTGGTAGCTGCATGATGGGCATTCTAGTTTTTTGGAAAGCAGCATGTGTCTGAAGTCCTGTAGTGGGCTCAGGACCTGAGAGAAAAGACCAGTTATACTGCATCCCATTAGCGGACGAGTCACAGGGCAAGAGCACAGTACCTGCCGTGGGCTGCACAGCATGGGTGATGGTGCCAACACCTTCCATGTCAGATTCAAATGTGTAGACAGAGAACAGGCGGTGGAGTCCAGCCAGAGGATATGTGCACCTGACAGTCACCCTGCAAACACATTAGGCAGCATCATTGTGGGGTGGTTAGAGAACAAACACCTTTACAAGACAAAGCTTGAGGAAAATGTGCAAGTGGTACATACCCCTCTGCATCGTCACAGTAGTTTGCATTGATGCTGTACAAAATCTTGTTTTCATATGCAACGTTGCCTTTTGAGAGCTGCAGGAGGTACATACCATGATCAGGAGGCAGAGTACTGTTGAAATCCAACCTCATTTTAACATTGCACATGCTACCTTCACTATGGCGCCACAGCTGTTGACTGGGAAAGAGAAGAGAACCCTAGTGCCATTGACATCATTGGGATAGCAGAGCTCATTTCTGAGGTGAAAACCCGCTGGGATCTGTCCACTTGGGATGGTTGCGGACAGGTCGGCCACCACAGTCATCCTCCCATCAGTGGAGCACACTGCAGAAGTCGCAAGGAAGATGAAGTTGAGCATCCAAAAGCTGTATGCAATGTCCCTACCTATTGCAAACCATGTCCTTACTAATGAATTCTCTGGATGTGAAAGGGCATGTCTTGACACTGGAAGCCTGCACCTCTGATGTCTCACCATCCCTCACAAGGATCTCAAATGTGCCCAGGAAGCCCATCAAAGTAACATCCTGCAAAAAAACCACACCTCTCATTTTCATCAGCAAACAGTGCACACGCCTTTAAAGGGCTATTGTTCTCACCCTGTATTCGTAGCCGCGAGTGAAAAGCGGAACGTCGAGCAGCAAGCTCTGGCTATCGTTGGTCATGATGTAGCCACGCTCAGCTGCCAACGCAGACGTAAGCAGGTCAGAGCCAATGCTGAACTGCCACAGGTAGTCAAAAGGCCGAAAGCCCAGCTTGAAACTGATGCCAGATGACGTGCAGTTACTTTCAAAGACTGGAGGAGCTAAGGGCACAGCAAGTCATTACCTGCAATGCTATAAACAGCCCATCTTCAAATACAGGGTCAGGACTTACAAACATTCTGTAGTGCCACAAATGAGGCCGTGTGGTAGTAAGGTTCATTGCCGGGCACGGTCAGCATGTAGTCGACAGCCAGCTTATGCAACATGGCGCCATGTTCCCTGGAGAACTGAGAAGGCACGAGGTAAGCCAGCGCAAGAGGAGAGGATGTCATTGAATGAGTCCAAAGAAAGTTACCTCCTGTATGACAACGGGGTCATCAAAGGACACCTTCAGAGTGTAGCTGTGGGTGTTGTTGGGTTCACTTGCTTCTGTGAGGATGATGCGCTCATTGCCAATGGCCACAGTAAAGTCATTCCCATTCAACTGGACTGAGGTCAAGTCCACATCGTCAGGGATCTGCCCAAGGTAGATGGTGAACACTCTCTCTTCCAGGATGGTTTGATTCTCAGTGAGGAGCTCGCAGGGCAGAAGGGGAGTAACCACAAGCCTGTGACATGTGATCACGGTCTCCTTGTAATCCTCATCCACCAACACTTGCTTGAAGTACAGGTGGAAGACATAGAACTCGAAGATGGCACCCTTCACAAAGCTCTGAAACACATGACGAGCTTTTAGGCGCCACCTCAAGGCTGAAGTGGCACAGTGCCATGATACCTCACCTTCCTGTACCCTCCCTCAGCATTATAGGGGATACCAATGTGGATTGTGGTGTTGCGCTTCTCCATGATGAAGCCCCTCTGCTCTGCAGCTGCCTGCTCCATAAGGTCAGCATTCAGGCCCACACTGATCCGAGAGCCACCAAGACTGGGATACAGTGCTTCTGGGGTCTCCCATGTCATGTAGCCACCATCATGTGATGCCTCATCTGTTCAGAAAGCATGTTTACATCATTATGATGCATGTACATTAAAAGCAAGCTCAGCTAGAGACTGGGTCACCTACACGTAGAGCAAGCAGCAACTAGGTCAACAATGAGGACAGCCCAGCTTTGCCTGGAGAAGACACTGGCATGGACCACCTCCACCGGAACACCAGTCACCTGCACGGACACATTAAATCACACCCAGCCTGGGGCAGAGAGAGAGAAGGAGGGAAAAAAAAAAAAAAGCCATCCTCAGATTACCTCAGAGCTGTACGAGTCAGGTTGTCCATATGGGGTACGAAACACTATCCGCTCATGCGTCATGTCAAACATGTATCCTTGGTCATAAGCCTCAGACAAGTTCATGGGCAGCATCTGCTCATCTGGTTTTTGAAAAGTCACCAGCCAGTCTGAGGAGCTGTACATCTGGAAAATAGCAAATCGTTGCAAAAAAAAAAAAAAAAAAAAAAAAAAAAAAACAACCGTAACACCTTTAAATCGATTTTCTACACTGCAAGCTTTAAATTGAGTGGTCATAAAGAGTTAGCGTCAATACATACAGGCCTTAGAAGGTTCCAGTCACCTGTCCCTGCAAAGCAGCCAACTTCTGCCTCCACAGACACCTGCAGAGAACAAGATGAGAAACAAACTGGCACATTTGATGTCCCCCCCCACCCCCGAACAAACCACTTACTTCCATGTAGTTGAGCTCACAAGAAACCTCTCTGGGAGACCAGGGTAGTTGAGGAAGACAGGTCCTATTCAATCCATAGCTGGTCTCCTCGCCGTCAAGGGTTGCGATCAGGTTAAAACTGAATGTGTACCCATCACCCTGGCAACAGAAGCATGCAAGAGGTTTCCTAGCCAACTTCACAAGGACACAAAAAACGAATGCAGCGCCATATTTGTACATACTTCCTTTTCTGTGTGACAGCTGAAGTAAGAGGCTCTGAGCTCCACAAGGCCCAGGAACGGGAGAACACTGATGGTGTAGCCACATTCTGCTGCATACTGTGCAGTGAGGGCATACGCACCTGTCCCATCTGAGATCATAGGACAGGTTAAGCATAAACAGTGTACCCAAATTCTTGCCAAGTCCCTTAAATGTAGCATCTAGTACCCTTGAAAAGGATGCCAATTCAAAAACATCCATTTAAGATGAGACCAGTTCATTGGGCTTTTAACAGCTCAGAAAGCACAAATGACTCACCAACAGCCTCAAAGTGAGGATCTTCTCCAGTGACGGCAAGATCAACAGCTGTCATGAAGTAACGATCATGACACTCCATTTGAAGGACTCCTGGGAAAAAAAACAAGCTCCATAACCAAGACCTCTACCAAAATTATTTTAGATGACAGATGACCAACCTTCCAGAAGACCACCACATCTTGCAGCTGACCACATAGACAGGACCAAGACCACACTGCAACAGAGGCATGCGTGACAAATATAAAAGAGCCATTTAATACTCTGTTTGGGGACTTACAGATCAACAACATACCCAAAGCTAAACTTGAAAGCCATAGCTGCTGACGTGTGGCCAGTGTCTAAAGCCAGCGTGACCGCTAGCAAACTACACCTACTGACCAACACAAGCTCAAGTGAAGCACTTGTTCCTGAACAACAAAAACACCATGTAAACCAACCAACTGCATCTGCTTTTATGAGCCCATTTCCTCATCAACCAATCAATCGATCAGCAACCTACACTGGCGCAGCTGTGTCGTCTCCTCTCACAGGTGATATGATAATATTACCATGTTGTCGCTGTCACAAAGTCCCAAAAAGAAATATCCCCTAAACACACAAGAGTTAGTCAGCACAGTCAGTATTAAAGATTTTAATTGGGATGCCCAATAGTGGTCGAATAACCACTAAGTGGACACGTTCTTATTGCCTCTTATGTTATATATAACAGGGGAAAAAATGCATATAAAATAAAAGGAATGTTTTGGTAGTAGAGAGCCATCCTTTTTGATGTGAACCTGGGGCTTTGTAACTATGCAGAACCTTTCCTTACACAACAAGCTTTATTAAAAAAAAACTACAAAAAAATTGACTTTATTTAAATAGTTTCACACCAGCGTTATTTCAAAGAAAATGTGGTCTCTCTCCACATTTTTATTTTCTTTGACCTCAAAGTGGTAAAATTTCACATACTAGTATCAAGAAACAACACTTCAAAGGCAGTTTAATATTTTTAATCAGAATTTCACACACAGATGCACACAAGTGTCGACAGCTTTTCTATGTGTTTATTTGATTCTTATTCGTGGGTCCTTCAGAGGTGAGTTCAGTCAAACGTTGCTGCAGGGCAGACATACTTGTGTCGTTTGCAGGGTAGCGGCACTGGATCGTCAGCCTGGAACGGACAAAACCTCTATAAGATCAGTCGCTCTTGCTCGAAAAAAAGATTCAGTTGTGTGTACATTTCTCACTTGTATGGAGCATCCCTGTGTATTACAGGATCATCCCACGGCAGAAAGTCTTGAGTGTGACTGATCTGGTTTTCATAAACCAGAAAATTTTCCTCAGCCTACTGAGATACAAGGGGATCAGATCAACGGCCAAAAAAGCCAATTTTTCAAGTGAACCTCCGGAAAATAAAATCTCCTACCGTGACTGTCGTGCCACAGGAATTGAGGCTGAAGCTGAAAAGGGCTCTGGCACTGTCCGTCTCTATGGGAACACAGCTGGGGTCCAGCAGAGACGTTTGGTTGGGCTGGACAGGCGGGATGGTGTGGGTGGTGTCAACGATGGCAACCATCTTCCCCTCTGGCAAACAAACTGTCAGAGATGGCGCATGTGAACGCCATTGTGAACTACAGCTGGCACAAAGTGGTGGAAAAAACACCAACAACAACAGGCCTAAATTTTGATTTTTCTTTTGGTACCTAGAGCTTCTCTAGCTGGAAAGTTGCATTTATGGACGAGCCTGTCGTGTTCTTCTAAAGACTCTGCATCCACAATAGAGACGTTGACTCCAGCAACAAGACCCTCCAAAGACAGTTTCTACATAATTTTAAAAGGATGAACAGTCACGTCATATGATCATAATTACAGCCAATGTTTGGAACATTAAAAAAGAAAAGTAAACAACTGGTGAATTATACAACAGATCGTTTTTTTTTTAGTTTTTTTTTTTTTTTAGAAAATGCTCCTAAGAGATGCACTTTTATTTTGGCTTGAATACATTAAAAAGACATAAAAGGAAACAGTTTTTCGGACAGTACTTGAACAACAAGCAATCTGATAAATTTCCCAAAAATAAGGCTAATGGGCTGATGAATTTGAATGTTAAAGTACTTTGGTTGGAAGAATAAGTAAAACGAATATTGATCACCTCGTAGAACATGCCAGGACTATTGAAAGGAATCTTCAAAGTCAAGTAGTCCTCCTCTGCCTCGACTTTGAACGCCCCCATCTCCACCAGGTCCCAGTCCAGCTGGTGGGCTCCGAGGAAGAGCTCCCACTGCAACTCTGAACGGGCCCCGTGGTACAGCAGCACCAGCAGGCTGCTCTCTGTGCACTTCCCCTCCAGCCTCGGAGAACCTGGATCTGCCACATGACAACATGACAGAAACGGGGGAAATTGCAAAACATCCCGTGTGCTGCTTCCTTGGTGGTGACTGGACTCTACACCAGCATCACCTTTAGCCGGTCACTTAGGGGGCTGGAGCCTAATTTAACAAGTCTGAGAAATTAGTGCAGACATTTATTACGCTTGTCATGGAACATGCTCGCATGTAATTGGGATCACCTGCTGCGACAGAAGATAAATGAGACCGATGGGGTTCTGACTGTAGCTGAGCAGGAAGAAATGATTGTCCCTCAAAATGGCATAATGTTATTTATGAAAATAAAACAAAAAAACACTCACCTGGATAATCTATGCTGTGCTGCATAGTGGCGTGATGATGAAACACCTCGCCACTGGGCGTGATGGAAAGAGTAAAGATGAGGGTGATGCTGTGCGTCTTGTACCCTCCACCTACATGCTGGATTAAAACCACAGCTTGTGTCATCTACAAACATAGTGAACCAGCTGAAATCCACTCAGTGTCGGCCTGTCTCACCTCAGGGATTATTTTTGGGTGTGATGTGGAGAAGCTGAGCTGGTAGGAGTAACGCCCGTTAGAGTGAGAGAGCCTGGTCACCGTGAGGGCTGTATCACTCTGGCCCTCAGTCCAGGTTAAAAGGTCACCACCACCATCTACCGTCACCTTCTGAAGATGCACGTCAGGAGTGAAGAAGCCCAGTGTGACTGAAAACAGCTCCTTAGATGAGACTTCATCTACAAATAAAAAAGATCGTTTAACCAATATATCATAAATGATTCACAAAATCGACAACTTCTGGTGTGACTAACTTAATTCAAAACTTAAAACAGCATCGCATCTGTAGAAGAAAAGTGGAATCAGAAAAAGATGGCACATTTTTATCCAGCCTAACACAGCACGGAATATCTTGTTTTTTAAATAAATACATGTAAGATGAACCAAGGAAGCCTCACTTTTGGTCAGGGTAAAGGTTTGTGGGATGAGGGGAGTCTTTAGGTGCCTGAGGGATCGATACTGTGTGAGCGGCCACCGGTGGTCCTCCCACTGACTCATGAAGAACAGATCCACCGACATGGACCGACTGTACTGTCCCTTCACAACACTGCTCTGGAATAAAAACACCACACACCACAAAAAAGCTGAAATCCACTTTATAATCTCTGCAGTACTGACATTTCATTTCGTCAGCTTGGTACGTTCCTTCCTCTTGCCTGTCTTACTTGCATACCTTCACGTGCGCACCCTGGACTCCTGCAGGTATCCTCATCTCCACCTGCCCCTCCCGCAAGCCGATCCTGTATCCCCTCTCTTGAATCTCAGATCCACTCAGAGCCTGGCCACTCATCCCAACTCTCACGCCTCTGTGCCCAAACTGCCCCTGAACTAGTGGAGAAATGACATAAGGGACGGTCCACAGCAGATCAGAGCCATCCGTTGTGGGCACATCTGATGGTGAACAGAGGAAAGACACATACAGCAGATTCAACGAGGTCTTATTAAACTGCGCTGCGGCAAAAATCGGATGGCAATAAACTGTACTAACTCATGGCGCACGCTACTGAGGTGTCGAAAGCCAGGAGGCTGCCTTGGTGTCTGTACAAGACTGAAGCTCTCACCATCTCTAAATCCACCTCCCTTTCCTAAAGCAAAAATACACACAAGCAGTCATGAAATGCAAAGATAAAAAAAAAAGAAAAGAAAAAAAACTAACAACAAGAGAATGAATGAGTGAATTATGCAGGCCTGATCTTTTTTAACACCGCGACACCTTGATAGGGTAAGACAGTGGGGACGAGTAGGGACAGCGGAGCGCGAGTCGGGACTTGTGCAGGGAGACTTTGTAACCCAGAGCGGCTGCCTCCCTGACAGACAGCACCGCGGCTTTCTTCGCTGGCTGGTCGGCTCTGTGGAGCAGGATGCTCATGTCTGCCTCATAAACTCCCTGTTCGGTGACAACAGACGCCTCATCATAAAGCTAGACGAGAGTATAATTTTGTACAAAAAAAAAAAAAAAAAAAAAAAGAAGTAATGATTACATGGAAATATGCCATTTACTTACATTCATTTTATTTGGGGACAATACTCGAAAGATAAATTGCTGAATGGACACCTACAAAGTAAAACACACAGGCTGATGGATTGCAAAATCCAAGTCTAGAAGTCCTTCTGAGTTTTGATAGATCACACCACCTCTAACAAGCTCTATAAGCTACAGCACCTGCAGCAGGGAAGCAATACCTCCATGTAGTTGTCCTCACAGATGATCTCTCTGGTGCTCCAAGGCTCCTGCAGTGAGCAGTGGAGGTAAAAGGGGTAGGCTGCCACCTTCCCACTCCCCTGCAGGTACATGAGCTGAAGACGAAGATGATAGTCTGAGCCGGTCTGCAGAAGAAGACACACAACGAGAGGCGTTTGCCACGAAGAACTCCATCCAGAAAGATGTCAGAGCACCACGTTCAACCGCATCCACCTGACTGTTTACATGACAGGCCAGAAAAGAAGCACGAAACACCAGGTCTCCGACGTCAGTGACGAGGGCGGTGTAGCCACAGAGTGTGGCCTCCCGGCGAGACAAGAAGTGAAGTCCACCCTGGTCTGGTGACATGGAAAACAACTTTACAGTTGAGAATTACACGTCATGTAATCGCTTGAACTGGACATTTACGGTACCTTCAAAATCTATGCGGATCATCTGACTGACGAAGCTGGATTTGACAGAAAGCCAGAAGTGACGGTCAAGACATTTGGTCTGAAACACTCCTAAAAATATAGAGTGGCATCATTTTATTTATTTTTAGGATTCTTGTAATGGAAAATGTAGAACATTTTTAACACATTTTGCATTGCAAAACAGGCTTTTGGTTGTTATTTTAGTCACACATCCACCTATATTACAGCACAGCCCAAAATTAAAAACAACCCGTAAAAAGAGACACACTGCACATCACTGAGATTATTTCATGTGTACTTTGTTTGAAAAGGTGGAAACATCCCAAACCTATAATAATAATTTAAAAAAAAAAACCCAAATGAAATGGCACTGCAACACATTTTCTAAAACTGCAAGCCTTTTTTTTTTCATATTTACACCTTTGGACATTTAGAGGTCATTTATCTGTGCAGGTTTTAAGTCCCGGTCCAGTGTCAGAGGTTCAGACGTTGACGCGAATGTTTCACAGGTGAAACTGGCCTCACCTGCTGGGACTGAACTGGCGCCACAGAAACAAAGGGCCCGGAGCAGCAGGACGCTGAAACAAACGCATTATATCAGCGAATTGCTACAAACTGCACGTATATCAACAATAATAGAGAAAACTTACCCACAAAATGTACAGAAATTTATAATTGTACGCCTCTTCATGGCAATTAATTAGACGGAAGTTGATTTAAAGCAGACAATCGCGTTTACTGGTACTGTGACAGTTAACGCCGCTTTCTCTTGTGTTTTCTTTATAAATATAAGAAACGGGCATTGACAGCTGCTCATAAAGTTACAAAAAAAATCAATCACAAAAAAGTATTTGTGTAGGCATTTCTGTAAATCTTTATATCGTTTAACGTAAATGCGTTTAGATGTTAGATATGAGAACAGCGACACCTTGTGGTGAAGTAGTGACACGCCACCGACCGACGGCTGGCTGAAGCGCAAGATCCACTTAGACATTTTGTTTTAATACATTCAATTCAAAATATCACAAACATCACAAATAGTAATTTGAACAGTGTAAATCAAGCAAAATATGAATTTTATTCGTAAACATTCCCTAGTCTCAACCACACAAGGGCAGAAAATACAGTCTTAGGGATGAATGAGGCCCCCAATCACCTCAATGTGGTCATCTTTAAATAAAAACGACAGAAAACAAACAAAAACAAGGACTTAAAAATTAATACAAATGCTTAAACGATTTTTTTCAGTACAGTCCAATTAGCAGTACTAGTTGAGCAAGGTTTCATCTAAGAGTGATTTAAATAATAATAATAATGATGATGATGATAAACACTGGCTGGTAAGCAGAGTCCTTTATTTAATTAAATTATTAAATGTGCACCTTGTTGCCAACTTAAACTATAGGATATTGTAGTATGAGGAAAAACTGTTGGCCACCACTGACCTACACAGGAAGCCCTGCAAGGACAGGAGGATACCATTTCATCAACCAAAAGCTGGAAGACTCATGACGATCCTTCTCTTCATAAGAATTTAATTAAATGTCAAAACCAGTGCATTCAATTAAAAAAAAGAAGCTTATTTAATGCACACTTGATCACTAAAAATATCAACAAAATCAATTAAATCTGTACTTTATTCTTTTAAAAATCAGCCGGTCTTGGTGGAAAGTGAGATGGTCGTTGAAGTCTAACTTACCATTTGCACATAAAATAAGTTTCTTGGAGAAAAAAGGTATAAATCAGCAGGGGTAATTATAAGCTGACCAACCCTAAAACTTTATAATTCCCACACACTTGAGAAACTTTGACAAGAGTTCATATCATCTAGCAGCAGGTACCAGGGCCTCTTCTCGTCCCCAGCAGCACAGCTGGAGTTCTGCTTTAGGCGCGGCTTTCACGTCTTGGAAAACACTAGCGGGAGTCAAGTCGTGTCATTATTAAAAACTGAGTTATCTGGCTAATCAGCCAGGGTCCTGTGGAGAAATCAGAGGGGACGAAAACACAGTCACAGAAAAGGTCACCATCATCTATTTAAAGAACAAGATGTGAAGATTTGTTCGTTAGCTGCTGCGGGGAGAAGACGCCACGACTGAACTGCAAACTTCAGCTTTGGCATAGTCTGAAAAGTTCTTTTCTTTGTCATGTGGCAATATATTTACATCTTCTGTTGAGTTATGTGAGGGAATGTCTCTATGTGGATGCTTTCTACTGCACATATATGCAAACTATATTAATATCAACTGTGCAGACAAAAAAAAACACACTTTCCCTCGTCACATCGGTTTTATTTTCATAAACAAACTGACTTAAGGAAGTTTTTATGACTTTCTGCAGCTCAGTCAAAGCATTTCCTTGTCACCCTAATGCTCCACATGGGCTTCCCAACTCTCAAGTTAGTGCAATCCACCAACACTTACCTTAATACCTGAAGAAGGGGTAAACTATTCTGACAAAGTAGTTATTTTCTAGTTTAGTCTCAAAGCTGCACAAGTGCGTCTGCAATCTGGCATTTAGATGTTAATTCTTCTTCTGTCCTTGTTGATTTAAAGTGCTGCGGTGAAGGCCGGGGGAGTGTTGGACAGGTCATCAGGGTCCAGGCTGCCTCGTTAACATTTGAGTCACACCGTGTCATTACCAGCACGGCGCAGCATGCAGCTCCCACACCGCGATCCGACCCCTGCAAAGACACTCGGTCCAGCTGCGACTGATACAAGCCTTCAACTCAAGACTGCACTGCTTTCCTTTGCACTTAATATTTCAAAGTTATTGCAACAGGCAAGCATATCGGTACAAAAAGGTGAAATTTGGAGGTTTTCTTTGGATGCTTGTTGGGAATTAGTTAATCGGCGCTGTCACCGTTGATGGTGACCTTATTCTGTCCGATGACACCGCAGGCCGCCTCCTCCGCTCTCAGCCAATCTTCTCCACCAATCACATCGATTTGCTGGCATGAGGATGAGGAGAATTTGAAGATGAAGAATCCCAGTTGTCAGCTCTTTCGCCACCTCCACTTATTAGTTAGGACTGGTCACGTCACCTGCATTGAAAATAGACCCGAGGAGAATATAAGAGCGGGGGCTCGGCCGAGAGTTGGGTTTTAGTGAAGATGTTCTGCTCTCGGGTGCTTCTGGTGGCTGTGTGTTCGTCTGTATTGTTGGTGCGGGTCAGCGGCTCTCCCCAAAAGGATCAGCTGATAGAAACACAGCAGCTAGACTTCGGAAACAATAAGGTATGTCGCATGATGCAAAGATGCAGACGGCGCGCGTGGAACCGTTTTTCACCCGTCAGGAAGTGCAACCTTTGCAATTTCTCTTTTACTTTTCTTTTTCTTTTAACACCTTTAGGACCCAACGCGCTTGCTCTTGCTGAGGATCGTGTCTGAACTGATGGCATCAAGAGCAGGAGAGATGCTCAGTGTGCTGGAGGACGAGGAAACGGGAGGCAGGGAGAGGCTGATGAGGCGACACATCGGCTTCTCCCAGAGAGAGCGCAAGGCCGGCTGCCGCAACTTCTTCTGGAAGACCTTCACCTCGTGTTAACACGTGTTAAAACTGTTCAAGATGGGGGATTATTTCTTTGTTCACGTTATTTTAAAAGGACCAAACCAACACGTGGTAACAAGATCCTTTACAAACGTCTTTTCCAGCTGTGATTAGAGTCTGACTGGGATGTGCACCGTATCTACAATAAAATCGGTTAATTTAAATGTTTGCCAAGCTGTCTCATCTGGCGAAGTTTTGAATTGCATCTTCAGAGAAAATGAGTAAAGTTAACTTGAAAGGAACAGACAGAATAATCTGGGTCCACCTAAAACTCTTGATCTTTCATCTGACTTTTAACTGAGCAGGATCTTTGGTTCATAAACAAGCACATAAGATTTACATTAAAAAAACAACTGACAAACATCTTCTGACTTGCCAACAATTTAATAATAAAGTACAATTCTACAGTCAGAATTAGGAGAAAATTTCATTTGTAACCACATGTGCTGACATTCATTAAACTAAATGCTATTTTGTTCGTTTTGTTTAAAATAAGGTTTATCGAGTACAAAACGTCCTCAGAAAGAAATGACTTGTGTTACACAACTGTGGACAAATTTAATCTACAAGCTCCAGTTCACAGCGTTTTAAAATCAACACAGATGAAGCGCGATAAATAGATGAAACAGATGCAAAAAGACACAAAACTGATTCATGAGCACAAGAGTCGGCATGATTTAGGACCTTAAAAAGTACACCTGAACATTTGTGAAATGGTCATTTCAATGATAATGCAAAAATAAAGTATCAAGAGACAAGAAGAGAGGAAAAGTCTGAACCGTTTTAGTGTAATCAAGGTCTATCACGAAAAACAAAAAACTAAAACCTGAATTCACAGTCAACCTTGTTTCAAAAAAAATGAAATCAAATGACATCCTTGAGGTACGGCTTTCACATGTGTAGCCCTTTACGTTTAACACGTACAAAATATGGACGGAAAGAAAGACGATCACAGCAAATACTGTCTCTCCAAAGTCAAGCGCAACAACTCTGCCCACGAGTGCAACGGCGAAAAATTGACTTCTCAAGTGAAGAGTTAAGATGCAAAACAAAAATCCATCCTGAGGGGAAAAAAAATCTAATACTGAACAGTCATCATCCCGAACGCAAGTCATCTGGTCTCTAAAGCCGTTATCCCTTCACCCTTTTAAATTGGATATCATTTTATTAGGAGAGTAGAAATGGGTTTTGGATTTGCAGGTGGTGCTGTTCGTCTGAATGGCACGTATACAAACTCAAGCTTTACATAAGTGACTCGCACCCTGTTTTCCTTCAGAAGACAGAAGCGTTCGGCTTCATTGCACCTTCATCTTCAATGTAACAGTCAAGTATCAAACAACAAACAAAAAGAAGGAAAAAAAAAAAGTGTTAAGTGTTTTATACATTTAAAAAAAAAAAAAAATCCTGTTGTGAGCTTCAACTAAACAACTCCACGACGCGACAATGTAACGAGAAATAATCTGTTGTTGAGCTAAAGGAAAAGAAAATCTAAAGAAAAAGAAAACAAAACCTGGTTGTCAAGTTAACTACACATTCCTTTTGTCTACATTTCCTGTTTCGTGAGGCTACTTTCACTGCAAGTTTCACTCCTATAAAAGGCTAAAAACTTCCCAAAACAACGGATTCACTGTCACACCAAAGCAGTGTTTTCTGTACAGTCACATTTTGTTGTGTTCTGTGCTTTTATACGATGTTTTGAGGCAGTTCAGCTCTCCGACAGCGTTTTACAAAAATACACATCTCATTGTTTAAATATTTTTGGACAAGTACTCAACTTAATTGTTGTGTGCCTCTCAAAAATTAGTATGACAAGGCATTTTGTCCATATGATGATGTGAAATGTTATTTGTGAGCAGTACCAGTGTGGATAGTGGAGCCCAAGCTGCCTGCAGGTCAGGCTACTCTCGTTCTAAATAATGAGCTCAACATGACCAACAATGACCCAGACTTAAACACACGCACACACAAAATGAAAAGGCATTGGAGAGGAGTGAATGAAAATACTCTATTGCAATCTGTGCATCACAATTCTCATAGCTATAGAGAAACATAGACCTCCCCCAAAAAAAGGAAAAATGACAATCTTGTCTGCGTCTGTGCAATCAATAACTTGTGGGCTGTGTTGTGAAAGCGAAAGGGCTGAAAACGTGAAGCGGATGCAGGAGACGCGGCGTTAGCAGTCAGTGGAGATTTTGGCAGAGAGGTCCTGGATGCGGCGAGCGCTGCAGCTCTTACACAAGATGTGGCCATCCAGCGGGTAACAGCCCCGACCCTCGCCTTCGGAGGACAGCAGGAGACCACATTCCTGAAGAACACAGACACGTCAACGCTCTGGAGCAGCAGCGGAAATATTTATTGTTAAAACGGACGCTCATCCAGGTAATTAGGGGACTTTTTAGAGAATATGGGCATTTAGTCCTTTGTTTTCAACTGAGTTTAGACTTTTTTTATTAAAAAAAAAAAAAAAAACACTGCTGGTGTTAGAAACTCCCTCTTTGGCCTTTTCGATTAACTTTTTTGTCTAAAACTGTAGTTTACATTAAAAATATAAATAATAAGACACATCTGCTCCACTGAACCGTAAGACTGCGACTCACCTCACAAACGTAACAGTTGACATGGAAGCTGCGGTCGAGAGCGACGATCCTGACCGTCTCCTCCTGCCCCGGTTCAGGCATGATGGGCTCGCCGCACACCGAGCAGCGAGGTGCGTACTTCCTGTCAGGAAAAACAGGCATCAAAGCATCAGCGGAAATCCCTGACACCTCTGTTTGCGCTGAACAAAGGTATCTACGTGTGGATGTACCGATGGAAGTCCTCTATGCAGTGGATCTGAGACGTGGCGTCCACAGTAAAGGGAACGCCATCCAAGCAGCAGTTGCAAACCACACACGTGAAGCACCGAGGATGATAGGCTTTTCCCATGGCACGCAGGATGCGGTCCAGAATGGGCTTGGAGCATTTTGAACAGTGCTCTAATGTACTCTTAAAAAAACAACAAGACAAAATCAAAGATTAAAGCTGTAATATATTCAGAGACTCATTCCGGACAGTTATGATTACTTGGTCAGAACAGAAGACAACTCAGATCTTTGTTGCTCCTTCACTTACTATGTAACAGCTCTCACAGTAACTCTTCTTATCAAGTGCGTAGAAGGGTTGCCCCCGGAGACGGGCATGACAGGTGATGCAAGTAAAACACTCCACGTGGAACACCTGCTCCATGGCGATGCAGCCACTGCCATCGCCGACCACGTTGTCCCCACAGCGGGCACAGCGACCTGAGAGCAGATGTGTGGCACAGAATTGGACAAAAAAAAAAACGAAATGTTAGAAAAGGTTTTCTCTGTCACAAGCCAGAAAGCTGATTCAACTGTGGTGTTTGTCGCTCCCGTACCAAAATAGTCTTCTGCAGGCGGGTGGTTCATATCATAGACCAACTTCTTGGTGAGCCGATCCAGCTCTTCTTCAGGCCTCATCGCTGCTGCCCCCTGCTGGATGAAAGAATAAATTAGGTTTGAAACTGCAATGCTAAAATTAAACTCCAAACTTTTCCAAATTCAAATACACCAAATAAATACTGATGTTGTATTTCAGGATTGTTTTCTTAATTTTAGCAAGTTGAAAATTGTTTGACAGAGTTTACGTTTCCTGTAAATCTCAACAATTCATCCTAAAACGGTCAGAGATGCAGATTTGTGTCTCTACCTTGCTTGACTGATAAGCAGGACTCTGTGTGGCTCCAGACCCAGACTGATTATTTTCCATCTCCCTCTTAGACACTGGGAGCTGGTTAACTCTTCCCGCACTCCCTGAGCCGCTGCCCTTGTATGCCCCCTCAGAGTGCATCTCCTGGACTTGTGAGCTGGGATGTGGGGGGTACCAGCTTTGCGAGCTTGTCTGAGTCTGGGGTGGGGGTCGCGTTGTGTGCTGGCGAGGAGGCGGCGGGGTGTAAGCCTGTTCAGCCTGCCTTCCAGTCTGAGAATAGGTTACAGGCTGCGCTGTTTTGACCTGCACGCTGAACCTGGGCCCAGTGGGAGTTGAGGCAGTGGTGTAAGAGGCTGGGACGGGTTGAGGATAGGGTTTAGGACTAGAAGAGCGATAGTAGTCCTGCTGGTGGGAGTACTGAGGGGTCTGGTGCTCGCTGGCATAGGGAGGCGCTGGGTGGTATTGGCTCTGGGGGTGAGAGTTGTAACCCATGGATGGCCGACCCTGAGGAGGGACTGGACTCTGACGTGCGGGCTTGTAGTGATCCCCTGAAATGTATTTGTTGTAAGGCACATTGTCGTAGAGCTGTGGAGAAGGAGAGATGCATCACAAAATCATCCACTTCTAAACATTTGTTTATTTGTTTCCCCCTAAAGTGAATCGTAAGTACAGTCATACCTGAGCGCTGGAATCCTGTGGGTGGCTGTCCAGGTCAGCCAGCATGCCAGTGAGGGAGTCAATATCGGCATCAATCTTGGAGTGATAGCTGCCCGGCTTCTCAGGACCTCGGTGCTAACAAAGAAACAACATTAGAAGAAGAGAGGTGACGATGAAAATCACTCTTCCAGAGCTGCTCTAGAGTTTCAAAGCAGTAATGCAGACTCATAGATGTTTATTTTTTCCTATTTACTGAAGCTACAGAAATCTCACCCACCGTCAGCTCGTAGCTGTCCATGCGTGCGCTCCAGTTGCGGTCCTCTTTGGGACCGTGGGGAGGAGTGTAATAGTGATCACCTGATGAGTGATGAATGGGGCCACCTGTTGTGTGAGAGACACATGTACTTCATCTTTTCTCATCAGCAGACAATTCAAAAACTCACTCAAATGATAAAATAAAATAAAAAAAAACAAACATCCTGATCATAGTTGACAAGATCAGCTTTAATCCAAACAAGTAGATATTCTCATCATGGCCAAAGGCCGCCTTCTCCATAACTTGACTTTCTGTATGAATGTTTGTTAACAACCACCTATATTTTGATTTTTTATTTAAGTAAAACTCATAAGTCAAAATAAATTTGATGCTAAAATAACTTTAGAAGATAAAGACTGTGAAAATGGGAGTGATGAAGCTGGTTTGGTGAATAATTTACACTGAAATTGTTCAGGAAGGGAATTTATTTTAAACTAGCGACGATAAAAATAACAATAACTTGTCAATTATTATTTTTAACCACAAAAATCCTAGACTGGAGATTATGGAGATTCTACCGGTGCACCAAAAATACATTTAGAGAATGTAATGAGTTTACAGTTTCCTAAAAATAACCCAATGTCTTCCACTTCTAGCCATGTTCCTTCGTAAAAAGTTCCTCTTTATCGTAGTTAAAAAAAGATTACAGAGAAAAGAAATAGTTTCTCATAATGCTGCCACAAGACTATGACTTCATGTGGTTTTTTCTTTAAAATTACCCCAAACCCTGGTTCCAGTTTGCATCTTGTGGCCGTCTTACCTGTGGGTCCACTCGTCATGTACCTGTTGGCCATCCCTCCTCCTCCGTTCTGGTCATAGGGGCCATATTTTGGTCTGAAGTCTGATGTGCCCTTCTTGTTTGGGGCTCGGTAGATTGCTGCTCCAGCAGTGTGGGACATCTGGGGGACGGCTCGGTCTGGGCTGTCCAGAGTCCTCGGTGGTAGCCAGGTGGGACCGGACATGGCACGTTTCTGAGATCAAATATCAAAGGCTTCATCTAAATATAAGTCACATATTTAATATGGAATTGTAAAAATATACATAATCATGATGCCAGGGTCAACATAAATAAAGCATATTTGAATATAGCAGGGCTGTGCTTTTATGTAAAAGATAACCAATGGAAACTTCGGGTTGCATGGCAGTTTGTTTCCTATGGCAACAGGAGACACAACTTGAACAACAGGCTTTGAGTTGAGGAAAGAACAAACCTTCAGGGGTTTTCAGCAGGTTCACACATGTGAGCGTGCGCTTTATCACACTCACTCACACACACACACACACACACACACACACACACACACACACACACACACACACACACACACACACACACACACACACACACACACACACACACACACACACACACACACACACACACACACACACACACACACACACACACACACACAGGTGCAAATCCATGGCTATCGTCTTGGCTGTTATCCACAACAATAGTTATTGTGTTTGGATGTTTATACACCAGTATCACGTAGTTCTAAATGAAGCCGAAACAAATACAGGGCAGGAAATATTGTGTAATGATGTCTATCTGTATACAAGTCGACACCTGGCTCATAACAATATATCATGTACTCTTTGTGTGATAATTCACAACAGCCCACAGCTGAGCTGAAAGAGTGCTGACTTGCACCTAAGGGCCTTCAAGATACCACTCTTATATAAGAGGTCATCCAGTTTGAAAACAGATCACTTAGAGTACCTTTAATGCATTTTAAAGAGCTGTCAGAAATGGTAAAAAAAAAACAAGGGGAAATTAGAAAATGGACAAGTTCTTATGGTTGGTTTTTCAACACCACAAAAACTAAATTAATTTAATGGACTTCCCATTTTAAAATACCACCAACTCATTTTTATTCTCATTAATTAGGCCAAACTGACAAATATAAACATTTAAAGCCTTTACTAAGAAGTGTGGAAACCTCTGACATCTGTCTATACATCCATCGCTACATTCTATGCATGACGCACTAAAAATACAAGCAGGATCATTGCCGTATGACACCATGCAGAAAGATATGTGTGGCTGACAGAAACCCTAAACAGAATGCAAATACACACACAAGCTATGTAAATTTAGATAAAAGCATGTGTAAGTGTGGAGAAATTAATAACCCACTCAGACTGATTGTTTGTGGGTCTGTAAGCATCCTCTACGATAAGAAGATTATGACGAGTGACAAGGTTAGTTACACACACACGCACGCACAAATACAATGTTTAATGCAACACTTTTGTGTGTGTACATGTTTTTCCTGCTTTTATAGTCTACAATTTCCTTTAAACCATGCAGTGTCAGCATTATTGTTGGCCACGTGAAGAAAAAGAGTGACGACCACCACTATCAACCCAATTTAATAGCCTGTCTGAATCCGGATGGTCACACACCTAAATCCGAGGCCGGCTTGGCCGGGAAAATTAATCTCAGCAGTTTCATCACTCTGTGATTTTAATCCATGTGTTGTTCCTGTGTGACTTGCATCACTAATCCCTCACATTTATCCACCAGGTCAGATGGGACTCTTGCTGACTGAAAAACTCCTGAAGTGTCACAGCTGAGCACGGAGAGAAGCAACGGGGCATAAACAGGGAGGACATCCGGTAGTCTTTAACGTCAAAATAAAATACAACACCAAGGTTGGAGCATCAGTAACACAAAACTTGTATTTTTAAAAAGTAAGACTTGTAAGAAGTAACACTGTTTATTTATATTCTTTATTGGACAGAAGTTTCTGATATCTGTTTTAAATTGAACAATTTAGCTGCTTTTATTTTGAAGGTAAACGGGTGGTGGTTAGAAGAACATATTTGGCATAATATGACTTGAATAAAACGTTATGTGCCACTTAGAAATTAACAGAATAGGAAAAATAAAGTAACTTAAATCCGGGAATAGAATAAAACAACCACAAACATTACATTCCTATAAATAATAGAAAGTAAACAAGCGTCACCTACCTTTCACTGTACTGTTACTGCTCTCTTTTCTGTGCCATCTACAAAATAAAAAAGGTAAAATAAGTCAGAGCAGCACGTTAACACACGTCAGCGACACGGTCCCGTTTTCATTCAGCTGCTTTTACGCGTCCGATAAAAAATACTGACAAACGGGACAGCTGTTCGCCCCAATATGTCTGTGCGTCGCATCCGTTCAAAACAAAAACATATATATAAGGGAATAAATCCCCGATGCTGACGGAAAATGGTCGATAATACAGCTCCGTAAAAGGCTGGTTTCGGGAGTTTGCGAGGCTGTTTTGAACTCGAGCAGAGCTCGTGCCTTGCCCCCAGGCTAACTTTCAACCAACACGAAGAGGAACCGACGCAGAAACGGACACCTACCGTCCGAAATGAGCCACGCACAAGCACGACCACAGCCCTGATTAAACGTTCATAGATCACTGAAAGTTTTCCCAGAAAAACTTTCTCTCTACCGAAGCGTTACTAACATACTTTGACACGAATCCAGAGGCCTTTAGCTCGGCAGCGGCAGCAACGGCGGAGCCTCACCGCATTCCCGACGAGTGACGTAGCAGTCTGCGCGTGCAGAGAAAAGTGGTGGTAAGGTCCTGACGTAAGCGCTTTTTTTATTTTAAAAATAAAAACGTAAGTGTCATTTCTGGGTGGAAAAGAAGTAAAATAAGACATTATAAGTGTTTAATTTATTTTTGTTTTTAACCTTAATGAAAAAAAAGTATTGTATTTAATGTAAAAGAAGTAGAGCAGAACTGGATGGCATAACATATCATAACACACACACACACACACACACACACACACACACACACACACACACACACATATATATATATATATATATATATATATATAGCTTGCACCCCTGCCTTTCACCCAAACAGAGCCAGGACAGGCTCCAGCAGACCCCCGTGACCTTCAGTAGGAATAAGCAAGATACACGATGAATGGAATTACAAAAGAAATTTGATATCTGGCTCATGGATGGTTTATTACTCAATAACATACTTTTATCTAAAAACTGAAGGACACTTATGCTTAGTCTGTCCAGACAAAGTAGTAGATGTTCCAAATTACTACGTCAAACAAGTATTTTCTCTTTATTCAACTTTCTTTTTGATGCAATACCTTATTGTTTCTTAAGACTAATACAAAATTATACTCAATCTAATACAATGTTCAATATTATTATTTCTTCTTATTGCTCAAGATAAGAAATAAGATAAGAAACATGTTAGAGTCATTATTCACACCCCAGATATTTCTCTTTGCCAGTGGAATTCTCTCTTTGAAAATATAAAGTGGAATTTGACTTGGAGCAACAACAACAAATTAAAGAGGTATGTTTTAATGTTTTTTACATGTTCTTGTTTTTTTTTAGATTTAATCCTGGATCTTTGAACAAAGTTTGACATATTGATTGTCGGATGGTCTGTTGTCTACCTGATCATAGTTGGAATTGATCTGATTCAGATTCTTAAAAATGACCCAAGCTCCCACATGATTTAAAATCTTAGGTTGAGGTGAGGTTCACACGTTAAGCAAAGAGCCTCAAACGGAAGGTTATCCTAACTGGAGGCAGGGCAATGTTTATAACTGTTGTTCCAAGATGATCTACTTGAACAGAATGTCATGAGAAAGCTGCAGCAATGAAAAGAGTAACGCAGAATCTTCAATAGTTGTCCTTCATCGTACACAACTTTGGTGTTTTCAGTATTTTAAACCATCCATCCATCCATCCATCCATCCATCCATCCATCCATCCATCCATCCATCCATCCATCCATCCATCCATCCATCCATCAAATTGACCTGGAAGACTCCAATAGTGCAAGAATAGATGACAGCAGAACTGATGTATTTTTTGTTGTTTTCTCCACACATGCAGATCTTAACAAGGAGGTTAAGTGTTCATGTTATTATTTCGCGCTTCATGAGATTTGGGTCAACTGTCCCTCAGGCATTACCCCCCTCCTACTTCTGCTTCTGTCTTCTCCTCCTTCCACCCATAATTTTGGAGGCCCCCTGCTTTTCCCAAGGAACTTCTCCAAGGGAGGGGTTTCATAACTTATTCAATTTTTTTCCTGTCTGGTCCGTCTCTGCCAAAGCGTAGGCAAACATGCAAAGCTGCTCCCTGGGATCTCCCGGCTTCCTCCCGCTCCTCTGCTCTTTGCTGTTTGCCCATATATGTCCACAGAGCTCCGTAATCACAGGAAAAGGCAACTTAAGCAGATCTGTGTTATTGTTACAGGAGCCATTAACACTTTGGCACCAGCTCGGGGTTTTGAAGTCAAAGCACCGTCTCAGTCTATATGTTATCAGATAAACAATATAACTCTATCCAGGCAACCAGGAAACCAACAAAATGAGGGGAAGCCCTTCATGTGGGAATTACAGAGCATTAAGGTGGCTCTTTATTTTGATGGTAAATAGAATCAGCTCTGTATTTAATTACAAATAAGGCCAGTAGGTCACTGAATGGTACTGACAGATGGGCTAAAATGCAAAAACTCACAGTTGAGTGTTGCCCAGCTCTGCCAACGGCACTGACTCGATGGCTTCCGGCCATTGGTGAACCCTATTGGTAATGTTCTCACTTTTCCTCAACCGCCCCCTTCATCCGTTGTTCTCACAATGCCTGGAAGTAGCCTAGACCTACATCTCCCACTCTGTTTTCTTAATCCTTGTTTTCCTTTATGGTTTTTCTTTTTGCTTTTTCAAACCACACAATTGATCCAATTTCCATCCAAGCACATACAAGCACAAGGACACTCACATGCACCTTAGATCCCATAAAAACATTTTACTTCCGACTGTTATTTTCAAAGGATTCAAAAGCAAATACAAGTCATTTGGGGCAAAAAGCATGTAATGAAATGATATACTACTACTGTATATCTCAAATTTTACCTTCCAAAGTAACGTTTTTGTTAAAAAAAAAAAAAAAGGAAACATTATTCTTGTGTGTTGTAATATGTCACAATATGTAATTTACACTTGTCAGATAAAAGACAAGAACTGGAGTTAATAGAATGAGTTGTTTTTATGGTTCATGTTGTCATGTCAGTGACAGGAAAGATTGGCTTTTCTCCATTAGTTAACTCTCACAAAACATTCATGCATCATTTCCCTCGATTTATCTGGAAGATTTCTTTCTTCCTCTTTCAAAGTCTCCTTCAGTGAAATACTTTGTTTAAAGGAAACGTTTTAGTTTACAGTTCACTTTTTTTACGCCTATACTAACTACCCCATGATTCATTGTGAAGCCACGTCCGTACGATGAGATGACTTTCCACTTGTTTTTTTTTTTTGTGTTTGCGACCTTTGTGCCCGTGTCCCCTCACTCCGCTGCAAACATCCCCCTCTCAACACCACAGCCACTTCTGTTTCTCTTCCATTATCTTATGCTCGCTTTATTATTGACGGATGTCCTGCACCGGAGGTTTTCATCCATGTCTCTGAGCAGCTTCGCAGGATGTACTCAGAAACGTGTGGTTTGTGTGTGTGTGTGTGGGTGGGCGTGTAGGGAAGTTCCTGCACATCTGTAGGCTGCATTTCTCTCACTCTGGGTGGGGTAAAGGTTGTTTTTCAGCACCAGGAGAAGGTGTCTCCCCATCTAGAAAGATCAGATTTGTCTAGCTTCCTTCCTCTTGGTCTTCATAACACGTCGCCTCTGCTCTGAGGCAGCAAGCCAGAGGCTTCCGGACAGTGTAGGGAGCACTTATTACCTCCGCAGCAGGGTTATGGATATGGTGGGTTTATCTGAAGGGCATCGCCCACCTCACAAGCCATACAACTATGGTTTTCAATCAGCATTCAAATAAATATCATGATTTTTTTTTTCTATTCAGCCACAGCAGAAATGTGTAGTTTCAGACTTTATATATGTCCATTCACAGGAACTTGTCAAATGAACAGTGACAGATATGAGCATTATTATGACGTTATAGGACCTAGAGGGGAATTATGCATGAATTAAATACATAAGTGAAAACTTCTTTAGGATAAAATTGTAATTACGAGGGCGCTGCATGTTTGTCCAGTAATAAGCTGGTGTTCTTGAGCTTCCATTTAAGAAGTTTCCTCAGTCCTGGAGAGGGCTGAAGGGTCAACGAGGGTTGGTGGGGGATGTTCTCTGGGCTTACCCCTGGACAACCAGGCACGTACCGCATCTCCCCAAGGATCCAGGTATGTATTTTTTCAACGTGCCACAAAAACACTCTAAGCTTTCCTGCCATTACTTCTCACAGAGCCATGGGGGTTTAGAAAAACTAATAGCCCACTAAAAATACTTAGAACCTGGAGCCTAGGCCACGGCTTTTCCTGCGCTGCTTCCACTGTACGCGTGGGCCATTGAGGAAAGAGGAAACAAATGGCTCTGGTTGTAAGGGAGTTTCCTGTGAGACATTATAAAGAGCTCCCCAACGCCAGCCCGCACTCACATTGTTGCTCTAAACCGGCGGAGGCTGTCAGTGAGCTCCTGCTCCTCGTCTTTGACTGACATCTCAACACTGAGACAAGGGTTTGACAGCAGTGCGGTGCACGTTAGTTCTCGTCCCTGCTGGTCGGGGTGAGTCCCGAGTATTTTTACTCATTTACCGTATTATTTATTTGTTTTCTTTTTGAGCGGTCTCAATATGTTAATAATCTATGAATGCCCATGACCTGTATGAATGAATGATAAGTTTTAAGATTCATTTTAACACTAAATATGTGGAAAACAGTACAGGTTTCATTTATCCTCCTAAAAACTCTTATTTGCATGCAAGTGCGATGAAATTTATTTTTATTTTTTTCATACAGGTACGAGTAGGGAGCTGGTCTCACCTAACAGATGTGTCTGGGACACTCCAGTATATTTATTCTGTCAGAAACACACAGGTAAGGCAGTATAAAAACTATATTCATACTAACCGTCATAACTCTTTACGCAAATTATGTTATTTTTTCATTATTATGTATTTTCCACAATCCAGGGGACCCTTATGGAAGTGTTAAAAGAATACAGAGAGCAGGCGATGCGGGCTGAGGGATACGTGAAGGAGTTTACCCGCCACTCTAATGATGTGCTGCTGAATCTGAATGAGCTGCGGCACAGAAGCATCCTCACCGACACCGTCCTGGTTGTTGGAAATGTGCACCTGCGTGCACATTGTGCTGTGCTAGTTGCTTGCAGGTCAGTGCTCAGGTCAAGAGATTGCTTACTAAGATTCCTCTCTATACTATGTCAATGAGGATAATAAAACATAGATGCAGTCATGAATGACCTTTCTTACCACATTATTTCTGTTTTCTTCCCTACTGGCAGTGGATTCTTCTACTCTCTGTACTCCCGCCGGGTGTTGCATCAGGAGCGCAGTGGCAGCGGGGGGCAGCCCATGACCGTGTCTCTCCCGAACACCTTGGATCCATCCTGTGTCTCCCTGCTGCTCGACTTCATGTACACCTCCCGCCTTCCTCTGACTCCAAGCATTGTCTCTGGAGTTCTGGCTGTTGCTGCCTACCTGCAGATGGACCATGTGGCCGATACCTGCCGCGATTTCATGCAGCTGCACTGGTGAGGCGCCTGTGTATATTAACAATGTAAGGAGATGGTTGTGCAAACAACAAGAAAGAAAAATCCATCATATATATATATATATAAATATTTTTTTTCTTTTCAGCACAGATAATATAAATGCGAGATACCCCCAGTTGGAGCTGGACTCCAGGGTATCCGTCGCCTCTGTTGCCATCAAAGGAGGGGAACTCCCAAATCTAGGTCTCCAGCGATCATTGCCAGGGGAAACAAGGTACATAAAGTATTTATTTTTATATTAAAATGATTGAATATCATGAATATGGAAATATTCACTCTGTCTGTGTGATTTCCTTTCTTCTCACTGTGGGGATTCGTTCGTATATTACCAGAAGTGAAGCTTATGTCGTTTGCATACCTTTGTCTTTTGACAGATTTAGCTCATTACACCACTTCCTTTGTTTTCCCCGCAGGTTCCCTGTTGTTGTCCAGGGCTCTCTCAAGCAAGGGGCTTTCCTGCCCTGCCAGCCCGGGTCAGATGAGGTGAAGGAAGATCCAGAGTCACTGCTCCTGGGCAGCCCGACTCCATCTCCAAGCAGCCCCACCCGTTCCAGCTGCCACCCTAACTCTCCCGCTGAGTCCAACACATGCACCAAAAACCTTGAGGTATGACAGAGTCCTATAAAAGAATCGCTTTCATTTTTCTTACAACTCCGACTTTGTTAGAAAACTACAGGATCTAGTTCTATGCCGTGCTGAAATACACACATAATAAGAAAAAAAGTTGAGCAATTTCAGTAAAACTGAAGTAACCAGATAGATTTTGTTCTTCTTTTTTTCTTTTTTTTCCTTTTTCAGAGTAATACCCAAACCACACCGGATCCAAAGGCCTGCAACTGGAAAAAATACAAGTATATTGTCCTCAACCCTCTCTGCACTGCTGCTATGGTGAAAGTAGAGGAGACTGAGGTGCTTCAGTGTGAAGCATCGTCCTCTGCTAACAGGATGGGTTCAACACCAAAAGCACCAACAGAGGCGTGGTCTGGAGAAGTGCCTGGTCAGATTGATAGGTAAAGTGAAACAAGAATCATTGGACAACAAAGACAGAAAAAAATGATTTTTTTTTCTTTCTTTTTTTTTTAAATATTCAAACTTACCTTCTCATCAGACAGGGGCAGGCCTCCTGCTACGAGGGTTCTGGCCGAGCCCCTCCCCTCGGGCCACCTCCCTCTGTGGATCACGCAACCGACTCTCCATCTCACAAGGAGGGACCAGGTAGATATTAACACATCTTTTATGAGCATTCTTCCTGATATGATCATATACAATACACCAGCCTCTTAAATACATTTTTTCCTCCGTGTTCTTTATGAGTCCAGTTTCACCTGGCACCGTTTTCCCAAAACTGCATCCTTCTGGCCCAGAAGCAGCCCATGTCAACCAGCTGTCAGTCAAACGTGAGAACAGCTACGTGCCCTTTTGCTACTCTGGCAGCCTACAAGGAGCCAAGTCCATCTGCTCAGGTGAAGACACACAAAAACCATCTCTACGAGTCTCCTGTTCGGAATTTGAAATGACGTTATTAACAAGAGTTAATTTTGTTGGGGCAGGAGACAAGCCGTACCGCTGCAATGTGTGTGGAGCTCAGTTCAACCGACCAGCCAACCTGAAAACTCACTCCCGCATTCACTCTGGGGAGAAACCGTATCGCTGTGACACCTGCGGCGCACGCTTTGTCCAGGTGAGGACTCCTTTCTTCAGTGTTAGAGGATTTTTTTGCACATATAAAAGGTTTGAACCTACTAAGTATAATTTTGATTCACTGAACTGCCCTCTGCAAAGAATTAATCAGTTTCTTAATATTATTGTTATTATTCCTCTGCCATATGAATAAAACCTCCGCAAGTCGTATAAATTATGGCATCCAGGGAAAATCCATTTCTGTGATGAAATCAGAGCAGCTGTTATGATTCCTGACTCGTTCAAGGCTAAAAGCAGTAGAATTATTAATAATGCTACAGTGTTATTAATCTTATTACTTTTGTCCTGTGTTAGGTTGCCCACCTCAGGGCCCACGTTCTGATTCACACCGGGGAGAAACCCTATCCCTGCCACACCTGTGGCACCCGCTTCCGCCACCTGCAGACCCTGAAAAGCCACCTGCGCATCCACACGGGAGAGAAACCGTACTCAGTAAGTCAGAGGCACCGTCTCTTTGACCTGCAATAAAACTGCTGGGATTGTCACAGAGAAACTAACGTGGTGCACTTTTCATTGTCCCGTCATGTCCCTGATGTCTAATCCGCGGGGTGCTTGTTTTCCAGTGTGAGAAATGTGACCTTCATTTCCGACACAAGAGCCAGCTGCGTCTGCACCTGCGCCAGAAACACGGTGCCGTCACCAACACCAAGATCCGCTACAAAGTGCTAACAGAGCCCTTCCAGCCTCTCCTGCAGGCCTGCTGAAGAGGACAATCTCTGAGGCATTAACCAAAACTAACAAACAAATGTTTTCTAAAATACGTAGCTTTGAAAAATGTCAAAATATCTGAAATTCGGCAAATGAACGTCTTTCGAACAGTTATTATATTTGGAGAAAGAAGAGCACATTTTCAAGTAACTTTTAGCAAACTGTTGGCAAAGAAAATGAGCTTTGAAACAAATCCATTAGAGTTTAAGAGGGATGATAGAAGAGGTTTTAAACAAGTATTTCTGAAGGTTTGTGAAGAGATTCAGAGAAGGGAGCAACGCTTGGAACAATGTATGTAAAGTAAATTATTGAAATGGGAGCATGTGGACAGTTGGAAAGAAAGACAAAGCAAGTTTAATGAAGAGGTGGCGTGTTTTGAAACGTAAAGAGTGAACATGGGCTTAAAATTAGGCAAGGCACTTGATCTTTTTTTTTTGTTAAATGTTTATTTAACTCAGATTTATCTTATCCTTATGGCCTGGGGCCCACGTGTTATTGAAAAAAAATAAACATTTATATGTATTCAGTAAAATCTGCTGTTGCAGTTCAGGAAACCAAAGTGTAGAAATCAAATGAGATCTTGTTTATAACAAATGTATTTTAATACAGTACAGTGAAACAAATGAAATCAATTGAATGGTTAATAATAATGTTAAATTTGTATTGTATGAATTCATTTGCAGGACAAATATATATTAAATGATTTTTGGATCATATGGACATTTGGGGTCTGATTCTCTGTTGCTGACAGAATTCCAGCTTTCAACCTGAAACACGTTGTCTTTCTGGCAGACTTCTCTCCTTTAGCCTTTCTCCTCCCTGGACTTCCTTCCTTCCATTAGCAAACTCTTTCTGCCCATGAATCACACCGTCTCTTTAGTCAAATCCATCCCGCCATTTTTTTAGGTCATGTGTGGTGTTTTTCTTGGAGGGGAACAATGAAGCCGAGGGCACCTGTTTCCTCCAGGGTCCTCATACCCCACAGTCGCTCTACCAGCCGATCACACATGCATGAGCTCGCGAGGGCTTCCTGAAGGTGAGGGTTGTCAGTGGAGGGGGTGCGAGACTCCAGCTGAACTCTCTCACCCTCTGTCATCTCCGTTTCCTGGCCCCTGATGAGTTGTGGCTCGCTGGGCTTATTGTCTGCGCTCGATGGACAAACACTGGAAGTTTGAAGGGACTTTCCAAGCTTCAATCCCGCTCCTCCGCTTAAAAAAAACACCCGCTTTTAGCCAGTCCACCCTTGTCAGGGGTCTCCCCTCTTTTACCAAAGTCGTGCATTTTGAGTGGAGCTACATTTGAAAAAGCCAGAATGGGAAATGCATGCTTAAGTACCCTGTAAATTTTTCATCAGTTTTTATGATCTTTTTTTTTAAAGTGCAGATAGAAATCTAATTTGAATGTTATGGGAACTTTTAACATGTGGGAGCCCCAAACCAAAACAGTGATAATGCTTACATTAAGTTTCACGTCCAACTGCGTTTTTGTCATAAAGAAAAAAAGAAATAAATGGGGGAGGGGGGATAGGTTGCAGCACAGAAACAGATAATAATAGTAATAAATAATAAAACTTGTCATGTGAGGATGTCCCTGTCATTTCCAAAAATCCCCATTAAGAGAAATGCAAAGACAGGTATAAGGAAGTTTATCTTGTTCTAAATGTAATGTATTGTGTATATATATATATATATATATATATATATATATATATATATATATATATATATATATATATATATATATATATATATATATATATATATATATGTCATTTTACTTAAGTACCTGTTAAATCAGGCTCAACGATTACACATGGGCATAAGGAACCAATTAACCGACTGAGAAATACAATCGTATCCTTGTGATTCAATGGCAGCACATGAGGTAGTACAGGTGGGTCGATACTCACATTGCCCTGTCTCGTAAAACATTTAGAAAAACTGTCCTGTTATCAGCTCAAACATATATCGATTTTATGTGGAGAAATAGCATAAGAAAAAAAGCACCTGCTGTCAACAAAGCTATAATACATATAAACTATACTGTACTTTATCTTTGTGGTATTTCTGTCCAAACCGCAAATCCATTCATCTGATTTAAAGACCTTGTAGTTTCCTCCCTCTAGTGTTTGTATCCTGAAGATACATACCAAAATCCATTTAATCTCATTAACTTATTCATTTTCAGATTTTTTTTTTATTGGATCAAACACTGAACTGGGGATTCTTTCTTCTCTTTTTTTCCCCAAACGTCAGAACCAAATAATAATAATAATAATAATAATAATAATAATAATAATAATAATAATAATAATAATAATAATAATAATAATAATAATAATAATAATAATAATTCAGAGATGGCCTCAGTCTAACCGTATTCTTTTTCCAAATTAATTCACTTGCTGTTCACTGAGCATGTGCGTTATAATTTAAGATCTAATACAACAGGCTGATAAGGATGAAAGCCAGTTTATCTAAGAGATAAACGTCTCTAATCTATCTTCGTACCTGGGTTTGAGTTTATGAGAATATAAGGTGACTCTGTCATGCTGTAACGACTGCGCACGCTCGGCTGTGCTCACGTTTGCCCTTTCACGGTCCCTCCCGGCAGCTTGGAGAAGTTTGTTGTTTTTCGTCCACTACATAAAACCTGGAGACTGTGGACCATGTGCTGCCTTCCTGGGAGCTGACAGACCCTCGGTGAGTAGCCTACTGGTGGCCAGTTCAGCAGTTCTGTGCGGTTTTGTCGGACCGGTGGACCGTCGACCATCAGCCGGCTTTTTCTCCCAGTCAGCTGCTCGGTCACAAGTTATGAAAGTATACTTCTTTTTTTTTTTTTTTTTTACAGCAAATACGTTTTTTTTTATCTCATTGTATCAAAGACCTGGTTCACGAAAGATGAAAGACATGTTTGAAAGCATTCACTTAAACAATACCAAGTAAGACAAATGCGAAATAATAAACTGTTTATACTTTCAGTGAGCACTAGTAATGCGCAGGCGCAGTGAGTTTTCGGATTATACGTGTGTTTATTAGAGATAAAGGTGGAAAGCATCTTTGGCTTTACAAACACACACACACACACACACACACACACACACACACACACACACACACACACACACACATATACACACACACACACACACACACACACACACACATATATATATATTTATAGTTCTATATTTTAAATAAACAATAACAATGCGATTTATTTCATGTGGCAAGAATACCATCTCAAAACTGATGCCGAAAGCAGCTCTCTCTGTCGTTTCTTAAACAAAGATTGAGAATAAAGTGAATAAAAATGATACAAGCATCACACATGATTCTGTTTCATTTTATTTTTTTATTTAGTCCGTGTTTGCTCCTCTAGAATCTGATCTGAGATCTCAGATCACATGAGGTGGACAACCTAACACAGGACAAAGTTAGAGGTTCAAAATTAATAAGATGTAGAAGTAAATAAGTTTCACATTGTTTATGCAGCCAAGTCTAAAGTACTGCAAAAAAGATGCATTAAACCTAAATATAGGCTTATGTCTTTAGCCCCAGCTGTTTGTTTTGTGTGTGAATTTGTCAGTTCGGCAGCAGTTTTCTTGGCTGATTTGTGTCTGATTGTGTATCGTTTGATTACGCATAAGTCTTATATGTTCACTGTACTTTCCCGCTATTTGGTTTTGCAAAATGTACTTAGCCACACTGGTTTTCAGGCTCATTTTTACAACTAACCATAGAGTACAGAACACAGGAAAATACTTTTGAATGGTCTGAAGGACCTATTTTACAGTCATGTGTGTAAGAATGACTTAACAAAAACCATTATTCATTTTTATACAAAAAGTTAAGTTGTCCTCTATCCAAGGTTTAGGCTTTTAAAGCCCTATGTCCTGCAAGATAGTCCTTAATTTGGGGTTGCTTTACATTTGGCTCAATGCAGCATTTGTATTTGTATTTACAGTTTTTTGCATTTTGTTTCTCACTGTTCACTAACTGGTGAGTAACATTACAGAGAGTTCCTTGTATTTTGGTTAAATCATCTATGATTCATCCTAAGCGACCAAAAAAAAACACTTCTCAGGAGTTTACGCTTCACCTACATCTGGCCAAATGAAAGCCAAATTGTTAAGCAGCCGTGTCACACCAAACATGACCCAACCAGAGAGTTTATTGGCCTGTGGGAGGTTAATCATTATGCCTTTTCAGAGCCACAGAGAGAATCGGAAACTTGCTTTCTGCAGTTGTTTCTTTTCCTGAGACTTATATTGATCCTTGGTGCTCCTCAAAGAACCAGCTCTCTTCATTTTTCTTCTCACTTACATTTTTGTGAACTTTTTCTAGATAGCGTAGACATGACCAAATCAAAGCCGAAACCACCGAGCAGGAGTGATGAGGCAGAGGGCCCGGACGGAGGCTGGAACTGGATGCTCGTCATTGCCATGTTCGTCAGCACGAGCCTCGTCTTCGGCCTGATGCGCAGCTTGGGGGTCTTCTTTGTGGAGTTTGTCCAGTACTTTGAGGAAAGCGCCCAGGCCATCTCCTGGATCTCATCCACCGGCCTGGCAGCACAGCAGTTCTTCAGTGAGGAAGTTAATATCTTTGTTCAATGATCAATTATGATTAATTTATATATGAATTGATCAATCTCTATGAAAATGGGCTACAACTCAGTAACCACTGAGTGGTTACTGAGCTGGGGGTCCTTCAGTATAAACTGAAGCTGTACAACTGCTTCGTTCATGGTTTATTTAACACTATTTATGTTGTAAAGGAGACCCCAGACGTTCCTGAGAGGCACCAGACTAAATTTTATAAAAGTTATAAAAGAATGAAAACAGAGACAGATTCTTTTTAAAATTGTGTAATGTATTCACAGCTTTTATATCATTCAAATAAAAAATGCAGGTACGTTTTTGAAGATGTGTTTGTTTTTTGTGCAGGTCCACTGGGTGCAGCACTGTCTAATGCCTATAATGCCAGGCTGGTGGTGATGGCAGGGGGCTTTCTCGCCGGGCTCGGTCTTATACTTGCCTCGCAGGCTACCTCCCTTGTTCACCTTTACCTCACGATGGGTGTGATTTCAGGTACAGTAGAGTTTGTTATAGTCACTCAGGCACCACTGGATTTAAAAACATCCTATATTTAATCTTTGGCTGCTTTACAGAGCATGTTTAGACTTTTCTGCAATGAATGCCCTGCACATGTTTGCAACGACTGCCGGCTCTGCTACGACGAACATGACTGCAGCATCCTTCCACTTTTAGATTGTAACCTAGATGAGTGTTTTTGGAGATCATCCAAAAACTCCAGAGATGTAAATCTTTCTCTTGAGTTCAAACCTTATCATGGCCTAGTGAGACTTATTGCAGAAATGTCTTATAGGATATGTCGTGTCTCCTGCTGATACCGCCAATTGTTGTTCATATTGACGTGAAGCTGAGGTATTTCTCTAGTTTCAAAGTACAGAGGTGATAAGTCAAACAGTTTGCTGTGTAACTACTGCAGTGACCTGCAGGTCTGCAGGTTGGCCTTTCAAATTGCACTTTGCGTACTCTGTTCTTAAGGTTTGGGCTGGGGGCTGGTCTTCACCCCCATGGTGGCGACAGTCATGGCCAACTTCACCCGCCGGCGGAATCTGGTTCTGGGCCTGGGGTTCTCCAGCATCGGCCTCTCGTCCTTTGCTTTTAACCCACTTTTCCAGCTGCTGGTGGAGACGTACGCCTGGAGAGGCGCCCTGCTCATTCTTGGGGGCCTCAGCCTCAACATTGTAGCCTGCGGGGCTCTGTTACGCCCACAGCGCCGCTCTCAAGCCCCAACAGAGGTAGAGCACATTTGAATTTGAAAGTAGGCCAGACTCAGGCACCACAACCTCCTTACGGTTGTTTTCGTTTAACTTAACAACATCCCCTTCAAATGATGACTAGTTAACTTTGCTCAGTAGATAATTTGCCAAAATTGGTCAACCAAACCAGTAAAACAAAGACACTTAACACTATAATTGTGTTTTTATTTTGTACCATTTTTGTCTTTCAGCATTTAATACTGTATCCAAAATTCCTTTTTTGTCCCTGTTAAGCTTTAAAGTCTTTTTATTTTTTTACCAGGCACAGATGTCATGAATTAGTAATGACGTATTTCTGACAGCTTAATTGTTGAGACAACGCTGCGTTGAGCGGTGGCATATAAAGTGCTGATGAAGCTCGGTATTTCCTCTTTTTTTTCCTCCCTGCAGGACTCACAGAGCAGGTTATCATGCGCTGACTTTCTGCGACGAGTCTCCTCCTACCTGGAATTGTCGCTGCTCTTAGAGAGACCATATCTCACCTACACCTTGGGTATTTATCTTTTTAACGTAGGTTACTTTGTTCCATATTTCCACCTGGTGGCCCACAGCCGCCAGGCCGGCTTCTCGGAGTACCAGGCCGCGTTCGTCATGTCGGCTGCAGGTGGAGCAGACATTTTGGGCCGAATAGTCTCGGGCTGGTTCTCCGACATGGGCCACTTTCGGCTCATTCATTTACTGAGCCTGTGGACGGCTCTGGCGGGAGTCTTCATCATGTTGGTGCCCGTGAGCTCCTTGACTGGTTCCTATGCTGCACTGATGGTGATCAGCCTCCTCTACGGCTTCTGCTCCGGGGCTTTGACGTCCGTGGTATTTTCAGTGGTGCCGCTGATCGTGGGTAAGGAGCGCATGGTAGGGGGCCTTGGACTGGTGCAGCTCTTAGAGAGCAGCGCGGGACTCCTGGGGACTCCCCTCTCAGGTATGTTCGCACAGAAGAGTAGAGGTGGAGAAAAACATCATGTTACAGTGCAGATGCAGTCATGTAGGACAGGGCTCATTGTTTCTTCATCTGAAATCAATCTGCAAACACAAGTTAACACACTGAAACTGAATGCAGTCAGGTTTTTTTTCGTATTATTATTATTATTATTATTATTATTTCAACACTATTTTGTTGTCTTTTTCAGGAAATTTTGCTGCTCTTAACAGATTTGTGGCATTTGAGACTCAGTTTTCATTGAAGAAAACAGTTTAGAGCAAATTTTACTCTATATTTTCTTAGATTAAACGTGTGAATTAAAGAAGAAATTTTGTACATTTTGGCTCAGGTAGTCCTCCTATAGGTGTAGAAGTCGCTTTTAGGATACTGATCAAAATTTATATTTATCAAAATTTTAAATTGGCTCCCATTTGTCATTCAGTCTTTGCCTTCTTCAGTGTTTAACTCATCTCTTACTCGCCGCTGTGAGCTGGTTTTTTTCTGATAGTAGGGACACGAAATCACTGTATGAGCCAGCTAGACAATGTTTCCAAATAGTAAACAAATATTCCTTAAAATGAAAATGAAACTGATATTTTAACATTACATATAGTGCTTTTTTTTATGTTAAAAAAAAAGAATATTCTTAACATCCATCAGCATCTCTCATATAATGTATGGTAGGTAGGTTCGGGTTAAAAAACAAACAAACAGAAAAAATGTTTATATTACTCAGAAATGTGTTATATAATGTCAGTACATATCCCTGCTCTGTTTTTAGTCATTTGGTCATGATTTACTGGTTAGAGTTGGTTGCCGGATTGAACCCCTACAAGGTGAAAAAGCAAAAGGAAGTTGCTTTTGCAGTTGTGGAGCTGCTGCTGACTGAACCTGAGGATCTATAGACCCAAAAAAACAACAAAAAAAACAAATACATTTGCCACTAGGTTTAACTGAAAATGTATTACCACTGTTTATTTGAAGTTATGAAGATTCATTTTTTATTCCGCTGCATGACTTGCTGTCTCCATAGGCAAGTGTTGGATTACTTGCTTTACCTTGAACTGACTTTTAAAGGCTCTTCTTTTATTTTGGTAGTTTTTTTCAGTGGTTTGTCACATGACTCTGCCCAAACACACTCATTTTACTGTAAAGCCACAGTATTTATTATGAATATTTGCTTTTGTGTGCTCTGCTATGATTGTTTTTTATAATAAATGTGTGACCAGCTTATTTCATGTACATTCTGGTTCTAATGTGAACATTTTCTCCTTTCATCTGTCTCCACGACTGAAGGGTTGCTGAAGGACCTAACAGGGAGCTACGTCGCCTCCTTCGTGGTTGCTGGCTCTTTCCTTCTTCTCGGTACCCTGACCATGGTTACTCTTCCTCACTATTTCTCCTGTACAGACCCGCCGCCTCCTCAGAGACGCCCTTGCGTCGACAAGAGTAACAGTTTACGTCCAGAGCTGGAAGCAATGAGCAGTTTGCCCTCTGACTTAAATCACCTACCGGCGGAACAATCAGATGGATGAATTAACCAGATGGCACCTTTTTGAAAGCATCATCAATAGGAACGTTGTTGGTGAACAGCTTGATGTTTTCATGATACCTCAGAAGCTCTGATCCAGTTTGTAGAGTGACACTCCAAGTAACATCTCCAGATGATTGAAGTAGGGACTGGTGAGGAAGAGGCAGGCAATTCTGCATCTTTAGAGTAACACTGCACCCAGAACAACTAAAAAAGGCCACAATTGACTGGCAGTTACTGGGAGAAATGCTTATGGAAAATGAATTAGTGCCAGATATGTCAAGTGTCTTCAAGTGTTCTCTGATACCACCTGGACACCACGTACTACTACTGAACCTCTGCTCTTTCACACACTAGATCAAGCCAGAGATCTCACTACGGTACGTAGGTTGTGAGACCTGATGAAAATTCCTCTTTGTTAAATTAAAAATAAGTCACTGGTGCATTATGTTGCTCTGCAGGACTTGTGTTTTCTCAAGTGAAACTTCTTATGACATATTCTTTTTGTGTGCGGATGAACTCTGAACCTCAGTAAACTATAAGCCACGACTGCCTTCATAAACCGAAGGCATTGGGCTTTGGGAACGACTGGATGAACGTTTGCAGTTAGGAACTGGGTCACTGTGAACGGTTACTGGCCAGCTTCCCACAGGGCTGTTGCAAGAAAGCAGGTGTTTGGTTAATGTTTAACAGTAGTTAATTAACTGTTAAATGTATTTCTCTTTAGTAGGAAAATGTTTCATTATGCTTACACTGTGACCTTTTATTCTTATACCAAATATTTTCAGTAGCTGGAAAACTGCCAGTGATATTTGTAAATGTGTAAATGTTGATTAAACAAAAAAAAAAGTTTTTTTTCTCCACCTTTTCTCTTTATTATTACCTTCCTCCCTCTTTTCTTTTCATTTTTGGTTTAGCTTTAACCACGTTTATCATATTACTGCTGCCATTAACCTGTGGCCCTGCAAAGGATTAAAACGGGTATAGAAAATGAATGAATGGATGGACGTTGCCATTAAATTTTTATCCAAACGCTCCAAAATAAAAAAGCAATTGCGCCCTCTGTTGGTCTTTATTAACAAAACAATTGACTACAGGGTTCATATGCTGATAAAGGTTGACATTTAACACTTACAAATGCACAATAACATGTACATTTATACTCCGGTTTCATTCAATCTTAAAGAAATTTAAAGTACCTCACATAATGTAGACAAAATATACATCAATGTTGTCTAAAAATCTGCAAACATTACAATTTCATGGAAAATGATTGAAATATTCTTTTTGTTTTTAAACATATGTCCTTTTGCGACAGATGTTTTTACTGCACTTTAATGTAAAAATCAGTAGAAAAGGACAGAACTTAAAAATAGCCCTTTTCAGTTAAAAAAAAAAACAACAAAAAAAAGCAAACAAACAGATTTACTGGATTTAATTAGCAAATGTGGGCACAGTGATGGTGGTGTTGCCCTTTGAGGGGCATAAACTACACCTCACGCTGGACTCATGAAGCTGTCCCAGTGCTTCTGTTTAGACACAATTGTTCTGCGGTGACGTAGTCGCACAAAGAATTCACTGTGTGGAGCAATCGTCCCCTCCGAAGTCAGCACCAGCTGAGCTGTGACTGAACATGCAGCAGGTGGCCAGGAGGAGCTTGTCTCTGCACGCCTGAGAGCTGAATATTTTCTTTACATGTGGCAGAAAAAAAAACAAAAAAACACGACGTTGAGGTGTGACATGTGGAATCGTACGAACGGCTGAGGAAGAGGCGGCGGCGTCAGCTGGTTAAATTTTAGCATCTGTGCTGCGACGTTTGAGCTTCTCCGGGTTGTTTGAGGCCATGTGTGAAAAGTCTCTGAAAATATCCTGGTAGGTTTCATCACCTGGAAAAGAACAAGAAAAAAAAAGAAAAGAAATTTGCCTTAAAGCTGGAAATTTCCCTGAACATTTAAAAGTCTAAATGCTTGCCAGTTTGTTGTCCCTTTGAGCAAATCTTCTATTCTATGTAGACACAACTGCTTTTGGAGATAATTTATCATTTTTGTCCAGTTTTAATGGCTGAAACTGCAACAGAAATTTCCCGAAAAACATCAACAGTTGTAGCCCTTAAGCAGGACACATGCAACTGACCGATAAACACACACGGTGGCATGCACATGCACTTTACCTCTTAATTTGCTGTAGGTGGCACACTGCACAAGCACTTGAGACCAGATGGACATCTCAGCACGCAGATGGCAAAGACACACCAGCGCACACAACAAAGACAGACAATGAAAAAAGCACAGCACATGAAATACTGGCCAGCAGTTCTGTCAAGCAGACAAACGCGTCATATCTCCATTCCTTCATGACTGAAAAACTGCACGCAGTCCCCGTCGGAAAAGCAAGTTAACAACATCAGCTGGACAGCAATCGTGAAAGAATGGACTTTGAAGCTTGAAAAGGAGCCGAATGACAAAATGCAAACAAAAAACGCGCTGCTGACCTGAAGATCGAGAGCTACAGCAGAGAGCTCTAGACCTGTCTGCCAGCATGAAATTCTCATAAATAAACACATCAACAAATGTGTGAATGCTGAGTCACTCTTCACAGAACAGTGAGCATTTCTTCTTGAGAACCAAACCCAGTATAAATGGAGCTTAATAGTTACGATAAGAAACCTACCTGACACTATCAAAATACTGTACATACTGCATATAAAAATATCTAAAACACATCAGCCTGAGAAAGGCCAATTATACAGTAATATATTAAACAACAGCAATAAAATGCTCCATATTAACATAGTGTGTGGGTATAGTTTCCAAAGTGCAGGACAATGCATATTCAGGAATTCAACGTGCACGGGAACTTCCTTTGCATATACTTTTTTTTTCCCACCAGGCATTAGTAAATTTGTTTCAGTCTATGTAATTTCCTTTATACTCATCGTACCCTCTGTTCTGGTTGGTGATCCATGTTCTAAATAGTCATTTTAACCCCACTAGTCATTCAACCCCCCCAGAGCCCAGCCACTTATATGGTTCTTCAAAGCCTGGAGACTCTTCCTGGTGTGTGCCAAGCTACCCCCCGTTCCACCCAGTGTCCCCCCTGATCCCTGCCCCTCCGAATAACCTGGTTGGCCAAATGCTCCGTCCATCTCCCGCATCTCTTTGTTCATTTTGGCAATCCGCAGCCTGAAAGAGAACCAGACGAGTCAGTCCAACAGTTGCCATCCTTCACTGGTTCACATGCTTTCTTTCAATGCCTTACAAAGTGACAATGTCGGCGTTCGCGTTGTCTACGGCGATCGTTATGGGATCTTTGTTGTTCTTGTCTCGGGCGTTGTAGTCAGCTCCTCTCTTCAGGAAGAGACAAACCAACCTGGGAAAGCGAGCAGTTTGTTTGTTTAATTCATGCTGCAGTAAAAATGTGTTTCAAACCTGCACCTCAGACACCATCATTTTTAAATTTCCATCATTTGATTGGGCAGAAATAATAAGATTATGGGGCGATTTTAAATCCCGGTTTTGTTCCTGGCTTCTTGAAACTGGCTCCAGTAGCTCGTTAGTTTTTGGACCCATCTGGTCACAAATGGTCTCTTAACCCAACGTTAGAAAAAGGGAAATATTTCCTTTATTCAGATTTCTATGGACGCTATTTACCACTTGGGTACAAAGATTGTCTCTTGGTCATTTTCGACTTGGCAGTTAGAATCACAGTCATAAGAGTCGGTTACAGACTACAAAACACACACACTGACTTTTGTTTTCTGATTGACAGAACGTAGACTTGATGGATAGGTTCATGTTTGGAAAATGAGACGGTATCTGAAAAAGGTGGGAAAGAATAAAACCCCAACCATGATGCTTCATCTTCAGATGAAATAAACCCCTGAAGCTGAAGGAGAAACTTTGTTGTTCAAAAATAAATGCTCTTCTACACCATATCACCACCAGGGCAGGATGGCGGCGCAAAATGCCATAAAGATGCTGAGGACACTTCAGCATCTCACATGTTCATTACACCAGCTATTGAAAACGTCATCCTGGTGATGACAAATTTGAAAAAATATAGAGACAGCTGAAAATGCATGTATGAGTCTGACCTGCATGCCCACATGAACTGCTGATCTTAGCAGGACACAGGTCATGAGGTGAAGCCGACATCTAATCTGGGATGCAGAGTGGGGCAAGTAAGAGAGAAGGAGATCTCCGTTCTGCCCACCAAAAGAAAAATATATCTGCAACGTCCATGCAGACACAGTTGCTTACTGCCCTGCAGGATCTCATCCGTTACCTTGTCCAAGTACGGTGTGGATGCGAGTGTTTTGATAGTGAATATGTTTAGGTGGCCTGCGTTTGTTCTCCTGTAATGGTTGTGGCGGACCTCTCAGACTGCCCTGTTGGCTTATCTTGTTTACATTTGGCTACTTTTTCAGTATTTTCTCCACATTTGTGATACTTCCTTGGGCTATACAAGAACTAGCTGATCCATTTCTTCATTTTCAATACCCACTTAATATCTATACAGAGTCAAGGGGGGATGAATGATATGTTGTTTCTTTAAAAAAAAGCAGGTTTTGAATTTGAACTGATATGGAAATGCTTTGAGTTAAATGTTTAGTGGGGGTGGGTCATATTTGTCCTGGAGAACAAGGAGTGTACACCTAATGTGAAGACAACGGGAGGGTTAATAAGAGGCATTTTAAGTTAACTCATAACATAGCCTTCCCCCCACAAATTAGTCTCCGTGATTATCTATTTAGGAGCATCACCTTCTGTTAATTGATTTTGTTATAGTAAAGTCAAATGTATGACAGTTGGTGCGTGTGTAAGAGTGGGTTTCTGGTACCCTGTGTGACCCAGGATGGTGGCATGGTGCAGCGGTCCCCTGCCGTTGCTGTCGGCCTGGTTGACGCTGGCGCCGTTCTGCAGCAGGAACTCACAAGCTGCCAGGGCGTTCTGGGTAAAAGAGAAGGCAGCTGCTGCATTGTCTGAACAGGTTTATAAGAAGACTCGGATTCGAAAAAAAATATTGCTGGTGGCCATTATAATGCGCTACATGGAGTTTTGCTTTTCTCAGCCTACTTCTGAGAATATAAATGATGCAGTTATCCTAAGGATTTGAGAAGTTTAGTGTAAAGTACGTTTGACCAGAGGGTTGTGTAACAGAAAGGCTTGTTGGGTCACCAGGACCTCAGTTGCTCTGAAAGTGAACAAACGGTGTCCTCACCACTGAGACGGCCTGTATGAGAGGTGTGCTCGACTCATCGGCCAAGTTGACCCAGTTGACGTCGGCCCCGTGGGCCAGAGCGTCAGCCATGACGGGGAAGTTCTGCAAGGCTGCAGAGCGGTATAGCAGCGCTCCAGGATGAAGGCCGCTGAGATCCTCCTCATCCTCTTCTACATCTGAGGGGACCAGATGATTCGTGCATTATGTTTGATTAGTTGACGTTTTTAACGGGGTGATATTAAAAAAAAATTTTTTTTTTATCAAGCCAGTTGAAGCACGTGTGTGGGTAAATGTGTATTTTCTCACCTTTGGTAAAGGAGGTATTATTCTTCTGTATGTCACTGGGGCTCAGCCCTGAGGACAAACACAGAGTCACTATAACGTGTTTGTGCTTCTGACTGCTACAAAACACAGACAATAAATTCAGTAGAAAAGGTCACTGAGATTATCAACTGTTGCTGGATCACCAAGTTTTGAGATTCTATTTGGTTAAAACCAGCAGGATTAACAAAGTTTTAACAAGTTTTTCTCCCCCAGGGTGAGTTTACCTGTGACCCGAGGCAACGTGGCTCGGTTGGGTTTGGGTTTGAGAGGCGGTCGGACCACGGTCCGATCCTGCGTGGTCGCTCGGTTTCTCCTGGCGCTGGATCGCCTCAGCGGAGGATTCCTGCCAGTTTCGGGCAGCTTGTGGATGAACTTCTTTTCAACATATTTTGACCGAATCCATGACTCCTTGTCTCCTCTAAGAGGCAGAGAAAAAGAAAGATGAAGGGAAATGCACCATACGCACTATAAAGAATATAGAAAAAGAAGAGGCCTCACTGCAAGGTTGTAATCACCCTTCTTGACTTCACACGAACTGAGTTTTTTTATGCACCATTTTAAGGAGTGCTGTCAGGATGTATGAAATTTCCTTAAAAAGAAGGCTGTTTCATCTCTCAAAGTCCTTTATTTGATTATAATCTGTTGCATTCCAATCTTAGGTTTCTTAACTGATGTAAAGTAAAATCTGAGTTTATCAGATAAGGCATTCTGCTTCTGTGAAAAGCACGCAGGCTCACAGAAAGTTTCCGGAAACAACTGCATCTGGGTTCATATAGCTATGGCAGTTCCTGTCCTCTGTGACGCACCACACAACAAAGATGAGGAAGTTAAAGGATGAGTCTAAAAGAATTTGCCATTTGCTGATGAACACGTTTCTTAGCTGCACATTTTAACGGAGGTTTCATTTTTATTACACAGCTGCTGAACTATCTATAGTCTCGATATTAAAAAGCCAGAATGAATCGGAGCTGCATGAACAGGCGGAATCACCTTCACCATCCATGTAATATCAGACGTGTAGAAGAGAGTCTGTTCGTTTCAAGTATTTTGGCTGCTGCCCAAAGAGTGATGTTGTTCATGAAAGGAAAAAAGCACATCTGATGCTCAAGTTCAACGAGGCGCAACTGCATGTTTTCAGAGTTTGAAGATAAAATGAATGCCTTTGTAACTACTATTTTAATTCATCCAGCACACATCCGGTTTAAGAAATAGTGTATAAGTTAAATTAATCAATAAGAATATTACTTTATGCATTAATTTGTTAAATATACGTTTAGTTATTTCTTTTTTTGTCATTAACATTTCTGATAAGCTTTACAGACTTAAAGCTGCAATCCATCTTTGTTCACTAAGTTTGGAAATGAAGAATAATCAAATTTAATACAAACAAGCACCTATATAGAGTGTAGTGTTACGCTCTTGTGAGGGGCAGACCCAAAAATCGTGCTACATTAATAAACTTGCCTTGCCTGATGTATGAAATCCTATATCTAATCTAATTTACTATACAGAAGATCCATTTCAATAGCAGCCATTGTGCTTGTTCTGCATAAGCATATGTTTTGCTCATTTTAGATATGGCCTTTGGAAATGTTTTTGTGGTTATTATGGGTGTTTTCTTAATCTCTGCTCTGCTTCTTAAAGTGTTTTCCTCTACCTCCTCTAGTGGCATTTATTCTCATATTAACTGTAGTCTTCACCATTTTGGAGCTGAAGTTTATCAATTAGAGAGCATGGCTACACACCGCTGAAAACAGCGACCCCCAAACCTCCAGCAGCTCCCTTAGGTCCTAAAAATGCCGGAAAAACTACGTTCAAAGACTCGCAGAGGTGGTTGCTTTCTTCTTCTTATTCCTGTGAAAAGTTATGGTTTTTGCCACTGACACATCGAGAGCTCATCTGCGTTTTCAGACTGAGAAGCCTTTCGTGTGTTGGGACCTGCTGGTTAAAAACCGTGTGTGCGAATCCCATTGACCATCTGTACCTTGGACTGGAGGCGCTGGGCTTCTTGATGGTGATCTCATCAATCCGAGCTTCATAGATTCTGTTGATTACTGTGTTTCCCAACTCACACATCAACTTCAAGGAAAAAAAAAAAGCAAAGAAAGAGAAAATGAATTATTCTTTGTGCTAATTGCCTTTTGGGAAGGGTTTAGTTAAAGAAAAAGGTTTTGAATAATCCCTCACATAATCACTAGTCTAACAGGAACACTTTGTCGACAAAGAAAGGGCCATAATGAGGTTTTGTGTAGCTACAGGCGTTAAATGGTTAAATTACCTTAATGAGCTCTGGCTCCCAGGAGTCGAGAGTAAGAGAGCGTACTTTGGAAAAATGGACTCCCAGGCTCCTGTTAGAAAAGGAAACCGTTAAACCACAGGATTCCTGCCGAGTATGGTTGCAAATTGAACTTTAAAATTTTGATTTGAGTTCATTTTGGAATATGAGGACTTTTTTTTTTGTAGATTAGATTGAAGGGCTTGGGAATGTACTTTGCACAAAAACAGTCTACCTGTGTATTCCTGAGCAGACGATACACAACGTGATGCCGAGGTTGATGGAGGCCCAGTCAGGACCGGGCTCTCCACAGTCGCAGCATTGCCTGTTCCCTGGAATTGCCTGAACCTCCTCCAGCGCCTTGCAGCCCTTGTTCTCTTGATCCATGCCCCCACCGCCTCCTCCTCCCCCCAAAATGCTCGCCGAGATGGAGCTGCAGCGCTGTCTCTGATAAGAGAAAACACAGAGGAATTAAGAAACACACACACACACATAGACAGAATTTCCTCTTAATTTCAGAAGATTAAACTTCCCCTGAAAATACAGATTTGGGAGATAAAAGAGTGCATGTGTGTCCTCACAGGGCTGTGTGTGTCCTCTCTGTGCTCCTGAAAGGCCGAGGCAATGCTGTTTTGGACGGCTAGGATCCATGCTTGCTGCTGCCTTTCTGAGTCTGCCTGCAGCAAGCAGCACCTGAGCGCACGCACACACACATGCAAGCTTTCGTCACAGAGGTTTTCAGCACATGAGAAACAGCCACTGACAACTTCTCAAAAACCCACTAGCAGGATACATCTATCCACGCTCAAGAGCCACCGCAGTGGCTAAAGCGCACGTACGTGATTGACTGCATGACGCTGCCTGTGCACATAAACTCACTTTGAAGGGGACACGACTTCAAAGCAGAACCGCCTGTCATTTTCAATGCTGGGCTTGACTGTGCAAAGACGCAAGTCCTCCACCACGACTGTGGGCTGGTCCTGCAAGAAACGTGGACGGGAAAAGAGAAAGAAAAGAGCAACTAAGACGTGTTTTAGCAGAGCTCTTTCTTGTGCACCTTTGCAGTATGTGCTCGAAATTTTACCTTGAATTTTTTCTGATACACCAGCTGATTCTTCTGAATTGAAAACCAACGTCTGAGGTAGAGAAAAAGCGCAGAGGACGATTATGCGTCTGTAATTTAGTCATTTAAACCATTGCTGCTGAATAACCACAGATCACAGTTTAGACCCTATCTGTCTATTTTGCTTACTCATAAACACTTTAAGTGATTTTTCTGGTGAAGCGTATACCTGCTCCAAGTCTTGAAGGCGTTACTGGCCCTCTTATAGAGGTAGCCCTCCATTGCAATGCCATTAGCTGCATCAGCATTGAAATCCATAATGGAGTCATCGTAGGACATGTCCTGCAAGCGGGAAAGAGATGCAAGTCACTTTCTTGCAATCAAATTACAATATTGGAATTTGCTCCGGTATAACAGGAGAAAATAATGTTGCAGAGCCAGGGAAGCTTCCCAACTGCCTTAAAACTACTACTACTACTACTAATAATAATGCCGAAACCAATTTTCTCTAAAGAGGTGTGCACTTTGCTGAGTGTCTTACCTTCTTCTTGATTGCTGCATGTCTTTGCTCCATGTCCCTCTTCTCCCTGGCAGCATCTAGGACAAACTGGGTGTGCTGTCAAAGCAGAAACGTGCATTATTCTTCAGAAACAAATGCCGATTTATATTATTCAACAGTTACTATTTACTTCAGTGAATATCTACATTTTCTTTATTTATTTTCCTCTCTTTACATGTTTGGATCTGTGAGAAGACATGAGAGATCAGCAGGAGGCCTGTCACTCGTTAAAACCGGAGGAATTAAGAACTGTTGATCTTCGTTTATCTGGTACCAAACCCACGAACAACACGTGAAGTCTGTTTAGTGTTTTACTCTCGAATCTCCCTCCATTTCTGCCTGATCTACTTATTCTTGTTCCTATCATTTCCTGTTGAAACAGGAAGACTCGAGCTGTGGTTTAATGAGGCCAGTGAGTGTTTTCACATTTTGTTTCCTGTTTCGAATTCTTTTCATTAAAGAAAACCAAACACTCGGCAGTAATACTGCAGATGCTCAAGGCTGACAGTGCACAAAAACGTTGTTTTTTTTTCCCCCAATTTCCATGGACAAACAGCTGGAACTAACACACACACAGAGACATGTGAAATATTTCCTGTTGTTGCTCACTTTTTCCTGTCACGATGAAAGTGTGATGTCATCTTGTGACTCTGCCCCACCCCAGACAGATGCCAGCTTGGATGCAGTCTGTTCAAATAACAGCTCTTCACAGTTGTGGAGACAAACGCTGTTTTACAAATTTAGCTCTTTAATCATGATCAAAACGTCTTAACAGCATTAACACTGTACTTTGTATGTTAGTGTACAAAGGTTTGAATTAATTTCCTGTTAAAATTCATGAATGCTCTGTGTAACTCTTTATTTCAGATTCCTTCTTCTTCTTCTTCTTCTTTTTTTTTTTTAAAGGTACAGTGTTACAGACAGATTGTTATCTGCAAGGCTATTATCAGCCAGACAGCAGTACAGCTATGTGATAGGAGGAAAAGTACTATCAGATTTATAAGGGGGAAAAAAACAGTCTCCTGGTCGACAAATGTCCACTAAAATGAAGTTAGTGGAGTATTTAAGTTATAGACCCAATTACTGCGATTCGGTTGTTACACTATCTGCCAGTATGTGTCAGCATCTGGCCAAGCAATGACAATAGTGGTTTTGATTGCTACTCATGAATGTAATTTAGACTTTCTCATTTCCTAAAAAAAAAAAAAAAAAAAAAGAAACTGATTAAAAGAAGAAGTTGATTCATCCAGCACTTAGTGGCATGTACTGTACATTATACTTATTGTGGTGTGGTTGCACATGGATCTGGAGGTAGGGGGTGTGGACTATGCAACTGCATCGGATGTGGATGCAGTAGTTCCTTGTTTTTGAGGTTTTACTTTACATTAAAGTAAATATATTTACAGCCTGGCTGAACAGTTTTGTTCTCCATGATCAGATTTCACATTTGGGCGGGTGGATGTTGTTTTTCTTTTTTCCTATGCATGGACATTAAATTTATCCAACCTTTTATTTATCCATCGCAGGGTCAGGGGGGGGTCTGCTGGAGCCTACTGCGACTACACCCTGGTCCCCAGTCCATCTCAGGGCCACATACAAAGACAAACAACCATGCACGCTCACACTCACACCTAGTATGCATCTTTTTGGACTGTGGGAGGAAGCCGGAGTACCCGGAGGGAACCTATGCAAGCACAGGGAGAACATGCAAACTCCACACAGAAAGACTCCCATCCGGGAATCGAACCAGGAACCTTCTTGCTGTGAGGCAACAGAACTAACCAGTAAGAATTCATATAAAACTTGGGCGTACACTTTTAACTGGTAGTCAGTCAGCCAATGGCTAGCCATCATCACACTCTCGTCAGTCATCATGACTGATGAAGCTCAGTGAAGCAGCCAGCAGTTCGTACAAACCAAAATTTCCGATTGTGCGACCAAAACTACATCTGAGATATTCCACTGTAAACATTCGCCTGCAGCTCCACATCCCCTCTGGGGCGCAGCTCAGCTGAGGGGGCTGATCTAACTTTGATTGACACTGAGGTGGGTGTGTTCCAGGCAGCTTCCTAAGCCTCTTTGTTCCGCCCATTTGCAACTAGCAGCACGAGGAATAAAAGGCTTCAAAACTGTTTTTCAGAAAAAATATCGGTGATGCCACCGATCGTCTGTCCAGTAATATTTACCGTCTCCTGTGTGGGCCAGCGAGGGAGGTTCAGTTCTGCTTTCTTTACTCTCATAATTCATCATATCAATATGCAAAATGACCACTTTTAAGACTGATTCATTATTTATCTGCTAAGTTAATTTTGCTAAGCGTACTACTTTTGAGTTAGCTGATCATTTTTTGCCCCAAATTATAGTTCTTTATTATTTTAACAACACGAACACCGTGCAGAGCAGTTATGAGAAAAAGCACTTTTTGTCAAAAAGAGTTTGCTCTTCTTTGTCACATCATTGAGACTCCACGTTGACGTCTCAAACAGCAGGAACATGATAGAAATGTCAAATTGAGTTGTACCAAAGGAGAGTTTTACCTCTTCGTTCAGTTTTTGTCGATATTCATTCAGCTCTGACAGGGACTCGTGGCCTTGTTGGAAAAACTGGGCTTGAGCCTCCATCAACGACAACATCTGGCAGGCGGCATGAAATAGCATTTAGGAAGCATACAGCCAAGGCAAAGACATCAGAAAAACTGCCCCAAAACACACACAAACAGATATAAGAGAAAACTTAGAACGTATAAACTCACTGCCATCACAATGTCTGTCTTCTTCTTGGCCTCGATCACATTAATCTGAAAGGACAGGACGGCATCGTTACGTGCATTTCCATGAAAAACAAAATAACCTCACTGGTTCGTTGGGAGGGACGACTACAGGAGTGGAGAAAAACCCAGAGAAAAAGCTGTTATCATTCAAAACACATCAACGATCAGATGTGCTGTTTTGTATTTCATCTGGGATGTTGCTGGTACCTGTATGATTGTTAAGGTGAAATAAATGCAAAACAAGCGTGATTATCTGCGTATATGTGCAGATCAACCACTAAAAAATACATAGAAAACTTTTTTTAAATAGTTTTCACTATGTTAAGTGTTTGTGTTTTGTCGTTGTTGTTGTTTTGTGGGGTTTTACCTCCAAAACATAGTCCAAGGCTTCAGATCGAAAGGCCTTGCGTGCATTGACCAGCCCGTTACTCGCCTCCTCCACTTCGTGTTGCTTCCCTCGCGGAGCCTGAGCGTTCCTGGACAGCGCCCCCTCCAGGGTTTCACTGCTGCGCTCGAACTCTTTTCGCACTTCCTTGAAACGACGAACATCTCTGAGGGTCACAAAGGGAAAAAAGGATTGAATTGAATTGAATTGAATTGAATTGAATTAATTGAATTGAATTGTTGTGTGTGTCTATTTCCATCTATCTGCAAGAAGAATGACTACACAGGCTGTCTAGTTATTCTAAGAGTAATCATATTCATTTTTGAAATTGTAATTTTAAATAAAATAAAGCTTACTTGAAAGAATAAAAGCAACTCCTGTTAAGCATTTGAAAATCAAAAAATCCTCATTAAAGCAAAATGAGTCATTAAAAATGTGCAATGTTTAGCGACTGTCCCTTATCTAATCTCATACATTAATCCCACTGAAAAGAGCAGACTATGAGACAAAGTATGGAGAGATATGTAAGATAATTCGGATTGTTTGCAGGTGGAGGAAAGACTCATTTAGACGATGTTAGACTGTCGCTGGTGGGAAAGAGTCAACAAATCCCAGATCATTAAATAACACAAACTCACTCCTTCACGAAGTTTTGCAGCTTCGTCTTAACTGATTTCTGCGAGGTCTCAATCACTTCCTAATAGAAAACAGAGACAAAAGACACATCTCTTGCCGTGACCACAGATCACCATCGCTTGACCACACACTGCAGCTGACAATTATCACGACTTTAAAGGAAAAAGTTACACGTAGGAACAGACAAACGGACAGACTCACCCCCTGTGCCTCCAAGATGACAGACAGCTTTTTGGAAAATTTGTCCAAGCAATCCTGCGGGGCAGACATCTCAGATTAACTTCAGCGTATAATCAAATTTTAGCAGCATTGTAAGTTTTTTCCTCTGTTACCACCATCTGCTTGATAACTAGAGCACATTTCGTGTTCCTCGGCCAAATTCCATCTAGTCTTTCTTTGGAAAAATGTAATGCAATTATGCACAAACGTTCTAAATTTAAAGACTTCCTTTGAGTAAATTGACACCATGTGAGTAAAAGAATGAAAGAGCACATCTTCCACGAGGCCCATGATAGAACCTTATTTCACAATTACAAAGAATGAGCACCAAAGTGAGCTGGGTTCCTCCTTTGGCAGTGGCCCAGCGTACGTCAGTAACCACATACTTCTGCCGTGGCTCAGCCTTTGGAGCAGGAATAACATGGGACAGGCATGAGTGTATAAATAACTGATGACTAACGTATCAGCATGTTTTTCTAACCTCCATCATCTTGTCCCCGGAGCAGTAGTGACCTAGCTCCCGCAGGCCGTTGACAAAGCTCTTGCTGGTTTGACAGTAGGCTTTGCCAGCCTCCAGCATGGCCTGGCATTGCTTCACGAGCTGGAAGAAACAAACATGGAATGCCTTCCATAAAAAAGCTGAAGAAGATATACTTGGGAGACATAAGCAAAGCAAATGTTATTTCAGGAGTACACACATTAAAGTCTGAGTGAACATTTTCTCTGTTTAAAAGGCGTCGTACTACGAAGAAAAATGATGTTTTCTGTGCTCTAATCCCTGACAGCTAGACATGACACCATCTTGTCACTTAGTTTTGGACAGCCTGAGTCTGAAAATGTGTAATTCAGTGAATTAGTTCAAACCTTGAGGCCGTTGTGAGTCCACAAACCCAGCTCTGGGTGAACTTATCCAGCCTCACCATCTCTGTCTACCTCTGTCTATATAAAGCCATATGTTTATACATAATTAGGTGATTTATATTTTCTTTTTGAGTGACGGCTGCCTTTCAAACATTTAGGGCCCACACACGGGACCTTTCCGTCTGGGTGGTTGTGTTGTCACTCAGTCTTTATAAACCACTAAGTCCTTTAATCTCTCTTGTTACATTATTGTGTCCTGATAAAATTAAATATATGCACCTTTACAAAGAAAGAAATGGCCTAATCTAAAAAAAAAAAAAAATTATAAATGAACAAAACAGTGTTAATTCATTCAGTACGTGGAAGTCTGCTTTGGTCTAATGTGACAACAGGTTATTGTGGTTGATATCAGTAAAGGTGGGGTTGCTATTTTTGAACACATTCACGGTTCAACAAAACTTTGCTTGTTGCGTAGTTACAGTACCTGCGCAACTTCATGTGTGTTGTAAACATAGGTCTTTTAACCTCTACATATTTCTTTACTTTATCATTAATTTGTTTTCCTGCAAAACATTAACTTGATCAGAGGTCTATCATCCAGGAGTAAACACCTGCATGGTGAAGTCTTAAAAAGGCCTACGGTGTTAATTTACACCTTTTTATGGGACTTCACAAAAGAAAAATGTGCAAAATTCAAAATGAACTAAATCCTCGTTTATCTTTTACAGAACCTTTATGCAGTTTAACAGTTCAACCACAGACTAAAATGAGCTGCTTACGCCCCCTCGACTAAAACCCCACTCACTCCCGATTAGACAGATATTGGAGGCCTGCTAAAGACCAGCAACCAGCATTTAAAGCATTCAGAGTAGCTGAAACTGTATTTGATAAAAAAAAAACAAACACGTATACTGATCTAATAATCCATATAAGAAATGTCCACATGAAAGGGTGGCCAAAGTACAGGTTTTAACCATTGACTGCTGAAATCCATTTAGCTGCATCAGCTTCAGGGTCCAGGTATTGCGCATGCTGGAGCGCTGTGACACTTTTGCACTGGTGAAGTTTCTCCGTCACCCAGATTCATAGTAATCTTAAAGGCTTGAAACAAGACAACTTGACTTTCTTTTCTTGGTTCTTGAAGTCGTTTCACCATCCAGCCATGGTTGAAATGAGGAGGCCTTCTGGATAGAAGGTGAAACATCTTTAAGATCCAATAAAAGGAAAGTACAGTTGAATTGATCGAATCCATTTGAGAACTGGGACATTTTAATAACTCATAAACTTTTCCTGTCATGACAGCAGCAGACAGCGTTGTCTACTTTGTTTCCTATTATCTTTTTCCTCCATGTGTGGCTGTCGGTCTTCATTATTTCTCTCTGCAGGCACAACATCCTGGCAACTATCAGGCTTGGCTGCATCTCAGTCAGCTCATCTCCAACAGCATATCTTCTTATCATTAAATAGCTTTTGTTTTTCACCTGCCAGGCAACTCTTGGTTCTTGACCTAGAACCTTTGAAACTGCTTCTTGAATGCATGGCCATGAAACCTATACCCACTTCAGCTTACGCCCTAATCTCAGCAAATATCTGGTTTGTATTTAGAAAATGCAATAATTCATTGCATGACCACTAACAATTTCCCAGTCGGAAATTGTGTCAATAGAGTTACTTAAGTAGTAACATCCATTGTAAAAACATCACTGCCCACAGGAAGAGCACATGCACCACAGTCCTTACAGGTGCTGTAGATGAAGCAAAATGATGACAAAAATGCAGAACATACGAGGCAGGCAGATCATTCAGCTAACTGAAAGTAATGAATAAAAAGGAACTAGAGGCTCTGCAGAGAACTAAGGGAGGGATTACAATAACAACAACAGCAAAAAAAAACAGGCCTAACAAGAATCCCGGAGAGTACCGAAGCTGGGAACAAGTCGCCTCAGGAAAATGACAAGCTGAGGGAACAGATGGCTAATAAAAGACAGAGGGAGAGACGAGACTTTATACACAAACTCAGATCCAACTGGAAAACAAGGAACAGGTGAAGCCTGCAAGGGCAGGAAGGCAAGGGAAGCAAAATTACACATCACACACAGAGACAGTGATTACCAAAATAAGACAGGAAGTAATGTAAACATTAACTGGAAAACTAATACTAAAACAGAACCAGAGAACTCACAAAACCTCAACAAAAGCCCGAAAGACGAAGTGCAAACAAATACAAAGCAGAGACTCAAAGCCACAGATCATGACGGCTGGGAAAAGTTTAAACATTAGTTCATTATTTTACACTCTGCTCCAGTTTGGAAGTGCAGAGTCTATGATGGTTTTCATTGATTAACAGAGCAAAAATTATGTTTTAGACATGCCGGTAAAGTCAGCAGCATCTGTCAGACTGCAAATGTACAAATTACCAACAGGATTTGTTGTTTTTTTTGTCACACACTGACGTCTTTGTATTCAAGGTGGTTGAAAAGAGATCACAATCTGCTGAAATCCAAGATAAAATGCTAGTTTCTGCTCCATTGTGTTCACCTTTTCTACACAATCTACAACATCACGAATGTCCCACGTGGTTTTGTGTGATTTTCATAACTTCAGGTTGCATCTACATTTCAGTTTTTACACGCCTCTGGATACGTCAGTCGAGCTCTGCAGTGACCTTAACGGCATCACAGACTGGAGTAACTGTGAACTCCAGCGGCGGAGAGTCTGCTGGTTTCTGGATCCTGATAACTGATAAATGATTTATTCACATAAATGCACTCAAATCTGTAAGTCAAGTACAGCTTTGTTGTATTTTTTATCCCAATTTTATTTTAAATGCACTTCTTATTTTGCATATGTTATTGAATGAATATAATTACTGTTTTCTACATTAGATTTTACACAGAAGTCATCGCTATATGGATGCAGATTAAACAGCCTAACGGGATATAAAATGATGGGAATGAGCTGCAAGCGGGTCAGCTGCAACACTCAGGTAGTATTTGCCTGTAAATACGTTTGTGACCATCTAACAGAGCAACTACTTCACATATGGTAAAGAATTATATTAGATTTTGACCTCAGTAAATTCTTATTTCTCATTTATGTCGTATTCTTATTTTTCCAACAATAAAAAGGGAAAAATCTCTTCAAAACAGCAGGCAGCATGTCGCACGTACACATACTACACTTTCTATCTGTGTACAGGTGAGGCGTCTCACCGCACGAACGCTGGACGGTAGAGCAACATGAAAGATTACATCTTCAATCTTATCCCATGAAAAATCCAAGCTGGAATTTTCTTTTCCTTGGATTCCCAGTCAGAGCATCAGCACTGACGCTGGTAAGGGCAGACACAGACCAAATAAAACTGACCCGACCTTTGAATCAGTCCAGTTTTCTCTGCTGTCACACATAAACAAGCAATTTGTCTGATGCTTTACAGCCAAGGATGCCTTGTTTGAGAGTGTTTAATTATTTTCAAACCATAAAAACGTAGATTTTAAATCCATGCTTAAGTATCACCAGGGAACAGAAATCAGCATGTGACCGGTGTCGATCAGATGAACAGATCTGAAACTGTAAACCGTATGAAAGCAAACGCTCAACAAGGGAACATAAATCATCTCGCTGAAGCAGAACAAAGTGCATTTCTCTCAGAAGCAGGACAATATGATGGGGAAACAGCACCTGCAGCTACTTCCTGCTGCTTGAGGTGAATATTCCCTCTAACCGCCTCTCACTTCGCTGCATCGCCACATGACAAGCATGCGTCCAGCAGCAACTGATACTTTGGTGCAGCTCTGCTCGTTTGTGTGGAGAAACAACGCAGAGCGGAGCGAAGTGTAGCTGTGTTTGCTTGCGTCTTACCTTGTCCAATCGAGTCTCGAGCTCACTCACATCATTTTGGACTACTTCAATTTCCGCCCTGTAAGGATGCACAAGTACAGTTATGAACACATTTTTGCCATCAAATATTACTGCACATTTATCCACTAATAAGGATTTACTTTTCAATCATGCGTATTAAATGTGTTTAGGCTTTGGGGTTAGTTCAACGTCTGACCTTTTACTGATTAAGTGCTTTTTTTAAATATTATTCCCAATTTGCATCCTACAAATTAAAGAATATCTTTAAAAGGAGCCAATAAAATATATAGAAATAAAAATATCTCAAATGTGTGACATTATATGCTCTTGTAATGAAGGTGTAATTTATTTGACATGACAAATTGAGGAGACAGATAATATGAATTGTAGACAGAGAGCCCAGAACTACTTCCAAGGAGATTCAAGTGTCGGATCACAGCATCTGTCACTGTTTGAACCAGAGTGGACAGCTGAGGAGGACTCCACTGATGAAAGCAAATCAAAATAAAGCCAGACTGGAATTTGTCAAGATATATATTGGAAAACCACAAAGCTTCTGAGAGAATGTCATTTGGACAGATGAAACAAGACTGGGGCTTTGTGAAAGTTACATCAGCTCGGTGCTCACAAATGTGAAACTGATGCGCGGAAAGAAATAAAAAACACTGCAGCTGCTGTGAAATATGGAGGAGGCTCGGTTATGTTCTTGCTGCTTTGCTGCATCTGGTAGAGGGTTCCTTGAATCTGTGCAGGTACGATGAAATCACAAAGACTAACAAAGCTGCCCGGTCTCAGTCGCGGGTCATGGGTCCTACAACGGGATAATGACCAAAACCATGCAACCAAACACAGCCAAGAACAGCTAAGAGCAAAACACTGGACTCTTCTGAAGTGTCATTATCTGAGCTCTGATCTAAACCCAATGAACATCGGCGGAAAGAGCTGAATCATGCGGCCTGGAGAAGAAACCCTTGAAGCCTGAGACGGCTGGAGCACTTTGCTGATGAGGACTGGACCAAAATACTCATCCAGAGGTGCAGGAGTCTCACTGAGACTTGCAAAAATCCCTCGATGGCTGTGATTGCACTGACAGGCTGTGCAACAAAATATCAAGTCGAACATCCTAACCTTAATGATTTAGTTTTTATTGTTAGTTATATTAGTTTCATTTTATTTCAGTGACCGTTGTTGATTATGGGGTGGTGTGGAGAGGTCTGATACAAACAAAGTGAAGTGATTTTAACTTTGAAAGTGTATAAAAAGATTATTAAAGTTTATTCTGGCATCTCCTTCCAGTAACTTTGACTCAGTTTTAAGTCTGAACGGTCGACCACCAAATGTCATCTAAACTGCTGTCAACAGACGTGATAATGTTCAAATCTCACTTTAATGCACTTAATCTCAATTTAATTGCATTGTATATATTTATTTCAAGTTCAAGACACATTTGTATATATTTTCAAAGATGAAATACACCTTTAATCCCATAGAGAACTGTTGTTTGTGCTGCAGTAATGTCATTCAGTAAAACCTCAGCAACCCAACAATAAGTGGATTACTGCTTTTTTTGTTTTCTTTTTTAACCACTTCATAGTTCAGCATGATGCGTTTTGGTATTTTTAGAAACTGACAGCAGAAATTAAAGCACATTCCTCTCATTCCTGTGAAAGCTGCTAGGTTTGACATTTTTGGAGTCGGGCCTTTGCAAACATCTGTCCTACGTCTGCACAAAACCCAGGTCTTGTGCGTGGTTAGCTGCTGGGTTTTCGACGTGACAGTCAGTATCTCCTTCTGCCTGCTGTCTTTTCTCTTACCAACAACTCAGCCATGTGGTTTCCGCTGCCTTCCACCGACAGTACAGAGAGAGACAGAAAAAAAAAAAAGAAAAGAAGAGACCAGGCTGAGTGGAGAGAGAAGACAGGAGGGCCGAGGGGGGCAGACAGTGGCTGCTTGTGTCTGCTGGTGAGAAGAGGTTTCAATCAAACGCTGAGGTCATGCCTTCTTGAAATACGAGTAAACGGCTAGACCATCCTTTACTCTGCTTCTTGTCTGGGAGCCACAGAGCAAGAAAGCCAATTAAGACGGAGCTAAAGCTCAGTTTCCGCCGTGGCTCTCCTCACAGAAAACCCACTTCCTGTCTCCTGTTGATCACCTCAGCGCATCTCACATCACTTCCTGCTGCCCCTGTACCCCACTGTTACCTAGCAACAAGGTAAGCATGTCTAAAGAAGTCGTCCAAAGCTGTTATAACATTTGCTTTTTTCTAATTTCGTCCCCTTTGCTTATCAATCTGACTGACACCGCTCACAACAGGAGCGTTTCTTCTACTTGTTTTTCCTTCCACGAGACCTCAGTGCAAACTTTCCACCTCGGCACAGGCCTCATGAGTTCAAGACGGGCACCCAAAAGAAAAAGAGGAGGAGGAGGAGGAGGAGGAAAAGAGACTGAGGGTTGACATAAAGCAGTGGGGAGGAGAGAGAGGACTCCAGTCAGTGTGACTCGGGCAGGGTGCCAGAAATTTGTGAAGGCACACCCATGTTCTGCCAGGCTCGCTCTTTTAAGCCACTTGCAAAACCAGCTTCATGACAGTTCCCCCTTCAATTGCACCAGATGCTGATGTTGAAAGACAACTGCTGTCCAGTTGACATACAGTAGAGGTAGAGGGGCAGTCTTAGGGGGGCTGCAGACGTGTTTGATTAGGATTTTAGACAATCCAGGAAGTGGCTTTTTGCTCTAGTGCCACCAGGAAGACGTGCAGTCAACATAAATACATTTAAATTAGGAAAAACAAACAAACAAAAACACCTGGTTGGCCATGCATAGCTGTAACTTGAGTAACTTGACAGCATTTTTGAAACATTTGAAGTGGTTGAAAGTGACTGAATGACAACAGTAATTTTCCAGGGCTAGTGTGCGTGGGTCTTCTGTGTTCGGGCCTGTAGCAGACCTCAGACTGGTGTTCACAGCCCTGCAGGCCTGCACTGAGTGCCTCCTTTCTGTTGCTGACCCCAACAGTAACAGGACATGGTTTGACCTTAAGCTGATACTTATCAGCAGCTTCAACTCACAGAAAACAATACCGTCAGAATGTGACCATCAATAGTAACAAAGGGACTGTTTGGCATCCAGCCCTTTCAGTTTTAATCTTCACGTTAAGTACCGAAACTAAAACCCCACAGGGATTTTTTTTTTTTTTTTTTTTTTTTTTGCTGCTAGGGGCAACCGTCGGACTCGCCTACATCATTACGAGTAACAAAAAGCAGATGGATCTCTTACCTGAAGCGTGGAGAGTCTTTCAAACACTCCTCAAAGTCCAGCTTCACTGTCATCCCTGCCTGTAACTGTGAACCCCTGTTGTGTATGTAGATGATCTGGAGGCGAGCAGCAGCAGCAGCAACCTGCCAGAAACTCAACTAAAATCTCGCCGGTTTCAACGCGTCACATTGGCAGCCTGGCTCATTGTTCTCCTCCGACCAAGTTTAATTTGTATTCCTCCCGGAGGTCGTCCTGCTCTTCTCTCTTTCGCTCGGACGCACGCGGGGTGATCTATCCCACAGCTCCGTGTCTGAAGACGACTTGTCACCACTTATGAATGAACGCAGGGGATGTTAGTTGCGTTGTTACCATGTTATCCGGCAAGTAAAAACGCGTGACGGCGCGCGCTTCCGCGTGGATGATGCTGCAGAAAGCTGCGCGCAAAGTTTCCGCGGCTTCCCGATGATAAGTAATGATCAGTATTCCCAAATGAGTAGATCAAATGCCAGTCTGTATGTGTCGGATGTGGACTTATCATCTGTAGTAGAGTGCTCTCTCTCTCTCTCTCTCTCTCTCTCTCTCTCTCTCTCTCTCTCTCTCTCTCTCTCTCTCTCACACACGCACACGAGGTCCAACCCCCCCCTCCATCACACCTCTCGCCATTTCCGTGTTTCTTCCTCTTGGTAAATTATTGTTTTGAAGAAGGAAACTGAGAAAAATGAGCCGTTAGACAACAAAGACTCGTATGCCAACAGCACCAAGGTTGCGTCATGCGTCTGGATGTATTTGACAGAAGTGCAATAATCTGATCATATTCTGACGCTCTCAACCACACACAGCACCTCATACAACAGTCTGGGTGTGTATACTCGTTTGACAACTTGGCCTCGCTTTGTTTTTGTTGAGAAGTACAGAAACCTCCCGTCAAGTTTTCTCTTCCCAAACAGCGTCTCTGTCTGAGAATCACTATTTGGAAGCACAAGAATGGTGGAAAATCAAAAGAAAAGATTACAATTAAAAGCTGTGCATATAAAATCAAGGTGGTTGTGGGATATTGAGTCAAATCTGATATTTTGCCTGCTATTATGTCAAGGTTAGGTGACTATATAGTCAGACCAAATAACTTTGTATGTTGTTTTTGTGTAAATTGTTGGTGAAATGGACAGACAGCTTTTGCACCTTTTATGCAACCGAGTATGCTTTAGCTTTTTATTTTTCTCTCTGTATTTACTTCTTTTTGTACTTTCAGTCCAAATCACAGGGCAGGAACTGTGGAGCAGGAACTGGGGAGCAGGAACTGTAGAGCAGGAACTGGGGAGTAGGGAACGGTGGAGCAGGAACTGTGGAGCAGGAACTGTAGAGCAGGAACTGGGGCGCAGGAACTGGGGAGCAGGAACTGGGGAGCAGGAACTGGGGAGCAGGAACTGGGGAGTAGGGAACGGTGGAGCAGGAACTGGGGAGCAGGAACTGGGGCGCAGGAACTGGGGAGTAGGGAACTGGGGAGCAGGAACTGTGGAGCAGGAACTGTAGAGCAGGAACTGTAGAGCAGGAACTGGGGCGCAGGAACTGGGGAGCAGGAACTGGGGAGCAGGAACTGGGGAGCAGGAACTGGGGAGTAGGGAACGGTGGAGCAGGAACTGGGGAGCAGGAACTGTAGAGCAGGAACTGTAGAGCAGGAACTGGGGCGCAGGAACTGGGGAGCAGGAACTGGGGAGCAGGAACTGGGGAGCAGGAACTGGGGAGTAGGGAACGGTGGAGCAGGAACTGGGGAGCAGGAACTGGGGTGCAGGAACTGGGGAGTAGGGAACTGGGGAGCAGGAACTGTGGAGCAGGAACTGTGGAGCAGGAACTGGGGAGCAGGAACTGTAGAGCAGGAACTGGGGAGTAGGGAACGGTGGAGCAGGAACTGTGGAGCAGGAACTGGGGAGCAGGAACTGTAGAGCAGGAACTGGGGCGTAGGGAACGGTGGAGCAGGAACTGTGGAGCAGGAACTGGGGAGCAGGAACTGGGGCGCAGGAACTGGGGAGTAGGGAACTGGGGAGCAGGAACTGGGAAGTAGGGAACTGGGGAGAAGGGAACTGGGGAGCAGGGAACTGGGGAGCAGGAACTGGGGAGCAGGAACTGGGGAGCAGGAACTGGGGCGCAGGAAGTGGGGAGCAGGAACTGGGGCACATGCACAGAGCAAGCAGACCAGTTCCCGTCCAGCTGAGTGTTTAAATTTAGGTATTTGCTCGACTTCTGTGTGTGTTGGTCTGACTAAAAGAAGTTTGATCTAATTCGATTTCAGTTGTAAAAAGGTGTTAACATGCATTTGAAAACCACTGTTTTAGTCAGACTTATGTAATAATGTTGTTTGCCTCACGAGTGTCCTGTTGCATAACTCAACTTTGAGCATGGTTTAGCTGTTGGATTGATGATTTTGTATAATTTTTATCACTGTAGAAATCTGAACTCCAAATAACCTTTTCCAGAGTGGCGCACAGCTACAATTGTTCTCTTTTCAGAATGGCATAAACATCTATGGTGATGCAGATGATACTCGCTTATACCTATTCAGAGATCAGATGAGACCTGTAAACTTATTTAACAACCAGGATGTCTTATTGACATAAAGACCTGCATGAATACTGATTTCCTGTTACTAAAGTGGGATCAGACTGGAGGTGTCTTTAGGCCTGTGCACTTCCAAAATAGGAATCCCTGGAGTTATTTATGACCAGTTATTGTCCTTTAATTCACACATAAAACAAGATTCTTGAACTGCCTTCTGTCATCTATGTAATGCTGTAAAAATAAGGAAAGTTCTACCCCAGGGGGATGAAAAACAAAACTAAAATAAAATAATTCATGCATTTGTTAATTCATAATAATTGTTAATTCATAACTGAACTGCTGTAACTCCTAGTTTATGATGCCCTAAAGTTACATTACTACTCAACCGTCTCTAGCTGATCCAAAATGCTGCAGAGAGAGAAATAGGCTAAAATTAACCACATTATGAATAAATTACAATGAACTGGACTGAACTCAAAAGTAATTTAGATTTAACTAGGCTGGATTAAACTTTGTAGACTGTTTTCTGTGCAAAGTGTCATGAGAATTTGTTATGACTTTGTTATGAATTGATGCTGTACAATTAAATTAATTGAGTTGAATTCTAGGACTATTGCTCATGTCTTTCCCTCTTGGTATTGTGTTAACACATACTTGACTGCTTCAGACAAGCAAACTGCCAGAACATCTGCTTTTTTAGGGATCTGCACATCTGCTGATGATCAGCAGTTCTTAGCGGCAACGTAAAGGGTTAAATTGTAAGGAAGTAGGAAGGGGGTACTTAATATTTCCCACATGATTTTTCTTTTTTTTCTGCCTTAATTGTGTCAAATAAATGATGCCAACAATAACTGTTGTTGTTGTATTAACTTGATGATAAGGCAGATAAAATACTTTAGTATTATGTTATGAAAACAAATCTAAATATATAGAATTAACATGTTTACATGTTTATTTTGGCTGTGAAGTTGGGCATTTTAGATCTTGGTCTAGGAAGATAGACTCACTTCTTTAGTCAGCACCAAGTGGTCATTATTGGAACTGCAGTTTTCGACAGATCCGTGTTGGCTTCACTTTTCAGCCCCAGAGGTTTAAGATAAATACCCCACAAACTTTAAGCAAAAGGCCCTTTATTCAATATCTGACTAAACAATTATTCGCTTGTCAAAAACGTCATTTGCAAGACAATATTCCATATCAATGCTAATTTATTGTTAAAACAAAAATAATGTCGACTCGACATACATTGTCATGTTACTGTTCTATCTATCTATCTATCTATCTATCTATCTATCTATCTATCTATCTATCTATCTATCTATCTATCTATCTATCTATCTATCTATCTATCTATCTATCTATCTATCTATCTATCTATCTATCTATGTGTGTGTCTCCCCCTGCTGGCCATTAACAGTCATTGCAGGCGTGCAGGACCTGACCAGTGTCACCCAAAAACATGAAAAAATGAACATGTTTTTCTTGCATCATGTTGGTTCATGTTGCAGATAATCCCGTTCTGTGAAGTCTGTTTCTCGGGAATCCTTCACAGACCGGCTCAAAAATAAAAAAATAAAAGTTTCTGTCGTCGTGAGAAAAGTGAGATTGTCACACACATGTTTGTCTTATTCTTGAGTTAACTCTGGTGTTGTTAAGTTTCCACATCAAAATAAACAATCATGGAGTTTTGTAAACGCCAACTTGAAGTTATGCTTTAAGCTGTGGTCCAGCGTTGTCCTTCACATGACATGATGGCTGATATAAAAAAAAATTGAAAAGTATATTTAAAGGAGGCAAGAAGTAATATTACAAACATAAGCGATGTCTTTATGTGTAATGATTCTGCTCTGATTCTGATGCGTGAATCGGTAAACATGTCCATCTTCCAAAACGCGCAGGACCAAGTGCAGCTCTGCGCCAGTCTGGAGGGAGCGTGTGCGTCATTGGCGCACGCACAGTGCACAGACAATCACCTGCCACAAACAGCCTGTTCAGTAAGAGGGATTAAACAGTTTTTCTGTGAAGTAAAACTTGGCAACTCGACAGGTTCTTGTTTGTCTTTGACAGGAGATCCCCGTTAGTGCCTGCCCATGTGTCAAGTAAGACAGAATATACTATCGTACATCCGGTCGGATTTTCAAAAGATAAAAACCTACACTGGTGTAAACTTGCAATCGGTACTGTAAAAAACTATTCAATTGGTAGAAGGTTAATTTAGTCGTAATACAACAGCTTAACAATTATTAGATTGCTATGATCCATTGCATATACTTTATATAAAGACTATCCAAGGTTAAGTTAAGGAACAAGTTTAAGTCACAGTGTAATCTTAAGTGTCATTTAAACCAACAAAATGTATTTATTTATGTTATTTAATTTTTTTTTTTGGGGGGGGTGTGTAGTTTTAGTTTGTATTAACTTCACATGAGGTGTAGATATAAATCAATACATTTATTTAGAATATTGGTCATTTATTTCTGACTGGCAGTCAGCTTTGCCATTATTACTTCCTCTTCAGTCATCCATGTGATATAATGATATATAATGATAATATATGTAATATAATGATTTTATTTTGAAGGAACGCCGTGGTGCTTCCGGCGTGGTGCAGCTGCTGGTGTCTGACTTGTCGCGCTTCTCCCCCGTATTACCTCGCATTTGGGGTGAAGCCGCATAAACGCGTCTCAGTAATGTGGGCGTGAAGTGTTCCGCGTAGTAAACGGAGGGATACCCGGGAGGAGGACAGCGGAGGTGGTACCGGGGATGTTTGCTCCGAGCCTGTGAAGGAAAAAAAATAAATAAATAAAAAAGGAAAATGTCGAACCGAAAACACCGGGACAACCAAGAAATCTGCTCGCGCAAGGTCCGGGAGCTGGCCCAGTCTGGAGTAAACAAACACTGCTTCGAGTGCAACCAGCCCGGCGTGACTTACACGGACATCACGGTGGGCAGCTTCGTCTGTACATCGTGCTCCGGAATGCTGTGAGTAATAAAAAAAATAAATAAAAAAATAAAAACCTGCTGCCGCCCCTTCAGGGTTTTATTACTGGACGATTATCATCTGAACACAGTAGAGTACAACAAGCAGGCCGGACGTTGCACGATGCAAATGTACAGTTTACTATTTTACCCCCCCCCCCCCACGTTTACGGGGGTGTTGGTGCAGCTCCCCCGTCGGACGTGTGCGCACATGAATTTACGCAGTGTCTGCCTCTGTCTCTCCTGTCTGTCTCTCATGCGTGTCCTGCAACAGCCTCATAAACGACAGACCGCTAGTTGGTCATTTTCCAGCTCTGAGTTACGTTTCATTTCGTCATGGTGCAGGTTTGACACACTCTCTCTCTCCCTCTCTCTGTCTCCGTCTCTCTGTCTCTCTCCAGGCTCCTGTCCACCATGTGTGTGTGTGTGATGTGTCACAGTTTGTTGTGCATGTTTATTCAAGTCCGAGCACTCAGGAACAAGACGGGTTCTGTACTGTACTGTAGTGATTTACTGCGCAATCCTGCACAGCAGTGCCCCACTTTAGTGTCCCCCAGCATGGAGAAAGTAGGAGGCTCTGGTTTCTGAAAACACATGTTCCTCTCTCACAAGGGGTGTGTGTGCGTGTGTGTGGCACCTTTTCCAACAACAGATCCGTCCTTAAATTCACAGTCACGTTTCAGGTGTTTCCTCTCCCACCTGCTCTTGTCTCCTTACTCTGGTGGGTGTGTGGGGTCACTATTTTGCTTGCTTATGTTACTGCTTAATCTTTCCTCTGTGTCCCAGGAGAGGCCTCAATCCTCCCCACAGAGTCAAGTCTATCTCCATGACAACTTTCTCCCAACAGGAAGTGGAATTCCTCCAAAACCATGGCAACGAGGTGAGTTATGATCCATCTGGGACTGCAGGTGGGCTTTGCGTTATGAGTCGGGGCACCTGTTTTCCACTTCTGGAAGAGGCTGTTGATGTAGTTGTTTCTGGGTCCAAGTCCTGTTTAAAAACTCACCTCGAGTCAAACCACTGTTTTTTTTATTTTTTTGGAAATATGCTGCTGAGCTCAAGTTGCGCCAAGAAACAAACGGAGCAGAGCTTTCGAAGCGTTTGCTGTCATGGTGTTTCTATGACACACCGATGTCCAAACTTTTTTTTTTTAACCCAGGATGCTGCTTGATAAAGATTTTTCATCAAGCATGTAAACTAAAATGCACATTTTGGGAGTAAAATGGACCAAAATTTGTCACTTCTTAAACCTTGTACACCGCAAAACACGTACGCAGAATAAATTGCATTTATTAATTGAAGTATTTTCTAGCATTCAGCTCCAAGTTGTATTTTTATCACATTTTCAAAACTGTCAAATATTGACGTCGGCGTCCAAGTCCGTCCAATCTGTTGGGCTACAGTTGCGTTGCTATGACAACTGCCAGCCTTCAGCTGTCATGTCCCCAGTCTCACTTTCGGCTTGCTCAGTTTTACTTTTAATAGGCCAGTTTTGATCAAGTGTGTATTTTCTTCCGCATTTAGTTTAAAATGTGGAGGAATATAATAAAAACGGTACAGTAAAAGTGAAGAGGTGGCACCCCACCGCATCCGCTTTGGGAACGATGCGCGTGGGCTGCACTTATTCCAGAGCGAGCGCCACATGGATGATATGAAATGTTTCAGGCTGTCAGGATGAGAGCTCACTGATTTTTATGAGCTCGTTTATGGACTGGATGTGTGTGCGTCTGAGTCGAGTATAATGTGCAGCGAAGCAGAGGTGTGTGTGGTCCAGATTTCTCCCTTCTTCTTCTGGTGAAGACTGATCCCGCCTGTCATGACTCACAGGCAGCCTTTCTTTTTTGTTCGCCGCACTCTGACTCTTGCACCAGAGATGATCCACCAATGTTTGCAAGTGATTCTGTGAGACTAAATGTCAAACTAAAATAGGAGGTTGTGGTTGGATTCAATAATACTCCAGCCATTAGTCACCGTCTCCCTCCGTTCAGTGGAGCCCCGGCTGCTCGATTCCCGTCGCGTTTACGATCACAGTGTGTGTTTGTGTGTTCAGGTTGGGAGACGGACCTGGCTCTGTGTGTTTGACCCGAAGGCCGACAGCTTCCCCGATTTGAAGGACTCTCAGAAGTTCAAAGAGTTTCTTCAGGACAAATATGAGAAGAAAAAATGGTGAGAATTCAGTCTCAGCTGATGTAAGCAGATGGAGTAGTGACTCAGAGTGAACGGGACCAAAATCCATCAATGTTTTTGTGCTTTTTCTGAATAACCTGCTCAGTTTGGTTCAGAAAACTGAAAAAAAAAATGCATTTCCAGTTGGAATTTTCATAATTTCAAAAAAAAAAATCCTAAATTTATTGTTATGTTGTGGGAAAAGCGGAAAATTGTCAGCTATGCAGGCGGCACAAAAACCCTAAAAACAAACTGATGATTTTTTTTTTTTTTACCCGCTCCTTCATTCTGTCAAAAATGCCTGGACATTTACATTGATGTTTGAAAGCATGTGAACCTTTTTCAGAATTGCTTGAATTTGTTAAAAAGTGCCACTAGGTTTTAAATAATTTTGGATAAAAAGTGAGAAGAGAACACATTTTGTTGAGCAGCCGGTCAGACGTTCTCGAGGACTCTGGACTTGTTTGTTTAACTTTTGTTTTGCTGCTGTTTAACCCTCATTTTGTTGAGCTCTAGTTCACAGACAGATGCACTGGCATTTACCTTCAGAAACATCTGTTATGCAATTTGGAATTAGTTACTGATGAGTAATTATGATGGACCGGACAGGTTCAAACCATGACGCTACTGCCGCTCCGTTTTAGAGCCGGGATGAGGTTTCCTATTCGAAAACACAAGTTATGAGGTTTTGTTTTGTTTTGTTTTTCTCTCCAAACCTCCACGCTTGGTCTCATCTGTCCACAAACTGTTTCATCAGCAGCCTTCCTGCTTGTCTTTGGTGGATTGATGATTTGATGAAAATGATTTTGAACTGAATAAACGATAGATAGATGCTGATGGAGTTGAAAAATTCTTTTTAGTTTAGTTTTTATCCCCTAAAATATTCTCGGTGTTGATATCTGCTAGTTGGGTAATAAATGTCACGCCATAAGCACGGTTTATGGTTGCTGTTGTTGGCCTCGCAAATGGAGGCGTGGACGGAAATTGGCAGCATACCTTGCGTGCAGGGTGCTTCAGTTTTGTTTTTGGAGGATCGTTGCACCACAATCAGCGGTGCGTTTCGAAAGAGGAAGTAGTGGGAGGAAGGTTGATTAAGGAGGCCTGTCTCTGTAGGCATCTATACGACCTGTGACACATTTTACAGAGCTGCTGTGAAGATGCGGCTTCAAGACCCAACTGTGTTCCATCTTTTGCAGGCACTTTTCCAAAAGTAAAAACCGAAGGGATGTGGAGGGTCCCTGGAGTCCCGGGATTCAGGCCGTGCCCTCCTCCCACGGCCCCTTATCGAGCCAGAATTTACCCCCTAATGCCAGATCTGCGAGGCCTTTGGTGAGAGAATGAATATGGACTTGTTTTTGCATGAACAAAATTGAAATAAAGGGTAGAGGGGTTGAAAAATGAATAAAGAAAGTTGTAGAAAAATAAGAAGTGACTGAAAGCAGGTTATTCAAAGACTGCTGAAAGAGAAAATAAGAACAAAAGGTGAAGGCGAGAGGGAACTCGCTTCCCGGCTGCAGCGCAGAAATTGATTTGAGGTTGGACAGTTGGAGAGGCCGCGCAGCCTCGATATCAAAGCCTCCATGAATTATTGAGAGATGATGAAAGAGACTAATTTTCTTTGCCTCTGTTTCTCACCTACCTGCCGTCGTTCTCTGCTCCTCCTTCTCTGGTCCTCTAGTCTCAGGCTCAGCTGCCATCATGGGATCGAGCTCCTGCCATCTCGCCCGCCGACATGCGGACGGATGCCTTCACCGCACGGCCATCTCGATCCCAAAGCTTCAGAGACGCCCCTCTGAAAGGTCAGCGATTGATCTTTATAGGAGGATTTGTTATTTGTGGCATATGTCTTTATTTTTGCCCCCAACCCACCCTCTGTGATTCAGATCCCACCCTGTGTGGTATTGAAAGACAGCGTCCAGGCTCCCTGTCGTCGACGCTGGGAGGTCAAAGCCACGCTCCATCATTCCCAGCCCTTCCACGGCCTTCAGGTTGGGCTTTGTTTTTCTTCTTGGACACAATGACATTGTTGGATTGTGAGTTTATCTTAAGGACCTTCAACAGAAAAGAGCAGACTTTGTGCTGAGTTGACAAACAGGCTCAGGAAAGTAAAGAAAATCCTGATAAAGAGATAATAAACCTATTTCTATTGTCCAGAACAGGCCAATCATTGAATATCTTCACTGATCCCTGTTACAAATTCCTCTGTGTCATCATGTTACCACATTGGGTTGATTTCCATGAGCAACTAATCTGAACAGGCTGCTCAGCGGGTGACTGATAACAGCAGGGAGGACAGTTTCATGTGACATCATTGACGCCTTTTCTCTTTTTTTCTGTCTTCTTTTCTTATGTCTCATCTGTTCTCCAACCTCATAGCCAGTAGCTCTTTCAAAAACCACTTCACTTTAGGTAAGGCTTTTGACTGTGTGCTGAATGATGAAATCAATAGGCTCCTTCGTGCTCTGTCATTTATAATAGATGGCATATCTGCTGGTCGTGCCGTACCTCACCTGCATGTGGATAAAAACATTTTTTTTTATATATAAAGTAGTTTCAGAGAAGACATGGTGCTTTGCGCTCCATTAATGGTGGCTGATGAGTGAAAGACCCTTTACCTGGGGTCAGTACTTTTCGTCATCAGTCATGTTTCCCACTTAGAGGGTCAAGGAGTTCCCTCAGAGGGAGAAGAAACAGGTTTAAAGTAGGTCTATTTTTAGGCCGCAGCGTCTGCTGGCCCCCCACAGCAGAGGGCCACTGATATTTCTCACCACGCTGGCACTGAAGCACTTAAAAACTATATAGGGCACAACTGCAGCCCCTGCATCGACATCCCAGACAAGTATTCCTGGAAGTTCAGGTCTACTCCCAGAGACGCAGCCCCCCCCACCCATCTGCAGCAGGAAAGTTATATACGTGATCGTAGCCCCGAAACATGTGGCCCGACTTTTACATGCTTCGTATCAGCAGATTATCTGAATCAGGTCAAGTCTGGTCTCTGTCACTGACTCGTCAGCTGACAGAGGAAGACGGATCGTACCATCAGCTCCCTGACCGTGACCAGCTTGCTTTGCAGCCGCCTGATGTTTGCTTGCTACATGCAGCGGTAATGATTTCCTGCAATTGTTCGATTCCAACAGTTGGCTTTGGCTCGCTTCTGCACTTGGACGGTAGTATGTGCCTTTTAGAAAAATACGACACTATATTACAGATAAAAGATATAAGTTTTCATTTAAAGAACGAGTGAATATCTTGTCATGTTAAGAAAGAATCCCAACTCCACCCCGTCTCTTGGTTTTTGGTCTTTTGAAGTGTAAAATACAAAGCTGTGACACAGAGGAGCACAAGTATGTGTATAGTTTAACAAACTACTTGGTAATACCAAGATATCGCATAATTTTATGTCAACTATAAATAAATTTTCCCTAATCATTGCCCAGATCAAGGCTTATTTTAGAAATTTTAAATTTTTGTCAAATTTACTTGACATCTGGTGTCTCTGCTTATTCGCGGGTCGTTCTGCCGGATCTCAGTCCTGTTTCTCGCTCGCAGGTCGTTCAGTGTCTGCTTCGGGGGTCACGGGGCCCTTTAGAGCGTTCCCCAAGTCCCTCAGCGTGGACTTTGGAGGTCTGAGCCACCCGCAGACGCTGCCGCAGTCTTTGTCGCAGTCGCAGCAGCCTGCCCGCGTCTGCCAGACGACGCCGCCGCTCGGCAGCTCCGGCGGCCAGGACAAGTACGCCGCCGTGTCGCAGCTGGACAGCGTTTTCTCTGAAACATCGTCACCTGCAGGTAGGAAATGTTGATGTTCATCGTCAAGTTCACCAGCAGAAGGACGAGACGGTTATTAAACTCACTTTTCTACTTTCTCTATATTACAATGTTGACATATTTCAGAGGCAGCTATTAAACTTTGATGTCCTCTTAATATATTTCACAACTTTGCCACCTTTTTAAGAATTAACTAAATGAAAACGCGCGTCATTTTTTTCATAAGATTTTTTTCATTTGTTTAAGACTTAGTCTGACTCGTAAGTGATATAAAAACAAATCTCTGCAGCACAGCTTTGATTTTATTCAACCTCAGTAACCCTCTGCTCATGTGGACCACTCAAGTATGAACACAATGCCAACCAGGAAAGACATCAGCAATCAGAATGTTGCCATCCAGTCAGGTGCACAGATGGATGCCAGGTGCCATTTCTAACTAGTTTAAATGTTATATTTTTAGGTTTAGCAAAGAAAAAAACTTGATCTGTTGGAGTGTTGTTCAGTTGTAGTGCTGTAACATCGCGTAAACACCCGCCCCTCCCCCTCCCGCCCATCATCATGCCACAGCACTTTTACACAAATAAACATTATATGATGCACTGGTTTTCACTTACGGGAAGCTGCCACTTAACGGTCGTACTCTGCATTGATTTTTCCACCGTTGCCAATTGCAGCAAAATGTCAAAAACCGAGCTAAACAAACAGAAAGACGGGGAGGCAGTTCTTTTCCGTCCCCCTTTTAGAGCGGTTCTGAAAGTCAGGTCTGGGCTGTATATGTATCAGATCCATGAAAACTGATATTGCTTTTATGTGGATCTGCTTGTTTGGAGGCAGTTCCAGCTCTAACTGGACTAATGTCTGGACATTGTCAGCGTGTAAACAAATAAAACAAGAAAAAAAAAGATGAGTATCTCCGAGTGTATGAAGAATAAATGCTTACTTCAAGAAAACAAGTGGGACTGCAGGTATTATATGTGATGTGTACTGGTAATGAGTGTCATTTACGTGAGTTTCCTTTTGCATGTGCGCCTCCAAAAATAACTGTCCATGGTCCCGTTATCAGTCACTCCAAAAAAAAAAAAAGAAAAGAAAAAGGCATAAAGCCAATTCTAAACAATTAAGTCCATTATTCTGCAGTGAGAATGTTTACTCAAAAGTGTAAAGCATTTAAGAAAGTTGCCAATTCCCCCAAGAGTGGACTCACCAGCAGTTTTGCCTCGAGGTCAATTTGTGCAATGGTGAATCTAGAATCTTTGCAAAAAAAGAAAAAGAACAAAAATTGCTTATTTAGGAGGTTTCTTGGACAAAATAATTTCTCCTAAAGGGTAACGCAAACACCCACCATTGAGCACAGCAGTAGAGGGGTCATGATTCAGGCTTTATTTTTACTTTTTAAACCACCACGGGGACTTGAATTCTTTATAACAAACTATTTCAGTCAAGCGTGAGATCAACCGTCCAACAGCTGGAATGTGGATGCAGGTGTCAGATCTAGAAACGGCACCAGCAAATACTGAGCTGAGTAGTGAAAAAATAAAAGTCCCGGTATTGCAATGAGTCAAAAGTCCAGCTGTGCATCAATGACAGCCTGATAGCTCTGAGAGACTTCTAAAGTCAGACTGATAAAGATTACTTTTAAACGTTTGCTGTTTGAAGATGGATTTATGATCTATTGACTTGTTGGTTATACTGATCGTAGTTTTAAATAAGTAATGACAAAGTATTCATTGGAGGCTGTATTTCTTTAATTCTAAAGCCAGAGATGGACTGAAGGATGTTTTTTTGCGTGTTTAATTCTCCTGATACACTAAACCTTAGAGTTTAAAGAGCATACTTTCTTTCTCACATGACTGTAGCTGCAGAGGCAGAGGGGGAGTTTGAGCGGGCCTGTGATCCAGATTGTCACGGTCAGCTCAGCTGCGTTGCATAACCTCCTTACTCCAAATGCCAAGGCTTGTAGCAGTTGAATTATGCTCATTGTGTTTGCTCCAGATCACGCACAGTCCGATTCAAAGCACCGCGTTGATTTCTTTTAAAACGATCTGCTGGAGCTGTCTAATCACCGAGCTGCCTGGTTGTATCCGCGCAGTGCAAGTGAGAAGTCGTTGCTTCTCTGCGTCATCACGGCCTCCCGTGCAGGGCAGAGTGGGGATGTCATTGATTTTTCTTTTTTTTTTTTTTTTTAACGCATCGGCTCTTTTTGATCGATATTAAGTTGAATGCAGAAATAGAATTTCATTTTGGTTAATTATTTTCATGTCTGATAACTAACTCACTGACGTTAAGCGGCTTAAACTCTTTGTTTTGTTTTATTTCTCTCTCTCCATGGTAATAGCCGCACTTGATCTTTTAGTTTAGAGTTAATAACGGGCCTGTTCTGTTGTTGTGTGTGCCTGCAGCTCCACCTGGTGGGCCTCCACAGTACAGCTCACTCTTCAGCAGCAGGCTCTCGTCCAGCTCCACTCCTGCCAGGTACGGAAAGACGAATACCAGTGAAATATCTGCTTTTGGCTTTTTACTTGACATAGATCCTTTTTTTTTTTTTTTTTTTAAATCCAGCTCCCCTGGAGTCGACGCCGTCCCCAGCTCCCAAACTTTTGCAAGTAAGTGCTTCACAGCTGACATCACAGTCGACCGGAGCTGCATTTACATTCAGTCCCTTCATCTTAAAGCACATCCAACACCCAAATTATAGACTGAGACTCTGAGCATTGTTCATGTGAATAGACAGGAATGTACCCTCTTCACCCAACACACTGTGAATTATCTCCTTATCCCACCCCACCCCAACCCCCACCCCGCTTCCCTTTTACTTTGTGTGCCACAGATTTTCCCAACCCATTCACCTCCAGCTCGGCTTCCCAGCAGCCTCTTGCCCTCTCCCCCAGTAACCCCTTCAGCAGCGCCTCAGGAGGTAAGCCCCCATGTCCAGGGACTTTCAAAAAACAAACTGATTCTTCCAGCTGCAGTTTTTTCATAATTTAAAAAAAAAAAACGTCTGCCTCCAGAAGTTATGTTATTTCTTAACCATTACCACAACTATTTTCTTTTCTTAAAAAAAAAAAAAAAAAAAAAAAAAACAGTGACTTTGTTATCAGTTTCTGAATATATCTTTCCATTTATGAGGTTTCACTTGCTGAAAGACTTTGTCAAGCACAGTTAATGCTGTTTTTTAAAAAAAACAACAAGTTTATATATAGTAATAAAGCAGTCACAATGAGTGGAAACCAGAAGAGCTGTAAAAAACAGCTGTTCAGTACACAGATAAAAACACAACACAACACAAACGAATATCAAGCTTTTCAAATGTCCAAAACTAACTTAAAACACAACATGTGAATACATAGGTAACGTAATAATATGATTTTTTTTTTTTTTTTTTACATTTTATAAGGATTATTATGAGACCCAGAGTTACATTTTAGACCACTGAGCTTCGTCTCTGTGAATCATTCAGGACTTTTGTGCTTTAATCCGTCAGTGTCTCGTGTATCATATTTAATACATATTTCTCTGAGACTTCTTTTTATGCAAAAAAATCTAAAAGTCAATAAAAACGGATAAATAAATAAAAATACTCAATTTTATCAGCTATAAAAAATATTAATTGGAAAACTGTTCAAAGTGTTTTTGATTTAAATATGACACTTAAATTAAAAAAAAGTATCTTCTCTGTGTTATTATTAATGCTACCGTTAAAGGCTTAAAGCCACTCTATACTGCAATAACACCTGTGACCACATAGAAGCAGCCTAGACACGATAGGTGAGTTTCCACCGGCGGGCGTTCCAGGTAGTTTTTCCTAAGCTCCCGGGATCATTGACGCTTGTCCCTAGTTCCAGGATCGGCCCTGCAAAAGTGGCCTTCGGGAACCTTTATCGGGAGGAAAAACGTTCCTGTAGTAGAAGGGGGAACTTGGATTGGCCGAGGGGAACTACCCGGCGGAAGGCCTCTGCTAATCAGGATTTCTAAAATTACGTTCAGACCTCTCACGTGAACATAAATAAGAAACGGGCCTAAAGAAAAGCAGCTGTAGTAGGAGAAAATTGTACTACAGGATGTGCAGAACCGTTTAAATGTGGCACAGAGCTGTCAGTGGCTCTTTCAGCAGTGCAGCAAATCCTTATGCCCCCGTGTGGTTGAAAGGATAATTTCTACATAGAGTGGCTTTAATATATCTATTGATACTTTTTGATTAAAGCTCTAAGCTTCTCTGATTTAACTGAACGTGGGTGGTTCTTTTCTCTAGGTGACTCCAGTGCATTTGTCACCTCGCCCACATCGGTGTTTCCTCCGTCCGCCTCCTTCCCCACGTCAATCACTCAGAATGCATTTCCTCACGAGTCAACCGCCAATCAAGAAGCAAACGGTGAGATTTGGTTTTTATTACGTGCAGAAGAGAATATGTAAAGGTTGCACTCCGCCGTGCTCCACTACAGTGGGAAACAGTTGGAGTGATAGTGTGACTGGCTTCTATTGGTGCAGCATGCAGCACATACGTGTACTACGTTGTATATGTGGATTCTGAAACAGCCTCAGCCTTTCACGGTTACCGATTTTGCACCAAATGATCATGGCGAGGCCAGAAATGCTAAAATGGATTAATTTCAACAAATCAGATGAAGTTGGTGAGGAAAACAAATAAAGTATTATTATAGGTTTATAATAAAAATAGATCAAAATAAATTTCATAATAGCCTTTTTTCTTCTTCTTTCTAGATGCATTCATACTGATTTTACCTTCTAAGACCTGGTCTAATTTTTTTTTCTTGTTACTTTGGGCTCCCATTAAGAAATTAAATATAATCACACAGAATGTACGTCGGGTCTTAGGAGGTTAACCATTTTTAGGATCAGCATCCGCACATACCAAAATCCATTTTCTGTTGTTGTTCTGAGGGATTTAACCTCATTTTATAGTTTTCCTGCTTCTGCTTTGGTGATGTAAAAAATGACGTAGGATCCCGGCTCTCTGGTGTTCTCCGGCCAGTGGAAAAGCAAGGCAGTTCTTTTGTAGAACCGGTTTGGAACTGGGTCCAGCACCGGTGCTGATTTTGATTTGGTCAAAAATCGTACTTTTTCTTCTCGCACGTGCAGGTTTTGCCTCCTTCCCTGCGTCCGACTCCCAGTCCAAAGCCCCCCGGCCCATGTCTGTGAACCCGTTCACGGTGAGTGCCTGTTCGCTGCCTGACAAACAGCTGATACCAAGTGCACTTCGGGGGGGGTGAAAGTGTCACTAATTTATCTTTTTGCAGGTTGTCTGTTTATAGGAGTTGTGGTAAGCAAGTGCTCTCTGCTGTCACTCACTCCGCCTCTCTCGTCCTGCAGGGGAATGTTTACCCCAGTCGGGGGATGTCAAGAAACCCTTTCATCTGACGACCCCCCCCCCCTTCTCCCTTCTTACTTCTCTGGGAACCAGCGGAGGAGTGAACTTAGGGAGTTGGTGCCATTTTGAAGCCTCTGAAATGTTTTCACCCTATGAGGGAGGGTCGGATTTTCCTCTGTGTTTGTGTTTACGTGTTTTTGAAGGGTGAAAAAAAAAAAAAAAAACAAAAAAACACCCATGTGTGAATGTTATATGTATGAGTGCGTTTGCCTGCTGTGTTTGTACCACGTGACACGCTGTATGTCAAAAGGTGTTTGTGTGCGAGGAGACGCCACCTCAGGGCTCTGTGGGAGTCGCAATTAAGCAACGCCTCTTTAATTTTACCCAGAAATGCACACATCTACTACACAAGTTGCTGCTGCTATTGTGCTTTCAACTCCTGCTTACAAGTGCAAACAAATGCACAAAAACAGCCCAATGGGGGAAAAAAAAAAAAAAGTTTTCTGCTTTAATACATTTAATTCTCAATGGCCAACAGGCCAGCTGAGACTTTGACCCTGCATCATCAGTCTCTACATGTGGTTTTAACAGCCTTAACAACCTCCTGATGCATGTGAAGTAGTATTTCAAGATATAATGGACTTGTGTGTGTGTGCGTGTGTGTGTGTGTGTGTGTGTGTGTGTGTGTGTGTGTGTGTGTGTGTGTGTGTGTGTGTGTGTGTGTGTGTGTGTGTGTGTGTGGAACATGTTTGTTGCTGTTTTCTGTTTTGTTTTGTTTTTGTCAGGTTTCTTCTAATGGGGGAAACTGTTTTCCACTCTCAGGCTGCATGCGCTTAGAGGGCTACAAGGAGATGCTACTGAATGTAAATGCAAATTTAAGAGAAAAGAAACAAGTGTGCAAAATTTGTTTAAAAAAAAAAAATCATTGCTTCATGTACCAGACCAAAATGCTTTCCTGCTTTCTTTTTGTTTCAGTTGACATGGAGGCAAAGTTTATTTCTCTTATTTTACCAAAAATAAGAAAACACACAAAAAAAGTAGAGAATTCTGTATTAACGTCTTTGTAATGACAAGTATTCATGTTCATAAAATCAACTTGTTGCTTCTTTCAGTATTTTGACTCTTTGTGTGTCTCTTTACGGCCATTTAAATTCTCTTTAAAAATTAACTATCAATGTCACTTGAGAGTTTAGATAACCACTTGAAGTATCACAAATAGAGAGAATAAAGCTCGTTTTTTATGAGTCGTAGTTCACATTTCCTACCAGCAGAGGGCGCGTCGCAGACTCTTTGCCGTCGTGTCCAAGGTTACTTCTGGATGCGTATTGCATAACAGCATGCATACTGCATAAGCATTCTGCACGAAGTTAGAAACCTTTTAGATCCAACAGAATGACTACAATAGAACATTTTAAAATATTCATTGAAAAGAGGAAGCCTTTTTTTTTTGTTCTGATGTATTTTTCTGTTATATTTATGAAAGAGGGGAAAAGCCGTCAATGCACAACCACAGTCCAAACTAACAAAATAACTTCACAGAGACGGTCTTATGTATAAAAGTGCTACAAAAAGTAGGGATCCAATGTCACAATACAAATGAGTGAATCCCCAACGAGCTGATGACCCTTGATTTTCATTGACGAATTTCTGCTGTGTTGGTTAATGGTATTTGGAAAGAGTTGGCCGCATTGATTAATGTTCTAAGTGTGGTCAAACAAATGTGTCAATATATTCATGTTTCAACACAAGGTTGTTTTTTTGTTTCTTCTAAATGAATAAATGGAACAGGACAGATTTTTGGGAGCGCCTGGACTGAAATCTTACTCCATACTCTAGAATTGGCGATGCCTTCAGGTGCTGTGGGAAATGTTTCGTTTTGGTTGAGCGCTGATCGCTTAAGCGCAGTTAAAGGTTTCATGCGTTATAAATATATAAATAAACAGTTTTTAAAAAAGAAATCAACAAAAGAGGGCAACTAAAGTAGCAAACTGGAATAGCTACATCATAACAAACTTCAGATATTACAGTTTTAAGTAGTTGTCTAATTAGTTTGCTGTTATAATGGTCCATTAAAGACTATAATTGTCACTTAAAGCTATAATTGCCAAATTGGCCAGTAAGTGCTATATTTATTACGAAAAGACTCCAGCATTTAATTTAATTATTTTTAATGTTAGTTTGTAATCCACCAGAAACTAACCTACAGTCAGCAGAGCTGCATTATTTCTAAAGTCAGAATTAAAATACAAACAGAAGACAATAATGTGAGACAATACATACATACACAAAGACAATACATTTGTTAAACAGGTCATCGTATTGTAATACCGTAATGCTGCAGTATATTACTTTAAAAAAACAACAAGAACAACAATCAAACTGTTTTCATGCACATTACTACCATGTTTTAAGATTTTAAACAACAGGCGTTAATGCTTAACACATTTTATTGGAAGTCCTCGTTTTGTCAACAACGCTCTCTAACGGGAAGGTCTGTTGTCGGAGCTCCGATGAAGCCCGTGAACGCAGCATGTTCCTGAGTACTAGTACAGTAGCGGTGACAGTCCGTGACCACGGCAGCCGCTCCGCTCCGAGTCCGGACTAAACATCCGCCAGAGACCCGAGCAGAGCAGGGGTGGGGGACACGCTGCAACGGGCTCGGTTCCGCACACAGTGATGCGTAGTAAATGGGATTAAAGCGCTCAGACAGCGCTGGGAAACACCACTCGTGGTAGTAGTAGTGGAGCGGAGGACGAACCGCATGTGCTCCTCTGTGTGCGCCTGGGAAAGTCGCGCCGCCGCGTCCGCGGGAGAGAGACGACCCCGAGAGAAATAAACTACGGCTCAGGTTTGACCTCTGGGACTCGAAGTAACAGTAACCCAACTAACCGAGCTCTCTCCTCTCACATGCCTGCGTTAAGGCGGGGGAGAGGAGGGGGAGCGGACCCGGGGGATGTTTGAACCATCTCGCCAAACTTGCAGATAAGATAAATACCACGACTCGCGCGTATATTTACTTGTTTGGGGGGTCGTGAAGGAGGTATTTGGACACCATGGAGAACCAAGGAGGCGGCGACCACAACGGCAACGAGGACGTACGGAAGAGCGGCTACCTCCGCAAGCAGAAGTCCATGCACCGGCGGTACTTCGTGCTCCGCGCCGCCTCGGAGCGCGGTCCGGCCCGCCTGGAGTACTACGAGAGCGAGAAGAAGTTTCGCGGAAAGGCCCCCGTCCCGAAGAGAGCCGTGGCGCTGGAAACGTGCTTCAACATCAACAAGCGGGCCGACTCCAAGAACAAGCACATGATCGTGCTCTACACCCGCGCCGAGAGCTTCGCCGTGGCCGCGGAGAACGAGGAGGACCAGGACGAGTGGTACCAGGCCATGGTGGACCTGCAGTGCAAAAGTAAGCAGGAGTCAAACACGTGCCAGAGACACAAACAGACTCTGGGCAGAGGATGAGGAGAAACGTGGCAAAGGGTGCAGAGCTGAGCAGAGGCGCGCTGCAGTCTAGGACATGTTGCATGCGTTTAAAACCTTTATATAAAAGCACATTGCATTTGCAGCCCCGTTTAAAGCATTTTAGATCTCAAGCAACACGAGCCTTTAAGTTGCATAGTTGGGGTTTATCCTCTCCAGCAGCTCTTATCATACTACTGTCAGGCGAGATATTCGCTCACCAGCCTACTTGTGTGTGTGTGTGTGTGTTTTTCTTAGTGGGCCTCAGCTGTGTGCATTTTATTCCGTGTCCGAACTTCTCAGATTGTCCTGTTTGTTTACTGCTCTGCAGTTCTGCTGACACCACAATATAACACTTCAGGCTCGGGTCCCAGCAGAGGATGGATCTGCCAGGAGTTGTCAGAGAGAAGGCTGAACAGCTTCTAAACTCTCTTCCACTAACCAATAATGTTTATTTCATGACCGAGGATTGATGAGGGAGCTGCTTAGAGTGGCCCTTCAGGCCTCTCCTGCAGGGGATTTGCGCAATTCTGCTTCATTGCGTGCAAATGCCCCCATCAGGAAAAAAAAAAAAAGACAAATAACCCATGTAGATATTTCTCAAATGGTGTGATCAGATGCTGTGTAAACACAGCTGTTGCAGCAATAGTGTTGAGCACAGCAACCCCAAATCACCTGTTCCACCTTCCTGGCCCCTCCCTGCTGTAGACCAGATGGGCCACAGGAGACGCATGACGCAACCTGGCAGTCCAAGATATGAGTTCAAGGTGCTCCACGCTCACATGACATGCTGCTTGTGTTACATAAAGTGACAGGAGTGATAAGGAGTCCAAATCTGATGGGACTTAAAGCTCTAGTTTGTATTTGAAAACGCACAGAGAGGCCGCAAAAAGTTGCACGCTTGAACCTGATGCGACTCGGCTGATGCACAACTCGGACAACTTGGAGAAGCTTAAACATCTGCAAAGACCATGTGTGCAAAACATTTAAAAGCAGCAGCCCTTCAAGTGAGAGCGCTCCATCTGTCAAACTGACCAGACAGCTAGAAGGATGAGGCTCGATCACCAGTTGTCTCTGAAATTACAGGTCCGGGGTTCCAGCGCGACTCTCCATAGCTCCTCGTCTCCCTCCCTTGTTGCCGACAGCATCGTCGTTCTCGTGTAAATCACTCTCGCTGTCAAAGACAAAAGGCTGCAGCAGGCTGTTGTGTAAGCTTGCACGCTGGCAGGCGTTTTTCTTGTGGTATGTGCTGCAGCTCGTTGACGCTTTCTGATGCCGTGCATGTGCAGGGACTTCGTGGCCGCTTGATACCTAAACCTGCATGGGTGAGAATATCTCCAAGAGACCACACCATCAAGACTCCTGCCTCCTAATAACCCTTCTGCTGGTATGTGCAGCTCATGCACATCTTTTCAACACTTGTGCTGCACGGTGAAGAATGTGTCCGCCACTTGTCCCGGCGGAGAAAACTCCAAGCTCGACCAAGAGATGCTGCACTGTCTGAGCCACATAGTTTCCAGAGGACCACTCCTTCAGGTCTGACACTTGAGGAGCCCCTCACCTCTTTAAAGCTCGGCGGTTGCTGAGGGGAAGTTTTCAGCAGGTCCACTCAGCTGCAGATGGAGTCAGAGATGTTTGAACTGGGCATGCATGCAGTAGAAGAGCCCCTTCATCCATGACACGCCTCTCTCTTGATCCAAAGAACCGACCCAGCTCTACACAGACCCCCTTCACCCCACCGGAGCCGGTGGTAATCACACTTGAGCCGGCCGCCGTGCTGGGCAGAGTCCCAGTTATTTATTCAGCTCAATCCTGTAAGACCCTTTCAGGCAGCGAGTACAGTATCAGACTGGAGGGCGGCTGTTTGCTCAGCTATTAGGAGGCAGTCTAGTGTGTAAAGGTTTAACCTCGACGGAACGGGCGGAGGTTGAGGCCCACCGTCGCAGCATGCCAGCTCCACCGGCTCGGGCAGCACCTCGGCGAGGAGCTGCCGCTGCACCTTGACCCGATGAAGTCGAAAGGTGCAGCCAGTGGTGCAAAGTGAGCCCGACCCAAAACAGATCCAGGCTTTCTTTTTTCAGAGAGTAAAAATTCACATCAAACCGTTGGATAATAGTTTTTATAGGGTTGCTTTTTGCGTTTTAACAAAATCAATCAACTATAAGTTGATGTAAAAGTGTCCTCAGTCTGTGCACGGTAGATTGTTTTAATTAGATGTTCTCTCATTAAAAGCTGCTGAATGGTAAAAGCTGTGATATTTATTTTTCTTTCTTCGTGGAAACAGAAATAGTGTAAACATTTTAAATACAGAAGGAGGAATGCGTTTGTTTGAAACGGTCAGACATGATTGTGAGATCAGTTTTTACTTGCCTTTTTAAACCGGCTCTCGATTAGGTCTGTGGATTGTCATCATTTAAATGCAGACACTGAGGTGAAGCTACAGCTTGTGTTTCCCAGTGAATCTGGCCAAAAGGTTAGGAAAAATTGTCTTCTTTTTTTTTTTCTTCCCCCAATAAACTGTGATACGCAGCAGACGGCCTGTGGCTCTCAAAGTGTTTTTATCCTGGACTGTTGTTTGGCTCCCGTGGCCCATGAGATCTGGATCTCTCCTGAGCTGGCCGATTAAACATTAAGCCATACTTAAGAAGTGCTCATCCCCTTAATTTGACTGTAATTATTGTCTCACGGGTCAGTCGCTGGTGAAGCCCGATTGCTAACAAAGTCAGAGATGTGTGCTGTTGTTTCAGGAACCTGAAACATTGTCACGCGCCGCCGTTTTGTCAGCTGGAGTGGAGCTCTGTGGAGGCCGAGGGGCGCTGGGCGCCGGGCGCCGGGCCCTGCCCCGGCGGGTTTCCTCTGCATTAAAGAGTCTGCACACATTAACACCCTGTAACTTCACCGGACACGACCAGGCGGGCTTCAGCCTGACCGGCTCTCGCTCTGGCTGCGACACCGCAGCTCTGTTGCAGCAGATGGGAACGTGGTGGGCGAGAGTCAGAAATGGCCCGGTTTCCTCCGCTTTGTGTCCGCTGCTCCTGTGCAACCGACCCAGCGCTGACACAGCCCATCGATAAAGCACTCTGGTTTGATCGACAGCAAAGCAAAAACTACGGGCGGTGTAATCCATTGAGTCAGTGAGTGGCAGCGTGTTCGGGACAACTAAGCCACGGGGCTTTAGGTGCATTGTAACCTTTTACAGCGGGTTGTTATTGATCGTTGTCAGGTAACGCAAGCCTATAAATGGTGTCCGTGGTATTGGGACGTGGCCATTTATTAGCCTTCCAGGGAATAGATTAGGTAAGCAAATGGAAAATTAGTGGAAAGGTTCTCTTTTACTGCTGTGGTGTCGTTCTGAGATGTGCTGTAGAGAAGATGAGTGTGGACTGTGTAACCTGCAACAGTTGATTTCCGTTAAAGCCACAGATCCGTGTTTTTTGAACTTCAGTTTCTTGAATTGGCTCAGAACAAATGGATGCAAAATCGATGAAGGGAATTGCTGTTGAGGGCGAATAACCATATTTGCAGCCTGTAAAGTAAAAAAAAAACTAAAGTAATTGATTCGTAACTACTCTGGAGTCGTCGCTCCTTGAAACCATTTTTCCAGTGTCTCTTGAACTCGTTTTCAGCTCAGCACAGGCTGTTTGAGTAAGTGCTGTGTTGTCCAAACACTCACAAAACGTTGTGTGACTTCACACAGACAAAAGTATTAGTTAAGCACTATTTTCTGTTTGCTGTATGTGGAAGGTGGAGCTATTATTCTGTAACTTGCTGTAAACACTTGGAGAGGGTACGTAGCAGTGAAGTGTAACACTTGCTGCTTCTTGTGGCCTTTTTATTTAATTTGTCAGCATATATTTGACTTGAGTGGGCAGCACGGTGGCTTAGTGGTTAGCCCTGTTGCCTCACAGCAAGAAGGTTCCCGGTTCAATTCCCGGCCCGGTGGGTCTTTCTGTGTGGAGTTTGCATGTTCTCCCCGTGCTTGCGTGGTTTCCTCCGGGTACTCCGGCTTCCTCCCACAGTCCAAAAACATGCAGTGTAGGTTAATTGATCTTTATAAATTCTCCCTAGGTGTGAATGTGAGTGTGATTGGTTGTTTGTATGTGGCCCTGGATAGACTGGCGACCTGTCCAGGGTGTACCCCTGCCTTTCGCCTGATATGCGTCGGGATAGGCTCCGACAGACCCCCGTGACCCGGAAACGGATACAGCGGGTATAGATAATGGATGGATGGATATTTGACTTGCAAAGGTGTTTTATTCAGTTTCTCTTTAGAGCTAAAGGGTCCTTTAGAAACCTATGGGTCATGTGACTGATGCTTTTGTCCATTGTGTCAGTCACATGACCCATAGGTTTCTAAGGGGCCCTTTAAAAGCCGTGTTTCACTCGTGCTGTGCGCCGTAGGCCCCACCATACGTTAATCAAACTTCGCTCTGGCTCCAGTCCCTTCAGCTGAAAATATCTGCAGAGCTGCTGGCAGTCGTCTACAGCAGAATATCCTGATTCAGTCGTTTACTCGACGGCAAAACAAAAATGATTTCTGCATTCAGCCGATGCTGGGTTAGTGCAAGCTGGCGATTGCGTTGGTGGGTGTGGCAGCGCGGCGATAATGGATGACGAAGTGATGATGGTAAATGTATTTCCTCATATAAATCCAGGGGAGTCAGCCCTTTGGGGTGAGCCTTCAGCTGCCAGTCGAGGAACTGAAACGAATCTTGCTTCCGCACGGGGTTCAACCTGGAAGTTTGATGGCTTGTGCTTGGTTCTGTGCACCGCAGGGGAGCCATGCTTCCATCAAACGTTTGTGAATTTTCTACGCTTCAGCACAAGCGTCAGTCAGTCAAACTGGGGCCGCGCAGCTGGTGGTAGTCAAGAAATCGTAAATAATTGTTTAGGTAACTACACGCCTGTGCAGAGAAGATTGGTTCTTGTAATAGAGAGGAACCAGTGCACGTTCTGTCAGTTCTAAGCTGATACTGATTCTGACATCATAAAGTCTTCTTTTTTTTTCTTTTTGTTTGTGGTGGTCTTATTTGTAAGGTGCCAGGACTTTAACAACTACGGTACTTCTAACAAAAATTAAAGAATAATGACAATAATCAAGATTTCTTATCTTTTTAAACTGAATACAGAAAATTACAAAAACTGTAGAAATACTAAATATCTACATTTTCAGCACTTTAAATAAGTAAAAAAGAAAATAAAACCGAATATGAAATCAAATATTAAACAGCAAAGAATAAAACTGTAGAAAAATAAATATCTAAAAAATTGACAATCAGTTTATTGTATTGGTTATTATTTTAATTTAATGTTGATTGATGATCTCACTTAAGTATCTGGTCATTGACCCAAGTCGGTGTCGGGCCCTGATTCCAGAAATGGACTGGATGGATCTCATTTCTAGGTTTTTTTTGGAGCTTTTTTTTTTTTAAATTTAACAGAACAGTTTCATATATAACTTTTGGATATCAAAAGTGAATATTTCCAAAGTTCTCAAGCTTAACTTGCAATGGAAAGTTTCTGTCAATTTACTGAAAGTTTTCCGCTTTTTTTTTTTTTTTTTGTCAGCATGACGTAATTCTGAAACACAGATCGTCCAGTTTTTATTACTTGAACAAGACTTCAACGTTTTCACAACTGTTATTTTACAGAAATTCACTTTTTCTTTTCTTTTTTTTTTTTTTTTTTAAATAAAAAATCTGGACTGTAATAGCAGCACTTCTTTGTTCAAACTAAACCATCGATTTCACCGACCGAGACAGATTGTTTAGTAAATCTGTGCCAAACTAACCAGCAACGTCTTACATGGCTGCCAGCGCTTTGTCCCTGAGTGTGGGCCTGGATCGGGAGGAGGGGGGTGCAGGGATCACAGATGCAAGAGATTGATGAAGAGCGAGGAAGTGTAGGAGTCTTGGAAGAGGTAAATGGGTCCACATGGCAGCCAGAAACTTGGCTAACTGCTGTCACTGCTGGGTGGCTGACTTCTCTCCCAAGCGTCTGTGCCGGGGAGCTGGCAGCGGTCTGGGTTACCGGGGGCACAGCAGCTGAGACGGGGGTAGAGAGCGGGGGCTCAGCCCGCAGGATTTTTCTCTGCGCTGCTTTGCGGTCTTACGGAGCAGTGCTGCATGTTAGGGCAGTGAGGTCAGAAACATGAAAAAGAACCCAGCGAGCGCCAGCCGCTTCGCTGCCAGAGTAGTTTTCCCTGAAGTACAGGCTGCATCGGCCAACTGAGAAGCCTGACAATAAATTTCAATCACTTTCCTTTCTTTTCCAGGAGATTTTTTTTATTTTTTTATTTTTTCCTGCTATTTAAAAAAAAAATCAGTTCAAAGACAGCTTTAAAATAAACCTGTTAATGTCTGGAAGTCAGTTTTAAACCAACTGGAGTCCTGCCCACTGGCACACAGAGACCTACTTCCTCAGGATTTGCGTGATAACCTTAACAATAATTAGCCCTTCACTTGGAGAGACGCTGTCGGTGTCTCAGCAGGCGTCTGCTGCCTCAGGGGTTAATATGGCACCCTTATATCCCCTTAGTGCTCGCGTTCATCTATCTTTATAGCACAAAAGCAGCTTGAGGAGTACGTCTTCTACAAGGAGTAATGTCCTATTCGCAGTTTGAGAGGAAGCGGTCCACATCTGCGCTCCTTACTTTGACCGTGCTCAACATCTGCTCCAGGTTTTGGGTTTTGTGAAGTTCATCTTGGTAGTTTTTCCCATGCCGAAGGATAAACAAACATTACCGCCCCGATAGCAGCACCCATATGTACAGCCTCAGTTGGGAAAATCGGGTAAGATCGTGGCCTCTTTATATGCAGCCTGTGATCTCAAGGGAGGCAGCAAATAAATCTCCATGAATAGACACCAGTGTTGCCGGGCTGGGATGCCATTCTCCAGCCACATGTAAGAGTCCAGGATTCGTGTGTGGCGACGGCGAAACGAAGTAAACACCTTGCGTGTCAATGTGCTAGTGTGGGTTGTTTTCAGCTTGCTGAAGATGTAATCGTGACGCTCATATGTGAATTTTATGAACCCTTCGCTTCGAGATGTGCGCTCCCTCAGTGATGCAGCGGCTCTAACTGAAACGGGAAGCTTCGCACGGATGCACGCTACCGGCAGGTGTGTTAAATTCAGCGTGATCTCTGGCTGTAGGCGTCCTGTGTGCGTGTTTTTCTGCGGGTACGTTATGCCTTATAGGGGTTGGCTTTGTGCAACATTGAATCTGACCGTCTGATGACCTCAGCTGAAATATAAAAGTATTCAGCTTCCTCAACCATCATCGTCAGTAGGCATCATGCTGATGTAAAAGTACACCAGAAGAAAGCCGGGAGCGATCTATAATTCATGCTGCTTAGTGTTGGAGCAACCCCTGCCTTATGTAACCAAGAGCATAAATCTGTGGCGGTTGGCAGGGGGGCATCAGTCTGCATCTCCTTAAGATTTCAGTAAAACCTCTTCATGGTTTTGAGTGCTTTCGAGAGGTGTCGATGAGAGGAACCCGAAGATCAAGGACGTTTGTGTGTGGAAGTGCCATTAGGCCACAGCTGAGGTTCAGAGCTGCGCTGCGCTCAAAACAAACAACGCGGTTGTGCTGTACTCAAGACGCATTAAATGAGCTCTTGAAAGGAAAAAGATTCTCTTTGAGGAACACGCTGCTCTGAAATCTCGTTAAGCAGTTGGCTAAAAAAAGGATTTTCTATAATTAATTTTTCTTTTCGGGAGGGTGGAGGGGGCATTATCCCTGTCCTTAATGACACTCGGATATCTCTTTACAATCTCAAGCTGCCCATAATTCCCTCGGTCCTTGCTGAAAAGTCCCCAAACCGCCTCTTCCTGTTGTAAATCTAAATCGAGGAAACAAACAAGGCTTCTTGGACTGAGGGAAAAGTTGTACATGAAACAGCCATGCACGGCCTTGAGGGAGTCATCTAATGTAGGGGGAGTGCCTCCACATGCAGCCACTAAGCCGCAACCTTGCTGGCTTTCAACAAAACATGGGTCTCTTTCAAGTTGTGAGCAATCTGCTCATTTTTTCAGAAGCAAACAGAAAGAAGACGCAACAAGACACATCAAACCGCTCCCTGTTTTGCAGTTGCAGTTTTTTTATTGTTTTGTTTTTTTTTTCTGGGATGATGATTTGGAGAAGTGATGGAAGCTGAGTGAAGGCTGAGGCTTCTGGTCTACATATGGTTGTCATTGTAGGATTTGCAGCACAGACATTGGAAAGGAACAACAAGCGCATGCAGACATACAATCATATATTTGCAATGCTGTGGTTGGGCTCCTTTGTGATTAGCCCAAATCATTGCTTTATGTAGGATGCCACACAAATGTCTTTTGACGGTGTGACTCTTCTCAGCAGCTGACTGACACTTGTTCCCCCAATATTTCAGTATGACAGATAGGGTTGGTTAACGGGGCAGGTGCTCAAGTTCGACACAAAGAACATCCTGTTCTCTTGAAGGAAAGAAGTAAGGCTTCTTTGTGGAGGTTTGTCTCCTCGGTCTTGATAATTTATCCTGTGCTGCCGATGGATGTCATGCTCTGACATATCCATCTTGACAATGTAACATGAAGATGGAGTACATTTTTTTTTTTTTTTTTTTAAGCAACATTTTAGGGTGTTCCCTTGAAGAAGAATACGTATCCACCCAAACATGAATTGCATAATAGTTTTCCTATAATCCTTTTTAGTCAACAGATGCGAGGACACAAAATCTACCACATATGTGAACAATACAGTGACATAAAATACAAAGCATGCAGGCAAATACAAAGTGGTGTGTTTGGCCCAAGGATCAAATCTCAAAGAACCATCTCTTTGGTATGTTATTGCCTCAGTAATTAATTAGTGTGAATTATTAGGTATTTTCTGGCTAATTATTGGTCTGAATTCAGCACATTTAACACAAAAGATGGATGGAGAGTCTGGGCCGCTTCTGCGGGGCCCTGAAACATTATAGTTTACAAAACCAGTCGGACCACTAATACTCAAAAGGAACTCAAGTGGAGGACTGAGTTCTCTTTTTGAAAGCCTCATCAATTTGCATTGTTTGCTACGGTTCTGGAAAAGAGTCACTTCTGTGTTTGTTCATTGAAGGTTTTCCATAACTGTTTTTCTGTCATAGTCATCATTCTTCTGCAGAGTTTCAGTTGTCAGCAGTCTAGTTTTTTTTTTTTTTTTTTTTTTTTTTTTTTTTGGATGTTTTGTATGCGAGTGGTGAGGGAGTCCGGATGCCTGTGTGGTTGAAAAATGAGACCTCGGATATGAAGCCTGCAGGTACCGTGCGGTGCTCCCACAAGCTGGTGCATGTTTGGTTAGAACTCAGATCTGCTTTAAAAATCAATGTAACACTCAGCACATAGTAAAGCTCACATAATAAAGGCACCTTGCCTTCCACTAATGGGTAAATAGGGGTAGTTTCACCTGGTGCATTCTCACAGGTGCATGAAGGTCATGTCTGTGCTTTCTTCAAGCAGTTGTGCTTCCTTTATTATGATCTAATGACAACCTTTCTTCACTCTGGCAGCCTATTAATCTCCCTGTCTGCTCTGTCCCTCAAGGTAAAAATCCCACTGACGGTGGAGTGGTGGGAGACTATGGAACGCCAAATCCCGGACCCGCGTTCAAAGAGGTTTGGCAGGTGAAGGTGTGGCCCAAAGGCCTGGGCCAGGCAAAGAACTTGGTCGGCATCTATCGACTATGCCTTACTGACAAAACGGTCAACTTTGTGAAGCTAAACTCTGATGCTGCTGCTGTGGTGCTGCAGCTGATGAATGTAAGACGCTGTGGCCATTCGGAAAACTTCTTTTTCATTGAGGTGGGACGCTCTGCCGTGACAGGCCCAGGCGAGTTCTGGATGCAGGTTAGTCTGTAATTTTACTTTCACATTTATGTTAAGAGTTTCTTTCAAACTCCAATCCCCTAAAGAACCGAAAAAAGCAATAATCAACAAAAGACTGGAAATTGCCAAATGGAACCCTGTATTATCATCTCACATTTTGCTGTGCTGTCAGATTAAACCTAGTCGATGGTCATAAATGAAAGGGAAATGCCAAGATAGTGTGAAAGTCCAAGGGATTGAAATGTTAAGTGGGTTTTCATCCGACAATATGCAACACGGAATAAACTGACGAATAAATATACGACAGTCATGATTTGACTCTGTTTTTGACAACGTTTGTGTCATACCTAGGTGGATGACTCGGTGGTGGCTCAGAACATGCATGAAACCTTGCTAGAAGCCATGAAAGCCCTGAGCGAAGAGTTCCGCCAACGCAGCAAGTCCCAGTCGAACACTGGGCCTGGAGGAGGTGCCACTGCTTCTAATCCCATCAGTGTTCCCTCTCGCCGCCATCACACAAACCCACCTCCTAGTCAGGTTGGCTTCCTCCGACGGCCTCGAACTGAGCCTCCTGGAGGAGCCAATGGTGGAGCACCAATCACCAGTGCTAGTGCCTCTCCTACCCCCAGGCACAGCTTCCCAAGGTCTCGCACGGCCAGTGATGGAGGGAAAGGTGAGGATGGGATAGCAGGGTCTACTCCACTACAAATCATGAACTCCAGTCCCTCTGCCAATGGCTCCAGCGCTACAACCCCAATACTCAGGTCAAAGTCAGCCCGTTCAGCCCCCACCACAGCTGCAAGAACTTCTATTGGGTTGATGCGCTCTATCTCCACCCCAGCACCATCTCCAGCCCCGAGTCTGTCATCTAGTTCTGGGCATGGCTCTGAGTTTGGAGGTGTAACATCTGCTGGTGCTGTTCCTGGGTCTTGTACCTACAGTCGTCTGCCCTCTCATCATGCCTCTGTTTCAGGCTCACCCAGTGACTATGGCTCCTCGGATGAGTACGGTTCCAGTCCTGGGGATCACGCACTTCTCCCTTCCCCGACCCTCCCTGGAGGTTCTGTTGGTAGTGTCAGTAGCCAGTCTCTTGGTGAAGATGGAGCCAACTATATCTTGATGGGACATCGTGGTGGTGGAAGTGGCTGTGGCAACAATAATCGAAGGAGTTCAACATCCAGTTCCCAGCCTGCACCAGGTATGCCAGGCTGTGGCTCCCAGCCCCAGACTAGGAGAGTTCTGCGCCGTTCTTCCAGCCGTGAATGTGAAGCAGAGCGGAAGCTCCTAACCAAACGCGCCTCCTTACCTCCTATGGCCCTAGAGAGACTTGCCCCACGTCAGCGAAGAGCTGAAGAACCTGCAGATGAAGATTCAGCTGATTATGCCATTATGTCAAGGAGCACAAGCCGAGAATCCTTTACTTCCACCTGCTCTTCTACCCAGAAAGAAATGGCTATGGGTGCTGGTGCGCTGGGGGGAGGATACCTGGATGTGGCAGGAGAGATCAAAACTGAAGAGGGTACAGGAGGAGGTGGTAGTGTAGATTTAGGTGTGGACAATGGGTACATGTCCATGCTGCCTGGAGTCACTCAGCCTCAGATGTCCTTGGCTCAATCACTGGCTCTCTCTGTCCCAGAGTCAGATTCCAAAACTGCTGACGATTACATGGCCATGACACCAAACAGCGTGTCTCCCCCACAGCAGATTCATCCTCCCCCAACTTCTGATGGCTACATGATAATGTCCCCCAATAGCAGCTGCTCCCCAGACCAGCGTGGCGGTCTGTCTGGAGGGGCTTGGGTAGGCAGCAGCAGTGCAGATAGCAGGGCTGGCAGTGACTATATGAACATGTCTCCAATAAGTGCACGTTCTGTTAATGGTACATCACCACCACCTGAGCACACCGGCCATGTGGAGACTACTTTGGAGCAACAACCTCCTAAAATGGTGTACTCTTACTACTCTCTTCCTCGGTCATACAAGCATAACCCCTGTGCTGGACATTTTGATGATGGGCCTGGACGAGGTAGAAGACCCAATGGGAGTTGTAGTAGGGGAATGGGTGGTGGTAGAAGTATTGGAGGGCGTCAAGAGCAACCAGCAGCAGGTAGTTCAGTGGTTGGGCGCCATTTATCACTTTCCTCATCCTCGTACTCGTCAAGTTCAGCCAGTAGTGAAAGCCTTGGGGAGAGCGATGATCGAACTTCTCAGGCTTTGAGTAATGTGACGAGTGGCTGTTTATCCAAAGATGGGAGCAAGGTCACTCAGAGACGTGGCTCTGGAGGGTTGTCCAAGCAGGGTAGCCACACTAGAAGCAGACCAGTGAGCCTGTTTGTTGATGTATCCAAGGCTAACACCCTTCCAAGGGTCCGTGAGAACCCCCTTCCCCCAGAACCTAAGAGTCCTGGGGAGTACGTAAGCATTGAATTCAAAGGGGAGAACTACAACCACACGGGGTTAGGAGTTGGTTGTGGCAGGAACCTTAGGCATGGTTTGTTGCTGTCCCATGGCTCAAGTAACCAGCATCCTCAAAACAGACCAACTTCATGTCTAGGGAACTTTATCCCACTTTGTCGTAGTCCATCTGCCCCCATCACTCCTCCATCTGCTTCCGAGTATGTTAACATGGACTTGGGTCCTTCTCCATCCCCCTCAACCCTCTCACTTACCCCACTAGTTTTCCCCTCTTTTCACACCCCTCCTACGCCTCCAACTCTTGCTCATGCCTCTCAAATCTGTACGGAAGGTGCTACCAGTCCACATGTGGAAGAAGCTGAATTGGCTGAGGCACCTCTCAGAAAAAGCAGAGAAAGCGTTCCATCAGTGAATGAGTCTGAGTCCCCTACGTCCTGTGGAGACTACACAGAAATGGCTTTCAGCTTGAACAGCAACACCACCGTCCCCGGGTCGCCACCCAGTGTCTCCCCAAAACTCCCATCTCCCACCCGGACTGACCCCTCTGTTTCAGGTCTCCCGCGAGGTCTAGACTTTCCACTGGGAAAATCAGGACCCAGTGCCAACCAAGGGGCTAAAGTAATCCGTGCGGATCCTCAAGGACGGAGACGACACTGCTCAGAAACCTTCCTTGCCTCACCATCCCTCCCCATCTCTACCTCAACTTCTTCTTCAACCGTTTCCCTCTTTCCAGAGCACACCCAAGCCGTAGCCCGCCGTCTGGGCTTTGAAAACATGCTGTGGGGAAATGGTGCAGTGACTGATGCCCCTACGCAGTTCCCCCTCCCTGGACAGCAGTTGCTTCCTGTAAACAATCAGACTACATCCATAGAGCAAGGTCTTAACTACATAGACTTGGACTTGGCCAACAAAGAGAGTCCCCACACGGGCGTGGACGGGCCCCCAGGAAGCCAGCCCCCATCTCGGCTCTTCTCTGTAGTAAGTGCGGGCTCTGTGGTTGGAGGAATGGGGACGGCAGTTGGCGGGAGCAACAGCTCTAGTCTCAACACTTACGCCAGCATCGACTTTTACAAATCGGAGGAGCTGCGGACACATCAGAACGGAAACAAGGAGGGAACAGGTATGAGTTTTCACACTTCACTGTCCTCTTTGAGTCTTTTATTCCCATTCTCTGTTCTGTCACTACAATCGTTTTTACCCCGAGAGCTCCTGTTCACAATCTTTAAAATGAAAATAATATATTTTTATTTTAATCCAACGGAGTGCAGTCTTCCTTTTCCATCTTTGCTTTGAATCAAGGTTTAACTGGCGCCATATTAAAATGCAGACAGTGGTGTAATTTGTATGAGTCTATGCATAAATGACAATATGAGAAATAGATCAGCTCCTCCAGCAATGAATACATTGATTGCATTGTCTGGGCTTTGGTTTTTCCTCACTTTTTACATGATGTGATTCGGTAGTCTGATGGAATATTAGTGAATATTAGTGAACATCAGTGTTCTGGGCACTATTGATCCTCTGAAAGGGTCAGAGCCTTTCGGCTCTGGTTGAACCATCGTTTCTGCAGAAAAGTCGCTGTCACACACACCTCGCAGCCAAAGAAACCATTCAGTCTTGCCATCGAAGCGTTCAACATAAACATTGTTGACCCTGGTGTCTGTCGATCCGTCGACAAGAAATCTGCACTGTGACCAGAGAAGACGGCTGTGGATAAGAAGGATTATTCTGTTGTCGGTCACACGTCAATTTTTACGATTTGACCAATTTTCTAAAATCCTAGCATGTAAAGATTAAAGTATGCGAGCAGGCAAATTAAATAGTAAAGAACGTAGATTTGGTTTGTGACGGATTGTCTGCTAGGATTTGCTGGCGTGTTGTCTATTAGAGAGTTTAAAAGGAAATGTCACAACAAGCGTTATTAAAAGTCACACATAGGGTTCCTGCAGAAAAATACAACGTTGTTTTAATTGTATATATCCACTGTTGTGTTGTAACTGCAAAATTGTGGATAAAGACAGCCTGAAGACAAATTGTATTGTATTTACATGGTTTTTTTTTCTACTCTGTGGAGAAATGTTAAGCCATGAGGGGACCACCACAGCTAAACAATGCCTCAGCGAACTCACTGTGAGACATTTCCTCATAGAAAAACATTCTCTTTGAACCACTGTCTGCTCTAAATTGGCCCTTTAAGAAACAGACGCCTGTAGTTTAAGCAGCTAGAGCATCATTTAAATTGAGATGTGGCTTTATATGCATCACTAAAAGAGTCAGTAAGCTTCCACAGTGGAGCTCCTGTTATGAATGCATCCTGCCAGGCCTCGTTGTTTATTTAGCTCTGCTGGCTTCCACATGATTTGTACCGTAGGTTGTGTCGAAGTTTAACCTCCCTGGGTTTTTGCGGTGAGCGTTTTGTAGCGCGGCTCCGCAGTTGGATTTAATGAAGAATTTAAGGCATTAGCAAAAAAATCTTACCCTGGGAGCCCGCGGGGAGTGCGGCGCGGCCGAGCTCAGTTTTCACAGATGGAAATGAACCATCGGCTCTGCTTCCATAAAACCTGCGATGATTTTATTGTGAGATGGTGGTCATGTACCTGGAAGCCGGAGGCGGTTTCCGTGTATTGTAGTCAGATAAAGTAGCAGGCCACCACGGTGGGACCATATGGGCTGTGGGTCTGGGAGCGTCGGTGGGGCAGTGTGGGGGGAGAATGTTACACATTGGCTGTGAATGTTGAGATAGGGCCAGTGTTTCACTCACATAGCTCTCAAATGCCTCTGTACAGTGTTCCCCCTCCTTTCATCCCTCCTCTCAGCCTCCCCCTCTTTCCTCCTCCAATAAATGATCCTTTTGTTTGAGTGCGTTTGCCGCGTTGGGCTGGCAGGCCTCAGCAGGGCAAAGCCCCAAGACTAGTGAACTCTCCTGAGACATTTCTCCTTTGCAGTCTTTAATTCCTTCTGATTTTTGCTTACTTGTACATTTTCCCATCTATATTTCTATATTTTGATTTATCTATAGTTGACAGTGTTTGTCCTCGTTTGACATCTAGGCAGATGAATTTCTGGAATTCCTTCCCTTCCTTCTGTTCACTAATTGCTCTATTGTTCAAATTTTTTTCCATAAAAAAACAAAACAAAACTCTTTCTCATTGCATTTGAGTCCATCCTTTAGATTATAATTTTCAGCTATTTTTTTTTTTTGATACTCTTTTCTGTTGTAATCTGAGAGAGAAGAAAACAAACGTAGAAAAGGTCCATAACGACCAGTTTATCTGCTACAACACACCAAAATACAGATTAGAAATGAATGTTTTCTGCATGTGTGTGTGGGGCTTTTTTTTTATGATCTGCTGTAATTACAGGGTTTTTTTTTTTCCCCTCTCAGCAGGCACAAGCTTGCAAGGGAAGGACTGTGTATGTCCTAGGGGTGCGCTCTTTTGGCACCGAGGGCCAAAGGCTAAAATTGAACATCAGTAGTGGGACGTGTGCCAGGGACAATCCTATTGGACAGTAGTTATGTAATATGTAGGGTGTAAAAATAACCTTCTGACTTTGATAATGAGGAAAGGCACAGCAAGCCTCTTTACCCCAAGTAATGTCTACTGAAATCAAGTCAAATAAGATGTAAGAAATGTTGAAGTATGTGCATTTTTTTATGTCCTCATGGAGAAATTATTTCTACAATCTCCTTAAATAAAACATAAAGGGTGAATTATATCGTCTGTACTTCATAAAATATCCAAGAATTCATTTTTTTCTTTTTTATGGAAAGATCTTATTTGAGCCGTGCATGAACGTAGTCGTGAAATATGTAAATAAATCAAGCTGCATTTTGCTCCCAATCACATAACATAAACGTTGGTTGTTGAGAGATCATTGATGTGACGAGGGTGGGTGCACTTCTTCACCGTTAACGAACCGGGTAAATCTCACGCATAACTGACTAATTGGATCAGAGTGACGTGAGCACTGACTTGTTGTGTCTACGGTTTTTGAATTTGCAATTGTTTACAGGGTTTCTATTCCACACTTTTGGTTACAGGCACCGTTCACGTCTCCTCACCGTCTACCACTCGTCTCATGAGCATGATGTTTTTCTTTAAAACAAAAACAAAACAAGAAATTAAAAAAAAACAAAACAGTAAATTAAAAAAAAAGAGGGGGAAAAAAAACTTTTGGGTGAGTGTTTTCTCAGGGACTTCTGGTGGAAGGAGCAGCTTGACGTCATCCAGAAATTACTTATCCTACCTTTAACATGTGAGCTTCGCAAAAAAAAAGTTATCTTTTTTTGTTTTTTTTAATCTTTAATAAATAATGATGTGATTGAAGTTGTGCATTTTGACACAAAATAAATGTTAATGGCCCCACTGTACATAAACTATCTTCTTTTGTGAGGAAAATTTTAGTCATCCAGAACATATGGAAAAATCCTCCGCATTATAATATTAGTGGCTGTTAGTACGTGTGTATGATGTAAGTTTGTGAGTTTGTGTGTGCGTGCTGCTACTGGTGGTCTCTTGGCCCCGTCAGCAACTGATGGGTTAATTCCTTTTTCCTGGAAGCCACAGGTCATCAGGGGCAGGTGGAGGCAAACATAAGTAAAGATGATCAATAAATAGGACACACACATGCACTGACAATCAGACACAAACACAGCCAGATGCTTTTTGTAACCAAATCCTGTCTACCAGACCGTGGAGGTGATTTGTGAATAACTCCTGTTTTGTTTTTTTTTTCCTTCATCCAAGCAGATAAATTGCAAAAAGATCACGTTATATAAACCGAATGTAAAATTCAATAAATTTTTTTTTTTTTTTTTTTTTTTTTGGTTCAAGAAACATCTTTCTGTACATTATTACAGAAAGTCTGTACTTATGAGATAATTTTTAAAACAACAGTGCTGCTTATTACAGCCACAGACGGTAGCAGTACTGAGTTCACACGTGGTCCATCAAAAGTGAAAATCTGTGGCTTTTTACTGCAAAATCCCAGACTCTACCCGAGTCTTAGAATTTGCATTTTTATCAAATATTATGAGGATTAAAAACCTCCAATAATGCACACAATGGCATGGGAGTACATTGCAGAGACTGCAAATGAACTGATATGGTTCAAAAACGAATCAAAGCGTGAGCGTAACAATTTAAGATTGTTAATCACTTGCATCTTTTGCTTTCATTCCAGTAAAAAAAAAAAGCATCTTGAGGTTTGTTTATTTATTCAGTTTCACCAATTTTCAGACATGTGCCTAAAATGATCCAGGGCGTCTGTGTCTGAATCAGTGTGCACCTGATCCAGGGTTCATCTTGCCAGTTCCCTGGTGAAAAGGTTGTGTAATGTCTGACTGAGTCTATATTTGAATAGAGAAGGTAAATGTCCAGAGAATTTATGATGGGCGAGTGTGAAACCAAGAGTATGAACATTTGATGGTGGTGGAATTCGGGGATTAGAAATAGATCTGCTTATTAACATTTAATGACACTCGATCAATGAAACATGACACAATTTAACAAAGTACCTCCCCTACGGCCTGAGCGAAACAGGATTTTGAAGACCAGTACCAATATTTGGTGATGTAAAACTCAGATATTCCTTTATATCTGCCATTATATCCCCATCTTCCAGAAACATAACCAATTGTCCCTAAATTCTGTTGTGTCTTATTTAAGAGTCACTAAGACATAACAAAGCACTTAAAGCGTAAACCTATTATATTTTCGCAGTAAATCACTTTGAACAACAGAATAGAGTGAATTAAAGTCCTGATAAAGAACACACAATCAAATGAATGAATTATTTGGACAGGAAATGATGCAACAGCCACCTACAAGTAAGATGAGCGGTGCAGTCCTGCACGCCGAGTGTACTCATTCCTCTGCACTGAACGCCGTATGTATGCCACCGACTTGTCCCGTCGAGTGTGTAATCCACGTCAACACTAGTGTGGACTGACAGCGCTAGTATGTAAAACGCAACCACGTGGAGGAGACGTGACCCCCAGAGTGGGTTAGACTCCGGGCGCCGTGCAACTGCATGTGAAAGTGTGTGGCGTGTTTATCTGCTGAGATGTTTTGCTGCACGCTGGAGGCATGATGCGCTCCAGCCTTCCTCTGCAACGCTCACTCTCTCAGCACAATGACTCACAGCTCCGCTCGTATTAATGCACGGCGTAAGCGTGCACACGTGCAGCAGAAATGGCAGGACCAAACATGCGGAGGCTAAATCCCGGGTTTGTGTTTGACTTTAAATCCTCCTGACTTTTTTAAATGTAATGTATTTAGTTGCCATTGAAACTCCCTTTTTTCATTTCACTCGCATTTATTCGATCTGTTTGTGATCAAGAGAGTCGTTGCTCAGAGGGTAGCGTTGCACTTAGTTTTTGCAACTTCACAATAGCAAATTTGAACCACAAGTCAGATTTTCCTCTCTCGTGTTCTGCTGATGTATAATCGTCTGCGTATGAAACACAGGCCTAGCTGGGAGGTCCGCCATTGCATCCTATGATTATATAATCCATATTAAGATGCAAATTATCTCAAATTTCTTCGCACTACACGTGCCGCTTTCGTTCATTAGCCTAATTACTGCACTGCACAACTGATTTGCCCACACAGTAAGATGGAGAAAAAGCTGTGTGGTTAATGGAAAACAGCTTCTGAATCAATTTCCTCCCCAATTTGAGAAAACAAAAGCCATATTTCTGTTAGTCTAATGTAATTCCTCACAGATTTATTCAGATGTCTTCAGATAACTTAAAGCACATTCACCGGGGATTTTGTTTTGCACGAGAGCGGTTTGTTTTAGTTAATTCAAGGATGTGTCCTTCTCTGAAGTCCAGTCTTCTTTGTTTGGGTGGTCTGTTCAGGAAGGTGACGCATTCAAACCGCACATGGCAACAACTCTCCTCTGTTTGGGTTTTTTGGGGAGTGTTGAAGGTTGTGTATGCAAGTGCGCCCATCCCTCCGCAGACGTGTACGTTTAGGAGCTCGAAGGCTTCGAGCCCGGACCATGAGATGAGATCACATGCCTGCCTGCATTTTTTTCATTTCAGCCTTTCACCTCTTAGGCACATCTCCAACGGTTAGAGGCGCGATCCAGGTTGGTGCCTGATAAATCGCACACACGCGCCTTTGTGACGGGCGATCAAGCTGCCGCACGCGCCGCCGTTCCCCAGCTGGACACTGTCACATGGTGCAGTGGTACAGACGGGACCGGCCTGATCCAATATTGGTATCCGGTACCATAATGACATTAACATTTCGTTTTAAAATGTACAACTCTATTTTGTTTATTCAATTTAGATGTGGTGACTTATTTGAGGTTTTTTTTTTACAGTTTTCTCACGAATATTCAGTTAAAAAATAACGACAACAATCCCCCTTCGATGTCAGAGGGGTTAGTTTTAACTATAATTCTAACTATAACGTGGCTGAGATCTGCAAAAACAGGCTTTGCAGGGATGGCTTAGGTTTATCAGTGAAAACTAAAGCTAAACCAAAGAAGACTAAACCTAAACAGTCTCGAGCTCTAAATCATATTAAAAGAACATTTGTTGTGACACTTCCAGCTGTGGCCTTAGCTTGGCTGATTGCAATATTCTGTAAGCCGTGATGTTTATGATTAAAGCTGCACAAATGAGTAGTTTCGCTTTGATTTGAAGGAATATTTTCTTGCTTTTAGGAGGCGTCGTCGAGGTCAGGTTTCCTTAACTGGTGGGCCGGGACCCAAAAGTGGGTCACGGGCCTTTGTCTCGGATAACGATAAAGCTCATAGGTAAATATTTATAGAAATTATTCCATGTTTTTTGCAGGAAAACACCTGCTGAGTCCGTTAAAAACGGCTCGTCCTGAAGTGCTTTGGTTGTGTCGGCCCTTATGGTTGAAAGTTCAAACGTCTCAGTTCTTATTTCTCATTTGTCAATAAAAAGCAGTTTATTCTGTACAATCTGAGGTTTAAACTGCACCGTCATTTCATTAAATACATTTGAGCAGTTAAAGCAGGCTCCCTCGACTTGGGTTGCGGCTCGTCTTTAAAGGGTGATGGTGGTTTCCTGAACCCGGACCAGATGGGAAGCGCTGGCCTACGTCTTCCTGTCTCATGTCCCTGTTCACTGCAGAAACCAGCCGAAGTAACTTTGGACTCTCATCCCGGCGGTTGTTTTACGACGCCGTCACACATCAACAACAATAAAACCAGCTCACATAACTCACTATTGGCACTCTGAATCCAGCCACAAGTCGACTGGTTTTTGTGAAGTCCTGCCCACGTGAAACGGTGCACCAGTCCACTCTGTCACGGGTTCAACTTCCATTGAGTGTTAGGTGGCGGAGGAAATGGGAGGAGTTGCTTCTGCAGGATGAAGAGACGCTAAATCTCCACTCTATGCATATGTGTGTGTGGCTGTTGGATATTTCGTGTCTGCGGGTTGCCACGCAGTGTCTGTGTGCACTTGTTGAACCTTCATGTCACCTGTAATTGAACTCGCTCATGCTCCTGATGAGTCAACCGGCGCCGAAGATAGCGCCATTGTCTCTCCTCGGGTGGAAATTCTTCTCCGTTTGCAGATTGTATGGGCAGTATTTATCCACACCTACATATTTATTATTTGCCTCATTTTGACAGGCATCAAAAGCCGTGTCATTAATTGACGTGGACGTCTAAACAGCAGAGCCTGAAATGTTTGCAAGCGTTAAAAAAAAAATATATATATATATATATATAAAAGAACAAAGACGGAGCGAGGAGATGGATGTTGAAGAAAACTAGGATGAGGGAGCCGTATTAAGAGAAGGGGATTGAGTACTTTTAGTTTGAATCAAACGGTGTTAAATAAAAAAGAATATGACACAATGGAAACTGTTTGATTGTGTTTGTTGCCTTGGTGATTACCAGCGATGAAAACAGTCCTCCTTTCACTCCTTCTATCCCAACACATCATCGTCTGCCTCGCTCTGTTCTCAGTAACTTTTCTTCCCAAGACCTTGACCAGGCTGTGTTACTCATCTCCCAGCAATATACTAATTTTAAGAGTACACACACACACACACACACACACACACACTCACACACGCACGCCTGCTGCCGGATCCCGCTTGTTGTCGTTTTGCAGATGGAGGCGAAAAATGATGATTACGCTGTAAATACGTGTGACTTTGAAAACGTATCTAGATGACAGCAGCCTCATTCTTGAGCTGGTCACATGAAGCAAACGAAGGGCAGATCAGCTGATAGTACAAGTGTGTGTGTTTGTGTTCATAACTCCAGTAAGTCCACATGCCGTGTCAGATCGTATCTCGTTTCCGGGCCGTAATGTCACGGACACGGCTCTCCTTTGCCGCACCGCACGGGTATCGGTTCACATCCTCACAGATACACTCAACTACTTGTCTTTTAATTCCTTAACACTTGCTTAATTAATAGTACAAGCTGAGCAGGGGTGCACATAGTTCCTGTGAAATCCCAGATCTACCTGTGAGTCAAACACTACTTGACTCGGCAAAGACGCTTCACTGGGCTGCAGATACAGAAATTTTTTTTTTTTGCATGTTTAAGAGATTTTTCTGCAGATTTCTGTCATTGCAAAACCTACATGACGTGTTATAAACATATTTGTTTTTAAGGCAATTCCACAAGATGTTCTACTTTATCTGGTAAAAGTAGCACGTTTAATACTTTAATTTCACAATCGGGGAGCGTTCGACACAACTGGGAGCAGTAAAAGAGTAAAAGTGCATGTGTCCACAACTTTGTTGTGAGGTGAAAAATGATTTCAAAACGGAGATTAAAATCCCTTTTTTTGTTTTTTGTTTTATAGTTTAGAAAAAGACAAGTCGCTCTATCAAACATCTGCATCACGGAGCAGACGCTTCTCCGGTAACAACTCTGATAAAGTCGGCGCCCCCCTGGTGTTTGACTTCTGTAGGACCAAAGCTGCTGTTCCTATTTAAAGTACTAAGGAGCTTCTTCTGGGGGGAAACTGGAAAGAAAAACGATCCGTGAAGAGAGTTTGTCACACGGAGCGATTTCTGGGAAATATTCGCTCTCATGTTTCTCAGCGATATGTTCACGTCTGTGAGGGTTTTAGCAGAACTTTGTATTTTCTTTTATTCCAGATGTACTCCCCACTGCTTTGGTCTTATATAATTCTGAAAATAGGGAAAACGTAGCGCTTTTTTTTTTTTTCCTCACTTCTTATTAACTCAGATAAGAGCAGCTCTTTTTTCTGCAATCAATCTTTTAATTTCCTGCCTCCAAACAAAACAAATTCAGTCCCCAGCCGGGCGACTGGGGGTCAAATGACTTGTTGAAGAGCTCATTGACAGGTTTCCACGGCGGTCTTTTTGTTTTTGTGTGTGTGTGTGTGTGGCTGGTGAGCTGCCCAGCCTAACAAATGGTAATTGGGTAGTAAAACCTCGACTAATGGCTCAGTACTCTGGTCATGTTTTGACTGAGTTGTACCTTATTCACATGCATTTGGCACGGACGCATACAAGAACATGGAGGCTGGGGAGGGAGTTGCACTGGCAGCTCGGTCAGTCAGAGAGGCGCCGCTGGACGACTGAACGTGTGCGCGTGTGTGCGTGCGCGTACGTGTGTGTGTGCGCGCACCTCGAGGACTTTCACCTTTGTATTTGACAGAAAGGCTTTTTGATTGCCACACTGGCAGATGCTTGTGTAGTTACACAAACTAAAAGTCTTGTCTGGGCTTGTTTGGTTTATGCACACATATGAGTGAGTGCACATACACGTGCACACACACACATGCACACACAAACACACACAGTCAGGTCCTGGGGAAGCCTCCCTCTTAATAGCAAAAAGCTCATAACAGATAATCCGATTCAGTCACCTTTCAGGAAGCGGGGTTCATCCAAAAGACTGGCTGTGTAGTACTCACACACACACACATGCACACTCACACACACACACACATGCACACTCACACACACCTTCTTCTTTTGTCAATACTTTTTTGCTCGTTCTGTTCTGGACAAAGCCCCTCCGCCCCCGCCTCTTTCCTCTGCTCGCCGTCTTTCTTCTGCTCTTCCTGTCTTTTCACATTTCCCCGGTGAATTTTTTTTACATTTTTTTTCCTCCCCCCTGTGGCGTTTCCACTCGGGTGTGTGAACGATGTGTTTGAACGCGCCAAAGAAAGGACCTCTGCTTGAGTCGCTGGATCCATCCATCAGCTGCAGCGTATAGTTACATTATTTAATTTACTGGGATCAGAGGACAGATCTCAGATAAGGTGCAGAACAAGTCTGTTAACATTAATTTCTTTATCTTTTTTTGTGTAGCAGGTGCTTTTGTGGCTTGATCATTTGTACTTCAAATAAATAGTTTCTGTATAGAAAGAAAGTAGGAAATCTTGTTTTTGAGATATTTTTGTACTTTTCAAATGTGTGGCTTTGCTGCGTTTCTTCATGTTACACAACTGTAAGTTGAATTTTTTTTTTTTTAGTCTTTCGGACAAAACGGAACAGTTGCACAACTCTTAAAATAAAACCAGTTGGCAGCTCTCAGCGCTCTCAGGTCCTAGATGATCGACGGGTCCTTCTTTAAGTTTTCTGGGATTATATAGACACACGATACCTCCAGTGCTGTTGGGAGCTGCGTCGTGTGTGCGTGTACGTTTCTGCCTGTCTTGTGTGCGCGTTCGCTTGGCGGCGAGCCAGGGCCGAGATCCCGGGCTACAGAGCATCAATTGTGCACAGAGGTATGGGACGAATGCTGGGCTTTGAGTGGCCGGGCGCTGCCTGAAAGAGCGGCGCAGCCACCCACCGACCCTCTGGGGTTACTGAGTGCACAGGAGGAGAAGGAGGGAGAACTTCCCTCCTTTCTCACACGCTCATTCTTATTTGTCCTCCTCCCTCCTCATACGTTCTCCCAAGAAACCAGCAGAGCTTTCCTTTTGTTTTTGTGCATCTTTTTGTTCCATGTCAAACTTCTTCTCGGTCTGCTCGCGTCGCGCTCACACGCATCTTCTTCACAGCCGCGGGTGTTCATCTTCATGTCAACACCACCGCGTCTCGCCATGTCCCTGCCATGATCTGTGTGTGTGTTTGTGTTGCCGGTTGTGGCATCGTTCAGCCGCTGCTTCTCTAACTGGGTTTGACTGTAAAGAGCTTATTGCCGGTGGGCGTTGAAGAGCACTAAGCTGATTACCGTCTACTAACGAGCCACTTCTCACATGGAGACGGCGTACGTGTGTGCTCTCGTCTGTTTGGCTATTATGCCGCTCGTCTACCAGCTTACGTGTGGTGACAGTACATATTTGCTTTGCATGCTTTTGCCACTTGAGCCACGAGGAGGTTGTGTGGATCAGAAGGAGGGCGCTCAGGTGATGAGTGGAGGTCAGAGTTGATCTCGGGGCCAGCTGAAGTGCTGACGGTAACAGCGGGGGGGGGGGGATCCGGTCTCACGTAGAGAGGGTCAAGTTATTCTCACTGGAGCCGCTTAAACCCTCTCCTTTATTTTTCCCTCTTCCTCCAGCTCGAGCTTTTCACAAGGAAGAGCGCTTGAATCAGTTCCAATTAAGCCATTTTCAGCTAAATTAACTCTTTTTGAGAAACCTTTCTGGAAAAGAAAGGTGGTCACACGCTGCCTTAATTACTCCTGGTGTTAATATCAAGGTATTATATGTGCAACATCTGCAGCCACTGCACATGCACGTTGCTCCGGCGCTGTTCAGCCAGTTTGGTTCAGAGATCAACATTTGCTGGTGTGTTCATGTGTGCTCTGATTAAAACAAACTGGTGAGGTGCGCTTGTACACGTGTGACTGCTGCGCCCTGAACCTCGGAGCCAACCGAACAAGCAGAGGGAACACCGTTTGGGAAGGTTTTTCTTGGTCCGCTTCAAAGTGGACCCGACCACCTGTAGAGTCGGGCTGCGACCTTGTCAGCATTTCTGTCAGGGATGCGTCGGTCCGATATTAGACTCAGATATCAGATATCGGGTCACGTGCTGCAACATTTGACCCAACTGAATATGGAAATGAACTTTTAGCCTTAATTTTCTTGCCTATTTTTTTCATAAATACCTACGTACTGATCCAGTTTTACTAAACCAGAGGTCTTTATCTCACCTTCTTTTGCGTCTGTTGACAGTAGTTTGTGCAACATTCAGTAGATCTCTGTGTACGAACAGTCCTTTTTATTCACTTTCTGTACACTTAGAAAGCTACAATTGCTGTCACTTAAGTGGAATGAGATTAAGTCCTGTCACTATCTTAAAATGGCACTTTTTTACTTCAAGGCTGACGTCAGTTGCCATTTTCCTGCAAAAACAGGTCCAAATCTAACTTCCAAACTCCCTTTGACTCCAACCGTTTAGGTCCCTAACAAAAGTTTATGCTTATTATCTAATAATTCAAGTGTTCATTTGATTTCAGAATAATCTTTTTGACTGACCGAAATGAATTAATAAACTGTAAATGCTCACGTTTTTTTCCGCAAATCATAAATTATGACAACAGACTGGAAAGTAAATGCAACACATTCTCTTTTTTGTTTTACATTTATAGTTAAAAGCACAGCGGGATGGAGTTGACAGATTTCTTAAAGTAAACGATACAATCATCGCTCCCTGCATCGAAATAATGAAGTGTGCAAAACAAACAAAACATTTTTGATTTTTTTATTTATTAAATTTAGGTGATCTGTTGATTTCCGTGCATTGGATCTTAAAGAACTAGTTGAGAAGTGAAGATGCCTGTTTTAGTTGCAGTTTTAGTTTCATGCTGCAGCCACGTGAAGCCTGAAAACAGAAAAGTTAACTGGAGGTTTCAGGAAGGACCAGAACACTGAGGATGACGGCGCCCGTGGGGCCATCTCTCATCCTGATTGCCCAACTGTGACCGCCTGCAGGGGAACTATAGGCGAAGCACATACAGTTAAACGCCAGTTGCATAACCCTGACACATCGACTGGGGTTAACACACCATACAGCGTTCTTCAGAGTGATCAGGAAGCCGAACTGCCAAACTGATCTCAGATAAACAAACACTTTGGACGTGTGTTCCTCTGACTTCAACGCTTCAGATCACGGCGCAGACAGACTGCATTCGAAAATGAAAGTCAACATGTGGACGAGCACCTGAGCACTTCATAGTGACGTTTTTCTTTTCTCCCGAGGTAACAGAGCGGGAACAAACGGTACCCCGACCTGCCTTACGTAACAGCTCGGTGCAGACTGGCTGAAGGAGCGGAGATGTTTGCTCATTGCTGCCATTATCGGCTTGAGAGCGGCCATTAACCTTTAGAGCGCTGCCTCACCTCTGCGTCACCTCAGCGTCAGCGCCACAGCTGGACCTCAGCTGGAACAGCCTTCTGGGCTTTACAGTTTGGTGTCATGGTGCCTTGTTCTACTGCTCGGGAGGCCCGTGGGATGTCTCACTCTAGTTGCAACTAATCACAAGTCAAGGGTTAAATTATACTGTAGTTTACTTTACTTTAGTTTACAACTAAAAGAATACATGGAGATGTGGAAAAACTACTCCTTTTTGTATATGTGCATATATAGTTTAGTGTCTGAACTCTAACACAACAAAACCCTATAAATCTGCTTTTAAGCAGTTTGAGTCTGAAACTGTGTCATTTAGTGATCTGTTTGCATTTGCAGGGCTCTGTGATGTCACAGACCCTGTAAAGTAAAATTCAGTAAAACTTTAAAACACAACAACCTGCAAACATTTCGGTCAAAGATTTGTTATAACTGACGTTATCAGCCAATTTATATTCCATCTGGGGGCCAGTTGTTAATGTGGGTGATGAAAACACATTTTGCATTTTTGTTAATATCTGAACATGCTTTTAAACATAAATATGTTTTTTTTTTTGCAAGTTTGTATTTGTTAATTTAGTAATTAAGACTCAAACCATATGATGATGCGTGTTAATGAGAGAAATTTGCATCTTAAACACATTTTTATGCTTTAGGGAACCTTAAGGTAGCCTTTTTTTTCTGTTGACCAGTTAGACTCTTTAAAGGCAATTACAAGCCCCGCCCCACCCCCAAAAACACTCACATATACCTCTCCACAGCAGTCAACACAATGTTCTTCCACAAAGCGAGGCATCAAAGCACCAGGGCAGAGCATTAAAGACTTTAAATTGGCAGTGGAGAGGAAATGAAATGCACTTAACTCTCTTGTTTACTCATTTGGTCGTACCTGGCCCAGAACAAACACGTAGAAATTGCTCATTGAAGAAATTGATGGTCAGGAGGGAAGATTGAGAGACGGAACATGCACACGTGCGCGTGTTTACCGTTTCTGTTCCTGCAGTTTCATTTGTCATTAATGACTTTTTGGCATTCATGACCAGTTGCAATCGGGGAGGTGGAGGTAAGATAAACATGACGTGAGTTTTTCTACTCGCCATCCCTTCGCTGTGTGTTTGTCTAAATCGAGAGGCGATGGGGTGTTGTTTTCTGCCACGCTTTTTAGGGATCACTAGAATCTGAATATGAATCTTCACCTCCTGTACAAAACAACACACACACACACACACACACACACACACACACACACACACACAGTATTTGCAACGTGATGCTGTTCATTTACATGATATTGGACTGTTTTTCCACAGTGACTTGGGAAGGAAATATAGCTACTTTGAAAAATGTTGGAAGAATTATCAGAAAAAAACACTTGTATGTGTACATATATATATATATATATATATATATATATATATATATATATATATATATAGTGTGTGTGTATAAATAAAATCTAGCTTTGTGTTCTTTTGCAGTGTGTTTCCTGTGTGTAGCAGTTCATTTAGACCCATGATCATGACAAAGGCCAGCCATCACAGTTGCCTCTCTCACCCACACATCACCCTGCCTCACCCACACATCCTCATTTTCCAGAAACTTGCGGTCCAATGACTCAGGCATAACACAAAAAAGCAGCAAGTTCCTTTGTCATCTGATCTCGGGATTCATTTTGCCATTTTAGGCACTTTAACTGCAGCTTTTTTTTGTGTTTTTTTTTTTGTGTTTTTTTTTTTGTCATGTTATTGTTAAAAGCAGCCTCCATTTATGTCAAATGTATTTAACTCCTCGGAGGACCATGCCAGTAATTTTACATGTTTGATCCTTTTAATGCACATCACATGCATACTTGCATCATAAATAAGCATTTGCAAGTATGTTGATGTAATGACACTTGGCATTATAATGATAGATTGCTTTGTTTGGTTTTTTTTTTTGGTTTTTTTTTTTTTTTTTTTTGCTGTTGTAAAACAGCAGATTGGATCTGAAATAAAGTGACTATATGATCCCTTCAGAGCCCTCCAGATCACAGGAGCTCAGTGCTAAGTGTGCATGTGTTCACACCTGGCATTAAAATGTGTACTCAGGTGCGTCGTAAGTTATTGGTTCTACTGTTCCTGCTCAAAATGCAAATAAAGCCACCCATCAGTTTTATGTGCTAGCAGCACGTGTGTGTATTTTTAATCACCAAAAGCAGCAGAAAGCAATAACTAAACAACTCCCAGAAGAGTAAGGAAGAAAACAAAAGAAGCCAGAGATAAGACGGTAAAGATCTGTTTTTTGTAATCTGATATACAATACAAGGAAAGACCCTCCACGAAGAAGAAATCAAATGACAAAAGAGCTTTATTGCAGTCGACTGTACATGAAATCAAATAACTCACTACCTAAACTAATAGTCGCATTTCCGTTACACTTTTGTGCAAAAGAAAATTAAGATTAAAGCTAGTCCTGGAAGGGGTTGCAGTTTCCATTGAACAGTGTTTTTTGAATAAGCATAAATCTCATAACTCTTCGTGATCTCGTCCTGCAAGACTTCTCTTCAAAATATTGAAAACGAACATCTCAAAGTTGAAGAAGATGGACACAATCGTCTTTGGCCTTTGACAAATTATTGCAACTGCTGCTACCGCTGTTGAGAAAATGGTCTTATGATGAAGGCAGCTGATGAATATTCAGACGTAAACTCTTATGTAATGCATACTGATTAAGTAGTGTAATGGCACAAGTACGTACAAGTACAAGATTTTGATGACTTCAGATGGGCCGACTCATATCCAGCGCTGCTCAGAGGCGTGCAAATGTGCAAAAAGTGTTTCCATTACACTTTTGCAACAAAAGTGGATTATCAAATTGTCTAAAAGCACAAAGAGGTTTTTTCAATATTGGGCATTTTTTTCAAATTATGGCCTGTGTCCATTACAAGATTTCTTTTTTGAAATTAGGATTTTGTGCAAATCTGACGGTAATAGAAACCCGCGTAATGACGTAAATTCACGAGGTTGTCCCTCAATCTGTCCCAGGATGCTTTTGAGTTCAGGCTATGAAGAGAATGTGGACACCAGTGTCAAACGCCACCTTCAAATGTGTCCCGAATAGATCCGAATCTGTCCTGGAATGTGTTTAGGTGCTTCGATGGTGTTGGACACCTGTGATCGAATCTCTCAGGATGCATTTTAATGCCAGGCCTGAACAAGGCATGTGAGGGTGTAGCGGAGCCTTAATGGCTTGTTTATATGAACCCGGTTACAGTCTGTCTTAACCACACTCATACAACCTAATTCAGAATTTAAAACTCCAAAATAAGCTAAGTAAAACGTTGTTCCGTCATATGAATTCCTCCTACATTTTTATGGCTAATGGTTAAGCAAACATTTGCTCCAAATGTGCAGGATGTGTCAATAACCAACATTAGGAATCATTCTCAGTCCCGTTCGCTCTCCTTTTACTCGTGTTTATTTTTCCACTTTTGCATAACCAAGTGCAATTCAAAGTTAGATATATTCAAAGCTGAGGGATAAAATGAGGGGAAGAAGCTAAAACTAGAAGGAGATGATTCTTCAGCTTCCGTGGAGACAAGAAGAAGTTGAGCAGGCGTCACTGGGAAAAGCCTCCAGAGAGATCTGAGATAAATATTTGCTGTGCACATTGGCCAACTCAGCTGTCTACCCACGGTCACACAAAGACCTACACACAGGTACAGACACTCATCCACACTTGCAATCATGGATGCATGGCGGGACAGTCGGGCGGTTTGCATGCCAGCATGTGCATACACTCCAGGTTATTCCCCTTAAACACAGAGCGGCACCGCCCTTTATAAAATAGTATTTAGTAACTTAAACTAAAAAGAGTTTTTCCACCTCCCTATAATGCTGCTCAGGGGAAATTATTGGGTTTCTCTCTATAATATTGTGGTCTTAACTGTAAGATGTAAAGAGCGCTCAGATGACTTATGCTATGATTTGTTACCATATAAATATAGCATAAGTGAGCTAAATCAAATCCAGTGACAGCGGTTGTGGGGTGAAGTGGCAGAAGCTTCTCTATTAATTATTACATAGTTCATCATCAAAATGGAGCAGAGGCTGCAAAATGTCACGTGGATGTGCATGCTGATGTGCTATGAAACACAGACTGGCACCGGTTTTCTAAACTTAAGCGACAAAATTTTCCAAATGCATTTCATAGTCCAGCCACTCTTGCTTGTCATTTTAAAGATCCAAAGGTTTGAGAGTTTTGTCTCTGCTCTGACATGGCAAAAGTGAGGAGGTATTTATTATTCATGTCCATCCAGCAAAAAACAGAAGCTGTTATTCAGTCTCATGAAAGATTCTGTCCATTCTTTGGTGCAATTAACTGGAGGGGGATTCGTGTGCGTGACCGACCCAGTAGAAGTGCGCAGTGGAAACTCGAGTTATTCCTAGGAATAAATGCGATGAGGAAGATGTTTAAGACGTGCGTGCTGTCATCCTTTTAACTAAAACATTACGGCAGGTGACATTCACAGCTGTAAATGTGAGTTGTGAATCTGGATACCTGAACTGAAGAGCAGATGCCCACCTGAGAGACAAATATTAGGATATCCAAGTATTCATGCCCAGCTGTAGTCTTTGACAGTTGCTGTTTGGTTTGGTTCAAACGTGAGGTGACGTGCAGGTTCTTGTCTGCAGCGCTGTAGCTTCCAGTCCTGAGCTTTGGCGTGGCCAACGGGGTACCGTGTCTCTTCGAGTGTCGGCCAGTCAGGCACGGAGAAAGGTGATTGGTTGTTTACGGTGTGACGAATGTTTGTCAAACGCGCCAACCGCAGAACATTAACGCAGCGTTGCTACGTGAGCGTACACTTACTCCATTTTCCCCTTCATAAAAAACTAAACAGCAACTTTTTTTAAAAAATTTGCTTTATTGTCAGTAAACTCACTCAACAAATTTAGTCGTCCGATTTAAATGTCTGATTTTCTTTTTTTTTTTTTTTTTATTAATATATTTACTTTTTAAAGCTTCAGACTCAGATTTTCTATCAAACACGTAACAAATCAGTTAAAAATGCTATTTTTTTTGTTATAAATGTTTTTGGTAGTGCAAAGTGCAAATTTCTGTTGGAAAACTGCGTACGAGAGGTTTTTTTCTCGTACATCCTAGAAAGCTCAGATACTGTTAACAAGTTTGAGCTGGTCTGAGGAGACTCCAGACACTAAAGACACGTGAAACGAGGGGGTCGTGGTTCTGGCTGGACTTTGCTGCTCTGATAAAGTGTAGCAAGAAAAGCAGTGAATGTCTCAACAGCAGCTCTGCCGCTCAGCTGCCTCGCTTCAAGATGGTGCAACGGCTTCTTGTGTTTCACTTTGTGTGTCCGTCCATGTCGGAGAACCGGAGCCAGAGTGAAGTGGCCTTCTGGGAAAGGCCTTACTCAGAAACGAAGACCCCACCTGCTTATCCCATCACTACATATATCACCTCACTGGAGATGCCTCTGCTGTGTGTGTGTGTGTGTGTGTGTGTGTGTGTGTGTGTGTGTGTGTGTGTGTGTGTGTGTGTGTGTGTGTGTGTGTGTGTGTGTGTGTGTGTGTGTGTGTGTAAACATTTAGCAGGGCCCCGGCAATATGGGCAGAAAGCCGCAAAACTGGTGGAGCGATACGACGCACGGAGAAAAATCACTGATTTGAATCAGCAAACACTGAAAGCATGTGTGTGGGAGGTGCGGCGAATGAATGAACATTACCCAAAAACACCCCTGTCAGTCCCTTTTGGCTTTAGCCTTGTGTGTCCAGGGGACAGGACGTTCTCTGACAGCTTATGTTGCACGGAGGTGCCCGCTCTGCGAACGCTGAAATTTCAGCGAAAAACCGAATCAGCTGTCACTGCCTTTGATCACTTAATGATCCAGAATGAATGTGTGTCCCTTTCTTTTGAGATACTGCGTAAGTGGCTTCTTGAAGCTGCAGACAGCTCGAACTTGTTCGTTTTGCAGCATAAGGTGTTTGGGGAGGCTAACGAACATCTGTGTGGCACTCTTGCTTTCTTATCTGTGGTATTTTGTTCAAAGGTTACAATGCAACTTGCTTGCAGATTAACTGACACCGTTTTGGATAATTGCTGCGAAGCCTCTACTTTTATTGAACTGATAACTGCGTCCTCTTCTCAACCTGCCGGCTACCCGGCATGTAAAAAAGGACGACCCCCCCCCCCTTTTTTTTGCTGGACTGGCTTAAGAACTGGTTGTTCGGATATTGTTCAAGGGCAGGCTGGTCTAAAAATACTCGGATGTGAAGCTGCACATGGGCCAGTGGACGTAGTAGATGTCCCACAAATGTACCAGCCCCCATCCCCCACCCCGACTCTGTAAAGCTGCTGTGTCTGTCTCTTTCTGTCCATACACATTCCAGCTCGTCTGTGTGCCGAAACACACCCACTCAGGCTTTCCCACTATGTTGCTGCATAGTGACAGTCGGAAGCCTCTGCCGTTTTTTTGGCTTTCACTTGATTCGTTTGCTCAGAAACACCCTGACAAATTAAAAAAAAAATATATATATATGCAAGGATGGTTTAACCTTTTAATATGTCAACCCCTCACACTTAAGCCACATTTCTCTTTCAAGATTTTGGGTTAGACTATCAAAGCCTCTTTGCAAGGCTGCCGAAGCTCCTGGAAGCGTGATTGACGGCGGCAGAGTTAAAGACTGGGTAGTGTGGGTGTAAAGGTGTAATGAGTGTGCACAACGCTCATCTTTCAACACCACGGTCTGCGCTCTACTACCAGGTTGTCGTGTAGTGCATGAAAATTTGCAGCTGAATATAAAAGGGAAACGTATTTATGACAGGGGTGTTTAAAAAGACAATAAATCGCCTGCTATCATTCGTCAGTCAGGTTGTTTCTGACCCTCTGTGGCGCCTTCGTTTCACCCCTGCTCGTACTGGGATCACGGCAGACACCTAACAGTCTGGAAGCCCATTGGCTACTGGATGACTCAGCATCTTAACATCGGCGGAGGGAGGTTTTAGTTGTCATTAATGACATTAACAACTTCATCATATGTGATAAAGAAGGGGCAAACATTAACAACAGACCTTCTGTTTGCTGTTTCTTCACGACCACGTGACAAGCATGTTTTTGGCGCTCCGACGTCGACGTAAAATTCGCTGAGTCATGACCGAGGAAGTCGGTTCGAAAGCGAAGATGGTTTTAGAACTGATGGCGAGAGGAGAAAGGTGTAACTGAGAAAGATCACGGCACTCTCGATTTGAGATTTAGATTTTTGGGTTTACAGATTCTGGGTTTTGGCTCTCAGATTTTGGAGTTTGATTCTCAGATTTTGGGTTTGTGACTCGCAATACATTTGGCGTTGAATTGACGCCGTACAGCAGTGTAACGTCTTTCCAGAAAGGCCTAACGGGGCACGACGGTGGCTACAAACTGTGCAAAAGGCCACATTTGCTTTTTGAAAGCACACACGGGGGGTAATATTGCACCTCCGTGGCATCGCTCCGGATGCACAGAAGCAGAGTGGAGAGGGACTGAAAAGTGGACCTCTAATATCGCAATCGCCGTGTGAAAGTGGCAGTAACTTGCTCCACTTTTGTCGATTTGAACTCGGTGTATCTTCGGAGCATTGCTGGATTTTCCAAGCTCAGAAATGTGTCTTCAAGTGGTATTCGTTTTGGAGAGATCTGCTTACTTTCTATTTTCACCGACAAGGTAACGTGAGAGTTTCATCTGGCTTTATTACCCAAAGCAAAATTTAACCACAAGATGAAATCAGTTGTTTCTTTTTTTTACCACCGTTCAGTGGGTGATGTGGGTGTGTTCCACACCTGAGCATTGTGGTGGTAAGGTGGTGCCTTCATAAGAGGACGTCCTGTGTGAAATGTGGAATATTGAACCGTTTCTGCGGAAATATGACATTTAGAACATGATTGGTGTCGCGTGTGGACAGCGGTGCTGTAGGGATGGTGAAACTGGGCCACCACCGTCGGCCCCTGCTCCTGCTGACGTCCTCCATGAAGAAGCAGATTTAAAAGTCCTTACAACCACCCATCAAGTCTTTGATACCCTGACACCGATTGGTTTGGGATGGAGCATCTTTTTAACTGAGCTGACGTTCAAAGATGCGCCAGTTTTTAACTGCTGTCGGGTTAGGCGCTGCGGGCAGAGAGCAAACATATCTTCAAGACTGACAGACTTGGTGGCGTCCTAAGAAGAAATTGAATGAGGTGACACGAGAACCGTCCTGCTGCCTCCGTCTGCCGGCTTGCTTCCTCCAGCTGTCTTGGCGTCGGATCGCGGCTCATGTTGCACTGTTGCACCTCTTACCCGCTTCCTTCCTGCTGATAGATGATTTAATTGGGCCCAAGTGTATAATAACGAGAGCTTAAGTCGCTGGCTAGAATATTGCTGCCATCGTGGAAAACTTTGGGAATTTCAGAGACGTTCTCATCCCTAAAATTTTACCAAACGATTTCTTTTGACTTCGTTCTGCAACATGCAGGTCATAGGTTGGTCGGAGACGCACAAATAGTTCTCAGATGGCAGTTTTTAATTTTTTTTAATTCAAACTTTTTTTTTTTCTTGAATGCAAAGCACAAATTGGCACATAAATCAATTACTGGAAGATGTTCTGCCACGGGGGTTTATGAGAAACCAATGCATTGATAAAATACACATGGGTTATTTATGCCTTCACTTTTGTCTTCTTCCATGGAAGACTGGCATCCAGTGAATCCCAACGTTGCAGATGTTTCTCTTCTGTTTTGCGCCGTTTTCATTCATCACAAACGTATGACTAGGGTATAGGACCTTCACTGTGGGTCTGGCCCATTTCCTTTAAGATGAAATATAATTTAATCCAACCCAGCTGAACTGTGGACTCGGTGACTCACATTATGCTGCTCGGACCCGCCCGGTGTCCTGTGGGCGCTGCGGCAGCAAGGAAATGACAGACTGACACACTCGATTTACGACCACAGGACGGGGTGGCTTTCAATTTTAGGCAGCCCTTGATTGAGACATCACACAGACCCAAACTCTCCTCATTACACACAAAAAACACACACACACACACACACACACACTAGACCAGCCAGAGATCAGTAAAAGTAAATGACTAGACGCAAACTGCAGAGGAAGATGGCTTCGTTTAACCTCTTGGTATAAGTGAGAGAAAGTGGAAGGGACACACAGTCGCCACCGGCGTCATTATTAAATCGATTTGCTCACAGACAGAGAGACAATACAAGAAAACTGAATGAGATAAATGTAGAAAGCGCTCTGGGAGGGTCAGAGCGATGGATATGGTAGCTGAGGGAAGACAGGGAGCCAGTATTTGATTAGCGCGGCCAAAAGAGGAAACGTTTAATTGTAGCATGTGGATCAGTACATTCGGGTGAGACAGTGAGCGGTTGTTGAGCTTGTTTATGAGCATAAATTCTCCTGTCTGTGTTGGAGAAATGTCTTTTTTGTGAGTGTGTGACTGTCATCCCCATGATTATAGCGTTTAAGGAGCTTGCACGTCGGCGGCAGAGGACCAGTGCATGTCCAGCCTGCCTCTCCTGGATCCTCTGCCCGGACGGCTTGTTATTGTTGCAGTTTTTCAAGCCGCACGGCTAAGGGAGAGAGCTGCTCCGGTCCTCAGGCCACCGGCTGGCGGCCACCGTCTGTGCCGACGATGGGGGGGGGGACTAAATATAGCCCACTGCACCAGGAAGAAGACAAACTGGGGAGAGATGGAGGCACGTAAATATAGAGCACCCTTTTGCAATTAGAGAGTTGAGCATTGCTGGGAAATTTTAGGCGAAGAGGCAGGGAACTCTCTCTAAGCCTGGTCTGTTTAGTAGCTTTGTGATGTTGTGAGTTTGGCCGTAGGCAGCCAGAGTTCCTTTTGCATGAGTCATCGCGTTTGACAGAAAGCAAGCCAGTCTGAGGAGCTTTCACTTAACTTTATGATCCTCATAAAGAGTTTTTGCAGTTCAAGCTGTGGAAATTGCCATTCTGCATTTCGTAGTCAAACTTTGATCAAGTATTTTAGCGCACGTGATCGTCGCTGAGGGTATTGTAGTTTATTTAAAAGGCGTTAATCTGAAGATTACTTCACATCGAAGTTCCTGTCACCTTTTATCTGACTCGCGTTTGTTTAATTAGACAAGGTGACAGATTGTTACACTAATAGAGTTGAATTTCAAGTCCATTTACATTCTGCAACACCCTAATTAGGTTTAGACAGTCAGCATTAAACCTTTGACAGCTGCACACGATGCATAGTTTGTCATGATAAATAATACCTGAGACCGGATGTTGATGCTGTAAGCAAAACCAGAGAATTCCCCAAAGATTTGGTGGTGTCTTGATTATGTCTCTGCTATTTGCGGATGATGTGATCTTCTACGATCTTCAGCTCGCACCTGAGCGGTTCACAGCCAGTTGTTAAATGGTGAGGATGAGAATCAGTGCCGTCCAAAGCCTGATTAATGCTTCTCGGTCCAATCGAGGGCATCGCAACACCTGACGTGCACCTCAAAATTGTCTTGAATACACATCGACGCGATGCAGACCACCAGAGCTGTGCTCGGCCCGCTGTGCTGCATGATACTGCATGATGGATGGATGGATGGATGGATGGATGGATGGATGGATGGATGGATGGATGGATGGATGGATGGATGGATGGATGGATGGATGGATGGATGGATGGATGGATTTTATTAGGGTTCCCTTTCTTTTGCACAGTACACATTACCTTTAAGGTATGATGATGCCCCTTGTTGCCCTTCTACCCTGCGAGCCCTTTATGCACAGGATGAACCATCGTGATCAACAACCACCATGTCCGACTGGACTCAAACGGTCTAAAACGGCACAGCTGTACTAAACAGACAGATGGCTGCACAACGCCACGTGACTGCACTTTTGCCTCCACGCTGGAGCCAAATTATCATAAAGTCTGCAGCCCCACTAATCCCATCAGCTGCGTGAACACTACACTACTGTCTGAATTATTGAAGCAGCGGCTCCGTCACACGTACGTGTGCGCTCACATGTCCAACATGTGAACCCGCGCACACAGATGTGTCGTAAGATCAAGAACCCGGCTCCGTCTCGTGCTGGCAGATGCTCAAACTCACATTAGTATGTGACCCAGAAGCAGTAGGTGTCCTCAACGTCGTCCTCCCCGCTGTTCGCTTTATTGCTTTCTTCCTGTCTGATTATGAGTCTGTTTCCTGCCAGTTTGACCGTGTACGGTACTCCTGTTTTCTGTTTTGGGGTTACCGTGTGCCTGAGTAGATAAGAACAAGCTCGTATCTTACATATTATAACTAACCAGATAGGAAACGTACATGCCGGAGAATATTTATATTTATATATCGTCTCATATCATGGTTATTGTTTACTAACCAAAGTGTGTCCCCTGTCTCTGTCTCTGTTTCTGTTTTGTTTGTGTTTTTCCCTCCAGAGTGCTGATGTCAGTGGGTCGTCCTTGGGGAGACAATCTGGTACCGCTCAAAGCGCTTCAACGCTCCGCCTGTTTGTTTCGTCACAGCCAATCACGTCGAGAGAGCGACCGGACCTGCTGCGGCCCTGAAGCACTTTGACAGACACTGATGATTTTTTTTTTTTGCCCTCACTTTCATCCAGCTGGTTGAGGAAACCAACAGGGATGTGTGCCAAATGACATTCTTGAAAAACCTATTTGCTGTTCTCATTCCTTGAGTGAAAGCCAATGACAGGAGGGTACGAAAATAGAGAACAGTGTTTTCTGTTTCATCTTTTTTTTTCTTCTTAATTCAAAACCTCTAATGGAAAAGTACAAATGTGGCCGACTAGTGTGTGGAAAAAAAAAAAAATAGAACTATATATATCTGCTAAAAAAAAAAGTGCCTCATTTCCAGATTGTAGCCATTTTACATAGATGTTCAAACTAAAGTTTGGGTTATATTTTTCATGTTAGATTTGGTGTAGTTACAGCAAAAGGTGCCGATAAAGTTGAGGATGAGCATTTTCTTTGAGCCAATGCAGCGTTCATTTCATAAGGTGGAAGGTTTGTTGCGACTGACAGTTTTGTTATTACAGAGTTGATGGGTTTATCATTTAGTTTAGTGTTTGACTAAACAGTTCATTGTGCAATTGTACGCTCACTTTCTTTTCGATGTCTATAATACAAAAACAGCCCTGTGTTCAACAAATATGCTGGCTTGCCATCTAAAATCAGTCTATCAGTTATGCTTGCTTTGGTTCAGCATTAAATTAACTTTTTTCTTTCTTTTTTTTAAGAGAATCTGTAATACTAAGATAGCAGTGAATATCAAGCCAATCTGAATCACTAAAGTATTTATTTTAAAGACTTTAGACTCCCCTTGAGCACATGTGAAGTAAATATTAGTGCATAAAGCAGGTGGAAGCTCTTTATAATCATGAAAGAGAATGCAGGGTAGAAGTGTTTGAAATGGTTTTTAGTTCAGTATTGATAGTGTTACTTATTTAGAGAAATATTTTGAGTATTTCTACCACTGCAGGTACAAATTTGGGTTTAGAAAGGCAGCAGGAATCAAGACCGCACAAGTCTGCATCCCTAAAATCAATACTGACATGGCAAAGGATGCTTGGCCCAAACTTGGCCCAGATCTGGAGTTTTCTTTGGCCCACATTCAGCTTTGACTGACAGTATTGACTCAATGTGAGTTTGGCTGCCAAAAGTCAGCTACATATCCTATAATTCTTCATATTCTTTGGGCTTTTGGGCCCTCGCAACCCTTGTCCAGCCCCGTGTTAAAAATATAAAATATAAATAAGACAGTGACTCAACAGTTCTCTGATCACTTCAGAGGGCATTTGCAAACAACACGTCTTCACATAACCAACTGTACATGTGTACTTCACATACAGGATGACAGTAGATTTGCAGGCCCAACCCTCCAACTCTGTGAGTCTCCGTAGATTACAGGATATACCGCACTTGTGAGGATTTTCGGATTCACGCGTTGGGCAAGAAAACCACAAATCTGAACGTGTAGTTCGAGCAGCTTGCTGTCTTGCCAGTGTTGTATTTGTGTCCTTCAGTGACGTGTGCGTGTAGCGTTCAGTGTTGCCGTAGGTCCGTTTAGCACTTTTTCCACACTGAGTGACTTCTGCTATCTTCAGACTATATAAACTAAAAAACGTGTTGGTGTGAAACGTTATTGCAAAGTCAGAAACTTGTAGTTACAAAAAAAGTCCAATTTGACATGAACGCAGGGCTTTTTGTGAACTAAAGACGCTACTAGCGACCGCTAGCCTTGTTTTCTACTGTAAGAACGGTTAGCGTAGCGTCTGTTAGCTCACGTCGCTACGTCGCATTTAAATCGTTGTTTATTCTTTTCCTCATCACTTTTGTTCTTCATCACTTTCGTTCATCTTTTAATGAGCCATAAACAAAAAGTATTCAACACAGAGGCTTGAAAAAAACAAAAACAAAAACAAAAAAAACCCTGCAGGAGGGGGGGGGGGTCAATAACTTGCTAGCTATCTTCAAACCGGCTAGATCCGATTAAGTTATTAGGAATGTGCCAGGACATAAATTCACTGTCCTGCTGACCGCAGCTCAGCGTTAGACCCCTGACATAGAGCCAAGCAATCCTATTAGTGCTATTAGCTCCAGACATTCACTTAATCGCCTTTATCTCAGGATGCTAAATAACGTACGGGACAAACAGCTGAGGACAGAGACCCTATCAATAGCCATGCTAATGCTAGTTCTGTAGCGGTCAGCACGCCGCTTTTAGCTTCTAGCACCCAGTTAGGGGTCATTTTTTTTTATTTCAGTTCTATTTGAGAAGAAAATTGTAAAAAAAACAAAAAAAAACAAACAAACTACTAACTTGTTCTCTGTTTTATATAGCAACTGATACTTTGAACTGTTTTTTTTTTTTGTTTTTCATATTTTTCTTTTTAACCTGATCAAAACGAAAGTGCTTTAGCCCTAAATCCTTCTTTAAGACTCTTTGTTTCAATCTCCTTTGCTCCTTCGGCTCTTATTTATCTTTCAGTGCATCAGCTCTTAAGTGCCTGTGCGTCCTAATTCTCCGTCTCTTTGCCCCATTATAGCAGCTAGCACTAACAGAATATATCAAGTCTATTTTTGTGCTGATATTTTTTTTATTTTTTTGGGCTGTACAGTTCTCGTAAGATAATTTGATTCACTTTTTGACCTAACTTGACTGAGAGTCGTAGTCCCGGTGTGACGGCCGTTTAGCCGCATCGGTAACCAAGGACTTAATCGTTGCCGGGCCCCCGGTGCCAAATCACAACAGCAACGAGATTTAAGCCGTTATCCTCTTTGTAAAAAAAAAAAAAAAAAAAAAGCAACTTTGAACACAGTTTTTTGTTTCAGATGTGTGGTGTTGTTGTTTTGTTTTGTTTTGTTTTCCTTCATTCTTCGGCTGATTTCTTCTGCAGCGAGGAAAAGAGAACAGTGACATATCTCGCTTTGCAGTCTGCTCATGTGACTCCCAGATAAAGGTTATTGTGAAGACTTGCGTAAGCTTTAACCTTGAATTTGCTTATGACTTTGACCACAGGCTGAAAAACATGCATGAAGGAAAAAGAAAAAGAAAAGAAAAAGAAATCATCCATCATGGAAAACAACATAAGCCTACAGTCGAAATAGTTACGTGTCTGTGTAGCTCTAAATTGTACTCGTGTGTTTGTCTGTCTGCTTTGGGAAGTTCATGAACTTTCTCAGTTTGGTCACGTGACCGGTGCATAACAATGCAGCTTTATTATGATCAGATTTGGATCTGTGCTTGGAATTGCCTCTAATAGCTCTTAAACATTCATAATTTGAAGAAACTATTAGGTCTTCAAACCAATTTCAACACATTCATTCAAGATGTTTCGCTTTCCAATAGACTGGCAGATAAACACATGAACCGAAAGGTTTCCGATGTCCTTTTGGAGATGTTCTCGTACCGTAAGTCGGAAACTTTCAGCCACGTGCTTAAAGGTACTTTTAGTCTGGGGAGAAAGCAAACAAACAGGCTTGCTTTCAATCCTGACATTTAGATCCCCGTTGAAGCCCAGAGCCGCCCATGAACGCTTTGACTTTTTAAAACTGCCTGCAGTCCAGAAAATGTCTCTTTTGGCTGCCTGTAGTGAAGTTCTTGATAGTCACAGCCTCATGTCATAAATCATGGGTGAGCTCAGGCAAATGGGGAAGGGAGGGTTGGAGGTTAAGCAGTTCAAATGGTTGTATGATTTTATTCAATGTGTTGTTCGCAAATTTAAGTACGCTCATGTGCAAAGCGGTGCTGCTGCTCTTCTGAATTGTTTTATCTATTCCTCCTGCCCTTTTGAGGGATGGTACTGAATGGGGATATTGTGAGATTTGCCATTGATGTAGAGGGTTTTACTTCTGTTGCTTAGGAAAAAAAAAAATCTGACTAAAAGGAAAAAAAAGTCATACAACAAACGGGCTTGTGGTTTCTCTTTCTTTTGTTTCCGAGGCTGATTACTGAACTTTGAGTGTTTTAATTGTTTAAAGAAATGACAGAAGAACAACAGCGCTACTGAAGGAGGCGGGGGTGAAAAAAGCAGAGGACTTTAGGATGGCGATGGTCAACATCTGCATGAAGCAGCGCAGACCCGGGCGGGCGCACGCTCACTCGGAGACGCCGCAACCACAGCGCAGATGTCACTCTGTAATGTGGAAAAGAAAATAGCCTGATTGTTATCCGCCAGTCTTTTGAACTGGGTTAGTCACATTCACCACTCCCATTGATAAGATCGCTTGCGCCTGAGGTTGGCAGCTTGCCGCTCATCTTACCGGGAATATAAACCAGCATGTTGTTTGTAAGGTGAGCTCAGCGCCTTCCCCGGTGCTCCCCTTTGACACTACCCTCTCTCGGCACTCGGTTTAATTAAACAAGTCCTTTCTTTTTGGTGTGATTGATTTGTGATTCTCTCAGTTTACTTTTGTTAATATTATCCTCTTTCACAGATGGTAACTCACCCGGGCTTGGGTGCACTTCAGGACCCAGTCTCAACGGTGGTCCTGCTGCCCCCTGTTCCCTCTACTTCTGTACATTTTGGAGCGAAGTCACGTACTCACACAGGCGACTTTACTGAATCAGTGCACGACTTTAAACAGGCGCAAAAATGTTTCTCGTGATGCTTCCTCCCAATGAGTGAGTCAGTTTATTAAAAGAAAATTAAAATATTCTATCTTGTGATGCAACCTGAAGCAAAAAGAAAGGAAGCTCCCATTTAACTTCTGAAAGGATAAACGTATAAAGCTGGAGGTTCGCAGCACTTAAAGTGCAGTTGGGTGCAGGTGCCCTATGGTTGCCTTGACGATAGGCAGCGATGGTGACCACCCCGGTTGTGGTGACAACTCTGGTCAATAGAGGAAAGAGAAAAAGCGAGCGGAGGGGGTCGGGATGCTGGATGGAAGCCAAGACAAGGGGACAACAAGTTCAATCACAGAGAGCTGCACTGGCCAGAGGCCAACAGGTGGAGCAGTTATCTGAGTAAGCAGAATATCATCCCGGGATCACGCAAATGTAAGTGTGGTTCTGTGAAGAGACGCGGCTCAAACGCATACATGCAGCAAAAGACAGACTCAATAACCCCTCTTGTTTAAATACTGGATAGATTCTTGCACAGCGTCATGTGAATTAATCCGGCAGCCGCATGTGGCATGTCCTCTGGAGCTTTTGATCATTTTCACATGATCTCAAGAGTTCCCAGAGTTGTCACTTTTAAACCAGAAGGGAAAAGAAAACGTATAAAGCACTCGGCATAAGGTCAAGAATGTACTTTGACCCTGTGCTTGTTTTGCGGGGAGTGAATGCACTGATGCAAGAGAGAAGATCTGATGCTGTGGCTCGTTGTTTTAGTGTAAATTAGTATTTCAATTCCTCTCCAGCTGTTCGTTGCACATGAGATGCACCTTCGGGAAAACCTCCGTTAAATGTGTTGTTTTTTTTTTTGTTTTTTCTGTAAAAACTACTTTGTTTCAAAGTCACTTTAGAGCCCTCCGAGCCCTCTTTAAGTGCAGCGAGTACAATTCTTATATCTGTGAAAGAAAGTGATGACATAAATCTCCCGGCAGATGTTTTCCTCGCCTCCTAGACGGGACTGAGAGTGCTCTATTTACGGTTTTACGTCAGGACTCCGTGGCCTCAGCCGATCATGTACAGTTTGTACTGCTGCATGTTGGCAACAATACAGGAAGTCTTCCTGTCTTTATGACTTCCTGCTCGGTGCAGGCCACAGGAAGCTTTCTGGATGTAGAACATGGATGCAGCTTTTGTTCCCACAGCTGATGTGATAATATTGATTCTGCGCTGCTAAATTGCTTCCTTCCCATCATTCAAACTTAGTCACATGAAGAAAGGGTGGAGGTTTGCATGTCTGTTATGTACATGTCATTACCTTTCTGCTAATATTAACTCATAATGGACCTTATCAATGAGCGAACGTTGCCCTGGATTTGATTACTCAAACCTTCCATATGGGCATTAGGGCAACCTTTATTACAACAGACTCAGTAAAGTGAGTTTAAACGTACAGTCAAGGTCAAACTTGCTGGGTTGGGTGGTGTGGTCCATCCGCTGCTCAGCATGTGGAGCCTTCTGAGCCACAAATGCCACAACCGATGCAACTATTTTTGATGTATTTCCAGCTCCTTTTTCCTCGCCGCCCCCTCTTTCACATAGTGTACTTAGCCAGACAAAAAGCCTTTCTCTGTCTGTCCCTCCCTCGCCTTCCTCCTCCCCACCACCAACCTAACGCACACACTCGCTGCCTTTCCAGCCTCGCGCGAAAATTATTGCTGTGATTATGGATGTTGCAGGATGAAGTAAGTTGTGTCACCCCATATCTGGGTGGCTCGTTTTGGGAGAAGTGAAGTCAAAAGCATAAAAAAAAACAAAAAAACTGCTACATTGGGTATGTGAGGGGAAAATAAAAAGAAGAAGAAAAAGGAGGAGGTGGTAGAGAGATTGGAGGGGGGGCTCTATCCTTTTATTTTCCTTGAAAGCTCCCCGAAAACCGCAGACACATGGTACAGAATTCCCCTCACAGTAGGAAAAGGGGGAGGAGGTGGGGGGTCCACTTTTGCAAGAGAACACCACACTGTCTGCCATCTACACACACTCACACCAGGGAATTTTATAGACGAGTATGTTAAAGGACTGTGTGAACCTGGCACACAAGCATGCAGACACACAAAGGGAGGAACTTTGAAGGAGCCGGCGGGCCGACGCCTTGACATGCCTGCTCGCTGAAACCTCCTCTCATGTCATATCACCTCAATGCCTGTCAGCACAGTGGGAAAGTGGATGGCCCTACTTTCCACGGGTATTGGTAAGGCGATGGCGGTAGTCGTGGGGTGTGGGGTGTTAATCCATTGTACAATGTGACCGGTGGACCCCTCCTCTTCCTTCTCCTCCTCCTCTTCCTCCACCCTCTCCTCACTTTTGGGCCCCTTCCAGCCTATGGATTCAGGACAAGTGTAGAGCTGGTATTTAGGTGGAGTTGGTAGAACGGGGACAGGTGTGAATGAACCTGTTATGATTTTAGATTAATGCCAGCACGGTTCCCTTCAAACTTTGTGCTTGATTTCTTATTTCTTTTTTTTTTTTATTGTATTTTAGTATTTTAAGCAAATACATTATTATAGCTGTTGAAGTTTCCACTTTGTGGTACAGTCATATAGGAGCCCAGCATGACACAACATCATGAGTCAATCTGCACGACTTTGTATAGAAATTGGAGTGATTAAAAATAGAAGACTGCCGCCACCTAGTGGAAGGTCTGCGTTACTTTTGAAAATGCATTTAAAAGTCAGTGCCAGTTGCGGGTACATGGACAGAAATGATTGTCAACATGACTAGAACAGTTTGGATTGCAACTAGCAAATAAATCTAATCACTTACATCCTAAATCAAGAGAAAATAAACTGCATAATTTTGACAATGTGTTTGCAAAATAATAGCTTTTGCAGAATTGAAGGATGAGTTTCTTGTGAAAAGAAAGACCACAATGTTCCATCTCCTGGCAGCTAAAACACAAATACCATCAAGCTTCCACTGGAAAGTTTTAAAAGTTGATGCATCTCCATACAATGTTTTTAATCCGTTACAAGACATGTTATGAGCAAATCAGCCACTGATGCTATGGTAAGGATATTTCTTTTTGCATGTTTTTCTTGTAAAACATTGGAGGAACTAATCATGGCAACTTGTAGGCTGGAGCCCAATTTGGAAGCAACTTGAGGAACCAATGAAATAAGAGGTAACATGATTTAAGAAAAAGCTAGTATAAGCTAGATAAAAAAAATAAAACTAAAAGCAGCAGAAACAGGGAGGAGAAGCTACTTAGTGTGTTTTATTTTTACTTAGTGCAGTATGACGACTGTTGTGATCTACGTGACCTCATGTCCAGTTACATTTCTGAGGAGGTGCAGGGTCTTTAGCCACGGCACACGTATAAGCCGTAGTTACCGCGTCACTCAAGCACTTTTTTAGGTTGTTGGAAGTGTTTGTGTATGTGGCAAAAACTTTAGGAATGTAGGCTGCAATTTTTTTGTGGAGAAAAAAAAAAAGACAAGTTTAAGGGGATTAATAACTGCTAGACTGGGACTTAAATAGAGGATGGAAAATCTGTGTCAGCACGCTGGAAAACCGTTGTCTATATAAGAATGAGGACACAACGAATGGGAATAGAATCAATTTATAAAGAGCCTCAAGGACGACCTTGCTTAGTTTTTCCTCTTCATCTTAATAATATGGATTTGTTTGCTAAGTGAGGCACAAGTTACACTTTACTTGTGTTTCTTTTTCCTCCAGCTGAGGAGGAGAGCCGACAGCCAGAGTGGGAAGATGTTGTTGTTAGGAGAAATGCTATATTACCCTACCAGACATGATTTACTGCACGTTGGGATTTAAAATCATAGCCAGCAGTAATCAGCTTGTCGGGCCATGGCTGGGTTTTTAGCTCCCTTACTAAAACAATAGAAATGCCAGAGAGCTTAGGAAGTATCAAAGAATTGCATGTAAGACAGTTAATTTCCTTTCAGGACAAGTAATTGTACTATTTAAGACAGCAATGATAATGAGAAGGCTACATTGTGACACATTTTTTGTAAATTATAAACATAACAAATGTAAATTACATTTAAACACACATCTCTAACATGTAAATTAGTGGGTAATTCAGTCAGTCCGTCAACATCAGCGCAAAACGAACACACTCACTGCACACCGTGGAAAAACCTTCAAACTGGGAATGATAATTAGTGTTGCCATGATTACTTATCCCTGCACTTGACTTTTTAATGCGTCACTCAAAAATTTAATTTGGTTCTATATCTGTAGATCTAATGTAATGACAAAGGGCCAATGACAATACAGTGTTAATGAGTAGGGACAGGTCTTGTAATACCATTTTATCACGCTAGAGGCGCACTTTGTTGAAACTAACACATGAACGTTCTTGTGATATGCTGCCCTCATGTGGTCAGAAGTGGCAGCACATTGTTTATATGTGATCTAGATCAATCCAGACCAACCTCTTCATTAGATGGTTGAGATAAAAATTTTCAGCTCGCTTCCAAATATTTCAATGACAATTGTAGTTTTTATGTGAAATCTGTTTTGTACACAAAACAATTGATTTTACATAAGCTGCACTGACTCAACATGTTAAGCCAGTGAGTTTATATGAGATTTGAAGAAAATCAGAATATTGCATCAGCCCGACTGAAATTCCCATTTCAAAATGCATGTAAACATTTTAGTCTGACATTGAACATGACCAAACTTCTCAGTCAGAATAAAGCACCCATATAAGTGATTCCCTTCATGTAAATGTTCAGCTGGACGGACACTGGCCCACGGAGTGCGGCATACTTACTGGTAAATACTGGTAAATAGATAATTTCATTTCGATGCATGTTGGAGTTCAATCAAACAGCCTAGTAGATATAAAGCCAAGGATGGACTAAACTGTACATGCAACTACCCACTGGACAAGCAAACCTGAGTTTAACCCAATCTTACCCTCGAATTAAACTTAACATAAAAGGCCGCAATGTTCAGCAGTCAAAAAAGAAGAAATAAGTTCAACTAACCAGGTCTTCAAATGAACACAGAGATACACATCCAACAGAGGGCTTTTATATTCTTTTATACACCTCAAATAATAAAAAGGTAAACTTCTCCATCCAGTTACTGTATTGGTAGGATCCATTTGCTGTATTTAACAACAAAAAGGAACTGCTTTTTAAGTTTATTTGGTTGCCTCACTGAGCCTTTTTAACGTTGCCATGGGCAACATAACCATTACCAGGAGGCATGTCAGCACATCTGTAGCTCACTAATAAAACACATGAATCTTAATATCTACAAAAGCATTTTTTTTTTAAACTAAATTTCTTCCAATGTATCCCAGATACTTGCTTGTGACCAGCTGCCAGGCAACCAGTGAGACTCGGAAATTTGATGCTCAGTCGTCTTTATAAATCCTTTATCAGCAAAACAAAGATTTATTTAAAACATGTTTTGATACAAACTTGGGAAATTTTAAGCTTTGATTTTTTTTTAAAAGAGGAAAAGGGAAAAAAAAAAAAAAGCAAGAATCACACAGACTTCTTGGAGGTTTGATTCAGACATTTTTGCGTTTGAATCATCAGCACAAGAACTAAACGCATACTTTTCCAGGTTTTATTGGAAAGGCTCCAGTCGTGGAACACCTCAGCACATTCCTGTCAACGGTCCAGAGGGGAGCGCTCCGCTGACTTGAAAGAGATGTTCCCAGTAGATATTCGGAGGTAATCCAACTCTGACAAATCCGCGCCAGACGCCTGACTTTCTGTGATAGCAGATAAAACATCAGACAGACTGAAACCTTCACTTCCACTTCCCTCGTTGTCAAAAAATAAATCTGATGTTTGCACTTCAGTGTCGTCCTCCTCGCCAAACTTGTTTTCCTCAGCCCTTTTGAAAACATCCCCAGTTTCAGCATTTTCTGCAGGACTTCTGCTTGCATTCTTGCCATCATCAGACTTTAAAGTCCATCCACCCTTTTGCTCCGTTGTCGTCGTGTTTAGGAAATAATCCTCAGAGATGGGTGTGTGGTTTGTAGCTCGGACACTGCTGAAAGAGGCACTTCCAACAATGTCGGCATATGTGACGACTTTAACCCTAACAGGGGGCTTGCCCCCCCTGAGTATGACTGCATTTACAGTTTCATTAGTGAGGATGGACCCGCTGAGCGTTTTGCTGCTGGTGGATTTTAGCTTCACACGTTTTCCTCTCACTATGCTGCTGGTGGATGTTTTGAGAGGAATCACTTCCTTTCCAACAGGTTCCTCTTTGCTGACTGCTCTTGTTTGACTTGGTGCAACTTTGACGCTCCCTACTGATCTCAGATAAGCAGAAGAAACCACGTGAGAAGATGAAATCGGGGATTTCCACTGTGTCTTGTTGTGAGGATGCACAGTTCTGTTTCTAATGGACGGAAATCCCTCGCTGATTTTCTCATCAGATATGAATCCGAGGACTGATCCATTGCTTCCCGCAGCGTTAGGAAGAGGTTTAAAGTCATCACTGCTCAGCTCATTTTCACTCCCTGTGGAAATATTTCCACGACGTGGCTCTGTTTCACCTTTCAGATTGTGCCATCTTTGAATTCCAGCGCCTTTTGGGCGGCTGGTCTGCAAGTTTCTGAGTTTAAAACCTGCAAAACCCTGTTTGAGTATGACAGATGTATCAGGTCCTTGAGATAAAGTTTTGGTGCCCTTAAGTGGCTGAGTGCCAAATCCCTCTAAACCAAATACACCCTTGTAGAGTTTGAATGTGGTCTGGTTGGGATTTTTCCCAATGCTGGCATCACCTTCAGGCTGCAGACGCTGGCTCTGCTTAAATCCAGGTGCAACTGGCCCAGTTGTGGCTTGGGTTGTATTTAAGGCAGCAGGAGAAGATGGAGAAAAATCCATCCTCTCCTGTTTTGCTGGCGCTGGAGTTGTAGCAACAGCGCCTCTCTGGCCAAAGGTATACTTCTGTGACAAATAAGAGTATAGATTTGCATTTTTAAATCTGAATTCCCTACTTGTGCCTAGGCTTGATTGTCGAGAGTTTGTGGTTTTTGTAGACGAGGAACCAGGCGTCTTCTTCACAAGCTGCCGCAGAGGATTCATAAACCCTCCGAGGTGATGGGAGCCTTTTGTCACTTGTCCAGATTTGTAGTCTTGCACCAAATCTGTTGTAGTTCTGCTGACTGGGGCAGATGAAACAAGTTTTTCATTGCTGGTTGCATGGCTATCCCAGGAACGTCCATGAGATGTAGGGACAAAGCTTTCCAAACGCTTGCCCTCTACTGAAGCAGTATGTAAAGATGGTTGTCGAGCAGATGGTGCCATGATGTGTGAAGCAGGATAAATGACACCAGAGGAGGTTTGTTGAAGCGTCCGCGTGGCGGCATTGCTCAGTCTACCTGAAGCTTCTCCTCCATCATTCATTACTGCATTAAGCCGGGTTGGAGAGTCCCTGAACAGGTACGACTGGCTCTTGCTGTGTCCTAGCACTTCTTTGATGCTCACAGGGCTCACCCTGTCTGAGACATCCCTGTTGGATGGTGTCCATTCTTCTCGGCTTGGTTGTCTTTTAATAAAGTCGTCTGCGCGACTACCAAGCGATCCTGCATGAGGAGCAGTGTGGCTTGTGAATTGGTGCACTTTGACTGACTGAATCCCGCTTGATGCGCTCCGTCCTCCACCTGCAGGCAGCTCATTTGTCTCCTTAAACCCCCTGGAATGCCCTCTTGGGTTTGATGGTGCAGCATTCCGGTTTCCGTTGATCCAGGGTGAAGCAAGAGGATGATAAAAGGATTTCTCCACAGATTTATCCTCATCCACATTTGAGTCCCTTGTAAGAACTCCTCTTTCACTGTTGAGCTTCTGATTATGTTTGTGGTCCAGAGTATGTGAAAAACTGGCAGTTTTGTTTAGAAAGGATTTTCTTTTGATCACCACGAACGAACGGTAAGAATTTTCGGTCTCTTCTATCTGTGGGAGGGTGTAGTCATTCTGTCTGGACTGCCACTGTCCTCCACGTTGAGAGTGACCAGTAAAAATGCCGCTTGCCGGCCTCATTCCACCTCTGTGCATTGACCTGACTTGAAACTGTCTGTTGTCTTTGTTGTTTTGACCGTAACCTTGAATGTATTGCACAGCATGTGATTGACGGTTAATGACTAATGGAATTTCCGAAAAGTTCTCTTTAGTCTCACTTTCACTCTTAGTGAGACTTTGAAGTCCATTTTTAGTTGACAGCAGTCTAGCTGGGAGTGGGTGATGTTGACTGTGTGGCGTATTCAGTCGCCTCAGGCCTCCGTTGTGCCCTGTAGGTGAAGTGGGACACAGGCATTTTTAATTCAAAATGTGTCAGTTTAAGTCAACGTTATGGCTTTACATCTTTTTTTTTTTTAACCATTAAAAAAAAAAAAAAAAAAAAGCCAAAGTTGAGGTGCAGTTCCTCATATAACCACTAGGGGCTGGCTCCAAAAGTGAATCCATTTCAATTGGCCACTTGTTAACGTGTCCACCTACTAAGCAGAAATATTTAAATGGTGAATTTCTACGTACACCTTCACTTAAAGTTATTTTAAAATATCAATAATTGAGTGATGGCTGCATTGCAGTCTATGGTTCACAAGCTTGACATCTAAGCAGCGAATAATGAGCTAAAAGAGCACTTTCATGCTTATTTTAAAGATTACTTGTGGTATGGACCATGCACCATGTAGAAAAAAAAAAGGTATTTTTATAATATAAATCTATATGGTGCTAGAATCAACCAGAGGTCAGAAAATCAGGCTTCAAATCCTCTCTTTTGTTGGCCACCACACATACGTCTGTGATTTGAAAATAGTAGTTCATTAGAGTACCAAGACAACATATCAAAATGTTGAAATTGAAATTGAAGCTTTATTGATTCCTGGAAAGAAAAGTGCAGTTCAAGGTCCCTGTTTTCCTAGAACTGACACAGTTGGCCATTACCTGTCATTTTGTGTTTTTTGACAACAGCAGATCTGACACTCAGAGGTCGATAAGTAGTCTATGTTGATAAAAACAAAAGCATTCTTTTTTATAAACTCAAAATGACCTTGGTCCATCTGTAACGACCCTATCCACACTATTACTTTAAGTGGAATAACTTTTTTGGAGCCTTAAAATAGTCTTTATTCTGACTACTGGCTACTTGCCCTTTGGATTAACATTGAAATCCATTATGCTGCCAACATTGGCCATTCTGACTCAAAACTGCATCTATTTATATACATTTTGCTCCCCGATGACAGTTAACATTCCTCACCATCTAATAATAGACCGAGAGTTGATTTAGCTTCTGAATATTGCTTTAAGGGATCATTAATACCAAGCACCAAACTGTAGGCTACTGTGCATTTTTTTAAGCCTTCCTCATCTTTGAAAAACACAAGAAATGCACAAATTACACAATTGTTCAACATTTGATGTCATCTTTAAAAATTTCATGAAACACAAGCTTTAAAATGATTCACATATCACAGCCTTTTGTTTATTTACAGTTAAGACTGCGTCCCAACCTTTCTGAAGATGAATTGCTCTTTATGAGACTGTCCTTGATTTAACAACTCACTTTCCTTTAGTCATTTCATTTTTCACCCTCAAATTTCTATGAATAAAAAAAACAATTGAAGTAAAATTTCCTTATAACTTAAGTCTGTCTAGATTACGCAGCAAGAACCTACTTGGTGCGAACCTGAATGATTGGAACAATCATTTGGGGCGTGGAAGAAACAAATGTCAGTCTACAGCCAACACATCCCTGACGTCTTTCAGAGTTACCATGTTGGTCATTAGAGCAGAGAAACTGCAAACACTGCATTGTTTTTCCAGGCAGACACACACGCCTGCTTTTGCTCACCTCTTGCAGCATGTGAACACATGATCAACGACATGACAGCTGCACAAATCAGCACAAAGAGCCTGCAGAGAGAAAAATACACCCGCGAATATTGTTTTCTTGACCAACAGTCTCATCATTGCCAAGAGTAAACGCTGCTGAATTTCATATTTTACGGTGGCGTTATGGCTTTTACCTGGAGTAGAGAGCAGAAGCGCCTGACATGACTGATTGCTTTCGCACAAGGCGGCCTTTCAATGAGAAGCAGTGATCAGGCCTAGTTTTTTCCTGAACTCCTGTTGGGGTTTTGCAGCGCTGCTGCTGCTGCTGATTGGCACCAACGCTGTTCACCTGGCCAAAGGTAACCCACTTCCTGAATCCGTTTTAAAACTTTTTTTTTTCCCCACATTTCAAGCAAAAAAAATGTACAATTTTTTTACCTACCCCAGTTTCTTTCTATTATTTTCCCTATATAGTGGTAATGCTGCCATAATTGTTCAGTTTTACTTCTTTGAATTAGGCCAAAACTTAATACATTTTAAATGTTTTTTGTAAAATCACACACTGAAATTGACAAACTCCAGGCAAGCCACACAAATTGTTGAGTGGTTAAAAAGGCATTTATTTATAATTAAATACAATATTTCAAAATAAAGACATTAATAAAACTTAATAAATATCAAATACATTATAGCATTAGTCTTAAAGTGGCAATCAAGTTATCACTGCTTAAGCCCAACTCAGTTCAAGCAGTCAAAATTACAAAAAGGAATAAAAAAAAAACGGACAAATTAATTTGCAAATCTGTGTGAGGTTTCTTCATCATCCAGAGAATCTTTGGGAGTTAATACAGCTTCACATTATGGAGGGTATCCAGGGTGCCGTGCGCTGCTCAGAAGGTGCACCATGCCATCAAGGCCAGGTTTCTCAAATCATCGCTGGTCATGCAGTCTGTTGAAAGAAAAGAGATGCATCAGACAACGATACAAATCCTGATTTATAATGACGACTTTCTCAGAACATCCCAGCAGTTAAGCTACAGATGAGAGCTGGTTTTGTTCAGCATGGGTGTAACCTTAGTTTAAAAAGTGTGTGTGTGTGTGTGTGTGTGTGTGTGTGTGTGTGTGTGTGTGTGTTTGGGGGTCTGGCAGAGAAAAACAAGTACAGTCTCCTGTAGTTCAACATACATTGGGACCATAATAATTAAGCTGGACATATTCATATATTCTGCCAGAGACAAAAAACTAAATCAAAATCACCTTTTTACTACAGATCAGAGATTATGCAGAATATTGAAAATAAATTCCAAGATAAACACTGTTTTTCAATATAAAAAACGAATGTGTAATATTAAAACGCATTCAAACATAAAATAAAGAAACGTATCATTCAGTTGGTAGTTTCTCTGTCGATGGAGGAAGAATCTGAGAAACTTAAAAGTTATAAAGATGACAAGTAGACGTGAAAGGTTTTGTTTTTTTGTGGCTCCTCTGGTTATTGGGGGTGTTTTTAACAATTTATATTAATATTTGAATAAGTTGGATTGAAATCACTTGAGTTGGATTATAAATGAACTAGAACTCACTGGACTGAATTTGACTTGATAAACAGGGTTTGCTTTTTGTGTAAAGTCCCCATCTTCTATTTAATGGTCAATCAAGCATGTACAGAAGTCTAATATATTCATCAGAAGACTTCATGTTTCCATCCGCCTTCACTAAGATAATTATCGTATATTTTGTCAGTGTTACTGGGTTTAACACGGTCTCTATGGTAACCATAAAAGCATTCCCTTATGTCTAAAAACAATAGCCAACTCTCAAACAGACTCAACTTGTAAAACCAGTTATAAATAAAACGCTCCCAGTCCTACGTAGTTACTGAGTTAGTTTACTTACCATCTCCTACTTCTGGAGACATTTTGGTTTTAATCTTCCGCCAAACTTTCCTCAAAGAGCGCCGGAGCCTCTCACCGCTTTGGCCCGCGGAAGAGTGTCTCTCCGCGGCTGGACTCTGTGGAACGTCCGCCTCCTCGTCGCGCTCTGGGACCGGACCGTCCTCCTCCGGTTCCTCCTCTTGGTCCAGGACCCCCGCGGCCAGCAGCCGCTCCAGTGCGCTCTCGTCCACCCTCAGCTCGGCTCTGAGGTTCTCTCCGTCCGAGAGGAAGGTGGAGTGGCGGCAGAACGGACACTCGATGAGGCTGTCCGCTCCCGGACGCGCCTCGGCTTCGGCGGGCCGCAGCGGGCGGCTCAGGGTCCGGAGGCAGCTCTCGCAGAAGCTGTGTTCACACTGGAGCTCACGGGGACAGCGGCGAGCCGCGTTGAAGGTCCGGTAACAAACCCCGCACTCATGCTCTGAATACATCCTGCTGTGTGTTGACGTCCCCAACTTCGGATTTCGACTGAGGCATCGAGCTTTCCATCCTCCTTTTATGATCACCTTGGGGGAAGTTCTCCGGAATAGGAGCAATTTTGGTAAGTTGCCAGAATCTGTGCGACATAGTAAGAAGGCGCGTGAGTCATCGTCAAGTGAAATGATGCAACGTGACCTAATCTCTGAATAACGTGACACACATCCACGCCTGCCGACCGGAGTATATACTCAGAGGGATAAACATACATTACTTTATTTCACAGTCACTGACCAACACAAACAACCACAGGGACACACCAACCAGTGATTATAGAACACCAGGAGCAAAGACAAAACTCTCCACTGATTAATCATTTATTTTTAAACTGGGACATTTTCCTTTGATTGGCTTTAAGGTTCACTGAGTTTTATTCAAAGTCAAGTGCATATTTCCGTGCCTCTGCATATATGAATGATTGTGATTTGTTTATCGTTGAACCGTTTTTGGTATAATCATTGACCTTGCTGGCACCAGTGGGACCCAAACCCTGGTCCAAATGAGGTGGAAGAGATTAAGGTATAGTTCCAGGCTGGAACTTGCACCCCCTGAACCCAGGATTCCCTGGTGTCCCCCTTGAAGGAAGAGTCACCACAGCGACAAAGTGTTTTATGCTGGATGCTCTTCTCAATGTTACCTCACAATCACTGGGAAAACAAGCAAACCTCGCTCAGCTGGGAATCGAACTGGGGACCGTCCCACTTCAAGACAACCGCACCAACCATCCGGCTGTCGGAGTGGCCTATAGTGTGTGTTGGTGCATTGTTTGTATGTGTTAAATGCCACAATAAAGCAATGAATTAGTTTCACTAACAACGGCTACTACCAGCAGCAGACAGACAGAAAGTTGGGGAAACAATCCTTTCCAAATATCTAACTGCAACAAGGTCATTTCTGCTATGAAGTTATTCCGACTTCTTCTAAACAGAATGCACCATTACCTCCGGATCCCACTGGCATGGAAACCCTGTGGTCTGGCTGCACTGCATTATTTTTGTCCTTGTAGACGTGACCTCAGGTCCCACCAGGAGCATTTTAGAGGTGGAAAACCGGTGTTTGGTTTGATTTGTGAGATTACAAGTTTATCTGAAACTTTGGGGGCTTAAAGTAATTGTAATTGTAAGATAATGTTCACCTTTCACTCCAAAACTTGGAGATATTTCTCACTATGCGTTGTCCTTTCTGCTGCTGTTCTCACAAGAAGGATGGGTGGTGTGAAATTTTCGTGAACCTCCCGGCCTCCGTGGTTGAAATCTCACCTGAGACCCCCGGACTTGCTTATCGTCGGGTTCTGGTCTGCAAAGTGAATGCAAGATGGTGAAATGCAGCATGACCTTGTGAGTTTTTGTTGGTCTACTGACCACGTTAGGATTGTTTGCCTCTTAGGAGACCAGTGGCCAGGTTCTGGTGTAACTGAGATTGTGTGAAGCTGGGGGTTGGGTATAAACCGTAACAGTTACAGTTGGAGTTAAGCTGCACAAAATGAATAAAAGTCAACTCAAAGTCCTAATAAGGAACTTGTGTTCCTGTGTTGGGAAGACATCCCTCCTCCTCCTCCTCCTCCTCTTTCTCCTCCTCCTTTCGCTCCTTCAGGCCTGAACTCCTTTTATGGGGATTTCCGTTGGACTGCGGGCCAACAATTACAAACACCTGTGTGTTTATGTGTACAGCTGCGTGTGTTTGTTTCAGTGTGTATATGTGCGTGTTGCACAGGATTTTCCCCTTTTTTTTCCTGTTATCTTTGTTTGCATCTTTTTTTATTTTTTTTTATTACACTTTCCTGCATAAACTCCTTTGTCTGACTTACTGTAAGCCTGTTTAGTCATGCAGATCAGAAGCCAATTACAGTCAAAATAAGAAAATAAAGGGAGGAAATTTTCCTGTAAGAAACATAAAAAAAATAATAAGCCTGCTTTATGCAACATATACGCCAGGGTTTTTTGTTTGTTTTTGCGTTGTTTTTTTAAACCTGTTCCTGGCAGATGGGCCCCAGAGTTTGGTTTGTGTCTCTGATGTTGGGACGTTGCCTGTGGGAGGGGCCTTCAGGGGCTCGTGCAGGTAAGGGGTTCGCCTCTGGTGGTGTTTTTTGGGGGGTTTAGGTTTGGTGGTGATGATAATAACTACATTTGTTATTGTTATTTGTAGTACTACTGCTAATAGTAATTATACCACCAGCAATACTGATACTTTAATTGTTGACTGTATTGTTGTTGTCACTGTAGATGTCTTTATTGTCACTATTATTATTATATGTATGTATTTACAGGCACGTCTTTGTGACTCTGAGTAAGTATATATGTGTCGTTATCTGTTTATGAGCGCATGTTCATATCTGGATGTATGTTCACACGTGTATGTAAGTAACTTTATTGTTCATCGATGAATAGTGGAGCTTAATCGTCGGTATGTAACTGAAGTATGTGTATGCACGCACAAATATGTATAATGTTAACGTTTATCTTCTTCTCCTTTTCCTTTGTGCTGCTTCCTTCAGGGGTCGCCAGAGCAGGTCATCCGTCTCCATCTAACCCTCCTCTTCTCTCACACCAACCAACCTCATGTCTTCCTTCACTACATCCTCTTTGGTCTTCCTCTAGGCCTCCTGCCTGGCAGTTCCCACCTTAGCATCATTTTCCTAATAAACTCACTATTCCTCGTCTGTACATCTAACATGTGCCGTCCCTCTGATGAACTCCTTCCAGATCCTGTCCATCCTCGTCACTCCCAAAGAGAACCTCAACATTTTCATTTCTGCTACCTCTAGTTCTGCCTCCTGTCCGTTGCTCCGTGCCGCCGTCTCCAGATTATACAACACCACCGGTCTCACCGCTGTCTTGTAGACCTTTCCTTTCATTCTTGCTGATACTTTTGTCACACCTTGCTTCTGACACTTTTTCTTACCCGTTCCGACCTGCTTGCACACGTTTCTTGACCTCTTTTCCACACTCTCCGTTGCTCTGGACTGTTGACCCTAAGTACTTAAAATCCTCCACCTTATTTTTTTTTTTTTTTAAATCTCTGCTCCCTGAAACCTCACTGTTCCACTCATGTCCATCACATTCACACACATGCACTCACCTCTTCTTTCCAGTATATACCTCCACCTGTTCCCTGCTCTTACTGTTTTCATCCCCTCAGGAAATTCCCTTGAATTATTTGCCAATGCCACATGTGATGTCATCAGCACAATTGTCACCAGGTCACCTGTTCTCTCCTCTCTATATTGGCTTCCAATTCGTTTTAGGATTGATTTAAACATTTTATTGCTTGTTTTTAAAGTCTTGGGTGGTGTTGCTCCTCCTTACCTCACAGAATTGTTAAAGGTCTGCTGGCCCAGGAGGTCTGAGGTCTGCTGATCAGTTGCTCCTTGTTGTTCCAAGATGCAGGCTAGAAACTAAAGGAGCGTGCTTTTGCAATAGCCGGCCAAAGCTGTGAAAGAACTTGCATTAGATCATCCTCAAGCCTTGGGGGGTTTTTTTTTAAATCGTCACTAAAAACCTCGACTATCTGACAGTTTGACTGTTTAATTTAAATTTTAGTAAGTGAAATATTTTCCAAAGTATTTGACATTCCGACAACATAACTCACCTTCGGGAATTTGTTAACTATTACACACTTCAATTTACAGTAGTTATATTTTAAAAAAGGTCAGAATAAGCATCACGTGCTTTATTCTGTACAGCTTGTTTTTAAGACTGCAGGCTCTGTCAATAAATGGCTTCTTTAGTTTGCGCGATCCATTTCTTTCTTACTGACACTCACTTAAATGTTTATTGGTGATCAGCAGAAGTTGTTATGATTCAGGCTCTTCAAAACATGAACTAAATTTCCTAAGCAAGTCTTCACACAGGCTTCCACAAAGGAAAAGAAAAGATGTTGTTGAAATCTAAATCTTTAAATCTAGTTTCTAGTTGTTGGTGCAGGAAAACATGATATTTATCCACTGAATACACACCTATGAATTAATCATTTAGCCGTAATAATCGGGTTATTGTGCATCAACTGTGTTTTTGTCCTTTTTGATTGAAGTCCTCTTTCTCTGTGTGATGTGACGTCTCTGACATTGTTGTAATTGAATTTTCACCAACTCTTCATGACAAAGTTGCCTCACGTTCGTGTGGTTTGTGGGCATTCATTCTGGGAGCAGCTCTCTTGCTGTGGTCCCACCACAGTATCTTACTGAGGTTAAATTCTGGACTTTGACTTTGGCTACTGCATTATCCAGATTAGCTTCTTTTTCAGCCCTCTGCTATCGACTTGCTGGTGTTAAAGATCAGTCTTCTATTGCACAATTCACTTTTGACCAGGTTTTAACGCATGGATAGATGGCCTCAAATTTGATTCTAGGGCGCTTTGGTTTACAGCGAAGCTCGAGGCAAACTCAATCTCTGCAAGCTGTCAAGTTGTTGCAGCTGGAAAATAAGCCTGACTTGTGACCGCCACCATGCTTCACAGCAAATAAAAGGCGTGACCAAACATGACACTGAACATTACGCCCAGACCTCTCCCATTTGTTCTGATCTGTCCAAATTATTTGGAAATTGCAATGTAACCCTTCCCAGATTGATGGGCAGTAACAAGTACTTCTCTATTAAATGTTGCTGATGTCTTTCTTCCTTGGCAATGTGTTAATGTACCTGAATGCTCCTGACCAGAAAAGAAAAGCCAAAATTTGAGTTTTACAGAGATCACACCTCTGTTTAGCAGCACATGCCTGCTTCTTACCTCCTTCATTTTTTTGGAAGCTGTAAGAGTCCACTTAGGTTTTCCGCATGTTGCTTTTATGTTTTCTTTTTTTTTTTTTTGTTTAGTAAATAATGATGGCATAATGAGTGTTATTGTTCATATGGGCTCATTTTTGCTTATTTTTGAAGAATTTGCATCAGATTATATTTATGATAGAGTAATAGAAAACCAGATTTATTACAAATGGCGTCAAAGCTGAGGTACGTAATGCCAATATTTTATCCCCACTTTGAATATAGAACAATGTAAGTATGTCAATAATTACAGCCTGATCCACACTTGCAATCTTAAACCACAACGTGCTGACTCTGAGGAAGCATAATAGCATAATATGCAAGTAGAGAGGTGTAAGTCATGATCAAGAACCTTCAATCTGTCATTGTCTGTGTTGTGTGTCCCGGTTACCTTCACATCACCAAGGCTTTAATTACCACTGAGAAAACCACAGAGAAGACTCCAGAGGGACTAGACGGAGAGACGAGGAGTAAAGTGAAGAGTAAAATGAGGCAGAATGAAATGGGAGTCTGCCAGTTCGCCAAGCCCAGATGGCTCACAATATAGTAGGAAAGACTGGAAGACTCTGCCAACGCAAGACCTGTACCAACATGTGAAGATTGGTGTGGTGTGGGTGTGTGAGGGAAAGCACCGCGTCGGAGGAGGAAAGCAAAGTAAGTTCTTATCAAAGGTGTGCAGTAGGTAAGAACGTATTTTTTCTGATTTTATGACGCAGCGTTGGAACACAGCCAGTTTTTCATTACCTGAAACTAGTTTCATTGTGAGACAGTGTGCAGCTGATTATTTTATGATCAATAAAAAGGGTTTATCCCTATTTAAAAAAAATGTTAATCAGTCCCTATTTTTGCTTTGATTGTATGGATGTATTGTTGAGTTGGGGGGGCGGGTTGGGGGTGGAAGGGGGGGGGGGGGGGGGGGGGGGGGGGGGGGGGGGGGGGGGTCATGTTGCATGTTGCCAGGAACCAATACTAAAGAGACCCCACCTGCTAAGCAACAAACCCCCTATGAGCATGAGTTTTATACTTGTCCCATGTGAAGCAAGCAAACAAACTGGAATAACAAGCTGATATTTTCTTCATTTATACATATTAAAATAAGAAATATTTAATTTGTTTATTGTGGGGATTTAAATCAGGTACAAGTTAGTTGAACTTGACATAAAGACAGGAAGTAGTGATAAAGTAGTTGGTAAAGCTTCAAGTTGGTAAAGATTGCAAGATAAACATCAATTTTGGCCTTTTGGAACATATTGTTTTAGTTTTTGAAATAGCATCTATTTACTTTAAGAGCTTTGCACCTGGATCTTGACCAAAAAACAACTTGTCAGAAATAATTTAATACAAACAATGCAAAGTTGATAACCAGAGGGTAGTCTAATGGGGCTACAGGAATATTTTTCCACGCACAAATGAAGCCAGAAGAGGATGCAGGGTGATCTTTACCAGAATGATCAGATTGTGTATCTCTGGGTCTTCTTGTACCTTTTCAATGGCCCTTTTTCTGTGAAAACTTTGCTTTTTTTTTTTCTAACTGCTCATGTAGATGGTGTTTTTTATTGTAGATTTCTGCTGGTAAATGTGTCACTTTTTAGTCTTTGTTTCGATGAGCAACTTTGACAACAGGAACTTTACATTTGGGAGCAGCTTTCCAAGAACCACCAAACGATGGTAATGAAACCTCTGATGCAGACAAGGTGAAGAGGACAGGTGAAGTGGGGTTTACTGCACCTCCTAGTAGCAGGTGGTGTAATCATTGACGTGTTACTGTAAAGGAGCACCTCTGCACCCCAGATGTTGAACTGTTGACTATAAATTTCCCTTTGTGGTTTTTACTGAAGGATTTGACCTGTATTAAAACAATGCTTAGGTGAATGGTGAATGTCCAAATGTGTGCAAGCATAAAAGTTCTCACTATAACAATCTGTAGTCATCTGTTTGAATGACTTCACCCGTCTTTGATTTTAATCTTCAGCTGATTAGTGCCAAGACAAGTATACAAGTGACACAAATCTATCTGAAACACATCTAAAATGAGCAGAAAGTTTCAAAGTAAAAACCGAAACATCTGTAACACATAACTTCTTGAACACACGAAATGACTTCAAGCCACTTTTCTTCTTTTGGTGGTGGTTTTGTGTCTCTTCTTGAGGTCTTACTCCTTCATGGGAGAGGTGGGGAGTCTTTTACACGTCCATACCCAGAGGCCCCTTTACTTTGCAATCCATTACTTTTACATATTAAAAGAGACTTTCATAAAGGCAGCAGACATCAAGAATAAAATAATAATAATAAAGCAGAAACTAACATATTCCATCTGTTAATCTCAAATAAATCACCCTAAACTCCGGATCCTCTTTTACCAAAATGCAAATCACTAGTTATCTCGTTTGAAAACCACACTAAGGAAAAAAAGACTCTCACAAACTTGAAGGCATCAGTTTCCTAAGCGTAACTGTTTTTTGACCCCACCATAGAAACATCTGCAGACGCTGTTACGCAATAGTCCATTCAGTGGGTCAAATCAGTCAAGTGGCCATCAAACAGAATTTAAAACAAATCGAAGTGGACGTGCTCTTAGACACGTATGAACATTTCAGAAAAGAATCACAGTGAATTATTACTTCCTCCGTTTAGTTTCTTTTTATTTCTATGTGTGTGCTTATGTGCAGTCCAGCAGAGACTGCATGGACCAGTGGAGACTGAGTGGGTGGGGGTGTGGGGTAGGAGGGATAAATACTATGACTCACGAGCTGTGGAATCTGTTCGTAAAACGTAGAATAAACAAAGCAGCATCCCATGGGAAGCAGTTAATGTTTAAAAGCACTTTAAAGCTCTGAAGTTCGTTTAGCCCGAGGTTGAGCTTCGATCTGTTTTCTTTTTACAGCCTTTCCCAATTTTTGTTCACGATTCTTCCACAGTTTTCTTTTTACCATCAGCTACATCACAACTGAGCTTCATCCAACCGACTTCACACCATGCATGGGGATGTTCTCCCAGCGTCTCAGCAGGGGGATCCTGCTGCTGCGCCCAGCATTGGCACCAGCCCCGGGGAGACTGTGGATGTGGAGTGTCCCATCTGCTACCAGGACTACAACCAGTACAATAAATGCCCTCGGATGCTCGACTGCCTCCATGTTTTTTGCACAGAGTGCCTCCAGAGGATCCAGCTCAGGCCCTGCGACCCTTTTGATTCCCAAAGTGCACCGGCCATCCCCTGCCCTCTGTGCCGTCATCTAACCCCTCTGGAAACCGGGGATGCCCTCACCTTACCCTGCAGCTCCCGCATCCTCTCTAGGCTGCCCTGTGCGGCCTTCCACATGCCTGCCAACGTGGCCGCCCGTCTGGCCACAGTCACACAGAGGGTGGTGCTATCTCTCGAGGGAGATGGCAGGGACACCCGCTTCATCATCCTCCCCACCGTCAGCCTGCGGGTGCAGCAGATGCACCCCGACAGGCCACTCGGTACAGCACCAGACCTGGTGGGTGATGAAGGGGTCATACAGCAGAGCAAGAGGACGCTGCTTTGTGTGCAGTTACTGGCAGTCATCTTCTGGGTGCTGTTTGTGATCATATGCGTGGTCGGCGTGGTGTTTGGGCCACATTTCTTCAACAGGAAATTCTAATGAAAAGCAGCATTTATCCCCCCTTTATACCGGATATTCTGCAGCTTTTGATCTGAAGGAAACATGTACTCTGCAAGAAAGCAGCGTAAAAATCATGCAGACACAAGAATACATTTGCAAAATAACCATTAAATTACATTTATCACAGGTGAAGGTGCACTATGAAGGTTTTTTTGAGCACTGTGGTTTTTATTTACCCTGTTGGTAAGTCAGGTAATATTTTATTTACTGCAGTACCTTGGTGTGCTGCATATTTGCTGCACTTTCAGAAACATAGATGAAGAGTTCCCTCTAGTGGTTAACAAGGAAATTGTTCTACATTCAACATGTATTGCATATTTTGCCGTTTAACATGTTCTTTTTTTTCCTTCTGAGGTCTCAGATGCCATCAATGTCTTTGTTGTTGCCCACGTTTTCCTTGTGTAATGCTCGATCATACAGCTGACAACTGCATGGTCAATTAAAGTGATTAAAGCTAGTTTCCATAACGTGTATGACCTGTGTTGGACAGTGTCAGGTGTGTTCATGTTTAGAAATTTAAAAAAAAGAAACAAAAAATGGGTAGAATAACCATTTTTCCCCTTTTGTTATGGTAAGTTGTTACGGTTTCAAACTTATGAAATGAAAAAATCTTATCACAAAGTAGTTTTTCCCAAATCAAAGCCCCACATTTGTTTTCTTATGTCTATGGGAAATGTTTTAAACAGTTTCCATTTGAAAAAGAATAAAACTTTTGCTAAAAAGCCCTCTCTCAAAACATATATGGTGATAACTTTTGGGAGGTTGTAATGAAGGCTCTGGCGATAGTCCAGATGAAATCATTTGTATTACTAATACGTGTAATACATGTAATCATCCAGGACTATCGCTTTATGTTTACATCTGTTTTTTCTGTGTTGGTATGTGTGGTGTATTTTGCGTGGATCTTATTTGTCCTCATCTAGTCTTGTTATAAATACTCAACATCTGGAAAAACACTCTGGATCAAATTAAAAAATTAGAATACCAACATAACTGCTGAAGAATTTCTTCAAAACAAAAGTAAATGTTGACAAAAACTGAAAAGAGAATTTAGAACAGCCACTGACTCGTTCATGGTTTGGCCCTTTTCAGTAGAAGAAACATTTTGTGGTTATTTTCTGTGTGACGTGTTTGTAATAATCAGGTGAAATACAACATTTTGTGAAAATATGCACTTTTTGAGCCTAAAGATGGTTAAATAAAAGAGATGTTTGTGATAAATGTTCCTCAAAGCTCTTTTTCTTTTGACTGATGATGTTGTTTTAAGGTGGAAATCATATTATCACCATACTGTTTCCACTAAAGGTCTGTAGCTTTAGTGTGTTTATTCATAAAGTCCAGGATGTGATTGCACTCGTAGCCTAATTGATCTGTTTAAGCAATATAAAATACAAAATAATGAGAAAAAACAGTACTAATTGTGAAGGTAATTATACAGCGGTGGATTTTAGCTTCACACATTTATTGCAATTAAGTATATATTTGAAATATAATAAATCTTTTTATTCAGTTTTTCACTTCAGGTCCTCTCACAGAGAAATATTGCAAATATTTTCCAATATTTATCTACCAACATTAGATTGAAGTTAGTTTCAAAGTTTTAAAACACAAAATAACTATATAAATTTCATTTTTAAAAATAACTTTTACATATTAGACAACAAAGTGTTTATAAAAGAACAGCTGAAACAACTCATTGTCTGATTATCTTAGTAACTTGACTGAAGATTGGTAACATTTTGGACAAGCTTTTAAAATGAAACTTGTGACATTTCTCTCTGTTTCCTGTAAACCTAATAAAAAATACATATCTAATTCATTTGAAAAAGTTCCAGTTGCATGTAAAATATTTTAAAAACGTAATTCATTTTTACAATTAGGCATAATCAAGTCATACAGAGTTTATTATAGAAACAGGCGGATGAGATATTTTATTTTATTTTATTTTATTAGGAACCCCTTTTTGGTACTTATGTAATAAATTCATTGTTTTAATTGTAATGTATATTTTACCCTGAGTTTTTTTTTTTTTTTTTTTAATCCACTAAAGGATGTGAGAACCACCTCCACCCACTAAACGTTTAGGAAGCAGCGGGGGTCTGGCCGGGACGGCACGTAAACTGGAAGGGGGGTACGTGTTTACGTCACACGCCGCGTTGGCTCGCAACAAGCGGCGAAAAGTTTCTAGACCCCCTCCCCTGAATGTTTTTGTTGGGAGAAAAGTTGGTGGATGTTAGGTCGTGTGAACGTAGCGGCGTCCTCCCCCGTTTTTTTTTTCGCCGCTCGGTATCGGAGGGAGTGCGAGTTTTTATTTGTGTGTTGTTGGTTTTTTTTTAACATCTTTAAAGTCGGGCAGCGAGCGGAGTTTGAGCGCTTTACGTCCCCCTTTTTTTTTTAGGTCGGAGTGAAAATCCGAAAAAAGGAGCGTCATCGCTTCACCTCTGCAGCCTCGTTAGCCTCGCGGCTAGCCCCAGCTAGCCAGCGTCCCGACAAAGTTAACGTTTCCTCGCCTCGAAGGCTTTCTCCGGAGGGGGGGCAGAGACGGCCAGCTCGGAGATGGCGGAAACCAAAATAATTTATCATATCGACGAAGAGGAGACGCCGTATTTGGTGAAGATACCAATAGCTGCCGAAAACATTACTTTGTTGGATTTTAAGCAGGTCCTGAACAAGCCAAACTACAAATTCTTCTTCAAGTCTATGGACCAAGACTTCGGGTGAGTTACACTGACCCCCCCTTCCCTTTCTCGTCTTTTCCTAAGCATGCAAAACAAATATATAAACGCTGAAAAAAAAGAATAACTGTTACATTTTGTGAATACTGTAAATGTGACGGAAAATGGTGAAGTTGTCCTTTTACTGCGCCTGTATTTTCTTACCGGAGGACCTGCAATTTAACACGATTTAATCTTTTCCTAATTCAGTTTTGTCCATTTGAAATAAGTGACTGTTTCAGACTCAAAAGCTCCTGCATTTCTGTCATGTAGCCGGCCGCGAGAATAAAAACTAGTAAAAGAGCCACGCAGGTCGACATTGAACCAACACATCCCTGGTCAGAAAGTCCAGAGGAGTCACGGCTGCTGATGAATATCCAAGCAGCTCTCTAAGTCCTGAAAGTATGCAGGCTGGGAGTTTTCTCAGAAAACATCATCATTACAAAAGGAGGCATTCCCAGTCTCTGCTACTTTTCTTCGCCTAATCCTCATCCCCTCCCTCCCTCCTTCAGTCCATCATCTGGTGAAATCCTCGCCTTTTCTTTCTTTCGGGACGGGAGCCAGGGTTTTGTCCTCTTTTTAACACTTTGGCTTGCTACCCGTCCTTTCATTCCCGAGCTTGTTCACTTCCTCTCCCCTTTCTCTTGACCCTCTCCTCCAAAAAGACTCCTCTATCAATTAATCTTTTTTCTCTCGCTCTCTCTCTCCCTCCTATGTGACTGCTGTGCACTTTCCTGCGGAGGAATGCATGTTTGTGGTTTATTCACCCAGTGAGACCCTGAGGGTTTCTGTTAAGTGTATCCTAGTCTTGGATGGGTATTAAGGCTGCCCCCCCTCCCCTTTTTCCTTGTTGGATGGCACCATCAGGGCCTGTGCCAAGGACACTGCAAAGCCAAGCCCAAGTGCAGACTGAAAGGGATGAGATGGCTTTTCTTTTGGGTCTTGACAGAGGTCTGCCCCCCACAGATCTACGAATTTTAATATTTATTAAATCAAAATCCTAAACTGATTTGTATAGACATTTCTTTGATGAAACCAATGGAAAGAAAGTTCTGTGTAGAACACTAAAATTATACCTTTTTAACTTTTTGTTCTAAAAGGCACATGATGAAACTCTAATTTACTCATTTACACCCCTTCGGTAATGCTTTTATTTTTATTTATATATATATATATATATATATCATATACATTAGTGTCAATTTGTCAGCATTAAGCATGTTGGGGGTAGTTTCCACTGACTTTCAAAAGGACACTTCAACACAGAGTTTAGGAGTGTTGGTATCTATACAATACTATTATCAGTACTTCTCTTATTAAAAATAATATAAACACTACTAGACTAGTTGACTAGTCGCTGACTATATTTGTCATACCTTCAACGTGCCTCGTCACAATGATGACTAACAGGTGACTAACAGTTTATCGCAACTCACCACTAGTGCATGAACCGTAGAGAGCACGCGCAGAAGAAGGCTGACATCGCTGGCAACACGAACATCACACAGGTCAGGGCAGCAAGATATCCGCTGTCACGCTGCTTGTGCCATCCGTACGTTATTGTTCTTCCTCAGTGAGTTGCATGCAGGCAATGTTGCTCCCTGCACTTCCTGGAGTTCGTTACAATAACAGATGACCATCTTCTTCTGCGCGGTAAAGACCTGTCTGGTGGTGGTATTAATGTGGCTTTATATAATACACTTGTGCTAAAACATCTGCATCAATGATTCACTTTACATATATATGTACTGCCAATTCACAACAAAGCTATTTCAAGGCAGTTTACACAAAAGCACTAGAACTTTACAAAGTTAATTACAATCTAATTAAGTCCTAATTATATTCTATTTCAGTCAGTTTCATTGTAATTCGTGCATTATGCAATTATTCAATCTGGTTGAGTGAAAATCTTAAACTACATGTATTGTCAATTCATTAAAAACAAAAATCACCTTAGCAAAAGAACCGTGCAGGTCAAAAGAAATCTCAATCCTTGAGAAGCACGAGGTGAAAAATCCCCACAAAAGAACTAGTTAACAGAGCTAAAAACATCCAGAAGAAGCAGACTCGAGAGGGTAGGCATCTGCCTCGACTGGTTGGAGGTCAACGATGATTGGAAAGAGAGATGATGATTATAATAATGATGATGATAATAATATAAAAATGACATACAAGAAGGGAGTGCATCAATCACGCAATTTTCATAGCTGATTGGGTCAACTGATTGTAGCAGCCCCAATAAACACACACTGTGAAAATATGTGGAAAGATTTTAGAGGAATGCTATAACCTAGTCAAAGTTTCTAATGGCTTTTTTTAGTCATTTGCTCTGCATTTATCGTTAAAACAGAGTAGTAATGCGGGAGGTACCAGTTGGAGTAGGCATAAACTTGAAACATGTGTCAAGACGATAACAGTATTTTTTGTGATTGGTCTTTCATGAGATAAATGGTCCTCCAAAGAAAGGGGGAAGAACACTATATATGTATCAATCATATGGTGATGGTGGGTGTACATGTCACTGTCGTGGCTAGACCTGAGAGGGCCCTCAGACATGTGGGTCGGATCAAGTGTACATGGGTCCTGTAAGTTCACAGTTTTTTCCATTTGGTTTTAAATGTACCGACACCTAATATGCTTGTATGAGCTGATGTCGTTTTTCTTTTTGAGCTGCTACTTCTAAATTTCCCAGCTCTCAGCTTGATGTCTACTGTCGCTTTGGCCAGTAGAGTAGTGAGAACGCAGACGTGCTGGTTCAAATTGTATAATGATTACATATATCCTCAAAGTTCTAGTCTTTCGTTAAAACTTTTTAAGCTTTACTCTACCCTGATAGATCAGACTTTGCATCTAGAAAGACATATGGTCTGAAAATAATTAATAGGTCCTCCACGTCAAAGGAGCAGCACGGGTGGGACCAAGGGTTGCTTATGAAACTGCTTTTGCACATAGTTGGTTAGTGCTACGACCAAAACCATTACATCGTTGCTCTGCCATCATTGTGTGAAGTCCACCAAGAGTCTCTGTACAAGGACAAACTGATTTGATTCCTCTCCCCATGACTTTTGAGCACAGTAAATTATCTCTAACTGATGGTAGCTATATGTACCAACAAAGCAAAGTTAAATTTCCCAGTGATACATTTAGATTTCTAGGTTAGCTTTTCGCTGTATTAAATTTGGTGGAAACGACTCCTATTCAGAGTGTTCAGGTATAACTGGAGAAATGTAACTTCAGACAGTATCAGTTTTGGAAACCATTCGAATAAATGTTTATTTGATATAAATGCAGCCTATCAGCATTTTGGCACCGACCAGCCTGCCACTGGTTTTCAACTTTGTTTAAGCTCTTAATATTGTTTCAGTGGATGGTTTTTGTACAGAAGAGTACCAGTTCAAATGCACAGCATGATATAGCTTTAAAATGAGAACTGTTGCGATCCGTTTTAACACAAATTCAATACTTTAAACTTAATCGGAGAATGATTTACTGAAGGGTTGTTTTAAATACAGCTGTTCAATAAACTTCCAAATCAGTTATTATACCCAGTGACTGTAAAACACTATTATCTGCTGTTGTTATGTGCAGTGTCATCATTATACTTCAGCCCTACTTAAATTACTTTCAAGTAAAATTGATTAATTTTCCAAGATGGGAAAAGAACAAAACACATTGTTGTGTCTGTGATCATGTTTAGTGCCTGTGTGCATGGGAGAGACGGCTCACAAACGTCACAAACTGGGAAAGGGGAGAAATTCGGTTAAAACTTTCTGCTGGGCATGACGCACACATCTGAATATCCCCAACTGAGTTCAGATGAAGAATTTCAAACATAGCTCAGGGTCAGCTGTCCAATCATAGGAGGTGTAACATCCCCCCCAGCCCAAGAGAGGAGTGTGTAATAGTGTGTGTTTTCATTTGCCCTGGTACAAGGCCAGCTGTCGACAGAAGCCTCGTGTGTGGCGGAGGTGGGGCTTCAAGGACCAGAGCAGGCGAGGCCTGGTGCTGGGAACATGAGGCTGGACATGGGCCATTTGCTGGGTGTCTGGGGTGTCTACAGAAAGAAGAGGGAGCAGAAAGAACACAGTGGTGTTCAGTTAAAGTTGCTGGAAGTTGTTCTGTGTGAGTGGGGTCTTGGAGAGGATCAGGAGTTTGTTTCAGTAAGATTGGTCATTGGAAAACCAATGCTGTGATAAGCGCAAGAAATTTATTAGTAACACGGGAATAGAAGAATGGGAGTGGGGAGATTAGGGTTTTTGTGACAGGGCTAAGCATATTTGAAGGTAATTTGTGCTTTATTCAAGGCATTTTAAGTGTGTGTGAAATGACTAAACCCTGGTCACGTGTTTATTTGGATAGCAGAGGAATGAAGACGGCTGTACTCCTGGTAGACTGTTGTTTCATCTGCTGAAGCGATATTGTTGCTCGGAGTGTATAATGAGGGGAACTGCTAAGACTGATGATGGGGGAGAAGACTGTTTTTTAGTTTTGTTTCTGTTTTTTTTTTTAACCAACAATCTGTAACTGCACAGACTCACCTGTCAAAACCTGAAGCATCCAGCTACAGATCCTCATGAGCGCTTAAAGCAATTTGGCCGTATGCTGACACTCGCCCACAAAACCAGCACTCGTCAATTTGCTTACGAAAGACGCATGGTGCCAGAGCAAGTTACACACACAGAAAATACAGATGAAGCTGGAACGAGTTAACGTTTTAGTTCTGAACAGTAAAGTATCCCTCATGTGGCAGTATTCCCCAACCTTCTCTTAAAAAAATAAAAAAAATACTGTTAATCCATCAGGAGTCTGTTGGAAACTACACAACTGAAGCCAAATGTTTTTCTCTATGCAAGCTAATAAGTTTATGGAAGAAAAGAATTGCCAAGAAGATGTGTCATCTTTAAAAGGCTCTGAACCGAGCGGTTGATGATGTGAAGTAGCTGGTTTAATAAATGAAATTTAACAGGTTTTGTAATTAGTAAGGAGGGACTGTGAGGGCCTTATCGCAAATACCCTTGAAATCACAGTTGTCGACTCTAGAATAACGTTACATTGCGTCTAATATGTGTTTGCTGTCAACACCATCACTGCTCTGTGTGTGTGTGTGTGTGTGTGTGTGTGTGTGTGTGTGTGTGTGTGTGTGTGTGTGTGTGTGTGTGTGTGTGTGTGTGTGTGTGCGCGCGCGCGAAGATTTGCTGCAGCTGTACTTCAACCTAAAAATACACTAGCAAATATTCAGAACCACCGAGGTGTTTGCAGTTCATTTGGCTCGAGTGGTGTCATAAAATTTGTAGGGCTGCAGCTCTTGTTTGGATGTCCGTGGTGGAAACAGCACACATTCATTCCTTGTTTGCTTACTTTTTTCTTGCTGTCAACCAAAAATGATCGAATGATAATTTTGCGCCCTCCCCTGCTTTTTTTGCCATTCCTAGTATTTGGTGGCATTTGTAAATTGTCTAATACTTGTGTTTTAAAGAATATGTTAAATTATTTGAAGTCAGGGATCATACGAAATGTTTAAATAAATTTAAATCACCAGTAAATTGAAGAAAATTCCATCAAAATTTGTTTTTATTCTAAAAAAAAATGTCTGTGTAATATTACGTCTTGAAATAAAGCTTATTTTTATTTTAATATTGCTAGTTTCTTAATATTTTGTGAAACACTGGTACTGTAAAGTAAGAGGCGTTTTACACTTATTGTGATATAAATATCAAAATACGTGTTTATCAAAATCTATTAATGGACAAGAAAATGTAATATAACAGGATGGAAATTTAGCCTATGTTGTGCGCAAAAAACGAAAACATAATAAAACACAACATCCTCAAATGGACCAATGAATTGTTTTATACTTTTAAGTAAGCCCTTTTGAGATGATTTCCTGGCTTAAATGGCAAAGAATAGTAGAAAATGTTTTTGTGACTAATGCAGTTCATATCTGTGCGATTTTAAATCTTACTGTGTCCAACAACAAAGAAAGTTTGTTGTTAGAATCGACTGTAACACGATCGGCTGTTCACAGATCAATGGAAAACGCTTTTCAGTGATAAGAGATTAAATCTGCCTTTATGCCTCGCGCAGTAAAATTATTGAGTCATTTGTGTGTTTAGCAATGACAAGCAAATGATGACACATCTAAAGGAAATATGAAACATTAAGGTAATTTATCAAAACACATTTTGGTATTTTTTTAGACTTAAGCTTGGTATTTTGATGTTTTTCAGTCAAGGTATAATTACAGACTTGTATATTAGACATAATGTGTGACTAATGTAAACAAAGTAATTCTTTTGCCTCTCGCTGTTTCAGTTTAAAGTCAAAGCTTAGCTTTAAATTCCTCCTCGCACATACAACACAAAAATGTTGTGAAAACACAATGGCATCTACCTGCTAAATCTAACTGTCTCTCTGTTTTTCAGGGTGGTGAAGGAAGAGATTTCTGACGATAGTGCCAAGTTACCATGTTTTAATGGCAGAGTGGTGTCATGGGTAAGAATTGATAAACCTGCTGCAATATTTGATGTAACACCCACAGTTGGAGTACCCCAGAATTTTCCTGTGTCCCGCATTCATAACCCAGTGAATGACCAAATTCCAATAATTCCAATAACTCTGCAGAGCTTTACCAACACGTTGAGTCCCTGTAGCCAAAAATGTGTTTGGGTACTACAGCTGGACAATGATGGTAGTCTCATTGTTCATTGTTCTCAGTCTCCAGATTCATGGTTGAATGGGTGAGACAGTCAATGGTTTGGATTCATCATCATTAGACAAAAGTGTTCAATTCACTGTCACTGCTTGCTTTTTTTTTTTTTTTTTTTTTTTTTTTTTTTTTTGCATTTGTTTTAAAATATATTGACAGTTTACATGCTTGTATGAACTTATTTCATTTTTCCCTGATGAAGATACTTTTTTTTTTTTTAATATATATAAGAGTGTTGTTCAATGGTCGCATGCAATGGTTAGACCTACATCATAAATAAATCTTTAAATAAGACACAGTATCAACATAGAGCAATGTGGTGTATTTAACCACTTCAGCAAATCCTGTACATCTTCATCACAGCCTCCCAGTTCCTACTCAATTAGTTTGTGAGTTTATAACTAAAGACGTATTTACTGTCATTTTACTCGACAATGCTGCATCAGTTTAAGTTTTAACAATAAACAATGATTAATAACCCTGGAGGAGACGCCAGGCTGACTGGAGTATCAACTTTTGCTGCAGTGGGTGCAGATGGTTTATCTTTCTCTATCTTTATTTTCACCGGTTATTTCCACCCATAACTTCAAACATGCTTCATTTACTATAATGAAATGATTAGCATCTAGATATCCATAATTGGAAATAGGACTTTTCTCATGCATTCTTTTATTTTTTTTAATCTATTCCCCCAATTGAAAAGTAGTTATTAAGCAGTCTAAATGCACCCAGCTTTCTTAATTATTACTTAGCTAATCAATTACAATACCTCATGAAATGGATTAAAAATGACAACAATTCCTGGATAGAAATGGAAAGAAACCAATGCAAAAAAACTTTACTTTCAGATCTACCATTCTTACCCACTTCAATCAAACTCAACTCTGACAGCCTGGTGGAAATTGAAGTACCACAAATCAAGTGTTAAACTGAAGCTGTTGTGAGAGCATACGGTTAGTGGTCTAGACTTTTAAACACCTAGATCTTTATTCACAATAACTGGTGGTTCACTGTCAAATTCTAGCTTGAAACATAACACCATGACAGCTTCAGGGGATTTGAGAGGTGGATAAAGATGGTGAGGGCCCGAACAATGTAAAGAAACAAACGAGATGAGCTTTTGATGTTAGCTGTGTGTGTGTGTGTGTGTGTGTGTGTGTGTGTGTGTGTGTGTGTGTGTGTGTGTGTGTGTGTGTGTGTGTGTGTGTGTGTGTGTGTGTGTGTGTGTGTGTGTGTGTGTGTGTGTGTGTGTGTGTGTGTGTGTGTGTGTGTGTGTGTGTGTGTGTGTGAGAGAGTAAACTGCAATGCTTGGGGGGGTAGGGGTGCAATTACATAATTTTCCGAAATCGTAGAGCCATAGTCCTGATGTACGTTATGTTGCAGTTGGCTTTTGGATTATGTGTCAAGAGGTTTATCTTATAGCAAATGCCCACCCCTAATAAGCTTACATTTGTGCCACTGTTGACAAAAATGGGAACGTTGTAAACTTTTAAATATATTATGGGAAAGCTGTCTTCTTCAATCAAAGTGTCTCCAACCATTGTAAAGTCAAGAAACATGGGCTGAATATCTTGTCCAGTTAGACAAAACACAGCCTCACATCTGGACTGGATGATCATAGTGGCTTCGTTGACCGTTAACCGCAGGACAGTTGAAAGTCTGCAGACATGACGTATTCTGACAAATGCATATCGGTGGTAGTTTTTTAATTCTTTATTTATTGCAATGATGCATGTAGAGCCAAAAAGCTTTCAACTTGCTGAGCAAATGATGAAAAGGGCAAGTGTTTTTCTTGTTGGTGGTTGATACTTTAACTGTGCTGTACACTGCAAAAAGCTTGTTAGCTGTTAGAGTAGACTGACTTGCCAGGTTCAGTTTTTCTAATATCCACTTCTGTCCTGGAAGGCCCAGCTGATGTACTCCACCCTGCAGGTCACATCTGAATAGAGACTAAACATTGGGACTTGGCCCAGATAAACAGGTTTGAGGCCAGAGCATCTGTTAAGTGCATAAGAATGGGAGGAAAATGCATTAAAGGAGAATTGGACCAAAGATCAGAGAGCTAAGGGAGTAATCTTTGAACTGCTCAATAAGACCAGTGGATCACAAAGAAAATCTGACGTTTCACTGTTATAAAGCCATTAGTTTGAACAGATGTGGCTTGGATGACTCTGTAATGGCTAAATATGCACTGTATGATTTCAGAAACTGTGTGTGTTTTTCTAAAAGCTACAGTGACTTGATGTTGACACACCTGGATTTAAAAATGCCACGCTTGAGAATTTTTAAGCCTTTTTGTTTTTGTCTCATTCCTTTCCTGTCTTTTTTTTTTTTTTTTTTTTTTGAATGGCTCATGTAATTGGATGCGGTGTGGCATTCATCCTAATTAGTGTGTGTGTGTGTGTGTGTTTGTGCAGGCAGTTTTGTTGCATAATGAAAAAAAAGACAGTTTGCGTGTAGGATAGCGTTTCAGTTTGCCCTCGAGACGTCTATCTCAAAAGACTACAGTGATTGTGTGTTGAAGCAAATTGACAAGTTACTCAGTCCCCCCCAAAAGCTCCCAACTCCTTTAATTTCTTCTCTTTTCTCACCATTTCTCTCCCAGGTTCCAATTGGTACTTCTTTAAACCTTTTGTCATTTTCTCTCCACTCTCCACAACTTCTTTAACGCTACTTTCATCTATAAATTCGTTCCCATTCAGTTTCCCTAAATCTTTTTCTGTTTCCCCTTTTTATTAGCTGGTATCTTCAGACACTCCAGGTCCAGAGCCCCCGGTGGCAGTGGTCCCCCCTGTGGAAACAGCTACGCAGCCTTCACCACCTCCTCCACCTCTCCCACCCCCACCTGTAGAGAGGACTGGGGGCATTGGAGACTCCAGACCGCCCTCCTTCCAGTAAGCACACATTCACATCACATAACCGTCTAAGACTGGCACATTTTGTAACTTGGAGCTCATCATTCACTTGTCTTCTGTCACTTTAATGTTGACAATTTTTTTTTTCTTAACTTTCTCACAGTCGCGGTATCATGTTCCTGCTTGAATAGCAAAAGCAACAATACTACATATAATAATTTGTAATTGATCTTAACTGGAACCACCCTGGCTATTTACAGGACTGGTTCCATTAAAAAGAACAAATAAAAAAAACCCCAAAAAACAATAAAACAAATGTTCATTAATAGGACTTTGTTTAATGTGGTAATGCAGTAAAAACATTTTTAAAAATTTATACTTGGACCTAACTAACAAAAAAGAGGGAAAAAATAGAAATTCCCCTCAATAATCATGTTGCTTGGTGGGATCTTGGATTCCCCAAAATCCTGAAATCAAAGACTTGAGAGCAGCTATTGATGGTCATAAATACACTGAATAAAATTATTTTTTTTCCTTTTCATCCAATATGTCTCACCTAACTTACAGGTTCTGTAATATGTAAATCGCTGTCCTGTCAAAGGCTGCATTAACATTGTAGGTCTCGGTGGCCAGTTCTCATTTATTACTTGTGTTCTTTTTTTGTCTTGTCTTTGGGGAAAAAAATCTATTTCTGGTATTTGCATTACTGTTTACCAGCTGGCAGAACAATGTCTTCAGTAGATATGCTTGGCTGTTGTCCTGGAAAAGGTTAGAGGGCAAGAAAAGAGAGAGAACTTGTTTTCACTTGCAGGTGAAACGGAGGATGTGATGTCTGGATTTGTTTCTGTTAGTGCCTTGAACCTTTGTCGGTGTTTCACAGTATGTGCACATTTATACTTAGGCTGCAACTAATTAATATTTTGGTAACCCGTTGATTGCTTTTTTGACTAGTCAACAGTTCATTCTGTCTTGCCCTCCACGTGCCTCAGCATAGTGCGGCTATGAAATGACAGCTGCTTATCACGGCTACCGCAAGCCCTCGGTGGCATCGCCAACACCACACTGGACACTGCAGATCAGCGACACAACTGTTGTCCAGTGACGCTGCTTATTTACTCCGTTACTCTCTTCGTTTTTTTCTTCGCCGTTTCTGGTGTTTGCCTTAGCGAGTCATAAACAAGGAATCCTGCCCCCTGCACTTCCTAAAGTGCATTACAATAACAAACTGTCCCATTTGAGCTATGAGGAAAAAGCTATTTGTCCATAGAACTGGGCCTGAATATTCAGATATGCAGATATTTATTTGTTGGGTGGATATGGAGTTGAAATTTTGGTAAGTATCTGAGAGACAATACCTCTAAATCTAACCAATTTAAAACTACTGATGCACTTGTTAAAGTAACTAAAATTAAACTGAAACAACTAAACAAAATAAAAACTATTAAAAAAAATTAAAAACTACTATAACTCAGCTCCGCACACCAGGAGTGCGTAACTGAGCTTGTGCACCTGTCACACGTGTGCTCACCTGTGCTCACGTGTGCCAGTAGGTTTTGTGTGTGTGAATGACGGTGACGGCATGTGGGCCACATTCGTATGGTCACGTGTGTCGTGAGTGTTTCACACTCTTTCATTGCGTCATACAACACTGATTCCTGCGCTTAAAAAAAAAAAAAGCAGCCAAACATTGAGCAAGACCTTGAAATTATCTTGCAGTCTGGCCCCCTGCTGTAATTGGATGCATGTCCGTAGCTTCCCGTTGCAACAATAATCTAAACAGCGTTTTAGTCAGCATACTCCTACTCTCACACTTTGTTCCTCGAGTCTTATTCTGTCTCGAGCGCTGTTTAGTTTAGAGGTCAGACAGAGTTCACACTTGTCTTTTGACTGGGATTATAGCTGCCATGCATTCAATTTCTTTTATTGGGATTTGTCCTTAGGCTTGACGTGCTTAGCATTGTGGTCTTTTAATCCAGCAGCAAATATACAATTTATTTCATCCTAACTTGTCTAAGTATACAGTTAGTACTCAGTTATAATACATTTGGGGCCAGAACAAGACCTTTGCCATTAAAGGTGAACTGAAACAGATTCTTCAAAGGGCTCATGCTCTGTAGCTGTTTTCCAGATATACTCTGGAGGGGCAACATGTGGGAATGCAAATTTCTGCAACATTTGATCTGCAGTACTTGCTAAGGTTTTCAGACCAATACCCATGTGAAATCTCCAGACGATTGCAGGGTGAGATAACGTGTGAATGGAGCAATTAATCTCCTGCAGCAATTGCTTGCAAACAAGAGTGTGTGCTGGTTAGAGCGTTGCTGCATCGTCCTCTTTCCTCGCCAACCTGTAAATTACAGTATTTTGAATGCATCCAAATACATTTGCAATATAAAAAAACACAGACATCAAGAAGTCCCAACTGCCATGTTAAACCATTTCCGAAGTGCACTTTTGGCATCTCTTCTTCAGCAGAGAATCCCCACGGTGAAGTAGATGTAGGAACAGAAACAGAAAAGGTCTGGACTGAATTATCAACACATTCTCCTTAAGATCTCTGGTGTTTGTGTGAGGGGAAAAGGGTTGGGGACTATCTGAAGAACAGAAGGTATTTCCGTTGGTGGTGCCCTGCGTTGTCACTATCTCGTATTTATCTTTTTAAATTGGTTTTGTGGTGACGTATCGAGCGCCAGACTAATAGGTCATCCTTTATTAGCCTCAGTGAAGCAGTCTCTGTACTGCAGAGACCTAAATTACATTTGAGTTTATCCACCACCGAGTATCTGAAGATTAATTTTTCAACTATAAAAGGTCATTTTGAGTTTTCATATCCGAGATTTAAAGGAATCTATTTGTGCAAATGCAATAAGAAATTCATAGCTTTGTCCATTAATATAAAATCATTTGAAAACAAATTGGAATTTTATGAAGATGCAGAGTAGGAAAGAAACCCCACAGTTTAACCCACTAAAATGTGATATTCGTAAAGCCATCAGCAGTATTGCTTTACTCTGGTCATTTTTCTTTTCTTTTTTTGGTGTGTGCAAAAACTAACTTAATATTCAGGTGTGAAACCTAAAAAGAGTATAAAGCATCCAAAGTTTAAAATAAATAAATAATGGGACCTGGATTTAATTCCAGTTGTGTGTTGTCCTAATGAGTAGTCTGGAGAGCATACTTGCAAATTCTCTTATGTGAAATACAGTCTGGCAACCCTAACCCATTTACAGACGTTTCCACCGGTACTGAGCTAAATGGTTCACACTCACTCGTACTGGAGCGTCCAAGAATTCAAAACAACCACGATACCTGCAAAGGTGCTAATATCACCTTGGATCAACAAGCGTTTGCACCAAAGGTGACATCAGTCATTCACTGCTACTATTCTGGTTGTCTCTCTGCCTACGTCACCTGCCCCATTTCTCTGACTTCCAGAGGCATTTTTCACTTCATTGGGCAAATCCAGTCAAAACTAGACTAATCTTTTACTTATTAAAGAATTTCTGTACTTATTGTATTTGTATCACCTAGAAAATCGCCTGAAAATCAAGAGACGTTGAAGCTTAGTGGATAATAATCTTTACACACTACAATGGAAACGCTGATGTGGGTCAGCTATTTTGCACATTTCCTTTTGTGTTTATCCTTGACTATTTTTCAGTCATCATGTGAAACTGTGCTTATACTTGAGCTGCCGGTCGGTCTTCTGTTATCTGAGTCTCTCAGGAGATTTCAGAACGTTTCAGTTCCAAACTGTTTCTGGACTCGCTGTAATTTGATAAGATGGTATCGGATCTTTTGATCTTAAGTGAAAGCCTTCACTGAAGTGGCAAGTAACTGGATCATTGCCTGCGACAAAAAACTAGATAAAAGTTCATTATGAGGAGAGACTGTGTCATACTTCAGTTCAAGTATTCATGGGATTACTCTGTGCATTACTGCTGTCTCTGTTGCTTTGTTCATAGGCATTACAAAAAAAAAAAGATGAGCAGTGAAGCAGGAAGTGGTGATTGTTTTTTAAATTATTGCAGAAAACCCACGCTTTAAATCCATCTGTTGTTGTGTGTCTCTCTGCAGTCCCAACGCCACAGGCAGCGTGGAGACTTTGGACGACCAGACGGAAACGGAGTCTGTAGTTTCCTTCAGGAGAGAGAGACCTCGTCACAGAGAGAGCATGGATCAACATGGTGAGGAGCGGCATGTCGCTGTGCTGCTGATTTTTTTTTTTTTTTTTTTTTTTTTTAAAAAGGGAAAAAAAAGATCCTTTTCTGTGGTTTTCTGTCAAGATCTGACATGCCTCTGTCTTCAAAACAATGGATGATATAATCAAGGAATGTTGACTTTTGTGCTATATATATATATATATATATATATATATATATATATATATATATATATATTTATATTTAAATGTTTTGTTTCTTGTTTCTGGGGGTTCTGTCTCATCCAAGGGCCTCGTATGAACGGTCAGAGTCGTCTTGAGCGCCACCTAGCTGGGTACGAGAGCTCCAGCACAATGATGAGCAGCGAGTTGGAGACAACCAGCTTCTGTGACTCTGAGGACGATGACACCATGAGCAGGTGAGACTGATGAGACAGAAGGGGGTTACTGAAAGAGGATTTTGTATTTTTCACCCCCAAGGACGGCGACTGCTGGAGCACCAACAGTTTATTTTGTATCCCACAATAATAAGGCTCTATTCCTAAAAGGTACCCCTCTGTTTAACTTCATAGTAATGTATGCACATTTTTTTCTGTTTTTTGCTCTTCATCTTTGCTTTAAAGTTGTTTCCTTGTTCTGATTTAGTGTGTCGACTCAGAAATAACCTTTTACTATATCTTGTTTCATAAACGATTACATTTGATATTTCCCATTAAACTAATCTGTTATCATATCATGAGCTGCATATAAAGGGGGAGGGGCAAGATTGTTGTGTTGTTTTGTTTTGTTTTTCTCTTCTCCATTTTGTCACCAGAACTTGAACTTTTTTACATTTTTGAACTTGCAGGTTCAGCAGTGCAACAGAGCAGAGTACGGCCTCGAGGCTTCTCAAACGACATCGTCGGCGGAGGAAACAGCGCCCCCCGCGTCTGGAGAGGGTAACTACAAACTCCACTTGTGTCCTGTTTTGTGTAAACTTTTATTGTTTTGTAGGGTCTTATTATTTATTTTGCTTTTTTTTTTTTTTTAAAGTAGTTTTGTTTTGTTTGCGTGTCATGTTATTTCCAAAGAATAATGTATTTCTTTTTTCAACTCCAGGCTTCATCCTTCAGCAGTGTGACAGATTCCACAATGTCCCTGAACATCATCACAGTCACCCTCAACATGGGTTTGTACACACCAGATACATTACTGGCTCTGAAGCTTAGGCTGTGGATGACATTTCCACCAAAAACATAAAACACTTTTATGATTCTCAAACAAAACAGAGAAGTACAACTTCCTGGGCATCAGCATTGTGGGCCAAAGCAATGAGAGAGGGGATGGAGGCATCTACATCGGCTCCATCATGAAGGGAGGAGCTGTGGCTGCGGATGGACGCATTGAGCCTGGAGACATGCTGCTGCAGGTCTGGAAGAACATCTAAATACTATATATGGGACTGTTTCTTCAAGTTTTGAAACTGTTCATTAGATAAACATTTTGCTCATATTACAGTTTAGTATTTTGGATTAGAGACATTCTCAGGTCCATTTATGTAGGTTTTGTATTAGCTTTTTTTTCCTAAAACCTAATAAATGCAATAATTTTCATTTAAAGCACATAAATCACTTCCATATTATTATTATATTATCACAAAGTTCTCATCAGTTAACACATTTGGAAGGATGGTCCCGGCTTTTTTGTTTTCTTCATAAACCTCTTTTTTCCACCATCAACTGCAAATCTTATCATGCTGTTTCTCTCACCAAGGTGAATGACATCAACTTTGAGAATATGAGTAATGACGATGCAGTGCGAGTTCTCAGAGAGATCGTACACAAGCCAGGGTGAGGTGTCTACTTCTCGTTTAAGCGTCTTCTGTCTGCACACAGATGTTTAAGATTTTGACCATCTCCCGTTGTCTTGCCGTTTATTAGGCCCATTATCCTCACAGTGGCCAAGTGCTGGGACCCATCTCCTCAGGGTTACTTCACTCTGCCTCGCAGTAAGTTCATCTCTGCCTCAGCAGCTTGTCTGCGGTTGAATCTGCCGTCGGTCAACAGCTGGGTTTTTTTCTGTTTGTGTAGACGAACCCATCCGACCCATCGACCCAGCAGCATGGGTTAGTCACTCCGTGGCAATGACGGGGGCTTACCCTCCCTACCCAGGCAGCTCTTCACTCAGCACCATCACATCCTCCTCTGTCACCGAGACCGAACGTGAGTTTTTTGTTTCTTTTTCAGGGTTTCATTACTCATCTCACTGACCATGTGAGTAATTAAGCTCCCATCTTTCATGGCTCCATCATTTTCTGATAAAACCCCTCTCTGCACTTTTAAAGCTTGTTTACTTTTTTTTGCCAGAGTGTTGATATTCAAGGCCTGAATGATGCTCATTATCCTGCTTCAGTCGCCGTCCATCTTTGTTTTCCTCATGACATCAACCCAGGAATCATGTTTCCCATCTGTCTCTTTGCTCTCATCGCTGCTCTTGTGTGATGCGATAAGTGCTGCTTTCCTGCCTTTGATCCTTTCAAAAGTTCCTCTGCTTTCCGTCTTGACTTTGACCAAGTTATGATTCTGTGTGTATTTTTCTGGGGGGGGGGGGGGGGTTTGCGTTCCTAACGGGCTCTTGTGTCTCCCTGCAGGTTTTGATGACTTGAACTTATCGCTGCACTCTGACATGGCATCAGTGGCCAAAGCCATGGCTTCTCCAGAGTCTGGTCTGGAGGTCAGGGACCGCATGTGGCTTAAAATTACCATTCCCAACGCTTTTCTTGGTAAGATAAAAACTGAAAACAAAGTAAGACAGGAGAAAAAAAAATAAAAAAAATAAAGACTGCATTAGTTTCATGAACTCTCTTTGCCTCACAGGGCTTTACAGGGCAGCCATTATGTTCACAGAATTAAAACCGTGTGACTTGTGGGAGGGGAAAAAACCCCAACGTACAAATGTGAATGCTTGTTTTGAATGAAAACATGTGTTAAATTGGAATCACCTGCATCTGAATCACAAGCAATAATTACATAAACCACATGTTTGTCCATTTTTGTACTTTTTGAAATGATAGTTTGGGGTTGTGTTCAATTTCTTATTTAGACTTTTTTTCTTTTTCTTTTCTTTTTTTAGTTTAATGCACTTAAATCCTGCAGCTTAGAAACCTTTTGGCTTACAGACTTTGTGTTTTATCACCTCAGTAGCTTTGAGGATAGACCCTGTATTGAAAACAATGTTTCCAAAATCCTTTAATTTGACATTCATTTTTACCAAACTAAAAATTGTAAAGCGCATCGGCTCCTGTTACAGTTCAGCTACTTCAAAACATGTTTATATGATTGTAGATTTTTACACCTCATTTTAATTTGTCCTTGATGAAAACACATGAGCGACTACTTGTCTTAAACATTTGCTTTTATGTGGTTTATTTGGTGTATTAGTCACTGAGTGGTGCTTTAATCGCACTACCAATAGAGTACTTTTTTTTTTTTTTTAAGAGTTTTGTTTGTTTTTTTTATTTGGAGTTTCATATATAGTACCCCCTGTGTTTTTGTTTGTATGAAAATAATCTGACCGTGGTGAGTCTTATCACTTGGAAAATACAACCTCAAATGGCAACATACAACTTTTTTTTTTTTTTTAAATTTATTTTTTAAATTTATTTATTTATTTATTTATTTATTTATTTATTTATTTATTTTCCCTGTGCTTTAATTTGTGAATAAAAATGAAATAAAAATTTAAAAAATAATCCTGTGGGTAATACCAAGTACCCCCTAACTGGTTCTATAGAAAATGAGAGGGTACATAACAGCCAGGCGCTGCCAATCAAATTTAATTGATTAACTGTCCATCAGGTTTATTGACCCCTTGCCGGTATAGACCATGAGGAGTTTTTTCTAAAGGAAAATAATTGTAAGCAAAGTTCCTGGAGAAGAAATTTCCTGGGGTTTTAAAGCTTTTTTTAAATAATTGAGTTCAACGGTCTACGATGAGCGAGATGAAGACAGTTGCCTGTCTTGACTGTGATGCCTTGGTTTGAAGACCAAACAAGTGCGCTTCGTTTGGAAGGGATGTCAGGAGAAAGTCTTTTCTCTCTAGCAGAAACGAGGAAGCACAACCAAGATTTTTGGAACAGTGTCCTGCAAGACACATGAAACTTAAAATCAAACAGAGCCTTTTGTGCAGAACTGCCTTGTACCCACTATTGGGCATGGGGGAGTGATGATTTGGGATTGTTTTGCAGCCACGGGACTACCAGAGTACTCGAGATAAATGTGAGTTTGGAGGTTTGGAGTGGCCTGGTCAAGTCAAGACCCCAGCCTGACTTTTTATTATTTGATCTCATTTTGTTAAATAAATAATGGCACAGTGAAACATGTTTTATGTTGTAGTTTGACTGAGGTTGTATTTCCATATGGTAACGTTTTACACAAAGAGAAAACGATGGGATTAGAAGAGGGGCGGTGTGCGTCACGCCATTTGCTCCTGACCGTCTTGAGCGTTCTTTGTGATGTGCTTTGACTGACCCATCCCCAGGTTCAGATGTAGTGGAGTGGCTGTTCCACCACATCGAGGGCTTTCAGGACCGCAGAGAAGCCAGGAAGTATGCCAGCAACCTTCTGAAGGCTGGCTTCATTCGGCACACCGTCAATAAGATCACCTTCTCTGAACAGTGCTACTACGTGTTCGGAGACTTAAGTGACTGTGAAAACTGTGAGTTACTGGAAAACGCATCGAAGACCCACTTCAATCCGCAGCACGCTGCACTAAATCACATTTTGCACACAGACCTTTTGTGAACGCTACTGTTGTTTGTAGAGATCAAACATGGGAAATCTGAATTATTGAAGGATTTCTTGTATGTCCTGCCAGCGCTAAATTTAGAGCCTCCAACATCATGAAATGAGCACCACTTACGACCCTTAAAGCTCATCAACCAATTGGAGAAGCATGCAAGCATAAATTTTCATGTGAGGGAAAAGAAGTGCATCTGTTTTTCACCTCACAGAAAGATTTTGTATCTGCAGAAAATGAGTCGGTGTTTTGAATTTATCCCATGTTTCACCGTTTCTCTCTCTTCTTGTTCCCTCATCCCCCACCCAGACATGGCTAATCTGTCCCTGAACGACAACGACGGCTCCAGCGGGGCCTCAGACCAGGACACCTTGGCCCCTCTGCCGCTCCCTGGCGCTTCCCCGTGGCCCATGATGCACACCTTCCCCTATCAGCCCTACCCCACACATCCTTACTCCAGCCAGCCGCCTCCTTACCACGAGCTCAGCAGCTACAGCTATGCCCCCGGCAGCACGGGCAGCCAACACAGCGAAGGTGAGTCCAGACCGCTGATTTAATATCACCAGCTCAGTCATTAATGGCAGATTGTGTACATTCAAAACCTTCCTTTTACTTACAGTAAGCTTTCTTTGTTTTTCCAATACAGTCACTGCTTTTAATGTGCATTTACTGCAGTAGTACTGTCAAGGTTTTTGGCTTTTCTATTACTACTTGGCGTGGGTGGGTTACGTTAATATAAAGTAGCCTGTGGACTCGGGTTTATCAGTACAACTGAAACACTTTTTGTGCAGTTGACTTTTGGGTAGACATGGCAGGACAAGCACAAGCGCTGCTAATTGAATTCAGCACTGGTTCTGTGCCTTTAAGTGTCCCAGTAAACCATAACAGATCCAGCTTTTCCAACAGCTGGACCTCCTCAGAGTGGAAAGCTTCAGTAATCAGTAATGCACTTGTGCTTGTTGTTTTATGACGAGTCAAAATGTGAGAAGCAGGAAAAGATGTGCTTTGCTCCAGTTTTGTGCTTTTTCTTTCCTGCCTAAGTTCATGTTTTTACTTTTTTGTCGAGCTTTAAAAAAAGGCTTTAAAAAAAAAAACAACAAATTAAACAAATATTACTTTAATACTGTTTAAGGTCCGCAAGTTTTCTTTGCGCTTAAGCATAAAAACAGTGATGTAAAACCAAGACGTTCTGGTTTGATTTTTGAAAGCCAACACTCAAAAGATCTTATGTTCAAATTTAAATCAAATAAAAAAAACTATATAGTGCTAATAGTAGATCCATAATGTTAATATTAACTGTAACATCTTAACTGTTAAGCCTATTAGAAGGCTTATTTTTACAATTCAGTGCAAAAAGAAAAATGTTTTAGTAGGGATGGATATGAAAAGTGCTGCATAAAACTGCAGAGTGAGCAGCAGGGCCAATGACACACAGTGACAAGTGCTAGACTCTAGAGACGTGGAGGTTCTGGTGATAAGCTAAGATAAGATAATACTGAGTGTAGCACTCAGACTTACTCGGGTGTTTTTTCCTCACAGGGAGCCGAAGCAGCGGCTCGACGAGAAGCGAGGGTGAGCGACATCGCAGCAGTAAAGGCCCAGGCAGCACCGTGGGCGGAGGGGAGAAATCCCCCTCTGGTGGGGGAGGAGATGGTGGCGGCGGCGCTGACTCGCGGTCCGGGAGCGGCAGCGAATCGGAATATTCTACCCGCAGCAGCCTGAGGCGTGGCCACGGCTCTGCCGCCCCCAGCGAGCACAGTCACGCCTCCTCACAGCGCTCGCATCATCACCGGATTCCCCAGCCGCCTCACATGTCCCCCTACCCGCCAGGCATCCTGCCGTACAACCCTATGATGGTGATGATGGTACCCCAGCACCCACACCCTGCCATGGCAGCCACCCACACCCTTCCACACACTCCCCAGCTACCAACGGTCCCCATGCACCCGGCCCTGCCCCCGCCCCCTTCCTCCACTCCAGGGGGACCTCCCGGGGCGCCGCCCACTCGCGACCTGGGCTCTGTACCCCCAGAGCTGACTGCATCACGCCAGTCGTTCCACCTAGCCATGGGCAACCCCAGCGAGTTTTTCGTGGATGTCATGTAGTTTTGCCGTTTCTCCTTCATGTGAAGTTAGTGTACAGTTTCCACTTGTCACGACGAGGATCCGCTGGTAGCTTGAGATCACAGTGCCTATTGGATTTGAGGGCACTTGTTACAAATTTGGTGAAACAGGGTTTAAAATTACAAATACAAAGACACAAACATTAAAACATTGTTAAAAATGATCTGAGTAATGTTGGCAAGAAAGAATCCAATTTCCACCCCAAAGCAGTGCTTTCAGTTCTCCACCCAGAAACAGCAACTGCTTCCATCTTGAAGCAGTGTGCTTGTTTTTCATTTAAAAAAAACAAAACCAAAACCAAAGCCTTAGTACCATATTTTAAGTGCCTGTCGGAGCTGCTCAGCACTCTGCCTCTTGCAGCCCTTTAAATGGATATCTAACCTCTCAGCATGGGAAGCACGTTCCCAAATCCAATGCTTATCTCAGATCACCCCGAAACTACACAGACCACATCTCAACGCTAGAGGGCGCCAGGTACACCGTGTACTCGGAGAAAAGGATACAATCCCGCAGGGCAGAATATCTGAATCTGAGTGCCAGATTCTTTGGCTACAAAGGAGTATATCCAGTGCCTTACTCTTTCCTTATTTAGAGACACTTTCACACTCCAGGTACATCAAAATCATTCTTATTTTTCTTCCCTACATTGTTTGACAATGAACCTTTCTGTACATAACGACTACTCCTCTGTAAAGACCAAGCTCTAATGTGAAATAAAAAGGTCCAAAAACGTCAGGGGGACTTGTGTTTAGTAATTAGTGCTTAGACCTAGTCATCAAACAACTCGTATTCTGAGGGTACCATGGTTCTCTGAATGTGACTGTAAAGGCTTGATGGGACTTTAGGTACTAGTCGGTGAAATGACACGATGCAGAAAGTGGTACTTTTTGATTACAAGCAGTGTATATTCTAACTGTGATCCAAATGCTCTAGCTCCCCATGCTTGTTTTTATGTTACTGACTTGCATTATTCACCCATTTCTTTTGTATGCGTGACTATATAAATCATGTATAAGCCAACTAATAAGGTGCTAAACAAAGAGTCAACTTTCCAGAATGACATTGGCATTGTCACATTGTTTGCCACTTTTGCTTGTGTATTTGAGAATAAATTTGATACATACTTGTTGTTGGGATATGATTTGATTCTGAAATGTATTGAACATTTTGCTGCTGGTCTTAAAGGCACTTAATGACAATACCATGTGTGACCACACGGGGGCGTATAGAGCTGCTGTTTTGACAAAAACAAGCCAACAATACTGTGCTGATGAGTGGGGACTGTTATGTCACCCATAATTTACTGGAATGGAGTAATAAAAATCACTGCCTTTGAATTATGGTTCAATATAATCATTTAAAAAAAATACTAATTAAAATTGGCTGTAATGCTAAAAGTAGCTGGACAAATAAGTTGGCATCCCTAAAATAGACCATGAATACTGTGGTTGAATATTATGCCTATGTGTTTATACTGTCTTTTGTTCTTGTCTTTTTTAATTGTGTACTCATGAAAGTATGCCAGTGGGAACAAAGCCATGAGCTATTGTGGTGTACGCCTGCTATCCTCCTAACGTGAAGTGAATCTTCTACATGGTGCTTTTAACATGCCTATGATAAACGTGTTTATTTTGGTTGACAATGTTTTGACTCATTGAGCCATTAAGTGCAAAATATACAAATAGTTGAGATTTATAAATCATGTTATATAACACATTAACCCTTAACTAGGTCTGCAAAGCACTAGATGGTGTGTTCCACATTCACGCAAACAAATGGGGCTACTTATTGTAGATATGCAGCAGTTTGCAATCACACATTTAGAATAGTTGGGAAGACGCAGTTGAATCACCAAATCCCAAGTCCAAGATATCTTATGCCAGTTCATCATGGCAAATAAATACAAGTTGATGACTTGAGTCCAAATATAGTTAATGCATGACTAGTCTTTAAAATTATGTATCAAGTTGGACATAAATCAGTACAAGTCTCGAATACAGCATAACTTACAGAAGATTTAACTCAAGTGAGAAATGTACATTTGGACTCAGCTATGTTGTTTTAATACACTATTGTGTGGTGTAAATCGCGTCATTCCCTTCCCCCAGTTGTTCCCAAACGAGACGGCAGGAGGCGCTGGTGCGCCCGCAGAAACTCGGTCACTTCAAACTGCAGAAGAAGACGGGGAATAATAAGCGGCGGCGGCGGCAGTGGGAGCAAATAAATCGACGCTAGTTTCGCTCCTAGAGGTGTTTTATTTGAACCCAAATCACGTACTGCTCAGGTCAGACACTTAAACTAATCCCGTGTTGTTCGGAGGGAGCAAGCAGAGTCTGTAATAGTTTTATGCCAAAAATTTAACACAAACGTCAACACGTCTGTGTTGTTACACGTCTACAGTCAACCCGCGGTCTTCTTCGTCGAGTTAATCTTAATTGTCCTTTTTTATTTATTTGTTTGACGATTTGTTTTTTATTTAGCGGCTTCTCTTGTGGTTTTACAGAACAACAATAAAATGCTGCTTCGTAAAGTGAGCCAGTCTTCCGCGCTCCGCGGCTCCGTCCTCCGGATCCCTCCCGTGTTGTCGGGGTGAGTCGTGTCAAAGTCACAATAACGCCTCCCTGGGCCTCTTCACCTGCCAGCAAACATCCTGCGATTCCTTAATAACAAACATTTCTTTTGTTTGCTTCAACCGTTGTTTCTTCTGTGGGCCACAGAGCTCCTCGGCAGGCCGGGGTCGTGGTTGCGGTGACGAACTCGCGTCTCTACGCCAGTCAAGCCGCGCAGGTACGATCGTATTAAACTATATAATATCACATTTATGTCGCATTTTGTCCCATTGATAAACTTTGTTGTCTATACTGGGTTAGATGCGTCCTATGCATGACATAACACTTGACAGCCACTCCTGCTGGAAGTGGGTGAAGGTTCACCAGTCACATGACTCAGTTATTAAAGGTGACATGACTCTTATGCAGGCAAAAGTTCACGGCTTCATACCAGCTTTGTGTCAAAGTGTTTCCAAAAAAATCTACATATATTTATTTAGTAGAAGATGCGCCACCTAACTGCATTCATGTAAATTGTGTATCCTAATTGTTGTTAAATTAAATGCATAGGAGGAGAAAATTACTGAGCGAGAAATGATAATAATAATAATAATAATAACTAGAACAGCTTCTCTCATTTGGGATTATCTCAATTAATCTCCATCACAGTACCCTCTCGATCTGGAGTCTGGCCAAGCTGGTCACCTGGGTAGAAGTGGAAAAACTTTCAGTCATGTTTTCTTTGGCTCTGAGCACCAAGTCACGACTGTGGACGGCGCCCAGGCTGACGCTGGCCGCCTTTGTCCTGTTGACTGTTTTCCTGTCAGATTTACTAATCAGCTGTCGTTTTGATCATTTAAGCAACATGTGTTTCAAGCTTATTATGATTATTATTGTTTATTTTATCTCCTCTTTTAATCTGTTGATTAATTGTAAACTTGTTCTGTTTCTCTTCAGGCTGTGTTGGAGAAGCCTGCAGCCGTTGGCAGTGATGCCGCGCCTAAAGTGGAGAAGAAGACTGTTGCTGCTGTATGTTACTTTTCAGATTAATTTAAGACGAGAGCACAACCAGTATTATCAACTGTACGTCAGTCATTTATTTTATTAGGTACTCCATAAAGCAGAACGAGTGCACACATGGTGAAACTCTTACACTGTTTCCAAGTGCACTTATTTAATAATTGTTTTTCTAATCAGTCTATTTGAGTGCATGTGGCACATGCAGCAGTGCACGTCGTCTGAGCACGTGGTTGGGTCAGTGTCTGGCTGACTGTGATTTTTTTTTTTTTTTTTTTTTAATTAAAAAAAAAATTTTTTTTTTTTTAACCCTTTATAGCAATGCTGAGTAGTTTTTGTATAAATGTATTGCTGTTTTGTTCAGAGGGACACAAGCTGATGTTCAGTTAAGAGCCCTGATGATGGTCAGTTCCTCTGATCAAACAGGTGGTAGTTTTAAAAAAAAAAAAAAATAACGATATTCATCATGAAAGGCTCACAAGATTACTGCAAGTTAATAGGAATAAAAGTTAGGGCTTCAACGTGAGTACAGCTTCTTTGTATTGAAACTTTGTATGAAACGGTTAATAAATGTTGTGTTCATTGTTTGGCGTAAATTTCCACAGGAATCCAAATCATTTGCAGTCAACATGTTCAAGGGCCAGATCGCGACACCTCAGGTGTTTCCCTTTCCTAAAGGTAATTTCTACGCACTTTGACCCGTTTTAAAATCCACCACCATCTCATGGAAAAGTTCTGATATGTGTGTCTGTGCCGTAGCCCTCAACGAGGAGCAGGAGCAGTTTCTCAAAGAGCTTGTGGGGCCAGTCTGCAAGTTTTTTGAGGTATTTTTAAACCCATTTGAATTGTTACTTTTATCTCATTCCCACATGGTGTCTTCACATCTTGGTTGTAACCTCTTTCCATGTTTCTTCTTCATGTATACAGGAGGTAAATGACCCTGCTCAGAATGATGCGTTGGAGAAGGTGGAGGATCACACCATGGAGGGCCTGAAGGAGATGGGTGCCTTTGGCCTGCAGGTGCCAGCTGATCTGGGCGGCCTCGGCCTCTCAAACACCCAGGTACAGCAGCTTGATTAAATTTATACCTGTTCTCTAACACATGCCCTCAAGCAAGCGTTGTTTTTTTTAATTATGTCAGACTTATGAATCTAATAAGATCCCATTTATCTGCCTTACAGTACGCCCGGCTGGTTGAGATCGTCGGCAGTCATGATTTGGGTGTCGGCATCACGCTGGGTGCTCACCAGTCAATCGGCTTTAAGGGGATTTTGCTTTTTGGAAACAAAGCACAGAAGGAGAAGTACTTGCCCAAACTTGCCACAGGTAAGACGACAAACATCTGTGTCTTTGTTTGGATGCAGCTTTTAGGATGTAAATCAAAGTTTGATTTGTAATAGCAAACATGCTTCTTATTATACAATATTGGAGGAAGTTAAAAAAAAAACAGTGTGTGTTTGTGTGTCTTAGGTGAAAATATAGCAGCCTTCTGCCTGACTGAGCCAGCCAGCGGCTCTGATGCCGCTTCGATCAAGACCACGGCTGTTCTTTCCCCCTGCGGGAAGTACTACACTATGAATGGAAGCAAGATCTGGATCAGGTGAGGAAGTGGCGCATGTGAACTTAGTCAGGTTTTGGTACATTGACCACAAGGGGGCAGCACATCAATTCAGAAAATTGACAGCTTGAGGTTGCAGGTGTGTTTTTACTTTCTATCTATCTATCTGTCAGCAATGGAGGCTTGGCTGAGATCTTCACTGTGTTTGCAAAGACACCTGTGAAGGATCCTAAGACTGGGGAGATGAAGGACAAGATCACTGCTTTCGTAGTGGAGAGGAGCTTTGGAGGAGTGACAAAGTGAGCTGACTTTTAAGCTCATATGTTGATTAAGCACCTGTCATTTTCAGTATTTCACATTAATGTCATCAATAACGTTTATACACAGTGGCCCTCCGGAGAAGAAAATGGGCATCAAAGCGTCCAACACAGCTGAGGTCTATTTTGACAACGTCCAGGTGCCAGTCGACTGCGTGCTGGGCGAGGTGGGAGGAGGCTTCAAGGTGGCTATGAACATCCTGAACAATGGGCGCTTTGGCATGGCAGCCGCCCTATCCGGCACCATGAAAGGCGTCATTGCTAAAGCCGTAAGTACATTACCAATGTCGCCACGTGTGTGGGAAGGGAAGTTGGTTTGAAGTGCAACAGCAGAAACGTACGGCTGAAGCTGTAGCTCTCACTGTCAGCTTACTTCCTGTATGTGCCGTTAGGGTTCCCATCTGCTGCTTGAGAGTTGTGTCTGCATTATCTGTTTGGCGCTTGTGTTTAACCCCTTTGTTTCAGAGTTGCATTTCTCTTGTTGTGGGTTTGGTAGGAAATTCCCCATTTAAATTCACTGTGGCCCGTTTTTCTGCTGAAATTGCAGGGATGAAAAAATTCAAATGCACTCATGTTATGAGTGATGCTTTTCTGTTGAATTCCCATCAGAAGAAGATCTGCACATCAGTCTTGTTTTTGCATTGTAATAACTGGTTGTGATGTGCAGAAAAGTACCTAAACATAATGCCAATAGTAAATATTATAACAAATAGTATTTAACCAGTCCTGGTAGTGTGTAAAACTAAACGGGCTCGTCCTCTGAGTCAGCATGAGTTCATTTTAGTGGTGTTTCCTCACAGTGAGGATTTCAGTCACTGATGATGCAGGTTAAAATAAAATAGTTGTAAGCTGTGAGCTTAATGACTCTGGTTTTGTCCTGACTTAAATCATTTTAATTTGTGTCCATGTAAAACAAAGATAAGCTGCACATTCTCGCATTGAAATTTAATGATTTCATCACCAGTACTTTAAGTTGGCATGTGAGCGAAAGGATCCATGTGATGCTCCTCTAATTACAGTACATAATAATATCTGTCTTTTCACTCATTAATACTAGAAATAAATGTTTTTTTTTTGTGTACAAAGTGTCAGTGTTGGAGTAACTTTTGGTATTCTGTTATCTGGATGGAAGCTGAAGCAACACCTGGCCAGCCATCCTAAATCTTTCCCTCCTCCGTGCCAAGAATTGGTCAGCTTCGTCTGCATTCGTCTCTGGTTTCAAGGTGGCACTACCAACGTTTTGCAGAAGAAACCGTCTCTGGAGAACATTAGATAGAAATGCAACCAGTCAGAGAAATGAGGCCTGCAACATGTGCGGAGGAACAGCCAGACTAGTATAAAAGCCATCCAAAATCACGTGCACCAGAGTAGGAACGCTGGTGAATGATCGTTAAAAACTGATCCACGGTGTTGCAAGCGATTCTGCAGCCATCTAGGTTGTTTTGAACCGTGGCTCTTGGGCGCTCCTGCGTGAATCGTTGCATAGATCTCGCCGTTTTGGTACGGTTTGTTGTGCAGAGGAAACATCTGCGATGAGAGGGGCAGCACATTTATTTCATTAGTTTATTACAAACTGCATGATTAATTGCATGTTCTGAGCTGATGAACTTCTTCAGTATGAGAAATGATGTTCAGTCTTGTGTGTCTTTTTTTTTTTTTTTTTTTTTTGTTCCCCATTTGCTTATTTCATATCTTGTGGTACTTTGCAGCAGTTCCACAATCTGCAGCCCATCACAGCATCTCTGATGCCCTTTTACACACTGGCCAACAGCCTTGCAAAACTTCCTCTTTTTATGTACAAAAACTACAGCAAAGTTTTTTTTTTGTTTTTTTTTTGTTTTGTTTTTTTTTGGGGGGGGGGCACAAAGACTGCCAAGTTTGGGTCCAGTCTTGAAGTTTGAGGAACTATAACATTTAAACTTTTGGACCGTGTGTCTGGGAGAAACAAATGATCATTTCTTTTTCCTGTCATCAGGTGGATCATGCAGCCAACAGAACCCAGTTTGGAAACAAGATCCACACATACGGAGCCATCCAGGAGAAGATGGCTCGCATGACTATGCTGCAGTATGTCTCAGAGGTTAGACCGAGCCACAGGACACTTTTGTTTGCCGGCACCTCACATTTATACTGCTGTGTAACATTGACATGTCGAATGTTCATGTGATCCAAACTGAAGCAGGAATGCTCATCTTATAGGAAATAACGGCATATTCCTCACTCCGGCTCTCTGTTTTATCGCCAGCTCACTAGATCTTGGCACAAAGTGTTTGGGTTTCATTAATTTCCTGCCACTTTTTCACTTCATTTCACTTCCAAGAACATTTCTCAAGCAGAAAGTCTCCTAGAAGTTCTCGTTAGTGCTGCTCATCATTCAGTTACTCTGCACAGATACTGAAACCTTTACATAGGTTTGTTTTAAGACGATGTCAGCAGGCTCATGTCGGTTCTTCTGTGTCTGGTTGCAGTCCATGGCGTACATGATCAGTGGGAACATGGACAGCGGAGCTACAGAATTCCAGATAGAAGCAGCCATCAGCAAGATCTTTGCTTCTGTAAGAACTTTAATAGACTCTTGATAAACTGTTTCAGCTGAACGTTTTTGCTTGCAGATGTGTTTTTTGTTGCTTTTTATGCCTAAAACCGGAAACATTGGACATTTTTCTACTTTGTGTGCATGTTTTAGTATTTGCATATCTTTCACAACATTAATGTTCCTCATTCTGCAAAATATCTAACAGGAATTAGGTTTCTTAAGGCTCGCTGCTCATTTTCAAGATGAAATTAAACAGTGTTTTTTTTTTTTTCTTTAAATCAAATTTTTATCTAATGATCTGTTTTAAACACAAACAGGAAGCTGCATGGGCAGTGGCTGATGAGAGTATCCAGATAATGGGCGGGATGGGTTTCATGAAGGTGAGTGCTTAGTCAACGTCCCGTCTCGCACAAAACTTCAGTTAAACGTAAAATTAAACGTCGAAACCATTTTCCTCAGCGCCAACTGTAGGACCTCAGGTTAACCAGAGAAGTAAAACTTCAGTTGGTTGTTTGATGTTGACACGATTGTGCATCCGAGCAGGAATAAATCGCCAAATAAAGCCTGGCAGATCCTGCATAGCTTCCCGACAGTTGCTCTTCGTGTTTTCAGTTCCACTTCCGCATGTCTCCTTTTGCAACTTCTCCGCAAACACTGAAGTAGAGAATTTGATGTTTGTTGATGCCCTCTGAGTGAAAGGAGGCATGATCGAAATCCAAACAAGATGATTCTTTTTTTTTTTCTTATCCTGCTCCGTGTGTAGTTAAGTTACCTGTCAACATAATGAAAACGCTGCCAGTTTTTTATTTTTTTTAAATTTTTTATTTGCAGTCAAATCAACAAATGTTTACTTAGCTGTTGTTGTTTCAGTCTATTTGTGTATCTGCTCCTCGGTGATGATGCGATAAGTAAAAATGACTTCAGGCAGCCTCTCTATAGCTGAGGCACCGCAGCCGCTTTACCTTTCAGACGGCCTCATCTGGCGCACAGTGACAGCAGCTCGACATGTCATTGTGGTTGTGGGTCACACAGTTGCAGAAGATACTAAAACCAATATGTGGGGGGTGGGGGGTTGTTTTTCCTCCATTGTTCAGATTTTTTTTTTTTTTTTTAACTCAAGAAGTTGACTGCTTCTTGAGTAAAGAAAGCGTGGCGAAGACATGTAGGCGGTCAGATTAGGATTTTCTGCTTTAAAATAAATGTGCAGGTGAACCGGTGGTAACGGTCCCAACAGAGGTGGAATTTCTCTGCACACGACAACACCTGTCACACAAGGATGCAGTTGGATTAAATGGGATTATAAGTAAGATCAGAAAGTTCTGACTTAGAAGGGACTGCAGATGATGCCTTCATGGTGTCTATATTTAGTTACCCGTGCAGCGAGAGCTGTGTGAGAGGAGACGGGGAAACTTTAAAACCCCGGTATTAATGCTCATATTTTGCATTTTGAGTCAAGGTTTCACTTCAGTGAGAGGAGTGTTTCTGCACGTTTTCGCTTCTCTGCTGCTTTAAATCGTTGAACTGTGGCGTCTGTCTTTATGCCTCTTTTTTGAATATGGTGCTTTCTTGATTTTTACTCTTAACTTGGCTGAGACACGAAGCCTCTTCAATAAACTCAATCTAGAGTTAATTAGGGCTGAAAAAACGTAAAAATTCGTAACCCAGCAGTGCAAGAGAAAAATGTGTTTGAATGAGTAAATTACTGGTGTTTGCATCGTCTTTTTTCACCCATCTAAAAGCAGAAGCTGATTATCCGTTTGTTTCTGTAGGACTGCGGAGTGGAGCGAGTGATGAGGGACCTGAGGATTTTCAGGATCTTTGAGGGCACAAACGACATCCTGAGGCTCTTTGTAGCTCTGAATGGCTTCCAGGTAACATCAAATCCCCCTCTTTTTCTTTTTTTTTTTTTTTTTTTTCTCACGTACTTTGTACACTAATATTAAATTAAAATCATATGCTCAAATTGTCCAGAGAAAGTTTCATTAAACACAAACACAAGCTGTTTCTCACCCCCTCACTCAGCTGTACGTGTTGTTCATCCCTCCAGAATGCTGGTAACCACCTGAAGAGCCTACAAAAGGCCCTGAAGAATCCCATCGGGAACGCCGGGCTGCTGGCAGCAGAGATCACAAAGAGAGCAAAAAGGTTCACGTCGGCTTTTTCTTTTTTTTTTTTTTTCATTCACACTTCTTGTTCCTGTCCCACTAGGTGGGAGACGGGGGAACCCCCGTTCAGCTCACCCTGTATGAGGGGGGGGGTGGTGCAGCTCTCAACCTTTGTTCTTACTTTTTCTGTTCGAGTTCAAACCAGATTAATAATGACACAAAATTTAAGAGATAAAATCATGACAAACTCTATGAACAAAAATGTCCTTGTACAGGATGTGACCTGTTTCATAACTTCATCTTGTAATATCAGTAAAGTTCCCATAATGAAGATTTAAAGTGGCTGTTTTTTTTTTTGTTTTTTTTTTAAATATAATACGTAAACTGTTAACTCCAGGTTGTCGTATGCTAAAACTAAATGTACTGAAAATGAATAATTCTGCATGCTTTCACATTTTTGTTTTAATAATGTTGTGCTCTCACATGTTAAGCCAGCGTCCTCCGTCAAACACGATTCATCTTGAATTCAGGCAGTGAAGCTGCCAGAAGGCTGATTTAAGTTTTAACCCATGTAACTCCACAGCAACGCTGCCATTCAACAGCCATGGGGGGGGTAGTCGACCACAGAGCTGTCAGTTGCGTTTTAACCGGCTGTTATACAACGCTCTCTGTTTCTCACGTCTTTTAGAAAGGCGGGTTTCAGCACAGGCCTGACGCTGCAGGGAAGTATACATCCTGAGCTGGCGCAGAGTGGTGACCTGGTATGTTAACATCTTTTATGTATTTATTTATTTATTTATTTATTTATTTTTTGTTGAGCATGGTGCAGGTTTTTTTTTTTTTTAATTTTTACATATTTAGACCATTGGGAACCTCTTTGCATGCGACTCCCACCTGATTCGGAGGGTTTTGGTTTTCCTCTGATGGACTTTAAGCAGTTCAGACCTGGCGTGGCGAGCCTCCTGTTGGGTTCGATCACACGTGGACACTGTTAAACACAGGTGCGAGTGCACTCGCGTGGATTGAGGATGACTTCAGATCCACGTGCATTCGTTGTGGCAACATTTCTTTTAACAAAACAAGTGTGACCGGGCCTCTGGTCGTCTCGTGGCTGACGGAGCTTGGGATGGTGCTTCAGCAGGAGAGGGAGAGATGCTGCTTCTTCAGGTTTCTGAGGACGGCAGCAGGGTTCATGTTTTTCTTTTCCTTCACCTGAACACCTAAAAGACGACCTGCCGCTATGGCGCTCATTACTGATTCCCAGTTTTTCTGTTTCCCAGACGGTTAAAGCCATCGAGCAGTTTGGAGCAGTCATCGAGGAGCTGCTGGTCAAACACGGCAAGAGGATCATTGGTGAGTTAACTTTGCTCTGCAGAGAAACTTTGTCTGATCTGGTTTGTTCGCTCTGTGGTAGAGTGGCAAGTTTTACAAAGAGAACTCAACAACCGGCCAATTTTTGTCAGATGAACAGTTTATCCTGAAGAGAGTGGCAGACTGTGCCATTGACCTCTACGCCATGGTGGTCGTCCTGTCCAGGTACGCCAACGTAACTACACGTCCTCTGGTTTTTGTCGGTTTCTTATTTGTTCTTCATTCCAGTTTCAGTGTTTGACTCCCCCTCAGTTTTTTTTTTTTTTTTTTTTGTTCCGTTGTCCCCCTTTTTTTTTTTTTTTTTTTTTTTTTTTTTTTTTTTTTACAAACTCCCACACGACCATGAAGTGAAATGTTTTAGCTTTTGTTCTTTGTTCCACTTCCCGCAGAGCTTCTCGCTCTCTGAGTCAGGGCCACGCTTCAGCTCAGCATGAGAAGATGCTGTGCGAGACCTGGTGTATGGAGGTGAGGTCCCCTTCCAAACCAGACAGCCCAACACAAACAGTTGTTGTCCAGTAGACGCGAGGGGTCACCGCACTGACATAATGATAAAGAGCCAGATTGGTCGTTTTCATTGGTCTTCACGTGAACTGCAGCATTAATCAAACGGAAAACATCCATGTTATTTTTCCCACATTTGATGTTTGAGTGGCACTCTTGGAAAAAATGTCATCTAATAGTTTCTCTGTTTGTGGTTTACCGATGCCTGAGTGGAGGCTCTGCACCTCCGTTCCTTCTCGAGCTATTTTTAACCGCTTAACATTTGAGTAAACTGCCGGCAGTCCTGGTTTTTTTTCCATTACTGTTGCAGATGTGAAACACCACGGCAGAGTTGAGGGTGAAACTAATCCTTTTGGAGGCGTTACTGTTGGATTTGCAGCCAAAAAAAAAAAACAAAAAAGATGCACAGCTCTAACATGTTTAATCTCATACTGTGTAAACAGGGTTGAATTAATACTAGAAGACAATTTGACTGTCAGTGTGAAGATTTAGTCAACTGAATTTGTATGATTTAGGCAGTCTTAATAATTTAAATAAACTGGTGATAAAGGTCAGGGTTCCCAAACGCAGCTCGTGTAGTTTAATCCAACGCAGGCTTCCAGACTGGTCTCTGATCTCATCTTCCTCTTCTTCATCCTCTTCAGGCCCATGACAGGGTCATGCAGGATGTTAAGATCCTGCGCTCGGGTCAGTCCAAACAGCTCTTCAACAACATGCGGTCCATCTCTACTGCCGTGGTGGAAAACGGAGGCGTGGTCTCTCCTCACCCCCTCGGTTTCTAAGCGACCCACACACTGTCGTCTGGATGTAGTTGGTTTTTTCTTTTTCTTTTTTTTTCACCTTTCTGGATCTCTAACCAGGTTCTGGGTCAAGTCCAGCCAAAGTTAATCACTCTCACATTGGTGCCCTTTTATTCACTATGTACGAATAAGCTTTTTTTTTTTGGTGATAAAGGGAGACGCAGGGCTGAAACATACTCAGACATTTACACAGTTTGTGCCTGACAACTGTGATCAGTTTTGGTGTCTTTTAATGCTTTTCTGTCATTTTATTTATTTAGCTTTTTTCTCCAAGGCTGTAAGATATTTGCCAGATTTTGAGTCTTCAGGAGGTAAAAGGGTTTAGATGAAGTTTAGATTAAATCAGCCCTGCTACCTGCTTCTGATGCAGTTAAAGACTGAGTGTAAACGTGCAGGATGCTTGTAAACGGACGAGTTGGTTTGTTCTCTGACTTCATAGTAGCAGATTTGAAAAGAATTACTGTATTTGCTTTAACATCAATACAACATAATCAATGCAACTTAAAAAAGGAAACCAGTTAACCTTTAAAAAGCAGATGCAGTTGGGATCGAAGGTATTTTGAAAGTCAGATTTATAACTTTTTTTTTATATATATATATATCTACTCCTTGCCTACATGTGCTCATACCTGCCAGTTGAGCACTTTAAATGCCTTTCTGCATGTTGAGCTCAAACAAATATGAACAAAAAGTAAAACTTTTGCCTTTTTGAAGCTCCTGCTTTGTTTTGACTTTAGTCAAACACTACTTTCTCTTTTAAAAGGAAAAATGAAAGTGATTGTCATGTGAATTTATTAGGCGAGAGTGTTTCTTCTGTTGAAGATTAGACATTAAATTAATTTGTAGGAAGTGTATCTTGTTTTTAAGATAGAGCAGCACTTATTTGTACCAATTATTTGTCGACATTGCGTTCTTCAAGATTAAAATCATCGCCTTCTGTACAGAAAGGATTAACAATATTGTTAAATTGCTTTGAAGGAATAATTAAGACATGTAATTGAGTGAATTTGGTGTGGTCACATTAAAACATACTCACCTGTTTATCTGCCTCAGAAAACACTTGAACGTAGTGGATATCAATATAAGTTAAATAAAAATTAAACTGCAGTAATTGTATCAATAAATATACCTCTGGCCTGATGAAGTGTTGCCTCTGTGAAGTTTTTGGTGTCTTGTCTGTTAAGTGAGGCTGTAACACTTTAGCTCCTTGCATGCACTTTAGAAACCTGTTTAAAATACTTGTTGCCCGTCTTGCCAACACACCGCTTTCCTGTTTCTGTTGTATTCATAACTGCCTGTCACTTTGGTTTCACTTCTGCAGACCAATTCTTCAAAGACTTAACGCTTTACAAGAATACCCCTACGAGTTTTAGCTAAGATTTCTATTGGTGCATTTAGGCGCCGAGACGAAATACAAACAAGAACTTTTTCCTGCTCTTTGCATGAACGCTACATCAACAAGTGTGAGTTCTGCGCGTCGTCAGGCCGAGAAGGCAGTGTGATAGAAGCTCCTCTCCAGTCTTGTGGTTTGAGCGTTAGGAAATTCCCCTGAAGCGCCGCGCTTTTCTGGTTCAAACCCGACCAGCATTCACAAGTGCTGTTCTGCATCTGTGAATGCTGACTGGCAAACACTGGGAAACTGAAAAAAAATTCAAGCAGATTTTTGTATTTCACGTTAGTCTTACAACTTAGTCGTAAAGTCACTCCTGACAAAGGAGAAATTATTTTTTTATTTTTTTTTTTTTTGTGAAGAACTTTAAACACTTATAGTCTTTTGCCTGCACAACATAGTAGTTGCAGCACTCCGTTTGGAGAATCATGCAGGAATCGTAGATGGAAGGTTGTCTGTTAACCTCAACTATTTCATCAGCTGCTTTTGCAACGGTAACAAGGAACAACAGCCTTATTTTGTAACAAGGTGATGCAAAGTGCATAACAATGCATTCTGCGCATGTGTATATATATATATATATAAGTAAACACAAGGTTTGGAAACATGGTGTAAACAAAAGTAAATTGTAAACCTTCATATGTCTGGTTGATCCTTGGGGAAGGTTTCAGGTTCACACGTTTAACACGATAAGCTGTAATTATAAATGCCAAGCGAGCACAGGTCCAGAGATGACTGCATGAAATGTGCCACTTAACCCCAAAACAAACAAAAAGGAGCTAAGATGCTGTCTGAAAGTGTAGAAAGAGTTTATCTACAGTAAAACATATTCTGTATCAACATGAGCCGGAAGGTCCACGAACTTGATCAATTTCCATTCTTTCTATCTGGAGGAACATGACAAAATTTCAGTACAAATGTATAAGAAGCTTGTGCAGAGCTTCCCAAAGCCTTTAGGATTAGATTCAGCTGATGTTACTACAGGTCACAAGGCAGTGAAATGCTCAAATGTTAGTTTACGCCGTTTAAAGGCAGTTCTGCAAATGCAAATTTAACTTCTGACTTTAGAGAAAGTAATAAACACTCAATGTTATGACGTTTTGCCAAAAAAAACCAGAAAGATTTCCAGAACTGCACTACCAGATGTTGAGAGGAAATAAAAGTTTATGCATCTTCTTCTAAACTTTATGTGAACTTCTGGATGCAGATCTTTATCTCCTTAAACCTTTGATAAACAACATTGACATTTATGATGATGCACTTACACGAGAGTGCTGTGTCATAGGACGATAAATACTCGTGAACTTCAGACTACCTAAAAATAATTATTACAATAAAAAAATAATAAATAACTCATTTTTTCCCCCAATTAAGCTACACTTTTACGCTAAAGCACCAGATGGCCTCTCAGTATCTGCCAGTTTCAGTGACCAGTGTGGGTACTAAAATCTTTGAAAATGTATAAAATGTTTTGTTTGTGAGATGTTAAAGCAGGGTTAAGGGTGAAGAGTTTTAATGTTAACATTTTTCTTTAACTTGCTTTAACTTCAGGTGGAAAAACTGAAAATTTATCTTTAATATCACCATGAAAATTCTCTAGTTTATTACTTTCTATATCACTTTCAGAAAAAAGTTTTATTTCATGTTTTTGTTTTTCACAAGTTGAGAAATAAAAGGATTTTCCTATTAAAGTATTATTATTATTATGTGTTACAAGTATTTCTTGAATACAATTTAAACAGAAAATTGTATTTGAAAAATGAAGGTTATTAAAAGTTTGCACGTTTTCTTTACATGTCTGACAGAAGACATGAAGACAAATGATCCAAACCTAAAAACTGATGAGTGCCTAAAAAATCTACAGCAGCTCAACTGATCTGTTTAAAATGATTTAGCATTTTAAAAGTAATTTTTTTTCTTTTTTTTTATAAAAAAAAACAAAACAGTCAAAACATCAGTTATATTCCCTTTTTTCCCTCTTGTCCTCCACACATTTAATACCGATCAGAGCCACTGTGCAACCATTACACAATGTACATTGTACATACATATTTCTGAAAAATATAAACGCAATTTATGTTAAATAACCACAAAATGTTTCACAATGCATATCTTATTTACAATCACACATGACCTGACTTGCAAGATGCGGCTGTCGCTGTGGATTGACACACCGACCCGCTCTGCTGCCAGATGTGAGTTGTGTGTTTGTCTCTTCAACTGATTATTAACATAATATTAAAATTAGATGTTTGAGACCTTTACATTCCTACTTTTTAATTTTCACTGCATGAAAAACGCATAACATCCAGAAGCCGTTATGTTTATGTGTGTCTTCTCTCCTTGTCATTATAGTCCTCAAGGATCACCTGAACACATTGGGGATCAATTCCTGGTGACAGGAATTTCTGCATCTGGCTGCTTCGTAGGCACTTTGTCAGTCACCAAATGAAAAGGTGAAATACAGACCAAAATATATCCTGCAGATGTGCCAAGGAAGCAGCACCTCCTGACTGAAATGTTCTGGCTTCCAGTTAAAAAAAAAAAAAGAGGTCTTTTCTAAGTTCCTCGTCAGGCCTGAGATGGAAGTACCTGCTGCACATCCAAGTGTTCCAGTCACAGATCAGCTACTCATTTGACCAACTTTTTCCCATCAGGCTTTGTCCATAATCTCTTGGTATGAGCACGAGTCATGTGAGGAACTGGGGCCTGACAACGGTCCAGTTTCTTCCTCCTGCTCCTCTGGGACTTGTGGGATCTCCGCAGAGATGATCGTCTGCGCTGTTAGCGTTCGTTCCCTGAGGGAGGGGAACACAAAAAACAAAAAAAGAGAGTTAAAAAAAGAGCTCTTCTGCACTTTTGTCTTTGATGTGGTCTCTGAAACACTCATAATGGAAGCCATGAATGGGCAGTAATCATAGTCAAGGTGTTTTCATGTATTTCTAACAATCTAGTCATCTTCTTGCTTTTAGATTAAGAAACTACATGATTAATCTTTTCATGAAAAGTTAGTTTATCAACTGCAAACTGAAGAATAGTAGACACTCATGGGGAAAATCGGTAATAAATACAATACTTTTATTAGTCCGTGTGGTTTAATGATCTATGTTAAGCCCTATGTGGCTGATGGAATCCGTTGCCATGTGAACTGTTATTCAGACATGTCTTGTGACCTCATGGTGTTTATCTAAATGTGGACTTTTCCACTGGAAATGTTTTTCCATAAATATCCACTTTTATCCAACCAAAAGAGGACCAAAATAAAGTTGTGGGATCAGTGCATTGGGAAAATGTAGAGTATTGGTGTATACACATGGAAGTAGCACAAAGAAAACACAATACATATGAAAAATATAATTTTCTTTGTTTAAATATTTTGCTAATTTTATAACTAACTAACTAACTGAGACATGGAAAAGTTATTTAAGATTACCCAACTAACACTACACTCCCACTGTCAGGCATGGTGGTGGAAGTGTGATGATTTGTTTATCTTGGCATCTACGAGACTTGGGTTTGGAGATTGAGTTGACGTCATTAGAACTCTGCCAAAAACCTTAATGAACTAAAGCTATATTTGATACAGTTGGTCACAATGTATAACCTAAATGACTGGAGAAATGGGCAGGTCTTTCCCGAACTGTACTAAGCTGGTTCAAAACATACTTAAAGAACAGGAAATAGTTTGTGTAAATAGGTACTTTACATCTGAGCAGACAAGAATCACATGTGGGGTTCCCCAAGGTTTCATCCTGGGACCTCTTCTGTTTAACATCCACATGCTCCCATTGGCACAGATTATAAAGAACAACAAAACAAACTACCACAGCTATGCAGATGACACACAGATATATATTACAAAATACCAGGGGACAGAGACCCTGTACAGGTTCTGGGTAAATGCACTGAGGAGATTTACGACTGGATGTGCCACAATTTTCTCCAGCTAAACAAAAACAAAACTGAGGTAATTGTCTTTGGAGCAAAAGACAAACGATCACAGGTCACCACAGACCTTCAATCTATACACCTAAAAACCACCAACCACGCCAGATACCTGAGTGTAGGGATGGAGAAACACATCAAGGCAAGAACAAAGTCAGCCTACTATCACCGCAAAAATATATCAAGGTTAAAAGATCTGGTGTCTCAGCAGGACCTGGAAAAACTAGTCCCTGCATTCATCTTTAGGAGGCTTGAAAACAGCATCTTTACAGATCCACCTAAAACATCTGTTAGACAACTGCAGCTGATGGACCACATCAGTCCATCTCTGAGGTCTTCACACTGGCTGCCTGTCCATCAGAGGATGACTTTAAAGTTCTGATGCTGCTCTATGAAGCTCTGAATGGTCCAGGTCCAAAATACATCAGTGACCTCCTGACCCAGTATGAACCTTCCAGACCCCTCAGGTCATCTGGATCCAGTTTTTTTATTAGTTCCCAGATTCAGAACCAGACATGTTGAAGCTTCTTTCAGCTTCTCTGCTCCAAATGTCTGGAACAAACTCCCAGAAAGACTCAGATCAAATGAAAGTTTATTTAAATCCAGGTTGAAGACACATCTGTTCAGCTGTATTTGAATAAAGTTCCAAATCTACAGTTTTACTTGTAAGCTTAAGTTTCAAAACCTGATTACATTTTAACCACTGATTTTATCTGCTGTTCTTTTTTCGTTCTTTCTTTTGTTAACATTTTAAATCATGCTTTTTATTGATCTGTTTTTAAAGTCTCTCTAAAGCACTCTCAATCACCTTGTTGTTGAATTGTGCCAATACAAATAAACTTGCCTTAAACTGGCCTTGCCTTAGTAAGAAAAATGAACCAAAGTTCCTAAACAAAGATGTTAGAGACGTAAAAAGTCAGACAGGAAACAAATCTTCACGATTTCAAAACGACCCACTGTGATCAGGTGATTTGCATCATGTTAAAAGAGGTGATACTAATTTTTGCCCATGGATGTATTTTACAATCACTGATTTGAATACAGGGTATCTTTAGAGATAAATGCTGGTATTTATATATATATATATATATATATATATATGATTACGTCAAGTGATTATGACAGTGGAAAAGTTCATATGTGGGAGCTAAAAATAAATCTTTTCCAGGATGATTAATGATAGATCAGTGGTTCAGTTTATCGCTGTGCACTTCAAAAGCCGACATGATTAACTTGAACAAAACCACCATGAGGGCCGAACGATAGACGATTAATAGCTACATGTGCTGCCACACACATGATATTGTAGTGTTCAGGTATTTACTTATTTCAGCAAGACGATGCAAAAGCACGTTGTGCACGTTGTACAAGATGAGTGTTTTACAACAGAATATTGCATAGATATCAGATCATTAATGTTTACGCATATTACAACAGTTTCTCAGTCTCATTGAGAGTTTTAATAGTTTGCAAATCATTCCCACGTACTATTTACATTTGCGAAGCTTCCCAACTTTTTTATTAGAAACGGGGTTGAATAAAAACAGACAAAAATGTGTTTTCATAGCATATCTCGTTCATATTATATCATTTCTGCAAGAACCTTTATAGGTAACAATTATGATGGATTGTAAGTTGTAACAAATGTCTTTTATTTATTTATAAATAATCAACCCTTCTTAACTATATTGATTGGTTTTAAATCATAACTGAGGACAAAAGGTCCGGCTGATATTGATCTCCCCCCAACATGACAGTGGCTCACTTCTGCACTCCTTCATTTATGATTACCAACTTTGATTAATGTTTGTAGAAGTGATTACTTAATCATTATATTATTAATTGCATGTTAACATTCGTGGTAAAATGCTTTATGCTGTGTGACTGCTGAATTAATAGTTAATATCAATGTTTAAGCACATTGTTACCAGATAGATAACAGTGAGAAAACATGACTAATCCTGCAAAAAAAAAGAAAAAAGGAAAACTGCAAATGCATCAGGAGCAAACACATTATCATATTTTTGTTGTGGATATCAAACAGACCCATTAATGTTGAAACAGACTCATTAATGTTGAAACAGACCCATTAATGTTCAAACAGACCCATTAATGACTTTGGTTGCTGATGGATTGGACTTTATGAAAGCGTTTGAAATGAACCAGCCTGATGACTCAGAGAGCGAGGATGAGGAGCAACATTACAGATACACTCTCAAATGCACAAGATAACGATAACTTTTTTTGTTTGTTTGTTTTTTTTCCCTCCCACCTCACCAAGGCACCTTTTACACATTCGTGTATCTATAGTTTTAAACCTTAAGCCCTACTTGGGACCAGTGTGTAGTTATAGAGCGGTTCTCAGAATTAAAACGTTAACTGTAAAGAACCATCACGGAAGTTACGGAATTATTCATGTTGTAGTAATATCTGTGCTTCCACACGTGAATGTCTGAACTGTGGGGAAACTGGAGACACAAGCAGTTGGTATTAGTTTGACATGAAGTAAATTATATGACTTTTACTTCTTTTTTATTTTAAGTAAGAAGCCCAAGGCTTTCCCTTTGATTTAAGAAGGTACGCTACAGCCATGCTGCGGTGATCATTTATGAATTTATCCTCACAGACCTCTAAAAAAGGAGACATGTTAGGAGTTTGCTGGTCTGGAGCAGTCATAACCTCACTATGTGTAGATACTTGTGCGTCTTTACGCACGGGTGTTGACATAATGTGGCAGATCAGGTGCGCATACCTCGCTCTGGGTTTTGTGTGGGGCCAGTTTGCCTGTACAGTCCACCCGAGGGCCGTCTTCAAGTAGCGGGATAGGCAGGGGAACCTGTGATTTAGCTGCTCCATAAGCTCCTCTTTACGCAGGCCGTAAATAACCGGCGCAATGCACTGCGCCAAATTAAAGAAAGCGAAGATGACAACGGCGGACAGCTCCTTAGTATGCCGCTGAATTAATTCCCTTTTGAACAGAATTGTCAGAACAAAGTTCACAAAGTTGGGCAGGATGTAAACGGCCAGCTGGGTGCAGTGCAGGGCGATGGTTCTGCAGCCGGCTCGGTTGCGCCTGTTGAGCACGCCCAGCCGCCGCCCCTCCACCAGTATCCTCACATAGCTGTACAGGATGATCAGCGTGCACAGGCTTATGAAGACGACCTTTTGGAGCTCACCCCTCCTCAGCTGCTCCTTGTCGCAAGTCCTGTTGTAGATGACGTCGGGGTGCGGCTGGAAGAGCAAGCTGAGGGGGATCACCAAGGCCACCAGCCAGGTGAGGAGGCCCAGCAGCCAGGGCCAGCAGCCCGCGGTGCAGGTGGACGTGTAGCGCATCGGGTAGCACACGGCGCAGAGGCGGTCAAGGGCCATGGCCGTGAGCGTCAGTAGGATGTTGGCGGCGCTGCTGATCATGGCGGTGATCATGGCGAGACATGCCGAGTGGCTCGGGTGCGCGTCCAGGTGGATCTGGTAATAGAAGACGCTGCTGGTGCCCAGGTAAACCAGAGCGGACACCAGCAGGTGGAAGAGCAACACGAAGCGGGCGTGAGAGCGCAGGCTCTCCTCACACACAATGGTCCAGTTGATGATGAGGTTGAAGAAGAACAGCACCGAGAACGACAGGGTGGACACGCAGAAGCGCACGTAGGTGTAGTCCCCATTCCAGTCCGTGGTGTTATTTAATGACATCATTACTTAGCTGGGTTCAGTTGGACTTGTATGATGGTGATAATGGAGGAGAAAGTCTGCCAGCAGCATGATCCTCTCTGTCTGCTCTCTCACCGAAGACTGACTCAATCCTGCTCTACTCGCTCTCTCTCTCTCTCTCTCTCTCTCTCTCTCTCTCTCTCTCTCTCTCTCTCTCTCTCTCTCTCTCTCTCTCTCTCTCTCTCTCTCTCTCTCTCTCTCACTCACACTTGTCACGACTGTCTTTGGGAGGTCCGACTCAGTTCAGAGAGATAAAACAATGTTCCTGTTTATAGTTCACTGACTTTAACGCACAAATCCATCTGTTTATGTTCATAGTTCCTCTTCAATCACTGCGGATATTTTGTTCACTCACCTGGATATATGCACCAATATTGCACTCGTTTAGTAAGATATATATATTTCACCTGTACATATGTTCCCATCTGTAAATATTGCCAATATGTCGTAAATCTAATCTAATCTAATCTAATCTAATCTAATCTAATCTAATCTAATCTAATCTAATCTAATCTAATCTAATCTAATCTAATATTTTATTATTATTATTATTTTATGTTTTTATTGTGCAAAACAGATTTCTCTTGAAAATCAGATCTTGTTTATGAAACTAACTTATATGTATGTACACTGTGTGTACAATTATTAATGTGTACAAGTGAGTATTTCGACCATAAAAAATTATTATAATTTTTTACAATAATTTTTAGCTGAGTTATGACTCAGCTCAAGATGATTATACAGTAGGGGTGGGGTGGGGGGCTGAACTCCTTTATAAGTTGCTGTAAACTCTCCATGCCAGAGCCTCATTTCAGCACCACGTGCACTGTTTGTCCTTTTTGCATGCAAGATGCAAATCAACCTATTTCTGTTTTAACTTGGACGTTTCACTCTTCTTTGGCACACTGGAACATTTCCACAACAAGCTCCACTTTGACTCAGACCACAGCAAGGTGGAGGTGGGGTACTGGTATGGGCTGGTATTATTAAAGATGCGCTACTTGGACCTTTTTGGGTTGAAGATGGACTCAAAATCCACTGCCAAACCTACTGCACTGCATTTTTATGATTTTTATCCAGGACAACGCTCCATTACATGCGTCAAAGTACTCCACTGCATGGCTAACCAAAGGCCTTAAAGATGACGGAATAATGACATGGCCCGCTTCCTCACCTCACCTAAACCCTGTTGAGAACCTGTGGGCCCTCTTAAATGGGATATTTACAGTGAAGGAAAACAGTGCAGCTCTCTGAACAGTGTCCGGGAGGGTGTGGTTGCAGCTGCGCAACAAAACTTGATCGTCAACAGACCAAGACGTTGACAGACTCCGTGAATGGAAGGCTTGTGACTGTTACTGAAAAGAAGGACGGCTATATTGGTCACTGATTTTTTTTTTTTTTAATATCAAAAAAGTTTATTTGTAAATTTTGAATTGTTATTTTTACTTTCTTGGCAACACTGCTTTTGGACACTACTAACCTCATTTTTCCTGGCATTTCTTATCGTGTCTTTCCTGTCGCACCGATGTGCAGAACATTTGCAGGTGTTTGGAACCTGCAGATTATTCTGTATTTTATAACAGAACCCAAAACGTCATGGTCAATAAACGTATGTAATGATAAATAAAACAAATAAATGAAATGTTTCCATGTGTAACAGAACTACATGTAATGCAGCGGCCCTAAATAACTAAATAACACCTAAATAACAACTAAACAACTTTGTGCTGTTGGGAGCTTTTCTAATTGTTAGTGCAGTTTACTTGTACTGAGACTTTGAATTTGTAAATGCAAATATTTTATGCCGGTTTATTTTTGGTAATATAAACTGCTATGTCGATGACACAAATATATTTTTGATCAAGACGTATACTGAGGGTCAGGTCATCTTTTCCTTTTGCACACCAATTAAGAGAATCAATGTACCTTTTTTTTCATTTGCAGCCACCGAAGCGCACACAGTTAAGGGTTTTACTTAAATCATGCATACAGCATTTAGACACTGCAGGCATGCATTTAAAATCTGTAAAAAAAAAAAAAAAAAAAGGTGTTATTCTTCTCAACTGTTACCTGCTGCAATGTGGACCCACAGGATGGAGGGCAGAATTAAGTCAAATTAAAGCAAACATTGATTTTTTCAGTTGGTGTCCTCAGCCACGCTGCTCTGTAAGAAGTTACAATATATGTATATCAATCCGTAATGAGCATGACTGAATTGGCTTGAGGTGGGATTAATTTTTAGCAGTGTTCTCACATCTACAAAGTTCCTGGCTCGGTTCTGAGCTGAGGCTCTTCTATGTGCAGTTTGCATGTTCCCCCTGAACTTGTATAGAACTTCTCTTGGTACTCTGCTTTCCCTGTGATGGACTGATGAAGATCTCCCACTAGAGGTTCTCTTTTAGGTACTTTAACCAGACCGATAAGCTGAACACCTGCAGGACTACCACACACCTTTAAAAACTGTTGTACATTTCACCGTCCTTATTACAATACAGTTCATCGTTGTCAATAATGTCTATCATCATACGGCCATTTCATTGTTTTTTACTGTAATTTTATTGCCCTTGGCTCTTAATCCCAACGTCATGTTATACCTTGTCTCTTTTTAACTTGCACTTTGTGTTTAAAATGTATTTATTGTGTAGCACGGAGGGTTTGAGAGTAACGTAATTTCGATTCTCTGTATGTATCTCACATGTGGCAGAATTGACAATAAACTTCATTTTTGACTTTTTGAAATCTCATATGATATATTGCCCCCATGTGGTCAGAAGTGGTATTGCAAACCAAAAATGGCTTTAATATTGTACTATTTCCATCATTTGTAAAACGAATTTTAATAATACAATATTTTTCTGGAACCACGGGACCCTGAATTAAAAACAAGTTGCTTAAGTTATATTTTCCTTTACAGGAGGAAATACAATTTACAACTCAAGGGAGAAAAATCTTCTTTAAAGTTGCTGGGGACAAAGGAATAAAATACAACTGAGAAGCTAAATGCGGGGATAAATACAGTAAACGTAGGTAAATAAATAAGTTAGAAGGCCTTGCCAGTCAGCCAGCCAGCCCGCCAATTACTGTGTAATTCTCATAATGGCCACACAGAGTCGCCACTGAGTCACTGCTACATCCACATTTCCCCAACGTGAACGCACACCTGCAGTGGCCTTCTTGACCTTTCAAGCGTGCACTTGATTCATTTTTGCCGATTGTGTGACAAGTATGCAAAATATAAATAATCAGAATGAAACAAGACAACTTCCTTTCGATTTTTTTCCCCCCTGGGTGCTAAATGTACGATGACACCTGCAGTAAAAGATCTGAGTCAACCTTGTTTATTGACCCAGTGTTACAGTTTGGATTTCCAAGGAAATAGAGAATGAAACAGTTTGACTGTCTTTATAAAGTATATATGGTCTGATAATTGCTGGGGGTCATGTTCTGGGTCTCTGGAAAGCGCATAGAGACAACTTGTGTTGTAACAGACGCTAAATAAATAAATGTAAATTGAAGTGATATAAAGTGTGTATCCTTGCAGGACCGGTTTTCGTATTGTGGGCGGTCTGTTCATCTAACTGCACAGGACGTCAGCACCTTGCTGTCACCCCCCCCCCCCCCCCCCTGCCCTTCCTCTCAGTTTTAAACTCAACCGTGTATCTCCTGATTCACATTTGCTCACGGAACTTTGAAAAAGGTAAGAATAACTTGTGAACCAGTTTAAACTTAATATACAGCTTGGAAAATTATTATTTTCAGCCAGTGGTAGTGGGTTATTTCATCATCATTCATATGTTATGTGGTGTAACAACCTGCTTTAAGCCTTTTCTTCATTTTAAACCCAAATTGAAAGACTTACACGACCGATATCCACGCATTTCTTCTGGAAAGTAGACAAAATATGTTCAGTTTTACAAATATTAAATTCTTACTGTCGCGTGTATCGCGAGTCAGGTTTCACATGGCCTGTTTCTGTTTCACATCAATTGCACATAGATTTGATTTTATTTGACGGTTAAAGTCACATTTACATTTAAAGTTGCAGTCTTTGCATCCTGTGGTCATGAAAATAATGAACACGTATTAGAAAGAGTTTTCACGGAGACTTTCACTACTTGTAGTTAATTAAGTTAATTGAAATTTTCAACCTGCGGGAGAGCGGTGGGTGCGTGCTGGTTAGCGAATTTTATCATTCCCAGCTTTATTGTTATTGTTTGAAATACAGTTTATCACATTCCGCGATACAATATAAGATGCTTCAAGATTTCTAAACCGCCTGTTTCGTTGAGTAACTTCCTGCAGCTTGTTTTTTTTTTTTCTCCACGCACCATTTCAGCGCAACTTTTCTCTTGTGCCCAAGAACTTGTGTAATTGGTCCGTATTGGTGAAGTGGGAAAACGGAGTAGTCATTCCCGCGTCTCTGTTGGCGTGGATTAAGCCGTCACGTTGTCGCTGCACCTCACTTCCAGGAGTTCTGCGCTTGAGCTTCTCCTGATGCATGAAACGACCTGCACACAACTAACCTCCTTCTTGTTGTCCGCACGTCTCTGACCCTGCAGAGTCTGCAACGGTCCTAACGATGATCATTCAGTGGACTGGCAACTGGTCCTGACATAGAAGTGTGCAAGACACACTCCGTTTTATGAATAATGTTTATAGTCACCTAAGCGCGTTTACTGTCAGACAATATCTTTTTTTTCCATCTTTACTATCTAAAACACTATTTTTTTTTAAATGAAGGTAGCATGTGTCTTGGGTATCAAGTGAAAACCTTAACCGTGGAGCAACTTTATGATTTAATTAACTTTATTTTAAACTCCCCAGCAAAAGTCAATTTAGCAGAACATTAACAGTTTTGCAACCTGTTCAATCTGAATGAAAACCTGCAGATACAGCACATTTAAAGGCATTATTTTCACAAAAGTAACCACTCAAACCACTTTTTTTAGATAACTTTCTATACATTTATCATTCAGCTCAATTCTGTTTTATTGATGTAGCATCTTTCAAACACAAGTGAAACTCAAAAAGGGTTTTACAGAATAAAACAAAAGATGTAAACAAAAGCAAACACAAGTTAAAACACATAATCACGCATCATCAAGTCATTCTTGAGAACTTGGGCCACAGTTTACCAGCTCCCAGACTAAGTAAAAGTGTATTCAAAAGTGCTGGTCAGTCCCGCAGGACACCTAAGGTGCAGCGCACAGATCAACTCAAGCATTACCAGGAAATCTGGGGGGGTCACTTTCAAAGCAGGCAGAGGTTTTCTCAGGTGGGTGGTGTACTGGATCTCCGTCGTTGTTGCTCATAAATGTGAGCAGAGCCACTGAACAGCTCCAAGCTCATCCTGAATGAATATCGGAATGAATCAATAGTGTCTGAGACTTATTAAGGTTTATCAGAAAGAACCCGTACTCCTGGTAGCAGTTGGTGGTGTAATTACAGAGGCATCCAAGCAATAAAGTACGTGTATAAATGTGAGCGAGCATGTGACGTGGGGATTGGCCGTGCGCAGCCATAAGCTGCGCGCTTAAAAACACCGACCTAGTTTGCCAACATCTTTACCCAGACCACACACACTCGCACAATGAAATACTTCTGCAAGACCCGCTTACTGCTTATCAGACTTAAGGAGGACGAAAGTGGGTACCTTGTCAAGGTGTACATTTTAAGAATCTGAGAAACAGAAAGTCTATTATCCTTGACATAAATTTAACACAGGCTACACAGTCAAAATGCAAAGAACAGGCTTGTACTTAAAACATGCTCACTTAGGGTTGGATTAAGTCAGACAATGTTATACTGCTTAGTAGAATAAGTGATTCAAACTAGTACTATGTGAATATAATATTTCTCTCACAAACATCAGAGTGTTGTTCTTGTATTAGTATAAAAAGATCTACGATGAGAATGAACCGGTATTTATTTTCCCATTGTCCTGGTGTCTGCCACGCACACCGCAGGTATCACCCCAGAAATGGCCGTTTACCAGCAGTCAACCTCCGTGGTGGTGGTCTCCTCCGGCGGTCAGGGCCCCGGAGCGTGGAGCACCGGCATCTGCGACTGCTGCTCCGATATGGAAACTTGTGAGTCAACCAAACAAACTGGCTTCACTGAAACGTCTGTGTCCCTGACTATGTTTACATGGACAACAGTAATTCATCCTTCATCTCAATCTAATTAGGACAATATTCCAATTAAGGCGTTAACATGAATTGCCTTGAAAATATTCCCTTCACAATCCAGATTAGATGTTAGGCTTATAGTTAGATCATGTCACTATGCCTCACGTGTACCGTTCCATCCAGAACTAAATAACAGTCGAACGATGTGAAGTCTCTTTAACATATCAGGAATGACGGGTTCCGGGTTTTTGGGCCTGTTTTCTGGAGCTTTGTCTGGTTTTGGGCTTGGACGTATCTCTGCCCTGAGGAGATTCTCTACGCGTTGCATCAAACCGTAACCGGAGTTTAGGAGTGGGAACCCCGACACAGACAACCTCCCTCACTCCTGCCAGGTCGTGCACGCTCACGCGCACGCCGTCTCTTCCTGATCCGTCGCCGTCACCATCTCGACTCTTGCAGTTTTGAAATGTGGTATATAACTGAAAAACTGAAACGAGTTCTTATCAGTTCATCAGATATTTGCATAAGTCCCGGTTGTTTTGGTGAAAAATGTCGGGGGAAATTTTCTTTTTCCTCTTTGTCTTATAACATTTAAAAAAAAATGTAAATGTACCAAGTAATGCACATATTTGCTTAACTTAAACATTTAATAATTACATGTTAAAATCAAGTGAAAACAAGTGGTTACGACCAAAAAGAAACATTCAAACTTAGATCCGTAGTGGTCTGAAATACTAATATTTGGTTGCAGAAGCGACCAAAAGCATCCTGCTTCACTTCTTTAAAACAATGCTGCAAAACAGTCGTTCAGATCTTCTGAGATTACAGTTCGCTGCTCACAAATCCAGGATTCCTCCCCTACTATTTATCCATTTTAAAATATTTTCTTGCAATTACAGTACACAAACGTCACCCAAACCACCCTAATTTCAGGAAAAGACATTCACGCTTTCTGTGAATGGCTCATTTGCATGTTTTTCAAATCTGTTTAAGTTGCGCATGAATAGGTTTTTGCTTGTGTTCTGGAGAAATTACAGGATTCTTTTGACATGGTTCCCTTATTTTTAGCACAATGATGCTGGGAAATTTGGCTTCGTAGCAGTTGTTGGTAAATCGTTGTCTCAGTAGTTTAAGTATAAGAAAACTACGTTTTCTGAGCCTCTCCTTCAGTCACGATCCGACTGGTTGCCATCACCAGCACTAGACTGAGCATTTGGACCAGGAACAGATGACAAGTCCTTACTGACATTGCTCCAAACGCATTGAAACCTGTCCAGCTTTCTCAGCCAATGTCTTGCACTTGGATCTCTAGAGGCTGAAGAACCTCTAGCACGTTTCATATCAGCAGTTCTCACTTCACTGCATTTTTCTAAAGATATAAATGGAAGCCATTTAATATTGAATCTACGCAGTAAAACGTCTTCCTTCTGCCCAACAGGTTGCTGTGCTCTGTTCTGCTTCCCTTGCATGCAGTGCAAGACGGCCAGTGACTACGGCTGGTGCTGCCTCATGCCGCTGCTGGATGTCTGCTGCGTGGTGTCCTGCATCCTCCGCTCATCCATTAGAGAGCGGCACCGCATTCCTGTAAGTCTGGGAGAGTGGTGGCTGCTGCTTCCATATCTGTCTGGCATTTCTTTTGTGTGATTTTGACGATTTCAAATGAAATGTTGCACTAAACCAGTACATGCGTTTGTGCATTAAAGTACACCAGTGTAGACTACCAGGCATCCAGATTATGGGAATGCTCGAATGCTTGAATCATGCCATCTGAACTTCCCTTTCTTGGTTCTTGGAAGGGTTTCAACATCCATCCAGTTAGTTTCAATTGAGAAACCCTCCTGGAGGAAACATGTTGTCGAAGAAGGACTTTTATTGTGAAATACCGTTCTGTAGTAGAGTCTTAGGCCCACTTCTTTTTTTTTTTTTTTAAGTTTAATGACATGACATTTAGGTTCTGATTCTTTAAGATGCAAAAAGACACTTCTGCAAGAGTCAGTTTCATCAAAGAAACTTGAATTTTTGTCATTTGTCTTACTGTAACTGCAAGATGCAACATGTCCCCAATTTTACTGAAATTACTATCAAGCATGTGAAGTTGCCAGTAGTGACACAATAGTTCTTTTACTCTGTTAACACAAAGTGATGGAAGTATGAAAATAAAGTAAAACATGCACAAAGCACCAGAGAAGGTAATGGAAATGTTTTCAAATATCCTCAGACAGTAATCTTAACAGTTAACTGTTCCACCAAACCAGGACATGGCGAGTTAACCGATCGTCTCTGCGTTCCTGTGGGAATCCCTGTGATCCCTAAAGGGGTGTGAAACCTCGCCTATGAGCCATGTAGCCAGTTTGTCCCTGCAACACTTTGAGTCGCCTTACGGTGATGTGTGAAATGAAAGGCGGGAATAACAGAACACATTTTCTTGGCTGTGTGTGAAAAGGGCTAATAAAGTATTGATCAAACTAACAAACTACTAACTTGACTGTCAAACAGACAATGATGCTCACGTTCAAGTACAAGTGCAGCTGTATTGATCCATCACTACTGTTGAAAGGAAGGGAAACGATGTGATGGGAAGCACCTTTATAATTGTTAATACTTTTTTTCTTTTCGTTATTTCATTTAACTCTTTTTAAACGATTTGCAATTCTTCCGTTTTACCAATTAAAGTACACCAGTGTAGACTACCAGGCATCCAGATTATGGGAATGCTCGAATGCTTGAATCATGCCATCTGGACTTCCCTTTCTTGGTTCTTAGAAGGGTTTCAACATCCATCCAGTTAGTTTCAATTGAGAAAGCCTCCTGGGGGGAACAGGCTGTCGAAGACGGACTTTTATTGTGAAATACCGTTCTGTAGTAGAATCTTAGGCCCACTTCTTTTTCTTTCTTTTTTTTTAAAGTTTAATGACATGACATTTAGGTTCTGATTCTTTAAGATGCAAAAAGACACTTCTGCAAGAGTCAGTTTCATCCAAGTGATGCCACTGGATTTGAGCTTTGAAATCAGGACGACTGATTTCTAACACCCGCTTCACCACAACCACTGACACGCGTACACACATGCAGAAGTTCCTCCTTTTGGCTATAACATAACAATATTTTGACTTTCACATCCTTATTGTCTGTTTTTAACTTTAACTTTCGTCTTATTGTAACTGCAAGATGCAACATGTCCCGAATTTTACTGAAATTACTATCAAGCATGTGAAGTTGCCAGTAGTAACACAATAGTTCTTTTACTCTGTTAACCCAAAGTGATGGAAGTATGAAAATAAAGTAAAACATGCACAAAGCACCAGAGAAGGTAATGGAAATGTTTTCAAATATCCTCAGACAGTAATCTTAACAGTTAACTGTTTTTTTGCTCTTGTCGTACGTCCTCCACATCCGCTTCGATTTTTTTTTTTTTTTTTTTTAGCTCTTGCTCAGGGCGTTTTTTTCTTTTTTTGGTATGATTTAGACGATTTCAAATGAAATCTGATATGTCGCACTAAACCAGGGTATGTGTTGGTGCGTGCGGTTTACCGATAGTCTCCGCGTTCCTACGGGAATCCCTGTGATCTGTAAAGGTGTGTGAAACCTCGCCTATTCTTGGAAGTGTTTCCACCATCCAACCAGTAAGGCTCAATTGAGAAAACCTGGAGGGAACATGCAAAGAAGTGTTTCTAAGAAGTGTTCAAAAGCTAAATCAGCTGCTCCCATGTGTAATATACTTTCCAGTTGCCATGGTTACTCATCATGACAGATCTCAAAAAGTGCTCGAATCAGCACAGCGTCCAGTCCAACATAGAAAACTGCTTCAGGAAATATCCGGAAAATCTCAGCAGAGACTGTCAAGACGATGCAAATAAAAGCACAACAGAGCGGCGCTACTGCAGCCGAGCGCCACTAGTGCCTTGCGGTCTTACCCCCCCCTGCGTCAGTTTACTTTTAAACCCAAATCAGAAAAGGAAAGCTATTCTTACATTTACTCTTTTTTTTTTCAACCCACCATGTTTCACTTTTTTAACCCTAGTTGCATTTCAAATTTGACTAATTAAGCATCCCCCAGGTTTTGTAATGTGTTTCCCTCTTTAGTTATTTATTTCAACATTTTCTGTAGACTTGAAGCATGTCCCAGTACCTGTAGCCCCCCTTCCTTTGCGAGGTCTTTAAAACGTAGCTTTGCTTTGTCTTGTTGAAAAAAACAGCAGCATCTCAAATCCCTTTCCTGCATGAATGCAGAAGCACCACAGAAGTATAAATTGCTTTTGACAGTGTAGTTGTTGGTCTGTGTGTGGCTCTATGATGGACTGGGGACCCGTCTATCGCCTGAACAGAGCTGCAACAGACTCTGGCAGATATCCGAGACCCTAAATAGGGATAAGTGGGTGTAGATAAAGGATGGATATTATGCACTGTAGGAGCAGGTTTTTGTTGGGAGCTTGGTCACAAATCTTGTTTTTACATGTTAGTTCATTGAGCCCGCAGGCTGTGGTTCTCTTTCATATGTTTCCTTTGACCTCATTTGTCATCTCTATAATGCATCCTATTCTAGACAATGCTGATTTACCCACTACAGGATTTATAAAAACCAGACCCGAGTGACGACTGTGGATTTCTCTGTCTCCTCCTCCTCCTGTCCCACCTGCAGGGCTCCTGCTGTGATGACTGCTGTAAGTTGTACTGGTGCTACATGTGTACCTGGTGTCAAATGCACCGCGAGCTGAAGCTCAGGGCCTACCAGGGCCAGCCGGCCTCCACCACCGTGGTCACTACACAGGTTGGCAGGTTTTAACTGCAAAGTGCGGCTGCGTGCTGAAACCATATGACATGTTTTGGAAATTGAGGGAGTTTGGTTACTTGATAAGATACACGTGTTTCTTCTAAAATGATTAAAACATGTTACGCCATTTCTTTTTGCATTGTTTCTATCATGTAACTGATAACATTTGGTTTCACGTACTCTGTATTTGCCCTGAGCTCTTGAAATGTTAACAGCATAAGCAAATAGCAGCTTTTGAAAGTTTACCTTGTTTGGACTTTTAGACTCATTGTGAAAAATATTCAAAGTTTTGGTAAACATGTTTACATGCTGGATGTTGTGAATCGCTCTGGCAATAAAGTTTTTTGTTCCAAGTTCCGTGTTATTTCATTAGTTATTCTTTGTTTTGTGCTTTTTCTTAATTAAGCATTAATCGGTTTTATGATGGGGAATTATTATGTTTTTGACCGGAAGAAGGAATTCCAGAGACCATGGACAGATTTAATGAAAAGTTATAAAGAATCAGATGTACAAGAACAACGATTTAATCTTAACGCAGGTCTGAGAACAAAAAGCGGGTTTGTGTCAGTTTTTAAGAAAAGAAGAAACACAAAAGTCTGTCTTTTGTAAGCGACACAATGACGTAAAAAAGGACACGTTCACCACTGAGATGCATCACCTCGGTTATGAACAGTGCTGCGACGTGACGAGCTGCTCAACGGTGCACAACTTTTTTTTTTTTGTAATATATATATATATATATATATATACAGCCATGATGTCGTAAACTGCAGGATGTGGACATCCCTGTGTGCTGATGACCAGCAACAGGCGGTCCTGCGGTCCTGTCGCCTCTGCGGTCCTGCGGTCCTGTCACAGCTGCAGATACGGGATGGATGGGTGGACTCTTCAGACCACAGGACAGCTGTCATCTTCTCCTTTTCCTGTTTTAAAAGAGGCCCGAGAGGAGGCGGGAACATTTGAGTCTCACTGAAGAATCAAAATACTAAAAAGCGACTGCATGGACTAAAATGAGCACTTTCAGAGATAACGTCTGATTTGAGACTGAAACGTCACAGAAACATGTTTGTTTGGGGGAAAAAGAAAAGGCGTCATCTCGACAACGCAGGAAACGGGCAGAGGTGACAAACAACAGGAAGGGGGGGGGGGGGGGGGGGGGTGATGCTGCTAACAGCTCTACTTTAAATGCTTTTGGTTTCTCAGGTTTCTCTTTTACAGCCTGGAGTACAACGTTCAGTAGATGACTTACGTGTTGCTGACAAGAGAGAAAGGATTTTGTCACATTGCGACCGGTACGTTTCACTTCTGGGAAGACCGAAACTAACTGCAGTAATGCCAGGTCTTTGTCAGGAAGTGGTTTGGTGTAAGGAGGTACAAGCAATGCTCTAACCATTCTTCAAACCATCTGAAAAATAAAAACAAATGATGCTGCCACCTCCATGCGTCACAGTAAGGAGCTCAGGTTTCATCTCATTAAAAGACATCTTCACAATTTTAAGGCTCTTGGATCCTATGTGCACCTCCCAGGTTCAGCCCAGTTTTCATTTTTTATATTTTTCTTTTGTTCTGGGGTTCATTAGCACATGTCATACCAAAGAGCATTTATTTCTGGGGCACAGAAGCTTTTTTCGTCCTGACTCGGGCTGCGACGATATTCTGTGTGTTTGAAAGGATGAACGAGGAACCTGTGAAGATGGTTTTTGTTTCCAATGAACTCAGACATCAGAAGCTTCAAAAAAAAAAAAAAAAAAAGAGTGACTGATCTCGGAAACACATTTAAATGAGCAACGATCTGGCCTAGCGCCGCGATATTTGCAAGACTTGATAGAACTTTATGTTCCTAACAGCGTTCTCCGTTCTCAGAGTGCAGGTTTACTCGTAGTTCCTAGAAGATCCAAATGCAGATTTGGAGGACGGGCTTCCTGTCATCAGGAAACATCACTATGGAACAAACTTCCAGTTTGGGTGAAGGAGGCTGACACCACCTCCACCTTTAAAACCAAACTTAAAAAGTTTCTGTTTAATAAAACATATACGGTAGTTGGTGTAAACGTTAGTGTGTTAGGACCAGTAGTCACAGCTGCAGCTGCAGGACCAGACTGGAGCAGCTGATCTTCAACACAGCTTCATCCTGGATCTGCTGCTGTAGACCTGCTGCAGGGGACACCAGCAGGATCCGCTGACTGGTGCCCCTCACCTCCTCTGTTTCTCTTTACCTTCTTCACCTCAATCCTCAGTTATTAACAGTATCCCATAAGCATAATTGTGCTCCATTGTTCTTGTAGTTTGTTGTGCTGTTCTGGCCCCTCTTTTTCTGTTCTGTCTTTTTGTCTGTGTTTCTCTTCATGTTTGCAGACCAGAACCTCAGGAGCTGCATCCTGACCTGCAGTCCCACCTCTGACCATCCCAGTGTTCACCTCCACCTGTCTGTGTGGATGCCTCTGTTGGATATTTGCTGACATCCTGACCTGCAGTCCTTGTCTATGTGGATCACCAACTATCTATATTTACATAGAAGTCTTAGTTCTGCTGCTGATGGATAATTATATTATTGTATCCTGTCTTGTACCTTTGACGGTGTGTCTGTGTGTCTCTTCTCTCTTTACTTCCTGTTCTACCCGGCTGGTCTTCAGCAGGAGGGTCCCCCCTTATGATCCAGGTCCTGATCCAGGTTTCTTCCCTTTTAAAGGGAAGTTTTTACCTGCAGTTGTTTACGTAATAAGTGTTGGGGTCATGTTCTGGGAAGACCATAGAGACATCTTGTGTTGTAATAGACGCTATATAAATAAAATTGAATTAATAGTTGCTGCCCTCAAGTGTCTCAGAAAAATATGTGCTTCCTCCTAACACACACACACACACACACACACACACACACACACACACACACACACACACACACACACACACACACGTCAACTTTTAATTCTCTAATTTAGGAGTTTTATTCCATCTTTGATCTTTGGTCTTAGGAAAAAATCCTTGAATTGAGTTACAAACATCTCCACAAGAACAGTAAAAAAGTCTCGTAATATTTGTTAAGTGGCGGCAGGATAATTTGAAAATTTACTTGAAATAGTTTATACTGAAACAGAGGCGTTTTTCGGGTTGTGCTAACAGCTATTTTACTGCAGAGGGCAGCGTTGTTTTATAAAAAAAGAACCGGTCACATCTACGAAAACGCAGCGCTGGAAAAAAACAGCAAACTGTGTCGTTTTGGACATTTAGTCGTTGAAACCCATAAGACAGAGTTAGAGGATTAACAAAAATGTAAACATTTCTCAAATTAAATTGCATGTTTGTATTAAACAGAAGTTCATTGTAAAGTAAACATAATGTTCAGTGTGGCGATTTTTAAACAGCAGTTACTGACTGGGCCAGTATGTGGAAACTAATTTAACCGTTTACAGGAAGTTTGGTGCAACTGCGTAAAGGGGGAAAAAAAAAAAAAAAAGTCAAATGTCCTTCAAAGCTTCATGAGATTTTACACACACAAGGAAGCTGCATTTTCCTCTTTTGTGCTCATTCACAGAAAAGAGGAAGTTTTGTGCTCTCAGCCGCGCACACATGCTGCATCCCCACTACTCCCTCTGCGCCCCGACGAGGACACCGGTCTCTGCCATGGACCCCTACCAGGAGGCGCTGCATTACCTGGAGGCGCAGCGCGTTCCAGGTGGGGTCGCGGTGGATGCTCAAGATGCTCCTTGTCCCAACATAAACATGCAAACGTGTATGCGTTTCAGCAGGCATGCAGATAATGGAGCTGTTTAGTATTTGAAATCGTAGCCTAATTGTTTGCTTTTGTTTCAGTGGAGGCAGAAACAGACGCGATGGAGCCGGACGTCTTCCAGGAGGAGGCAGTTTCCCCTCTCAACACTGAGAGCATCGACTTCCCCGACACCCCAGTGAGTTTGCTTTTCATCCACATCGCAAGTGTTCCTCGTCACTCAGTCGACTCTCTAAGGTTTCATGTTTTTCTCTAGTGGGCTATCAGTCTTTCACTAATTTAATTTTCATAACTCCAGGAGAAAAACTGAGAAGGATTCGAGGCCAAATGGGGGTATGAGAGGCACCAAAGGGTTTTTGTTTTAAATGCTATGAGCAATAACATGTAATTAAGAGCAAAGTATTCAGGGGTCTCCTCCATGTACTTATAGTAAAATTAATTTAGGGGGAAACCACACTGACTATGTGACATCCATCCATTTTCTATACCCGTTTTAATCCTTGGCAGGGTCAGGGGGGTCTGCCGGAGCCTATCCCGGCTCATTACAGGCCAGAGGCAGGGGTCCGACCTGGACAGGTCGTCAGTCCATCACAGGGCCACATATAGACACAAACAACCGTGCACACTCACACCTGTGGTGGAAGCCACACAAGCACGGGGACAACATGCAAACTCCACACAGAAAGACTCCTGCCATGTCCAAGAATCGAACCAGGAACCTTCTTGCTTCTTGTGGCAAAGTTGAGCTACATGTTGAACTTACTTTTGTGCAGCCCGTCTTTGATAACCCTGCTTTATTAAGATAAAGACTAAAACCAGCATTTTGGACAGCACAAACTTCAAACCACACCAACTGTGGCAGAGAGCTCTTATCGTCAAAATTATTTTTGTTTTTACACTGATGACAGCAGAAAATGAAGAGTTCGCCTCAGTCCTTTCAGTTCATGCTGGGATCGTTGTACTTCCTACTTTCTCTTTCATTCCTCTTGAGATCGTAATGAAACAAATTCAATAACATGTTCACACACACAGTCCGCTTCGACCGTGACCAGGAAGAGGGTATCGATAATAACTGGATGCATGAATGTGGTCATGCAGTTTTGATTGTCTTCGGATTTGGACGATTCTGAAAAATCTGATGGAAATGTAATAAGTTCTAGAAATAACTGCGATGTACTGTAACATTTTGTTCACCCCGTGTTTGTCAGACGTCCAGTCCGGAGGAAAGGTTGGAGAGGAGGCTTGTGGTCCTGAAAGGCATCCTGGAGAGCGAGGAGGTTTATCTCATGGAGCTGGATGCCCTGCTGATGGTAACAGTAACACACACAGACACACACACACACACACACACACACACACACACACACACAGACACACACACACACACACACACACACACACACACACACACACACACACACACACAGACAAGAAAACGGATTCTCTCATTATTTTAAAGGCAAGCAGGTTTATGAGTGTAGCACGTTTCATGTACAAGGCAATTCAAAAAGCTCCACATAAAACATGCATCAAGATGCAAAATAAACATTGAATGTACATATAAAATAAAATTAAAACAACTAATAGGAATAAACAGTAAAAACTAGAATAGTAGAGTACAGATAAATGCACAAAATCCAAGTTTCAGTGGATGGGATTGTGGATAACTTTGATTGATAATAACTGAAAGTTTCAGTAAAACTGCGGTTTTACTGGGATTTTTTTCCACAAAGAACAAAAATTTTATAAGCTTATGGTTTGAAGAGACCCAAAGACTATTCTGATCATTCAGTTTAGAAAACAAGAGGCTGTGCAGCATTCTGCATGAAAAGAAAAAGCCTCCGTATCTGTCCAACTTCCCTCTCGTTGTTCAACATTAACCAAACTTCAACGCACCGTGTCATTTTGTGTCACTTTCCTTTTCAAAGATAAGCTTCTACTTTTGGAATCATAGTAAACATTATGGTCAGAGAGATGCTTTCTGCCTCTCTCGGTAGATTTCCATCACAGTTTTCTTTTCGCAAACAAAAAAATGGTTTTGACATATTTGAGGTTTATTTTTCAATTCTAGTCATTTCCACGAGATTTTCTTTGCTCTATTAAAATTTTGCGCAATTCTCGTGGTAATGGATGCACGTCGTGTGAACACTAGGGTTGAACACCTGCTGCTATTTTAATAGGAAGTGTTTTTTTTGTTTTTTTTGCTTGCTTGTGACTTGGCGAGGTGTTTCGGCTTGGTGTCTGAAGTTTCCAACCGTCTGGGCACACACTTCCACTGTGTCTGCTCACCTTGTTGAGTTGAGGTCTTCATACATGACAATAGATCATTTGTAGATGGACACTGTGTGCGTATGTTAATGCACTACTGTTCAGCATTGATATTTTTAGCTCCAGAACAGCTCAGGTGATAATCGGGTGTCTTTACCGGAGGTAGCGAGTTGGGATCACTGGTCCGCTCCTTGATGGATCCGAAGCATTCAAGAAACATTCCTTATAACGGCACTGACAATTTTTCATGGTAGTAAATTTCATTTTTCCATTTTCTTTCCACTGTTGTTTATTCTTTGAATTCTCTCAATTCAAATTAAGAAGAAGTAGAAATTTGAAATTCTTCTTTCTGTTGCCATTAAAAATGTTTGATGCCATTGAAAATTTCGTTCTGGGGGATCGTGAAGCCGGACTTAAGTGAGTTTACACTTTTATACCGTTTGCCACTGGCCTGCGTGTTTTCACACCCACTCCCACTTCATTTCTGACTGATACCTCGCACAGCTGCACAGTATGACTGTTCACGCCTATCTTCTATGAAAGATGTTAAGCAGAAAACATGGTTTAAATGTAAAGTGTTGCTTTTATACTTTCTTCGTCATTGTGGTCAAAGGTATTTAATTACCAGAGCACACTGAGAAGTGTGATGAAGGTAAAACTGTATGCTTCGTCAGTGGTGTCTGTTAGACCGCAGTCCCATGTGAATTAAGAATAAGTAACTAGAATAAAAGTATGGCACTGGAAATTACCATTATGTCCCTATAGCAGCAGGAAATGATGGTGTCTGAATATATTCATGGTCTAATTCCTGCAAGTCTCAGGTGCCTGTCGTGACGGCAATCCCCGAACCCGGTGGTGGACACCGGAAGTAAAGGATGCCGTCAGGTTGAAGAAGGAGTCCTATCGGGCCTTGTTGGCCCGTCGGACTCGTGACACAGCCGACAGGTACCGACAGGCCAAGCAGGCCGCAGCTCGGGCGGTCCGGGAAGCAAAAACTCGAGTCTGGGAGAAGTTTGGTGAGACCATGGAGGAGGACTATCGGTCGGCACCGAAGAGATTCTGGCAAACCGTCCGGCGCCTCAGAAGGGGGAAGCAGTACCCTGCCAACACCATTTATGGGGTGGGTGGAGGGCTGCTGACCACAACTGGGGATATTGTCGGACGGTGGAAGGAATACTTTGAGGATCTCCTCAATCCCACCGACATGCCTTCCGCTGAGGAAGCAGAGGCTGGGGACTGTACGGTGGACTCTTCCATCACCCAAGCTGAAGTCACTGAGGTAGTCCATAAACTCCTTGGTGGCAAGGCACCGGGGGTGGATGAGATTCGCCCTGAGTACCTCAAGTGTCTGGATGTTGTGGGTCTGTCTTGGTTGACACGCATCTACAACGTTGCATGGAGGACGAGGACAGTACCACTGGAGTGGCAAACTGGGGTGGTGGTCCCTCTGTTTAAAAAGGGGGACCGGAGACTGTGTTCCAACTATAGGGGGATCACACTTCTCAGCCTCCCTGGGAAAGTCTACTCCAGGATACTGGAGAGGAGAATTCGGCCGATAGTCGAACCTCGGATTCAGGAGGAACAATGCGGTTTTCGTCCTGGTCGTGGAACACTGGACCAGCTCTATACCCTCTGCAGGGTGCTGGAGGGTTCATGGGAGTATGCCCAACCAGTCTACATGTGTTTTGTGGATCTGGAGAAAGCATTTGACCGTGTCCCTCGTGGTATCCTGTGGGAGGTGCTCCGTGAGTATGGGGTCCGGGGCCCTTTGCTATGGGCTGTTCAGTCTCTGTACGACCGGAGCAGGAGTTTGGTTCGCATTCCCGGCAATAAGTCAGACCTGTTTCCGGTGCATGTGCCGGCAGGGCTGCCCTCTGTCACTGATCCTGTTCATAATTTTTATGGACAGGATTTCTAGGCGTAGCCAGGGACCGGAGGGGTCCAGTTTGGGAACCACAAGATTTCATCTCTGCTTTTTGCGGATGATGTTTTCTTGTTGGCTTCATCGAGCCAGGACCTACAGCATGCGCTGGGACGGTTTGCAACCAAGTGCGAAGCGGCTGGGATGAGAATCAGCACCTCTAAATCCGAGGCCATGGTTCTCGACCGGAAAAAGGTGGCTTGCCCTCTCCGGGTAGGTGGAGATGTCCTGCCTCAAGTGGAGGAGTTTAAGTATCTCGGGATCTTGTTCACGAGTGAGGAAAAGATGGAGCGTGAAATTGACAGGCGGATTGGTGCAGCGTCTGCAGTTATGCAGTCGTTGTACCGAACTGTCGTGGTGAAGAAGGAGCTGAGTCGTAAGGCAAAGCTCTCAATTTACCGGTCAATCTACGCTCCCACCCTCACCTATGGCCATGAACTTTGGGTATTGACCGAAAGGACAAGATCACGGATACAAGCGGCCGAAATGAGTTACCTCCGCTGGGGGGCTGGGCGCTCCCTTAGAGATAGGGTGAGAAGCTCAGTCATTCGGGAGGAGCTCGGGGTCAAGCCGCTGCTCCTTCACATTGAGAGGAGTCAACTGAGGTGGCTTGGGCATCTGTATAGGATGCCTCCTGGACGCCTCCCAGGAGACGTGTTCCAGGCATGTCCCACCGGGAGGAGGCCCCGGGGAAGACCCAGGACACACTGGAGGGACTATGTCTCTCGGCTGGCTTGGGAACGCCTCGGGATTCCCCCAGAAGAGCTGGAGGAAGTGTCTGGGGTGAGGGAGGTCTGGGCATCCCTGGTTAGACTTCTGCCCCCGCGACCCGGCCCCGGATAAGCGGAAGAAGATGGATGGATGGATGGATAATTCCTGCAACACCATCCCCGTTTCTCCATTCTCCCATACACTCATTCATTAAAAAACAAAGCAAAAAGTTAACATAAAGTCAATGCATTTCATGGTGTGATGAGGGACCGCTTGATCTGCTCGTTGATGCAGTTAAATGAATGCATGGGTTTGTTTGTTAAAGTTGAGATCATTTTGAATGTGTATGAGTGTAACTTTGCAGATGTGTTACCGTGCCCATGTGTCATTATTTTTTTTACACATTCATGCCACTTTACCACAGATCATTTTCTCCTTTTTATCTTCTGCAGACTGTATGTTATTTCTACCTATTTTCTGGCCTATAGTTCGGTTTGAACTTCCTATTAATGTTTTTTAAAAATATAAATCTTTCTCTACAGCCCATGAAGGCTCTGCGTGCCTCTGCTGGGACTTCCCAGCCAGTGCTGTCCAGTCAACAGATCCAAACGGTTTTCTACCAGGTACCTGAGCTCAGAGAGGTTCATCAGAACCTTTTCTCAAGCCTGAAGACCCGTCTGAGTGCTCACTGCCAGACGGAGCTTAGCGGTGGTGTGGAAACAGGGACAAGACACAGAGACTTCGACCTGGAGGTGGGAGACCTTTTCCTGAAGTTGGTAAGTTTGCTTTAATTTTGCTCAGATTTTCAGTTTGCATGCATGACAATGCTCCGACATTTAAGTTTTACAGAAGGCAAGGCAATTTTATTTGTATAGCACATTTCATGTACAAGATTATTCAAAGTGCTTTACATAAAACATTTAAAAATGCACTAAAAAGTAAAAGAGTTTAAAAGAGAGACAGAGATAAGTTAAAAAGAATTAAATATGAAATAACTGTTGCAGTGTATTTGATCAATATATGAGTTGGATTATAGTCTCCTGGTGAGATGGTTATATATATTTGTGTGTCATCTGCATAGTTATGGTAACACATTTAGTTCTTTTTCATCATTTGAGCGAGTTGGACAATATAGATAACAGAGGCCCCAGAATTGAACCTTGGGGAACTCCATGTTATTTCTGTTAGCTCAGATTTATAGTTATCTAATGACAGAAAATATTCACTATCATTTAGATAGGAATCCAACCAGTTAAGTGCTGTACCAAAAAGTCCCACTCAGTTCTTCAGCTGGTTTATCAAGAGGTTGTGGTCAACCATGTCAAATGCAGCACTGATATCCAGTAAGACTAAAACTGAGATGTTCCCACGCAGTATCGGAGCAGATGTCAGATTAGCCTTTACAAGATCTGTCTTAGTGCTTTGGTGTGCGGGCAGCAGATTGTCTGTGCTATAGAGAGCATTGTAAGAAAAAGAACTACCAACTCAAATTATAAAACGGTGAATTGTGTTTCATTGCGTGATTACAGCATCTCCTTTTTGCTTTGTTGAACTATCTTCCTCATGGTGAGATCAACTATTCCCGACTCTGATTGGCTGTAACTCGACTGGGGATTCCCCAAATGGCTACAGATATTTGTTGTTTGAAGACATCAATCATCTTTGAGTTGTTCACGCATAACAATTGAATACTTCGCTGACTGTTGGCCAGTCTGTGCGCTCAACCAAAATAGTCTATATTTTTAAATGTAACATGGAACTGCTGCAAACAGATTGTATGTAATTCTCATATTTTAAAGGGGAAGTTGTTGTATGGGCAGAGGGTACAGAGGAGAAGTGTGAGGTTTTAATACACAGCACATTTAGCCTGTACTTCACCCCCTCCCGACTGTGTTGTTTTTGCAGGTAAACCACATTGGCCTGTATGGAGGCTTCATTAAAAACTATGAGAAAGCTGTTGACATTGTCAGGAAGTGCACACTATCAGATCCTCGCTTTCGAACTCTTGCAGAGGTACAAAAAAGCCTTCTCATATTTGCAGAGATGAAAACATGACTACACAACTTAAATGCTTTATCAGTGACAGTTTGGTGTAATCTAATTTACCCTACTTGGCTCTACCGCTTGGCCCTACCCCTAAGTTTAACATCCTGCTGGGTAGATTATGATGCTCATTTTCGTTTGGAATAAAGCTGTAAATTGACTGAAAGAAAAGGCACGCGGTTCCAACATATACATCCATTCATCCATCCATCCCTGTTCATCCACTTATTTCAGGACGGGTCGCAGGGGCAGTAGTCTAAGCAGGGGAGCCCAGACTTCTCTCTCTCCAGCCACTTTGTCCAGCTCATCTGGACGGATCCCAAGGTGTCCTCAGGCCAGCCAAGAAAAATAGTCCCTCCAGTGTGTCCTGGGTTTCCCCCAGAGTTTTCTACCATCACTGCGGATGCTGCACCAATCTGCCAATCGATCTCCTGCTTCATTCTTTCCTCACTCGTGAAGACCCCAAGATACTTGAACTCCTCCACTTGAGGCACGATCTGATTCCCAACCTGGAGGGCCTACTCCACCCTTTTCCGAATGAGGACCATGGTCTCGGATTTGAAGGTACTGATTCTCATCGCAGCCGACTAGCTGCCAACCGTTCCAGCGAGAGTTGAAGGTCTTGGCCTGATGAAGCCAACAGAATCGCATCATCTGATAAAAACAGAGACCCAATTCTGAGGCCACCAAACCAGACTCCCTCTGCTCCTCGGCTGTGGCTTGAAAATCTGTCCATTAAAGTAATGAACAGTATCTGTGACAAAGATCAGCCTTGGTGGAGTCCAACCCCCACGGGAAATGAGTCTGACTTACAGCCGACAATGTGGAACAAGCTCTGACACCGGACATGAAGAGACCGGACAGCCCATATAAAAGATTTGCGCACCCCATTCGCCAGAACAAAAACCACACTGCTCCTCTTTAATCCCAGACTGGACTATCTGCCGGATAGTCCAGTCTGGACAGACCCTCTTCTCCAGTACTCCTCAATAGACCTTACGAGGGAGACTTTGGAGAGTGGTCCATCTGTCCCAACATTTTAGAGCAAAAAATAGAGGGGTAAAGCCAACTGGTAGGACCAAGAGGAGGAATTGACACAGGGGTTTAATCTATTGTCATTCCAGAGAATGATGACCAACAACGGTGCGGACAAAACCAGGACTAAATACACTTTTGAAGGTACATATTGTAGGTGAATGCTTTTGCAGGACATGTTTTTGTCTGTCAGTGTCTAATGAGTGTTTTTCCCTTTCCAGCTCTACTGTACAAACCTCTGGACAGAGTAACCAAGACTATATTAGCCCTGCAAGTGAGGGAACAAACATTTCTCATCCCAATTTTCGTATCCAACATATACAGTCCAGTGCAGCAGACATATCACAGTTACTGTTTTTGGGATGGTGCAACCTCTCTGTTGTCTTGTAGGACCTTCTCAAGACGACGCCAGAGGAACACAGAGATCATGTACCTCTACAGGAATCTCTAAGATTGTCTCGCAGCTTCCTGTCTGGAGTCAACGAGAGTTCACAGTGTAAACGAGAGGTGACGCTCAGTCATGGCATGGTGAGTTTGATCTTAAGCAAATAAAAAACAGCTGAAATGGGCCGGGAGAAGCATTACAATACACTGCCTGTGTTTCTTTCCTTCCTGCTTGGTGACCTCAGACTCTTAATGATATAGAGTTGCAGGTGTGTGGAGAAGAATCCACACCAGAATTCAATATGAACTGAATCACTTCCTCAAACAGTCCGTTCACCTTACTGCTGCAGTTGTGAATAAAGCAAGAAGCAGAGCGTGCACGAGACTGAACAAATGTGATTATTCCTCTGGAAACAAAAGAATAAGTATCACCATGTTCCCCAAGCAAACGACTAATGTAGTTGGAGGATGGGACTTCATGGAAGATTATAACCATTGGAAAGTCACAAATGAGACAGACTTTCTCAGTTTGTAACTGAATTGTTAGGCTAGTCTTGTCAGTGCTGCTGGTGCAGCTTCATCAGGATCAGTGCTTTGTTTTAATACACATACTAAAATAGCCTACTCTTACTAATAATTAACAGTGAATTTAGTTCCCTGCAATGGGGAACAATAGACCATTTAAAAAGACTTTAATGGCATGTCATAAAGTCATTAAAAAACCGTATTCATATCTAATATTCAGCACTCAAGATCCTATAATCTCAACGTTTATAAAAGAAATTAAATAAATATAAATTAAATAAAAATACGTCAAAGTAGTAGCACTGGCAGGAGCCGAGGATCATGAGCTGAATCGGGATGTGGGTGGTTAGGGTTTCAGTTGAAAAAGGCCAGCAGCGTATAAAAAAATCACTGGAAAAGCAGGAAGAGTACGTTTCATAAAGCAAATATAAGCATTGCATGAGAGGGACACGCATGCACAGGAACAGAGAGGTGATGGAAAAGATAGCCGGACTTAATCTAAAATCTAAAGCAGCTGTACGGGAAGTAAGCCTGTCAAAAACATACCGTGGTTGTTTGAAGGTCCATAAATAAGAGAAGCCTGCAGCCCCTCAGACCTACTTATTAGACAAAAGGTGAGGCCCAGGATGGCCTGTTTCAGATCTGTTAAAGTAACAATAGAGCCACTGGCCCGGCTTGGCTTCAGTACACTCTGCTTTGGCTCAGTGTGTTTGTGTGTCCTCCCAGAGGCGTCAGCTGATGCGTGATGGCTTTGTGGTGGATGCGAGCGAAGGTGAACACAGCCTGCGCCACCTCTTCCTCTACACCGACCTTCTTCTGTGCACCAGATTCAAACATGCAGCCTGGGGGTGAGTGCAGCAACAGATGCCACAAAGGCTGGTGGGAATTGTGGCCAGGACTTTGTTAATGTGCAACACTAATAGACGAGCACACACAATACTCAGCTTTGTTCTTTCATCATCCAAATACAAAGAGCATGTCGTCATGAAAAACAATCATCATAGTTTGTTTTTGTTTCTCCCAGGAAGCAGAACCAGTACAGGTTCTGCTGGCATCTCCCCCTGGCTGGTCTCAGACTTCACTGTGTTTTGTACCAGCAACGACCACCTGACATTCACGTCCGCTTACATTCGATAAGAACCAAGATGCACCTCTTACGGAAGCAGCTGCAACAACATGTGGTGTGTTTTATAGAAACACAAGGATGCTATGATCAGTCTTTTTTTTAAACTGATGAGTGAATATAAACAATTGTCTGTATGAAGAAGGGATCCAGGAGCCAGGCTTTAGCAGGACGTAATAGGAAGAAACTGGAACAGATGGAGCTGATGCTGCTCACTCACTCTCCAGTTCACAGACTTGAGCTGCACAGTCCCAGTGGGAAGGTCTGCAAAAGCACACAGACTCCCACCTCAATATTTGCAGCTTCCCATTACCGGTCTTGAATAATTCTGTGCTTTCCTTGTTTCCCCGTAGAGTCAAACTCTGCTTTTCTCCTCCCTCTACGAATTAGAAGAATGGAGAGAAGCCATCCACAAACTTACCAAAGACAGTGAGTTTACAGCTCCAAGCCATCCTGGAAGCTACTTTTACCCTGATATTTTAGTTTTAGGTGTATAAACGCAGTTAAAGCTTATTTAAGCCTATTTATTAAAATTTAATCACCACCAAGCGTTTTCTAATTTTGTTAAAGTAACAATAATAATTGCATAGTTCAAATTAACCTGAAAAAAGTACAAAGCTGTCATTTAAGTGTACCTGTCTCATGGATTTCAATTTTTTCAATAAGTCATTTATATTTACTATCACATTTTTAATGTGCTAAATTACTATTGTCTGTGTTTGTGTACATTGCAATAGTCAGAACAGTGTTTAGTGTCAAAATAACTCAACCGGTGGGAAGCACAATCTGGTGCCCACTATTGTGAGGAAGTCCTTATAAATGAGTCTAGTCAGACTTCGGTCCCCATAATGATATAAACGCACAACCTCACACATGCACACACCCAAAAAACATCTAAATATGACGCTTGAGTCCTTCGGCTGCAGGCTCAAGTGCAGTGCAAAAATGTCGACCCTGCATTTAGACCAAAGTCTGCAAGCAGAAGGCTGAAGCGCAAAAGCTCTGCACTGCAACTGGAAGTCAAGTTCAGCTGCCTTTAAGAAGTGAGATAAGGAGGAAAGTGCCTGCTTTTACTTCTCAGAAACGTCATGCACGTGTAAAATTGATAAAACTGCCTTGCTGGTGCGTGACAGAAAAACGCCACTATGTTTCCCGTTTTGGGAAAAGGGGCCACAGTCATGTCACTCTTTGACGTCGGGAAGCAACAGGTTTTGCATTGGCTGTTGCTTTGGGCTTCTTTTCTTCTTTCTCTCTCTTTGTTTTGCAAGCAGAAGTGGGACTAAAAGAGAATGAGGTGTAAACCAAGCGCCAAATTTCCAACTTGTGGTCTGAAGCCTTTGTGAAACTAAAAATAAAAAACAAAAGTTGCAGTTCCTTGACTGACTTTAATATATATTCTGTAACTTGAGCACTCGTGTCATGAAGATTCTTTCAAGGAGAAGTAAAATATGTTTTCTTTTTACACATTTGTTACATATGAGATGCATTTCCACAGCAGGAAATGTCACCAAGGAGCAGAAAATACTCATCTTTTTCACTGCGGAGACTATTTTCTTTATGATTTATGTTGTCCAACAAAAATTCCACCCTCAGGGTTTTGATTTGTTTGTTAAACTTCAAGCCTAACGGTGCCGGTTTTTGTCATGGTTTGCTTCCCAGACATCGAAACCGTCCCTCCGGACCTGCTCACTCTCACCAGTGCATGTGTGAAACTGAGAATGACCCAGCAGCCGCCACTCCACAGCTCTAAGCCCGGTACTACCGCCGTCTCGGCCTCTCCGTTTTGTTTCGTTTTCACACCACAGGGTGACTTCCTGTGTCTGGAATAAGATGCCGTCACTGCACGAGGTTTTGATCTTTTGATGTTGGCATCTATCCTTTTTCAAAATATTAATTCCCCGTGCATTATTTTACACCTGTGCCATGTTACAAATTAAAAGTTTTTCAGCTCAGTGAGAGTTTGTCTCTGTCCGTCACCAGAAGACGATGAGGCGTCGCTGTGTGGGACTTTGAGTGTCGTGATCCATTCAGCTTCTGGCCTGCAGCAGCCAGCTTGTATGTGTCTTCATTTGTACTCATTTGAAAAGATTTCACACTGAGAAACTTAAAAATATTCTTTTGTGTCACTGACTTGCTTGGATTTTCTTCCCTCTCAGGTGTGTATGTGTGTGTAGAAGTGGACGGGTTTGAGTTTTACGAGAAGCAGGCCCAGACGCACTCTTTGCTCCACAGCCTCAACCCACACTGGGACCAGGTGTGTGCACGTCTCCAAAGCTGAAGAAAAACAACAAATGCAATCTGTGATTCACCAGCTAGTTCTGGGCATGAATGCCCTCTGCATCCTGACATGTTGTCCGGCGTCATTCCAGCTCAGATGATTAAAACAGTCTGTTTCAAACAGGAGCTGTCTTTCCAGGTGGATGGTGCACAGAAGATGATGGTGTTATGTGTGAGTCAGTCAGATGAACATGAAGATACTGTTCTGGGAAAAACTACAGTAAAGGTACAAAAATACTGAAAAGCTTGAGCTTTTATTAGTAATCTAAAGGCTGACGTCTGGAGTACGTTTCTTCAGTTTTTAATGTCACTGACAGAAAACTTATAAAGAAATGAGAAGGTCAACTTCAGGCTTTGATGACCATAAAAGTTTCTGAAAGAGAGGTTGTAGAAAGGCAGACTGAAAGTCAAGACTGAGAACTGCTGATCACGGATTGATCATGGTTGGAGGTCGGGTTGCAGCCAGTGCCGGTAGCAGCACTTCACTACTGGCATAATATATCTGCAAATTATATATAGAAAAAAAAAAAACATCATTATACCTGCAAAGGAGCTACATATGAAAAAAATATAAATCCAGTAATAGTAGAAAACGCATGTTGAAATAGACAGTGGAGGATTTAGAGAGTTGCAGGCCGATGGTTTAACTTGCGACCACAGAGATCTCTGATCTGAACCGCTTAAAAGTCTGTGGTTTCCCGGGAAAACAGAGGCGCATGGAAAACAGTACTACAGAAAATATGAATCCTACTGTCCTAAACGCTTGTAGAATGGCAGAAGATCCTCCAAAGAAGAATCAACAGACTATAAGATACCACAAGAAAATATTAACACGCTGTGATACTATCCTAAAGCGATGTTACTACGACATGACCACGCAGTTGGCCAAAAGTTAATCCTTTAACGCTGGACGTATTATATTTGATACATTAATTTCTGGGAGCTCTGCACTACCCACACACTAAAGTTACCATCCATCCATTATCTATTCCCGCTTAATCCATCACCGGGTCACGGGGGTCTGTCGGAGCCTATCCCGACGCATAGTAGGTGGAAGGCAGGGGTCCACCCTGGACAGGTCGCCAGTCTGTTGCAGGGCCACATACAAGACAAACAATCATGCACATGCACATTCACACCTACGGGCAATTTAGAACAATCAATCAACCTACCCTGCATGTTTTTGGACTGTGGGAGGAAGCCGGAGTACCCGGAGGGAACCCACGCAAGCACGGGGAGAACATGCAAACTCCACACAGAAAGACCCACCGGGCCGGGAACTGAACCAGGAACCTTCTTGCTGTGAGGCAACAGTGCTGACCACTAAGCCACCGTGCTGCCCACACCAAAGTTACATTTTGTCTAATTTTATAACAATAAAATTACCCAATGTATATATAATAGATAATAGGATACAAAAATGTATTATTTAGAAACTATTTATGACAAAATTTGGGTTGTTTTTAAGTTTAATAAATCATAAACACTGTCATTATAAAATGTCATTATACTTAACATAACATTTAAGGGTTAAAAAAAGGAAAAAGAACAAAAATGTTGCTTTAAACACAAAAAAAAAATGCTTACTGAAATCAGGTCGATTTGAACTCACCTATCAGTCCACAGAAGCACGACGTTTTGACCACAGATTTCTAGACAAATCAAAGTAGTCTCAGTGAATATTTGCATATAATATTGTAGATGATACGTTTTACTTTCATGTGTATTATAAAGATAGCACAGCATTGAGCTGTTGCTCAACTACAGTTCATTTGGTGAAAAATGAGCTTTGATAAATGCAGAAGTTGCTCTAAATTTACTCCACGATTTCAGTTTAAGTTATTACTGTGTTGATTTTGATTCTTTCCACCATGTGAATCACAGGTATGTGATTGTTTTGAGTTTGCTGTGGAGCTTTTAGTAAATATTGAATTCATTTTTCATCCCTCTACATGTCAGATTTTACGCTTCATGACGTTTTACTTTGTGTGTTTTTCAGCTGGAGTCTAAAGCTCTGAGTGAGCGATGGAGACGACAGACGCTACAGCTGGGCCAGGTGGAGGTGACGCTCTCCCTGAGGTACTCGCCCCATCCGCTTGAACCGCCCAGCTCCACAGCTCAACAGCCGCCCATCTTCTCCGTCTCCATAGAAACGGTGGCACAGTGAGTCCCTGTCACAGTGAAAAGCTGACCGACGCTGATTGCACGTTCGTTGCAGCTGGCGTTCAGAAAGGAAGCAGTTGGTTTTGTGGTGAAGTGAAGCATAAGTCTGGCAGATAGGAGACAAAAATAAAACGTATGACAAATTGAATATCCTCTGTCAGACAGGAAGGCGTGCTGGTTCCTCATGTGGTGCAATGCTGTGTGAAGGAGGTGGAGAGGAGAGGCATGGATGAGGTGGGAATCTACAGGATTTCGGGAACCTCCAACAACATCAGGATCCTCAAAGCTGCGTTTGACAGCAGTAAGAAAACACACGGCAAAAACAGAAGTGTTAATTCGAGCTTACAGCAGGGACAGGCCTTCAGCTCGTGAGTTTCATATTCGATAGAAGACCACTTCTTCTTTTTGATGGGGAAGAAATTGTAGTTCGGTTCTTATGATAAGATAGCGCTTGAAGCAGCCAACTTGTCTTTATTCACAGCTCAGAAGCTGGAATTTGTTATAAAAATGGCTCATTAACATGAAGACCTTTGCTCATGCACTCTCCCAAAAGTATAACATTTTTTGACTACCGTGTTATAAACTGTTTGAAGGGCAGCTCAAAATGCTGCATTCCTATCCTGCAGGAGAAATGATTGACGTTAAGATTCGTAACCTCACAGCTGCTGGTCTACCAGTGAATTGACTGCATGCAGCTTCTTGTGCTCATAACAAAGGAAATGCATGACTAGCAGCGCTGATCGTAATCACTGTTGGTCGGTTCTCAGATCTGCGGGAAGCCGTAACCAGGCTAAGAACGGCAGAGGTGAACGCTGTCTCTGGTGTCCTCAAACTGTACTTCAGAGAGCTGCCTGAGCCTCTCATCCCTTCCGAGCTGTTTCAGAGCCTGGCGAGAGCTCTGGGTAAGACCAACACGCATGGAAACCTATACACCGACCCTGCTGGTCATTTAGAAACCAGATAACTACACTGTATTACAAAGAACTGGACTAACCCTTTGTGACGTCATTTAAAGATTTCCTTCCTCCTTTTGTAGTCATATGAAGATCAAAACCTGCGGCTAAGCTGGGCATTTTAACATTTCATTCAATGCAAATTCAACTTTGCTATCGAACCCTACTGGTCATTCCATGAACTGCAATTCCCACTACTTCCGAAGGAAGAAGAAGGACTTGAATTCCTTCTTACCTGCTTCAGATGGAGAATATCTAAAGATGCTTGGCCACAGTCACCATAAGTTAGTGCAGCGCTTAGTCAATCCCACCTAAAAGGCTGGGGATACCACAAGAAAAGTATGTTCAAGTGGTACGGGACTTGAATGACAGCAACATGACTGTGGTGAGGTGTGCAGTAGGAATAACGGAGTGGTTGCAGGTAGAAGTGGGACTGCATCAAGCCCAAGAGGTCTTTTTGTTTTGCTATGTTGATGGAAAGGTTGACACATGGTCTCCATGGATTCTGATGTTTTCAGATGACTAGTAAGAGCCGGGAGAAGGCGGATGAAAGGTGGAATATTGCATTGGAAATACGTGTGAGCAAATGAACGGGAAGCAAGTGAAATGTGTATTACCACATCAGTACTTTTAACTATGTTGTCATTATAAGTAAAGTTTTTTTCCAGGGTCTATTTTGATTCCAAGGGTACTAAAAACATATACAAAATAATGCGAGACATTATTATTTTTATTAAGAGGAGCTACCACAAAGATTGTTTGCAATAAAACCATGTCTTGTATGTGTTACCTGCATGGATGACAATATGGAGAGGATAAAGGTTAAAGAGTCTTTAAGGACCCGTCCTGACTCCTCAACATAACTCCAGTTCTGCTTGTTTTGGTATCTCCTTGTAGACATCCAGGACTCAGACTCACGGCTGGTCTCAATGTTGTCTCTGCTGCAGTCGTGTCCTGATACTAACCGCCACACCTTCCTCTACCTCCTCCATCACCTCCAACGGTCCGAACCTCCACAACACACAACTCTATTCTGCTGCGATACACTTGCAGATTCACTTTGAATGAATTTTTATACCCAGTCTGCATATCAGATATGCCTCATATGCTTGTTTTTAATCAATTTTCTTCAGAGTTGCAGGGAGGCAAGAGGTTAACAAGATGTCTTTGCTGAACCTGGCCACGGTGTTTGGACCCAGTCTCTTACGCCCCCCTGTGGCAGAACTTGGGCACAACGGCCCCTCTATGGCCATCTCTCAGGAGGTGGTGGTACAGGTGGAGTAAAGTAGCGCTGCACTCTCAAAAATCTGTTCAAATAATAATAGAAAGGCACAAACATCTGTGACAATTATGAGATAATGACATTTCAGTGCTAATTTGAAATAAAATGTGGCTACTTTAGTTACTTTTGTTTTTCGTCTTGGTCTCAGGTCCATGTGGTTTTCTGCTACCTGCAGTGCCGCAGCCTCCCCGAAGCCCAGACCTTTCTGCCTTACGACGCAGACGCTGAGGACGAGACCACCCACATGTGAGACCGCCGACTGGGCGCAGGCTGGCAGGAGACCCAAATAGTGAAGGTGGAGACATCTGAGTGGGGACTTTGAGGCCGTAAAAGGGTTAATAAAAAAATTAAATGTGTTTTTGCAACATTTGAAGGAAAATTCTTGAGCTTTTTGTGTTTTTTAGGGTCAAACTTGTAAACAGAGTACGTGTCTACGAATTCAATCGCATTGCACTTAACCTCGTGCTTTTCATAAACCATCAATTAACCACAAATCAGTTCTTTTCAAAAGAACATTGTCAAAAAGAATCAGTCTTCTACTCATTTTAATCATCTTTATATGACTTCTTGCCCTGGTCGACACATAAAGTAATGCAAAGTCGAAATGTGGTTGAGGAAAAATCATGGGAGCACATGTTGTCACGAGGTCATAGGTCGCCTCCCCGGGCCTGAAATCCAATCGGTCACAGTTCAAATACAACTAGACAGAGTTCACCACAGATTGTACGCCCCATAAATGTCTCACACACACACACACACACACACACACACGGTCGACCCTGTCCATGCCACATATGGGAGACTCTTTTTCTGCACCACCTGGGCAGACTGAGCTAGTGTTTCATTTTACCCGAACCCCCCCAATCGGTCTTTTGATCGCTAATCCTGGACCCAGAACCCGGCTCTCGGAGTACTAATAGACAGGAGGGTGTGTGCAGATGCCATAACAACATCCAGAACGAGTCTCCCTCCCCAGAAAAGGAGAAACAAATGGTGAGATCACCCAATTGCCCCCTGCAGCATAAATCATGTGTCTCCTCTAACACGGTGGCTGCCAGATTAAGGTTCAAGCTTGACGACTACAAAGTCAAAACCAGGTTCCCGTTGCAGACTACAAAGAGGACGGAGCTGAGGAAGGCCCAAGACATCACAGACGTTTGTGACCCAATGCGACATCAGACGACTGGGCGACACCTGGAAGAGCTGGATAAACTTTTAATGGGAGAAGTAAAGCTGTGACCACGAGACAGCAAGTTCAGGATCACGGAAAGTGATTACACAGTGGCAGATGCACATGGAAACGCTTACTCGCTGATGTCAGAGTCATCTGGAGGAGCCTGGTTTGATAAAAAGCCATGAAGATTCACAGATTTACCTCACAACGTCAGTTCTTACCAACCATTTTCTTCTGTAAATCTCGTCCAAAAACAGCTGCTTTTCCACCTAGTGAGATTAATAACTCATATATTTGAAGTTCTTGTGTTAAACCCAGCCTCATTTCATATTACATATACACCAAATGAGCTGTGAATAAAAGTTAACAAATCCCTAACAGTTTGAATATGTTAAATACACTAACAAAAGGAAAAGAAAACAGGCAGTGCCTAAAGAGGGTGATATGGTCTCGTACTGGCAAGGCAGGTTTATTTGTGTAACACGTTTCATGTACAAATCTGCACTGTTTTACTTTTAAGCTCAAGTTTTGAAACCTAATTACATTTTAAGTACTAATTTTATTTATTGATCTTTTTTCTTTCTTTCTTTTCTTTACATTTTAAATCATGCTTTTTATTTATGTGATGTTTTAATGTTTCTGTAAAGCACTTTGAATCACCTTGTTGTTGAATTGTGTTAAATAAATAAACTTGCCTTGTCTACAAAAGAGTTGTTTAAAAGTACGTGTAAAAATAGAATTGAAACAACTAATACAGAAAAAAAGTAAAGGTTTAAATAGAATAGGAATGATAAATGCACAAAGTTCAGTGTGGGAAATTAACAAATAAAAAAGCAATTAAAAAAGGTTCAAACAGTGATTTAAAACAGCTGATTTTCTGCAGACCTGCAGTTTTCTGAGAGTTTTTTCCACTGAAGAGTAAAAATGAACAGATTTTTGTTCTTTTTTCTACTCACGTCTATTTCAAAGAGGCATAATATATTTTGGAATAACTAGAAATATAAAAACATCAGCATGACCTTTGTGACTTCCAGATCTAAAAAGTGAAGTCCATGCAAGATGGCTTAAACCTGCACTTTATTTAAGGTGAGTCGACTGCTGTTGCCAAATAAATGACTGTAGTTGCATTGAATCCGCTGATAAAATGACACTACTCATCTATGTATGTATGTAAAAAGCACAACATTGTAGTAAAGTCGACAAAACGTGGACTTTAGGAAGGATATGCAGTGGTCTGGGGTAGTTTTGCAGCACTCCACTGCTCTCGTTTCAAAACAGCAAGACGGTGTCGGACCTGAACCTTCAAAGCAGCAATCCACAGGTCAATGAGTGATATCACGGCCCCATCAATTTTACAGCTCAACTATTTTGTCATAACGTATAAAAAATTAAATGATACAGGTGTGCACATGTTTGTAAGAGAGAATATCCATGTTGTAGCTGTGTGTGTGTGTGTCTCCATATGTTGCTGTCCGGAGCTGTGCCATGCTTGATTAGTCCTAATCTAGCCGGGAGTCGGGTTACCGTGTTGGCGGCGTGTCTGTATGGAAGGCATGCAGGCTGTGGATCGCTGGGATTGACCCGCTGCCTCTCGGGTTAACAGAAGCCCTGTATATGTGTGTGCGCATGTGTGTGCGTGTATCCTGAAAACAGTGACGGTGAAACTTGTTGAACTTTTCTGTACTCTCGGGTGTGAAACAAGAATTTGTACTGCGCGAGTAGGAGGTGAATGTACCAAGGGCTTAATGTATGTGAGCGAGGGGGGTAAGATGGACACGGGAGGATGTGTGCGTGAGCATAAGAAGTCTAGTTGAACTTTGGCTCTGGCAGCAGTGCAGCAGGAGTCACCTCTTGTAAAACCTACCCTGCTCAGGCTGTAAACATAATACCTCACACCCAGTCTCTCTCTCTCTCTCTCTCTCTCTCACACACACACACACACACACTACTACCTCCTGTATCGGGAACGATCACCTTCTCCCACATGCCACCAAAATAGCAGGCCAGCTCTCGTGCACAGAAGCATTGTCGGTTTAACATGAGCTGCAGACGATGTGCGACCCTGCAGCAGACCGAGCCGCTGGCTTAAGATGTCTGTTAGTATCTGTGTAAGAGTGTGTGTTTGGGGCGTTTCAGGATCAAACCCTCATGTCGACAGAGCCAGCACCGAGGAGACGACCGCTGACAGGTGCTTCCTGCAGCAACGCAGCAGGTGCTTCGAGCACACACACCAACACACACACACACTGGCAGATACTTTACCACCAAGACATGATTGTGCATGTAGTAACACACACACTTGTCCCCTGTGACAGACGTTGCTCACTACAGGCTAAACTTAACTCTTGTGGCTTCCATCTGTGTTGTGAGACTGTGTTGTGAGACTTTTTGTTGCTATTAACTGCTGAAATTGTCATGAGCTGTAAGTTTCAACAACCTTCAGAAAAACTTGAACCCCCTCAGCATACAAAAGGTGTTTTCATTATATAAGTCAGATATTCGTCCTCATTTTGTTCGTTCTGTTTTACTCTCTTCCGACTCTTTAGAGTCCTGAATGCTTCTCTGCTAAATTGAAAAATACAAAAAAAAATGTTTTTCTTCTCACACAACAAATTTAAATATAAAAAACTAACCATTTATTTTCAAACTGGTTAGCAGAGTTCTTGAAAAGAGTTAAATGAGCCTTTATTTCAAAGGCAATCATTAATTATGTTTGTACATATCAAAGGTGTTGGTTTACCACCCTCATGGTAAGAAAACTACCAAAAAAATAAAAATATGGAAGATTGAAATTTTATGCTGCGGTGTGTTGTAAATCATCTCTGTTTTAACAGAAACGTGATTCTTGTTTAAGAAGTTTTGGTTATGAAATGGCCATCAGAAAAAGGCTCTTTGTCCTTGTAGCAACAACAATACCCAAAATTGATTTTTTTTTGTGTATATATCTTTATTAAAATGTTGTATCCTCTATCAAAGACTGCCTTTACCGGAGTTTTTTCTGTCAACAGATGGGATCGATTGAAAATATCGAACTGGAAGCTGCAACCGACCCAGTTCAGGACTGGGTTGACAGATGACTGTCCAGACAAATAAACAAAAGTTTACAAATTTGTAAAAATAAAGCAGTTGCAACGGAGCTATTACATGTCAAACTCTGAGTTCCCACCAGAAATGTTATATTTTCTTTTTCTTCTTAATGAGAAAAGAATCTAATATTTTGGCGAAATCTCACATATAAGCACCATTAAGTAATTAACTATACCATTTTTATAAATTATGCTGACTATATAATAGTTGGGGCAACTTTACAATTTGAGCAAGTTATAAAAGTTTTCTAAAAAGTATACTTTTATGTGTACATATTTTATCTTGGCATTTTCTTTGCTTTTTATTTTTGCTTTTATTTGTCATCTGTTGCTGTTTCGCGCTTTGTTTCATTCTGTACTTTTAGTTGTGTTTGAAAGGTGCTATTTTAATACACTTTTAGGTCTCTAGGACAGTTTGTGAGCTTTCATCATTATGACGGCTTCCAAGCAGTTTTGACTGAGAACAGAACATGTGTTTTGCAGCAAAAGACAATTATTTTAGCAGTTATACTTATTGACCCACATCAAATTTAAAAAAGGACTGTTTGTACATGTGTATCTGTCAAAGATCATATACGTCACACAAACTGACAATAATCTCAAAAGGAGGAGCGTTCAAGGCCTCGGATTCTGTTTAATATGACGTCATTAATATATAAATGCTGATCCAGCTCTATGTAAGCAGTTACCATTAATTACCATTTTGCTGCAAACTCATATTCTGTTTTCACTTGAAACTGCTTCGTTTTGCATTGTTATTATTCCTGATGAACATTTACAGCCCTTATCGTGTAATCATACACCGGGGTTGTTTTTACGCTGAAACATTCCTTTAATTATGTCATGGTTAATTAAGAATCAGGTATTAACCTAACACGCATGGTTTGGACTGTGAGGAAAATCCACGTCGGCACCAGGAGAACATGCAGACTTTAAACAACTGAAACCAGAAACCCTCCACAAGAAGACACGGTTAGTCAGGAAACTATGGAAATATACCGGGAATACATAGTTAGTCAGGAAACTATGGAAATATACCATCTTAAAATTTGCTACATTTCTTGCCTTCATGCTCGTTCTTGTTATTTTAAACATAAAATTCAAAACACTTGATTTAGTAAAACAAAGCATAACAGTAAGCAAAATGTTAAAATGAGGGACTTAATTTGAACTTGATAAAAAATGTACTGACATACTGTGATTTAATTTGCCTGAAAATTCTGACTTTTTCTTGAATTTCTAAAAACGAGATTTTCAGCACCAGTTACAATAATGTATAATGTTATTAACAGTTAGAGGATATAAGACCATTAAAAAAAAAAAAAAAAGTGTTTTTTTTTTTAATGGTGTATTTATGGACCAATTCAAAATTTTTCAATTCACTTTGTTTGGTCACAATTTTTTTTATGAGGCTCTAAGTGAGAAAATATAATTTTAGTTTTTGAAGAAAAAGCCTAATCGTAATGAAACCGCTTTGACATTTGCTCAGAAAATGACTGGATATTGAGTTATTGCACACAGGAACTGAACAAGACTTGTCTGGGGGCCCCAATAAGCTGCCAGCTGGTTGTTGGGCCACTCGGACCTCACAACGGTAGAGAAGCAAGTTCAGAAACACACCCCACCCCCCCTCAGCATACTGTATGTTCAGCCCTGCTCCGAGGTCATCACTCAGCGAGTCTATTTTTCTCTTTTTATTTTCAATCGCGGGCTTCAACACGGCAGCAGAGCCAATCACTGACACCATTGCTGCCAAAACAACATGACCGCTCAACAAATGGGAGCTCTTCCATGTGTCTTAAAACACCCTGGCGCCATTTCCCATGAGCCATTACGCCATATTTCCCAAATGGAAGCAGAACTCATGACGACATGTCAGACGGATGCTTTTTAGATTTGTTATCCGGGCTCCTGACGGACTATCCGAGGATTCCTGTCCGGTTAGAAAACCAGCCTGAAGTTACTCACATCTCTGTGTCAGCTGTTCGGACTGTAGATAAAATCATTTTTTCCCAAATATTGTGCTCATTTAATGGGAATTTTTAACTGATGATTCAAACCAAACAGTTTGCATTTAATGTGAAGATAATCATTTCTGATTTTATTTATAGAGAATCTGCACTTATTATTTATTATGTGTATTTATTGTCAAATTTACTCATTGAGTAAAATAATATAAATAAACATGTATGACTCAAACAATATTTCTTTTTAAATCTAAAAGACAAAAAAATGCACAACCATTCAGACTTTAATTTTCAAATGCAACTTTAGAAAAATATGAATGCTTTAACATTTATATTTCACTTAGCACCGTTAGTGTCGGTGTTATACTGTTATTGAGTTTTTCCTCAGTGCAGGATCGTTTATTCTAGAAACACACACCAACAGCTGAAAGTGTAAACAGGAGTGTGTTTTTCTGTGTACAACGCCTCTTCTGTTTTCTTCTTTATCTCGGCAGTTTCTCCTAAAACTTTGATTTAAGTAAGAAGTAATGGTGCACTCATACAAGGGAATCTGTGCCATTCCCTATCCCGGATCACCCCTGAAGCCCGGTCCGTTTTGTTCCCCAGCATGGCACGGTTCGTAGGCTCCTGCACAGCTGGAAGAGTATGTATGACACGTATATGTGACAGTTCCTCATGATGATTGTTTAACAACATGGCATGGTCTAGAAATTCAAAAATTTGTGAGAGGTATCTGTATCTGACAGGAAAAAAGCCACAAAGTCAGTAGAGTTGTCATATTTTTTCTTTTCTGTACACAGGTGCTTTATGTAATGAGGCAGAATTGAGACTGGAGAAATGTTAGTGTGTGTGTTTATCCTGGATTTTGGGTGGAACACACCAGAAGGGGAACAGAAGAGGAAGATGGTGGTGAGTCCGGTGTGTTTGTGGGTTGAGCTCTACTGTCTGTGTGTGGTATCGATGAGGTTTGTGCATTTGCACCATGAGGTTCTGTGTCTTTGTCATTCAGCAGGTGAGGTGGGATGTACCCAGAGTGGGCCTTTGCATGCTCCCTGCGGTTCTGGTGGCTGTGCGAGGATTTTGAAGGGCAGCGGCCCCTTTTGTCCTGCCCCCGGAAGCCCCTGAGTTTGTGGATCCAGTGTTCCCGCCACTGGAGGGCCAGAGTGGAGCGGTCCGCCACCAGGCGACTTTCCTCCGGGCCCCAACCCCGCTCTCCTTCCTCTGCGCCGATGAGGAGGTACGTCCGACCCACGTGGAGGGCAGGGCAGCCGCAGTTTAGGTCCCGGTCAGGGACCCAGAGGGACTGGGGGCCCCTGCGAACTCGGGAAGAAGACCCCGTGCGGAAGACAGTTTGTACAGAGATGGAGAACTGCCACCAGGGACCTGAACGCTCCATCCCTCTCACCTGCACCTTCAGCACTGACAGACACACACCAATCAACATCTTTAACATTTTATCTCTGACTGATTCATCTTCAACTGCCTGCTTTAAATTATCTTACAAAATCCAAATTTTAATTTAATTTAATTACTAGCCTGGATTTTCCCTAATCGATGCAATTTTAAGTTAGTTTATATTTATGCAATTGTTGCAAACTTTGATATGATAAACAAATGCACTCAAGAAAGGAAAAAAAGAAGCCACTAACCATAATCTTTTAGACAATAGGTCTCCAAGTTCATCCTGACTTTAACCTGAGAGGGCTGGCAGTACGAGACGCACTCCTCAGCTGCAGGAGAGGGAGACACGGGGACTGAACACGCAGCAAATGAGACGGTATCATTCACAGCACACACATCAGCACATGTCTTTGCCCCTAATTACAATACGGCTTCTTTCACCCGAGTCCCAAACAGCAGGAGCAGGTGGGGCATTTCTCCAGCTGCCGCTAGGAGGGAGTGCTTAGCTACTTCACGGCGAGCAGCTCAAGGACAATCCGCTCAACAACGTGGCCCGAGGCACGGCTTCAGACCAGATTCAATGCAACTGCACAGAGGAGCCATAAATCTAAATGTTGTACCTGAAGTGACATCAGCAGGGGGAACAGATTACAGAGGGAGAAAAAAAAAGTATTTTATAAGAGGAGGAAGACCTGGTTGTTCAATCAGCCCTGCGACTTCTGTGAGTTATACGTTTTCCTGCATTTGACAATAAGACATCTTATAAGTTATAATGGAAAAACCTGGTGCTTCACTGAACTTAGAGAGTGCTGCTCTCTTCATTAGGTTTTGTGTTTTTAATGTTTTCCTGCAAGCTATCAAATCGTCTATCTGTGGGAAAGTAAAATAATTATTTTAACATCAACTCAAAAATGGGAAAAACTCCCATTAAAAAAATATATATATGTATCTATCTATATATATATACACATTAAAGTTTGTGTAATTATGCAGAAAGACTACATTATCTGCAGCGTGTATATTCAAATATAAATACAGAAAAACAATTTGTGCTTTTTGTTATAACAAACAATAAATGATGAATGTATAATTTACAAGAATTTACTTACCTACGCTGTACTGGGGTTGGTACACCGGAGTCGGAGCAACCTCCTGAATTCCTGCAAGCGTAAAAAAAAAAAACATGTTCACACAGGCGTCAGACTCACAAAATAAATTCTGAGCTGTCAGTTTCTTGCAGTTGTGTGTTTTATACGTGTTGCCTTCACACACCTCTTGGTTCCCGTGGTGCACGTACCCACACAGAAGATAAACAAATGTCAAACGGACCAAATGTGTGGTCCTTTTATGGTCTAGAAAACACACCCTGAGAGGCTTCAACACACAAACGTTACTTTTAGTAATTTAATAAGGTCATACCGTCATTTTGTGTATGGTTTTGTCTCAAACATTAAACAGATTCTAGTAAAATTACTCTTTGAGTGTGTGCGTGTGCGTGTGTGTGTGTGTGTGTGTGTGTGTGTGTGTGTGTGTGAGACTTTTATTAGGGAAACAATACTACCATATAAGACAATGCTGCATCTTGATATTACTAGATCACAGTAAGTTAGTCCATAAGTAAAAAAGGATATGCATCAAGATTAACTGGATGACAATTTTACAACGTTTACCAATATAACAAAGTCTTCCACCGTGCGATATTTAATCATTTTAATTCATGAGCTAGAAGTCAGTATAAATCAATGTATGTTGAGTGAACATAATCCATTTCATTTACATCAAACTGCAGCAAATATTTCTGGATATAACTAAACAGTTAAATGAAAGTTGATTCGTTCCATTAAGAAAAACAGACTCCAAAAGACTTCTTGGTAACACGTATCAGTGTCTGACAAATATTTTCATTTCCTGTCGATGCAGTTGGATCGTTCATCATGAAATTGATGCATTGATCTAGATCGATGAATCAGTGCATCGTCTTTGCTTTTCAGTTTCACGAAGCCAAACCTTGATCAAATCTAGCACCCACAACATCGACTAAACCACCAGCCTTGACTGGAAAAACATTTCAGCAGCTCTGCCTTGAAAAATAAACGCTCCCAATGCATAATTATAAGACTGACAAGTGCATAACCTTTGGTTGGTTCTGGAAGAATGATGCAATTCAGATTTAAATTAAATAATTCATTTTTGAGTCACGTTATGAGGGTTATAATTTTAGAACAGCAATATGACATTTTAGGTGGTTTGTGCACAAATAAGTAAGGGAAAAACAGATAAAAAGAGATTAAAAAGGAATATACAAATGAGTGTCTGGGTTTCGACACCGGTGTTGAGTCCTGGAGAACCACAGCGCCGCATGTGTTAGACTTCCCTGCTCCAACACACCTGACGCAAATGAACGGATCACCTCTCCGGCTTGCCATCAAGACCTGCATTGTGATGGACCACGAATTCACTGTTCCATTAAATGCTAAGAAACTGTACTCAGCAAAGTAAAAATGAAGTGAGATGTTAGAGGTGGCTGTGTGGGGGAGGGGGGCGGTTTGAAGGATGCTATACATAGAACAAGTCTGGCAGTGAAAACAAACATGGTTTTCTTTCACTTACTCCTTTCACTGGTTGAGTTATGAGTCTCGGCCTTGCGAGACGGTTTGAGCCAAGCAACAGGTGTGACGCTTCTTCCTCCAGACTCCCTATGTCACCTGATTGGGGCTCACAAAGCATCAGTGCCTTTTGAGTTATCAGCACTTGTGCGATTAAGCCGGCGTATGCATGCGGATTAACGCTCATGGCTGATTTTTGGTTCTGGCCAGGCGCAGGGACGGGAGCAGCAACAATCCTCTTGATCTGACACTGATGCCTGATCAGTGGGGGATGAGGTTTCCCTACACTGGTCAGCTCATGTTAATGCTGCTGTGGAAACTGTCTCTAGGGATAATGAAAAGGAGACATGATGAATGACTGAGCTAAATTAGCCTGGAGAGCAGCGGCCCCTTTTATATCAAGCTACTATTTAATGAAAGGTTTAAAGAGTTTGATAAGACAGTTTAATCCATTTAGGCTGTGAGCGAATAAAGCTGAAGGAGAAATTAAAGTGGTCACTTTGTCATGGCTTAAAATAAACTATTAAAAGTCAGAGGTGCATAGTGGAAGGAAACCACTTTGTTTTGTGTAGGAACTGTTTATAGACAAGAGAAACCAATACTTTCTCTGTACTGTCCATGAAAACACTGGAAGTTAAGCTAAGCAGTTCAGTCTCCGCACATTTTAACAACCAACTTATACTTAAACATTTGTCACTGGCTGCGTGGGGTAAACTTACTTATGCAGGGCCGTAGAGGGGACTTCCCCTGTTTGAATCCAGGGGCGCAGCGGTTACATCTGAGGCCGGTCACTCCTTCTCGACAAAGACATTGACCTGATGTCTGGTTACACCATCGCCCCACTGCCCCCAGTGGATGACACTGACATGCTGAAAAAAGAAAATTTCAACATATAGTACATACATTTCACTTATTTACAAGCAGTTGGCTGCTGAGCTATGAATACACCGTACAAAGTTAAAAGAGCAATGAGTCTATAGAAACTCCCAAAAAAGCACCAATACAATACAGTATATTTAAAAAATTGCTGTTATTGGTACCGTGGCTGTGGGTTGGCCTGGAAGGGTCCGAGGACAAAGCTTGGCTAAGCAGCAGGCAGAGTTAACCACGAGTCAGCTGAATGCAGCGACGGTCTCTTGTGTTGCCATCGAACTGACATTTGAAACAGCAGGTCCCACTGCGAACGCTTTCCACAAGTCTAGCAGCCGCAGAGGCTCATTTCGGGACACTTCCAAGCAGAGGTCTGCTGGGACCTGCAGTGAATCAGTCGCTATGCTTCCAGGACTACTTCCTGACACAGCAGACGAAGGGACACGGGTCCCGGAGGGAAGCATCTAAAACATGCAGGACAGCAGCCCTCAAGGACCAGACTTGAAGAGCCCTGCCTTACAGCGCAGCTGTATTAACCCTGGAAGATGTGGAACGATGTCAACATAAATACGTCAAAATCTCCCATTTGACATATGCATGTTCAAAACACCCCTCTATTGGCTCACTCTTGCTCTCCACTAGGTGTTTTATGAAATAATCTGGCTGGTTGACTGCAAAATGTTGCAGGATATCATAACTTCGACTGACGATGCCAACAAAAGCAGCGAGAGTTATCCAAAATTAGAAGGCTGTGATCTCTCACCAACACTTTAAGAAATGACTAAGTGGAGGAACGTTAAAAATAAATCAAGAAGAAAATAGAACTATGTAATGATGGATGAAGGTTGAAAAGGCCATTTATCACTCACTGAATCCTGGTTTCAACCTAAATGGCAACAAGTATATGTCCTTACATTTGTCCTTGAACAGGGAAAAGTCTGTTTTGTTGCAGGCTTGGCAGGTAAACAAAGACAAATTCTCCACAAGGTAATGAGAATATATCTGATCACAGCACTTTATCTCTTTTGCGCATGGTGTTTTTATGGAGGATGAACAACCTTGATGTAAATGAATACAAATCCTGTGTCTTCAGTGATTAATGTCTCTCTGCATTGTCCCTGGCGGTGTGCAATGATTACTGCCTGGATTTGACTTGGTTTACATAGCAAGACTCCTTATTTACCGCTGCTATCAGGGGACAAGACCAAATGAAAGAAGACAGATGAAAAAAAGGAAGACACACTTCAGCGACTCTGGTCACACTCAGACAATGTTTGCACAAACGCTTCCAATGAGCCCAAACAGCGTGACTGGAAAAATAATTGTACCGCAGTCTTGTTTCTAAACGCTTACAGTGAAACATGGCAAATGTAAAGTGAAAGCAATGATGCAACATTTTAAGGTGGCATTTAATTGTAGCTGGATCTTTTTTTTTTTTTTACAACTCTGCATGTGCATGAAGCTTGCAGAGAGCCTTTAAGTTTGAATATATTAGACTTGTGAACATGCCAGCTGTCATGGACACTCGTGACCAGGCAAAGGTCAGGAGTCGTGGCAGATGCCGGCCTGTGGTAACGACGGGGATACGGGTGACAGCTCAGTGGGTACAATGTAAGTACCCCATAAACACTTTGGTACCATGAACAGCTTAGCCACGTAAACACATTGTCAAATGCTTGGATTTACCTTTTTTTTTTACATTTTATTTCTTAGTCAAAGGTACCTGTGGACCTAACCCTAACCCCATCACACAAATAGTAAACACACACATCCAGTGACTGACGTTGGCAGGCCTTGCGGTGGTTGAGTGGCTTGCTGTGGTCACGGGTGTAGCCGTTCTGGCAGTACTGGCAGTGGCGTCCAGCTGTGTGGTGGCGACACTTCTGGCACACGCCGCCGCTCTTCCTGCCCGACTGCTGAAACACCTCCATGCTGAAGCGGCATTTGTTGGAGTGGCCGTTACACTCACACGCTGGAGAAGGATGAAAAACAAATTATCTTCGATAATAAAAAAAAAAGATATATTTCAAGCAAAACCAATTATCCAAGCGAAGCTGAGGATTTCTGTTTCTGCAAAACACCACCTGGAGTCTCAGAAAGACAAAGTCAGATACAACATGTGCCATGGGGAATTTTGGAGTAAATAAAAAGCTAGACGAAGATGTTGGTCCAAGATAGGTGAAGAACTGAAGCTTGCAGTGGATAACCAGATCACAACAGAGGTTAGAAAAATACATAAAAAATCCAACTCCCCTTAGTTGTTTAAGTAGCGACATTGTGCAGGATACAAGTCTAGGCTTCCATAAACTCTTAAGACACTAATACTAGTCTACATACACTATAAATATGTCGGTGAAAACATAGCTGTTTTAGGGCCATTGCAGGGTCATTTTTTATGAGGGAGCGCATTACAAATTCACAATTTCTGATAAAATTTTGGGGTTTTAACTAGTGCTACTTTGTGTATTTCAATAATCATTTACAGTTTGTTTTTCTTTAACAATACTACAGATCTGCATTGCTCTTAAAAATCTTATTATCCAATTAACACTGGGAAATAGTCATCTGGGTGCTGACGGCAGATGTCTGACGTGAACTAGTCCATGACTTTTCACACATGCACAACGGTCCAGAAACGTCCTATACATCATTTGAAGGAGATGCAAATGAGAATGCAAACATTCGAATTAGCCTGACTGGGTAGTATGTAAAACTTCACTGTGGCAGCTCTCTAATACAAAGTTGATAAAAAAAAAAAAAAGCCTATAATTAGGCCCTTTTGAGAATAGAGCTAATTATTTTGTAACGATCAGTGAAGAAATCGGCAACAAACACAAAAGTCAAACAGAAATGTGTCTCATATGAGAATTATAGTTTTGATCAGGACTAAAGCTAAAGTAACCAGACAACAAAATGACAATAGCTGCTTAAAACCACATTGCAAAGCAGAAGCGGGACCTGGACCTGGACCTGGACTTGGACCTGGACCTGGACCTGGACCTGGAGTCAACCAATTACCACCACAAATAAATTTCCTGAAATACGTATATTTACAATCTTAACCTTCATTAAATGGGTTTCACTCCAAAAACAAGGGCTGTTTTTGTTTTTTTTTACCATGCTGTCAAAGAAAATAAAATCTATAATATATTCTATAACTGAATGTGAACCTGTAAAATCCTTTTGTTTGCAGGAGAAAATAAACTAAGCAAAACTTTAAAAGATTTGGATCATAAAATCCTGCTTATTTTTGTTGAAAAACAATTGCTTAAAACCATGTTGAATGTAGGCACTTAAATGTGTTTTTGGAGGTTTTTCTTTCATTAACTGGAAAATTCAAAACAGTTAAAAAATCGAGCCATAAAATAAAATATTTTATCACATCTTTTCAACAATTGTTACGTTAACCCCCATCTCTCTAATGTTTTTGTTATGCCCCCTGTGATAAAGTAACTTTTTTAAACGCCATAATAAACTTGTTCAGCTTAAAGTAATTTTTAACAAGACATCAGAAAGCAGCACTAACCAACACAAGGGTTTGGGTGAGAGGGCGTAGCTCGATGCCAAGGTCTGTCAAAAAAGAAATCCTCGCACACATCGCAGTCTGGCCCCGCTGTGTGGTGCTCGCACACGCACGCTGCACGGCCTCCGTCGTCACGGCGACACCTGGAAGCGTGACCATTACATTTGCACCTGCCTCCAACTTGCAGGTCGGAGAGGGCAAGAGGAGCTCGGAGTGGAGGGATAACCGCGGAGGGTTTGCCCACATGCAGATTTCTGGCACTTTGTCTTGAGTTGAGAGTGTTGTTCCTCCTCTTCCTGAGTTCCCGCCCCGTGTTGCGAGAACTCTGGCCTTCAACTGTCCAATTACATCCTCTGTTTGGGCAAGGCCTCCAATGATTGTTTTCCTTCTTGCGACCACCTCCTTTGCTTTTTCCCGCTTTCTTTGGCAGAGTGAGTGAGTCAACGCTGACACTTCCTTCCCCATCCTTGCTGGTCACATTTTGTCCATCTTCTTCTTGACCGGACCCTTTACTGTGGCTTTTTTTACCCTGCTTGTCCTTCTCCCCTTTGTTTTTCCCACTTATTTCAGAGTTTTTTATCTCCAAGTCAAAAAATGCCAGTGTATTATCTGTATTTAACTTGTCCACCTGATCTCCAGCGTGGCCCTTGGTGTCAGATCTCCACTTCAGAACACCAGGTCCTCTCGTATTATGTAAACCATCCTGCCATTGTGCTCCTTCAGTTTTATCAACGTTGCCTACTTTGATGTCTTTGGACACGTGGTGAAAGATCACGCGGATGTCCGTGGCTGTCACCCAGTCCTGAAGGGTAGGGCTGTAATCAAAATCAGGAGAAGATGGGCGTCCATCCAGAGTGGAGAAGGCCAGCACCATGCCGCCCCGTTGCCTCTGCAGAGGACGAGGGTCTGAGCACAGGGGCTCCGTCTCCTGGTGTCTAGTTCGAGCAATTGTCTGAGAAGGCTGTTTGAAGTACTCAAAGCAGTCACTAGAGTAGTGTTGCATAGGCCTCCAGGTACGTCCATAGTCCATTGATTTGAGAATGGAGATGGAGATGGGTTCTGATGGTTCCCCTTGGTTGCAGAACTGTAAACTTATGTAGGTAACCTCGAAGCGACGGCCCAGTGGGACGGTGAGGACCCAGTCCCCCGTGTCGGTACCTGCATTCGCCATCCAGCATGTGAGGTTGTGGGGGTTATGGAGGTCTGTCAAGGTGGAGATGTTGCCATCGGAGTCAGGCCCATGTAGTGAGTGGCTAGCGTTGACCGGGATCCCATAGGCGGCGTTGATGAACTCTGACAGGCAGTGTCGAGGACGGCCATCTGGGTGGTAGCAGGGGTCATGAGGCGACGTCCAACTCAGTGGGGTGTGGGGGAAGGAAGAGGAGGTGAGGGTTGGAGGGAAGAGGAGGAGAAGCCAGAGGAAAATAGAGGGGGGAGGGGAAAAGGGTAGGAACATCATGTCATCCAGCCTGTGGGAGAAGAAAAATATCAATTTAAGGAAAGCCTATGAGCATTATATCATAAAAAACAACAAATCCGCTGATTTACATGATGTGTATTTGAAGCCAGGGAAGGAAATCTAAGATAGACCACCTGTGCCTTTATCAAAAACACATGATACCATCAAACAGCATCACTTCAACTGCACCTCGCTGGCTTTCCGTGGTTGCCAGTAAAAACCTGATACTGTGAAAATGTCATCTCCAATCTTCGCAGCAGTGTCAGCCACCCGTTTGAACCCATTATCAAAATGATTGTTAATGACATTCGCATCTTAAACTCCCTTCAACCCCTAAACGACTGGATGAGCGAAAGGTGAAGAGGGCCGAGCACCCAGCAGGTCTGTCTATTATGACAAAGAACATGCCCGACAGCTGGAGCTAAATCCAGCGCTGGAGCACATCCATCACATTTATTGGTCTCTTTTCAAATCATTTTACCGCTGGTCGGTGGTGCAAGCTGGCGAGGGGCCTGTGCATGAGCGGTGTGTCATGTTTTGTAGCAGAAAGGAAGACATGTGAAAAATGAAGAAAAAGGAAAGACAAGAGGGACGAAGAGATTCGTTTCTGGGATTGTTGAAATGATAAATGCACCTTCGCGCTGAGTCGTTTTCGTAGAGAGGACAGACTTGTGTGAGTCCAGAGTGTGAACAAATTTCTTCCAGTTTCTTATACCTGGTGAGGAGAGTGAATTATTCTTCTGTCAGGATTTGGTATGCGGGCAGAGTGAACGACGCATCTGCTCTGGAGCTGGTGATTTACTGTTTTGGGTTTTTTTTTCTTAACTGCTAACACAAAAGCCCAGACACACATTTCCCAACAGCCACATCTTTTTTCTTTTTTTTTTTTTACTGAAATTTCAACAGTCTCTTGCCTCTTTTGTGGGAAATTCAAATTTCCCTTTCTCCACCGCCGCCATCCTCAAACATTTACAAACCACTTTCCCCCTGCCGCGCCGCCTCCGTGTTCATCCGTCACCTGCCCCCTTCATTCTGTTCTGGGAATATTCTTAACTGCTGTGAGATTGATGATCTCCTAACAAGCGTTTGACACTGACAGCAAAGTCAGCAGGGCTACATAAACCAAAGTCGTAAGAGAGGACAGGGCTAAGAGCCTCTTCGGCCTCGTCATCCTGCTCAATTAGCCAACCATCGAAATATGAGGCTTCCTTTAGGGACCACACAGCTCCGAGGGGCCTGCGTACCCGCCGTGGCACTCCCTCAGATACTCCTGACCTCCTAAAGCAACAACACACCTAAAGGTAAAGCGACCAAACCGGGATGAGGACCAAAGGGAAAGATCAGGCACCTTGGGTGGGTGTTTTTTAGTGGTGTTCCTACAGGAAATGCTAAAAGTACAGTGATGAGTGTTCCTACTGTGACCCGGGTTCGGCCAAGCCACATTCCAGGAGTCCAGAATGCCTCAGCAAGCCATTCCTGGCATGTTGAGACATGCCCCACGGGAATCTGAATGCACTGATAGGAAGCAGGAGTTATAAGTTGATGGGTGATTAATTAGTTCTCTGGTTGTGTTTGGTGTCAATATCCTGGTCATATAAAGATGGAAGACAGCGCTAAGAGGATTATAAGCAGGGGGACATAGCAACAAGGACAGGTGGGGGTTCAGGGTCGCGGTGGGAGGAGAAGGGAGGGCGGTTGTTTAAGCATTCCCGTGACATGTACTTGCTCTTGTCTTTGTCACATTACAGCCCCGATTAAACAGTGGCCCATTACAAGCGCTTTGATAAATGGATGCTCATATGAGAGAGGCCGCTTAGGTTTTTTTAATGCCCCCCTTTAGGCCAAATCCAGACTCCCTCGTCTTCCGAAACAAGATCCCTTGTCTGGCACCGCCGACCTAACCCACCGGATACGGTTTCGAAGTTCTCCCGCTTTCCATAAATTTACACAGTCTATCAGAAGCATATGTTGAAGATGAGCAGCATTCACACTTAAAGGGTCGTTTCTGTCAATTAACTGAACGTAAACCCATCGTGCTTCTCACATGCAGAGTCCAAATAAAGCGTAAAATCCCACAATGAGTCTGTAAAACATAAACATGCCCTTGTTCGTAAGACTACACGTAAACCCAAGGAAGTTTTGAAATAACTTGGCAGCTACACGTCCTTCAAAATGCTCAAACAGCCAAATAGTGGTATGATGAGATCAACAACAAGTCCGGCGGGTGATCTTTAGAAGCAGCTATGCTTGGGGCTGGAAAAATACTTGCTGACAACCTGGGGGCATGTTTACAGCAGAGGCGGGCAGAAGAGTGCGACGGGAGCGGCGCCGGATCGCGCTCTGTGGTCCAGACGTGACTGTCCTTTTCTCATTAAGCTGAAATTAAAAGTTGAAATCCCCAAGAGGAAAATGCAAAAAGAAAAGTCATTTATTTCCCCCTTTTGACTATGAACACTGAACTGTGTGAAGGTATTATTGGCTTTTAATTTTTCCATTGATATACAGTAAACATTTATTTACATGCAAATGTCCCCTGCAAGACAGTTTTACACAAACTAGTTGTTTTTGTCATAAATGCATGGCTATAAAGGAGATAGTGGGGGTATGTGAACTTATAAGGTAAGAAAATGGCTTTGCAGTCTTGTGTTTAATCTTTATACTTCTGTTTTCTGGTAAATTGTTTTGTTTTGTTTGGCTCATCTTTGTGTCTGCCGTCCTAATATAGTCTCCTTGGATGTGTTTAGCTGTAGTATTAATATCTGTTTTCAGACGCTAAAAGGAGTTAAAGCGATAAATGATCATTTCAGAGGTTAGTTTTGTTTTGGTTTGGTTTTTTTGCAGCAACCTTGCGTGTCGGGATTCTGCCGGAAAGCGTTGGCCCGTGTTGTCAGAATGACGCTCATGTGTGGTATTCCCTGCAGCTACCTGCTAAGTCGCTCTGACCTGTTCACACTTTAGAGGCGCGGGCCTGTCATGGATCTGGAGCTGTTCTGCTCAGCAGATGAGCTGGATTTGGCATGTCTCACACATTTTAACATTCTTCGTCATGGACAGGCAGCAGCTCAGGCCAGCCAGACTGCGGTAGATGTCAAAACTCAAGACTTCCAGATACTTTGTGATGAAATACGAAGGACTAAACTGTGTAAATACACCCAAAGATGAGATAGTAGCTGCAGCTCTGCTTCAAGACACGGAGCTCTTAAATAAATATGATCAATTACACAAGCTCTCTCTTGCAGCCAACACTTTTGAAAGTCCACCGGGCCACCTGTTGGCGCATGTTACCAATCTGACACCTTTGTTAATTTGCAATTGTCCTCATCCCTGTCAGAAACACAACACTGGACTCTGGCTGAGAAGAGGCCGGCGGCGCATGAGGTCTGTATTCCCACATTGCATTCCTGCCTGCACAGCCGAGGCCCAAGTGTGTGTTATTCCACGCGGAGCGGATTCCAGGAGTCCTGTTTTTAGGTGTAATAATCTAATTTTAGTGGGGCAACCCAGGAGGTGGAAGCAACAGACAGCACAAAATGGATTATCACTGCTTGTATCTTTAGCTGAAGGCCCTCCGTCCTTCACATTTGCACCTTCAACAAACTGCCTCCTGGTGCTCTCAAGTTCCTCAGGGACCAAAGTTAACTTAATTTTCTTCATTAAAAAAAAAAACAACAACAAAAAAAAACGTATGAACCTTGATATCTAAAGGTGATCTGCTTGCAAACGTCATCCTGACTGACCGGATGATACTGAAAAACAGATGGTGCTGTCAAAAAACAAATGTGGGCATGATGGAAAGTTTAGGAAAGAAAACAAAGGCCCTCGGTTGAAACTGTGCAGCAATTAAATCCGCATTAGAGCAGGTTGACAATTAGAATCGTTCAGTAAAACACACAAACAGCGCGGCTCTTATCAGCGTCAAAAAAAATACAAATAAATAAAAAGGGCAAGTAAAAAGTACCAGCGGCTTCTGCCAGCTGATTTACAATCAAATGTTTTCTTCCAAAATATTTGGACACATAAACAAGCTGTAGAGGTCGTTTTTATTATGTTTCGAATTAGCGCAGAGCCAGACTGTAAAATCTACTCTTCCAGTAAAAGTGCGCCTGAAGACTGCAGAGATGAGGCGTTTCTCTGTAAAATAAAAGCTGCTAATGATTTCTAATAAGAAACAAACAGACCCTAAAAGGAAGCAGAGCCATGTTACTGAAGCAGTATTCAAAGTTACACTATTCCTCCACTTGCTGCGGTTCATTAAACATACATGTTTATCATATTTAGTCTAGATTACTTTGGCGAGACTTAGAATAAAGCCCGGGGTGTAATTGTTTCAGTTCTACTGAGTTTAATTGCACTTGTTGAGCAGAAAATTACTGCGGTCAATTATCTCAGAGAAGAACAATAATATTTACCCAAAGAGGCTATCAGGCTGATCAAACAGCTTCGTTCAGATGTTTTAGTTTGATAATTTGGCGTGCATGTGTTGCCATTTAGGATAAATTACAGGCTGCTAATAAAATAAGGCCATAACTAAAAGTAATGGGGTTAAATTACGTTCTCATAAAAGTCGTGATGATTGAAAAGAGGGGGAAAAGCAATAACATCCAAATATGCGTTTTCATAAGGAAGTAGAATATTACACTAACAAATAATGACGAATAAAAATAATGAATTACAGTTTTTAAAAATAAAAAAATGTGAATTTTGGACTTCAGTTTTCAAAGAAAATTATGCAGAAGACGCAAATAGACTTATGTTTATAAAAAATAGCCAGAATTAGGCTATTCGCATCTTTTATAGACTAATACGTTTATTACCAAATTAAAGAGCGTTAAATTAAAGTATATTTGCAAGAAATTAAACTTTGTAGAAGGATTGCAGTTTCTATGGATAAGTAATTTCGGGCTGATACAAAAATCGGGATATTTAGAAATGTATTTAAATACAGAAACAATATGTATATAGCTAAAAGATATCCCTTTAAGTATACATTAATTTATGGTGCACATTTTGTGAGCAAATTCTCAAAATCTGCTTCCTGTTTGTTGTCTTTCTGCGTGTTTTCAAAAGTCTCTCCGATCCCGCGCTGCTTCAGCTCAGCGCGGTTTACGCACAGATCAGAACCTCGCCTCACTCAGGCATAACACCATAAAATATGATAAAAACCCGGTCAGGGGAGCTCACCATGTGCGTCCCAGTGATCATCCGTGTCCCGCGGTCCCACCTGAGCGTTAAAAGCGGCGCAGCAAGTGTCCGCACATCCAGCGCGTACGCAGCGGCTCCGAGCTGAAGATGAGCGCACGGAGAGGGGGCAACACGCCGGGTACCGGGAGGAGGAGGGAGAGGAGGAAGAGGAGGAGGGGAGACGGCAAATTAACGGGATCAACTGGGAGGTGTCTGTCCTAACAGCAGCTGAGCAGAGGCGGGAGCTCGCACCTCCGGAGGAGTCTTACGGCGCGCCTCGAACATGAGCATGGCATGAGTCTTTATTTTGTCGTAAACAAAGACTAAAGTACTTTATAGGTCAATAACCTGTTGATTTCAAGTTTCAGATGCTTGGATGTGGTTTTAGTGTAGTTTAATATGACCAAATAACCTCCTTGGTGTAGGTTTGGGTTTTTTTGTTTTTTGTTTTTAATCGTCCTTGCTTGCCCTCAGCCCATTTTCCCCCTGACCTTCGGTTTATGTGTTTGGTAAATTATATTTCCTGTACAAGTATGTGTTTTCAGTAACAAGGCTACTTATGAAGCAATAACAAGAGTAATACCATTTTATTATGCTTTGAATTTGAAGTGGTGGACAGTGACCAAGTGCTTTTGTTTGAGGTGGAATTGAACCAAAACAGTTTTGTTGATCTGAAACACTTCCATGAAAAGTGCTTCTTAGGTCCTGGGAGTTTTTTGAAAATGAAGTTGTTTTGCTTTTCTTTTGTTTTCCTTGCCACCCGCTCACCGCTTGAACTTTTGTGCTTCATGGTTTATGTGGGAAAAACTGGAAGAAAGTGAAATATTTCACATGAATCTGACTGATAAAGTCCTCTTTTGCCCAATGTGATGCAAAATTGTTTAAATGAGCTCCACTGTAACCAAATACAAGACTAAAGCACTCTTCAACAGGGGGGGAAATATTCCTTTTTAAGATAAACAGGTCCGTCTACTTTCTAAGATTAAAATTATGAAATTCACTTTAAACTTCAAGGTTTTGTAAAAAGACACATATTTTTTTTAACACGTCGCAGGTTTATTGCAACAGACGGGCAACTTCAGGACTCAGAGGAGACTCAGTTGCGGCAGTCTCATCTCCCATTGACAAGGTGAACATCTCACCCTCCGGTTTGCTCCAGTTATCCCTCAGCGGAATAAGAAAAACGGCTGAAGTTAATTGGCTGGAGTGGATGGTTCTCAGATGTGAAGCAAAACTGATACAGATGGAAATAAAAGAAGGAGAATCGAGGCGGTTGGGGGGGAAGGAGGGAAGACGCTTGATTGGAGAGGAGGAAAACTTTCCCAGAGAAGGACATAAAACTGATTGATGGCTTCCCTCGAGGAATGTTTCCCCAGGTGTGCTTTGTGTGTATGCGTGTGTAGTTACAGTGCACTTAGGAAATGCTATCCTTGGACACAGGACAAGTGCAATAAAGTAAATTGAGGGGTGAAATAGCACATTTATGTGTCAATAATGCACTTTGGCAACATAAATACAGAGACACAAGAGACTTCAGTCTCTTCAGGGTGGAGCTGGAGGTAAATGGTACCATTTATTGAAAGACTGAAGAATTACAAATACTAAATGATAACAAAAACTATCCCTAAAAGGAGTCGAGAAAACGTGAAACTGCTTAAGGTGGTATTTGACAGGTGCTTCGTGCTGCCAAACGTTTCACCCTGCAGCTGCAGGTGCTAAAAACATAATAAACAAAATACTAGCGAGGTTTAATTATACATCAACATTAAGTCACCATGCCAGAAAATGATTTCACAATACATGGCATGACTCGCCGCGCTTGGATATCTAAAGTATTACAATATGGCACTGCGATAAAAATGGGCGTAAAGTTAAAATACATACAAATTGCACTTCCTCCACCGTCTGCTTTCGTCTCTCAGTTGCAAAGACTCACGAGTTGGGAGTTCTTGGGCGCTTTTTCGGCGGCACAAACGTACAGACCAAATGTGTTGGTATGCTGTACTGGAAAATGAATCTAACAGATGCACTGTACGAGGAGAATTAACGTTACGATGTCAAGATTTACTACCGAGGCTGAGCACAGAGAAAAACGAGGGCATGTGGATCTACAAAGCAGAAGATGGACAAAGTAACACAAGTCTGAGCTGAGTCTCGCTCCTTCCTGATAAATACAGAGAGTAAAGTAACAGCAGATTAATATGGGAGACTATTAAAAAAACTAAATCAATACATTACAGGTCTCCACAAACAAAATGTGTGCTGACAGGACTGAGGAACTGAGGTTTATGGAAAAACCACCTGTGCGTTTGTGAAGCCAACAACTGCTACTAAACACCGGACGCCTGATCGCTTGAAATGGAGTCTGAGTAACACAGCAAGTCCAGTTACATGTCAGTTTACACTCTGCAGTCCCTCTAAATTATCCTCTGCTGTGAATTCGTGCTCAAAAACTAACAGTTTCACACACCGTTTCACATCTTCACGCAGGTCAGGTTTTCTTTATGTCCTTTAACTGTGTTGAAGGATGAAATATGGTCGTGTTGGAGGTGGGGCAACGGTCCAATATCACGCATCTGTAGTTCACGGCTTCGTTGGAGAATTTCAAACGGGCACAAGCAGCATACGTGCAGATAGAAAAGGTGGGGAGTATAAGAGATGGACATGAGTTGAGGGTTTATTTGCCGTGACTTTTGTGTCTTTTAGAAATGTGGAGGGACTGACCACCTTGTAGGAAACAGCTCTGTGATGTCATACAGTTTAGATGTCGCGAGAAGATCTATTCTGTGGGAAGACTTTATCCTTTTCCAAGTAGTCTTTTATGCCGAACTATAACCATGTGGTTTAACCCACGCAGAAGCCCAGAACGGAGGTCCTAGTCGTGTCTCGTAACAACGCTGCAAGTAAAGCGTTTTTTTATGTCAGCTGGAGCCAAGGGGACGTTGATAAACATACTTACAGTTGATTTTACAAACCGCCACGACTGGACTGGCGACCCATCCAGGGTCCCAGTCCTGACGAAGTCACGGGGACTGCAAGGCTCCGTGGCCGTGTCATTTCTGATGTCCTCACCAAAACAAACTCTGAAGCATTAGATCCTTCTCTGGACCTCCACCAGGGGCATCACTGCTCCTTCGCTATACCTCAGGTGAAGGAGTCGGGGGCCAGCTGTGATGACTTGCAGCAACAGAAAAAAGGTGGCCGTTGAGCAGTTGTTTTGCACATTTGCAACATGGCATCACACATGAGGAAGGAGATGCTTCTGTAGTACTAAAAAAAAAACGTATGAGTGACGTCATATGGGGTTGTCCAGTTCTTCTTATACAGTCTACGACTGGAGCTGATAATGTGCAGAGCAACAGTAATTATTACCGACATTACTGAAACTTTTCTGTTGCATGTGAAAATGAGAAGCAGTGGTGGGAAACAGAGTGGACCAGCCACATTCGTTGCGATATGGATTCACGTGACACCTTGTTTAACGTCTGGGGAGGTGCACATCCGACTATGGAGGGGGTTGCAGCTGGGGCCCTCAGGTATTTTAGACCTTAAACTAAAAACTTGCTGAAATTAAATACAGTATTAAAAGGGCAAGATCAAATGGGACACAAATCCTTACATCCTCAGAACCAGATGTGCAATTCCAACACCAGATTATTTATTTTGTATATTTTATATGCAAAAGTGAATTAGTTTTAGACTCAGTGTTGCAATGATGTGCGAAAAGTGAAATACTGTGGACGAAAGCAATCAAACCAAGGTTGGCAAACAAATTAGAGACAGTCATTCTGAATGTGCAGCCAAGCTGTTTCTACTCGTTAATTTCCTCCCTACTCGTGCTGCAGTGATCAGTCATCACAGCCAACAACTGGTTGTCAGGGTACCAACAAAACAAAAAAGTTAAAAGGTTAACAGTTAAGCACCGTGACTGCAGGGATTCAGGGACAAGTTGAAGATCTCAAGGTTCAGAGGCCATAAGAGGACATCACCTGCACTGTGCACATGATTATCATGTCTCATATGTCCTAGAGATGAAACAAAAAACAAAGACAGCATTTCTTCCCATGTAATTGGTTGTTTTAAAACAATAAGGGAGATGTGTTTTGGCTCTAAAATGTCGTTGGCATAAGATGCAGAATGGAAAATTATCCTGGTTGCCATGAACCCAAATGCGGTGTTTTTGTTTTCCAGAGTTCCCTTCACTTGTGTCTGGAACGAGCTCTGACAGATGGTGATTTTGAACAGATTGCTGTTCTGCAGGAAAGGAAAACTCACCAATAAAACACGAGTTAACCTGTGGAGTCCAGTGATTAATGTTCAAGAGACAAGATTAACATGTGCAAGTGTTTTAGCTTCTGCTCGTGATGACATAACAAGACCTCGTCCCCAGAAAGTCCCGACCTTCTTTAGTTCACGTATTTATCTCTTTGGGGCGTCCTGGTGGGCCAGAGATGCTGGGCCAGAGGACTGTGTACGTTAAAGCCCTCTTTGGCTCTCTCCTCATTTCCTGTCACATCTTGTTTGTTCTCACACTAATAAAGACAAAAATGCTCCCCACAAAAAGTACTTAATAAGAATTTATGAGTGTGGATGTTTGATGATAAATGAAACACTGGTACTCAGCTTTCTGGAGTTAAATGAGAAAGCAGAGGAGATTTTTTTTTAAAAATAAAAAAATAACTTAGATTGAAGACTTTGTCAAATAAAAGATTAAACCTTCTAAAATCAGTTATTAACGACGCCGCTCTCAGTAGGAGCGAAACGTTCAAGGACCTAGACTGGCTTATATCTTGTTCTGTGGGGATTCAACAAACGGATGCTTCATTAATTTTTTTTTTAAGTTGATTGCTCAGGGAAAAGAAGTTATTCTTCATGCAAAACTCAGATTTATTCCTTAATTATTCCTACTTTGACAACAATGTTAGACGTAGTTTTTGTCCCAAGCGCAGTGGTGAACATTTTCAACGCGCCTGCATCTCCAGCAGCTGCAGACCTGAGAGAGATAAACGTACCCAGAACATCATCTTCTTCACTTGTTTAGGATCTTACTGCATGAGCAAATGTCTAAATACGTTATATTTAATAATTATACAAAACTAGCTGTGATTCAAAGGCATCTGCCTCTTGTTTTTTTTTTTTTTATTAAACGCCCTCATTTACAGATACACGAGGTTCTCACTGTCGTTGTCTTGTTCTGGAAGAAATATGATTGGACCCAGTGTTGCTTCTCCTTTCAGTTCTGCAATAATACAACATGAGAGTTAATGTCACGAGTTACAAACTAAAGTTTCACACGTTCATGACCAAATGCAGCACCACATGCACCCTTTTGTCCGCGCTCTCTCCTGCTCCGCTGCTCCCTCTTGTGGCCGGACTCTGCACTGCTGCCGCCGGCCGTCTCTTCAGCTGTGTGGCAGCTCTCACACACGTGATCGTCACCATCCGCTGACCTCCACCTGACGGGGAACAAAACGTCGACATCATGCGTGTACATGACAAGTTCAGCTTGGACTTCCTAAACACTGACCTCCCACTTATAAAGGAACAGGCCCTTTTCTCCGGGTCACTCTCTGAAAAGGGCGCCGCTTCCAGGTGGCATGTGATGTAGACCTGCAGGGGACGGCATGACACGTACTCAGGCATTTTTCTCCTTTACACATATGCAAAGACGAAAGCTGTGGACTTGGCTTTAACCGTGTGCCTGTGGTCGTCATGGAAGAGGAAGGGTTCCAGCTGAATCTGGAGGAGTTTGTCCTGGACCCGGCGCAGGAAACGAGAGCTGGAGCCGCTCAGCTGGGAGTCTGTGAAACATCTGCACAAAACAGGCGAACCCTTATCAGCTTCAACTCCAGCCTGAAGGTTTTATTAGCATTTGAGAATAATGGGATACAGGAACTGGACGGATTTATGTCAGCAGTGTGTTCAAAGGAAGTGGTTTTCATTTAGAGGATTAAACGGAGGAACTACTGTAGACATAAAAGATGCAGGACTCACCCCTGGTGGTCTATGAAGGGGTATCTGGGGTAAGAATTCACATCGGGGGTCAGGGTGGCCACGCAGCTGCCGGCATATAAACGAAGAGTGGGATGATGATGGTCCACTGAGGCCTCGATGTGAACCATTTCACCCATGAGGTAAACTGGAGAGTTTCTCTCACTGCTCCAGTCGTCTGTGAGAGAAGAGACATTAAAAAACTTACAATATATATATATAGATAGATATATATATATATATATATAATATATATAGATATATATAGATATATATATATATATATATATATATGTATATAGATAGATATCTATATATATATATATATAGATATATATATATATATATATATAGATATATATATATATATATATATATATATATATATATATATATATATATATATAATATATATATATATAAATTTTTTTTTTAAGTATAAAGTTGATTGCTCAGGGAAAAGAAGTTATTCTTCATGCAAAACTCAGATTTATTCCTTAATTATTCCTACTTTGACAGCAATGTTAGAGCACCTCTGAGTTAGTGTAAAAATATCTTATTCCCCCTCCCAAAAAAAAAAGGTACAAAATGTGTTAATCCATCAAAGCCACATCAAAGTGTTATTTACAACAACTGACTTTTTAGAACTTATTTCATGTTTTTT